>CM066035.1:280481352-281714477 GCA_033557465.1 Ichthyophis bannanicus
ACAAACTGCATAAAGTTAGTACAGCCTTTTTTCTGGCCAAATGGGGGTCCTGTTTACTAAAGGTTTTCTCTCAATTTGGAGCTGATTCCCATCAGGGCATGTCCAGCCCATCTGGATGTCCAAAATCTGGATGGGCCAGATTTGCACCCAATTCTGCAACCATGGGAGTTAGACATTCCTGTGGAAGCAGAATCGGGTGCAAACAGCCTGTACGGGCAGGACCTGCCCCGATTCACTACCACCAGACATACGCCTCCCAAACCATCTAACCCAGCTGGGGCGCCTGCATAGAGTCCCAGTATAGTAGTGTCCTGTTGCCATGGCACCCGGATGCTATGCAGGAGGCCCAAAACCTCATGACCGCCTTGACATGCTTTTCCCTGCCACCCAACCCCCGATAGGGCCTGCCAAGGCCGGGACTGGGCTACAGGGAACCACCTGGCCATCCTTACCATTTCAGGCGGGTCCGCCGCTGCCGATTGCCTCCCAAGGGTGACTTATTCCACCCCAAGGTGGAATAAATTACCCGGCTAGCCAAGATGCCCCAGACTTACAGGGCCGTGACAGGAATCGGCCCTGAACATCCGGGGCCAAGTTCCCACCTCTGCCCTGCCCACGCTCCTCCTCCTGGCCCTCCCCTTCCTGTCCCCATCCAGGGCTCCCTGCATATCTCCTGTGTACATGTGGGGAGCTTTGGGCACGAAATTGGGACCAAGCATTTGACAGAATGATTGGAATGACCCCCTTTGTGTCTATGGGAAAAATGCTTAGTAAATAGGGCCCTGTGTGGGTTTAGCTATCTGGTTTGTATACTAAATATTGCTGCTAACTGGATAAACTCTAAGTCCACCACAGCTCTGTCCACAGACTGCACCGGCACTATCCAGTTGGTGCTGAGGGGTCAGAGGCAATATTCAGTAACATTACCAAGCTAGCACCGCTCAATACTGCATTGGCCAGCACTTATACAGTCAGCAGGTGCTATAAACCAGATAAGTGCTTTTGAAATTGGCTCCCTAATTTTTTGTATGACTGCAATACGATTAGCCTCTATCATTTTCCAAATTTTGATGTTGAAAAGATTAAGGAGTTCTTCTACTACCGGGCTCTAGAAGGCAACATGTGTTCTTATGCACACTAAAGGTGTGGTGGGTTGCGCATTGCCAGCTAATGCAGGGTCATGACAGCACAGGATGATTTCCATGCTAACTCTGCAACCTGCATTAGAGGCCCGAATGGGCAGGGTAGGGACACAGAGTAGGCATGGTGAGCTCGGTACAGTTAACACTGTGTTCACACCCCACGCTCACTGTATTAGCATGGGTTCACTTAATGCCATCTCAATAGGTGATGTTAGGTACACTTACACTAATTCAGCGCACACTATGGGACAGGGCTTTGTGCTAACTGCCATGGAAATACTTTCCATAATCCAGACAGTTAGGGCCTGATATTCAGTTGGGCGGGCTATGCGCCTTGTTGGCGCATAGCTCTGCCGCTGACCTCTAAACCCAGATATTCAATACTGCGGCAATGGCATTGAATATCCGGGTTAGGCACAGAAGGGATTCACCCGCAGAGCATAAGTGGGTAGCGATGATATTGGACCACTACCCGGTTAGCCATCCACGGCTAGAACTAGGCGAGCCAAACGTTTTAGCCGTGGATGGCTAACTGAGTAGCGGTCCAATATCGCTGCTAACTGGTTACCGGGAATCCCCGCTTCCGCTCCACCCCGGAATGCCCCCAACACTCTCCAATGCTAACTGGATGCGTAGGGGACATAGACGGGAATATTCAACGGCACTAACCATGTAGGTGCCATTGAATATTCCCGTCTAAGGCATTTACACAGTTTACAGGACTGTAAACCATATAAATGTCTTTCGAATATCGGGCTCTTAATGTGCTGGTGCTGCACCTAACATGCCGTGGTTTCAGTACTATTGGCACATTCAGGTGCAATACTTTAGTGCCTGTTTATAAAAGACCCCATAAGTATATTAGCTTCTCTACTATCAGTATATCCTGTAACTTCTCTGCTTTCCTTTTCAGCAGTATATCCTGAGATTGTCACAAAATAATTTTTATCCTCAATTTGCATAAAAGAAAAATTCCAATCATTAAACATTAACAATAGGTCACCCATATAAAGCTAGAGCTTATTTTCCATTTCTCTTGCTAAAGATGCAAGCCGACAACTTTGTCAAGTGCCTTTGTCTAAATTAATTACCACGTCAAGAACACTATTGACTTACTGTAATTTTACTCATGCCATTGGTTCTATATAAATTGTTTTAATCCAATCTGTAAGTTTAGTTATATTGCTAAACGTTTTCATTATCCAAGCAAAAATTTTCATTCTGTATTATCAAAGACCTTTTCAGAATGCTTCACCCCTTTATTATCAAACCTGAATAGATTACATGAAAAAGTCATGCTTTTACTATCTATTTCAATTCATTTAAGTTGTGCCACCCTTGCCCTTATAAGTGCGTATTAATTTCACATCACAGTAATCTTATCAACCCTGCAATTTAATCAATGAAATACAGAAAGGTAGCCATGTGTGCATTTTCAGTTATTTTGCAAAAACCGACCGAGAATAAGGCAGACAGTTTGCACTGGGGGTAAGAAATAATTGAACACGTGCAACATTGAAAAAGAGAGGGGACCGTATGCCTGGGGTGTCATTTTTAAACTTTTCCTAACCTTGTTTTACACACATATTGTAAATGGGCTTTTATAAAATGACCCCAGGGTTATACGAATAGAAGGATGTGTGGTGGTAAGAAGGTGTGTGCTTTTACACAATGCCGATGGAGGGATGCTCTGCGATGAATTTGGGCAGAGCACTGGCAGAGTGGCAAAGCAGGTGTGTATTTTATGAAATGCATGCAGATTACACCCTTGTATATTTATACAAGTTGCTGCTGCTTTACCACTAGTATTTATAAAGATCCATAGGCACCTTCTTCCCCTGTTAACCAAGGCAACCTGTTGTAAAGTTATTCTCTATATGGGTAATTTCACCTAGATTAGGAGGTCAAGCAGGTACCTCTTAAGCCTATTTTATAAAGACACTTAGACAACTATATGCCTTTATAAAACTGCTGAAACTGTGGCTATTACGAAGCCAAGTACACTCTTGGGAGCTGCTGTAAATATATGCGCATGCAGGCTGTGCTAATGTACATATTTTATAAAGAATGAGTGGTGGATTATGACTCTACCCATGTTATGCCCCAAATCCACCCTAAACACGTCTACACCCAAGTCACATACAAACGCCCATATTCTTAGCACCATACATACTTTTACATGGGGTAGTTACATAAGCCACATTTTGCATCCATATACTGGAATGCATATAATGAAAAGCCTTTATAACTTTACCCCAAGGAGCTTATTTACTAAGCTGTATTCGATGGTAATGTGGTAGTTAGCAATAGTTAATGCAGGCATCACTAACAGCTAACACATTCACTTAGCAGTTAGCCTGTGCAAATATCTACACTAACTTCCTTACACAGAAGGGGTAGAGAATCGATAGATAGATAGAGAATCGAAACCAGAGAATCGAAACCAGAGAATCGATAGATAGATAGAGAATCGAAACCAGATAAATGTAACTTGTCTGAAGTTTTCTTGTTCTCTGTAAACCGCGCTGATAATGAATAGTGCGGTATATAAAAGATTTTAATAAATAATAAAATAAATAAAAATAGCATAGCAGTAGTTACCATGCATTAACTATTGATGTGGTTGATAGCGTGGCACAGTTAATGCCACCTGAATAGGTGTAGCCAACTGCATCACACTATATGCAATTCACTTAGGGGTCATCCCAATCCCTAATAGTGGGGCTGGATGTCTGACATAGATGTCCAGCCACCGCTATTCCCCTAGACACGATGCTGATGACAGAGCTCCTCGCACGTACACAGGAGATGTGAGGGGAGCTCTGGATGGGGATGGGAGGGGAAAGACTGGAGAAGCAAAGGTGGGCCGGAGGCATGACCCTGACCATGGACGTACAGGGCTGATTCTGGTCATGGCCCTGTATGTCAGGGCTGGAGGAAAAGTATGAGGGACTTATTCCACCTCGGGGTGGAATAAGTCACCTCGTGGAGGCAGTCGGCGGCAGTGGACCCCCCCCCAAAGAGTAAGGCAGGCCCAGGAAGTTCCCTGCAGCCTGACCCCAGTGTCAGCAGGCCTGTTTGGGGGATGGGCGGAGGGGAAACAGCTTTTGGGATTTGGCAGGGGATCGGGGTGTCTGTATGGCATCTCGGTGCCATGGCGACGGGACGCTATGGCAGCAGGGCTCTATGGAGGCGCTGTGGCTGGGTTGGACGGTTTATGCATTGTGTGTCTGGTGGCTCAGCATCGGGGTACGTCCAGCCCATCCAGGCCGGTTGCACTAGATTCTGATTCCACTGGGACGTATAGCTCCCATGGGATCAGAAGCAGGTGCTAATCCAGCCCTTCCAGATTCTGGACGTCTGGATGGGCCCTGAATGGAATCGGCTTCTTAGCACACAGTAAAGGACTCTTCTCTCCATTAACTGAATGCAAAATGTTAAGAATGCACCCGGGAACTTGCTCCAGTGAGTGGAAGGAGGCTTACTTGAGCCCTGTCACCGGCCTGTGAACTGTCTGACTGCCATTGTGCTATTGCCTGAGTTTGGAGCTGCTCTTGAACAGGCTCCATGTGGAGCAGCCTGTTGCCTGGAAGGACCCCCCACATTGTATAAAGTTCTGCTCTCACTCATCCTGTGACCGTGGGTCGCGACCACAGGGTGTGATCTGAAGGGGCGTATACAAAGGGGAAGGTCACGCCACTTTGGCACCCCTTTGTGTCACTAGTGTTCAGATTTGCTTTCCATTTGGTAATGTATGTTGTATTGTAAGTTGAATCTTAATGGGGAAATGGAAGGGTAAATCTGGGAACAAGGTGGTGGTGGCTCTGGCAGGTAAGCTGACCAGTCCCATTGGCAAGCACCTTGTTACGGTATCAGCCTCTCCCTTAGTTCTTGGGGGCAGACCCCTCCACCGTGTCCAACTCCTTTGCTATCCTCTACGTTTGTGGAGAGTGTTTTTCCTGGAATTGTCAAACCAGAGTTTATGGTACCTAAACCTGTTAGTCTGTGTGAATTTGGTGATCCCATTGGTCTTCCTCCGGTGTCTTCAGAAGGGGAGATCACCTTAAAAGATGTTTGGGGGCAATATTGAATATTGATAAGAAATAGTCTTTAACTGTAACCTGTCATGAGGCTGGTATCAATAAAGATGCAAAGTTGAAAAGAAACCCTGTTTCTAAGAGAGATCTAGATGTGCAATTACCGCAAAGCACAGCTAGAGGGGGCAGGAGTGATCATACAGGAGCTAATGAGGCTAAGAGAGCTAACTACTTGCACCTGGAAATGAGCCCAGGAGATTCAAAGGAAAGATTCCTTTATAAGCAGAAGCTGAATGCTAGCAAAGGAGGAACAGCTCCAAGGGCAGGAGAAAGAGGAACAGCTCCAAGGGCAGGAGAAAGAGGAACAGCTCTGAGGGAAGGAGCAACTCTAAGAGAAGGAGAAGAACTTGGAGAAGGAACAAGGAGCACGGCTATGGAAAGAAGGAGAGACCTGAGGGAAGGAATCCTCCTTGAGCAAGCCCAAAGGAACAGAGTTCACAGAGGTGGAGTTCAGAGGGGCCAAGCTTCGAGAGCAGCTGTTCAGAGGGAGTCTGCTGGGGAAAGCAGTCAGGCTGGAGAGTGTGCCACTCCCTGCTCAAGCAACGTTCCTGAGTCCAAAGCTGAGAGACGTATCCAGAGAACTAGAGAACCAGATTTGGAGGAAGACCTGCAGTCACTGGAACCTGCTAGACAAGTTTTACCAGGTACTCAAGGAAAAGGAGTTTTTAGCAAGGCTACTTTATCACTGAAGCATAGAGTTGAATCCATACCAGGTTTTACTAAGCTGCCAGAAAGCACAGCCCTGCTCAGAGGCTACCGGCAGAGAACCTGTTGCAAGAGAGACGTTCTTGGGAGAGAAAGCTCCAGGGATTCAAACTACAGAAACTCAAGGTATGAAAGCTTTATTCCTGATAAGGAATGCTTAACTCCTAGAAGCCCTGCTAAACAAGTATTCAGTTTGTAAGAAGGAAGAACCCAGGATGGTTTCAGGAAATACCAAGAGAACTTAAAACACAGTCTTTTTGGAGGCAAGAGCCTAGAGACAGTCCACGTAACAGCCAGGGACAGTATTTACTCAGAGGGGGAATGTAGTGGAGCAGAATCTATGGAAATTGAAGATATAAATGATATTCCCATTCCTCAGGCAGAAGATATGGATTGTGCTTTGTGCATGGCCACCAGTCTAGAATCTATAGCCACTGTATAAATAAGAAGAAACCTGTTCAATTGATGTTGCTTTGGAATGAAGTGAATTCCTCCAGTTAACCTTGGCACTAATTGTGAAGATACTAACAATTAGTTAACCTGTTTAATACTGGCACCTTTACAAACAAAGGACATTCTTTAATTTTCTAGTGTCTTAATGAACCCTTGCACAGAGGGGAAATAAAAGCCTTGTTTCCCTACACTCTTGGCTTGATTATTGAGTTCACACCAGGAGCTGAAATACCTAAGGCCAATCTCCATTTTTGCCTTACATAAACCCCACGCTCCTGGAAAATAAATATATCGTGGAGCATGCCCTTACCGCCCTTGGCCACTAGGGGCTGCCACCACGACAAACCTCATTATGTACTTTTTCTCAGGAAACTGCAGCTTGTCTGCAGGACTTAGGGGGTAAAGTTAGTTTCTTGGATAAGGCAGTAACTCAGCTTGATGCTCAAGTGCAGCCACTTCAGCAGATGAATGTCAGCTTTATTAAAGATTCCTTAATGCTACTCGTCAAAGTGGAAGCACTTGAGAACATGCCGAGGGCCTGTAATTTATGTTTTTTAAACTTTCCTTGTACCCAGTTGCAGTCTCCGGAGATTCTTTTGAAAAAATATTTGAAGAATGTCTTGGCTATTACTGACCCTATAGAATTTATGCAAATTTATACCTTCCTTCTCGCATTAGGGAAGTGGATCCCACTAATGGGGGTTTAGATTTATTGGGTCCTTCATATACTCAAAATTTTTCAGCATTCTTGGAAAATTCTCAAAATAGACGAGCCACCTTACTGGTCACCTTTGTATCTGAAGTAGTTAAAATTTGTATCTTGAAAGCATACTTTAAAAAGAAGGATGCCCAATTTTGTGGACAGCGTCTGACTGTTTTTCTGGATCTTACTCGCAGCACTCAGCTGCGTAGGAAACAATTCATGGAACTTAAACCTCGGGTTTTAGCCCTGGGTGCAACATTCTACTTGCGGTTCCCCTGTAAATATATTGTCACCTTACAGGGGAATGTGTTTGTTTTGTAGGATGTTTCTCATCTGGAGAAATTTCTTTTAGATAAGCAGAGCTCTTAACGGTGCTTATGGTTAATGATTAAATTTGCTCTCCTGTTATTATAGCTATTGGTACAGTTATTCTTGGTTTGGTGGTGTATTTGTATGTATGGATATAAGTTCCCTTGATATAGGCTGTGATGTAGTAGATTGTATTTTCTTATTTGTGGTTATTTTTTGAATGGCTACAGTTTCTTGGATTATTTGGTTTTATAATCTAAAAATGTATATTAAAAAAAAAGAATGTCCCTAACAGTTAACTCAGAAGCTTTGTAATTACTGTATGTTAATTTTAGCCTTTAACCCACAGCTGTAAAAAAATTCTTTGTCTGACCAATGTAATTTATTCACTGGAACAACGGCTGCCAGCAATTTTTTTTAAAAAGGTCTTTTTTATTGTGTTTTTTTAAATATGTGCAGAAATTTATTTTTGATTAATGTGATATTTCCAAAGTGTTAGGCATCTGACACAACTTCAATGCTTTTTGTGTTTTAAACTATCTTAAATACAGAGTTCTGCTTCAGGGAAAACAACTTTTAATGAACCTTCTTTTAGCCATTCAAATCTTTAATACTTGGCTTATAGTTTTGTGCTTTCAATCTGCAGTCCTTTCTGTACATGGTCCCTCTTTTTCCTGAGGCTTCCTCTTTCAAAATGACCTCAGTATTTTTTGCCCTTTTTATAGCATCTACACCCTCATTCGGTAGCCTGCTTTGCGGTTCAAACCAGTGAATACCACTCAAATTCTGCTTTCATTCTATGGTAGCCTATAGAGATCAAATTAGCGAATACCATTCTAGTTCTGCATTCAGTCTGTGTGGGGTTACCGTACTCAACCTAAAGATCCAAAATTGTTCCCTGTAATTTAACCATAACAGCCTATTTTCTTTTTTTCTCTGTTTCAGAAATATGTTCAATTATCTGCCACTGTAACTGTCAAAAAGTAAAACTTTTCTAAGAGGGCCTAACATCTTTCCTGTGAGTACGAGGAAGACTATTTGCAAAGTGGCTTATCTTGACAAAAGCATTTACTCATGCTAATTGATTACCCGAATAATGCTCTTCCTTAGGGATCTGCAGAGGAGAAATCTTTGGTTTGGTTCATTCTTGGATATCAAATGATTGGTTTCCTTCATTTCCATTGAATGAAATTTGCTTAAAATTTGCAAGGAAATGGCATTAGCAGTGACATGAAAACTTCAAACCACAGTGAAAAGGATAAAGCAGCACAAACAGCAGAATGAAGACCGCAAGGTACCAAGAGAGGGGCAAAGCAGTAAAACATTGGCAGGAAGTCACTAGGGATTAGCATGAAGGCTCCAAGTCACTGGGCGAGGAGCAAAGCAGCACTAACATAGGCAGGAACACCCTAAGGCACCAAGAGTAGGGTCAAGCAGCATGAACATTGGCAGGAAGACCCCAAAGCACTGGAAGAGAGGCAAAGTGGTATCAACATTGACGGTACAGCTTTCAGTTTATTTTCTAAGGGCCTGTCTACTAAGACGCAATAGGCTTTTACAGCTAACACAGTGCATTAGTGCAAATAGCACCACATTAGCTGCAAAAGCCACATGTTATCTGTTAGAGTATGCACAGCATTTCCCCAGCAGATAATGCTATGAAAATGCAAGGATCACGGCACAGCAGCACAGTGGATGCAGCTAACAACCAACCATTGAGGTGGCATTAGTAGCACCTACGATATCTGCAAAACCAGGGGTTCCCATGCACTACCGATGCTCGCAGTAACCCGTTCATTGCAGATATACTCACTCTCCACCCATTCTAGAGAAAAATGTGCGGTCTGCAGATAGCACAGGAAATCGTTGTGCTATCTGCAGTTGCCCTGCATTAGCTGTTAATGTGGTGTGCTTTTCCTGTGCTAGCAACATGTTAACAGATAATGCACCTTAGTAGACAGATTCTCTCACTGTGATGTCTGTTTGCTCTACACTCCACAGAACCTGAGACCTATGTGTGCATTTTGCCTTCCGTCTGTCTCTAAGCCTAGTAGTTTTCATATCTTTTCCCTCTGAAGCTTACACCTTCCTAACAGAAGCTTCTCTCCCACTGAAATCCAAGAGAGAAATGGCAAAGAAATGGCTATGATCTTAGATTTATGATGGTGTTTTCAGTCATGTGATTTGGAAGTGAAGCTGGAATAAGTTTGTTTGGCTTCTTGTCAAAAAGCTTCAATGTGGTAGGTAAGTGATTCCTGCTTTTTCTTTGTTAATTCTCAAGATGGCTCATCTCTGATTGGTTGGATCAAACCCATAAGAATCAGGAGCAGAGGCCGAAGACATACAGTTGAAGCTATGGGAACTGTTCAGTTAAAGTAGGGGCCAGTGAATAGTTATCCTCTGGATAGCTGAAGGCAGATGATAAAACATCCAATATCACTCTAATGACTTTCTTTTAAACCTTCCCCTTTACCTCCCTAACATATTTTCAAATAACCAATTGCTCACAGTGCAAACATGCATCCCCAACCTACTTCTTCATTCCCCTCGTCAGGTCAAGTGGTGAGATTACAAACACCCATATCGAAAACAGCCCTTTTGTGACCCATTTCAAATCTCAAAATACATCTCAAGCATTATCACAGCACATCACCTTCCTACAAATGGGAAGTTCACAATGGAAAATCCAATATAGCGCATTGCTGATAATCAGGGAGAAATTTTCATGAATTCTGCCCAAATGGTCTCAAACGTTTTCATACACTAATTCAAAGTAGCAATTAGCTGTTCTATATAGATTGTGTTCCATATCTGCCTAAACCATTCTCTCTGGTTTGGGACAGTGTGTCTCTTCCAAAACCTTACTGCTACACATATGGCTGCTAACAGAAGGTTTTGAACTAAGGGGCTGATTTCAATGGGGCCGCGGCTCCGATAACGATCGGAAACCAGTACCGCGGCTTTGTAAACAAGCCCCTAAGTGTTGTTATGGAACTGATAGGCTGTTGCTACCACTTACACCTAGACAAAAGTGCACCTTCAGTCTGTGGTTAATCACAAGCTGAATCATAAACCAAAAACTCTCAATTTGAGGACATCTCCACCACAAGTAATCAAATGATGCCAGCTCCTGACAGCCCCTCCCACAGAGTGGAGATGAATTTGGCCAAATATTATGTAATTTTTGTGGGTTTAGGTAAGGTTTCATGAGCAGGTTTACTTGTATGCTCATTCTGGAACGAGAGATGGAGCATTTGAAAGAATAGTCCCAAAGTTTATTCCAAAAGAACTCCACCTTCTGTGCTCCAACCAGAGTTGACCCTTTCATCACATATCCATGGTGCTGAGGATGGGTCTGAGTATCCATTAATGCATAATAAAGCTTAGAAATCAACTTTCTATTCCTAATACCCTCAAAAAGCAACTTCTTAAATCCCCATGAGCTTCTCAAGATCTGCCTTCTCTTATCTTCTGACCCACTAAACTGCCTGATCTGGAAAAATTGAAAAGGGTGCTATCATAGGCCCAAATTCTTCTCTTGATCTTGCATAGAACAGAATACTTCTGAAAATAATTTAGAATAGGTCAGGTGATGCAGACTTCTCAAAGTTTGTACCAGCTTAAAATCCATGTGCTACACAAATTGAGGAGCTATGACTGGAGTATATGGAGTGAGAGAAACTGAGCTTCTCGCAACTTTATTCAACATCCTCGAAACCTGCAAGTCCATAACAAAAAAATGATGATCCGAATGAGTGGTTTTAACGTGTAAGTCATCTCCAAATAAAAAGATTCCAGCCCTACCAATCTGGAGCATTTCCAGTTTTACACCATTTCTTAATAGCTTTCAAACAAGCACCCCATTATTACTTTTTAAGATTTGGAAATCCTAATTCTCACCCCACTTTTTTAGTGTAGATAATAGAAAATAATTAATGCAGGGCTTCCTTCTGGCCCAAAATCTAACTAAATTTTACGAAGACCAGCAAGATTTTGCCTTGATAGGGCAATCAGCAAATAAGAGAAGAGAAAAAGAAGCTTAGGAGAGACTCAGGATGTACTGTAGAGTAAGGCAAGAGAAGGGGTGTATTGCATTCTCATCCCCAGTATCTATTAACCCACAAACCTTCTTCTTACTATAGGCCTCCAGTACTGTTGTGGGGTTTCTTCCATGGCAGTTCCCATCCTCCCTTGATGACCATTACAATGTAATGTGAGAGGGGCAGTAGACAAGGGTGCAATCCCTTCACATTTCCAACAATTTTTAAATAGTTTTTATCTGTAATAAAAGGGTCCGATTTTCAGTATCGTGCATAGTTTGAAGGTTTCTGGGTGCTTTTTTATCCACAGAGATTCAAGCAACTTTTCAAAGAAAAGGTTAAAGAGATTAGGGCTCTTCAGCTTGGAGAAGATCTGGCTGAGGGCCGGGGAGATATGATAAAGCTCCATAAAATCATGAGGAGTGGAACGGGTAAACGCAAATCAGCTGTTTACTCTTTCAAAAAGTACACTGACTAGGGAACATGCATTAAAGTTACTAAGTGATACATTTTTAAAAAATCAGAGAAAATATTCTTTTAACTGAATGCTTGATTAAGTTCTGGAATTGATTGATTCATTGTCAGAGGGTGTAGTGAAAGCCATTAGTGTAGCTGGGTTTAGAAGAGGTCTGGACAAGTTCCTGGAAGAAAAGTCCATAAACCATTATTATGGTAGACTTGGGGAAAGCAACTGCTTATCCCTGGGGGTAAGTACTGTATCATTGAATCTAGTTCCTTTTTGGGATCCTGCCGGCAGGGCAGGCACAAGGATATGAGGCACCCTAGATGAACTCTCATTCCTGCCACCCCCCCCCCCCCCCACTGTTGCCACTACTGTTCTTCTCTGGGTCCTGCAGTGGTAGCAATAGCAATATAACAGCAACATAGCGCTTATACAGAGCCTCTGCTGCTGGTGCTGCACTCTAACCAGCCAGTCCTGCCCCCTTCAATGCAAACTTCCTTTTTGTATGCTGTTGCCGCATGTCCTGGAGAGGGGCGGCCGCAGTGGCAGTGGTCAGGGCTGTATCAAGGGCTGTGCAAGCAGTGAGGCCACACAGGGTGCAAGTACAGAAGGGGCACCGATGGCATCACTAGGCTTCCAGAAAGCCCAACAAGAGCAAGTTCCTACGTGTACATGGGTGTGAGGGGGGCACAAGATTCCCAAGTTGCACAGGATGCAAGTACAGAAGGGGCACCAATATCATAACTAGGCTTCCAGAAAGCCCAACAAGAGCATTTTCCTGCGTGTAGATGGGTGTGAGGGGGGCAGCAGATTTGCAAGTTGAACAGGGTGCATTTTTAGCTTGGTATGGTTCTGGCCGTGGGCTGCCCTCTAAAGGTTGATGCTCTAGACAACTGCCTAGTTCAGCTAAGGGTCATGCTAGCCCTGCCTGCTAGGTAATTGTGGCCTGGATTGGCCACTGTTGGAATCAGGATACTGGGTTTGATGGTTCTTTGGTCTGACCATGTATGGCAGTTCTTATGTTATCATAGGCAGTTTGCTTTTGCAGATTTGCTTCTACAAAGTCTATAAGTACTAAAGTACCTACAGTCTATACCGACTTTACCTGTGGGAAGAATCTATGTGGGAAAGTATATACAAGCATTTGAAAAGCAAATCCCAGTACATAATTTCCCTATCCTGGGTTCCCACCACTCCAACCCCTAACAATGCTTCCTTTTTCCATGGCTAAATCCAGCCTCCTTATGAACTTGATGGCTAAATTTAGCCTTTGAGAGGAAAATAATTTGCAGCAATCAAAATTTACCCAAAGATGTAGGTAAACTTTAAATTAAAATTTGGGCATTTTAACACTCTTTGGGGGATGTTTACTAAACATTCTTATCGTGCGGGGCCGCGGTAGTGTGCCTGTGCCATATAAGGAGTGGGCGGATCAGGCTGAAAAAAGAAAAAAACCGGGAGTAAGCAACCGGACGTGTGCGCGTCGCGCTAATGTGTGGGGGTCAACATTAGCGCATGGAAAGGCAAAGTGGCGCGCCGTTGGGTATAGAAAACAACAGAGCTGTAGTACAACAGTGAAGACACTGACCAATGGTGCAGGGGCCATGGGTTCAATCCCCCATTGTGCGCAAGGAAAGAGGCCAGCTGAGGCAGCAACTGTAATGGGTAAAATTGTTTTAGGAGGCAAATTAATTTGGAACGGCATAAGGCGGCGCACAGTTCTTTTTGGGCGGCAAAAGGCGGCGCACAGTTCTTTTAGGGCGGCATAAGGCGGCGCACTGGTCCTCGGGCGGCAGAAGGCAGCGCGCTGATAGGCACAAGGCGGCGCGCTGATGCACAAGCACAGGAACAGAGCCACAGCACAATGGTTAAAACACTGACCAATGGTGCAGGGATCAGGGGTTCAACCCCTCACAATGCCCAGTGAAAAATGCTTGCTGAGGCAGTATGTATTATGTTGTGGAGTGCTGTAGGAGGCATGATAATTTTATTTTGTTACCACTACTAGCAAACGCACTCTCCCAGCATGTTAGCATACGGCGGCCCATAAGGCACATGTTACAGTGCACTGTTCGCCAAGGCACCCTTGAATGTCCCCTATAGGGCACCATGTATGTTGCGACACAGGATAATGTATAGTGCACCCTATATGGATGGCAACCATAAGGTGGCCTACAGGGCGCCCTATAAAGCACCCTCAGAGGCACCTAATGGGTATAGTAAGCTGAGGGTGGTCTTGCCTGCATAGACATATGTACAGTAAATAAAAATAAAGCTGTGGACATCCCTATCAAAGGGCCCCACTGTGGGTTTGAACCCATGACCTCTGGCTGCATAGGCAGTGATGTAACCATTGGGCTATAGCTCCATAGCTGTAAGCAAGCCCCTGGCTGGCTGCAGATAGCCTACACGTCACCTCACAGACAGTTTGCTGGTGTAAACCGGATAGGGTAGGCCACCCGTACCCATGATGCACTGCACATGCAAATTAGCTGTCCAAAGATGGACACAAGATGGGGAATGCACCCCCACAGCACCTCGGCCCTGTTGGGGGAAGTGACCAGGTGCACCCACACAGCACCTTGGCCTAGTAGGGGGCACTGACCGGGTGTTTTACTGGCACAGAGTAGCCATACACCGTTACATCGTGCGGGTACTGTGCTCACCCTGAGTGTGCAATGAGGCGCCCAGGACCAGGTCCACAACACCTTCCATGGCTGATGGAGGCCAAGAGGGATTTCCAAAGCAGTGTTAATGTGTAAGATAGCTAGTTTCTGCACAAACACCATGGATATCCCTGTCTGGCACAGCCCCCCATTGGGGGGCCCCCCCCCCCCTGTGGCAAACATGGTCCCCCATCAAGAGATCCACACTCTACCTCCCTGCAAAGGTGGCAGTAGAGGGCAACAGCTACCCCAGTCCTGCTGAGGAACACACCCCCCCCACAGGGCAGCTCCATACACAGCCATGACACAATAGCAGACAGACATAAGCCCAGGCTATGGTAAGCTGCACTCCACCACCAGATATTCCCCTGCAGCAAACCAACAACCACTGCACCCTGCAAGCCAATCCAGCAAGACACATACCAGCTACAAACAGTCTGCTGGTTAGTCCATAGTGCATGTTCCCAATGGAGATACATGCACCCAGAACTGGGCTGCCTGCATACACAGCAAGCAGATAGATCAGTGACTGGGCCCCAAATAGAAACCCATATCTATCACATGAGAGAACTACTATACCGCACTATGGGGGTGCCTAGCCATGCTGTGGTCACTGCACAGTCAGGGTGAGCGTGATCACCCAAAAGGACATGCTTTGGCCACCCTGTCTGTGTAGGTGGTGGCCGGACACTACAATGTCCCAGCCAATGCCCTATGCCCGGTGCAGATGCATCCTGGCCAGGCCACCCTGTCCTGGCTATACCCATGGTACTTGTACCTCATTATGCACATTGGCTGGCCAATACTGGCAACAGTGCTGGCAGTGTGGGCTGTGGAAGGGGCTTGCATCCAACACCCACTGTATAGACAGACAGACACTTCCACACCTATGCCATCATGGTGCTACGATTGAGGGGGTAATTAGCCTTGCCCACCAAACCGGTCCTGAGCACGGCAAGGCATGGATATGGTACGCATTACAGCTGGTGGTCACTCCCCAGGGTGGTAAACACCGTCAGAGGCCAGGCCTGGAGCACACCCCGCAAACACCTAACAGATTGTTTGGATGGGGTCAACTAGCAGTATGTACGTAACGTATGGATATCTATCTGCCTGTGCTCCTAGCAAACGTCTCAGAGCTGCTTACCGTATACCTCAGGTGCAGGGTGACATTGGTAAGTTATGCAAGTGCTAGTTTTGGGTGCTGCATGCAGGGTCCAATGTTCTGCCTTTCCAGGAGACATTGGCCAATGGGACCTGTGGGTGTGGGTGTGGGTGTGTCTGCCCTTGATGGCTGCTGCTTTACGGCACAGATTCCCAACTCCAGTCCAGGTTTGCATCACACTGTTCGGGTTTTCCTGCTGTCCCTCATGAATATGCATGAGCTACATCTACATGCCATGGGGGTGGTGCATAGATATACAGCACAGGCATTTGTATGAGTGGCATCATGGAACCTGACTGGTGCGTGCCCCACCAGGACTGCATTTGCGTGATTCTGCTCTAGGTACTGCCCCTGTTCATGGTGTCTGTGCTCCGTGGGGGAAAAATATGTGGGCAAGATTGGCAGTTGCCCCAGTTGGGCTTTGAACCTGTGGCCTTCTGCTCTTGCATGCAGTGTCTGTGTGCACTGCACCACCGTGTAGCTACAGATTGGGTGGATTCCCTGGAATGTCCATGACTGTGGATCCGACAGGGCCTGTCTGTTGCAGTCTGTTGCAGTGGACGGTGGCAGCCTGCACATGGCTAGGCCTCTGTCTTCTGTCGCTAGCAGCCACTGCCCCCTGCACCACATGTACTCGTCCGCCAACATGCTCCCATACAAAGCAGGTGACCTGATTGGAATGTGGCAGTACGGGACTGCATTTGGGGTACTTGGCTGTGGGTAATGCCCATTGTTGTGGTGTGTGCGCGTTGTTGGTTAAAATATGGGTGTTTTCCCCATGCTTCTGTCCCCTGCAATACAGGGGTGTCTGCGCTATCTGTGTTTAGTGGTGGGTAAAATATAGAAACTGGGTTGGCAAGTGCCCCAGCTGGGCTTTGAACCCCTGACCCGCTGGTTCTAGAGGTACTGACTCTGTCCGCTGCACCATACTATGGCCACTGAGACAATGCAGCCCCTGGAGGTAGTAAGCCTGGCAGGATGGAGTCACAAACCCTGCTCTACGCAATTTTACTGTGGGCATATGCACCCTGTCTGGTGGCAAACGTGCACATAAACCCCGGAATTGACCACGGGAAATGGGGGACACAATATCACCACGCTGGGCAACAGTGATATTAATGGGCAACCATAGCAAACACTCCGAGGAAAGCTCCAAAAAAGGAAATGTTTTTCGGAAGTGTCTCCGCTCCGTAGACCCTTCCAATATTCATCTCTTTTTTCTGGAGCTTTGCTGGGTGTGTTTTGTATATTTGCCCATCAATATAACTGTTACCCAGCTGGATTTCTATTTTTAATATCTTTGTTGTGGTCATTTTCGGGTTCTATTTCCAATTTTGTTCTGTGCACATATTTCACACTGCTCACGTTTTTTAGGTTTCCCCGGTTTTCCTGTACATTGCTGACGGAAATGGTTTCTCTTCCCTTTAAATGCCCTCTACCGCGAGTGTTTCACTCGCGCTATTTTGTACATGAAAATTCGGGCCCGATACTGTGCGGGGAGCCTCTCCCCTCCCACTCTCCACCCATTGACCCCGTCCCTCCGCCCCTCCGGAGCCTTCCTCCGCCCTCCTTTAGCCGTTCCACGCCTCTATCGGACATTTGCGGGCCCGCACTTGCACGGGGTCCGTTAGTGTGCCGCGTACCTGTGCGGGGGTGACACGCACGTGTGCGGGGTGTTTAAATGCGTTTATGCGCGTTTCAATGCCGCGTTGCCGTGCGCTATTTTGCGGCGCGCAAATTTGCGGACTTTAGTAAACATCCCCCTTTGTTTATGTTGCAGATGTAAGACATAACCTATTTAGCATAATTCTGCATCATTTTACTGCATTATCATATATTTTGCATTCGTGTTAATGCACGCTAGCCAGGGTGCATTAGTACTGCTATAGCGTGTAGACTGGGCCACAGATGCAAATAATGCCAGTCATTGAGGTGGCAGTTTTTGAACCCATGCTAAGAACATAAGATATGCCATGCTGGGTCAGACCAAGGTCCATCAAGCCCAGTATCCTGTTTCCAACAGTGGCCAATCTAGGTCATACGTACCTAGCAGTTTCCCCAAAAGACACAGGTTTCACAATGCTTGTACTGGGTCAAGCAGTGACATCCCGGGTCCCTTTTAATAATGGTTTATGGACCTTTCCTCCAGGAACTTATCCAAACCTTTTTTAAACCCAGCTATACTAACAGCTTTTACTACATCCTCTGGTAATAAATTCCAGAGTTTGATTACACGTTGAATGAAAAAATATTTTCTCTTAATAGTCTTAAATAGTTTACCCTGTAGCTTCATTGCATGTCCCCTAGTCTTTCTATATTCTGATAACGTAAACAATCGATCTTCGTTTACCCGTTCCATTCCATTCATTAATTTATAGACTTCTATCATATCTCCCCTCAGCCTTCTCTTTTCCAGGTTAAAGAGCCCTAACCTTTTTAGCCTCTCCTCATAGGGTTATCCTTCCATCCCCTTTACTATTTTGGTGGCTCTTCTCTACCTGCACTGAGTGCAGTTAGTACAGGTCGCTAATACTTGTGCTAGCAATAACACGCTGGGAATGCCCATGTCCTGCCCAATCTTCACCCTGACATGTGCTGCCAGGGTAGTATGGGGCCCATGCTACTTTTTAGCATGGCACTGAAACCATGCAATAACCCTGCACTACCCTGGTAGCTCCCTTTAGTAAAAATGCCCCTTAATATTTATCTATTTAACAGTTTTTATATGTCGCTTTTGTACCAAAGTGGTTTACAGTGAACAACAGCACATAATCTCTGGAGATTTGTTTTACATTGAATAAGGGTTATACAACTTGGAGATAAATACGGAAGTTATGTTTGAGTTAACAGATCATTGGTGGTTATTGCATATACACTTATGTATTGTCAATTGGCCCAAAGTGTTCTATGAAGCAGTGCGTTTTTAGTAGTTTCTTCATATCGTTGGTAGACTGTGTGGATCTAATGGTTTTGGGTAGAGAGTTCCAGATCGTGGGGCATATATTGAGAAGGCCCTGTTGCTGGCCTGTTGTGTGCATTTGGTCTTGAGAGGAGGGATGGCCAGGAGATTCTCGGTTGTAGATCTTCTTGGTCTTGTCATGGATGCACTTGTAATTTGCTCCTTGAGACAGGAGGCAGAGAGGTTATTGAAGATTTTGTAGGTGGTAGTTGTGGATTTATGCTTAAAAGGTTGAGCGATTGGGAGCCAGTGCAGACTTCTGAGAATAGGGGATAAGCATTAATATAAATGTATATTAATGCTTGCCTTATTATTATTCATTTTAGTACATTAGCCCCTAAGGCTTGGAATCAGATGCTAGAATTTTCTCCCAGGGTATTTTTCATTCTACATTTTGTAGACAAGATTAAATAATTTTCCAAGATATTTTTGACTCTATGTAGATTGCTTGCGCCAAGCTGTGTTGTGCACTGAAACTGACTTTAATGAATTATACCTGCCTGGGTTTGCATAAAACATCTTTGAAATATATACTCAAATCTGTGGTTGCCTGAAACCTACACACCTGCCAGTTGGCGGTCATATAATTTGGATGTTAGAAAACTTGGAACTCTTTGTCCTGATGCACTTGTTCTGCAATACTGAAAAAAGCCAAGTGATGACAAATCTGTGTAGATATTTATGCATAAATAAAATAATCTCTGACAATACTCTTACTTGTGAAAAATCACCAAGCTATTAACTTTTATTATTTACTGTCATTTTAGGAGATCCTAGAGATGTGAGAGGTTAAAAGGTCATTCCTCAAGAGCCATAAACAGGTGCGGATTTCAGGATATCTGCAATGAATGTACATGGGACACTCTCAGAGGAGCTGGTAAGGAAAATATGGTGCCAGAATTCAAGAAAAGATGAGATAAGCACAAAAGATCCTTAGCTTCAAGGAAACGGAAATAAATTTGTAGACCAGATAAGCTATGAGGTATTGTAGCTGGCAGGGGCGGCTCAAAGGGGGTGTGGAGACTCATTGCGGGGATTCATTTGCATAAGAGCCTCATTTTCATAAATATTTGCATAATGTTAACATGCACTAACGTTTAGTACACATGCCTCTTAATGAGTGTTTAGATAAAGAAAGACTACCAGATTTATACATTACTATACTCCAATACCAACTGCCAGGTACATTATGAAGTACTATAAATTTAGAACCCATAGCAAACCCCCCGTATTATAACAGCACTACCACGACCCACAAAGCACCAGACCCTACCTATCAAAAGGCAACACTGCAAATATTAAACCAATACATCTCAGAGAATACTAATACATCTCCTACTGGGGAAACAGAACAAGTGGTATTGTCCAATAAAAACTACATGAACAGAATACCTCATCTTGGTTACACATGCAGATCAAAGACCGTCACCAAACATGTGCCTCTCTCCAGTCCTCTAGCACCACTCCTGACTCCAATGAGACATTGAAAAAGTCAGTCGGTGGAGCTGTTAGAACGTTCCCAAGTTCCCTCAGTATTCTTGGGTGTATCCCATCTTGTCCCATCGCTTTGTCTACTTTAGGTTTAGCTAGTTTCTCACAAATACAATCTTCTGAAAATTGTTCAAGATGCTCCTCGCTTCTGTTAGTGGGTGTTTTCTGAGGTCCTGCTCCTGGTCCTTTATCTGTGAACACAGAACAGAAATATTTGTTAAGCAATTCCACTTTATCCTCATCAGCTTCTACATATTCCTCCCTTTCATCCTTGAGTCTGACAATATCACTTTTGCCCTTCCTTCTCTCACTAACATATCTGAAAAATGTCTTATTCCCTCCCCCCCCACACATTTTATTGCATTGGCTATTTCCTCCTCTTTTTGAATCTTTGCTTTCCTGACTACTTTGCTAGCTTCTCCAAAGTTTTTCCAAATATAGATGTCTGTCTTCCTCTCTCTGTGATCTCTTGTATTTCATGAAGGCTTCCTTCTTTTACTTCACCTTTGCAGCTACTTCTTTCGAAAACCATAGTGGTCTCCTTTTCCTTTTACGTTTATTTACCATTTTAACAAAAAGGTTGGTTGTCCTTAAAATATCCCCTTTCAGTTTTTCTACATCCCACAGCTGTTCCGTCAACGACCAAAGTTAGTTTTCCTAAAGTCTAAGACTCTCACTTTTGAATGGATTTTAGCAGCCCTAGTCCTAATGCTGAACCACACCATCTGGTGATCAATGGATGTGATGTGATGTGATCTCATACTACCCATACTATAACATCAGAAACACTTTCACCAGTGCTAAGCACCAAGTCCAGTATGGCCCCTTCACGTGTGAGTTCTGTTACCAGTTGCCTGAATAGTTCTCCCTGTAGAGAATCGAGGATCTCCTTACTTTTGACGACACTGCAACAGGGATGTGCCAATCAACATCTGGGGTATTGAAATTCCCAATCAGTAGAACTTCCCCTTTCCTGGCAATGCTGCATATGTCTTCAATTAACTCTCCGTGCACTTCTTCTCCTTGTGAGGGAGGTTTGTATATCACGCCAATACAAATGGATTTCTCTTTCCTTCTTTCTAGTTTAACCCACAATGCCTCCCCTCTCTCTTTTAAGCCTTGTATTTCCATAGCTTTGCATATAGTGTCACTCCTCCTCCCCTTCTTCCTACCCTGTCCTTTCTGAATAAAGTATAGCCTGGTATAGTTATATCCCAGTCATGGTTATCCATGAACCATGTTTCTGTTACTGCCGCTAAATTCAAGTCAGCCTCTTCCATTAAAGCCTTTGCATTTAGAATCTTATTTCCCATGCTACAGCATTTATACACACTACTGTCCATATGTTGTCCCTTTTACCCATTTCCATAAAGGTATTTAATGTTTCACTTACCTGGGGGCTTTCACTTACCTGGGGGCTTTCTTCACCCATCCCTAATAGATCTAGTTTAAAGCCCTCTTCAGTAGATTAGCCAGTCTGCTACTGAAGACACATCATTCCTTCTTGGACAGATGGATGCCATCTCTGCTCTGCAACCCTTGGAATATCATCCCAAGGTTCTGGAAACCAAAATGCTTTTGATGACACCATCCATGCGGCCTTGCATTTATCTCCAGGATGCGAGCTTCTCTGCATTGGCCTTTATCCTCAACAGGATTGAAGAGAACACCACCTGCGCCCCTATCTGCTTTACCCTCTGTCCCAGAGCCATAAAGTCACTTTTGATGAACTCAGAGGGATACCTGACAGTATCATTTGTGCCGACATGGATGAGCAACATTGGGTAATAGTCATTGGGTTTGATGAGTCTTGGCAAACTCTACATAACATCTTGGATTTGGCATCTGGCAGACAGCATACCTCTCTGGACATCAAGTCTGGTCAGCAGATGGATTCCTCAGTATCCCTCAGAAGAGAGTCACCAACCACCACTACCCTTCCCTTCCTTGTGGTCACTGATTCTGCAACTTTGGGGTGCTCGAGCTCTGGTTCTTCCCTTTCCAGGGATGCTTTCATCTCCTCCACTTCCAGGGCTGCATAATGGTTCTTCAATTCAAGGGCTGGAGGATTGATGATTCTGTAGGCCCTGGAGACTCATGTCTAATCTTCATCATTCTGTAGGCTCTCAACTTCTCTGCTGGATGTTTCGAGAAGCATCTCATCAATGTACGTCTCACTATCTTGAATGCTCCTCAGCCTGACCACCTCTTCTCTGAGCGTCTCCACTTGTTTCCCCAACATCAGCTCCCTTCTACTTCCAGCCCCACCCAGCATCTGCTCTCTTCTAGTCCCATTCTCCCAAACCCCTGCATTAGTCACTTTTCAGTCCTAGCCCCCCCCCCCATTAGCCCCCCATCAGCCCATTTCCAGTCCAAGCCCCATGCTCCTGTCTCAGCCCATTTCCAGTCCTATCCCAGCCCCTGTCAGCCTATTCTCAGTCCAAGCCCCCATCAGTCCATTTCCAGTCCAAGCCCCCCATCAGCCCATTTCCAATCCTATCCTAGCTCTCCATCAGCCCACTTCCAGTCCTAGCCCCCATTAGCCATTTCCAGTCCTATCCTAGTCCCTCATAAGCCCATTTCTAGTCCAAGTCCCCTTATCAGTCCATTTCCAGTCCTATCCTAGCCTCCCATCAGCCCATATCCAGTCCAAGCTCCCCCCATCAGCCCATTTCTAATCCTAGCCCCCCATCAGCCATTTCCAGTCCTAGTCCCCCATCAGCCTATTTTCAGTCCTATCCAAGCCCCCCCCCCCCCCTCCACAAAGAGCCCTGTACTTGTAATAGCGGCTTAAGAGGGAGCCGGGGAGCCAGCTCACCTCTGCACAGCACTGGAGTGAAGACAGCATGTTCCTTCACTCCCGCTGTGTTCTCATGAAAGGTTAAAGGGCATTTCCTGTTTCCTGTCACTCAGCACCCTTCATGAGAACACAGCAGGAATGAAGGAACATGATGCCCTTCATTTCAGCACTGTGCTAAGGTGAGTTGGGGCTCCCCGGCTCTCTCTGAAGCCGGCCCTGCAAACCAAGCAGAATGAAGTTCACGCGGGGCCCCCTGAAGCATGGGGCCCTGTGCGAACAACATTTTCGCACAATGGATGGACCAGCCCTGGTAGCAGGAAGGGAAAAGAAATATATTTATCTGAGGTTTATTTGCGCACAGTTCTTTAGTGGATGACCAACTCCCATGTAGTCTTTTATTATGCTTTTGAAGCATTTGAGGACTAGACTTTGAGATACTTGATACACTGTAGCTACTTCAGATGTGTATTCATTTCAAATGAAATGGAAAATACCAACAAAATTATCTCTTTTGTTTTATTTGGTTTTAATTCGAAATAAGGCACTAAATATCCCCCTCCTCCCTCCCCCCTCATGCTCAACCCCTATGTTATGAATCTTCCAAGTTAATTTCCCTGTTTTGTTGTATCACCATGATATTATCTTCCCCTACTAAAATGATAAATCAACCTCCTCATGTTATAAATATTCTAAATTGATTACCCTGTTATAATGTATACCATTTTCATTATAATGTAAACTGCTTTGACACAGAATAAAGCAGTATAAAAATAAACATTAAATAAAAAATAATTAAATAAATAAAAATCCAAAATTCATTTTTCCTCCCTGGTTTCTGCATAGGCCAGGCCAGTCTCATATCAACAACCTTTGGGTTTAAAGGTAAGCATCTTGCAAGTTGATCCATCATGGGGGATTGGTGGCGGGTAGACTGCTCTTAGCTCTGCTGATTATCTTCCTTCCTGTTTCCAGATTGGCCCAAAGTTTGTCTGGTCTGCACTGCACCTCTATGAAAAATGCTAACTGGATTTTTTTTTTGCCTTGTGAAATCACTGAATACTGCTATATAGATTTACAGCAAAGATTTTTTTTTGCCATGTTCTTGTGCCAGAAATTCTGTGTAATCATGTCTAAGTATGCTATAAGAGACATTTACTAAGCTTAGTATAGATCCACAATGTCCAACATCAGGCACAACATGCAGAGAGCTGATGAGACAGTCTCTCACCCTCCACATCCAACTCCAGGAACATACAACCACCTCCTAGAGAGATAGCTGCAGGCATCGGAACAACTAAATAAGTCCATCATGATGCTGCACAGGAACATGTAGCAATACATGACCACCTGGCCCATGGTCCCCTTTCACCTCTAAATGTCTCCACAGTGCCAATTGTAGTCCCATCTTAATGGACCCCAAAGAGGAGGGTGCCTACACTATCTGCCACCACCATATCCATCATCACTTCCGGCTCTGCAACCCCAGTATCATCATCAGCCCATTCACTGCTCCTCTCTTCCAACATATTGGGATCCATGCCGCATGGAAGGGGGCAGGACCCCTTCACTTTTTCCCCTCACATGAGAGCTTACAATGATCATCTGCACTGGCAGATGTCTCTGACAGTTCCTTAGAGTCCAGTAAGATATCAGCCAGCATAGCCACACCCCAACATAATCAGGATTTGTAAAGCAACCCTGTCTTCTGATGGGGAACTTTTGGGAGTGATGGGGACTATTACAGGGGGATGTTGGGAGAGGGCAGGAGGCTAACTCTTGAGGGTAGATTGGTCTGGTGAGTGCTGGAGTGGGTGATTGGGCTTTCTCCAGGACCAAGCAGGAAGTCAGTCCTCACATATGGGTGACGTCGGCGCCGATGGAGCCCCCGTGCGGAGCATTTCCCCAGCTTTCAAAGAAAGCCTTTGGGAATTGCAGCGCGCATGCACGGTCCCCTTCCTGCCCAAGGGTGCCATCTTGCTCAGTCTTCTTTTTTCCGTGGAGCCCTCAAATAGCTTGTAGCTTCGTCTTACAAAGTTGTAAAGAGATCAGAAAAACGCCGCGCATGCCTTTTCTGATCTCTTTACAACTTTGTAAGACGAAGCTACAAGCTATTTGCCATGCATCCAATTGAAATTATATGACATGTTGTGAGTGAAACACTTCCCCCGATGAAACCGCAAAGACGGTGAAACGCATCAGCGCTACGAATTTGCGTCGGGTGCGGAGAGACTGATTTTGACTTTTGAGCTTCAACAGATAAGTTGTTTTGAATATTTCATTTTAAAGTCATCAGTCTCTTCTTTAAAAGTTTGAAGTTATTGAAGTTTGAAAATCTCTACAACCACAAGTTATCGTCATTTTCTCAGATAAGAGATAGCAGAGCTCTTGACAGTTGAAATCTGCATTTTTCAATCGCTTTTTGTATAAAAAACTATTCGAAAATAGGATTGCCTGGGTCCTTGATGTAAGGAAGGGGTTAGGGATTTCTCAGGCTTTTCACCTGTTGTGGCCTGTAGTTACCCTTCCCCATTCATTCTGAGACCCATATCCTTTAAAAAATATATTTTTTTGAAACCATAAGTTTTAATTGCATTTTTATATGTAAGAAAGTTTGTTCAGAATTTGCTATTTTCGGGCAATTTTTCTATTTTCATTGGTTACATTGCTCTATAAACCCTTTAAAGGCTGATTCGCCTGCATATGAGGCCTGCTCAGTGGAGCCTTCAAACTCAGTGGCATCAGGCCACAGGGAGCCTTGCAGACTCAGTAAGAATATCCACCCTGCTTGTCTCCTCTCTGCAATGGTGGCTTCATCTTCCGAATCTGGTACTCGGAGTGGTTTTTCAATCCCCTCCGCATTCTCAGGTGCTGACGACAGATGCTTCTCTTCAAGGTTGGGGAGCGCATTGCCAAGGGGCATGTACTCAGGGTCTCTGGGCCCCTTGGGAAGCTGCTCAGCAGATCAACTTCCTGGAGCTACGTGTGATACGCCTAGCTCTGAGGGCCTTCTCCCATCTCACGTCTCACCAGTCTGTACTGGTACAGACGGACAATCAAGTTGCCATGTTTTACGTGAACAAACAAGGAGGCACAGGCTCCTTCCTTCTCTGTCAGGAAGCACAACGGCTGTGCTCCAGGGCCATTAATCACGGCATCCTTCTCAAGGCCATCTACCTCCCAGGTCAAGAGAATTACCTGGCGGACAGGCTGAGCAGAATCCTGCAACCACACGAATGGCGGTTGAATCCATTGGTGGTTCAACATATCTTTCTCAGGTGGGGCCTCCCCACCATGGATCTTTTCGCCAGTCCTCTGAACCAGCAACTCCCGAGATTCTGTTCCAGACAACCGCATCCTCTCCGAGTGGCAGCGGATGCGTTTCTGATCCCGTGGTCCAAAGGCTACTGTATGCATTTCCTCCCACGCCACTAATGTCCAGAACACTTTTCAAAGTCCTCAGGGATGAGGCCTCGATGATTCTGATAGCCCACAGGTGGCCGAGGCAACCGTGGTTCCCGCTTCTGCTGCAACTGGCGGTAGACACTCCTATTCCTCTGGGGATTCAACACGATCTCCTGTCTCAAGAACAGGGATCTCTCTTACACCCCAACCTCCAGTCCCTTCATCTGATGGCCTGGCTGCTGAAAGGGTAGTTCTGGCTCCCCTACTACTACCTAGAGAGGTGGAGGACGTAGTCTTAGCCTCTAGAAGGCAGTCCACCCGGAAATCCTACGCTCTTAAGTGGCGTAGATTCTCCACATGGTGTGCTCAGCACAACGAGAATCCCTTCTCATGCATGGTAGCGGTAGTATTGCAATATTTGCTTCACCTCTCCAATCTAGGCCTTAAGTCCAATTCTGTCAGAGTTCACCTCAGTGCTCTCTCAGCGCACCACTCGCCGGTGGACGGGCGGCCTCTTTCCAACCACCCTTTAGTGGCTTGTTTCCTCAAAGGCCTCCTCCTGCTTAAGCCTCCTTTACGTCCACCGGCCCCTGAGTAGGATTTAAATGTGGTCTTACAGCGGATTACTTGTCCGCCATTTGAACCTATGGCTACCTGTCCTCTCCATTTTCTGTCCTGGAAAACTTTGTTTCTGGTAGCTTTTACCTCTGCTAGGCGAGTAAGTGAACTTCAGGTGCTGGTGTCTGATCCCCCTTACACTAGGTTCTACAGGAATAGGGTAGTCTTACGGACTCACCCCAAGTTTCTCCCTAAGATTGTCTCCTCTTTCCACCTCAATCAGGAGGTGGTTCTTCCGACCTTCTTTCCCAGGCCGCATGCCAACCGGGCTGAGACGGTTCTGCATACCCTGGACTGTAGGAGGGCGTTGTCCTTCTACCTTGACCGTACGCGGGAGCATCGGAGGGCTGTTCAGCTCTTCGTTTCTTTTGACCCCAATAAGTTGGGGTTACCTGTCTCCAAGCGTACTTTGTCCATATAGGTCGCTGACTGTATCGCCTGGGCTTATGGGGCAGCCGGCCTCTCGTTGGAGGGTCGAGTCACGGCTCATCGTGTCAGGGCGAAGGCTGCGTCAGTGGCTCATCTCCACTCTGTTCCATTGGCAGACATCTGCCGGGCCGCTACTTGGTCTTCAAGCCAGACTTTTGCAGCCCATTACTGCCTTGAGAGGGAGTCCCGCAGGGACAGTGCTTTCGGACAGGCAGTACTCCATAATCTCTTTGGGGTCTAGGCAACTCCTTCCCTCCGGCCCTGATGTTGGGCTACCGGTCGGGGGCGTTCTCAGAGAAGATTCCTTCCTTACGTTCTGACGCTCTAGAGGGAGCCCATTTTTTCGGCTTGGGGCCTCCGGTAGCCTTAAGCTAGGGAGTCCCATATGTGAGGACTGACTTCCTGCTTGGTCCTGGAGAAAGAGTAGTTACTCACCTGTAACAGGTGTTCTCCAGTAGCAGCAGGAATCAGTCCTCACAACCCTCCCTCCTCCCCTTGGAGTTGCAGTCATATGGTTTATTTTGCTAATTTTTTGCTGTCTTTTAGCTATGTCATCAGACTGAGCAAGATGGCACCCTTGGGCGGGAAGGGGACCGCGCATGCGCGCTGCAATTCCCAAAGGCTTTCTTTCAAAGCTGGGGAAATGCTCCGCACGGGGGCTCCGTCGGCGCCGACGTCACCCATATGTGAGGACTGACTCCTGCTGCTCCTGGAGAACACCTGTTCCAGGTGAGTAACTACTCTTTCCAGTAACATTGTTGGAAGGTAGGAGTTGCACATGGCTGTTGCTGGGAGGAGAGTTGGAGTTGTGTTGTAGGTTGGCATGAGCATGGGGATGAGAGGAGGCTAGGAGGATGGCCTCTGTGCTGTACATGGTCTGCATGTCTGGAAATAAACACCTATCTTCACATGAAGTGCCTGTGACTGAGGTTGCCTCTTGCTGATATGCCTAGTTGGTATGACTGCCCTGTGTCTTCCTGCCTTGGCCCATCGGCATCTGCATCTTCATTATTGTCTATGTATGCTGCTTCTGTTGCCCAGGAAGATGTTACTGGCATCTCGGTGCCAGATTGTGGAGCATACAACAGGTCTTGAAGATTTCTCATATCCTGGCAAGGCTGTACAACAGTTCACCCTAGGGTTGATCAAGGCACTGTAAGCAGCTCTTGAGCTGTCCGAATGTCTTCTCAGTGATGGTGCACATGTTCTTGTGGGTCCTGTTGTAGCATTCCTCTGCCACAGTGTGTTGCCACACTAGAGGTCAATAGCCAATTCCTTAGTGGCTATCCTCTATCTCCTGCATAGGTGGGGGGAGAGAGGACACATATCAAGGTACTACATATTAAGAGGTTACATGTGCTGAATCATACACAGCCAGCCAACAGGGAACTACACAAAGAAACAGAAACTGCAGGGAACACTGGTCCATTCATGCTCTTTTAGGCATATATACACATGTATACACCCATGGAATGTTGTAAGAGCCATTTTCCGTCTATAAAACATGCTTTACATATGGAGAATATTTTATAGAATTACCCCCACATTGCATAAAGGTAGGTGCTGTGTTTTCCTGAGTGCTTGTTTTTATGCCTGTATACACAGGGCAATTTTATAAACATCTACCTGAGCACATAAAGCTCTGTTCTGTACTCTCAAGTTGCATATAAAATTACCCTGTGAAGTGTGATACTTTATCCTTGTTATGTATGCACATATCTACACCTTCGGAGGGAGCATTACGTTTGTACTGTATGAGAAATGGACTACTGAGAGTCATTGTGGGAAACCTGTTTTATAAAGGCAACATAAAATAAAGTTATAGAATACAGGTATTGAGTTGTCATTATTTTATAAAGGCAACATAGGCACCTATGTTGCCTTTATAAAATAGGTTTCCCACAATGACTCTCAGTAGTCCACTTCTTCCACAGTACATATATATATGTATATATATATATATAAATAAAATAGACCATCATATAAACTTCATAGGTTTTTATGGATCAATAAATCCTCCACAATATCATCAGTGGTCCTTTTAAATGTTCATTTTATTATGCTCTTTTACTTAAACTTTCATGTGCTCAAAATAGGCAGTTATGAAATTCATTAACTATAATGGGGTCCATTTTCAAAAGCCCTTATCTGGATAGCCATGGAGGTTATCTGGACAAGGGCACTAAGAAAGATATTCCTATCCAGATAGTACTGATGAATATCTTGATAAACTGTCTCAGCACTATCTGGTTAGTTCAGGGGCAGTTTGTGGGCGGAGCAAGGGCAGTATGGCCACTATCGGGAGAATCGTGGCACTTATCCAAATAGTGGCGATTTTCAGCTGCTGTCCGGATACGATATGTAAATAGCTTAAGCCACCAAAAAACGTGGCCTACGTTGCTATTTAGATAACTTATCCAGACAGTAGCTGAAAATTGTCACCATCTGGATAACTGCCGTGAATATCCAAATACTGCCATATCGTTTAAATATCTGGGACTTTGATTATCATTGGCCCCAATGTACTGTACCTAACTTATAAATTCTTCAAATAGATATCCCTGATCTGACATGATATTATTTTTTCATTCCTGCATCATAGATGGCTGGCTATCCTCCTAAATTATTTTATGGTCCATATAAATGAGCTTGTCATACACACTGTTCTGTGTTGAGAGATTTTTAAAAATGGCCTTAGCGTCTGATCCTTTTTTCCCAAAACATCGTCACACGGTACAAAATAACCAATCAAAACCAGAAAGGGCTGGCCATTGAACAGCTAATTATTTACTTCAAATAAGTGGTATCTATTCCACTGCTTCATTCATACCAAAAGGAGTAACTGCATTCAATGTAAAAATTTGCAACGGTTCTCTCTGATAAAGAATGTCTTTGCCAATCAAGCCTGGCCCAATCAATCACTCTCCACATCAGTTCAGCAAATTAATGATTAAACTGTAGATAGTGTTTGAGAAAAGGAGTTGAGAGTGTGGCAGCTCCAATGTTCCAATGTTCACTTCATTGCGGTTTAAATGATCACTTCATGCGACCAGCATAAATCATCAGACTTGGGCGAATTCAATTATAGCACATAAGCAGTTTCACAAGATATTAGTTTTAGCCCAAAACATTTGTCTCTTTATGGATGTTTCCAAGTCTCCATCCACAGCCTGAGCACATAAATTACAAAGTCCACAAGCATCCAAACGTATATACAAGCATAGTGTATTTTCATTTCTTCCTGTCCTGTCTGAATCATATTTGTAGCAGCAGAATGGGCAGGGCCACCTCAGGCAGAAGTCCCGGCCATACTGACCCCCCACATGCTGAGCTGCGCCACCCTCCTTCCCCCCTGCTGAGCCATGCCAATGTCCCCCCCCCTGCTGTCACTGATTCTGGTGGCGGGGTCGGGGGTGGCAGGCCATGTGTGCTGAAGCATATGGCCTGCCACGGGCACTATGGTGCCCACAGAGGACTGCCACCAAAGGTGGCCACCTAGCCTGCCTAATGGATGGGCCGGCCCTGAAAATGGGTATTGTAATTTCTTGTATTTTGGCCCATCTTAAATGCAGTCAAGGAATGTCAAACAAAACCATTATGTAAAGAACGTTCTTCCCAATGACAAAATATCAAATGCACCACTTGAGAAGAAGCAACTGAATATGGTAACACCAGTGTCAATATGTCTTCATGTGCTGATTTTCCATAACTTAGCAATAATTCTCGCTGTGCATATCTCGCTGTTATATAATGTGATAAGGCAGAAGCCACTGAAAGCAGAAACTTAGGAAAAAAAGCTGTTTCTTACAAAACAAATAACTTGCAGAAGATGCAGTTCCCTTGCAAGGCAGCTAGAGGAAGCGTGCATGAACCTACAGAGCCTGAGCTAACACACCCGGGGACTGATTGTGCAGGAGCTAATCAGCTCCACCTGAAGAGTAGCTCGAGGAACTCAGAATTAAAACGGCTTTATAAGCAGAGAGGCAGCTCAGAAAGAGAGAGCTTGAGCCCGGCCTGGAGCGAGGAAGGAACCTCAGAGGAGAGCCCGGCCTGGAGGGAGGAAGGAACCTCGGAGGAGAGCTCAGAGGAGAGCTCAGAGGGAGAGAGAGAAAGATACAGACCAAGAAGTGCTGGAGTGAGACCTGGGAGAGCCATACTGGAAAGAGACCCGATAAGAGGAAACCCCAGAGGCAGTGAGCTCAGAAAGGGAGAGCCTAGCCTGGAGAGAGGTCTATGCTCACCAGAAGGGTCTGTAACAAGATTTAAAAGTACTGGAAGAGAAAGTCCTGATAGGAGGATTACTTGTGCTAGAAAGCCAAGAAGCCTAGAGGTTTTATCTGGTCTTTCCAAGCTGCAGAGAAGACAAGCACTTTCCAGGAGGATTCTAGAGGGAGTCTACAAAAGAGACCGTGTCCAGAGAGAGGTGCCTGGTTGGGTAAGTACCGGTCACACAGACGTTACAAAGCCAAGGTACAGTGACTCTTTTTGTCTAAAGAGAAACACAGCTCATAGAGCGTCTGTGAGAGCAGATAAGCAGTTTGAGAGAAAAGAAAGCAGGCAGGAGTTTTACAAGCCATTGCTTAGAGGTGTGAGGCCAAGCCCTGCTGTTTACTTGAAAGCCCTAGAACAGCCCAGCTGGAGGCTAGGGAGAAGGAATATTGACTTTCATACCACTGCAGCCAGGGAAAGGTCAATTGCTGAGGGAAGCACCAGTGACCCAGAGCCCATGCAGGTGGAATATGGGGATTCTCCAGGACCAAGCAGGAAGTCAGTCCTCACATATGGGTGTCATTGACGCCGATGAAGCCCCAGCGGAGCATTTCCCCAGCTTTCTATGAAAGCCTTTGGGAATGCAGGCACGCATGCGCGGTTCCCTTCCCGCCTAAAGGTGCCATCTTACCTCAGTCTCTCTTTTTCCGAGAAGCCCACCGGGTAGCTGACTGTATCACCTGGGCTTACAGGGTGGCTGACCTTCCTTTGCAGGGTCGGGTCACGGCCCACCGTGTCAGGGCAATGGCTGCCTCAGTGGCTCATCTCCGCTCTGTGCCATTGGTAGACATCTGCAGGGCTGCAACTTGGTCTTCAAGCCAGACTTTTGCGGCCCATTACTGTCTGGAGAGGGAGTCCTGTAAGGACAGTGCTTTTGGCCAAGCAGTACTCTCAAATCTCTTTGAGGTTTAGGCAACTCCTGCCCTCTGTTGGGCTACCGGTGGAGGTTGTCAGTGAAAAGCCTTTCTTTAATGCTGGGACTAGAGGGAGTTCTCTTGTTCAGCCTGGGTTCCCTGGTAGCCCAGAGCTAGGGCGTCACCCATATGTGAGGACTGACTTCGTGCTTGGTCCTGGAGAAAGAGTAGTTACTCACCTGTAACAGGTGTTCTCCAGGAGCAGCAGGAATCAGTCCTCACAACCCTCCCTCCTCCCCTGGGAGTTGCAGTTGTACATAGTTCATTTTCCATTTTTGTGTGCTGTTCTTAGCTATGTCATTTGACTGAGGTAAGATGGCACCTTTAGGCGGGAAGGGAACTGCGCATGCATGCCTGCATTCCCAAAGGCTATCATAGAAAGCTGGGGAAATGCTCCGCTGGGGCTTCATCGGAGTCGATGACACCCATATGTGAGGACTGATTCCTGCTGCTCCTGGAGAACACCTGTTACAGGTGAGTAACTACTCTTTCAGTTGTATCATCCCAGGAGGATTTAATGGATTGCTCTGTGTGTATGGCAGGAAGCCTTGAGTCACTCCCTGAGCTGTAATTGTATATGGACAAGCTCTAATATTGTTTTGTTTGTGCTGAGGGAAAGAGGAAAGCTCACCAAGTTATTTTTGCTCCAAAGTTGAAAAGCCTGTGTTGTTTTTACAAAGAAGCTGTGAAAGAATGTAACAGTTTATTTGTTCACTTTATGCCTTGGTAGAAGAACCTGACAAGAAGGAAATACTTTCATTTCTCTGTTACCTAGCGAACCTCAGTGCATAAAAGGGAAATAAAAGCCTTATTTACCCTCCATTTTGGCTCAAACAAGTTATTCTCACAAGGAGGAGGACTACAATACCCAGGGTGCATCTGACTTAAAGAGTCTTTTACCTCCACCAATAATAAAATGCTCAACCTGCCCTTGCAGCCACAGGCCACCAGGGGGGGTTGATGACAATAATCTCTTTTCATTACCCATAATGGATAACCCAGCCTTCATCTTGAAATCTTCCAAACTGCCGGAATTAAATTTGGGTTGTTCCCTTTATAAAATAGGTCTACAATAAACAATTTCTTGAACATTTCACTTAGGTGCACTGTTATGACGTGACATAATCAGGAGATAATATTATAAAGGATCTTTTAGGCATATTTGCGAGTATGCATACATAAAGGATCTCTTAAAAAATTACCTCACATGTAAAAGTACTCATGGTACAATTAGGAATATACTTATATGTAACTTTAGAGTAGGCGTATTTAGGGGAGGAGTTTGGAGAGAACATGGGCAAAGTCACAATTTACATGCTATTTTATAAAATAAACATGCATGCATGTACATTACATGCTAACATTTGGCAGTTTAACCCTCTAGTAGTGGTAAAGTGAGACTACCATTAAGGGTTCAGAAGCAACATTTTGAACCCAGACACTGATGGGCCTCAGGCACTGATGTGGCAGAAGCATCTGGGGATTACTCCTGCCCACACTAAAACCAGGGAGACCACTGGTAAGGGCTGGGGAAGTCTGAGGGGGTGGAGAATGATGAATTTTGTTGGGGGGAGGGCCAAGAAGGAGCTGAGCAGATCATGAATCTTGTTGGGAAGTCCAAAGGGGTGTGAAGAGAATCATGGATCTTGTCAAAGGGGAACCGGGGATCAGGTGCTGGGGGTCATTTAATCCTATGAATGGCCCTTTTACCAAATAATGTGCCTAACCTGGGGCCGTTATCTTCATTGCTGTAGCCAGGAACTTGCAATGTTCTTGGCTTCCGCAATTTGTAACAACAGGATGCTTTTGTTTTCTATATTTATTCCTATAAAATCACTGCTTTCAGTGAATGTGCTTGCATATACAGTTGTGATCAACATTATTGGTACCCTTTCATTTTAGGTATGTTGTGTACAATATCTTGAGAAAAATTTGGAAATATTCCAACTGTATGTCATCATAACATTTAAATAGTATGTTCAAAGGTATACAACAAAAAAAAAGATGTCCGTGCAACTTAGATATATTAATTTCTGAGCAAAAAACAAAATGTGACCTGAACAGGATTAATGGCACCCTTCACTAATATTTGTTTGCAAAAACAGTGGCAGTGAGGACAGCCTCCAAACGTTTCTTGTAGACATCTATACGTTTCGTACATCTGACTGCTGGTAGTTTCTCCTACTCTTCAACTGCGATTTGTTCCAGCTCATGAATGTTTCCAGGATTCCTTTTACCAATGGCAGATTTCAGCTCTTTCCAAAGGTTCTCGATTGGATTGAGATCAGGACTCATTGCTGGCTAGTTAAAACAGTCCATTTGTTCCTTTTTAACCATTCTTTTGTACTTTTGAATGTATGTTTTGGGTCATTGTCCTGCTGGAGGACCCATGACCTTTGACCCAGACTTAGCTTTCTGATACTAGGTAGCATATTTCACTTCAAAATACCTTGGTAGTCCTTTGACTTCATGATTACTTTAATACATTCCAGTCTTCCAGTTCCTGAGGCAGCAAAACAGCTCCACAACATTATTGAACCTCTACCATATTTGATTATAGGAAGCTTATTTTTTCCTTAGAAGCTTCATTTCTTCACCTGTAAATGGTCTGCATTTCCAAAGAGCTCACGTTTGGTTTCATATGGCCACAGAACATTTTCCCAGAAGGACTGTGGTTCATCAAGGTGGGTTTGGGTAAAGAGCAGGCATGCCTTATTATGTATGTCTTTGAGCAGTGGGATCCTCCTTGGTTTTTGCTCATGAAGTCCTCCTTTGTTTAGTGCGCAGCATATGGTGCGGGTTGAAACCACTGCTCCACATTGCTCCAGGTCAGCCTTAAGCTCTTTGGGTGTTGTATGTGGTGTTTTTCCAACAGTTCACACTAACCTTCGAAGACGTTTTGGATTAATTTTCCTCTTCCCACCACATTCTGGGAGTTTCTTGACAGTTCCATAAGCAGAAAATTTCTTAATAACATTGTGAACTGTAGACACAGGAATCTCGAGATCTTTGGAGATGGCCTTGTACCCCTTTGAAGTTTGATGTTTGGTGATAATAGCTTTTCTGATGGTCTCAAGCAGCTCTCTTGTCTTCACCATTGTGAAAATGGAACAGGGAATGAATGTGGCCATTTTAAACATTAGAGCCATCATTCATTGGTTGATTCATGTCATGTGAATACTGGCAATTGATCACAGGTGCATCTAATTTTACTGCACTGGGAATGTGGTTCTTCTGCTCATACTGATTTGAATAATTTATAAGAATCCCAATAATCATGTCCTGGCAATGTCCCAGTTTTTATACTATTTTCTACTATTTTCTTTTTTAATTGGACTTGTTTTATTTAATTCTTTTATGTGTCAAATATGCATGCATGTATAATCCAAAGCCATTTCACTAGCTACTTATTTTTAGGAGACATTGGACATTAAGGGGTTGAACTGCAAGGACGTCAATAACTACAACTGTATCCATATGCAGGGCTGGCCCATTCATTAGGCGAGCTAGGCGGCCGCCTAGGATGACTGACCTAGGTGGGTGGATTTGTGCCGCCACTTTGTTGCCTGCAGCAGGCCATGTGCTTTGGCACACATGACCTTCCGCTTCTGATTCCCTTCTAATGCAACTTACTGTCGGAGGGGGCTCAGAAGTGGCAGGTTATGTGCGCTGAAGCACGTGGCCTATCTCAGGCAACAAAGCCACCACTTTTAAAATGCTGCCTCTGTCCCCGTTTCCCCCCCCCCCCCCAAGACAGAATAGGTGGTGTGGCTCGGCCCAGCCAACCTGTCTGGGGCAACAGAAGCCCTTGGGCCAGCCCTGTCCATATGTTTGCTTGAATTCTTCTTGGTTTATTACAAAAGGCAGAACCCTTGTAAAATTCAGGGAGCATTGTGCATATCCTGAACTGGATATCTCAGTTCCCCCCTCCATGACCCATCTGAAACGCAGGGCTGGCATTAGGATTTCTGGTGCCCCCTGCAAGTATAAATCAACAATCCTCCCCTCCCATCCAGCATCTTCCCACTGCTACTCTACCAGCAACTCCCCACCACCAGAAGAAGGAAATTAGTATCACTGCACTCCAGTGCTGCAGCATCTTGTCCCCCCCCCCCCATGACAACTTTCTAATAGCCAGTGCAACACAATAAGTGGAAGTGGGGTAAATAATGAGTTCCCACAAATGCCGGTTCCTCCCTCTCTGTTGACTTCACCATGTTGCACTGGCCCTGCTAAAATGAACCATGAAGGTCTTGATAAAATAGGCTAAATTAGGCACCTACATGGCCTTCGTACACAGGCTGCCTGCTATAGACTCACCCATTTATGAGGTAATTTAATGATGTTATTCCTGCAAAAGGCAGTATAAAAAGTAAAATAAACCATAATTATGACCATAAATGTTCTCTTATAAAATACCAACCAACAGAAAAAAAGCCTCTATGGCATTAAGGTGCACACTTTGTTGATGGGTGTGCACATGGATGGAACGTGGCTAGAGCGCAGAAATATGCACTTAGATTACAAAATACAGTTTACATGTGTACTTGCAAACTTTAAGTGTGGACACTTTATAAAATAGGCTTAACATAGGTGCTCTTAAACATGCCTCCTTATTAAATTACCATCCACATGCATAATTTATCCATGAAATATACCTCTTACCAGCCTGCTTACATCACCATCGTGTTTTACTTTCATGTACTTAGTTCATATTATACTATCTGTTCATAAATCCTGACCCAAAAAAATTCTGTTCCACTCACTGTAAGGAATATCTTCATAAACCATGCTTTATAGAAACCGTAGTTCTCCGTTCCACCCTTTCCAGAGCGGTTTCAGTACTACAGTTTCTGAAAGTTATTCCGCAGGATTGATTACATGCTGATCAGAATTTAGCCACTCTCTGACAAATTATCATTTTAATTAAAAACAATCTTAAGCTGGTAAGAAATGCCAGCTTTAAAAATATCTTCTCCAGTGGGATAACAGTGTTTTAGGAACCTGTAATTTTTCAAGGCATCTGGAAGTGAACCTATTTTAAAGGGGTTCTGGCTGTTTGGAGTAAACCATAATCAGGAAGAAGGAAGTAAAGGCAGCAAATGCATTTCAAGGAAAGATTGCAATGTTTACCTTAAGGCCAAATTTGAAGATTAGGCAGAATATGGCTAGAAAAAAATACAGAAGCACACATTCCAATTTGACCATAAAAAACTTGATGCATGGAAACCGGACTTAATGGTCAACCCATTAGGAAAACTAGGCGGTTGCCTAGGGCAGAAACCTCTGGGGGACAGCAAAGAGCAGGGCATTCAAAGCTAAACAATAGATTTTGACAGCCAGGAGGGGTGTAAAGCTTAAGGTTTACCTAGGGCACCAGCACTTTGAACCAACTCTGGGGCTAACCATGGTGGTGTGGTAGGCGACGGCCTATGATCCATGCTAATTGAACTAAGCAGACAGGCCTAAGCAGCTTGACCTGTAACTGAAGCCTGTAGTTAGGCCCAGAGGAATGAAAACCCCCCTGAATGATGACACCATAGAATTGAAACTTAACTTAGTTTAACTGAACATAGCTAAGCAGAAACGAAACTTATAAAAGACAGAAAACAGCTCTAATTGGTACTGATAAGAGAGCACAGCTTCTATGGAATTAATTAACTCTGCAAAAAGCAAGGTTACAGTGCCCTGCTTCCCATATGTTTTAACAAGCTAAGCGACCTTGGAGGAGAGATGTAACAAGTTAGAGACACTGACCATTGTAATTGGGACTAGAAGGGGGGCAACCAGGTGCTGAGCCCAGACCAGAGTCCCGATTGGGTAGCCATATCAGTACCAGGACCAATAGATGGGTGAGAGGGGTTACTGGGACCAATGAAAAGTTTGCCTATGTCTAGAATGGAGAAGAACGCTATAAAAGTTGTTGTTTTGCTAGAAACCATTGCTCAGCCATTTTGAAATTGCTTATTGCTTGAGCCATGTGCACATTAAACTGGCTTGGATCCTTGAAACGACTCCTGGTTTTATTTATTGCATGCTTATCTGCTGCTACATTTCTTGGTGCGTTGGCCGGGAAGTGCGAGTGGTGGATGGTGTTCAAGTGAATAAATCCACGTAATTCGCCTTGAGGTTTGGTCCAGTTGGAGCCATGCCAATCCGACGCAGGGGAATTTCCCTGGGCCCACCGATCCTCTTGAATCGGAGGGGGTTCTGCCTGGCCTCGGCAGGCACTGGGTCCAGCTGGCCAACACTTCCGACCCGGGGGAGTCCAGGATCCAACTCAGAAGCTTGGGAACCAGATCTGGTAAGTATAGTTTTGAAAACCTGTCTAGACAGATGAGTTAGAACTGCAGTTTGAAACTTGTGAAACTTGTAACTTGTAATCTCGAGAACTTGGAACTTGGAATTTGGAATTTGGTAATGAGAGCACTGATCCCCTCTCAAGGACGGTCCTATTAACCTTGCATGAGTATGCGCGAGGTGAAGCCATCGTCCTTCTTGTTTGGTAAGACTTAAGTCTTTGTTTGAAAATCCTTGCATGAGTATTCGCGAGGTACAGCTGTTAAAAAAAAAAAAATCATGATTTAGCCTAGTCAGAACAGACAGGAACTTGGAATTTGTAATCTCGAGATATTGGGAATTGGTAAGAGAGCATGATCACCTCTCAAGGAAGGGCTGAGTAACCCCGCATGGGTATTCGCCGGGTGAAACCCCCGTCCTTTTTGTAATTGGGAAATTGGATAAGACTAGTCAGAATAGATAGAAAGGAATGCATTCTGAGATACGTTGCTAGCATGATTGTGTGAATGAAGTGTGAATGAGAGGTCTGGCAGCACGGACCAAGCAAGAGTGGACTCTGGACTAGCGCAGTTCCTAGCCGGGTGACTGCGTCTAGGTCGCGAAACGGAGGAAGCGTTTGGTGTATTGTCCGTCCTAACTGTGGATCTGTTTTTTGTTATCTGTTGAAACTGCGAGTTTCCCTTCTGTTATAAATGTGAGATTATTCTGTTGGGTAATTTGTGACAGTTCACTGATTAAGAAATTGTATTAATAGAGCAGAACGAAGACCCAAAACACCTAGAATCATTTTAAAAATCCAAAAGCTGGTCTCACCCAGTTGGTTTTAGCACAGTGAAAAACTGACAGGGGGCGTGTCTGAAGGAAAGAATGTACAGTGTCTTTCTAATCCTGTGCAGGCTTAAATCTCAATGCTGTTAGTTTGTGCTTATTTCAGGACAATTGTACCTGTGTTATTCAATATGTTGTTTTAATAGTAATGTTCCTTCTGCTATGGTTAGGTATTATATACCATTCGATAGGAATATTTAGTCAGGATTTTAGTTTTGAAGGTCGAATTAACCTCATTGGAGCTCCGTAAACTGTTTTTAAATGATTCTTGCTAGCATGTCTCTGTGTGAAACTGTGATACTTTCGTTTCCAGTGAGCGGAGGGGTGTGGTTCACACAGCTTACTAGGGAATGAGACAGCCGTTCCCGATTGAGCAGTCTCTTTTGCTTGTTTAAAATAAAGGATTCATTCAATCAAAGTTTAAAAAAAAAAAAAAAAGTTTATCTTGCGGAGTGTTTGCACTAACCTTTTTATGAACAAGTATAAGTCATTTGAATGCATGCTTCCCCAAACTGTAAGCTGTTTTTCTGTATTTGAAAAAAGGGAAAGGTGCACTTTATGAAAAATATCCGGAATGTCTTTTGAATATTTGCTTCCTGAACTAAAAAAAGTAATATTTCTGTTGCAGAGACATGCTGATTACGGCTGGTCGCTAAGTATTTTTATTCTAGTCATACGTAACAGATAGCTATAGTTCTCTCTATAAGATATTTTAAGAACTGTATCTAAATTGTATGTCTGTGCTCAATTTAAGCTTATGATTACGGTAATAAGGTTTTTTAATAAGTGTCTTTTCAAGTATGATCATGAATTTCAGTAAGGGATTTACTGAAGACTATGAAATGTCTCTGTCCCAATCAGGAATGTTATGTGAAAGGGAGTGGTTTCTGCTGTTCACCATATTTTGCCCCAGAATCTCTAGATATCCTGTCTCTCTCTCTCTCTCTCTGTAAGTAGCTCCGCTTAGAGTGCTTAAGGGGGGGATGGAGCCCAGTCCACCGATGATGTCACCCCCCGGTAGGCGTGAACTAATGTGCCCACAGCAGAGAAGTAGATCATTTAAAAAAAAAAAAAATCAACCTCCTGGATAGAGCGTTGCTAGGAGAAAAGCAGGGGGATGTGCACCCCCTCTGGACCAGAAGTGAAAATCAGCTGACCAGACTTGTTTAGAACTGAAAAAAAACTGCATTATACACTGAGAAGTTTTAGGACTTGATTGAACTAATGAACGGAAATTGCAGAGAACTGGATGAATTTGCGGGCATAATGGTTAAATGAAAAGTTGATCAGAAAAGTATGTGGATTGTTGAAGAGGGACAGAGAATGTAAAAATTGTAAGATGGAAAAAGAGAACAGATCTCTTTGCTGATATTTTAGTTGAATGATGTGGAGGAGGTTTTCCTAATCAAAGGACCAGAGAACGTGTAAGAGGCCGCAGAAGTAGCAGGCCTCCACTGGGTGCAAATCAGTGCACCCATTATAGAAAAAGAAGGACATTAGAGAAGTGAATGCCCGTATCTTGACTCCACCCCAGGAGGGGAGGAGGGAGTACTTGATTGCAGAGTCATAAAACAATAAACCAAGCACAATGTTCTAGTAGGAGAAGGAAGTAGCTATAGCGTGAGCGGCAGCCGAAGAGGGCTACAGCATGGATAAAGACTAGGCCAGATGCATCACCATTATCAGAGCTACTGGGGCTAAGTCCGCAAAGCCTTTCCTGCAGAACCGCATGTGTGAACTAGGGGGACAGAAAATAATGCACCAGTTCCTGTATATGCCTGAATGCCCTATTCCATTTTTGGAGCCGAGATCTGCTTGCAAAGCTTCAGACACAGATATCCTTTGCTGAAGAGAGAGAAATGCAAATGACTGTGAACCCAGAGCCTGCTGGATTGATGGTGCTGACTGTCCCCCAAGAAGGAGAATGGCGGTTCTATTCACCTGCATCCAAAGCAACAAGCTGTACACTTACCAACCTCATAGCCCCACCTGGAGGATGGGCAGAAGATAATCTACCTGGCCTAGCGAAGAACATAGCCCCTGTCATTGTCACCCTCAAGCCAGTCAAGAAGCCTGGGACAGGTGATTACCACCCAGTGCAGGATCTAAGAAGAATGAATGATGCAGCTGAAACTATACAACCAGTGGTACCAAAATCCTTATATTCTCTTGGAACTGATCTCTGCTGAAGATATATATTTTACCATTCTGGACTTAAAAAGATGCCTTTTTCTGCATACGCTTAGCCCAAAACCCCACTACAAGGAGGGGGGGCCAACTCATCTAGACAAGATTACCTCAAGGATTCAAGAACTCGCCTTACTCAGCAAAAAGATTTGACAAGTTATCCAGTAATTCCAGGAGAAAGAATTCTTCTCCAGTATGTGGACAACTTGCTTATAGCCACCAACTCAGAAAGTGAATGTCCACAAGCCACCAGTGAACTCTTGCACCTTTTTAATGAGGCTGGATACAAAGTCTCAAGAGCCAAAGCACAATTATGTCAAACAAGTTAAATACCTAGGATTCCAGTTGTCCAGCGGAATTCGACGCCTGGAACCCTTACCAGAACGCAAAGCAGCTGTATGCAGTATTCCTACTCCAACCACCAGGAGACAAGTGAGAGCCTTCTTGGGTGCCACAGGGTACTGTTGTATATGGATCCCCAATTTTGCGCTGCTAGCAAAACCATTGTATCACATTGTATCAAGCTACCAAAGGAATGAAAAAGTCTCCATTGGAATGGGAACTTGAACAGGATGCAGCCTTTTGATCTTTGAAAAACAAAAACAAAAAAAAAACACTCTGATGTTGTCACCAATTCTGGGTCTACCAGATGTCCAGAAAACCTTTCAGTCTCTATGTTCATGAGTCACAAGGAAATGTTCTAGGAGTGTTGACTCAATCTCTTGGACCTTATTTGAGAAGCTGTTACAGCTACAGCCTTCCTAGTAAGCAAAAACTAAAAGAAAAATCCCTTTGAGACAGAATCTTCAAGTTACTGTACCACACTCTGTTCTAACCAATATGAAATACAAAGGAAACTACTAGCTAACAAATCTATGAATGTTGAAGTATTAGAGTATGTTGTGTGAAACCCCCAGATACAACTGAAGGGTCAGTCAAGCTTTCAATCCTGCTATGTTGTTATCAGTTGGTCTTGATCCCCTGATCATGACTGTTTAGAAATTATGGACACTGTATTCTCAAGCCGCCTGGATTTGACTGATGTCCCTATGGAGAACCCTGAACAGACTTTCTTTGTGGCTGAAGGCAGTTTCATCATCAATGGACATTGTTGTGCTAGATATGCAGTGGTGACCCCTGATTTGATAGTTGAGTCCTCAGCCCTGGCCCCAGAAACTTCACCACAGAAAGCTGAACTGATAGTCCTCACTAGAGCACTAACAATAGGAAAAGAGCCCTGTCTAAATGTGTACCCAGATTTCAAGTATGCCCTTACAACCTTGCATGCACATGGGGCCCTGTACAAAGAATGAGGGTGGATAACCTTAGGAAGCAAGTCCATTAAGTATAGCCCCAAGATATTGATATTAACAGATACATACTGCCTATAGATCTCAGAATTTAGGAAAAGTAGAATGTATGAATAGAACCCTGAAATCTCAGTTGTCTAAACTTTGCCAAGAGGTTTACCTGAAGTGGCCCCAGGTTCTTCCCATAGCCCTTCTTAGGATATACTTAGCCCCTGCTAAGTCTTTAGGAGTTTCCCTTTTTTGAGATTCTGTATGGGCAACCCCTGCCTATTGTATAGGAAATAAAAGGAGATATGAGACAGATAGGATCTGAAATTATTAGACATGAACTATTGGTTTTAAGTTCTGTTTTGCAGGAGTCTTCATACCTGAGTACAAAATCGATTACCCATCAATTTGCCTGCACCCCTGCATCCTTTCAAGCCTGGAGTCTCAGTGTGGATCAAAGAGTGGAGAAAGATACCGTTAGCCCTGCATTGGAGGGGACCCTATGTTGTCATCTTGTCAACTCCAACTGCAGTAAAAGTCGCAGAATTTGAACCTTGGATCCATCATAATCAAGTGAAGCCAGCAGCTGCTCTTGAACCTGATCACTGGACTACTGTACAGCATCCTGAGACTCCATTGCACCTCACCCTACGACAACAACCACGGACCTAAGACTTATTGGTCCCTCAGAAACTGCACTATTTCAAGACTGTTTGTTTATCTGAAAGTAAGCTTCGCATCTGGAAAAAAAAAACTGCAATCATCAGAAAGAGACTGTGTTGTGTTAAGAAATTGAATCTGTGTTTAAATACTCTGGAAAGACTGTTTTGATCTTCTAAAGAGTGAACTGCTCTAAAGAAGCAATAATAGCCTAAGAGACTATGCTATGATATCTTAAGAAATTGAGACATCCCAGAGGACAGTGATACTTTGGAATCTACAGCCCTACTCCTGCCAAAACGCTGGTAGGTCTACGTACGGCAGAAGCTTGAGGATCTACAATCAACCCTACATCTGTTATCTGTTGTGGAAGTCGACAGTTCCACCAATTTTCCAGAGACTATGCCCATTATGAATTATTATTATTGCTTTATTCTGGCAACAGTTTTGGAGTGCTTTGAAATGACTTTTGCCTTATCTCCCTGGGAAGCCTGTATAAGTACAACATGAACTGGACCGAAGGTCACTCAGACCTTGTTTTATCATTCTTCCTATACTTGCATTGGTATACTCTCCAATCCAAAAGTTGTTCTAGATCTTGACTTTCTACAAGGCTATGCAAGCCACCGTTGCAATTCCTCATACCACCACCAGAACTTGTTTCTTGAACTTGCTGGAGCAATAGCATCTAGTCTCCACACTTCTGACTGTTTCTATTGTGGAGGAATAACAATGGGAGACTAATGGCCCTGGGAGACGCAAGAACTGAACTATTCTATCCTATACAATCAGACTGATTTACATAATACTACTAGTGAGTGGGTATTGGCCCACCCCATTGTTGACAGTTTGTGTTTTGTTTGGACTGGACCACAATCTACTACGAAGGATGGACAGCTGGTCTGTCTAAATCAGAAGCTTTACGACAGCACAACAAAGATGCAACGGAACCTTCTAATCCTTTAGTTCTTTTTCCCACTCTTGCCAAACTATGGACTTTGACTATCTGCTTGTTGCTCCCTTGTTTCTTGCTACTTTGCTTGCGAATGATAACTTCAGTTATTAATAACACTGTAGAGCATAAGGCAGCTACAAAGATATTAGCTATGTGAACTTACTACCCTATACCACAGAGTGATACCTTTACCTAGTATTATGTGATTTGATTCTCACACCTTATTAACATGCGGGTGAGAATAATCAAAGGGGGGAATGTGGTAGGCGACGGCCTATGATCCATGCTAATTGAACTAAGCAGACAGGCCTAAGCAGCTTGACCTGTAACTGAAGCCTGTAGTTAGGCCCAGAGGAATGAAAACCCCCCTGAATGATGACACCATAGAATTGAAACTTAACTTAGTTTAACTGAACATAGCTAAGCAGAAACGAAACTTATAAAAGACAGAAAACAGCTCTAATTGGTACTGATAAGAGAGCACAGCTTCTATGGAATTAATTAAACTCTGCAAAAAGCAAGGTTACAGTGCCCTGCTTCCCATATGTTTTAACAAGCTAAGCGACCTTGAAGGAGAGATGTAACAAGTTAGAGACACTGACCATTGTAATTGGGACTAGAAGGGGGGCAACCAGGTGCTGAGCCCAGACCAGAGTCCCGATTGGGTAGCCATATCAGTACCAGGACCAATAGATGGGTGAGAGGGGTTACTGGGACCAATGAAAAGTTTGCCTATGTCTAGAATGGAGAAGAACGCTATAAAAGTTGTTGTTTTGCTAGAAACCATTGCTCAGCCATTTTGAAATTGCTTATTGCTTGAGCCATGTGCACATTAAACTGGCTTGGATCCTTGAAACGACTCCTGGTTTTATTTATTGCATGCTTATCTGCTGCTACAGTGGTAAAAGAGAAAAATACCAGAGCGGTATTGATAGTAGAAGTATCAGCGCCGAGTAATTACTTTGTCAGTTGTATGGAGGGAGAAAGGATGCTCCAGTATCAAGAAATATAGTCAGAGCCCAAGAAAATATGGCAGAACAATACAGAAAATCCCATCATATTTGGTGCCACAGGTTAGATGAAATGCATCTTCCCAACACTATACGAGTTACATCTTATGAACTCCAAAAGGAGGTTCTTTTTGGCATGATGCAAGTCCTATAATGAGCATTAGCAGTAAATCTGAGAAAGTGAAATGATACTCTACATAGCCTGGCTTAGGATTGAGGTTCATGTCTGTTATGGTATGTGCAAAACTAACCCATTTGGAGACATTGCCCCAGTGAAAAAACAAATTAAAAGAATGGCCAAATATGGGTAGGAAAAATGCACAAGGTGACAAGTTATCTTGTTTGAGCAGCGTTAAAGTAGCATACTGTATCTTGTTGTTCAGGGATGTCTGCAGTTCCATATAGAGCATTTGCAGCTTCTGGAGATGGACGTTTTAACATTGCCAGGATTCCTGGCTACTGACTTTCGTAAGATGAGAAGAGATGATTGGTATCTGTCAAGGGAAAAAGTGCAGAGCATAGTAGCACATAAGGTCAGCAGGTATAATTTTAAAAAAATGACACTAATGGGCAGGACTCAGGAGTATGGGGGAAATTCCTGTGTGGAGAGTGGGGGGAAATATGGAAAGGAGGGCAATTTGGGTGCATGGATTGGGACTTTTGACTGAGGTAAGTGGGGATGGAATGACTCCCTATGAGGAAAGACTAAAGAGGTTAGGACTCTTCAGCTTGAAGAGACAGGTGAGGGGAGATATGATAGAGATCTATAAAGTCCTGAGTAGCATGGAACAAGTAAACATGAAATAAATTGTTTACTCTTTTTAAAAGTACAAAGATGGGGGAGGGGGGCTACATTTAAAACAAGTAGGAGAGAATATTTTTTCACTCAACGTGTAATTCATTTCTGGAAGATGTGGTACATGCAGTTAGCATAACTGGGTTTAAAAAAGATTGGACAAGTTCTTGGAGGAAAAGTCTATAAACCATTATTAAGGTGGACATTGGAAAGCCAGTGCTCTAGGGGTAGTCAGCACAGAATCTTGATGCTTTTTGGGAGCCTGCCAGATGCCTGTGACCTGGATTTGCCACTGTTGGAAACAGGATACTGGGCTTGATTAACCATTGGTCTGACCCAGTATGGCATATCTTATGTTCCTATGTTCTTTGGATCACTTAGATTTTTTTGTTCTGGAGTGTCTCAAGATCCCCCCAGACCACCAGAGATTTTTGGATATAGGGGGGTGGGGATAGTTTGGAAAGGCACTATAGTACCTTTAAAACATGCAAGCGCAGGGATGGGAAGTAACCATGCCACCTTGCCACAAATGAGAATGAACAGAGTTCCTGGTCATGAGATTTACTTGGGTACTGTAATATAGTGAACCCACAGTCATTTTCTTGTCATAAAAGGCACTGTAATGTGTGATATTACTGCCCTTTGGTGAATAATCCCCTAAATGGACTCATTTGAGCTTAGTGTCTCCAAGTCCCAGAACATTATGTACCTTCCATGTAAACAGTATCATATCCTCAACGTTTAGGTATGCTATATCCATTCTGATGTAATTTGAGTCCAATCATGACGTCCATATATTAAAACAGTGCCTTTGTATGAATCATCTCTTTCTTCTAGAAGATGTTCTATAGGAAGGAGTGAGTGTCGTCTTCTTGTTTGTAATGTGATTTATGTTTGAAGTGAGTATTGTGAATGATCCTTTGTTTCTGTTGTATGCTCCTTGGTGACAGTAGATATCCCCTGCTACTGTAGGTGTTGATGCTTTTTCTGCACAATGGTTTTCCTCAGAGAGGCACATGCAGCAGCAGTCATTAAATGTACTTTTGAGCTAATGAAAATGGATGTTATATCTAGGTCACAATAGAGTTTTCATATATCTCTTGTCTGAAAACAAGTGTAATACATTTATGGTGTCTTGCAGTACATACTGCACAGTCTTATCATTAGATATTTTCCCTTGCCTGAAGACGTTAGCATGGAAGCTGAGTCATCAGGCCCTGAGGAGGAAATGGCACCAGGTGGTAAGGGTGGACCCCAGAGACGCCACATTGTGACTCAGTATTTCAACTATATTGTTGACAAAAATAGTGATGTTGTCAAGAGTAAAAGTGATGATCTTGAAGACCCTGACTTTGTGTGGATAACATTGTATGTCAGGGTATTTAATTCCTAATGGAGTTGCTATTTTCTTGTGTTTCAGGACCTGTTGGATGTGTGAGAGATACCAGCGACTTCCTAATCAGATGATCATTTCTTCCTCCATCTCAAGGTTGCCAGCTGGCTCCAGATGCGTCCCACAGGCTTGATCCAGTGCTGAATTTACCCCATTGCATGCAGGGACATGTAGTTCTGATTTCTCCATTGCACTTCTTAAGAAAAGTAAGACTACAAGTCTCTGCATGCACTGGGGTAAACCCAGGACTGGATCAAGCCTGTGGGGCGTATCAGGAGCCAGTAGGCAACCCTACTCCATCCTGTCATTTCTCAACCTTCCATACAATAGTTTGTTCTGTATCCCCTCTTCCGGATACTCATCAGAGACTAGGGGCTAACTTAGGCCCAGATCCTACACCCGTGGGACAAGAGCAAGAGATTCCCCATTTCAAGGCCAAAGGCATATTTCTATTAATTAAAGAGACATTTCAAACCAGGATATTCCAAAATAAAAGTATTTAAAGAATAAAGTTTTTCCAAAGCAAATCGTCAATATCAACAATTTCTCAAGCAGTATCCCATCATACAAATACAGAATGCAAAATAGGATTCAGATCCTTCCTTTTGCACACTTTTGGGACACCCTCCTTGCCTTCCTTTGGACATAGGTTTCCTCTGTGAATTCACTGGGATCCCAGACTCCCTAAGGATCTTTTGAATCTCTTTTTTGTGCTCCTTTTCTCCTCTCCCCTCATAGACTTCTACAAACTACTGAATTAAGACTACAGGGCAGTTCTGTCCTCGTTAGGGTTGCCAACTGGCTCCAGATGCGCCCGACAAGCTTGATCCAGTCCTGGGTCTACCCCATTGCATGCAGGGACATGTAGTCTTGTTTTTCTTATGGAGTGCAATGGAGAAATCAGAACTACATGTCCCTGCATGCAATGAGGTAAACCCAGGACTGGATCAAGCCTGTCGGGCGCATCTGGAGCCAGTTGGTAACCCTAGTCCTCGTCCCCTTTCCAGTCTCACTGTTGGGAACCTCTGGAAACCAATTCAGCAAGTGAAAGATGAGAAGCCCACCACAGGGACTCTTCTGCATAATCCTCGCCTTCCTCTGCAGCATGACTCAAGACCAGAGACAGGCTTCCTGCTCCTCAGGTTCCTTTTTATCCTTCTTGTCAGAGAAGCCTGGAAGCATGCCAGTGGCTTGTTGCCTTTTCTTTCTACTGGCTACTAATTGAGAGTCATTACTACTACTACTATTAATCATTTGTATAGCGCTACAAGGCATATGCAGCACTGTACAGACACGGTCCTTATTCATCAGAGCTGAGAATCTAATCAAGACAAATAGTACAATAGATGATTACAAGGGTACAGTAGGGAAGGGTAATGAGACAGAAGGAGAACAACGGATTAAGATCCAAAAGTGCCTGAAAGAGGTGAGCCTTTAGCCTGGATTTGAAAAGAGTAAGAGAAGGTGCCTGATGTACTGACTCAGGTACTTTGTTCCAGGCATAAGGAGCAGCAAGGTGAAAGGATCGAAGTCTGGAATTGGCTGTTGAAGAGAAAGACATAGAGAAAAGCAAGCCAGAGGAAGAGCGGAGTTCACAAGAAGGGGTGTAGGGAAAGAGGAGAGAGGAAAGGTAGTGAGGAGCAATAGAATGGATGCATTTATAGGTCAGAAGGAGAAGTTTGTATTGGATACGGAAACATAAAGGAAGCTGATAAAGTAATTTGAGAAGAGGGCTTATATGAGTGTACAGTATTGAGGGCTTGTGGAGTGGAGGAGTGGCCTAGTGGTTGGGGCAAGGTACCTCAGGCCAGAAGGTCAGGGGTTCAAATCCCACTAGAGGACAGCAACCTTGGGCCAGAAGGACTGGGGTTTCTAGTCCCACAGGTGCTCCTTGTGGTCTTGGGCAAGCCACTTAACCCTCCATTGCCCATGTTCCCTGTAAAATAGTTATCTCCAAGTTATAATGCCCTGTTCAATGTAAACCACCTTGATATCATGAAAGGCAGTATATAAGAAATGTTAAATAAATAAAATTAGCCACACAGCAGAGTTTTGAACAGACTGACAGGGGAGAAAGATGACTCAGAGGGAGAACACAGCAAGGAGGAGGTTGCAATAATCAAGGCAAGAAGTGACTCAAAAATGGATAAGTGTTTTAGTAGTGTGTCCAGAAAGGAAGGGACAACCTTTGTTAATGTTGTAGAGAAAGAAAACTGACTGAAAGATCCTCATGGAAACACTTACCAACTCCTGAGCTGCACCAATGTAGTTACTCCTGGAGGGGAGTACCATGGCAAAATGGCTAGGTCCATTCTACATTCAGCTCTAGGCATTTAAAGGCACATTCTACAAAGGATGTTAAAGTGCAATCGGGGGCATCCAAGCTGGAACATCTAAAAAAAAGCAAGTATGTGCAAGTTCAGGCATGATTTCACAAACATTGGTGTGCCTGATATGGACATCGATGGGGATGTCTGCATAGACACAGTTAGAATAGTATTTCCGAACAGAGACAGCTAATAGAATAATGGTTAGAGTAGTGGGTTAAAGGCTAGGGTTCAATTCCAGTACTGCTTCTTGTGAACTTAGGCTAGTCACTTAATTCTCCATCTTCTCTACACCCTTTGGGTGTTCTAAGGCCACAACAAGCATTTTCCTGAGGCCTCTTCCTGCCTGGAGCAGGTCTAAAAGTAGACATGCCTGTAGACTTCCCCGATATTTCTGAAATCGAACAGGGACAACTAAGTTCATTGCACCTCCCTGGAATGCATTCACCACACCCACTGCCTACGTGCATGTCACCAAACCAGAGACATCTTTAAAAGTCATTTGTAAAATAGCTCCAGAGACATCTCTGTGATTCTGACATTCACGTGCATGTCTTCAAACATCCAAATCACGACTAAGACTTTTAAAATGACCCCATAATATACACCAGGAGACGTGTATAATTAATAAAGGGTGTAAAGGCCCCTTTAGATGTTTGTTTAAAATGCCAATTGAAAATTTAGCTTCTGATCTGTGCAATCTAGCTATGAAATGCTTGTGATGGTAATGGTTAGTACAGTGCTTTTCAAACTTTTATCTCATATGACTCCGTTTTAACAAATGAGCATTCACATGACCACAGATGATGATGAAATCAAAATAGTAGGTCTCCAGGCTCCTTCCCCTTCCTCCATTCATCTAAAGCAGAAAGCAACCGCAATAGTAGTAGCCACAGCAGTAGCAGCAGTCAGCACAGGATCCCTTTGTGTCAGTGTGCAGTGTGTGCTTACAAACCCCAGTACTCAGCATGGGTTTCCAGTCCAACAGGAAGCTTACCCAGGAGAGGGCGAGGGCCTAGGAATGTTCACTGGTCACAGGCCACATGCTGACCGTTGACTGACACCAATGTTCCCGCTAACCTGCTCTGAGTCCGCCGCCAACATTCCTGCCGGCGGGGGGAGGTGAAAAAGCGATCGACGCTCTGCACCCCTCCCCCCCCCCCCCCCCCCGGCAGGAATTCTGGCAGAGGACCCGGCACAGATTAAAGAGAACATTGTGAGGGTGCTACATGCAGTGCCCTCGCAATGTTCTCTTTAATCTGTGCCGGGTCCTTGGTGGGGGGAGGGGCAGAGTGTCGATCGCTCTGCACCTCCCCCTGCCGGCAGGAATGTTGGCGGCGGACCCAGCGCAGGTTAGCAGGAACATTGACTGCCACTACTTGGCATAGGTGACAGTGAAAGTCCAGAGAAGGGAAAATGGTCATGTTTCTGTGACCTCATCCACTGATGATGTGACCCCATTTGGGGGCCCGATCCCAAGTTTGGGAACTGCTGGGTTAGTGTTTTCCTGTTCAGAAGAGAGTGTAAGTATTGCATAGCCAATATAGCAGCAAGTACATTTTTACTGCATTTCTAACATTGTAAGGTAACAACAAAAACATAGGCCACACAGTAGAGTGTGTTATTTGTAAGCATATGTATTGTGTTAACTTGTCTCCATTTTAATCTATTCATCCATTTCCCATTTATTCATATGGAGTTATATGGACAAAATTTCATTGAAATATTTATGGCTTTGAGCTCTTCTTGTTCACTGAGAATAAGGTCTGAACATGCTCAATGGAGTTCCTCTGGCACTATTCCAGACAGTCCTGATGACACATCAGAAAAGTAAGAACAAGGGCTATCCTTTTTGAAATAAGGCTGCTAATGTATTGTTTAATTTAGAATAGGGCTTATCCTAAAATACCATATGAAGTAGGTTCACATGCTGCTTCCAAGATACTCAGCCCCATTTTACCACAGTGTTCATTTGGCCCTATAGTTTCTATTACGCTTCCTTAGATGGCATACCTGATAGCTGCAGGAAACCTCTAGATCTGGAAGGATATGCCCTCAGTGACATTTATTGGCCAGCAGTAGCCGCTAGCATAATGGCAGCTGTCCTCTTTTTACAGGCTTGTTCACCGCCTCTATGGTATGCCAGATGGCAAATCCGAATCTGGGTTCTCTACGCTGCAGCATACAGTGCTGTGCCCTGAGTCATAGGACCAGCCTGTGGATATGATTTTATGCAGATTTTTCAACAAAATAAATTTGGCCTGATATTCCAAAGGATTTATCCAGTTAGCAGGACGTGCTAATCAGATAAACTCTGCAGAGTCTGCTATTCTGTGCCGCTGAATAGTCCCTCTCAGCACTGTGGCACTTTGCAGATAGTGCTGGGACGGTCCATGGGGAGGGCAGGGCAAGGATGGCGCTAACACTTATCCAGTTAGCAGCAGTTTTCAGTCCGTTAACTGGATAGGTGACCACGTAAAGTTAGGCAAAAAAAACAGTAGCCTAACTTTATATGGTCTAGTTATGTGCATAATGGCAGAATATCACTGCTATCCAGTTAGCCAGAGGCAGCCACTGCTGAAACCCGATATTCAGCGGAAGGCACTACCCAAGCGCTTCCACTGAATATCTGGTCCCATTTTTGCCTGCGGTGGCTAACATTTTTAAATCGCTGATTGCTGTGGTCTGAATATTGCCCCGTTTGTCTATAAGTCTCAGATTTGGGTGAACTGAGGCTTTAGTGTATAAGATGGAGGCATAAAAAAATCACATTATTTCCAGCTTCTTCTTGTTCACAGCTTGCCATGCCAGAGCCGTGTCAGAGGCAAACCAGGATAGCCAGCTGTTTGCTTGAGTACTGCCCACTCTAGTAGACTTCTTTCAAATTTGCACAAGCTATTGATTTCGTTCTTGTAGGAAAACTATAAATCATATTCAATATCCTTGAGCACAACCCACACACTTATCAAATACATTAATACAAAATTATATAAAGCCCACAGATGATGAATGAATCACCGGCCATGTGTTCCTATGACAAACTTCATTATAATTATTTGGTATGTGGATTCTTTTCATGCTGTTTTTAACCCAAAACAGAAAAAAAAAACAAATTTAGGGGGGGTTTTAGTGTCATCAATAGCTGCCATTTGTGATTGTATGAACTGCAGTTAAACCTTCCGGGCCTACCCCTTCATCTGAGTGACATCATCCACTGGGGCTGACACTGAGACTCAAAAGAGCATGTCCTTAGGTGGGCTACACACCAAAGGGGTCTAAGAGCCCTATATGTGGACTTACTGGGGACAACAATTGTTCTGGGTACTTTTTCTTAAATTTGCAATTTGTTTTTAATACTGCCAAGTCTTCTTCATTATCTTCTGAAATGTCAATACTTGTGGTAAGTGGCCATAGTTATTATGGGGCTTTATCTTCTGTATGTAAGGTAACTGCTTGTTGGGAGTCCTGTTTGTTTGTTTTTTTAACCATATTTTATTAAGCTTTGTGGCAAACAAAAACATACCAATCACCCTCCAAACGATAACAGGAAATTCCTGTCCCCCCAACCAGCACTCCCCTTCCCATACAATAACAGAACCCACAAAAAAGATTACAAAACCACATTGTAGGTTGCTGGCAACAACGGAGCAAAGTGATGGTATTAGCAATCAGTACAGGCAATGAAAAAACCCCGCACCTCCCAAGCTCCCCCAGGGGGATGACCCCCAAACCGCCTGTATTACTACACATCAGCAAAAGGTCAGTACGTCATCCCACAAAACTCATACAAAACTGCATAACAGCAAAACTTCTAAACTCTGTGTGTGCAAAAAGATCACCCGCCGATGCCCGCACTCCAGCCCCCATGGCTCCCCGCCACTCTCATCCCCCAGTTATCTATCCAAGTAGGGGTCTGTTGGGAGTCCTGTTTAGTTTACCCTCTGATGCTTGTTAACTTAGATTTTTTTTGGCTATTGTCAATATGTCATTTCATTGGTTAATGCCTGTGGAGTCTCCTCCAAGACTGAAGTTAAATGTGACATTATCAGTGAAACTAATGCAAATATTGTTTGCATTACTCAGTCATGATTGTCATCTAGGGATTATTTTGAATTGCAGGAGTTATATCCCCTTGATCATGCATTTGAACATCAACCACGGTAGAAGAAAAGGGGGGGGGGGGGTATGAATCACAAAGAATATCACAGTTGCTGTATTTAAGAAAACCTAATATTTCATTTTTAGGGTTTGAAATAATAATGTTATCCTTTAGAAATTGGGGATTTGTTTAATATATCAGCCACCAGGACCTGATTTTTCAGATCCTTTGCAGTTAATAGATTGCTTTGTGCAGGAGACTATGGTTTTTCTAGGTGTTTGATTTTAGTTGATTTTAATTTACATGTAGAGATCCTGTCATTGCCAAACATAGAAATATTTTTAAATGCCATGCTCTCTATGGGTTTTGTTCAGATGATATCCTTTCCTACTCATCATAAGGGTAACATTTTGGATTTAGTTTTCACTCCAATAAATATGTGTAATAGAGCATCAAATATTTTGGTTAGACCAGTTCCCCGGTCTGATCACATTCTAATTAATTTCTCTTTGCAACATCCATTTGGTAGAGAATTTGTGAAGGCCACTGATACAGTTAGGACTATTGATCATGTGCATTTTTTTAAAACTCTGTTTATTAACCACTAACATATCATATACATCAAACATAATAACATATTACCTCTGGGCAGGGCTGATTCTTATCCACCACCCAGGAGGTATATCACCAGTTAGCAAGTGGGTTATAACATTTTGATTATCCCCACCTTCCCCCACCCTCCCAGTACAACCTTCTTTCCCAACTCATAGGGATACTTCTACTAACAATCACTTTTACAGCATTGTTCCTATTCATCTTCCCGTCTCCTGCCCTCCCTCCCAAAACAAGAATCGCAACCCACTTGTAGTATGTCATTTCGGCTGTGGGGTCCCAACATCTGAATATAAGGTTCCCAGATCAGCAAAAAAACAGACCAACGACGGACATTACCCCGAGCTCCCCACCGCTCTGAAAGCATCCGCTGATGAAAGCTATTGCGCCATTCCCAAAAGATAGGGGGCACATGTTCTCTCCATCGACGGAGTATTGGGCCTTTACCCACCAGACAGGCCTTTCGCACCAATAAACGCTCTCACCTCCCCTTCGGGCATGTTAGTCCAAGCTGATCCAGGACGACCAAGGGGGCCGTCCACTGGTGAAGTAGCTTACTCAGGAAGGCACAGATCCGTGCCCAATAAAGGGGTATTCTCTTACAACCCCACCACAAATGGCTCAAATTGGCAAGAGGTTCAGCATATCGGGGGCATCCCCCATCCAACGTCAAGTGGCTACGCAATGCTCATTTTGGAGAGAAATGCGCTCTGGTCAGACATTTAAATTGCACTTCCCTCCACCGTGCACCTTCTACCAAATCAACTATCTTCTGCAAAGCCGTACTTACAGAACCTGGTGTTATCTCTTGGCCCAACTCAGTCACCCACGCTATCTCCACCCCCGAATAATTATGTGCATTTTATTAATCAAGATGCTTTACGAAATTCGCAATGGCAGAATGAGGCTGGCATTGAACCTTTCGAGGATCTGTGGATGAATTCTGTTTGTACTGTATGTCAGTTCTAGTTAAAGTGAAAAATAGACATTTATTGTGAAGAAATTATTCTGCTGGTTTACTGAGGACATAATGCAGGCTAAACGGTTATTGCGAAAAGCCGAGCGGCACAGGAGGTCAGTTCCTTCAAATGTTTTCTGAGGGAATATTTTGCTTTATTAAATAGGTATAGGATTTAATACAATCAGTCAGAAAGGAGAGGTATGTTAAATAGTTATATCATTCTCTGACACGACCTAAGGATCTGTTTCCTATGGTTAGGACGTTAACTGCTCCTCAGAAACAAGAGAGGAATGCTTTGTCCATTTTCATGTGGGCAATTTGCCCATTACTTGGCCAACAAATTATCTTGGACAGTAGCAATATGCGACCAAGTAGTGGATAGAAATGAGAATATTTTGCCTTGCTGGTCTTCCTTTTCTGAAGTTATAAAAGAAAGAGTGGCTAATGTTTTGAGTAATATTTCTAATAGTACTTGCAGCATCAGTCCATGTCGTACATGATTTGGAAATTTGCTAAATGTGTGTGTTGCGTCCTTTAGCTATCCTAATCAATGTTTCTTTATAACAGAGCTTTGTTCCTATTAGCCTAAAAACAAGCAGAGATTTATCCTGTTTTTAAAAAAAAAAGGTAAAATGGATGACAGCAATGTGAAAAATTGCTGTCCAATTTCTAATTTATCTTGGGTAGCAAAGGTGCTGGAAAAAGTAATACTAGATCACCCACAGTGCTTTGTAGATGAGCGCGATCTCTTAGATCATTTTCACTTTGGATTTAGGAGAGGATAATCTATTGAATCTTAGTTGTGTTCTGCTTTGAACACTTGGCTTTGGCAGCTAGAAAGATAGGGTGATACTGCTGTGGCTTTTTAGATATGTTTGCTGCATTTGACCCTGCTAGCCATCCTATTCATCTTCAAGGGTAAAAGCACTTTGGGTTAGAGTCAATAGTGCCGAAATGGTTTGAATCCTATCTGAGGAACTGATCCTTGCAGGTTTCTATAGGTGCTCGTTCTTCATCTTTTTTTCCTTATGTCAAGGGGGGGGGGTGGTGGTGGTATCTCAATGATTAGTTTTGTAAGCTTTACACTTTAATCTTTGTCACCCACTCTGTCAGTTATATGCAAACCTTAACATTGGGTATAGGCTGTATGGTGACCATCTTATGTTGTTTGTGCCTCGGGAGAATGATGTTGGCAAGGCCACTTTAGAAAGTGGTGTCAATGAGTTTGCTTCCTGGATACTGGAAAGTCAACCACAGTTAAATCTGGATAAAAAAAGAATTAATATTGCTACATCAGAACAGCATTGCTGAGATACCTAAGTCAGTACCTTTTGGAGGGAGGCAAATTATTTTGTCACAGAAAATCCAGTAGATGGGTATTTTGATTGATTCTGCTTTGACTTTAAAACCGCATGTCACATAAGTTATGCATTCCTTCATAATTTAGACTTCAAGTACTTAGAAAACTGAGATATTATCCTATTGCAGTTTTCCATACAGTTGTTCAGCATTTAGTCCTAACATCTTTGGACTATTGTAATTCTTTCTATATGGGACATCCCACTACTATTCTCAAGGCTCTTCAATGTGTTCAAAACTCAGCAGCTTGCTCAGTTACTAGTATTAAGCATCACAAGCATATTACTCCAGTGCTTGCAGATCTGCACTTGCTACCTATTGAATGGCAGGTTAAGTTTAAGGTTTAATGGTTGATTTTGAAAATATTGAATTGGGATTTTTTTCACTTGAAATTCCTTCTTTAAAAGAAGCTTATCGTGCTGATATGCATATAAGAGGTTTTTTTTCTTTTCGTGGACCAATTCTATGGAATATTGTTTCAATGGCCATCTGTCTGGTGATATGTTTAACTTTTATTGTCTATAGTACTCATTATGTATGTTGTGCTGTTATCTGCCAAGGACTTTTTGATTGGTAGGCTTTAACAGCATTTAAATAAAAAATAAAATAAAATAATGTACTACATATGCCTAATAGTGTATAGAAATTATAAATAGTAATAATAGTAGAAGACGTACTATTGATAGCATTGGCCTCCGAAACAATAAGAAAAAATGAAAAATTCCATAAACAATACAGGAAACTAAGCAAAGCGAGCATTTATGGCCTGCACATCCCTAGTAGTTCTGGTTATCAGTTAAATGCATAAGAAATGACCATATAAGAAAAAACAGAGACTAATTCAAATTGAAATGATGAACATTTCAATCTGTTCTTACATTAATTTAGACCCACTCTGTCCCTTAATGTGCATTGCCTTCAGAGTATAGTCTCTCATATTTCAGTTCATGTGAAATGAGTTTCGAATATGATGGTGCAAGATTATGGTAGAGTGGTTCTTCTTACTAGTTTACTTTAATATAGTTTGTTTTACAGGTAACCACTTCCTACTCTTTGTCAGTTATTCCATATTTATATTTACAAGAACATCACTGCCATACTAGGTCAGACCAAGGTCTATCAAGCCCAGTATCCTGTTTTCAACAGTGGCCAATCCAGGTCACAAGTACATGGCAGTTTCCCAAAAGACACAGAGGTTTCACATTGCTTGTATTGGGGCAAGCAGTGGATTTCCCAGGTCCTCTTTAATAATGGTTTATGGACCTTTCCTCCAGGAACTTGTCCAAACCTTTTTTAAACCGAGCTACACTAACTATATCCTCCGGTAACGAATTCCAGAGTTTGATTACACGTTGAGTGAAAAAAATATTTTCTCTAATTAGTCTTATATGGGTTACATTGTAGCTTCATTGCATGCCCCTAGTCTTTCTACTTTTCGATGGCGTAAATAATCGATCTACGTTTACGCGTTCCACTCCAGTCGTTAATTTATAGACCTCTGTCATATCTCTCCTCAGCTGCCTCTTTTCCAGGTTGAAGAGCCCTAACTCACTCCATATTTTCTATTTCACAGTGGAGCAATACAGTTTGGTCCAGTATTACAGTGATGAGGTAAACAGAGGCAAATGTGTAGAAAGGCAGTATGGATGGAAGTTCATAGAACATGGAGGTACTCTTATAAGGCCTTTTTCATATTTAAACTGTCTTTATATAAGAGATCTCTATTAATATTAAAATTATACAACAGTATATGTGCATAAAAGTGCACACTGTGACAAGAAAATATGGGCCCAATATTTAGCGGCGGCAGCGGCAGCTAGAGCTCCTACAGTGGCTATCCACCAGCGCTGAACCATAGACCCAGATATTCAAAGCCAAGGCCATATCCAGCCACTGGAATTGGATATCCGGGTGAGGCACAGAACACATAAGCTAGCCAGGTGATATTTAGCCGCTGCCCAGAAAGCACCCATAATGCTCTAATGCTAACCAGTTAGCATTGGGGCATACAGCAGTGGGAGCTACAGATATTCAGTGGCACTAGCTGGTAACTTCATTAATCAATTTGAATGTCAGGCCCTACGTCAGAGAGGAGGCAGAAGCCAACAGCCTCGTGGTGCTGAAGTTTAAAAGTATCTTCTATACAATAACTCGTTTATGTCTCCCTCATCTATATCTAACCATCAATGGAAACATACAAACATAACAAATTTTTGTCGGAACTTACACCTTGAAGAATCCACTCCTTCTCGTGGTGTGATGTTCCTTTTTATCTTTTAACTAGGGACGCAACCCTAAAAGCAAGGTATTAGGAGAATCCCAACTCCTCAATACCAACTGGTAAAAGTACATACTTGTATATTACAGGCAACTAGCCCAATGGAAAGATTACCTAGCTGATTGCAGTTGGTTTCACTCTTCTCTCCAAAGCATAGTACCGCTTCCATCAGCTAAACAGCCGAACAACTCCTGCAATCGCAGCCATGACAACTCTCCAAACAAACATGTTAATGGCAACCATTTCGAGATCCAAAGATCACGGTATTGAGGAGTTGGGATTCTCCTAATACCTTGCTGTTAGGGTTGCGTCCCTAGTTAAAAGATAAAAAGGAACATCACACCACGAGGAGTGGATTCTTCAAGGTGTAAGTTCCGACAAAAATTTATTTTGTTTGTATGTTTCCATTGATGATTAGTTAGATGTTCTATAGCAGTGATGGCTAACCTTTTTGAGCCCGAGTGCCCAAACTGCCGCACAAAACCAAAGAATTTCCTCAAAGTGCCAGCACGTCAATTTGCATAAATATTTGCATAATGCTAATATACACTAACTTTTAGTAAACATGTCTCTTAATGAGTGTATGGATAAAGACAGACTAAAAGATTTCTACATTACTATAATCCAGTGCCAACCGCCAGGCACATTAGGAACTACTACAAACACTGCCCATTTAGAACCAATAGCAAACCCGCCGTATCCTAACAGCACTACCAGGACTCACAAAGCACCACACCATACCTATCAAAAGGCAACACTGCAAATATTAAACCAATACATTTCAGACAATAATAATACATGACCTACTGGGGAAAGAGAACAAGTGGCAATGTCAAAAAGGAATTACATAAACAGAATACCTCAGCTCAGTTACACAGTTGCAATTGCTCCAGCCACTTTCTTCTGGTTTCTTCATGTTTTCTGCTAACTCTCCATCATCTGCTGTCCATTTGTCCTTTCTTCTCTCTTCTAGTTTTTTTTTCCATTCTCTCTCTCTACATCCGCTTTAACATACTAATCTTTCTCCTTTTGCTCTTTCCTCATTCCTATTTCATCCACTCAAATTTTACCCCTCCATCCTCAATCCCCACTTACTCTCCCAATACCCGGCCAATTGTAGATTTTTTATCCCTCCCACACAAAATATTTTTCCCCTCTCCATTTTACTCTCCCAGCCCCATCCCATTCTAATCCTCCCCCAACATCAGCTCCCTTCTAGTTCCAGCCTCACCCAGCATCCATTCCCTTCTAGTCCCTGCATCAGCCCATTTCCAGTCCTAGCCCCCCATCAGCCCATTTCCAGTCCTAGCAACCCCCCAACCCAATACCAGTCCTAGCCCCCCCATCAACCCACTTCCAGTCCTAAACCCCCATCACCCCATTTTCAGTTTAAGCCCCCCCTATAACCCATTACCAGTCCTAACCCCCATCACCCCATTTCCAGACAGCCCCCATCAGCCCACAGCCCATTAGCAGTCCTACCCCCCCAGCCCATTAGCAGTCCTACCCCCCCGCCCGCCCCCCCTCCCTGCCCATTAGCAGTCCTAACCCCCCCTCCCTGCCCATTAGCAGTCCTAACCCCCCCCCTAGCCCATTAGCAGTCCTAACCCCCCCCTGCCCATTAGCAGTCCTAACCCCCCCCCCCTGGCAAATTTTTTAAAAAAAAAAGCAGGCTCTGGCTGCTGCCGCGGCAGATTGCAATGTCCCGCGGGGCCCCTTCCGCCCGCTAAGCCCCTCTGCAAGGGCTTTCAGATTCGCGAGGGAGAGCATCTCCCTCGCGTCTCTGTTAAGCCCGCAGGGGCTAATGGGAAATTTCCCATCAGTCCCTCGCGTCTAAAGGGGCTGATGGGAAATTTCCCATTAGCCCCTGCGGGCTTAACAGAGACGCGAGGGAGACGCTCTCCCTCGCGAATCTGAAAGCTCTTGCAGAGGGGCTTAGCGGGCGGAGGGGGCCCCGCGGGACGCTGCATTCTGCCCTTGCCGCGTCCGCGGCAGCAGTCAGAGCCAGCTTTTTCTTTTTTTGCGGACCTTCCCGCGTGCCAGCTGCAAGGCCTTCGCGTGCCACAGCTGGCACGCGTGCCATAGGTTCGCCATCGCTGTTCTATAGGAAGGAGTGAGTGTCGTCTTCTTGTTTGTAATGTGATTTATGTTTGAAGTGAGTATTGTGAATGATCCTTTGTTTCTGTTGTATGCTCCTTGGTGACAGTAGATATCCCCTGCTACTGTAGGTGTTGATGCTTTTTCTGCACAATGGTTTTCCTCAGAGAGGCACATGCAGCAGCAGTCATTAAATGTACTTTTGAGCTAATGAAAATGGATGTTATATCTAGGTCACAATAGAGTTTTCATATATCTCTTGTCTGAAAACAAGTGTAATATATTTATGATGTCTTGCAGTACATACTGCACAGTCTTATCATCAAAAGTAAGCACTGCAGGGCTGTTTTTGGCCATTGCCACGGCTGCACGTTCTGGAGAGGGGTGGCGGCAGCAGCAATGGGTGCCTCATCTCCTTGCGCCGGCCCTGCCACCAGTACTTCTTTAAGTTCTTTCAGTACTCTCAGATGAATCCTGTCCGACCCCATGTCTTTGTCCACGTTTAGTTTTGTTTGCTCTTTATGAACACAATCTTCTGTTTGGGTTCTACCTCACGTCCATTCCTTTTTGTGTTTGTTTTCTGAGGCCCCGTTCCTGGCCTTTATCTGTGAACACAGAACAGAAATATTTGTTAAGCAATTTCCACTTTATCCTCATCAGCCTCAGCGGCCTCCTCACCCTCAAGGTAGTAAACTAAAAGAAATAATAAAACTAAAAGAAATAATAAATGAAAAGAAAAGAAGTGTGTTGAAAACTTAAATGAAAAACAAGTTTTATTTTTTGAAGTCCTTTCTGGTGTGAGTAGCAAATCCTTAGGGGTGTTTGGTAGCCAGCCGGCCTATGATTACTTCTCCAACAGGGAAACAGCAAGCTATAGTATACCTGAAAGAGAAAAAAACACATTGTTCTATCCAATGTTCTCCCTGAAGTATGTAGGAGACTGCCAACATCTTTCAATCTGCCAGGAAGACACCAGCCATCCCACATAGTTGAAACTTCACCAGGCTGGCAGCTTCTGCAGAGCACGTGACACAATGTAATTTTGGCTGGAGGACAACTGGAGCACACTTAGTGGGGGAAAAGGTGCTGGAGTGTCTCCCAAATATATTAGATGGAACCAAGATTCCATCATAAAACAGTGTAGAACCCAGAAGAGCCAAGTTAGAAAGCACACAAAGCATTTAGCTCTCTCTCTAAAACAGTGTTCAATTACATTTCAGTAAATACCCCAGTGTATGCATACATGTATGATGCCAAACCTGGAATGCAGAAGGAAAACCTTTAAGAGAGGTGTTTGCATAGTTCCTGCGCAGTTCAACAGAAGGAATCATGCCACAGAGGAAAAAGAGATAAGATGCCTGCAAGGTCAGTAATGTAAACTGTTTCACAGTGTCTCCAAGCTGATACTTGAGATTCCTGACTTGAATGGGAAGGGGAAATGGAGGGATGAGAGATACAAGAGAGAAAGGGCAATGAAAAGAGGAAGAGAAGGAGGAAAAGATGGAATGCAACTGGAAACATAAATGTACGATGTAGAGAGAGCTGAGGTTTTTTGCCTTCTTCCTCATCCATCCCACAAAAATAAATCACACATGGTCTCCCTAAAGCCTCAAAGGAAGAAAGGAATGCGTATGAAAGCATTATTATTCTTTTCTGTATTTCTAATTCAGCTAAAGAGCTTCCAAAGCACAATTTGTTCTGCTCAGGATCTCTGTTCTCTTCTATTTATTGCATGTGTAGCTTTTTCCTCCAGACCCTATCAAATTCCAAGACTCTTATAGCCAGAAATTATAGTCTCATAAGGAATTTCATTACTCAATAAAGTTTCAAAGGTTAAAAAGTGGGACATATCATTTCCAACTTATCTCGAATAATTATAGCAGAAAGGTCAAAATCTTATAAGGCATAAAATGTCATGGTTCATATTATCTTTTCAAATTATAAGAAGGATATAAAAGAAAGTCTTTTTTGGAAGGTAAATTTCCAGCTACGTATTAATTAACGGGCTTGGTTATTAAAGCACACTAAGCAGATAGCCCATGAATTGGCATGCATTATTAACATGTGAGTATGGTAAACCATTACCTTGCTGGCAAGATAGTTAGCATGTGCTGATTTACACACTAACTACATCACGTGTTATGAGACAGGAAATGAGTGGATTATAGACGGGGAATGAATATGGGCTATGCATTAGTCAGATTATGGTGCTTGACCACATCCTAGTACTTGTGCTATTAGTACAGATGCACGTATAGACGGTAGATGCATCCACCCTAATTGTCATTATCCTTACCACTTGGGAAAGTGCTTTTCTGCATGGTAACTGCATGGGGTTATGCTGGGAACGATCCCCATAATAATTAGCCCACAGGTTTTGAATGTATCCTCATGTTAACTTCTGCAGTTCTACATAGATCATCTGCATAAAGAGGGTATTTTTCAAAAGCCATTTACTATTTACATAGGTAAATAGACAGAAAATTACCTTTGATATGTACACATTAAAGTATGTGTCTTAGTCCACAATATGCATACTTTCACCCACATTTTTGTTCCAGAGGTGGAGTTAGGTCAAGGGAAGCATCAATACATGCAGCTTTATATTTTCAAAATTACACACACTGTTTTGACCTGAAAAAGGACCTGTAGAAAATGCAGATGCAACCTTTATGGGGTCTGTTCTATCCCAATGGGACATCCATCTCCACTATTCGCTCCCCTGCTGGCCCTGTCAAAAGCCTCTTCATATGGACAATGTGTTTGTACAGAGAGGCTTAGACGGGGGTGGGAGGGGGCGTTCCGGAGGCAGAGCAAGGGTGGGGGATGGGCGGTCCACGACCCTGGATGTACAGGGCTGATTCTAAGGTTGGCCCTGTACGTCTGGGGTTGGGAAAGCGGATGGGGATTGGCAGGCCCAGGCAGCGGCAGAAAGGTGAGGGGGTACAGGGGGTTCCCCACAGCCTGACACTGGCAATGGAAGATCAGATCGTGGATCGGGCTGAGGGGAAAGAAGATTGTGGTCGGCAACCGGGGATCGTGGCTCCATTCAGGAGCCTCACTGAGGTGGCTGTGTGTGCAGGCCAATCGGAATCGGGTCCTGATCTGCACGCACTGGCCCTAGCCCAGATTCTGATCCCACAGGGCATGTCTAGCTCCCGCAGGATCAGAATCGAGTCTATCTCTGGTCGTCCCAATTCTGTTTGGCTGCACAGGGGGCTGGACGGCCACATTGGAATGTGCCTCCACGTGTATTTTCTTCTTGAGCAATTTGAAAGGGTATTTACAAAAGCATTTCTATGGATAAAACAGAACTTTACCTGCAGAAATCAGTTTATATATATTATTTCCTTTTCTTTTGAGAATTAGTGTAAAATCCATACATAAAAGTACCCAAGGGCTTTGTAGTGTTCTGCACAACTTTGAAAATTGCCCTCTAAGGGGGTCATTCAAGAACACAAATAAGGGGTTTGTATGTGCGGCGGGGACATTTATGTGCCAAAATGTCCCCGACCATATTCTGAAACACTGCTATCATACACGTACATGGCGCTAGAATGGGGATCTCAGAAGGGGCAGGATGGGGCCATGGTCAGCGTGGAGATGTATAAAGCGTATACAGGAAAGGCCCATGTATGTTTGAAGTGTTTCTCAGAAACATCCATGTTATTTCTGCTGAAACGTGGTATAAGGCTAGGACTTAGAACATATTCTGCTGTGCTCTGCAATTTGTCTCATATAGAGGAATGGATGTGATAAGTATGTGCTGAACTGGTATGACTGCAGTCTGGAAAAATACCAGATGCAGTTACAAAGGACAGGAAGCAGAAGTGAGGAAAGGTTGTAAGGTAAAGAAACATTTATAAACACTCTTAGAGAAATGTTAAGAAGAGCAGTAGTGTTTATTCAAGTTATGCTGAAGGGTGCTGGTTGTGCTCATAAATCCCGTGTTCTGATAACTGGGACCGCTCATATAAGAATAATATGTGAGTGAGTCTGGAAACAAATCATGTTGCGGTGAGAAAGGGAGATCATATGTGTAGTCCTGGGATGTCATGCTCTTATGGCATAGCAGCTGTTAGTCATAGGTTCGGTTTGGCAGAATGATGTCTTTTGTGACTGCAAGTGAGTGTGTGGTGTGGGGGTAGCATGGGAGGATCTGCTGTGCTGATCTGCAATTCAGGGAGGCCATGAATGGCTGGTGAGTACCTGGATCATATGGATGACCGCAGTGTCACCAGGTGCCAGTGTGATAGGACAGCCATACATCAGCTGTGTCAGGCACTCGGAGACATGACTGATGTTGTGCCAACATCTCCCAGATTGTGCCGTGAGGCCTACATCCTTTGCCGGTCCAGGTTCTATGCATGCTGCGAGAGTGGTGATATATCTGGAGGCTGGCTACCTGGGTATGATGGCACAGGGATCCTTCCTCCCATGCCCACACAGGCCCTCACAGGCCTGATCAGGGGAGAAGTGCCTGAAAGCAGATTGTGGGAAGACAGACAGGGGTGCCCCACAGATAATGGATGTATACAGACCGACATATACCACGATGGGATAGGTGTGGCTGCTGTGAGGAATGCCAGCACCCAGATATGTGGGAATCAGATGCCATAGCCAGAAGGCCATATTACTGTGACTATTACTACGACTGATAATTTGTATAGCTCTACAAGGTGTACGCAGCGCTGCACAGACACACGTAAAGAATGGTCCCTTCTCAGCAGAGCTTACAATCTAGTCACGACAGACAACACAGCAGCTGTGGACAGGATACATTTAGGGGGGATGGTAAGGAAACACAAGAGAGCTTAGGCGGATCAGATCCAAAAGCAGCAACGAAGAAGTGAGCGCTCATCCTGGATTTGGAATGAAGCCTGATGTACAGACTCAAGTAGTTTGTTCTAGGCATAAGAAGAAGCAAGGTGAAAGGAGCAAAGTCTGAATTTGGCAATAGAAGAGAAGGGCACAGACAGAAAAAATCTGACAGAAAAGCGGAGTTCCAAAGGAAAGGTGTAGGGAGAGACAAGAAGGGAAAGAGTGCAGAGCAGCAGAATGGCAGAATGAGTGCACTTATAGACTATAGGCACAAAATGGACATACATTTGTTGCTCAGCAATATTATGCATCCTTTGGGGAACTGCACTGTTAGTTTTGGGTTTGGTGTACTTGATATGGGTCCATCCGTTTAAAGCATGTTTGTAGGGATGACCATGGCAGGAACCACTAGGGCCAGTTTCTACTGCCAAGTACCATTTGATGCAAAATATGTCCTGACATACATATTCATATTTACATTCTCTAATACCATATTAGGGTGCACTGGGCTTATCTAGCACTTTTCAGGGCCTGTAGAGGACTTGTATATGGTCTAGGTTGCAGCAGCAGTCACTTCCCATTGATATTTATGTCTAGTGTTCATCAGCACACTACTGTCAGTGTGAAAGGCAGCTGAGGAGATGCACATTTTTCCTGAGGGACGTGGAATCTGTGGGTACATCGTGGAGATGGGCAGGACCCAAAACTTGGGGGACGTCCAAAGCATTTACCCCAATAATATTGGCAGGGATGTGTTTCTCCATTATATTGCATGGCCCGTGCCTGTACCCATGCGTGGGCTGTGTGCCAAATGCATGCACATGCCAGCTGAATAGCACTGTGCCCATGCCACGCCAAACATGTTTACCTCCCTGATTCCGGACCACGGACAGGTCTAGAGCCACGGATGTGGAATTAGATTCAAACGGGGCCCATTTATGAATTAGACGTGTCATGGGCCGGACATGCATGTTATGGAATTGGGCTCTAAGGAAGAAACTTAAGAAGGGTTTCCATGGGTAAAAGGTGTGTGTATACTTTTCTATATACGTGTTTTGCTGGATTTCAAAGTGAACGTACACACATACATCTCAAGCCAGCCAGCTTCATCAAAGAAGAGCGCCATCGAGAGCAAGAAGCACCACCCGGCACCTCCCTCCAGCTCCCCTGAGCGATCGGGGTGGAGCGGAGGCAGCGGCAGGATTCCCGCCAGCCAGCTTCATCAAAGAAGAGTGCCATCGGGTGCACCTGTGCCTGGCGGGCCCATGCCTGAGGGCCTTGCCAGAGGGCCCTTTGGCGTGGCCCTTAGGTGCGGTCCGAGAACTATCCCCCACAGCGCAGAAGAATACCGAAAGCAGATCACGCTAAGTAAAACAAAACAAACTGCTAACTCTTTTACTACCTCATTGTCTGAAAACACATGCGCTGACTAGTTTGCAAAGCATTGCATGACACTACAAATGCTGTATATCAAATAGATCTACTACTACCTCATTGTCTGTTTGCTACTTCACTGTCTGTTGCTACCTCATTGAATGTAAAAGCTAGCATGTACCGTAGCTACCTCATTGAATGTAAGAGCTATCATGTACCATAAACAAAATGTGCTAGTTAATATTATATAGTGTAAACGGGTGCCAGGCCTTCGCCTAGGGTGCGAAGGTTGGGGTTACCCTGATATCTTCTGTTAGCAAATAATAGTCATAAGTCGAGTGTTCAAGGCAAAACATAACAAGGAATTTATTCCCCTTCCCAAAGGATTTTTAAGTGCAAAACAAAACATGGAAAACAAACAACTTCTTCTGAAAAATATCTTCTTTTTCTTTGCTATATACAAAACTTAGCATAACGACTCAATGTTGTCTGCAAGACATAGCGTACAATCCATAGGAGCATATTCGGGTTCACCAGTGCTACATTCCCATTGCATATCTTCACATTCAGAGTGTGTGGGGTTTGGCTTCAGACCTTTACTGCTGTCTCTGGAAAAACCCCTCGCTGAGAACTCGGGTATCTCATAAGAACACAGTTCCATACAGTGAGGTTTAAAAGTACCTGTAGCTGTAGTGTTTCTTCCCCAGCTCTCCGTTTGTTCCCTCCAGTTATCAGGAACTCCTTTATAACTTTCTGCTGACACTTCTTGTGTTGAGCAGTGCCCTGGCCCTCTGTTCCGAACAGAACTTCTGGCTTTCCTTATTATAGTGCTAGGCTCCCACCTGTATGAATGCTGAAGCCTCTCCTCTGGCAGTGAGGTCTGGGAGACTCCCTGCTCTCTTGGTCCAGGTAAGTTCCTAGCCACAGGGTGTGCCTTCCTTCCTTCCTTCTGCTGCCCTGGCTTCTCTCTCTGAGCTACAACCTGGTTCCTCACAGGACCTCCAGCTGTCTGTAGTCTGTGTGCTTTTCCAGCCACGTTTCTCTGAAGCTTCTCCTCTGCTGTTTCCTGCTTCTCTGACACGCCCACTGCTTCTCTCTGAGGAATCACGGCACTTCCTTCTCTCTGGGGAATCACAGCACTCCTTTGCTGGAGCTACCCTCCTGCTTTTATCTCTCTATTCCCTGCAGGCTGGCTCGGCTTTCTTGCCCAGGTGAGTGTAATCAAGCTCTGAGCTTGCTGCTACGTCAGAGCTTGGGTGTGTTAGCTCTGCTCCTCTCTTTCCCTGTTTCTCATGAGCTGTATATGCTGACTGACTAACAGTTTCAAAGGTAAATTCCTCCTTTCTATCTATTTGCATAGGTTCTGTGTGGGCTTCTACGTCACAATAGATAATAGATAATATATAATACATAATCTATAGTTCCCACTACTTGTGCATTGCTACATCACCACTAACCTCATTGCTCTAGGAAAAACACTAACCACATAACAAATTACCCCATTACTAACCTATACCTTGTGTACGTCTCCGGAGGCTGTGAAATAACAAACTACATACATCACAGACTATACAACTAGAGTAGAACTAAGTAAGAAGAGGAGAGAAACTACACCGAAAGAACAGGTAAATATAGAAGCACAAGAAAAGGATCAAACACCTACCACCACTGGAATACAACTCAAGTCAACCCCAGGTCAGTAAAGAGTAAAATGCAATCCTCTCAACACTACCTCATTGCATACCTTACACTCCTACACACTTTCGTACCATACGCACAGGGCATAAGATCAAACAAACAAATCCCCTTAATACACCTACATTCCACCCAACCTGATTGGATACCAAACACACCCCTCTCTAAAGAACACCAACATTATTAGCCTTCAGTCCACAAAGCACATAATACCACACGTACTACACATACCCACCTCACAAATAGGGTACACACTAACCCAATCACAACATCCAACATCAAATGGGCCCTACTAAACGCCAGATCAATCAGGAACAAACCAAATACTATCCTCGACCTCATACAAGACAAAAGACTAGATGTAATATGCATCACAGAAACCTGGCTAGATGACTTTGACCAGGTAATATTAAATCAAATCATCCCAGAAGGTTACACAGCATTTAATTGCATCAGGACCCAAAAGAGAGGTGGAGGAGTGCTAATACTGACCAGAAAAGAATACAGATTCTAAACAATCTCTACCGCAAACACAATAGAATCCAACACACTCATTATAGCCAACAAACACCTCAGCATCTCCCTCACCTACAGACCCCCTGGAACCACAACGGAATATCTCTCTACGATACTGGAAACAATATGCGCACACAGCAAAAAGCTCAAACCCCTCATTGCACTAGGATACTACAACCTTACCTCCACATCCACCAAGGAAGCTACATCATTCCTAAAAGCCATGGAATCGCTAAAATACCACCAAGCTATCAACACACCAACACGGTACAACTCCGGATATGGTTTTCATCCCAAAGCACCTGGTGGATCAAGGCAAGATCTGGGTAGAGCGCCCGAACAGGAGGGAAGCCTTTGTCTCCTGCTCTAAGGCTCCGGCCCAATCGGGGCAATGGGAGGCGGAGCTGAGCCGGCTTGAAAAGGCCGGCTCCAACGGAGCAGAGCAGCCAGCGGTCCAGCAGCTCCCCTGATTGGGGGTAGAGCACCCGAACAGGAGGGAAGCCTTTGTCTCCTGCTCGGAGGCTCCTGCCCAATCGGGGCAGTGGGAGGCGAAGCCGAGCCGGCTTGAAATGGCCGGCGCCAGCCAGTGCGCCCGCGCCTGGCAGGCCTGCGCCTGAGGGCCTCGCCAGAGGGCCCTTTGGCGTGGCCCTTAGGCGTGGCACAAAGGCATAAAGAGCAAAAAAGACACAGCTTCACCAAAAAATCACACGAAAGAAGCAAAAAGACCCAGCAAGCAGCCAGGAGAGAAGAGCAGCAACCGTAAGTGCAAACCACAGAACTGAACAAAAACATGCACACAAATCTGATCTTCCACCTCGGCCTCAGACTCACACTACTCATTCCACCTCACACACACTACCACCAGTCACACACATACACACCATGGCCTCCAACAACTATATGGACATACATAGACCAACAGCATACCCACAGGGACTCACAACGTTCTCCTACAACAAAGAGACAAGCAAAACACAAGTCCAACATACACGCCAAAACAAAGGAACCACACAAGACACACAACACCCCAAGACCAATAACAATTGAGCTCATAAACGCCTGGTCAATATGCAACAAGATCTATACCCTAGTTGACCACATAGATGACCATCAGCCCGACATACTCTGCATCACAGAAACGTGGCTCAGTCCCACTGACAACGTCCTACTCAATCAATTAGTGCCCGACACATACACAGCATACAACTGTCCGCGCACTCATAGGCGAGGAGGAGGGGCACTCATAATAGCAAAGAGCAGCCTAAAATTCAAATCAAAAAGTAACATGGACACCCAACACTCTAACACCATCTCGATCGAGAACAAACATATGGCCATATGTCTCACCTACAGAGCACCCCATGCGCCACCTGAAGAACTAGCATCAACTCTAGAGACAGTCTGCGCAGTGAACTCCAGCCACAAACCCACAATACTGCTAGGAGACTTCAACCTTAAGTCCATCAACAATAAAGATGCAGAAGCGTTTCTCCAAGCAATGAGTTCACTCCAATTCACGCAAATAATCACCACCCCAACACACAGACATGGATCCTCACCAGACCTTATTTTTGCACCCAACTACCTAACCTCAAGAGGCCTAATATCAACACCCATCACCACACCAGTACCATGGTCTGACCATCACTTAATTGAAGTAAAAATTACACCTAATGAGGAGATACTAAACAAATATCCAGACAACACCCCCACACAAAGGAGGTTTAAATGCTTCGACAGAGACCAGTTCCTGCAGGACACAATACAAAACCTAAACCATGAAACAGATGACCTAGATGCACTAATCACCGACTGGAACAACACCATATACAACACTGCCAAAGCAACAGAATATAGACACAGGACACCTCGCTGCAACAAACTACAACACAAACCATGGTACTCTAAAACTATAAGAAACGAAAAGAGGAACCTCAGAAAAATAGAACGGAGATGGAGACAGAACAAGTCACCCGAGAACCAGGAACTATACTTAACAAAGCAAAAACAATACAACGAATGCATCAACCAAACAAAAAGGGAATACCATACAAACCTCATACGCAACTCCAACAACAAACCCAGAGAACTATTGGAAATCGTAAAAGCCCTCACCAAAGACCAGGATACTGAAGACAAAGTGCAACTGGACCCACAAAAATTTGCGGACCACATCCAAGAAAAGTTCCACTCAGCAGAACAAACAAGATCCAGCCCAACCCCAAAGACTATCACACCCTTGAACACCTGGGGAACATTCAACACCCCATCCACGGAGCAACTCTCCCACATCATCTCAGCAATCAAGACAAGCACTGCCCCCACGGATCCCTGCCCATTGCCCTGGATCAAGGCCACCAAATCAAACTTCATCCAAACCATCCACAAGATAGTACACTCCTCCCTAACCCAAGGGCGCATGCCAAATCAATTGAAGCTCGCAACAATAAGACCTATCCCGAAGAAATCCACACTTGACAAGAACAATCCAGCAGCATACAGACCCATCTCCAGCATACCACTTTTAGCAAAAATAATCGAAAAAACTGTACAGCACCAACTACAAGAACACATAGACAACCACGCTCCCCTGGACAACAATCAACACGGGTTCCGCCCCAACCACGGGGTAGAAACTCTTCTGATATACCTCTTCGACAGCGTCCTCCGCATCATAGACAACACCAAGAAAGGCATACTCATGATATTCATTGACATCTCATCTGCATTTGACACAGTTAACCATAAGACTCTACTGGATAGACTACAGAACATCGGTCTACACGGTGCCACCCTGAATTGGTTCCATTCATACCTAACTGACAGACAAATACAGGTCAAAGTAGGACACAACACATCTTGACCCATAAAAGTCAAACAAGGAGTGCCACAGGGATCGGCCCTTTCAGCCCTCCTATTCAACCTATACATCCAGCCAATATGTGCCATCATGAAAGAGCACCACATACATTATACAATCTACGCAGATGACATCATGATCTACACACCCATCTCAGTCGACAACCCAGACTACACCAACATAACAAACTGCCTCACCCAAATGGCAAACTGGCTTCAGGAAAACAACCTATCTGTCAACTATAGCAAGATGGAGGCACTGATCATCACGCGAAACCCGGCCTTTATCCCCCCACCCGACATCAAGATAAGAGATGCACTCATACCCATAAAATCAGACGTTAAGTACCTCGGAGTCATCCTGGACAAAGAACTTAACCTCCAAGCACACATAGGCAGAGCAACCAAAAGTGCATACCAAAGAATGCGACTCATCAGAAGACTCAAGCCCCTCCTCGACCCAGAGCACTTTCGCACCGTTTTCCAGGCGCTGATAACCCCTCTACTAGACTTCTGCAATCCAATATACACCGGGCTACCAAAGCAGACCCCTTCAGACCACTACAACTGGCCCAAAACACAGCTGCTCGCATAATAGCCGGTACTACAAGACACGATCACATCACACCCATACTGAAAGAACTGCACTGGCTCCCAATCATCTCACATATCAAATACAAGACTATCATAAACATATTCAAGATCAAACAACACTCCTCCGCCATAAGCCTACACACACTCATACAACCCGACACAAGCACACGGCCAAGAAGAAGAGGCACCTCCAATCGGGTTAACACCCTAAAAGACTTCACCAAGACCCGCAAAGACATCGCACAACGAGCAATCTCCCTGGCTGCTCCATCCATATGGAACTCCCTCCCAGATGATCTGAGACTAACCACAGAAATCAAGGACTTCCGAAAACAGCTGAAGACAACCCTGTTCATCGATTACTATGGACATACCCCTGAACCAGCATACAAGTCAGATCATCAACCCCCCCCCCACCACCCCAAGACTGTATATAAGACTGTATAATAGCTCATGATGTATAATAGCGCACTATGTAAATAAACCAAATCTAATCACATCCCCGCCAACACATACACACCACTCTGTACACTGCATGAAAACATTTGCCCCCTTGATTGTTTGCCGTGGAAACCGCTTTGATTGAATGATAAGGCGGGATATAAATACCATTAAATAAATAAATAAAGATCACAACACCAACAATCACACCGGTTCCTTGGTCATATCACCACCTAATTGAATTCACATTGACACTAAATGACATCATCCAACACAAGGAAAATGAGACCATAACCAGGAGATTTAGAGCCTTCAAAAAAGAAGCATTCATAGACAAAATCAAACCACAACTTCAGCAGGACTATGAAACCCTTGACCTAGGCATAGTGAAATGGAACTCTATAATATCAAATGCAGCATATCCCTACAAGTACAGAAGCCCAAACACGCAGGGAACCCAAAGCCCCCTGGTACTCAACTGATGTTAGAGACGCAAAACGCACCCTACGAAGACTGGAGAGAAAATGGAGGTGAAACAAGTCACAAGACTCCCTGATTCAATACAGAGACAAGCAAATGGAATACAACAATCTAATAAATGAACATAAACAGCAACACCATACCAACCTAATCATGAAATCTGTCAACAAACCAAGAGAACTATTTAGAATTGTACAAACACTAACTAAGGATACTACAAAGCATGATACCCACCATCTTAACCCGCAGAAATATGCAGACTACATAAAATAAAAAAACAACACCCTGACATGCTCCATCGCACTGCAAACAGATGAGCAAGAGACGATAAAGGAGCACCAAACCTGGGAAGACTTCAGCATACCATCAAAACAACAAATTGAGGACATAATTAGTGGCCTCAACACAACAACCTCACCATCAGACCCATGCCCAGTAGCTTGGATCAAAGCTACCAAAACCCAGCTCTCCCATCACATTCACAAAATCGTCAAAGATTCACTCCAACAAGGATAATGCCGCAAACTCTGAAACACGCCATGATAAGACCGATACTTAAAGGCAACAACCTCTGCCTCTCTGAACCAAAATCATACCGTCCTATCTCCAGTCTACCTTTCCTTGCAAAAATCATTGAAAAAAAACAGTACAACACCAACTACAAGACCATATTAACTTCAATGCTCCTCTGGACATCCATCAGTATAATTTTAAACCCCAACACAGAGTTGAAACACTACTTACCTCCCTCTTCGACAATCTCTTAAAAGGCATAGACAACATAAAAAATGGATTCCTGCTTGTATTCTTGGACATCTCTGCAGCCTTCAACACCGTGTCTCATGCCAGACTACTGCAACGCCTGCAGCAAATAGGATTATGCAAAAATATGCTAAAATGGTTTACTTCATACTTGGAAAATAGAACGCAACAAGTCAAATGCGCACAAAAGAAATCGTCACACTTCCCCGTTACGGAGGGAATACCACAAGGCTCAGCCCTATCATCAATGCTCTTTAATATTTACATCCAGTCCATATGTAACATCATCAAAAGTCACAAGCTCCATTATCACATTTACGCTGACGACATCATGGTGTATGTGCCAGTCAACCTACTAGCACTCAACATCACAACTATAACAAAATGCCTTGAAGATATGAATACCTGGTTTGCAGACAATAATATGACGGTCAACTACAATAAAACTGAGGCTATGTTCATCACCAGGAACACTACCTTCACTCCACCATAAACCATCAGCATTTCAGATAAGCTTATAGTAGTTAAAGATGAGGTTAAATACCTGGGCATCACAATGGACAGAGTGCTAAACCTGAAATCCCACATCACAAAAACTGCAAACAAGGCCTAACAACGCTTAAGGATCATCAGAAAATTCAAGCCATTACTCCACCAGGATCACTTCCGCACAGTATGCCAAGCACTCATTACACCTCTGCTTGACTACGGAAACTTGTTATATCAAGGCCTCCCTCAACAAACCCTACACCCACTCCAAATGGTGCAAAACACTGCGGCACACATCATTACAGACACTCCAAGATCTGAGCACACCACCCCAGTCTTACAGCAACTACACTGGCTACCCATGATGGCCAGAGCAAAATACAAAATAATCCTAATCATCTTTAAAACCATCCACCAGCTCTCAGCAGAGGCACTCCAATACATCATAACGAAAGATACCTGTAATAGACCGAGAAGAACCAATAAAGACAACATGATCGGCACACCTGCAGGATTCCAAAAGACTAAACAAACAACTTCAAAAAGAGCTTCCTCCTTACTAGCGCCCACACTCTGGAATTCCCTCCCAATAAGCCTGAGAGCATTAGATGACCTAATGGAATTCTGAAAGGACCTCAAAACCTATCTCTTTATTGAAACTTATCAGCAGACGGAAAACACTCCTCACCCAAACAGTAATACATCTACTGCCAATAATTCAATATTCACTCATCCCGAATAGGCATATAAGTTAATGCCATAACATCAACTCAGTAGCCACTCACCCCAAACACAGCCTAAACAAACATAATATAACGTTCTTAATTACCTCGTACTGTCTATATGTTACCCCTATGATAAATGCATCCTTCCCATCGTACTGTCTACATGGTGTCAAGTACCTATATGTTGTTATGTACCCCTATGTTAAATGTAACCCTCCTATTGTGATGTGACCACTTTGATTGAAGGATAAGGTGGTATACAAATCTGTTTAAATAAATAAACTCAGGAAATACATGTGCTGACATTTACACGTGCTCTTTGGCGAACACAGTTTTTCTGGTAAAATTGCATGCAGATGCTTGGACTTTCAAAAGTGTGTACTGTGACAATGAGAGCTGTGCTGACTCAAGGGAAACTCAGGAAAGGGGTGACTATGTCTTTAAGACAAGAGACAGGCAAGCTTTTCAGAGGGCTAAAGCTACAGCCAAGCAAAAGAAACACGTACTTGCTGAGGCTAAGCCACGCCCAAGCCCCAATGTGAGTGCAGGCTTGGACTCTAATGACAACCACCTGTGCAGAGATAAGGGTGTGGTAGCTAGGAAGCAGTTTTTTAAACCTTTTTCAGTGCAGAGAGAAAGAGGAAGGACGAAGGAAGGAGAGAGGAGCAGCAACAGGAAGGAGCAAGGAGATGGGGAAAGTTTAACTCCACGTGGAAGAAGCAGTTCCAGCAGCAAAGGAAGCAACCCTTGTGTGAAAGGTACGCTTGAGCCAGAGACCAGCCGATGTATAGCGGGGGAGGTTGCTGAAGAGCTGGAACAAAGTGCAGTGCAGTGTGTGCAAGAGACAGTTCAGAAAACCCAAGCTGCCAGAAGGGGGGTGAAAGCTGTTACAAACGAACTTAACCAAGACCCAGCCAAAGGCAGAGACGTAGTGCTGAACACAGGTGAAGCAGTTAAGCTTTTGCTCCAGGGAAAGAAGCCCCACGCTCCTGATACAGCCAATGCTTACCAGGGAGAGCAGTTCTGGAAAGGACTTTTGAAGTTGCTACAGAATAGTAAGTTGGAAAACATTATTGAAAATCCTGAAAGAGATAAGCAATTTGCAGAACAGGAAGGTATGCAAATTGACACTCTTGAGCCAGATTCAGTGTATGACGAATCACTGATGGATTGGAACTTTGCTAAGAACAGAATTTGAATTAAAGCAGCGTTGTTGGAAAATGATCAGAATTTACCTATGCTGTCTGAATGAAAAGAAGCTGTAACACAGGTGCTGAGATGTGTACTGAAAACAGCTGCCGTGTTTAAAGAAGTATTTCAGTTCTTTAACTTCACGTGTACTTTTGTTCCTGTAAGTTTTTCTGTTTTGGAGAATAATCCTTTTGCCTGCATTGTCATTGAATTTAATGCGTGGAAAGAACCCAAAAATAAATTTCTTGTTTTTGCCTTAAACAACCCCAGTGGTCACACACTACTTTGTCTTTAATGAAAAAGAACTACAAGTCCCAGGATTCCTTGCTGGAGACAAAAATAGCTTTATTTAAGGACAAATATGGCAGCCCTTTGCCTGTGAGCCAATGGCCCAGGCAGGGGGTCACGACAGTACGTAAATGTAAATCCCGCCCCTGCTTTGTGAACATCCCTTCAAACAGTTAGTAAACCTGCATGTATACATCTCAGGCAGGTAATTTTGTAGCAGGCCATTTCTGCAGGTAAAATTCTGTTTTGAAAATCATCCCTCCTATTTCTGATTACATTAATGATATCAAATGTAACAATATTTAAAGTTCATGCATCACGGTGCATATATATTGAATTTGGATTTAATTGCCCAACTTTCCAAACCCTTGCTCACAGCAACTTCTGTTTCAGGTGCAGTGGGTAGTGACCTGCCCGAGAGGGTTTGCAATCAAAGCAAGCAATAGCTAGAGTGATTTATGTAAGTAAATTCCTGTTTACTCATGGAAATCATAGGATGATTATTGCTACTTATTCAGTGCAGGTGAAAATGTGTGCTGACGCATTTTCATATACATTTATCCTTGGGGTAATAATTCGAGTAGAGGTGTTTGGGAGAGGGAAATTATGCATGATTCAATACAGGTGCAAAAATATATAGGCACCTTGTATTCCAGTTCCACATACCAGACGGATTTACTAAAGTAAAATTTCTTTGAAAATCAGTTTGTAGTCCCATGGGTACAAGCTTCCCAGGGTCAATCCCAAAGTTGGTTAAAGGTGTTGATGCCCTAGGCAAACCTTAAGCCTTATGCCCCCCTCCCCGCAGCTGTCAGAATCTATTGTTTAGCTGAAAGGTGCTGGTTGTGCTAACAAATCCTGTGTTCTGATGACTGGGACCGCTGATGTAACAATAATATGTGAGTGAGTCTGGAAAAAAATCATGTTGCAGTGAGAAAGGGAGATCATAATGTGTAGTCCTGGAATGTCATGCTATTATGGCATAGCAGCTGTTAGTCATAGGTTTGGTTTGGCAGAATGATGTCTTTTGTGACTGCAAGTGAGTGTGTGGTGTGGGAGTAGCATGGGAGGATCTGCTGTGCTGATCTGCAATTCAGGGAGGCCATGAATGGCTGGCAGGTACCTGGACCATATGGATGACCATAGTGTCCTGCTCTTTGCTACTATCCAGAAGTTGCCACCCTAGGCAATCGCTTAGTTTGCCTGGTGGTTGGCCCATCCCTGAAGCTACCTGCAGGTCTGCAGCCTCCATGGATTAGCCTCTAAGTTCATGCATGAGACAAAGTAGAGTAAAGTAATTTGTTCAAGGTCAGAAGGAGCACCAGTGGAGAAGCAGACTGGGAACCATGGCTTTCTGGTTCTCATCCTGCTGTTTTAACCATGTTACTCCTCCATTCCAAAAAGGTAGCCATGCCGCTGGGCAACCCTGGGTAATTTGTACCATTAATGGACATTAATGCTTCTTGGGGGGAAAGGATGGAAGGGTTGTAAGGAAAGAGGTTTTCTGTCCAAATAATTCTTAGTGCAATATATTGCTATTTGTAGGCTACTGCCTTGAAGCAGCAGCAGTGACGGCTCATCACTAGATATTAAGGGGTATATTCGGTTGCCATGGTCAGCATGTTTTTTTAAATGCTGCCCATGATTGTTAAATATAATCTAGATCTTCAGAGCGGCGTATCTGGATTTTGGATGTTGAATCCAGACTGAATAGCAAGCACCACTGCTATCTGGACAGTGAGGATATTCAGGCCACTGTCTGGATAAATAAGATTACCAGATTTTTTGCAGGCAAATCTGGGACAATTGTTTTCCAAAGCAAGGGGGTGAGACGCATTTAGTTCCAGGTTTGTGCAAGAAGGCATGAAGGAGGGAAGAGGAGTCATTATCTTGCCCCTCTCCATCCATCCCATGACAGCAACAATATCACTTCCAAGCAGATAAAACAACAGAGAAATAGAAACCATGATGCATTTCCCCAGTACTGTGCAAACTATAACGATAATGGATGTACGTTCTAAGAACTGACATATTTCAATCACTAAACTGAAAATAAGATGTGTTTTGTTCTACCCTCTCTGCCCCATTGTTGGAATTGGGGACAGAAGCCTGCTGAAAGGTACTACTACTACTACTACTGAACATTTGTATAGCACTACAAGGCATATACAGCACTGTACAGACACATGTAAAAGATGGTCCCTGCTCATCGGAGCTTACAATCTAGTCGAGAGAGACAGCACAGTAGCTGTAGACATGGAATACAGCTGGGGGAATGGTAAAGAAACACAGAGCACATCGGGTGAGTCAAGATCTGAAAGGGTGGGAGTTGGGGACATAGTTCTAAGGGACACAACTTTAAAATGGGGAACAATCCTACAAATAAGGGACATCTAGTATCATCAATAGTACCACCGTGGCACTATTTAGATAGTGCCGAGGTAGTTTGTGAGGATATTTGGTAGCATTGTCTGCAGAGTGCTTCAGAGTATCTTCAGATAGTGGCAGGTACGGGAAATATCTGGATAGTGGAGACAGTTATCTGGATATGTCCCTTTAAATGTTACTGTAAGTTGATTTTTTTAAGAATCCAAAAAAGTAAAGGAAGCATCAGTATTAGATGATTGCTTCAAAACCACTGACAGTTTCCTGTCCTGTGGATGTACGTTTTACCACTTCAGAGGTACAGTATACCTGATCTTATGGCTCATCTCAGAGATCGCCTCAGCCAGCCCTGGCACAAGCTATGGATTATATTCCAGTGCACTTTCAAGTTCAGACCAGTTTGGATTTTGTCCCTTTCGCTTGTATTCATTCTTGCAACCCTAGGATCATCTGTGCATTCTGTGGATAAGTGCATACTTAGAATTCCATTTGGTCTTGAGGGAATAAAGTAAATGCTTTCAGTATTCAGTATCAAAAACTACACTTAAGACTTCCTGAATTCAAGGCAAGGTTAGTATTTTGTATTAAAGAGATCACTCTCGATCTGCACCATAAATGGTTGCAGGATATCCAATGACAGAGGTGTGCCAAAGAGGAATCTGGGGAAAGCAGATGAAAAGGCAAAGATCTGTAGTACCTTATTGCTCTTCGCACATAGGCAAATGATGTCCATTCAAGGATTTTTATCTTCCATTCCAAAAAGGGCAGATCACTGGAAAATAGATATCGTTGTAAACAATAGGAATTCCCTGTTTGGTCTATATATTGCATGTGGATGAAACTTGTTAAAACCTGCAAATTTGAGCTCAGGCAAATTTAAAATTTGAGATAATACAGTTAAAAATATGAACCGAGGTCAGTCAAAGAACTATGAGTCATACTAGAGCTTTAACCAGTCCGAGCCAGAATAAAGCTAATATAGATCAGCGTCTGAGCCCAAACAGACTAATTCAAAAGAGAATGCCAGACATTTTGTTCATGCTTAATTAAAAGCTGAATTTCTTATTTCCAAACACTCTAGAAGTGGACAGCCAATCCTAGATACAATCAACAGCAAAATACAGCTGAATTACAGAGTTAAAATGCACCATTATTTGGAATCCTACACAAAAGAGAATGAATGCATATTAATGGAAGGAGTGGCCTAGTGTATGGAGTAAGTTGCCTCAGGTCAGAGAGCTGGGGGTTTGAATCCAGCTGGAAAACAGCATCCTTGGGGTGGAGAGACTGGGTTTCTAGTCCCATAGGCGCACCTTGGGCAGCCACTTGACCCTGTTTCCTCAGGTACAAAAACATGAATCCTTCAGGGACAAGGGAAATATACATTGTACCTGAATGTACATCACTTTGACCAGGTGAAAAGCAGAATATAAGCATTGCTAAATAAAATGTGCTTGATATCATTAATCCAAACACCTCAAATGCAAAAAATATTTTAAAAAGCTGTCACATGCAAATGCATGCAAAACTGCTAATTAATATTAAAACTGTTTCCCATAAATCACTTTAAGCTATGTGATTTGCAGTAACCAGTTGACTAGTTTTAAATAAGCTTGCTCTGTCAGCACAAAGCAACCCTAGACAGGAGTTCTCTTACTGCTGGTGGAATGTGCCGATGGAATCATCAGGCCCACCTGCTGAAGGCAGAAGAGCTGACTTTCAAGTCTCCTTCTTCAAGGGATACAAATCATGGGGGTGAGAGGGAGCAGAGTTGAGAAGGTACGGAGAAACTGAGAGGGATTAGGGGGAAGAGCATGGGGCGAGTTCATAGGGAGTTAATGGGGGAGCTTGTTCAGCATAAGTGAGGTGAGAATGTGCAGGGGAAAGAGTACGTATAGGAATAAGAGCTGGGGGAGACAGGTGAATGGGAGGACATTGGAATAGGGAGGAAGAGCAGGTTGAGGGAAGGATATGACTGAAAGAGCAAAAGGGGAGTGGGGAAGGGGAGGGTAAGAGGAGAGAGTGAGGAATTGGGTAATTGATCTTGGGGCCATGTGAAGTGGAGTGGAATAAAGAAGGTGCAAGAATATATGAAGCTGCAAGACTATATACAGCCAAGAACTTGTCCAAGCCTTTTTTAAACTCAGCAACACTAACAGATTTTGCTACTTTCTCCAGTAACAAATTCCAGAGTTTGATTACACATTGGGTGAAAAAATATATTCTCCTATTAGTCTTAAACGGATTACACTGTAGTGTCTTTGCATGTCCCCTAGTTTTTCTACTTTTTGTTGCCATAAAGAATCAATCTACTTTTACCCGTTTCACTCCATTCATTAATTTATAGATCTCTATAATTTCTCCACTCAACCATCTCTTTTCCAGGTTGAAAAGCTCTAACCTTTTAAGCCTCTCCTCATGGGGGTACCCTTCCATCCCCTTTACAATTTTGGTGGCTCTTCTCTGTACCTTTTCTAATTCCACTATATCTTTTTTAAGATACGGCAACCAGAAATGCACACAAAATTCAAGATGCGGTCACACCATGGAATGATACAGAGGCATTATAATATCCTTGGTTTTATTCTCCATTCCTTTCCATATTATTCCTAGCATTTTATTTGCCTTCTTGGCCGCCACTGCACACTGGGCAGAGGGTTTCAACATGTTATCCTTGATGATGCCTAAATATTTTTCCTGGGTGGTGGTTCCTAATGTGGAACCTTGCATCGTGTAACCATAGTCTGGGTTATTCTTTCCTAGATGCATAACTTTGCACTTGGCCACATTAAATTTCATCTGCCATTTGAACGTCCAATCTTCTAATTTATCAAGGTCCTCTTGCAATTTTTCACAATACTCTTGGGTTTTAACAACTTTGAATAATTTTGTGTCATCTGCAAATTTGTCTACTTCACTTGTTGTTCCCATTTTCAGGTCATTTACGAATATGTTAAAAAGCAGCGGACCCAACACAGATCCCTGGGGTATCTACTGTTCACCTTTTTCCATTGGGAAAATTGCCCATTTAGCCCTACCTTCCACAGCAAGCTTCTTCTCGAATTCTCTCTTTGCCTGCCTTATCAAAGTCTTGCATCTAACTTGCCAATTCTTATGTTTCCATTTCCTTAAAGATGCTTTTTTGGCAACAACAGTCTCTCTGACCTCACCTTTAAACCATGCTGTCAGTTTTTTGGACTTCCTTCTACTTTTCTTAAAGCGTGGAATACAGCTGGTCTAGGCTTCCAAGATGGTATTTTTAAACAACACCCAAGCTTGATGTAAGTCTTTAACCTTTGCAAATGCTCCTTTTAGTTTTTTCTTAAATAATTTCCTCATTTTATCATAGTCTACCTTTTGAAAGTTAAAAGTCGGTACTGTGGATTTCCTGCCATCCATCCTCCATTTATGAAATCAAATGTGATCATGCTATGATCAATATTGCCGAGTGGCCCCAATACCCTTATTTTCTGCACCAGATCTTGTGTACCACTAAGGACTAGGTCCAAAATGGCTTCCCCTCTTTTTGGTTCATGAACCAGCTGCTCCAAGAAGCAGTCATTTATTTCATCTAGAAACTTTATCTTCCTAGCATGTGCTGCCATGATACTGACCCAGTCAATACCGGGATAATTGAAATCACCCATTATTATTACTCTCTTGTTACTTTTGTTAGTTTCCCTGATTTCTTTGAGCATTTCATCATCCATTTGTTCATTTTGGCCAGACGGTCAGTAGTACACCCCCACTGCCATCTCCTACCCCTTTTTACATGGAATTTCAATCCATAGAGATTCTACAGTGCATTTAGTTTCCTGCAAGACTTTAATCCTGTGTGACTCAATGCCCTCTCTAAGATAGAGTAGATCAAATTGGTGGAGGGGTTGCGCTCTATCATCGCGATATAATTTGTACCCAGGTATCACAGTTTCCCACTGGTTGTCCTCCTTCCACCAGGTCTCAGAGATATCAATCATATCTAACCTCTCATTTAGTGCTATATATTCTAATTCTCCCATTTTATTTTTTAGCCTTCTAGCATTTGCATACAAATATTTTAGAGGTCGTATTTTATTCATCTTAATCTGGTTATCGATGGGCAGGGGTAATTTGGAATCTTTAAGTTCTGTCTGTTCTGTACTTAAGGCATTTGGGTTATTTTTGTCTTTATTGTAACCTCTCTGTCGATATTCCCTAACTTCACTCTTTTACTAGTATTCTTAACGGATACATCATTCCGAACCATGCACTCTTGGGTGACTGTTTGCTTTCCCTAATATCTAGTTTAAAAGCTGCTCTATCTCCTTTTTAAAGGTTAATGCCAACAGCCTGGTTCCATCCCAGTTAAGGTGGAGCCCATCCCTTCGTAAAAGCCCCTCCTTTTCCCAGAATGTTCCCCAGTTCCTAACAAATCCAAAACCCTCTTTGCACCATCGTCTCATCCACGCATTGAGACTCCAGAGCTCTGCTTGCCTTTTGAGGCCTACGTGTGGAATGGGAAGCATTTCTGAGAATGCTACCCTAGAAGTTCTGGATTTCAACTTCCTACCTAAAGGCCTAAATTTGGCCTCCAGAACCTCCTTATCACACTTTCCTATGTCATTTGTACCAAGACAGCAGACTCCTCCCCAGTGCTTTCTATCACCTTGTCTAGGTGGCGCGTGAGATCTGTTACCTTCACATCAGGCAGGCATGATACCAGCCACCCAGCTAACTACATGCCTAATGATCGAATCACCAATTATAATGGCCATCCTAACCCTTCCCTCATTGGCATATGACTCTTGAGAAACCTCCTCTGTGCGAGAGAGTTTTACATCACTGGAGGACAGATCCTAGCTACAGGATCACTTTCTGCCACACCAGGGTGATGTCACGTGACCTCTCTCCTCCATGACAACAGGGATGTTGCCAGACTGGAGGTGAGACTTCAGTACTACGTCCCTGTAGATCTCATCTATAAACTTCTCTGTCTTCCTTATGTCCTCCAAGTCTGCTACTCTAGCCTCCAGAGATTGGACTCGTTCTCTGACTGTAAAGAGTTCCTTGCACCTAGTGCACACGTAAAACCCCTCACCAACTGGGAGAAAATCATACATATGACACTTGGTGCAAAAGACTGTAAAACCCCCATCTCGCTGCTGGACTGCTGTCTGTATCTTAGTTTTAAGGGTTTTTTTCAGATGTTAAAGTTATTTGCTTATTAGGTTTGCATATACCTTATATGTTAAATGGACTTTGTGCACCTCAAGAATAATTAATCTCAGGTCCTTAATAAATGTCTCCTAATGAGGATAACCAGCCGAACCTGAAAGTGACTTACAAGCTGGTTTGCTACACAGTGCCCTGACCTGTGCTTCTAAGTCTTACCAATTTCCTGGGTGATTCATACAGCCCTTGGTTTGATAGAGGGGGTTTTCATATTACTCTTTTGATCTTCACTTGCCTTTAACACCTTCCCTATTCTACCAAATCATGCCATAACACTCCCACACATCTCACAGCCCTGCTTTTCACATACATAGCCATACATCCATGAGGACTCGCAAAATATACGCATGCAAATCATGGAGTCACAAAATGCCCTTGAAGTTGCCTTGAAAATGTTATCAAAGTATGCTTTGGTATGTCACATATTCTGCTAGTTCTGCAATCTAAAGAATTTTGAATAAATTAAGTTGGTTATAACTAATTAGGTGCATTTTGCCCTAGCAATAGTGTCTATAGTAAAGGCTCCAAGCAGTCTGTTGGTCTGTCTTTCCATATACATAGGTCTGTTTGCACTTGCACAAACAAACCTATGCATGCCAATAAACAGACGCCATCTGCCACCAGTAGAAAGAGTGGCCCAAGGCCACCACGGCAGCCAAAAGCCACAGTGTCCACAGTGGGAACTGTATCCCCTACAGGCGAGAAATGTAGCCCAAGGCCTTTGTTGTGACTGACAGCTGCGGTGTCCGCTGATGGGAAACCCATCTCTCAATGGCAGGAAGAGTGGCCTGAGATTGCTACTGAAGCTGAAAGCCATGGTGTCCGCCAGTGGGAAGCTTAAAGCATTGGTCTTAAAATGCTTGCAAAAATTCCAGAATATGCTGGCATTTTAAGGCCACAATAAGCAGACTGCAGAAAAAAGAGAAGGGACAAAATATCAAGGGAAGGGGTGGGGTTGGAGAGGAGGAGAATTGGCAGGGTTTAACAGAAGGGGCAGGGTAAAATGGAGGAAAGGGGTGGAGGGACAGAATGTAGAGGAAGGAGCATTGATGACAGGAAAAAAACAAGAGGAAGGCAGAGCATAAGATGATGGGCAGAGTTGGAAGAGAAATAGAGAAGACAGGGTGGAAGAGAAGGAGTGAAAGAAAGGGAAGGGAGACACTCTAATGTTGGGCTGGAGGGAAAGAGTGTGCTTTCATGGAAGGCAAGGAGGGAGCATATAGGAGGGAGGGTATCAAAGGGGAGAGGGGGAAATAGTGCAAGAGGGTGGGAGAGACATCCCCCTCAATCCCCAATGACAAATATTCTCCAATACTCACACCCACATGTACCCCCATTTGCCAATACATACACCTCCACCTCCTGAACACACACACACACAAACATGCATCCCCTACCCCACTGACATCCTACCATCACATCTCCACAGAAACAGATATGCACACCATACCATTGATTCACAAACACATACACAGCTCATATACTGTACACTATCAGTCCCTATGCCCACCCAGCCATACGTGTCTTGCTGTTCTTTTGAGATACATTTTACTGTGGCTGTTGCAGTCAAATCTTCCACTCAGATGTGGTGGAGTCTGCGAATGGAGGAAAAGGGATATGGGCCATTTGGTCACACTAAATGTGTGCACTTTTCAACTTGTTTTCCCTTAAAGAGGTGCCATCATGCTACTATCTCATGCTATGTTTGAGAACTGCAGGCATCCCCAAACTCAAAGCTGGCCCAAAGTTTTCTGATGCCCTAGACCGGCACATTCACTACTGCCCCCCTCCCACCCCTGCCACCCTTTGATGGCCCAGGTCCTATCCTCCCGCCTTGGTATCCACCATTTCCTCTTCTCCCTCACCTGGGGGAGTGGCACCATGACACCTCCACAGGGCCGGCCGTGTTTCAGGGGACCCCGCACAAACAACATCTTGAACACTGGCGACAAGCAGGGCAGCTTTCTAAATGTCAATACAGCTGCCGAAGTGAAGGGAAAAGGTGCGCTTCACTTCGGCAGCTGTAGAGGTGAGCCAGGGCCTCTCCGGCTCCCTCTTAGCTAGCCACGGGGCTCTTTGAGAGGGGGGGGGGAGGGAGGTTATTAATGGGCTTGGGGGGTTACTAGGACTGGAAATGGGCTATGGGGGGTTGCTAGGACTGGAAATGGGTTGGGGGGTTACAAGGACTGGATATAGGTTGTGGGGGGGGGGGGTTTCTAGTACTGAAAATGGGCCGGGGGGTTACTAGGACTGGAAATGGACTGAGTGGAGGGGGGCTTGAACTGCAAATAGCTGATTGGGAGAGGGGCTTGGACTGGAAATGGGCTGTGGGAAGGGAGCTAGGACTGGAAATGGGATGAGTGGTGGGGGGGAGCTAGGACAGGAAATGGGCTGATGGAGGGGCTGGGATAGGACTGGACATGGGCTGTTGGGGGGGCTAGAATTGGAACTGGGCTGTGGTGGGGGCTTGGATTGAAATGGACTCATGGAGGGGCTAGGACTGAAAATAGGCTCATGGGGAGCTTGGATTGGAAATGGTCTGAGTGGAGGGGAGTTAGGATTGGAAATGGGCTGATGGTGGGGCTAGGAAAAGACTAGAAATGGGCTGATGGGGGGCTAGGATTGGAAATGAGCTGATGGAGCGGCTCAGATAGGACTGGAAATGGATGGGGGAGCTAGGACTGGAAATGGGCTGATGATGGGGCTAGGATAGGATTGGAAATGGGCTGATGGGGGGCTAGGACTGGAAATGGGCTGATGCGGGGACTAGAAAGGAGCGGATGCTGGGTGGAGCTGGAACTAGAAGAGAGCTGATGTTGGGGGAGGACTAGAATGGGATGGGACTGGGAGAGTGAAATGGAGAGGGGAAAAATATTTTGTGTGGGAGGGAAGAAAAATCTACAATTGGCCGGGTATTGGGAGAGTAAATGGGGATTGAGGATGGAGGGGTAAATTTTGAGTGGATGAAAAAGGAATAAAGAAAGAGATGGAGGAAAGAGCAAAAGGAAAAAGATTAGTATGTTAAAGCAGATGTAGAGAGAGAATAGAAAAACACTAGAAGAGAAAAGAAAGGACAAATGGACAGCAGACGATGGAGAGTTAGCAGAAGACATGAAGAAACCAGAAGAAAGTGGCTGGAACAATTGCAACTGAAAAAAAATGCACAAAAGGTAGAAAAATATCTCTTTATTTTGAATTTAATAACTGGAATATGTCAGCTCTGGGAAATGTGCATCATTAACGTCTGTGCTTTGTTTAGTACAAGAGGAAATTAATTTATAGTTTTATTTCTCCAGTGTTGTTTACATTCCAAGTTTGGCTTTTGGGGTTCCCAGTTTAATTATTGTCTTCCTATTTCTAAATTGTGATTCCTTGTTCTTTGTTTGGTGATGGTCTGTGTTCTGCATGTGTAACTGAGCTGAGGTATTCTGTTTATGTAATTCCTATTTGACATTGCCATTTGTTCTCTTTCCCCAGTAGGTCATGTATTGTTATTCTCTGAAATGTATTGGTTTAATATTTGCAGTGTTGCCTTTTGATAGGTAGAGTATGGTGCTTTGTGAGTCCTGTTAGTGCTGTTAGGATACGGCGGGTTTGCTATGGGTTCTAAATGGGCAGTGTTTGGTAGTAGTTCCTAATGTGCCTGGCGGTTGGCACTGGATTATAGTAATGTAGAAATCTTTTAGTGTTTCTTTATCCATATGCTAACATTTAGTAAACATGCCTCTTAATGAGTATGTTAACATTATGCAAATAGTTATGCAAATGAGGCCCCTTATGCAAATGAGGCCCACACCAAGTCTCCGTACATGGCCCCGCACCCCCCTTGGGCCGCCCCTGCACCTCCACCATTCCTGAAAGCAGCGACAGAGCAAGCCACTTCACCGCCGCACACTCATGGCCTGCTACTCCTTCCCCCTCCACAGAAATTTGCATCAGAGGGGGTAGGAGCGGCAGACCATGGGTGCGTGCATGCATGTGAGTGCTTCAAGGCCTGCCATAGTGCCAAAGCATCTGGCTTTGTCTGTTTTGAAGAATGGTGGATGGGTCACAGTGCTTCCCTCTGGGGCCACCTACCCCAGCAGCTGCCTAGTGAATCAGTTGGCTCTGCCCTAGCTTGCTAAAATTTCTGTTACCATTAGTACTACTACTACTGAGCATTTGTAAAGCACTACCAGTCGTACACAGCACTGTACAGACATGTAAGAGACAGTCCCTGTCCATCAGAGCTTACAATCTAGTCACGACAAAACACAAGACAAAAAACACAGAAGGTGTAAGCAAGGTGTAAGAAATCTAGTCAAGACAGAACACAAGACAAGACACAGAAGGTGTACGCAGGGATAGAACTAGGGGGAAAGAAAAGGAGATCAGATGAGTCAAGATCCAAAAGCAGTAGTGAAGAGGTGAGTTTTCAACCTGGATTTGAAGAGGGTTAGAGAGGATGCCTGGCGTACAGACACCGGTAGTTTGTTCCAGGCGTAAGGCGCAGCAAGGTGAAAGGAGCAAAGTCTGGAGTTAGCAGTAGAAAAGAAGGGCACAGATAGAAGCAGTTGGCTAGAAGAGCAGAGTTCCCGAGGGGGGTTGTAGGGAGAGATAAGAGAAGAAAGGTACCGAGGAGCCGCAGACTGAATGCATTTATAGGTCAGCAGAAGAAGTTTGAACTGGATGTGGAAATGGATAGGGAGCCAATGAAGTGACTTGAGAAGAGGAGTAATATGGGCATGACGAGGCTGGCGGAAGATTAGCCGCGCAGAAGAGTGTTGAACAGATTGAAGGGGAGAGAGATGATTCAAAGGGAGACCAGCAAGTAGTAGGTTACAGTAGTCAAGACGGGAGGTGATCAAGGAGTGGACAAGTGTTTTAGTAGTGTGTTCAGAAAGGAAAGGGAAGATCTTGCTGATGTTATAGAGAAAGAAACCGCATGTCTTAGCTACGAGCTAGATATGTGTAGATAAAGAGAGAGAGAACTCAAAGACAACCCTGAGATTGCGGGCCGAGGAAACAGGAAGGAGTACAGAGTTATCCATAGAGACTGAGAAAGGAGGAGGAGGGGAGGTTTTAGGGGGAAAGATGAGAAGTTCAGTCTTGGCCATGTTCAGTTTCAAGTGGCGTTGAGACATCCAGGCAGCAATGTCAGAAAGGCAGGCAGAGATCCGGGTCTGGATTGTCGATCCAGTCAAAGCTACTGCTGCTGCTTGCATCTGCCACCATCCCTGAACTCACTCCCCCCTCTAAAGCTGCTGCTGTTTCCTGCGATCACCAGCAAGCTCTTTCCCCCTATCAGCTCGCCGCCCAGAACGAACTGAAAAGCTGCTGAGTCACAGAGAGAGAAGAAGATACAGCGGGCCACAGCGGAGATGAAAAGGAACTAAGGGCTCTATACTCCAAAGACACTTATCTGATTAGGAGCACCTGGTAACCGGATAAGTGCTGACAAGAGGGATATTCAGCAGCATTGTACGGGGAGTGCCTCTGAATATTTCCTCTGACCACCCCAGGACTGTTCGGATAGTGCCAGGACAGTTTCATGGCCAGGGCGAGGTCAGTCCCCATTGTTAGTCTGCTAACCAGATGACAAACCACTAAAGTTAAGCCCTAAAAAAGTCAGGCCTAACTTTATTTGGTTGGCTATCCAGATAAGAGGCTAAATATTGTCACTACACAGATAGCCACCGCTGGTCAGCCCAGCCCAAGATTAGCATCAGAGGATATCTGGGATTTTGGTGCTGAATATCCAGTATACTTTTAAACACCATGGCTGGTGCAAAAAAAAAAAAAAGAGAGAACCATCGAAATTAAATATAGGCCCATAAATATAGTCTTGTTTTGCCTGGTTGAAGTGGGAGTTTTGATGTTGGGCAAGTGAATCCCTGTTTTTTTGTGGGGTGCTGGGGGTGTTATTATGTTGGAACTGCCATACTCTCAGTTATTGTTCTTGTGTGGTGGATAGGGTTGCCAACTTGCTCCAAATTCACTTGATAGGTATGATCTAGTCCTAGATTTACCCCAGTGCATGCAGGGACTTGTAGTTCTGGTATCTCTATTGCACTCCATAAGAAAAGCAAGTCTATAAGTCCCTGCATGCAGTGTAGTAAACTCAGTACTGGATCAAGCCTGTTGAGCAAATCTGGAGCCAGTTGGCAACCTTAGTGGGGGAGGTGTTACGTTGGGGGTGGCAAAGTTCCCTTTTGTCTTTGGGGGGGGGGGGTGAATGTGTGTTGGGGGCTGACAAGCTCCCTGCTATTATCCTTGTAGGTGGTTAACAAAAATCAGTCAGTCTATCAGTTCATTTTTTTCCTGATATTTCAATTATTATGAGAGGGGGGAGGGGTGCTTACAGTGATGCTCTTCTGCTGGATGGGGCTGGGGCAAGAAAGCAGGAGAGATGTTTAGGGATCTGTAAAAATAAAAAAACACTCTTTGGAGATATATATATATAGTTTCAATGTACTCTACCAAAAGTATCTTGTATATAGTAGTTCGACCTTTTTGATCTTGTTTTATGTATTAAGGCACAAGCCTGCACATAGTTTGTTGATGTTCCATGTAAGAACAGACTCTATATTTGCCTCTGTTTATTCAAATTGTTCTTTGTAAACCGCACCTGATCTATTGGAAAGTGCGGTATATAAGTGTTTATTAAATAAATAAATAAAAATATATGTATATGTATGTATTGTAAGGAGTACCACTGGAACGGGGAACCCGAGAGAAAAGGGGGGGGGGGGGCTCTGAAGGACAGGGTACCCAAGCAGAGGACAGGAAATCCTGGAAAGGGGAAATTCTGGTCTGGGGAAGGGTTCCTTACAGTATGGCAGAATAGAAAACAGGCAAGGGAGGAGGAGTTAAAATGGGACAGGAAACAGGAAATAAAAAGACTCACAGAGTGGTTAAGGGGAGGGGAGAGAGAGGATCTGGCAGAGGAGCCAGCAGAGTCCATGGAGACAAAGTCTTGGGAGATGGAAATGGAACACTGCAGAGCCTATGGAGCAGAACTCATGCTGATACTAGTCTGGCAGACCTTCCAGATGATGAGGAGATGCAGAGAAGTTGAAGGACACCCTTATTTATTTTGGAAATACTTTCATACTTTCTAGTGGGAAAGAAGGCCTTTTTGTTTTATTTGTATGGGCAGGTCAGTGTGCAAAGGAAACACTGATAGGGAAGAAGCTGCCACAGCTCTAGGATTACCTAGATACCCAGGCTGGAACTTTCTCTTTTAAAAGACAAAGGAGTAGTGCACAGCCAATCCAGTGGATTAGTGTATGCTGTGTTTGTGCTCTTTTAAGTTTATTAGAGTTCTACTGTCTTACTGGATAATCATAGCTGTATGGCTGAAAGAGATAATGGAGTGCTGCACAGCTGACTCGGAGAACTAAGCACAGGCTGTGTTTGTGCTAATTTTGAGGATATGTGGTTTGGACTTGGAGGAGTGTCGTCTGTTGTTGCTGCCTGCATCTGACCTTCCTTGACTTCCATCCCTCTGGGACTTGAGCATATTGACTATACGAGTATACACACACACAAGGTAAAATATTATCTCAGTTTTTAAACCAATCACGATTCATATTTTCTGTGTGGTTAAAAGCTGTGTGAAATGATGTTTGCAGTAACGTTTTGTATTATAAAATGCTGAAATTGAGGAAGAGTGTGAGAGATGTGATCAGCTGATAAGGCCCTGAAGCAGCAGATTTTCTTGCGAAACGATGGCTTTTGTCAGGCTGGAGCAGATGGGTTCAGAACAGCTCCTGGAAATGAATTGTTTGTTTCAAGATAAGTAGAAAGCTTCTTCAGCTGCATTTGTCCAGTGATGAGCTATCAGTTGAGGGAAATACTGCATATTGTTAATAATAGATGAAAATTTCTATGAATGTTTTTGATTTTAATAAGAATTATGATTTTTTAAAATATGAACTTGTTAATAAACTAAAAAAATATCTAAAAGCAAGATATATACTATTAAGGAGTTTTTTTCTGCATCAATGATAAAATGTGAATTGTGATTTGGTTTGAAAGCTATCTCCAGCAAGTGGTATTAGAGATTTTATGTATTTATTTAAAAAGTTTGTTTTATACTGCTTTATTTTAGTATTAGATTATGATTCTTTGGATTTTGGGGATACCCTATGTTGTATTTTGGGATCTTTGTTTTTCCAGTAGATGGTGTATTGGTGATCCCTAGCACCTCTTGTAATGTTTGCAGTGGTGACTTTTTTCAGAGGTATGGTTGTTTTGTTTATGTTTGAGTTTTAGTGCATTGTACTACTTTAGTGTGCAATATTTGGTCTGCTGACTGGTGTTATAGGTTCTGAGTATCTAAGTTGCAGGGTTTTATAGTAATTCCTTGGGGTGTATGCAATAAAATGTGCATATAAGGATTTTAAAACATTTTCATAAGTGTGTTTATAGTTTTATTTAAATTTCACAGATGCAATGGGTATGCTTGTCTTGGTTATTTAGGAAAAATGTGAATTTGTGTTGCAAACTTTTGTTTTGGCAAATCATAACTTTTTTGTCTTTTCCCAGATTCCCCTCATACTGTAAATCATGGGGCCCCCCATTGGAGAATTTTAGAAAGAACATCCAAGTGCAATCTGGGATGTCTAGGCCAGAAAGTCTGGGAAAAAAAATCAGGAACGTCCAGGTGCAGACATGATTTCACGAACATGATGAGTGCCCAATATGGATATCTTTGGGAGTGTCTACATCATAGGTTTTCAACCCAGTCTTCGGAGAGCTCTAGGCCATTCAGGTTTTCAGGATTCCCACAATAAATATGCATAAGACAGATTTGCATACAATGAAGGCAGAACATGCAAATCTTTCTCATGCATATTCATTCTGGGAATCCTGAAAACCTGACTGGCCTAGAGTTCCCCGAGGACTGGATTGAAAACCCCTGGTCTACATAGACATCCCCAAAATAGATTTTCAGAACCCAGATGTCTAGGAATAGCCTAATGGTTAGAGCAGAGGTTCCCAACTCCAGTCCTGGAGGGCCAAACACCATTCAGGTTTTCAGGCTGTCCCTAATGAATATGCATGAGAGATACATTTGAATACAATGTGGGCAGTGCATGCAAATTTTATTTATTTATTTATTTATTTACAGTTTCTTTTATACCGCGCTATTTGACATCAGTGCGGTTTACAATGAACAGAAACTACACGTCACAAAAATTGATCAGTGCTTACAATGAACAGGACAATGAACTGGGTATACATTAAACAGGTTTCATAAACAGAGAACATAACATAATAAAACTATGTACAAAAAGCAACTATGTACAAAGCAGCTAAATGCAGCTAATGCATCTCATGCATATTCATTAGGGACAGCCTGAAAACCTGAATGGTGTTTGGCCCTCCAGGACTGGAGTTGGGAACCTCTGGGTTAGAGTAATGAGTGTGGATTGGGGACACCAGAGTCCATATCCGGCTATTACTGCCATTGAAATTGTGCTGAGTAGTGGGGATGATGGAGTGCTTTGTCCTCTGAATGTGCCTGGAGCAGGTCTAAACTAGATGTAACAATGGATGTTTCTGAGATCAGGCAGGGATATCCATGTTTCTGGGAACGCCCTAGCCATGTTTTCACCACACCCTTTTTCAGACTTGGATGTTCTCATCCTAGGAATGTCCACAGACCTTGCTTCTAAAATGGCTTTGGACATCTCTATGCCTGTTTTCAGACATCCAAAGCACTAATATGCTTCGAAAATGACCCCCTATGCCTCTAGAAGTTTTAGATTCTCTTGCAGACATCCTGCAGTACAGAATAAATGATGTCTAATGCATTTTATAGGATCATGCTTGAAGGGAAGGCAATTGTGTTCTTTAATTTTACCAAATCTAGGAGGGGAAGGGATTTGGGCAGAGAGATCTATATGTCTGTGCCCTGGATCATGTAAGTACCTAGCAATGTTTCTTCTTCTAGGAGCCTATTTTATAAAGGTACATAGGTGCCATGTTGCCTTTTATAAAATTAAGCATATTTTTGAGAATTTTTATAGGTGCTGTGTTAAATTATTTTCTCTTTATCTAAGTTCCAGCTAGGATCGTCAGTCCTGCCCTGAAATTGCCTTAAGGTTAACAGATAGTTAAGGCCAAGTGAAAAACATTTGGTTTGCTCTGCCTACTGCCTATGGGACACAGTACTGCTGCAACTATTCCCTAATTAGGAAGTTAGAAACTGGTTGTGATAGACAGCAGAGGGTGGTGGTAAATGGAGTCCACTGCAAAGATATGAGTGTTACCAGTGTCATGCCTCATCAGTCAGGCCTTGGGGCCAGTTCTGTTCAAGACATTCCTACGAGGTACAGCTGAAGTGTTTATAGGAAAGGTTTGCTTTTTCTAGCAGCAACTTAGATGAGTAATAGGCTTGAGATACTCCAGATGGCGTGAAGAAAGACAGAATTTGAGAACAGGTCAAGAACCTGTCAGCTAAAATTAAATTTGAAAAAAAAGTGCAGAATCATGCACTTTGCGCACAGAAATCCAAAAGAACAGTCTATCTGAGGTAATTTGTATATTTTATAGGAGGTATATTGTTTTAAATCTACTCCATCTTGGACTTCTATGTTGAGGTAGCATATCAAATAAATATCTGTGAATCAGGAGAGTGGCTTGGGGGTTGAATAGAGCCACATCTTTGTATTCCTGAAGAAGAAAACTTGTTTAAAAATGCAAGCTTTGGGGATTAAGCAAGATGCTCTATAAGATTAGCAGTTACTATCAGCGCTCCTGCACAACTGCATACACAACTGCCGCCTATGTTCTAACCACTGAGCTGTCTCGGCTGTCTCGCAGTTTGAGTGATGCTTTTTAGTCATGTACCATGTGACTTATAAGAACATCCGCAGGTCAGCATTCCTGGTGGTTAGAATCAACATTCTCGCCAAGCTGCCTGGGAGTCCTCTGCCCGCGCTGCTGCTCATAGGGGAAGGTATTGCAATTTTACATTTTTAATCATGGGGAGCAGGTACTAAAAGCACGATATAGCAGCACCTACCACTATTGGCAGCATTGTGGGCAGAGGACTCGCATGTAGTTTGGTGGGAATTCCCTCACAACTTCGGATAGTGCATCCCTAGGAAACGGAGAAGCCAAGTCTAAGACTTGAATATTCTTTGAGTTTACTGATTGTGTATGTGGAGGTGAGCAGCAGATGAACAAAGAAAGTGATTGTGAGTAGGAGGTGTGTTTGCTGCCATTAGGTAAACTAGGCAGTTGCCTAGAGCGCCAGTGGTCAGTCCGTTGTTGCTAGTGCCACTTCTCCCCGTGACCTGCAATGACAGCAATTACTTCTAAACAGTGACACAATGCTTATAATGAACTCTGGTGCTGCGTCACTGTTCTTGCTCCGCCCCCTCTGATGCAAACTTCCTGCATCAGGGAAGAAAGCAGGAACAGCGTTGCAGAGCCAGAGTTTATAGCAAGCGCTGCATCACTGTTTAGAAGTAATTGCTGCTGCTGCTGTTGCAGGTCCTGGAGAGGTGAGGCAGCTACGGCAATGGGGGCGGAGTGGGAGCAGAGGGGCAGCAGAAGCCAAGAGTTGGTAAGAATTTGTTTAATAGAGGTAAATGAGGCAGACAGCCAAAGAAAAAAGATCTATATGACTTAAGAACATAAGAAATGCAATACCGGGTCAGACCAAGGGTCCATCAAGCACAGTGTCCTATTTCCAACAGTGGCAAATCCAGGTCACAAGTACCTGGCAGGTTCCTAAAAAGTATCCAGACTCCATGCTGCTTGTCCAATGCGTAAGCAATCTATTTCCCCGGACCTCTTTAATAGTGATGTATGGACTTTTCCTCCCAGGAACGTCTTCAAAACTCTTTAAAATCCAGCTACACTAACAGCTTTTACTGCATCCTCCAGTATTGAATTTCAGAGTTTGTGTTGCATGAAAAAATATTTTCTCAGAATAGTCTTAAATATGCTACATTGTACTTCAATGCATGTCCCCTAGCCTTTCTACTTTTTGAAGGAGTAAACAACCAATCTACATTTAACCATTCTACTCCATTCATTATTTTATATACCTCTACCATATCTCCCCTCAGCTGTATTTTTTCCAAACTGAAGAGCCCTAACCTTTTAAGCCTTTCTTCATAGGGATATCCATGCTTCTCCTTTATCATTTTTGTCCCTTTTCTCTGTCCAGAATTGCACACAATATTCAAGGTGTGGTTGCACCATGGAGGGATACAGAGGCATTATAATATTCTTCATTTTATTCTCCATTCCTTACCTTATGATTCCTAGCATTCTATTTGCTTTCTTGGTTGCTGCTGCACACTGGGCAGAGGGTTTCAATGTACTGTCCATGATGATGCCTAAATCCTTTTCCTGGGTGGTGATATGGAACCTTGCATCTTGTAACCGTAGTTTGGGTTGTTCTTCCCTAAGTGCATAACTTCGCACTTGTCCACATTAAATGTCATCTTCCATTTGGACTCCCAATCAAGATCTTCTTGCAATTCTTTACAATCCTCCTGTGTTTTAAGAACTTTGAATTTAGTATCATCTGCAAATTTGATCACCTCATTTGTTCTCATTTCCAGGTCATTTATAAATATGTTAAACAGCGGTCCCAACACAAATCCCTGGGGTACTCTATTACTCACCTTTCTCCATTGCGAAAATTGTCCATTTTAGCACTATTCTGTTTTCTATCTTTCAACTAGTTCCTAATCCACAATACTGTAGTACATTGCCTACTATCTGAAAATCGCGATACACTGTGTCAACTGGTTCACCTTTATCAACTGGCTCACCTTTTATCTACCTGTTGTCTACTCTCAAAAATATATATAAGAGCTTGGTAAGACAAGACCTTCCTTGGCTAAATACATGTTGGCTTTCTGCTATTAAACCATGACTATCTTACACTTGTTTTGCAACTTGTCGTGCTGTGAGGACTTGTGTGCATCAGTGATGCTGAGAGCTAAGCTATCAGTAGCTTAGCTACTGGCAGGGTCTCCAAAGATAGACAGGTCTCAGCTGAGATGCCAGACTAAGACAAACCACCCATCTGGGCAGCAGCAAAATGGGACGGTGTTGTAAGCAGAGGATCATATTTTTGTGACAAATGCAACACTGGAATTAACTGCACGGAAGAAAGGCTTGGCAAATAGACTTCTGTATCTTGCCTCGAAAACCCAATGGATAGTAACAAAACAAATTGCACTATAGTACTGGAAGGTGAAACCCTCAGGTTGGAAGGCACTCAAATGGCTGCTGTGGATTAGCTGAAGAACTTTCAGAGTAAAGCCAGCATTTATGATGTTGGATTTTCTGATGTAGCTGTGCATGAAAAGGGAGTCAGAAGTTGCAAAGATATCTTACATATTGGGACATGAAAAGTATGAAGCATGAACCAAGGGAAGTTGGAGATGGTCAAGAATGAAATGGAACATGTACAACTCGACCTGTTGGGTGATCTGAAATGGACTGGCTTTGGGCACTTTGCATCTGATGATCATATGGTTTACTATGCTGGAAATAAAAGACAAAGAAGAAATGGTGTTGCATTTATAGTTAAACTTGAAAGAACTGTAATGAAATACAAAGCAGTCAGTGAACGCTTAATTTCTATTTGTCTACGGGGAAAGCTCATCAACACAACTATAATTCAGGTATATGCCCCAACAACAGCTGCAGAAGGCAGATATTGATGAGTTCTATGAACAAGTACAAGCTAAAATTGATAGAACATGCAAACAAGATATCCTGATAGTCATGGGTGAGTGGAACGTAAAAGCTGGCAACAAAGAAAAAGGCAAAGTGGCTGAAAAATATGGACTTAGCAACAGAAACGAAGCTGGATAAAGACTGATAGAATTCTGCAAGATCAATGATCTATTCATCTCAAACACCTTCTAGCAACACAAGCGCTGACTGTGGACTTCACGCAGTGGATTGTACAGAAATCAAATTGACTACATCTGTGGAAGTCAATGATCGAAAAGCTCTATAACATTAACAAAGACAAAACCTGGAGCTGACTGTGGTACAGATCACCAACTACTAGTATGCAAACTCAAGCTAAAGTTGAAAAAGAGCAAGCCATTCATGAATGCAGCAAAATATGACCTTGAGAATATACCACTGGAATTTAAAGACTGCCTGAGAAATTGATTTGCTGCTTTAGATACAAATAACAAGAGTTCCAGAAGAGTTATGGGATGACATCAATAAGGTTGTATTGGAAGAAAGCGTTAAGTCTCTACATAAGGTGAAAAAGCAAAAATGGCCAAAATGGATGACTGAAGAAACTCAAATTGTCCAGAAATGCAGAAAAGCTAAAGCCAGAGCAGAAAGAGAGGCAATTGTAGAACTCTGATTTCCAACATGCAACAAGATAGGACAAGGAAAAGTACTACAATGACACATGCAAGGAAATAGAATCAGAAGCTATTAGAGCTTTTTCTAAAGCTACGAGAGTTAAAGAAAAAATTCCAGCCTCAAATTGAAATGCTGCAAGATGCTCAAGGATCCATGTTGAATGGCTAAGAAGATCAAGAAAAGGAAAGAATATACAGTTACTATCTGATAAAGATCAAGTGAACCAACAGCCATTTCAACCTGTACCTTATGATCGGAATCACTGGTGATGAAAAAAGAAGTCCAAGCAGCATTGAAAGCCTTATCAAAGAACAAAGCACCAGGCATTGATGACATTCCCATTGAAGTTTTACAGCAATCTAATGTAGCTGTTACCATACTTACAAGGCTCTGCCATGAAATTTGGAAGTCAATATCATGGCCATCTGACTGGAAAAGATCTGTGTTTATACCAATACTAAAGAAAGGTGATCCAACTGACTGTGGAAATTATCACACAATCACACTGATCCCACATGCCAGCACAATTCTACTGAAGAATATTCAACAGAGACTACAACCATACCTGGAACGAGAACTACCTGAAGTTTAAGCAGGGTTCAGGAAAGGGCAGGGTACTCGAGATATCATCACGGATGTGAGATGGATCCTCAAAGACTAAAGAATACCAAAAGAATATCTCTGTGTTTTATTGACTACAGCAAGGCTTTTGATCAAGAAGCAACAGTTTGAACAGAACAAGGAGAATCAGAATAGTTTTAAAATCAGCAAAGGTGTACAACAAGGCTGCATACTTTCCCCTACCTCTTTAATTTATTTGCAGAACAAATCATCAGGGAAGCAGGACTGTATGAAGATAACAGAGGTGTGAAGATTAGTGGGAGACTCGTCAACAACCTTCGCTATGCTGATGATACCACATTTATTGGCTGAAAGTGAAGACTATCTGAAACATTTTCTTCTCAAGATCAAGGAACAGTCTTAAAATGGGCTGCACCTCAATGTAAATAAGACAATCCTGACAACTGGCAAACTCATTGATGGAGAAGAAATTGAAATAGTTGACAACTTTAACCTACTTGGATCAACTATCAATAAAGAACAAGCAGACAAGAAATCAGACGACACATTGCTCTTGGCAGAATGACTATATGAAGGACCTAGACAAGATTCTCAAGAGCAGAGATGTCTGTCTCCATATAAAGATTCAACTTTTTCAAACCATAGTATTTTTAGTAATGCCATATGGATGCAAAAGTTGGACAGTGAAAAAAGATAAAGAGGAACAAAATTGATGCCTTTGAATTATGGTACTGGCATTTGAATACTGTGTATTCCATGGACTGCCTGACGAACAAACCAGTCAGTACTAGAGGAGATCACACCTAAACTTTCTTTAGAAGCTCAGATGACAAGACTTCGACTTTCATACTTTGGACATATCATTTGAAGAGAGAGATCATTAGAGAAAGGCATCATACTTGGCAAGGTAGAATGTCAACTCAAAAGAGAAAGGCCAGCAATGAGATGGATCAATACAATAACAGCAGCTATGGGTGCCACTCTGTCAACAATGAGCCACCTGACTGAAGACTGAACACAGTTTCGGTCATCCATCCAGAGCGTCGCCATGAATCGACACAGACTCGACGGCACTTAACAACAACAATTCCTAGGAAGTTGCGTAAAAGTACAAAAATTACTGAAATATGTTTAAGTGCTCTGGAAAATAGTTTTTATGTGTTGGCATTGCACATTCTCCTAACCAGACTTAATCAATTAGGTATAAAAGGAATAACTCGCAATTGGTTTAAATCATATACCTCTAACCGCTTTCAATATGTTCAAATAGACCAGAACTCATCAGCACCCGTCCCTCAAGAACAAGGAATTCCTCAAAGCTCTGCCATTTCCGCCCTTTTGTTCAACTTGTATCTTCAACCAATATGCTCCATTTTCAAAAAACACAATATAAGATATGTTGATATCATGCTGTACTCCCCATTAGACACTGCAGACTCCAACTATGATAACCTAGCAGCTTGTCTCACTGAAGCAGACACCTGGCTCCTTTTAAACAATATGTCCATCAATTTCAACAAAACTGAAGTTTTATTTACTTCAAGGATCCCTAATTTCAACCCTCCCCAGTAATCAGCCTGCATAACACCACACTACCAGTTAAACATGAGGTAAAATACTTATGAGTTATCCTTGACAAAATCCTCAACATGATTGCCCACATACAACAAAACAAACGGCCAAAACCATTTTCTTTAAATTAAAACCATTCAACAACTCGGACCTCTTTTTGATACAGATGACTTCAGATCAGTAGTCCAAGCATTAATCACACCCCACTTTGACTACTGTAGTAGTATATTACAAGTAACAACCAAAAAGAATTTAAACATACTCCAAATGGCTCAAAACGTCACCACCAAAATAATATTTAAGGCCCGCCTATCCAGTCACATCACCCCCATCTTGTACACCCTCCACTGGCTCCCTATTGCCAGTAGAATAAAGTATAAAGCCATAATGATCATGTTCAAATTAATCAACAATATAGCACCTTCTCACCTTACAACATTAATCCACATCCTCCTAGACAACAAATCCAGAAGACTGAATAACCTTAACCCACATCAATTCAAAAAAATAAGCAAATAACCAGTAACTGCATTTTCATATGTTGCACCTGCCTACTGGCATGCCCTCCAGAAGCTCTAAGAGAAATTAAAGACCTCCAAGTATTCCAAAAGGAATTAAAGACATTTCTGTACATACAACATTACAATAACCCTAATCCCACATCTATCTAGTTCCTATATTCCAACATGATCTCTGAATCTCTTAACATGGATACACACCAAACCAACTGTAATACCACATCCACTCGATTATAACTCGTACCACCTATCATTGCTTTAACTCGCTCTATACAGGCTGAAACCCACTCGCTTTCACCTTGATACCCAGAATGTTCTATATATATGGAGAGCTCATTGTAAATAGTTATTACTTTAAACTGTTTATTGTAAATAGTTCTGTTTCAATTATGTTTGATGTATTATGTTACATTGTAAACCGCCCCTGATCTCTGAAAGGGGCAGTATAGAAAAAGGTCCAAATAATATTTATATTTATTTAGTTTATTTAACACCTTTTGTGCCTTAATTATCAATTTATATTACTTATTGCTGTGTTGGGGTTTACATAGTAAACTGGTTCAATATAAAAATAAATAGCAATTGGACACAAGATCCCAGGCATGTCTTTTTCCAGCTGCAATTGTTGAAAGAACAGTTTGAAGAGTTAAAGAAGATAGTCGTCATGCCTACAGTGAGAAGGTCAGCTTGGTATGGTTACAGCGAGTCTGAACTGCAAGCTATGTTGTGCAGTGAAGAGGAACAGGAGAGAGGAGATACCGTGGAGAAGATATTGAAGATCAGAGGTGAAAGAGATGAGAAGACTCTCAGCTTGGAGACAGCCGTGTGAGACCCAGGAAAACACCATCCATCAACAATGAGGCAACTACACTCACCCAATTACTTGACTGAAGCTCCGGAGTCCCTGAGCCGCCTTTTACTGTACCATGATCAAGGCATTTCTGAGCAAGCCCATGGTGGTTCCTGACTGGCCATCACATACCCAGTCCATAGGAAGGTGTGTAAAAATGACAACTTTCCTGCAGCCGACGTTCTCCTGTCCGCAGAGTTCCCTTCCCTTTTCTCCTAATTCACAGGTCTTTCATTGGACCTCCTGTCTTTCCACAGCCTTAGAGCAAGTAGTGCCACTTCAACCTTGTCCTTCCTGCCTCCGTCCCTCACAACCCTGGCTTCATTCCGGTCTTCGCATTCCTTTGCTCTCTGCTTCACCGTGCAGAGAGGTTATGGAGGAAATATCATTCCCCATCTCTGCTAAAATCATTCAAAGAATATCACTCCCACTACCGTAACCAAGTCCATCATGCCACGTAAACCTACTTCTCTGCTGTAATTGCTGCTGCCCCAAATCATACTCACCATCTTTATACAGTCCTCAAATCTCTTAACATCCCTCCAGCCTACCTCCCACCCTCCACCCCTTCTGACAGCCACTAGCCCTCTGCAATTGGCCTCCCTTTTTAAATACTGTGTATTCCATGGACTGCCTGACGAACAAACCAGTCAGTACTAGAGGAGATCACACCTAAACTTTCTTTAGAAGCTCAGAAGACAAGACTTCGACTTTCATACTTTGAACACATAATGCGAAGAGAGAGATCATTAGAGAAAGACGACATACTTGGCAAGGTAGGTCAGCACAAAAGAGGAAGGCCAGCAATGAGACGGATCGATACAATAACAGCAGCTATGTGTGCCACTCTGTCAACAGTGAGCCGCCTGACTGAAGACCGAACACAGTTTAGAACAACTATGCAGAGGGTTGCCATGAGTCGACACACTCTATGGCACATAGCAACAACATGTGACCCCATACATGTAAAGGCCTGCTAAAACAATTCTGACTGGTGTAAAATTTTATGTGTTGACATGATGATATGTACTTTGCTGTAGCCAAAGGCATGATCTGGACAGAGCACAAGCAATGTTCACAAATACATGCATAGATTACAAAATGTATGCATGTACTTCAATAATCTATCTGCAGATATTTACACCTACATGCCTCAACAGCAGATATAAATGTCTGCATCTGTTTTTCAAGGTGTGATCTTTCACTGCTAGTATTTTATAAAGACATATAAGTGCCTGCATACTGTCTTATTCTGGGTGCCCTTTTATAAATTAACCCTCTACAGGTCAAAACCAAAGCTTTAAAACAAATCCTACAATCAAAGAGAGGAGTCAAAATGGGGGTGTGACCACTTAAGGACCTACATTGTTACTACTGCCAAATTCTTTTTTGTCTTATTCTCAATTTCCTATGACTTTTAAATATAGGGGCAGGATCCAGACATCCCTGTAAAGCGACAAAGTGACCGGATCAGGTCCTGGTCAGCAGTACCAACCCCTAGTTGAATCAGTAGATAGTCTCCTGCTGCAGTTACCAGAGGTGGGGGGGGGGAGGGGGAGCGGGAATCTCTTGTCCAGAAACTGCGCCAGGGACAGCAGGAGTAAATGCCTTAACAACTTTATGGAGGAGCAACTGGAAGGAGGGCTGAGACTGCACTGATGTAAAAGGTAGAGGGAGTGCCAGTGGCATCTTGGAGGGAACTGGAACATACTCAGCCCTAGGAACTTCTAAGATGACTCAGCTCAATGTGAGGAATGTTGTTACAACTAGAAGCTACAGTTACACCTACACACAATTTTGAAAATTTCTGCAAAAACCTGCATGCTTTATTAGTACATTTTTGTGCAGAATTCCCCTTTAAGTTCTAGCAAGATCCCAAATGATGTCTGTCCCTAAGGTTTACCCTCATGCACATACCCTCACCTCACCGCTTCCTCTATTCTCCATGCACCCAGGCACATATCTCCACCTTTCTTTCTCACTACCACCCAGGCATGCCCCCAGCCCTCCCCTGACTCACCAGTAGCCCATCTACAACCCTCAGCCACTCCCCAAATCACCACCAGCCTTTCTCCTGCTCGACCCACAGCAGTTTGTTAACATAGCTGCTGATAAAATTTCCCTTTGCTCCCACAGCTGTACTAGACTTCCAACGCCAACGCTGTATGTTTTAAAATGGTGCCAGTCCAATCAGTAAGCAAAGAGTAGCAGCAATCAAAGCAAAACAATAGATCCTGATAGTCCCAACTAACTCGGAGAAATATCAACATACTTAACCCTCCATTGTCTCAGGTACAAATTTTAGATTGCAAGCTATTAGGGGATAAGAAAATACCAACTGTACATCAATATAACTTTCCTTTAAACTCCTGAGAAAGACATGAGCTAAATCCAATAGAATACTAATCCAGCCCAACTCCCCCCCCCCCCCAGTTCCCCCCCAGAAGGAAAACAAACATTTGCACGGTCCCTACGGTCCCTTCCTGGCTGGTGGTATTTTGCAAAATTTTATATATTGCTAATTTGAATGGTCTGTCCTAGAGTTAATAATGGAGTAGCCTAATTGGTCATGTGGTGGCTAAGCACTCCTTTTCAATAAGGGAGGAGTAGCCTAGTGGTTGGGGCAAGGTACTTCAGGCCGGAAGGTCGGGGGTTCAAATCCCACTAGAGGACAGCAACCTTGGGCCGGAAGGACTGGGGTTTCTAGTCCCACAGGTGCTCCTTGTGGTCTTGGGCAAGCCACTTAACCCTCCATTGCCCATGTTCCCTGTAAGTATTAGTGTATGTGTCTCATATCCCCGCGTGTTAAATGTATCCCACAATTGTGTTGTGACCGCTTTGATTGAAGGATAAGGCGGTATACAAAACTGTCTAAATAAATAAATAATGGCGAGGCCGCGTGGCCCCCCCCCCAGGGCGTGCGAGCGGCCGGCGTTAACCGGGGGGGCGGCCGGCCGTGTGCCCACCGCGGCGTGGCTACGTGATTCGCGGGGAGGGCCTGCGGCGCGTGAAGGGCTCCCATTGGCTCCCGCGGCACATGGCAGGGCGCGGGAGCCAATGGGAGGAGTAGAAGATTTTCGGGGGGGAGTAAGGGGAGCGTTGCGGTGTCCTCCGGCCTTTCCCTCGAGGTGGCCGGAGGTACCGGACGTGCTTTGGGGTGTCTGGGGTTGTGTGAGTGATTGAGCGAGGGTATATGGGGTGTATTCTTGCCCGGTTGGTGGCTCGTCCTTTTCGGTGGTTTTTTATCACGAGTTGCATTTGGACAGTTCGCTGTCCTCGGGGGGCTTCTGGCCTCGGTTTTGTACCTGAGGCATCGAGGGTTGTGATCGCGGGGAGCAATGGTGGGATTGGAGGCTTGGCTTTCAGGCTGCATAGTCCCCTATTCTGGACACTGGGCTACTCATCCATTTTGCTGCGTGCATTGACAGCATTTTTGAATTGTATTGCTGTTTCTGTGGTTGATTATGGGCATTGTTTGCCTGGGAACTGTGAGGACCAACGTTGCTTCCGGTTTGCACAGGAGCGGGGGGCTCTGGTTGGGGATGGTCCAGCGTTGTCTAGCTGAGGTGGGTTGGGGCGCTGTGTGGCGTTGTGCGGACGGATCGTGCCAACTCGGGGTGTGGGGGGTGAGCAGGGGGAGTGGATGCGGGCGCGCCTGGTGGAGGTGGCGTGGCTGGTGTGGAGACTGAGAGTTGGGGCCGCCTGGAGGGAGGGGGGATCTCATGGGGGGTTCATCGTGGAGGCACTAGCCTTTTGGAGTTGGTGGGGGGGTTGCATGGGATTCCTCATTTTGGTTATGGGATTACTTGGGGTTTGTTTGCGTATGGTGTTTGTGTTTGTTTTGTGGTTTTTGATGCCAGAGGTCTGTTCAGAGGGTCCAAATCATTTATTGTGCACAGGACTCAAGCCGAATCACATTCAAAATGGCTGAGCAATGGTTGCTAGCAAAACAACAACTTGTATACCTTTCTTCTCCATTCTGTACATAGGCAAACTTCTCATTGGTCCCGGTAACCCCTTCTATCCCATCTATGGGTCCCGGTACCATTACCTAGTCATCCTGACACGGGCCGGCGCAGCGCTGAGTGGGGAGGAGAGCACGCCTGTAGCTGGGTCAGCGGAACAGAGGAGCGTGATGACGGGTCGGTCGGAGGCAGGAGCGGTGCCTGAGCAGGCGACGGCTGCGGCAGGTGAATCTGTGGGGGAGGGTCTTCGGGGGGAATCCCGGCGGGGGGAAAAATGGGGGGAAGGCGGCCAGGAAGCGGCGGCGGTCGGGCCGTCTGAGTCGGGCTTCGGGTTCCTGGTTATCTACGTCCTCGGTATCGTCGTTGTTTTCGTCCGGGTCGGAGGGGAGCGGTTGGTTGGTTCGGCGGGGGTAGAGTCGTCGGTGGTAGCTTTCTCGAGGGTGGATGGAAAGGCGGGTAGGGTGCGAAGGGTGGCGTGCAATGTAACGAGTTGGGCGCGGGCACTTTTGTGCGGGCGGATTCGGGCTCCATCCTGGAGGCTGCTCAGTGTCCGAAATGCCCCGGCGGTGCGGCATTTAGCCAGCGTGGTCCGGGATCGGCTGGCAGTGGAGATCGGGTTGGGGGGGGTAGCGGGCCCTTTCGGGGAGCCGCCCTTCCCGGGGAGCCAGGTAAATACCGGTTGATCCATAACCTGTCCCACCCTATTGGGGGTTCGGTGAACGATCATATCCCCAAGGAGTTTGTACTAGTAGTGGGGGAGGCGCGGACTGGGGCAGTCCACTGCGTTGTTGGACGGGCTCATGCAGATAGCGGGGGAATGGGGGTTCCGTTGGCAGAGGGGAAGGCGGAGGGCCCCACGACTCGGTTCACCTTTTTAGGGATCGAGCGGGAGTCTGGGGAGTTAGTGGTGCGCCTGTCGGTGGGTAGGATCCAGAGGCTCCGGGTTCTGGTGGCGAACGCCTTGGTTTCTAGAAGGATCACATCGCGGGTGACGCAGGCGTTAATCGGGTCCCTGAATTTGCCCGTAGAGTTATCCCTAAGGGGCGTATGTTTATGAGGCGTTTGGCAGCCGTTACGGCAGGTCTCTCCAGACCGCATCATCGTCTGAGGGTCGCAGAGTATTCGGGCTGATCTAGCCATCTGGGATGAGTGCTTGCGGGAGTTCGATGGCACTATGGTGCTCCGTGATCGGGAGATCTACAGTCGGGACCTGCAGTTGTTGACCGACGCGGCCGGAGGGTTGGGCCTTGGGGTACTTGGGCGGCTCGTGGTGTGCGGCGGAGTGGTCTGATTCGTGGGAGGAAGTCGGTCTCACGGCTAATATAACCTTCCGGGAGTTGTTTCCACTACTGGGGTGTTGGAGGTCTGGCTGGACAGGGTTCGTACGGTGGTGCGACGACGCAGCGGTGGTAAGCGTGGTGTGCACTACACTCTGCGCTGTATCCCGGTAGCAAGACTTGAAGCGACAGGTCGTGTTGGCTTGCTTGTGGCTGGATACCATGGTTCGGGCACGGCATATACCCGGCAATGTTCCTCTAATTTTCAGTAGGCTGTGTGCGCATAAAATATCAGCTGTGTGCAGCTTTTGAAGGATGGTGACAATTTTGTGTGCCGCATAACGACACTCTGAGTTAGATACTGTAAAATTTGACTGCATGTCAGAATGCAGTATGTACACCACATTGATTTTAATCAAATTCAATGAAAATAGGCGATTACTCAATGAAGCGGCAAATTTCTAGTAATTACAATCACAACTTTTAAATGTTAAGGCGTCTGTGTTGTTTTCTATCAGAATCATAGCCGTAAATTTGGTGCGCTCTGTTGTAAAGTATGTGCGCTCTCTCGGTGAGGTGTGTGCGCGCGCGCACGCACACAGCTTAGAGGGAACAGTGATACCCGGTAGTCCTGACAAGGTCGCGGAAGTGGGAGCTGTTCCGAGCATTTGCGCCGGAAGCGGAGGTAGCAGGTTACGCAGTCCCCGCTGTGCCTGCTTGGTGCGGTTTCTGGGCGTGTAGGAATTTGGCGGGATTCTCGTTCTTTGCTCTGGCGATGGGTGGTCGGTGGTCGGGGGGGATTGGTGGCGCGCCGGATACGGCAGGGCTGGGAACGCTCTGGTCGGTCGCCCAGGGGCAGCGGGCGGTCCATTACGCATGAGTTGCTGCAACGATTGTGTGCTGTTTTGCTGAAGGGGGTGTTGTCCAGCTACGAGGGCGCCTGCTTCCGGGTGGTGTTTTCCGTAGCGTTCGTGGTGCGGGGTTGTAGGTGTCGCATTCCTTTCGTATTTGTGCAGCTTCTTGGCGGCGGCGGTTGGCTTACCTGAGGGGGATATCAGGCGGATCGGAAGATGGACTTCCTGGAAGTATCGGAGATATGTGCGCCTGTACGGGCGCTGGGGGGGCTGGCTAACTGTGGATCTGTTTGTTTTGCAGAAGTTGTTCCTGGCTCGTGTCGCTGTTGGGTGATTGGTCACTCGGAGTGCTGGGCCGGTCGGCGAGCAGCAACACGCCCGGTGGAGCGGAATATTGGTTTGGACCAGTTCAGGGTGACCGTTTCATGGCTGGGTGAGCGCGGTCTGCGATGGATTCAGCTCTTGCCTTTGCTGCGGCACCGCGAGCGGCTGCGGGGCCACCTGCTGCCATGGTGATCCACCCGGGTGGCAACGATCTGGTGTCCTGGCCGGGCTGGCAGGGGAGTCGGACTGTGATTCGGGACAGAGAAGCGCTATTTGAGATGTTTTCTGGTGAGATTTTGCTGTGGTCAGATATCGTTCCAAGGCCTGCTTGCACGGCTCAGCGGCGGTGGTCACGGGGCTACAAAAAAAAAAAAAAAAGAGGGATCAATCGCCGAATTGGCGGATGGGTGGGGTAGCAGGGGTGGGGGAGCAGGGGGGGGGGGCCCAATTTTGCACTCCGGGGCTGATGCGGAGTGTGTGGGCCTGTATCGGGCCGATGCGGTCCATCTATCCCCGGTGGGGATGGCTTTGCTCCTCAACGATTGGCAGGAGGCCTTGGAGGATAGGCTGAACTGGAGGGGCGCTGGTCGCAGCTTTGCCGGGGGGGGGGGGCGGCTCCGGCCGGGGGGGGCCTGAGCCGGTGGCGGGATCCCGGAGGTTTCCGGGGTCCGGAGCCGGAGCCAAGCAGTAGGGCGGGGGTGGGGTACCCCCGCCCGGGCGGTCCCTCAGGCTTTTGCTAATAATGTGGCGAAGCCGGATGAGGGAGGCTAGGCAATTTGCCGGGGCCTGGACAAGGCGGAAGCGGCATCACTTTGCTACTCACATGGCTGGTGAGGGTTCGCTCTGCTGGGGGGGGGGAATACAATTTAAGGTTTGGATTGTTGATGTTATGGTTTATGGCAATAAAGCTGCGACCAGTTGAATTCCCATATATGTGTGGTCTACCTTTGTTATTAATGGTTGAGGGGGTGGGGGGGTGTTGCGGTGTGGCGGAGGCCGGTCAGCCTTACCCGGTTATGGCGAGGCCGCGTGGCCCCCCCCCCCGGGGCGTGCGAGCGGCCGGTGTTAACCGGGGGGGGCGGCCGGCCGCGTGCCCGCCGCGGCGTGGCTACGCGATTCGCGGGGAGGGCCTGCGGCGCGTGAAGGGCTCCCATTGGCTCCCGCGGCACATGGCAGGGCGCGGGAGCCAATGGGAGGAGTAGAAGATTTTCGGGGGGGAGTAAGGGGAGCGTTGCGGTGTCCTCCGGCCTTTCCCTCGAGGTGGCCGGAGGTACCGGACGTCCCGCCCTCCCGCCCTTTGTTGGGGCTCGGGGGTGGGGTTTTTTGGAGGGGTGTTGCAGCTGGCGGGGGTTGGGGCGGGATCCCGGAGGTTTCTGGGGTCCGGAGCCAAGCAGTAGGACGGGGGTGGGGTACCCCCGCCTGGGCGGTCCCTCAGGCTTTTGCTAATAATATGGTGAAGCCGGATGAGGGAGGCTAGGCAATTTGCCGGGGCCTGGACAAGGCGGAAGCGGCATCACTTTGCTACTCACATGTCTGGTGAGGGTTCGCTCTGCTGGGGGGGGGGAATACAATTTAAGGTTTGGATTGTTGATGTTATGGTTTATGGCAATAAAGCTGCGACCAGTTGAATTCCCATATGTGTGGTCTACCTTTGTTATTAATGGTTGAGGGGGCGGGTGGTGTTGCGGTGTGGCGGAGGCCGGTCCGCCTTACCCGGTTACTGCATTCTGATTCGAATATGTCACTGGATGTTACTCCTAGTTTGCCATCTGTAATAGCAGGGTTCCTATGTATTTGGCTGAAGTATGGGCTCCTTTTCAAAATCAGCTACATACATATAGAACCTGCTCCTTACAAACGTGCTTCTTTAGACTTGCCACACTCCTCATTCTACTCTATTTGGTTTGGCCTTGTCTTTAGCAGATTTGTTAATGACATGGCTATATCCACTAATTTAGGTATAAACTTTAGTCCTGCTGGAATTCCATACACAATAATTAAAAATTTTTCACCTTTTTTATTTTTTTTTTCTGTATTGTATTTTCAATTAAATATCACTCAAAAACAAGCTGCTTTGTTCTTTTTACAAAGCATGTAGAATTCTGCATAAATTGGATCTTTTGACACACAAGTTTGAATTTTATTTGCAGAATTCTAGCAGGAGTAAAATTATAGTTTCTGGTGAAGCACAAAATGCTGGGAAGAAGGGTTTGTGGGCAGGTTAGGACAGACTGTCTGTTTATTATCCACCATGAAGCTCTTACCCATAACACCGTAACATAGCTGAGATATAGATATAGTGCCGTATCTAGGGCTGAATGAGAGGGGCAGTCACCAGGATAGAAAACGCTTGGAGAGTAAAAAATGACTAAAATGAAAGTGTGAGTCAGAGCCAGATGAAAAACCAGAAATAACACTTCACGCCTCTTAACTATTTGGGTTGAGGAAGAGAGGAAACAGGAGAACAGGAATGAAGACTGGGGATAAGAGCAAAGGGGTGAAGGGAAAAAGAAACGGGGATCAGGATGTAGATAGGAGACACAAATGTGATATCTTGGGTGCTGAATTGCCTACCTTCACCTCTGCTGAGGTATATAACTTATTGCCCTGCCCATTTATAATCCCATTGGCTTTTATGTTAGTAAATTCTTCTTAGAAACACAGAAACATAGAAAAATACAGCAGAAATAGACCATATGGTAATCTAGTCTGCCCAGCTACACCCTTAAGGTTTACAATTCCTTCCTCTTTCTCAGAGATCCTCCGTACTTGCCCCATGTTTTTTTTATAAATTCAGATACAGTTTTCATTTCCGTTACCTCCTTTGGAAGGCTATTTCACACATCCACCACCCTTTCCAGAAAGAAATATCTCCCTAGATTACTCAGGTCTTTCACCTTTCATACTCATCCTATGACCGTTTGTTCCAGAATTTTCTTTCAATTGAAAGAGTCTTGCCTCCTGTGCGTTTATACCTGGAGGTATTTAATGCCACTATCATATCTCCCCCTCCCACCTTTCTTCCAAAATATACCTATTTAGATCTTTACGTTTCTCACCATATGCATTATAATCAAGACCACCCTATGGACTGACACTATCCTGTATATATTTTTGAAGGTATGATCTCCATTATTGTGCACACAGTGCTCTAAATGAGGGCTCACCAGAAACTTATAAAGAAGCACTATCACCTCTTCATTCTTGCAGGCCATTCCTCTTTCTATGTATCCAAGCATTCTTCTAACTTTTCCTTTCATCTTTTCCAACCGTATGGCCACCTTAAGATCATCAGATGCAATCAACCCCAGATCTCATTCTTTCATGTACAGAAGTAGTTCACCTACTATACTGTACTGCTCCGTTGGGGTTTGTAGTCCAGATGCTTGACCCTGTATTTGTCAGCATTAAATTTTAGCTGCCATACTCCAGACCATTCCTCATGCTTCACTAGATTCCTTTTTCATGTTATCCACAAATTCCAGTTGTCGATTTGGGCATCATCCTCAAAAGGCAAATATTTTCCAACAGTCCTTCCATAGTATTATTTACAAAAATGTTCAAAAGACTGGGCCAAGGGTAGATCTCTGACATACCACCCCTAGCATCCCTGTGTTCAGAGTACAGAATTGCTTTAATTTAAAATCAGATATTCCGTGCTGGGCCATAGCCAGCTACTGACATTGAATATCTGGGTAACCTGGTTAGCTGATTAACTAACAGGTCAGTGACGATATTCAGCTGCTGGCTGGATAGCTAAACCGGCTAAAGTTAGGTCAGGCTTTTTTTTTTGCCTAACTTTATCCAGTTAGGGATTAACCAGCCAGCAGCTCAATATCGCCACCGACTAGCTAACCCCTGGTACTGCCCCCGCTCTACCACTGGAACACCCTGATGCTGAGCGCTTAGCATTGGAGCATTCCAAACTGATACGAGGATATTCAGTGGCGCAAAACCATTTAATGACTCTGAATATCCCATTGACAATGGTTTAGCCGGTTAGTAGGTTTGCTAACCGGTTAGTTTTGAAAATGCTCCCCCCTCCAAAAATTTTTTATTTATCACTCTCGCCACTGACAAAGCTTATGGCTAGACTCCTGGACAAGGACAGATTTAAGAATTTGCCGCCCACAGGCAGAACCAGACAGCAAATCTCAGAAAACAGGGGAGAGAGGGGCTGTCAGAGACTGCAAAAGAGACTGCAGAGCCAAAAGAAGAGCAGAGGGTCCATAGTGCCGCAGAGACACCCCTTTGAAGAACCACATGCATATGGCCCTAAAGTAAAAGGAAGCAATCTATCTCCTTTTTGGTCTGGGTATTTAGCACCTTCAAGTTTGGTGCACTAGGCAGTTGCCTATGCCCAAATCCAAGCCTGGGAATGGCTTCCTTTCTCTGTTGGCAGCAGGATAGTGAGAGATCTCCTCTTCCTGCACTCAATCTACAGTCGGGGGCCCAGGGCAGAAACAGGCAAGGGAGCCCCTAAGCTGGCCTGCAGGCTATACTTCCTTCAGTTTGAGTCAGGCTTGGGGCCCCCTTTGGCATGGGGCCCAGGACAATTTCCTTATTTGCCACCCCTGAATGCCAGCCCTGTCTAGAGGGCCCTGGCTTTATCAGTATCTGGAAGCATTGAGCTCTCCTTTCTTCCAAAGCAGAGTCTACTGTCACTTTTCTATGTCGGCTCCTGTCTCCTCTTTTTTCTTTTCTTTTCTTTCTCTCTCTCTCTGCTGCCTGTTTGGCCCAGTGTCTGCTTCCAGTTGCCACAGACAGGGCTTTCTCCACTATTAGACAAGACTGGGCAGGCTCTTAGGGCAGAGCTTCTGCATTGCTGCAAAACGCAGTAATCAAAGCAAACCAATAGGTCCTGACAGCTGCATAAATAGCTACCAGCACATTATTTTACCTGCAGGGAGTGTGGACACACTCATACGCAAGGCAAAGTTTAAGGTGGTATATCAAATTTTTAGTAAACATAAACATAATATTAGAAACTATGATGTACAATTACTGCAAGCATTTTTTTACAGGATTGTTGTGGGGAGATGGTGTTGGGATGATCATGATTGTTAAGTTCGATTATCAAACATCTGGGGGGAGGGTGTTTGTAAGGCTGAAGATTTGCTTAGAGTGCCCAACACCCTTGTTCCAGCCCTGGCTACAGAAGACAGATCCTTGCCCAAAAATGGCTGATGAAATCCTCTGGACCAGCAGACACTATCTTGTCATTCCCTGAATCTCTTGCAAAAAGTGGGGTTGTTGGCCAAAGGCGCAGGAAGCTAGTCACTGGCTCTGAGATCAACAAAGGACAAACACTAGGCTCTGAAATCCTGTCTCTCATTCTGTTGCTTGCTAGGGGTGTGCTTTTGTCACAGTTGATTCAGTTCCTCTGGGTGCCTAGAAATTAAAAGTGCACACAAATCACTTGTGCACCAATAAAACCTACACATATACATGCATACAATCAAATGTGTGCATTCTTAACTTTCTACATGCATATAGTATGCACGCTAATGGACAAAAAATGGAACAAACACAAAAAATGCCAGGAAATCTGGATAAACGTGTTTAAAATGAGCATGAACCAAGCTTTATTTTTAGCTTTGCAGACCCCTATGCTGTGCTGATAGAAGAAAACAATAAACCCCCCAGAAATACAATTATTCACCATAACAACATCATATGTGGCTTCCTGATGTCTATGCTTAAAGACATCAGATGGAGCTTGAATGCTTCCTGTTCCACGGGTAGGCACTCTCTCACTGAGACCCATGTCCAATATACCCATTGCCTCCGTCCTCTGTCCACCATTTTAGAGAGAAAAGCTCCTGGGGTAGGGACACAACTTTATTGCTCTGGCCACTATTGCGTACAAAGATCACATGTATATTCATTGTGAATATTGGGGGGGGGGGGGGGGAAACAGAGGATCAGATATTCAAAAGGATGTATCTATATAGCGACTGCTGCTATGAGTTCCCTACCTATACATTTTCTGCAGTATTTTATAGATAGTGCTGCTAAAAATGTTTTCTGACTTTTCCAACACCATCTGTAGGGTGCCAAGATGGGGGAAAAAAGCGGATCATGGGAATTTTGCTGAATTATGCAGCAATATTCAGTTGCTGTCTGTATAGCTAAGTAGTCTGTTAGGATAGAAAAAATGCCATCCTAATTTAAATTGCTTAGCTATAGGAAAAGTGGCTGAATATATCACATTTTGCATATAGCAGCTGTGGCAAGCACTGCCCACTGTCTTATCCGAATAGCGGTGCTGAATACATGTGGATTGCTTAAACATCATGGCCAATGTTTTAAACAAATATTCAATGAATTTCAATGAATCTTTGAAGATCAGTTAGGAACCACTGGTTTAGTCTAGTCCAATTTTAGACTGTGAGAGCGATATTAATATATATTTCTTTGGTGTGGTAGTGTGGCAGGCTATGACCTACGATAGCCTGCAAATATGAAAGTTAGGCCCTGATTCCAACCCCCATCTAAGAGAAAGAACCAAAGTCTGTAAAAGTTTGAGAAAACTGTTTTAAACTGCTTAATAAGAAGTTTTCATGAATGCATAAATCTTTCATTATCTTCATAGCACAAGAGAATAGAAATGTTTCAATACTTGCATTCTTAGAGCCAGAAATGACCTTGCAGTAGAGAAGTAGCCAAACCTAGAAACTGTACCATTGTTAGAACAGTCCTAGAGGAGGGAGCTGGGTGCTAGGCCCAGGAGGGATCTCCGATTGGACAAACGCAGGGGGCGTTGGGGCCAATAGAAAGTCTGCATGTATCAAACTGGAAAGAAATGTATAAATGAATATGTCTCTGTAAGAACTTTGCTCAGTCCTTTTTGAAGCTTGACTAACTGGGCCTTGTGCACAATAAATTGGCTTGGACCCTGTAAATTGAATCCTGGATTTATTCATTGTCTGCACTTCGCTGCTACAGTAGGACAAGATGGAGGTAGCCTAGTGGTTAAGGCAGCAGCCTGTGCCCAGAAAGACCAGGGTTTGAATCTCACTTACACTCCTTATGGCCTTCAGCAAGCCACTTGACCTTTATTCCATTGCCTCAGATAGACTTAAATTGTAAACCCTCCAGGGACAGGGAAATACTTAGGTACCTGATAATAACTTGCCTTGACCTACCACTGGAAAGGCGTGAGCTAAATACTAACAAATAACTAGATTTCCTCACATTGGTAAAATAGAACAAGTTCAAGTGCTGCTTGTAACACATTGAAAGTGACTTTACACTTGCAAAGAACTTTCTCCCCAGGAAAATGTCACATGGATTTTATCACTGGAGGAATTAGCACCACCTGCTTTGCTCCAGCTCTGTGTGAATGAAATTACTCAGGTCACATGCTCAGTATCAACAGAAAAGAACTTGCATCTCAAAGGATTAAACATAGCTTCTCAAGCAATTCAGAAACTTCCTGCTGTGATAATTATGTGCAATGTGAAAAAAGAGACTATTATTTTTTTAAAGGATATTTTTCTGCAAGATGCATATTGATTTCCTATTTAACCTTTAAAAGACAAAATTATTTTTTTTAAACTTCCTGTAAAAAAGACTGATTCACTCAGAGGTTTTGGCTTCCAATAGGCCAAGAATAACCAGTAGATATGTATTATGGGCTCGATTTTCAAATGGGCCAAAATTTAAACACCAGTGGCATTTAAATATCAGCAAGACATTCAGCGGCAGTGTCCGGATAGGATCTGCCACTGAATATCTTGACTGAGCGACCCTATGTGGGTAAGTGCCGACACTCATCCGGTTGGCGGGATTTTCAGACAGCATTTCTCTGGGTTGCAACTTAGGAGGGCTTTTCATGTGGCCTACGTTGCCCAGATAAGTGCCAACTGAAAATCCCTCTAACCAGATAAGTGCTGACTTTATCTGGATGACCAGTTAGTGCCGTTGAATATCACAGTCAGCCGCCCGCTGGCCAAATGGCTAAGGGTTCTGAACATCGGCCCCAAATATCCACTCTAAAATGGAATATTAGGCCTTTCTTCAGGCTGTTTTGAAGCCCTCAAGAACATAGTTCGAAGAATCCTGAAAAAGATAACTGAAGCATGCGGAAGGCAGAACTAACCTATGGTTGTCATTATTGGTCTCTGCTCTTCTCAGTAACTAGCGATTCACAGTCCCTGCCCCTAGATATGCAGTTTTTCACCGCCTGCATGGATAATCAAATCTACTATTGCAAGCAATTTCTTGATAACTTTAGTCACTCTAACCATGGTTCATTTCTTACAAATGGACATTGATGAATCTATATGCTCTTATAGAAAGATTTGCACATGAAAATTTTATGTGTCATTAAAAATTAAACATTGATCAGGACCTATAATTAAAATGATTGGAAACGGAACAGCACACTATGCTTTGACTGTGCAAGTTGATAACTCTGATTAATGACAGTCCATAAAATCGTTTTTTTCCATGTGTTGGAGGCTGGATACTCATTATTTTTGGTTTATGCGTAACACTCACTGAGATCATTTCTTGGTTATATAGGCACAACATATGTTCTTATGGCTCCCTGTTACAAAATGACCCTCTGTGAGGGTCATTCTATAACATGGTGGCTAGCTTTAGAGGGCAAGAAGTTGCCTATTTTGTCCGAATTTTATAAAGGCACATAGGCATCTATGCATCTTTATAAAATACTAGTGAGAATCTAGCAGCAATCATGGCTATATTGAGCAGGCGTAACTCTCCTCACATAGAGTACACGTAAACACTCCTAGATTCGTGTATTTTATAATCAAAGCACATCATTCATGACTCTATCCAACTTCTAGAGTAAAAGTATGCATCTTCATAACATTGCATACTTCTACACCAGAAGCCAAGGTTGAATCGAAGGCAGTGCAAACAGTGTGGCTGCACAAGGCACAAATAAGGAAGGGGCATTGATCTCGTCATTGGGCTTCCAAAAAGCCTGACAAGAGTAAGTTGTTGTGCACAACTAGGGGAGGGAGGTGGTGCTGGATTCACAGGGTGCATTTCCATTAGATGATAGAGGGGTAAAAGGGGCACTAAGAGGGGACAAGGCAATAGCGGAGAGACTGAATGAATTCTTTGCTTTGGTCTTTACTAAGGAAGATGTAGGGATGTTACCCATGACTGAAATGGTATTAAAAGGTGATGCTGCAGAAGAATTGAAAGAAATATCGATACACCAGGAAGATATTACAACTATTTGATAAACTGAGCAATAGCATATCACCTGGACCGGATGGTATACACCCGAGGGTGTTGAAAGAACTGTTGAAATATGGGATTACAGACCTATTATTAAAATCATCTGTGATACCTGAAGATTGGAAGATGGCCAGTGTAATGCCAATTTTTAAAACTTGTTCCAGGAGTGATCTGGGAAACTGCAGACCAGTGAGCTAACGTCAGTACTGGGAAAAATAGTAGTAACCATTATAAAGAACAATTACTGAATATGTAGATAATCATGGCTTAATGGGAGACGGTCAACATGGCTTTAGCCAAGGAAAGTCTTGTCTTACTAATCTTTTATGTTTTTTTGAAGGTGTGAACAATGTTCCCTCTAATTTTCTGTAGGCTGTGTGCGCATAAAATATCAGCTGTGCGCTCTGTTGTAAAGTATGTGCGCTCGTTCGGTGAGGTGTGTGCGCGCGCACACGCGCACAGCTTAGAGGGAACAGTGGGTGTGAATAAACAGGTAGACAAAGGTGAGTCGATTTGATATAGTATATCTGGATTTTCAGAAAGCCTTTGACAAGGACCCTCATGAAAGACTTTTGGCAAAATTAAAAAGTCATGGGATAGGAGGCAGTGTGCTATTGTGGATTAGGAACTGGTTAAAAGATAGAAAGCAGAGGGTAGGGCTAAATGGAGAAAGGTGAATAGTGGAGTACCCCAGAGGATCAGTGCTGGGTCCACTGCTTTTTAACATATTCATAAATGACCTGGAAATGGGAATGAATGAGGTAATCAAATTTGCAGATGACACAAAATTCTTCAAAGTTGTTAAAACCCATGAGGATTGTGAAAAATTGCACGAGGACCTTGATAAATTAGAAGACTGGGCATCCAAATGGCAGATGAAATTTAATGTGGACAAGTGCAAAGTTATGCACCTAGGAAAGAAGAACCCAAACTATGGTTACACGATGCAAGATTCCACATTAGGAACCGCCACTCAGGAAAAAGATTTAGGCGTCATCGTGAATAACATGTTCAAACCCTCTTCCCAGTGTGCAGTGGCGGCCAAGAGAGCAAATAGAACGCTAGGTATCAATGGATGGGCTGGACAATATATTTTGATCCCTGTGTGAGGAAGACCCAGGAGCAGTAGGGTCTCCAGGCTTTGTATTGCTTTCAGGACACACATTGGCTTTATTCTGGGGTACCTTTATTGGCCGCCATAGCGGCAAAGGGCTGCTATGCAGCACACATTGCGGGCAGTTGCTGCTACCACCAGTTAGTAAAGGAACCATGCAATGCAGCCATCATGTGCCCTTGGAGCAATTTAGACCCCGGCGGTCTGCAGCTCCTGGGTCTTCTGGGCAGTGGGAACATAAATATATTAGACAGCCCTTTCACTGACATAAGGGAGGGGGCTGTAGCCTGGGCACAGTCACATGTGGGATTTGAGCCCTCTGCTGTGCCTTACTGCGCCGGTGCTATGACCATTCAGCCACAGGTTAATGTGCTTGCCAATGGCACACAAAGCGATGGAGCCATGGCACACAGGGCATGTGACCGCTGCTACCGGTACTTGTTAGGAACCAGCATCTGTGTTTGGTGTCCAGGAGACAAGCATGTGGAGTTGCAGCTGACTGGTTAGGGCACTGGCTCAGTAAGGCACAGCCTAGGGTTTGGATCCCATTTGTGACTTTGGCCAAGTCACTGCACCCTGTTGTCTCTGTGGAATGGCCATCTAATCTATTTTGGTTCCCACTACCAGGAGGACCCAGAAGCCGCTGGGTTGCTGGGAGCTATGTTGCTTTGAGGGCACACATTGCCTGCCTTCTAGGTGACTTCTACTAACTGCCTGTGGCGGCAAATGCAGGGTAAGTGTGCCATGGCCCCGTGTTATTCAGTAGGGGTGCAACACATGGCTGGCAGGTGCTGCTCAGTGATCAGTAGAGGTGCTTCCGATAATAGCCACCTTGAGCAATATAGCGCCCATCCATCCAGTGGCTGATGGGTCTTCCAGCTTGTGGGATCAGACATTGATTAGCTGGCCCTTCCACATAGATGAAAGGGGGTACAGTGACTTGGACGGGTCTCATGTGGGATTTGGCCCCATGGGCTGTGCCATACTGAGCCAATGCTCTGACCAGTCAGCCACTGCTCCACATGCTTGGCTCCCGAATACCATACACAGACTGTCATGTGCCAGTGGTGGCGACCGCCTGCTATGTGTTCTGCAGCCCCATCACTGGCTTTGACTATTGTTCATTGTACCATAGGCAGGCATGTGGAGCTGAGGCATATTGGCTACTGCACTGTTAGTTTGGAAGAGTCCAGGGTTCAGATCCCACCTGTGATCTTGGCCAAGTCTGTGCACCCTTTTTGTGGAAGGGTCGGCCAATTTATTTCTGAGCCCTCTGCCAGGACAACCCAGGGCACACAATGGCTTTGCACTGGGTAACCTTTACTAGCCACTGATCATGGTGCCCACCAGCTCTGTGTGCCATTGCCCCTTGTTATTCAATAGGACCGCAGCACAAATAGCTGGTGGGCGCTGCAACCTGTGGTTGGTTCACATCCGGCTCCTGTTTTCTATGTTGTACACATTCCTTCACCTGGCAGGCATCTGCATGGCCCATTTCTAACCTGGCACCCAGGAACATCACCATGGATTACAAGTACACCTTTTGCTGCCAACACCCAACTGTCTCCCACATTCACCTCATACACTATCTCATACGGACATGTGCGTGCAATGGGCCCAATTCTGTCTCGGATGTACATCCCCTCTGTGTGTCCGGTCTGAACCAGACGCACAGAGGAGATTGCGATTCTGATCCTGCGGGGCACATCTAGCCCTGCAGGATCAGAATCGCGAACAGCAATGTATGTGCAGGCCAGGACTGCGATTCAGTCCAGCCTGCACGTACATTAAAAGCCCAACTAACTCGGTCAGGGCCTTTAAATGGAGCTGCGGCGCCATGGCATCTTGTTGCCAATGCACCGTGGCTCCATTTAAAAGCCACAAAGCCGGCCACTAAGAAAAAGGGTTTATTTCCCGCAGCCCAACACCCGATCTGGCCTCCTAAAGCCAGGGTCGAGCTGCGGGGAATAAACCCTGGCTCCCCCCTGCCCCATCCGCACCTTGGCAGCAGAAAAAACAAATGCCCAGGAAGTTATTCTACCTCAGAGGTGGAATAACTTCCCTTGGCATTTCGCCAGCCCCAGACGTACAAGGCTGACATTAGAATCGGCCCTGTACATCCGTGGCTGGCGACCGCCCATTCTCCGCCCCATGCCATCCCTTCCCCGCCCCTGTCTAACTTCCCCGCACAACCGGCAGGGAAGTTATTCAGAGGCAGGTAAAGCCACGAATAGGGGGGCTCAGAATAACCCCCAATGTGTTCAACACCTATTGCTGGCCCTTTTGCCTTACCAAACATTAATATGCTCTCTGCTCTCTGTCCACGTACCGCATACTAAATGGCCGCTGACACCAGTAACGCTGGAACCTCTACTCCCTGCCCCATTCTTTACTGCATGTTGGAACCCTTAATAGCGCTATTTTGCACTCACTAATGGTCCACCTTTGGCGCCATTAAGTAATCATACCCCTTAGAGCTCTATGGTTAGTACACTTCATTTCTTTTTTTTTTCCATTGATAGGCCCTTTTTATAGATGAAGATCTAATCAAAACTAACAAAGCTTACTCCACTGACTATGGGTTCTGACATGAATTGTTTGTGTTTTATGTACTTTTTGTAGCCCCCTTGCTAGGACAGTCCTCCATTATTTTATTTATAAAATTTCTACCCCACCTTCACAATTCTACCAATGTTGCCCAAGGCATTTTACAAAAAATAATAGACAATGTCAAAGACAATCAAAATATAATTAATAATAATCATACTACTACAATAAACATGAAACACCTAAAACTCTAACCCATAAGATGATAGGACAGCAGCCAGTTGGTACCAAAACCTTTATGTTGCCCCAGAGAACATTTAACTTAAATCAAATTGGAGTATAGCTTAGTATAGAAAGAAGAATAGGGTAACGAAAGAAATTGTTTCTAGAGAGCTTTACAAAGAGGCCTTCCAGTTAAAGGCAAAAGACTTTTGAAACTGTTTTAAATAAGTCAAAGGGGCAATTTGAAAGGTTCCCTCTATCAAACCAAGGGCTGTGTGAATCACCCGGGAACTTGTTATGAGATTACCTTAGAAGCACAGATCAGGGCACTGTGTAGCAATCCACCTTTTACTAGGTGTTCCTTCCCTCCCATCCCAGGCATAATTTTAGCTTTATAGGTTTTTAAACTATTAAAGGGGAAGAGGTGATCAAATTCACTTCAGATTCAGCTGGTTACCCTCACCAGGAATAGATTGATTAATCTTGAGGTGAACTAAGTCCCTTAAACTTATTAGGTACAGTTGTGTCAGTACAAGTATCCCTAGCAACTTTTTAACTAAGTAGACAACTTACCAGCTCACATACTTTATCATAGCTTTAGCTTTATGTAACATTTTTCTTTTCTTTTAAGTCCTTGTTTTATATAAAGCCTCATTGGCCTTGTTTTTTGTAAACCACTTAGACTTTTAGATTTGCGGCATATAAATTTAGCTAAATTAATAGATAAACAAAACCTTAAAACTAAGATGCAGACAGCAGTCCAGCAGCGAGATGGGGGCTATCCAGTCTTTTGCACTGTCGCATGTACAAATTTTCTCCCAGTTGGTGAGGGGTCTTAACATATGCACTAGGTGCAAGGAGGTCTTTGCCCTCAGAGAACAAGTCTGATCTCTGGAGGCTAGCGTGACAGACTTGGAGGACATAAGGAAGACAGAGAGGTATATAGACAAGACCTACAGGGATATACAATGATACTGAAGTCCCATCTCCAGTCTGGTAGCATCTCGGTTACCATGGAGGAGAGAGGTCCTGTGCAAGGAGCACATCACACCTTGGTGTGGTAGGAACTGATCCTGTAGCTAGGACCTGTCCCGTCCCCCCCCCCCCCCGGTGATGTAAAACCTCTCATACCAAGGAGGTTACTCCAGGGCTATGTGCCCATATGGGAAGGGTAAGGATGGCCATTATAGTTGGCAGTTTGATCATTAGGCATGTAGATAGCTGGGTGGCTGATGGATGTGAGGATCGCCTGGTAACATGCCTGCCTGGTACAAAGGTAGCGGACCTCATGTGCCACCTAGACAAGGTTTTAGATTGTGCTGGGGAGGAGTCTGCTGTCTTGGTACATGTTGGTACCAATTACATAGGAAAGTGTGAGAAGGAAGTTCTGGAGGCCAAATTAAGGCTTTTAGATAGGAAGTTGAAATCCAGAACTTCCAGGGTGGCATTCTCTGAAGTGCTTCCCATTCCAAGCGCAGGGCCCAAAAGGCAGGCAGAGCTCCAAATTCTCAATGCATGGATGAGACCTTGGTGCAAAGAAGAGGGTTTTGATTTGTTAGGAGCTGGGTAACATTTAGGGAAGGGAGGGGCTTTTCCGAAGAGATCAGCTCCACCTTAACTGGCATGGTAAAAAGGAGAGAGAGCAGCTTTTAAACTAGATAATAGGGGAAAGCTGACAGTCGGCCAGGCGTGCATGGCTCAAAAGGATGTATCCTTGTAAGATACTAGTAAAAGAGGGAAGTTAGGGCATCCCGACAGAGAGATTCCAATAAAGATAAAAGTAACCCAGATGCCCTTAAGTTCAGAGCTGAAAGATTCCAAATTACCCCATCAACTTATAACCTGATTATATGTTATTTATATTAATCTCTAAAATTCCTGTGTGCAAATGCTAGAAGTCTAAAAAAATAAGATGGGAGTATATAGCACTAAATGAAAGGTTAGATATGATTGGAATATCAGAGACATGGTGGAAGGAGGACAACCAGTGGGACACTGATACCTGGGTACAAACTATATTGCAATGATAGGGTAGAACAATTGGTGGAGGGGTTGTACTCTGTTAGAGAGGGCATTGAGTCACATAGGATTAAAGTTTTGCATGAAACAAAATACACTGCAGAATCTCTGTGGATAGAAATCCCATGTAAAAAGGGAAAGGTGATGGCAATGGGGGTGTTCTACCAACCACCTGGCCAGAATGAAAAGATGGATGATGAAATGTTCAAAGAAATCAGGGAAGCTAACAAAAGTTACAATATAGTAATAATGGGTGATTTCATTTACTCCGGTATGGATTGGTTCAATGTTACTGCAGGACATGCTAGGGAAATAAAGTTTCTAGATGAAATGAATGACCGACTGTTTCTTGGAGCAGATAGTTCATGAACCGACAAGAGGGGAAGATATTCTGGACTTAGTCCTTAGTGGAACACAGGATTTGGTGCAAGAGATAAGGGTCACTTTGCAATAGTGATCATAGCATGATCGCGTTTGATGTAATAAATGGAAGAAGGACAGCAAGGAAATCTACAGTACTACCTTTTAACTTTCAAAAGGGAGACTATGATAAAATGAGGAAAATAGTTAAGAAAAAACTAAGAGGAGCAGCTGCAAACACTAGAGATTTACATCAAGCATGGGCATTATTTAAATACACTATTTTGGAAGCCACACCTTAAGAAAAGTGAAAGGAAGGCCAAAAACTGCCAGCATGGTATAAAGGTGGGGTCAGAGAGGCTCTTGTAGCCAAAAAAGCATCCTTCAGGAAATGGAAAAAGGAGCCAAATGTCAAAAATGGGAAACAACCTAAGCACTGGCAAGTTAGATGTAAAGCATTGATAAGTCAGACAAAGAATTTGAAAAAAAGCTTTCTGTGAAAGCAAAAATGCATAGGACCTGATTCCATCCCGCATGTCGATCCCCTCTGTACATCCGGTCTGAACCAGTCATACAGAGGGGATTGCGATTCTGATCCTGCGGGGCACATCTAGCCCCATAGGATCAGAATTGCAAACAGTCCTGCACATGCAGGCTGGGATTGCGATTCAGTCTGGCCTGCACATGCAGGACTATCCACAGCTATCTCGGTCAAGGCTCCTCAATGGAGCCGTGATGCCAGCCATCAGACTGCAGGACTTCATTCCCCGCAGCCAGATCCCCAATCCGGCCTCCAAAGGCCAGGGTCGGGCTGCGGGGATTGCCTTCAGGCCCTGTGCCACTGTGAAAGGACATATGGGAAAGTTATTCCACCTCTGGAGGTGGAATAACTTCCCCATATAAATCACCGGCCCTGGACACACAGGGTCAATATTACAATTGGCCCTATATGTCCAGGGCCGGCGACCGCCCAGACTCCATCCCTGAGCTGCCTCTTCCCCGCCCCCGTTTAACTTCCCTGCACAACCAACAGGGAAGTTAATCACGGCCGGGTGAAGGCTTGAATAGCGGGAATGCCATTGGGCCGTCCATCCTCATTGTTCGTGGCACAGAATAACCCCCATAATAAAAAACCTTTTCAAATACATTTATAGAAAAAAGTCTGTAAGTGAGTCATTTGGGCCATTAGATGATAGAGGGATAAAAGGAGCACTTCAGGAGCAGTAGATCACCTGGACCGGATGATATATATCCGATGGTGTTAAAAGTAATGAAAGATGAAATTGCAGACCTAGCTATTAGTTCACAGATTACTATCATTAAAATCATTTGTACTACCTGAAGACTGGAGAATGGCCAATGTAATGCCAAGTTTTAAAAAGGGTTTCAGGGGTGATCCAGGAAACTACCGACCGATGAGCCTGACATTGATACCGGGCAAAATGATAGAAACCATTATAAAGAGCAACATTACCGAACATGTAGATAGCCAACATGGATTTAGCCAAGGAAAGTCTTACTAAACTGTTATGTTTTTTTGAAAGTGTGAAAAACGGGTAGAAAAAAGTGAACTGGTCGATTATAGTGTATCTGAATTTTCAAAAAGCCTTTGACAAGGTCCCTTGAGATACTCTTGGCAAAATTAAAAAGTTATGGGATAAGAGGCAGTGTACTATTGTGGATCACGAACTGGTTAAAAGAAAACAGAGAATAGGTCTAAATGGTCAAGTTTCTCAATTGAGAAAGGTGAATAAAGGAGTACCCCAGGGATCTGTGCTGAGCCTGCTGCTTTTTCACATATTCATAAAAAGATGAAATTTTAATGTGGACAAGTGCAAAGTTATGCACCTAGGAAAGAACTACCCAAACTATGGTTACACGATGCAAAGTTCCACATTAGGAATCACCACCCAGGAAAAAGATTTAGGCATCATCGTGGATAACATGTTAAAACCCTCTGCCCAGTGTGCAGCGGCAGCCAAGAGAGCAAATAGAATGCTAGGTATCGTAAGGAAAGAATGGAAAATAAAACAAGGGATATTATAATGCCTAGGTATCGTTCCATGATGCGACCACACCTTGAATATTGTGTGCAGTTCTGGTCACCGTATCTTAAAAAGGATATAGCGTTATTAGAAAATGTACAAAGAAGAACCACCAAAATGGTAAAGGTGATGGAAGGATATCCCTATGAAGAGAGGCTAAAAAGGTTAGGGCTCTTCAACCTGGAAAAGAGACGGTGGAAGGGAGATATGATAGAGGTCTATAAATTTAATGAATGGAATGGAATGGGTAAACGTAGATCAATTGTTTGTCACCAAAAAGTAGAAAGACTAGGGGACACACATTGAAGCTACAAAGAAACCCATTTAAGAGTAATAAGTGAAAATATTTTTTCACTTAACTCATAAACAAACTCTGGAATTCATTACTGGAGGATGTAGTAAAAGCTATCAGTGTAGCTGGGTCTAAAAAAGGGTTGGACAAGTTCCTGGAGGAAACCATTATTAAAGAGGACCCGGGAAATCCATTACTTGCCCCGAACAAGCACTGTGGAACCTGTATGCCTTTTTGGGAACCTGCCAGGTACTTGTTACCTGGATTGGCCACTGTTGGAAACAGGATATTGGGCTTGATGGACCTTGATCTAACCCAGTATGGCATTGCTTATGTTCTTATGTATTGTATGATAATAATGTCTACCATGCTGCAGAAACCCGTTCTCTGACCTTCCATCAAGGTTCTACCTCTTTTCTAAATATGAAATAGCTTGCCTCCACCAGATGTGACTTGGCAATATATTCAAAAAAACTGGAGCAACCATATGGCAGGCCTTAGCCTTATTTATAGGCTTTCTTATATCCTTGAAGGAAGGTTCCTGTAACAATGCACTTTGGCAAGATCTTACATCTCATCTAGGAACATACCAATTTAAACATTTATCCAAAAATCCAGGAACCCTCCTTAGAATACCCTGAAATTCAGGCTTAAGATCTTAATCTCACACATGCATGGATAGGCAACCCGATGCAGAGACTGCAATAGAGGTAGTGACTCTGTTTTCCTAGAATGCCTCCAAAGCATTCTGGGAGCTAAATTTTGAACCTTTTGGTTTGCCACTGAACTGGAGAAACTACAATCCATAATCCATTAGAGTAAAATACAGGCGAACATTGCAACTTTGAAAGCTTGAAAACAGAAAAGGGGTGAAGGTTAAAGACCCTTCTTAACTTTCAAAATTCATTTCAAGTCATTGTTGCTACTTGGGCTTCCACTTAGAGAAGCTCTGAACTGATGTATTTTCTATTACTAAGGGTATAGATCGAAGGGAAATCTTCATTTCCAGCTTCCCCCTTCTGCTCTAAACCATTTGGTCTTCTTGCACTCAAGCAAAAATCTATTATTCTGCTACCAATCTGCTATTATCTAAAGGTTTTCATTAAGCTGCTTCAGAAACTCATCAAAATTCCAATCCACGGGAACAGTGACCTAGATATCACTTATAATACACAGTCAAACTCTGCATTCAGATAAAATGGCCCAGTGATCATACATATAAATGTAAAAGCTTCAGAAATGTACAAGATCTTTACAGGACCTTGCAGATTAACTCTATTCACTTTGACATAGAACTCTTCACTTGAACACAAAATTGTTGACCTACTGAGAAAGATGTAATCCAATTAAGAGCTAGACCTCTAATATCAACTTCTTGATACCTCAACAATGATGATGAGTGGTCCACCAAATCAAGAGCACATACAACCCTGGAAAAATGATGGCAGATAAAGATGTATGGATGATCCAGTTTAACAAGTTTATTATTCTCTTATAATGAGAGAGGACCACCATCAACATTTGGGCTGTTTCTTCATTTCTCTACCCCCTGTTGCTACAATTCCAACTATTGGTATTTCTTTGATGGGGGAGGGAGGATTCTTTCATCAGGACCCATGTGTAGTGTGTGTACTCTTGGGGGTATGTTTACTAAACAGTAGCGGCTTCCATGCGATATCGGAGCCGTGGCCCATTGAATTCAATGGGGCCCCGGATCTAATATTTCACAGAAGACACTACCGCTGTTTAGTAAACATACCCCTTGGAGTCACTGAGGTAATAATCTGGTTGGGTTGTAAGTGGTATTCCAGTATAACTCTGTTAAAGAGGTATAAAAGCTCTATTTATTTATCATTTCAGTCAAAGCGGTTTACATTGTAACTTAAACTTAGTAATGTATATTAAGCAGGGAAATTGATAACTTGGATTATAGATTAACTTTCTTCCGAGCCTATGGAAGGTTAAGTGATTGCCCAAGGCCACAAGGAGTTTCAAATGTGAACAATATCATTTATCCTGGATAAAAACTTCTTATTCCAACCATTCTACAGTTTTATAATAGTTGTTTTGCGTAAGTAAAACCTGCTTTACCTATGGACAAAAGCTTTATGAAATTGCACCTTTTGAGCCTGATTTTATATCAGGATGACTATGTAGGAAGTCCAAAAAGGCAGTTATTTCATACCTATTTTATAAAGCCCTAAACGCAAATGCCCCTTTAGTGTGCAAATTTGGGGTAGATATATATGTGTACTCTATGCGTATACCTGTAAATTATGGGGTATTTTTACTAAAATTCAGTTGTTTACTGTGTGTTCATCCCCAAAACAGCATGGGTGTAGCACTTGTCCCGCATTAACAAATGGGCGCGTACATGACATTTTCCCAAGCAATTAGTGTGCCACCCCCACGCTAAGCTATTTGCTGTGATTACCTTAGATGCAGTTACCAGCAGCCACTGAGGTGGTGGTAAATTCATTCACACTAGCTGCGACATTGACAGTGAGTGTGCATTAATGACGCCTTACCGCAATGCGCAGTCTCTGTCCACACTCCACCCCTAACCCACACTAAGCAGTTAGCATGGGAATTGTAGAACAGGCAAATTTTTAACTTGCAGTAACAGTTTCCACAGTGGGCTTAGCATGCGGTAAACCCCATTCTAAACATTAATGCAATTTAGTAAACATGCCTCTATATAAATTACATGCTGTCTTGTCACCACATATACTTAAAGGCATGTATACTGCAACACAGTTTTATAAAAGGTCCCAGGCTTTACATGCAGAAATCCTTTATAAAATTCTCCCCCACATGTCTGATATTCATAGCAGTTAACTTCTCGGCCTTGTTGAGCTACAGTGCTCACGTGGTATTTGATTCTGTGCGAACATTCTTTTCTTGGTCAAGGAATACAAAACACATTTCTTAAAAGATTCAGAGCTGTTTTCCACAACAAAAAGTAAAACAGATGATACATAGCACGAGAATATATTACCCACATTTTCAATGACTCTGCATTCTGATGATAACGTAAAGGAGCAGTGACTGGGACAGTTTGGTTTTGAGGCTATCAGAGAAATTCAATTACAGCTGCTTTGGTTATTCCTGTAGATGATTTCTCTCCTCGGCAGATAATTTGAAAGTTGCTAGCTAATATTTCAATAGAGAATTGAATAATGAGAGAGTGTTAAATAAAAATGACAGGGGAGTTGTCTTTTCTCTTCCTCCCACTGCTTGGGGAAAAAACTTTAAGCAATCACCTGAAATTTAAATAATTGAATTTGTCTAATATCCTTTCTTGATAGTCTTATTTGATTGTTCTTACATTTAGAAGGGGCTTCTTACCTAATTTTATACATGTATTTCTTCCCATTTTATCACCAAATAAAATGCATTGATGGATATGATATTTAACAAACCCCTTATTCCTGTTCAGCTTTGTATTTTTCAGTCCTAATGTTGGTAGAAGAGCTTACATACAAAATCATTTTCTATAACACACACACACTAAATACAGTAATCAAACATCCCTACACAACAGAATACAGTAAGTAATGTCAAATTATTTTGCTTATATGCACATTATGTATTTCATAGTTGATCATGAATGAATACAGCAAAAATTCATATCATCTACCAAGAATGTATGATAAATAAATGATATATTTGAACTATACAACCAGTGGTACCAAAATCCTTATATTCTCTTGGAGCTGATCTCTGCTGAAGCTATACATTTCATCATTCTGGACTTAAAAAGATGCCTTTTTCTGTATAAGCTTAGCCCAAGACCCCACTACAAGGAGGCGGGGCCAACTCATCTGGACAAGATTACCTCAAGAATTCAAGAACTCGCCTCACTCAGCAAAAGATTTGACAAGTTATCCAGAAACTCAAGAAAAAAAAAAAAAGAAAAAATTCTACTTCAATATGTGGACAACTTGCTCATAACCACCAACTCAGAAAGTGAATGTCCACCAGCCACCAGTGAACTCTTGCACCTTTTTAATGAGGCTGGATACAAAGTCTCAAGAGCCAAAGCATAATTATGTCAAACAAGTTAAATACCTAGGATTCCAGTTGTCCAGCGGAATTTGACGCCTGGAACCCTTACCAGAACGCAAAGCAGCTGTATGCAGTATTCCTACTCCAATCACCAGGAGGCAAGTGAGAGCCTTCTTGGGTGCCACAGAGTATGTTGTATATGGATCCCCAATTTTGCGCTGCTAGAAAAAAAAAACCAAAAAAAAAAAACCATTGTATCAAGCTATCAAAGGAATGGAAAAGTCTCCAGAGGAATGGGGACTTGAACAGGATGCAGCCTTTTGATCTTTGAAAAAAACACTCTGATGTTGTCACCAATTCTGGGTCTACCAGATGTCCAGAAAACCTTACAGTCTCTATGTTCATGAGTCGCAAGGAAATGTTCTAGGAGTGTTGACTCAATCTCTTGGACCTTGGCAACAACCAGTAGCCTATTTGTCAAACAATTGGATGTAGTTGCAAAAGACTGGCCCCTTATTTGAGAGCTGTTGCAAGCTACAGCCCTCCTAGTGAGCAAAGCTGACAAGCTCACTTTGAGACAGAATCTTCAAGTTACTGTACCACACTCTGTTCTAACCAATATGAAATACAAAGGAAACTACTAGCTAACAAATCTATGAATGTTGAAGTATTAGAGTATGTTGTGTGAAAACCCCAGATACAACTGAAGGGTCAGTCAAGCTTTCAATCCTGCTATGTTATCAGTTAGTCTTGATCCCCTGATCATGACTGTTTAGAAATTATGGACACTGTATTCTCAAGCCACCTGGATTTGACTGATGTCCCTCTGGAGAACCCTGAACAGACTTTCTTTGTGGCTGAAGGCAGTTTCATCATCAATGGATATTGTTGTGCTAGATATGCAGTGATGACCCCTGATTTGGTAGTTGAGTCCTCAGCCCTGGCCCCAGAAACTTCATCACAGAAAGCTGAACTGATAGTCCTCACTAGAGCACTAACAATAGGAAAAGAGCCCTGTCTAAATGTGTACCCAGATTTCAAGTATACCCTTACAACCTTGCATGCATATGGGCCCCTGTACAAAGAATGAGGATGGATAACCTTAGGAAGCAAGTCCATTAAGTATAGCCCCAAGATATTGATATTAACAGATACATACTGCCTATAGATCTCAGAATTTAGGAAAAGTAGAATGTATGAATAGAACCCTGAAATCTCAGTTGTCTAAACTTTGCCAAGAGGTTTACCTGAAGTGGCCCCAGGTTCTTCCCATAGCCCTTCTTAGGATATACTTAGTCCCTGCTAAGTCTTTAGGAGTTTCCCTTTTGAGATTCTGTATGGGCAACCCCTGCCTATTGTATAGGAAATAAAAGGAGATATGAGACAGATAGGATCTGAAATTATTAGACATGAACTATTGGTTTTAAGTTCTGTTTTGCAGGAGTCTTCATACCTGAGTACAAAATCGATTACTCATCAATTTGCCTGCACCCCTGCATCCTTTCAAGCCTGGAGTCTCGGTGTGGATCAAAGAGTGGAGAAAGATACTGTTAGCCCTGCATTGGAGAGGACCCTATGTCGTCATCCTGTCAACTCCAACTGCAGTAAAAGTCGCAGAATTTGAACCTTGGACCCATCATAATCAAGTGAAGCCAGCAGCTGCTCTTGAACCTGATCACTGGACTACTGTATAGCATCCTGAGACTCCATTGCACCTCACCCTACAACAACAACCACGGACCTAAGACTTATTGGTCCCTCAGAAACTGCACTATTTCAAGACTGTTTGTTTATCTGAAGGTAAGCCTCGCATCTGAAAAAAACTGCAATCATCAGAAAGAGACTGTGTTGTGTCAAGAAATTGAATCTTCTAAGAGACTATGTTTAAATACTCTGAAAAGACTGTTTTGATCTCCTAAAGAGTGAACTGCTCTAAGGAAGCAATAATAGCCTAAGAGACTATGCTATGATATTTTAAGAAATTGAGACATCCCAGAGGACAGTGATACTTTGGAATCTACAGCCCTACTCCTGCCAAAAAGCTGGTAGGTCTACGTACGGCAGAAGCTTGAGGATCTACAATCAACCCTACATCTGTTATCTGTTGTGGAAGTCGACAGTTCCACCAATTTTCCAGAGACTATGCCCATTATGAATTATTATTATTGCTTTATTTTGGCAGCAGCCTTGGAGTGCTTTGAAATGACTTTTGCCTTATCTCCCTGGGCAGCCTGTATAAGTACAACATGAACTGGACCGAAGGTCACTCAGACCTTGTTTTATCATTCTTCCTATACTTGCATTGGTATACTCTCCAATCCAAAAGTTGTTCTAGATCTTGACTTTCTACAAGGCTATGCAAGCCACCGTTGCAATTCCTCATACCACCACCAGAACTTGTTTCTTGAACTTACTGGAGCAATAGCATCTAGTCTCCACACTTCTGACTGTTTCTATTGTGGAGGAACTAAGATGGGAGATCAGTGGCCCTGGGAGACGCAAGAACTGAACTATTCTATCCTATACAATCAGACTGATTTACATAATACTACTAGTGAGTGGGTATTGGCCCACCCCATTGTTGACAGTTTGTGTTTTGTTCGGACTGGACCACAATCTACTACGAAGGATGGACAGCTGGTCTGTCTAAATCAGAAGCTTTACGACAGCACAACAAAGATGCAACCGAACCTTCTAATCCTTTAGTTCTTTTTCCCACTCTTGCCAAACTATGGACTTTGACTATCTGCCTGTTGCTCCCTTGTTTCTTGCCATTTTGCTTGCAAATGATAACTTCAGTTATTAATAACACTGTAGAGCGTAAGACAGCTACAAAGATGCTAGCTATGTGAACTTACTACCCTATACCACAGAGTGATACCTTTACCTAGTATTATGTGATTTGATTCTCACACCTTATTAACATGCGGGTGAGAATAATCAAAGGGGGGAATGTGGTAGGCGACGGCCTATGATCCATGCTAATTGAACTAAGCAGACAGGCCTGAGCAGCTTGACCTGTAACTGAAGCCTGTAGTTAGGCCCAGAGGAATGAAAACCCCCCTGAATGATGACACCATAGAATTGAAACTTAACTCAGTTTAACTGAACATAGCTAAGCAGAAACGAAACTTGGAAAATAGAAGAAAAACAAGTTTAATTGGTACTGATAAGGTGTGCTATGCTTCTATGGAATTAATTAACTCTGCAGAGAGCAAGGTCACAGTGCCTCTGCTTCCCATATGTTTTAACAAGCTCAGCGACCTTGGAGGAGAGAAGTAACAAGTTGGAGACACTGACCATTGTAATTGGGACTAGAAGGGGGGCAACCAGGTGCTGGGCCCAGACCAGAGTCCCGATTGGGTAGCCATATCAGTACCGGGACCAATAGATGGGTGAGAGGGGTACTGGGACCAATGAAAAGTTTGCCTATGCTTAGAATGGACAAGAAAGCTATAAAAGTTGTTGTTTTACTAGAAGCCATTGCTCAGCCATTTTGAAATTGCTTATTGCTTGAGCCATGTGCACATTAAACTGGCTTGGATCCTTGAAAAGACTCCTGGATTTATTTATTGCATGCTTATCTGCTGCTACAATAACATATTCTATAGTATTTTGAATATTATTTAATTAGTATCCATAGTTACCATAAAAGCAAACTGTATACAGGGCCCCTGTGATAGGTCACAAAATTGGGCCTTGGTTACAGAAGTCCTCCGGTCTACATGGTACTGCCATGCCAGGCATAGGTGTCTGCTTGAGTATGCTTCTCTACTGTCCTCAGAAGTCGCATACACATATGCACATGCCCACATGTCTGCACTCTGAGCAGCTGGCAGTAGCAGAAGGAGGAGACTGACAATTCATAGGGCCAAGTCTTCCTCTGCCCCTTGAGACCTGACACAGAGCACTATTCAAATCCAGCATCAAATCCCAGGCAGCAAAGGAGGAAGCCATAATCCTCTGCCCAGTGTGCAGCGGCAACCAAAAGAGCAAATAGAATGCTAGGAATCATAAGAAAAGGAATGGAAAATAAAACAAAGGATATTATAATGCCCTTATCAACCGTACCTTGAATATTGTGTGCAATTCTGGTTGCTATATTTTAAAAAGGATATAACAGAATTAAAAAGAAAGCTACAAGATGCTCAAGGATCCATGATGAATGATGCTGAAAAGGTGGAAAGAATATACAGAGACGTTATGTGGCAGGCTAAGGCCTACAGTACCCTGTGAACATATGGGAGGCCTGTAAGCTAGGCCTGAGTCCCTACCCCCACCTGAGACTAATAGTGCTGAGAAAGACCAAAGTCAGTGAAAGTCTGAGAAACTGCTTTAAACTGCTTTTTGATAAGTTTGTATGAATCCTTTATTAAATTCTTCCATGCTGATGATAGATATGTTCCAGTGTTCTGCATTCTCACATTCTCTGAGCCTAGAAATGACCTTGTAGAAGAAATGTATCTATGTCTAGAAACTGTGCCTTTGTTAGAATAGCCTGAGAAGGGGGAACAGGGTGCTAGGCCCAGAGGGGTCCCCGATTGGACAGGTGCAGGGGGCGTTGGGACCAATAGAAAGTTTGCCTGTATCAAACTGTGAAAATTGTATATAAGGAATTTGTTTCTGTTCTCCATTGCTCAGTCACTTTTGGATGCTTTCCTGTCTGATCCTTGTGCACAATAAATTGGCTTGGAACCTGCCATTGACTCCTGGATTTATTCATTGCGTGCACTTCGCTGCTACATATTGTGCGAGTAGTGGATGGTATTCAAGTGAATATTCCACGTAATTTCGCCTCCAGGTTTGGTCCGGTTGGAACCGTGTCTGTCCGACCGCCGGGGAAACCTCAGGCCCACTGGTCCTCTTGTATCGGAGAGGGTTCCGCCTGGCCTCGGTGGACTACTGGGTCCAGCTGGCCAACACCTCCGAACCCGAGGGGAGTCCAGGATCCAACCCATGTACTGGTTTGTTATCGGGAACCAGATCCGGTGAGTAGAAGTTTTCTGTACTATTCAGATAGTATGGTAAAATAATAATGAGAGCCTGATCACCTCTCACGGGCGGTCCTAGTATGCCCCGCTAAGTGGTAGCGCCGCAGAAGCCACCGACCCTTTGGTATGGTTAGTCAGTAAGGCCTTGGGAATTTGGGAAAACGTTGCTGGCAAGTTTGGTTGTGTGTGTGAGTGAGAGGTCTGGATACAGACCATGTGAGAGTGGACTCCTGAGTAACGCAGTTCCTGGCCGGGCAACCACGCCCAGGTCGCGAAAAGGAGGAAGCGTTTGGTGTTTGTCCCCTTCTTTGTTCCGTGGGCTGTACGGACCCCTTACCTGCAGCCATACTACCTATCCCTATTGTTTATTGTTGTGTATGTTATTGTAATCATGGGAGGGACGGAGTCCACGTAAACTCCGTTGCAATGTATGATCAAGAATTTCAGCAGGGGATTTAACGGAGACTATGGAATCAAAATGTCTTCGTCCCGATTAAGAATGCTCTGTGAAAGGGAGTGGCCTGTGCTAGTCACTTCATGGCCCCGTGAGGGCACATTTGCTATTTGTGTAGTTTCCCTTGTCCATCAGGTAGTACGAAGAGAACATCCTGATCAGTTCCCATATATAGATTCCTGGTTAAGTATTTGTGAGACACAGCCTGCTTGGATAAGGCGTTGTTATGAGGAACAGTGTAGAATATTAGTTGCAACTACCAGGGGGACTCGGGCGCTTGAGGAAGCTACCTGTGTATTCCGCCTCAGAGTCCCCAGATATCCTGACCCGTTTACCTCAGTATCCATATAGGCTAGTTCCTACGTCTCCGGCAGAGCCGGAGGCAGAAGCTCAGCGGTCACCACCGCAACGGCGAAGAGTCCCCTTCCCCAATTGATAGCTCCGGGTCTAGCCCGAGTGTTTCAGGAGGGCCAGCGTCCCCTAAGGATACCGAGAGCAGAGACTCTCTCGCCAGATCAGGGTCACCTGTTGAGGATGCCTATACCCGGCAATCATATGATTTAAGAAGTGCCACTAAAGAGAAGAAGAAAGGAGAGGGACGCCTAATGCCATTGTGTCAGGTACCTGGGTTACCTATCCTGAATGAGCAGGGCCAGAAGGCGCCAGGGCCAGCCAGTCTAATCTATGTACCTTTCTCCACCACTGATTTATTAAACTGGAAAACGCACTATGCATCCTATACTGAAAAGCCCCAAGATTTAACTGAATTAATGACCAGTATAATGCAAACTCATCAGCCTACCTGGTCTGACTGCCGCCAGCTCCTGACCACCCTTTTTACTACTGAGGAGCGAGCGAGAATCGGGCAAGCGGCTATCCGCTGACTAGAAGAGAACCCTGTAGAGGGAGCAGATATGAATCGTCCACAAGCAGCCACTGCAGCCTTCCTGAATGAGGATCCCAGATGGGACCAGAATGATGAAAGGGGGGTGGTGGTCTTGGCTCGCTTTCACCAGGCCTTGTTGCAGGGCCTGAGGAGGGGAGGCCAGAAAGCTATGAATATCGGAAAAGTGTCAGAAGTCATCCAGGGTCCGAATGAGAGCCCAGCGGCCTTTTATGAGCGATTGTCTGAAGCCTATAGATTATACACCCCATACGATCCAGAAGCCCAGGAAAATTTGCGTATGGTGAACACAGCCTTTGTCAGTCAGTCCCAGGGAGATATAAAGCGCAAATTACAGAAATTGGATGGATTTGCGGGCATGAATACAGCACAGTTAATGGAAGTTGCTCAGAAGGTGTTTGTGAATCGTGAACATGAGCGTAACAGAGAAAGTGAACGGAAGATGAAGAAGAAGGCAGATCTTCTTGCTGCCACTTTAGTCGAACGACGTGGAGGAGGTTTTCCTAACCGAAGGAGTAGAGGACGTGGAAGGGGCCGTGGAAGTAGCTGGCCCCCACTGGGTGCAAACCAATGCGCCCATTGTAAAGAAGAAGGACATTGGAAAAATGAATGCCCGCATCTTGGCTCCACCCCCAGGAGGGGAGGGGGAGCACTTGGAGAACAGGAGGTCGGTTTCAGAATCGAGGAGGAATAAACCGAGCACAGTTCCAACAGGAGAGGGAAGAAGCTATTGAGGGAGTGGCAGTCGCAGAGGGCTATGACATGGATGAAGACTAGGCCAGACCGGGCTCCAAGTTCACCCTGGGTCCCCAGGAGCCTATGGTCAGTTTGAAAATAGGGGACCAATATATGGACTTTATGGTGGATACAGGAGCAGAACATTCGGTGGTGGCAAAGCCAGTGGCTCCCTTGTCCTCACGATCCATCACTATTGTTGGAGCCACTGGGGCTAGGGCCACCAAGCCTTTCCTGCAGAACCGCACGTGTGAGCTAGGGGGACAGAAAATAACGCACCAGTTCCTGTATATGCCTGAATGCCCTATTCCACTTTTGGGCCGAGACATGCTTGCCAAGCTCCAGGCGCAGATATCCTTTGCTGAAGGAGGAGAAATGCAAATGACTGTGAACTCAAAGCCTGCTGGATTGATGGTGCTGACTGTCCCCCAAGAAGAAGAGTGGCGGTTCTATAGTGCATCTCCAACCAAGACAGCTAGTTCCTGTATACCCACCAGCCTTTCAGCTCCACATGGAGTGTGGGCGGAGGATAATCCACCTGGCCTAGCGAAGAACATAGCCCCCATCATTGTCGCCCTCAAGCGAGGAGCGGAACCAGTGCATGTAAAGCTGTATTCTCTTCCTCGACCAGCCATTGAAGGTATCCACTGCCATCTGATGAAACTACTGAAGTATGGACTTCTTAGAGAATGCCAATCACCTTGGAATGCCCCCCTTCTCCCAGTTAAGAAACCAGAGACAGGGGATTACCGCCCAGTACAAGATTTGAGGCGAGTGAACGATGCAGTTGAAACTATACACCCAGTGGTACCAAATCCTTATACTCTCTTGGGACTGATTCCTGCTGAAGCTGCTTACTTCACCGTTTTGGATTTAAAAGATGCTTGCTTTTGCATACGCCTAGCCCCCACCAGTCAGCTCTTGTTTGCTTTTAAATGGCAAGATCCTACAACAGGAAGGCGGGGCCAACTTACTTGGACTCGATTTACCCCCAAGGATTCAAAAATTCACCTACCCTCTTCAGTGCTGCTGTAAATCAAGATCTCTCAAGCTATCTGGTGAACCCAGGAAAAAGGGTTCTACTCCAGTATGTGGATGACTTGCTAATAGCCACCAACTCAGAAAATGAATGTTTACAAGCCACCAGTGATCTCTTGCACCTCCTGAATGAAGCCGGATACAAGGTCTCCAGGGCCAAGGCTCAGCTATGTCAAACTGAAGTTAAATATCTGGGATTCCAATTGTCCAGCGGAGTCCGACGCCTGGGACCAGAACGCAAAGAGGCTGTATGTAGTATTCCTACCCCAACCACCAAGAGGCAAGTGAGAGCTTTTCTGGGGGCTGCAGGATACTGTAGAATATGGATACCCAACTTCGCGCTGTTGGCAAAGCCACTGTATTAAGCTACCAAAGGAATGGAGAGGTCTCCGTTGGAATGGGGACCTGAACAGGATGCAGCATTTCGATCTTTAAAGACTGCCTTAATGTCATCACCAGCCCTGGGCCTACCAGATGTCCAGAAACCTTTTCGTCTCTATGTTCATGAGTCACAAGGAAATGCTTTGGGAGTGTTGACTCAATCTCTTGGATCTTGGCAGCAGCCAGTGGCCTACTTATCAAAACAGTTGGATACAGTTGCAAAAGGCTGGCCCCCTTGTTTCAGAGCCGTTGCAGCCACAGCTCTCTTAGTGAGTGAAGCTGACAAGCTCACTTTGGGACAAAATCTTCGAGTCATTGTACCACACTCAGTCTTGACCCTCATGGAACACAAAGGAAACTTCTGGCTCACAAATTCACGAATGTTGAAGTATCAAAGTATACTGTGTGAAAATCCCTGACTGCAATTGATGGTCATCCAAGCTTTGAACCCTGCTACTTTGTTACCAGTTGGTCCTGGCCCCTCGATCATGATTGTCTGTAAATTACGGACACTGTCTTTTCAAGTCGCCCGGATCTGACTGATGTACCTCCTGGAGAACCCTGAACGGATATTCTTTGTGGATGGAAGCAGTCTTGTCATCAATGGACATCGTTGTGCCGGGTATGCAGTGGTGACCCTTGATCTGGTGGTTGAGTCCGCGGCCCTGGCCCTGGGGACCTCAGCACAGAAAGCTGAACTGATAGCCCTCACGAGGGCACTGATACTAGGAAAAGGGCTCCATTTGAATGTGTACACAGATTCCAAGTATGCCTTTACAACTTTGCACACACACGGGGCCCTGTACAAAGAACGAGGGTTAACTTCAGGAGGCAAGTCCATTAAATATGGCCCTGAGATATTGACACTGTTAGATGCTGTGTGGGCCCCTAAGCAGGTGGCAGTCATGCACTGCCGAGGTCATCAAGTAGGAGATGGAGAAATTATCCGAGGAAATAGGTTTGCTGATGCCACTGCACGAGAAGCAGCCACTATGGGACAGGTTTTGACTCAAGATACTTCAGTTCAGGCAGCCTTATTCCCTGTGCCCCTTAGCTCATGGGCCCCCCGATACACCACCAGAGAGTTGGACTATTACTGCGAGAAGGAAGGGGGTGTTCTAACAGAGAAGGGCTGGATAGTGTTGCCACCTCGAGAGGGTAGTTCACCTCCAGAACCCACAGTAATTCCTGAAGCGTTAGGTCCAGCCTTTGTCCGTGCCTTCCATCAAGCCACACATTATGGAAAGACTGCAATGGAAAAAGTCCTCAGATCTCATTTCTACATTCCATTATTAGGGCCCCTGTCTGCCTCAGTGGCTCAACAATGTTTAACATGTACTAAGAATAATGCTAAGCAAGGTCCTAACCCACACCCAAGAGTTCAGTCAGTAGGAGTTACCCCCATGAGTAATATTCAGGTGGACTTTACTGAAATGCCACGAGCAAATGGATATCATTACCTGTTGGTCTTAGTCTGTACCTTTTCTGGGTGGGTAGAAGCTTTCCCCACCAGAACTGAGAAAGCCAGAGAAGTTACTAAAATCCTGCTTCATGAGATTATTCCCCGATTCGGGATTCCATTGACTATAGGGTCAGATAATGGGCCCTCATTTGTATCTCAGGTGACTCAACAGTTAGCATGAGCTCTGCAGGTACAGTGGAAATTGCATACTGCTTACAGACCCCAGAGTTCAGGGAAGGTAGAGCGTATGAATAGAACCCTGAAGTCCCAGTTATCTAAACTTTGTCAAGAAGCTCACCTGAAGTGGCCCCAGGTTCTTCCTATAGCCCTTCTTAGAATACGCTCAGCCCCTACCAAGTCATTAGGAGTCTCCCCTTTTGAGATTCTGTATGGGCGACCTCTGCCTATTGTACAAGGAATAAAGGGAGACATGCAACAGATTGGATCTGAAATTACTAGACAAGAACTATTAGCTTTAAGTTCTGTTTTGCAGAATCTTCATACGTGGGTACAAGATCAACTGCCCATTAATCTAACAGAACCACTGCATCCCTTCAAGCCTGGAGTCTCGGTGTGGATTAAAGAGTGCAGAAAGACACCGTTGGCACTGCATTGGAAGGGACCTTATGTTGTTATCTTATCAACCCCAACAGCAGTCAAAGTTGCCGAACTCGAACCCTGGATCCATCACAGTCGAGTAAAGCCAGCAGCCGCTCCTGAACTTGGTCATTGGACTTCAGTAAATGACCCAACAACCCCATTGCGGCTTACACTGCGACGGCAGCCACCACTGTGAAAGTTTTTAGAATCTACAGCCCTACTCCTGTCACACGGTGTGGAAGCTGGCAGGTCGACGTACGGCAGAAGCTTGAGGATCTACAAACCTATGCCTGTCACATGGCGTGGAAGCTGACAGGTCTACATACGGTGGGAGCTGGGAAAAAGAAGCCTTCAAGTTCAGAGATCTAAATATTTCAACCCATTTATCAGAGACTGTGATTATGATGATTTCCTATTATTGCATTATTTTTGCAGTAGCCCTAGGGTCCCTTGGGATAACTTTTGCCTTACCCCCCTGTGCAGCCTGCATAACTACTACCCGAATTGGGATAAAGGTCACTCAAACTCTACTCTATCATTCTTACTATACCTGTACTGGTATAGTTAGCCGGTGCGTGTATAATGGTACAGAATTAAATATCTGTACAAAAGGAAAGAGCAAGATTTGTTTTAGTCCCTGCCTGAACCCTTATTATTATGTTTTAGAGTTGAGATGGAATGATGAGGATGGGGCCCTCATAAATGCCACACGTCAACTCTCTGATCCCACAAGATCCGTAACCCTACACTTTGATGCTTGTGATCTTATCAATAGAAATGACCATCACAGATGTGGGACTTGGGAGCAAGCCTACTACTATGATGATAAATATATGTGCCCTGAAGGAGCGTACGGATGGGGAAAATGTACTGGGAAGCATTCCCCATCCGCCTACAGTAAGGCATCTAAAGATGCATATTTCTGTCCCAAATGGGAGTGTGTGTATTATGCTACCTGGGCGGGTAGCCCTACTGGACAAGATGGGGATAATCGTAAAGCCAATTTAGAAAGACTACCCTTGCTTGAGCCGCATAAGTGTAAGAAAGGTGCTTGTAATCCCCTACGGCTCCTCATACTAGACCCCAGCCAGTGGAAGCAGGGGTTCAGATTTGGTTTACGTATAGCAGGAGGAGGAACCGACCCCGGAACTTCTGTATATATACATCTCAACACTAAGACCCATATTTCTTCAGCTTATCGAATACATCACACCTTTTATGAAGCCATGAAGGCAGAGTTACTGTTCCCCACGCCTCCCAAAACTTGTTTCTTGAACTAGCTGGAGCTGTAGCGTCTAGTCTCCACAAATCTGACTGTTTCTTCTGTGGTGGAACTCAGATGGGAGACCAATGGCCTTGGGAGGCGCAAGAATTGAACTATTCTATCCCATATAACCAAACCGATCTGTATAAAGCCACCAGTGAAAGGGTATTAGCTAACCCTATTGTAGGTAATTTATGTTTAGCTCGTACAGGACCACAGTTTACTATGCTAGTTGGACAGCTGGTCTGTCTGAATCAAACGTTTTACAATGCCACTACTAAGAAAACGTCCTGGTGGTCGGGTGTAAACACTCCAGAACCTTCCAACCCTTTAGTCATCTTTCCCAATCTTGCTAAGCTTTGGACTAATTTGGTTTCTCACAATACCTGGCAAGTACCACCTGGACTATATTGGATTTGTGGAACCCGAGCATATGCCCAGCTCCCTAGTAACTGGGGAGGTGCATGTGTATTAGGAACTATACGGCCTTCCTTCTTTCTTTTGCCCATCTCCCACGGGGAACAATTAGGTTTCCCGATATATAAAAGCTGACAGAAGCGAGAGGTTTTAAAAATAGGCCAATGGGATAAGTGGGATAATGAGGAATGGCCACCTGAGAGAATCATTTCATACTATGGACCCGCCACTTGGAACCAAGATGGGACCTGGGGATACCGCACACCTGTTTACATGATCAATCGTATTATACGCTTGCAAGCTGTTGTTGAAATAATAACGAATGAAACTAGTAAAGCTTTTACCCTTTTAGCTAAACAGAGTACACAAATGCGTACAGCTATTTATTTATTTATTTATTTATTTAACAGTATTTCTAAACCGCCTTATCATAATAATCAAGGTGGTATCACAGCAAACAATCTGGTAGTGTGAGTGTGTTATACATGCAGTGAGGGAGAAAATTTAGTTGGGTGCGTGTTGTGTTGTGTGCTAGATTAGTTTGATCTATGTACAAAGTGGGCTATATACAGTGGTGCTACAAACATCTTATATACATACAGTGTTAGGCGGTGACGTGTGCTGATATATAGCTATTTGGACTATGTGATGTGTCCATAGTGTTCTATGAACAGCATGGTTTTCAGCTGTTTCCTAAAGTCCTTGAGGTCTGTAGTTGCCCTCAAATCGTCCGGTAGTTTGTTCCATATTGTTGGAGCAGCCATGGAGAGTGCTCGGTCTGTTGTGTCCTTGCGTGTGTGTTTGTATTCACTTGGGGTGCTGACTCGGTTGTGAGTTTGTTTTCTTCTTGGACGTGTACTGGTGTCTGGTTGTATGAGGGTGTGCAGGCTGTTGGCTGATGTGTGCTGTTTTATCTTGTATAGGTTTATGATAGTTTTGTATCTGATGCGTGCACTGATTGGAAGCCAGTGTAAGTCCTTTAAGGTGGGTGTGATGTGCTCCTGTCTTGCAGTTCCGGATATGATTCGTGCTGCGGTGTTTTGTGCCAGTTGGAGTGGTTTGATGGCTTGTTTCGGTAGACCAAGGTATATCGGATTGCAGAAGTCCAGTAGTGGGGTTATCAGAGCTTGACATACGGTACGGAAGTGTTCTGGGGCGAGGAGTGGTTTCAGTCTCCTGATGATTCGCATCCTGTAGTAGGCTTTTTGTATTGTTTTGCCTATGTGTGGCTTGAGATTGAGTTTATTGTCCAGCGTAACCCCGAGGTATCTCACTTCTGACCTTATTGGTATAGTAGTGTTTTGTATCTTTATATTCGGTGGGTGTATGAAGTTTTGGTTCCGAGTGATGATTAAAGCTTCAGTCTTGTTGTAGTTTATTGCGAGGTTGTTGTCCTGACACCAATTGGTCATTTGTGTAAGGCAGTCTGTTATCTTAGAGAAGTCCGGGTTGTCGATTGATATCGGAGTGTATATCATGATGTCGTCCGCATAGATTGTGTATTGAATGTTGTTCTCTTTCATGATGTTGCATATTGGTTGGATGTAGATGTTAAATAGGAGTGCTGAGAGCGCAGATCCTTGAGGTACTCCTTGACGGATTTTGATGGGTCGGGAGGTGATGTGTCCCACCTTGACCTGTAGCTGTCTTTCGGTTAGGTACGAGTGGAACCATTTCAGTGCGATGCCGTGTATACCAGTGTTTTTTAGTCTTTCCAGGAGCATGTTGTGGTCCACTGTGTCGAATGCTGAGGAGATGTCGATGAAGATCATTATGATTCCATTCCTGGTATTGTCAATTATTCTTAGGATGCTGTCGAAGAGGTAGATCAGTAGTGTTTCGACACCGTGGTTGGGACGAAATCCGTGTTGGTTGTCGTCGAGTGTTTCATGTTTGTCGATGTGATCCTGAAGTTGTAGTTGAACCGCTTTTTCAATGATTTTTGCGAGGAAGGGTATGCTGGAGATTGGTCGGTACGCTGCTGGATCTTTTTTGTCGAGAGTTGTTTTCTTTGTGATTGGTCTTACTGATGCAAGTTTTAGTTGCTTTGGCATGATTCCTTGAGTGAGTGAGTCGTGTACTATTTTATGTATGGTTGGGATGAGGCTTGATTTGGTGGCTTTGACCCATGACACTGGGCATGGGTCTGTAGGAGCGGTGCTAGTGTTGATTGTAGAGATGATGTGGGATATCTGTTCTGTTGAGGGTGAGGAGAATGTGTCCCAGGTTTTGGGGTATACGTCCGTTCTTGTGGTTCTGCTAGGCGTTGTTTGTTCTGTGGAGTGAAATTTCTCTTTGATGTGGTCGGCGAATTCCTGTGGATCAATTTGTGCTTCCCCTTCAGTTGTTTGCTCTTTTGTGAGGATCTTTACTATTTCAAAAAGCTCTCTGGGTTTGTTGATGGAGGTATTTATCATGTTTGTGTGGAATTCCCTCTTTGACTGGTTGATGTGTTCATTGTATTGCTTTTGCTTCGTTAGATAAAGATGCTGGTCGGCAGTTGTTTTGTTTTTTCTCCATCTCCGTTCAATCTTCCTGAGTTCCCTCTTTTCCTGTCGTATTTTTGTTGAGTACCATGGTTTGTTTTGTCTCCTGTTGTGGTATTGTTTCTCGGTCCCACCCTTGGATGTTGTGGCAGCGTTGGCTAAAATGCTGTTCCAGCTGGAGACTTGTTCCTCCAGGTCATCTGTAGAAGTGTTCAGGTGTTGTATTGTGTCCTGTATGAATTCATCCTTGTCAAAACGCTTGAATCGTCTTTGTGTGTGTGAGATGTTTGCTCTTTCGATCGTCTGGGCCTCTTGTGACCGCAGCCTTGTCTCGATTAAGTAGTGGTCAGACCATGGTACTGGGGTAATGGTGGGTGGAGAAATCAGGTCTCTTGATGTTAGGTAATTGGATGCGAATATGAGGTCTGGCGATGATCCATGTCTGTGTGTTGGTGCATTGATTATTTGTGTGAATTGAAGTGAGGACATTGCTTGAAGGAAGGCCTCTGCGTCTTTGGCATTGGTGGATTTTAGGTTGAAGTCTCCAATCAGCAGCGCTGGTTTGTTGTTTGTTGTTATGGCACAGGCTTCTTCGAGTGTGAAGGCCAGTTCGTCGGGTGGGGCTCTGGGTGCCCTGTATGTTAGGCAGATTGCAATGCTCTTGTTCTTGATGCTAATTGTGTTACAGTGCTGTGTATCGGTGAGGCTCTGTGTCTTGAAGTTTAGTTTTGATTTCGCTATTATCAGGACTCCTCCTCCACGTTTGTTGGTGCGTGGGCAGTTGTACGCTGAGTAGTTGTTTGGTACTAGTTGGTTGAGTAGAACATTGTCCGTCTTGTTGAGCCATGTCTCTGTGATGCATATTATGTCGGGCTGTCGTTCTTCAATGTGGTCTACAAGCGTGTGTATCTTGTTGCAGACGGATCTGGCATTTATGAGCTCTATCGTGGTTGTCTCTGTTGAGGAGGTTGCTGTTACATGTGTTTCCTTTGAGCAGGTGTGGGAGCTTGATTTGTGTCTGTATGGTCGTTTTGCATGGGAGGTTCTGAGTGTCTCTTTGTGTATGTGCCGTGATTCTAAATATGGCAATACGGTTGGTGAGTGCCATGTTGTGTTTGCTTGTGGGTGGTGGGGGTGTGTGGTTGGTGGGAGGATTTGTGTAACTAGTAGGTAGAGTGGGAGGAGGTAAGTGGTGTGCATGTTGGTTTTTTTGACGTTCTGTTAAGGTGATGCCTGTTTTCTTAAGTCTTCGTCTGTTGGCTGTTTGGAGAGATTTGTATCTGGTGAGATAGCCTGTCTCATGGAGGGATGACCGGATCGGTGTAGGGCGTCTTGGTGCGGGAGCCTGTCCCGTGGAGGGAGCCTGTCCCGTGGAGGGCGAGCCGGATACGTGTAGGGCGTCTTGGTGCGGGAGCCTGTCCCGTGGAGGGCGAGCCGGATCTGTGTAGGGCGTCTTGGTGCGGGAGCCTGTCCCGTGGAGGGAGCCTGTCCCGTGGAGGGAGCCTGTCCCGTGGAGGGCGAGCCGGATTCGTGTAGGGCGAGCCGGATTCGTGTAGGGCGTCTTGGTGCGGGAGCCTGTTCCGTGGAGGGAGCCTGTCCCGTGGAGGGCGAGCCGGATTTGTGTAGGGCGTCTTGGTGCGGGAGCCTGTCCCGTGGAGGGAGCCTGTCCCGTGGAGGGCGAGCCGGATTCGTGTAGGGCGTCTTGGTGCGGGAGCCTGTCCCGTGGAGGGCGAGCCGGATTCGTGTAGGGCGTCTTGGTGCGGGAGCCTGTCCCGTGGAGGGAGCCTGTCCCGTGGAGGGCGAGCCGGATTCGTGTAGGGCGTCTTGGTGCGGGAGCCTGTCCCGTGGAGGGCGAGCCGGATTCGTGTAGGGCGTCTTGGTGCGGGAGCCTGTCCCGTGGAGGGAGCCTGTCCCGTGGGGGGCGAGCCGGATTCGTGTAGGGTGTCTTGGTGCGGGAGCCTGTCCCGTGGGGGGAGCCTGTCCCGTGGAGGGAGCGCCGGATTCGTGTAGGGCGTCTTGGTGCGGGAGCCTGTCCCGTGGAGGGAGCCTGTCCCGTGGAGGGCGAGCCGGATCTGTGTAGGGCGTCTTGTTGCGGGAGCCTGTCCCGTGGGGTGAGGGCCGGGTCTGTTGGAGAGTGTGTAGTGGAAGTGTGAGCTTGGAGGTGGGGAAAGTGTGGTGTACTGAGAGAGTTCTACTTGCGGTTCTGACGTCCTTCGCCTCGGACTGCTCCTTGCTGGGTTCTCCTGTGCTCCTGCTATTTATCAGAATCGCTTAGCACTTGATTATTTACTAGCAGCTGAAGGTGGAGTGTGTGGAAAATTGAATTTAACTAACTGTTGTTTGCAAATTGATAATGAAGGTCAAGTTGTTGAAGGCATAGGCTTGCTTCCTCATTTGGTTAGCTATGTACCAGTCCAGACCTGGCATGGCCTAGATCTTGATGGATGGTTTGGTTCTATGTTCTCAGGATTGGGCGGCCTGAAAACACTCATATTCATTGTATTATTAATATTGGCTGTATGCTTGTTTCTCCCATGTCTCCTACCCCTTTGCTTACGCATGATAACCTCAGCAATTGATAGCACTGTAGAACGGAAGACAGCTACAAAAGTATTAGCCATGTGGCAATATCACCCTATACCCCAACATGATACTGTTACACGAGTATAATATGTGATTTAATTCTCACCCTTTCTCACTTGCGGGTGAGAATAATCAAAAGGGGGAATGTGGCAGGCTAAGGCCTACAATAGCCTGTGAACATATGGGAGGCCTGTAAGCTAGGCCTGAGTCCCCTACCCCCACCTGAGACTAATAGTGCTAAGAAAGACCAAAGTCAGTGAAAGTCTGAGAAACTGCTTTAAACTGCTTTTTGATAAGTTTGTATGAATCCTTTATTAAATTCTTCCATGCTGATGATAGATATGTTCCATTGTTCTGCATTCTCACATTCTCTGAGCCTAGAAATGACCTTGTAGAAGAAATGTATCTATGTCTAGAAACTGTGCCTTTGTTAGAATAGCCTGAGAAGGGGGAACAGGGTGCTAGGCCCAGAGGGGTCCCCGATTGGACAGGTGCAGGGGGCGTTGGGACCAATAGAAAGTTTGCCTGTATTGTAGGCCGGGTCCACCTACAAAAGGGTCTCTAATTTTTCACCAAGATTGCCCGAGTACATGGGAGCCGTACACCAGGATTTAAAAGAATTCAGATTACAGTCACTTGTCAGCAAAATTCCTTTTATTCAGTACAAGCAAAAAACTGCAAGCACAGATACACAAGTGTCTGTCTGAGGGACCCAGGTGCAGGCAGTGTTCTTAACCTCCAATACAGTGGTGGGGGCAAGAAGGCTGCCCACTGAAGCTCCACAGTAGCACTCTTTTATATACCTCTCTATAGCAACATTTTGAATTACTGACGTCATTGGCCAAACTTGCAAAAAAACAGCAAAACCTGCTAAGTCAGAGAACTTCGGCCAGTGCAACCTTCAGACCCCACCTATGTTTATCACCAAGCAACAGATTACTAAACAACAGTTGGTATTCCAAGGTCTGCTTAAGGTCAGCTTATCAGTTGGTCACAACCCCCCTTATCTCTGCCTGAGTCCTGTATGATCTGACACTGTGCTCTTCAGGGTTCAGAGTATGGCTCAACTAACAGTTTTGTTTTTTCAGCTTCTGGGCCTGTATTCCATTTGACCTGTTTTCTTAGGCCCACATCCTCTTGTACACTTCTGTTCAAAAGTGTGGTTCACCAGGCTCTCCCATACAAGGCTGCAAAATACTCTGTTTCATAACCCACATGCGTGTCTTCTTGTGTCAATCATATGTTGCTGTGTATAAATTTTCAGGCAGGTAAGGGCAGGCAGGCAAGGGTGCAATCATACAAAGCAAACCTATAGAGCAGGCTTGCAATCCAGACTTGGACTGATTATCCCTTCAGTATCAAATTTTGAAAATTGTATATAAGGAATTTGTTTCTGTTCTCCATTGCTCAGTCACTTTTGGATGCTTTCCTGTCTGAGCCTTGTGCACAATAAATTGGCTTGGAACCTGCCATTGACTCCTGGATTTATTCATTGCGTGCACTTCGCTGCTACAGTTATACCATAAAGATCAATGGACCAACAACTGTTTCAACCTGTATCTTATGTACAGGAACCATTGGTGATGAAAGAAGATGTCGAAGCAGCATTGAAACCCTTATTAAAGAACAAAGCACTGGGCATTGATGACATTCCCATTGATGTATTACAGCAATCTGATGCAGCTGTTACCATACTTACACAGCTTTGCCAGGAAATTTGGAAGACAGCATCATGGCCAACTGACTGGAAAAGATCTGTGTTTATACCAATACTAAAGAATGGTGATCCAACTGACTGTGCAAATTATTGCACAATCATTCTGATTCCACACCCCAGCAAGATTCTATTGAAGATTATTCAGCAGAGACTACAACCATACCTGGAACGAGAGCTGCCTGAAGTGCATACACGGTTCAGGAGAGGGTAAGGAATGAGAGACATCATCGCAGATGTGAGATGGATCATTGAAAAGACCAAAGAATGCTAAAAGGATATCTATATGTGTTCAATTGACTACATCAAGGCTTTTGACTGTGTAAACCATGAGAAACTCTGGGCCATATTAAGAAACATGGGTATACCAGAACACCCGATAGTTCTCTTGCACAACCTTTAAAATCAGCAAAGGTGTACAACAAGGCTGCATACTTCCCCCTACCTGTTTAATTGATATGCAGAATAAATCATTAGAGAAGCAGAACTGTTTGAAGACGACAGAGGTGTGAAGATTGGTGGAAGACTCATCAAAAATCTTTCCTATGCTGATGATACCACATTACTAGCTGAAAGTGAAGATGATCTGAAACATTTGCTTCTCAAGATCAAAGAACATAGTCTTAAAATGGGCCTGCACCTTAATGTAAAGAAGACAAAGATCCCGACAGCTGGCAAAATCAATAAGTTTATCGTTTGATGGAGAAGAAATTGAAATAGTTGACAGTTGATCCAAGTTGGCTAAAGTTATCAATAAAGAAATGACGAGCAGTCAAGAAATCTGATGATGCATTGCTCTTGGCAGAATAGCTATGAAGGACCTCGACAAGATTCTCAAGAGCAGAGATGTCTCTCTCCATACAAAGATTTGACTTCTTCAAGCCATGGTATTTTCAATAATGTTATATGGATACGAAAGTTGGGCAGTGAAAACAATAGACAGGAAGAAAATTGATGCCTTTGAATTATGGTGCTGACGAAGAATACATATACTGCCTAAAGAACAAACCAGTCAGTACTAGAGGAGATCAATCCTAAACCTTTTTTAGAAGCTCAGAAGACAAGACTTCAACATTCATACTTTGGAAACATCATGCAAAGAGAGAGATCGTTAGAGAAAAACATCACGCTTGGCAAGATAGAAGGTCAACTCAAAAGAGGAAGGCCAGCAATGAAATTGATCGCTACAATAACAGCAGCTATGGGTGCCACTCTATCAACAATGAGCTGCCTGACTGAAGATCGAGCACAGTTTAGGACAATTATCTAGAGTGTCGCCATGAGTCGATACCGACTCACCGGCACTTAACAACAACAACTACAACAACAGAGAAGAGCCACCAAAATGCTAAAGGGGATGGAAGTATACCCCTATGAGGAGAAGCTTAAAAAGTTAGGGCTCTTAAACTTGGAAAAGAGATGGGTGGAGATATGACAGGGTCTATAAATTTAATGAATGGAGTGGAATGGGTAAACATAGATTGGTTGTTTACACCATCAAAACGAAGAAAGACTAGGGGACATGCAATGAAGCTACAATGTAACCCAGTTAAGACTAATAGGAGAAAATACTTTTTTCACTCACTGCGTAATCAAACTCTGGAATTCGTTACCAGAGGATGTAGTAAAAACTGTTAGTGTAGTTGGGTTTATAAAAGTTTAGACAAGTTCCTGGAGGAAAAGTCCATAAAACATTATTAAAGCAGACCTGGGAAATCCACTGCTTGCCCCGGGACAAGCATTGTGAAATCTGTGTGTCTTTTTGGGAACATTCTAGGTACTTGTGACCTGGATTGGCCACTGTTGGAAACAGGATACTGGGCTTGATGGACCTTGGTTTGACCCAGTATGGCATATCTTATGTTCTTAACCCAAGACACTTCTAATTTTCTCCTCATGCTATGGTTAATAAGCACCAGGAGAAGAAGAATCAGTACAGGGCAGGAAGGAAAAATAGTGAGAATTAAGGGAATAAGTGAAAATCAATTAGATATTGTAAGAACGAGGATCAGAATCGCCATTGAAAAGGAGGGTGAGAGATGATATTGTGAAGATAATAAAAATAATAAAGAACTTGTGGTTTATGTGTTTAAGAAAGGAGATGAGGTTAGTGGGAGAGGTGATTAGCACCAGATGTGTATGAAATAGGCTTGGTGGCAAATGGGGGAGCAGAATGATAGAGATAATCCTATATCTTTTTATATCCTTTTCACTCATCTAGTCTTGGATCCCCCTTCCATCTTTCATCCTTCATCCATTGCCAGTCCACCTTCCCTCTTTCCCCTCTCATTCTGGATCCCCTTCTGTCCTTTTCCATCTCAGATTTTTCTCTTATTTCTCATTTTGCCTCCCTCTATTACACCCAATTCCATTCCTCCACTTCCTTATCTCTAGTCCTCCTTCCACCTCATAACTCGAGTCTTTCATCCATCCCTCTCCTTTACCTATCTCGAATCCTCTCCTCCCCATCTCCAGAACTTTCCTTATCTTTTCTCCGTTTCCATCCCCAAGATCCTTCTCATCTTTTTCCCCAATCCTCGGAATCTTCTCTCTTTGTCTATTTCCTCTCCCATCTCTGAGATTCTATTCTCATGCCAAATCCCCTTCCTCCTTTCCCTAAACTGAGCACTAAGATAACTTATCCCTCACCCCAACAAAGTAAGACCAAAAAAATAAAATACCCAGACACATAGAAAGGTTGGAAAGAACTTTATTTTTATAAGTAAAATGGCATTTGCATTAATTAATATGCAAAACTATGCAAATATAGTAACATAGTAAATGACGGCAGATAAAGACCAGTATGGTCCATCTAGTCTGCCCAGAGAGATGGCAAGAGTAGGTGCACCTACCGCTCCGTGCAGGCCACCCCTCCCCATGTCTTTGTTTAGGGGTGAACCCACTGCTCTGTGTAGGACACCCCTATTTGTTGAGAAATTAGATAGTTAAGTTTATTTTGATTTTATCCTGTTGCTGCAAATGTGCTGCAGAATTGATGCAGAATAATTTTAGTTCAAATATTTTATTTTATAATAAATAAAAATGCATACCCAAACAAGATACAAGCATTTAAACTAACACCATGCATGCACTGGAAGCCAAAGAATAGTTTTCCAATACAAGATAACCATGTTCAAATTTTATCAGATAAAGTCATACATGCATCTGAATTCAGAACTATTTACAAAGAATGGATGTTATGTTATGTTTATTTCACTTGCTTAACCGCCCTTCTGTGTTAATCAGAGCGGTGTACATTACATAAAATAACAAAGTGAGGCACAAGGCCGGAAAATTGAAGAGAAATTTACAATTCTTAATAGGATAGGGGAGAGAGAGTAAGTAGAGAACAAGAAGCACAAGGGGAGAGGCTACAGGAAAGGGGTGGGAAGGGTAAAAGCTAGGGAAAAGAGGTGGGTCTTTAAGTCACGTTTAAAGGTAGGGTGATGGGGCTCTAGACGGAGGGAGGTAGGGAGAGAGTTCCAGAGGGCAGGGCCTATATTTATTTGGTAGACCAATTAAATAATATTACAGTAGTCTATAAAGGGACAGTATAATCTGTACTAGACTTGAATTCTAAACAGTGTTTGATCTAAAAACAAATGTAAGTTCTAAGTGTGCATCTTGAAAAAGGCACCACAGAAACCCCTATTAATTTAAGCTCTAAATTAGAATCAATAACACCACCTAGGTATTGTACTTCTTTTTTAATCAAACAATAGTATCATCCAGAGAGAAGGTTTCCGGAGACTGAAACATTTTATCTTTGGGAATGATCATGACCTCAGTTTTAGCAATATTAATATGTAATCCATTTGCCAAGAATCATTCTCTGATCTTAGGAAACGCTTTCACCAGTCCAGAAGAGTGAATCCCTTCCATAGATAACAAGGGCACATATAGTAGAATGTCATCAGCACAGAGCTTATATTCAAATCTGGAAGAGTTGGCACTGAATAATCTTAGCAATAGTATTTCCAATCTAATTCCAAAAAATTTGTACATGGGGACACTCAAAAATAGCATGAACTAGAATACTCATCTTTTAGTAGGCGGTGCTTAGATTTACACAGGGAGTTGCATACATCATTTTGTATTCTATAAAGTACATGCTTCCTTTGAGGTCACGCCTATGCTCTGCCTATGCCCCAACTTCATGAGCAGTCCAACCAGAGACAGGCGCGATAGACATTTTTGCACACCTTACAGAATCATAACCAGTCAATATGTGCACAGAAGTGTGCATGCATGCATTTAAGTCCTGGAAATTGCAGACTTGCATGCATAGGAGGCCTGAATCTTTCCATGGCGCTCTAGAAATTCTCCCCCCCTTGTGCTTAATAGCTAGCAATAATGTCTAAAGTGCAAAGTTAATTAACAAGGGGAAAAGCAGGTATCTTTGGACAGACGAAAGGTATCTGATAGAGCAACATTAGCCACTGTCTGAGATTTAAAGATGGTATAAAATATCCAAACATATCTAAAAAAAAAAACCTGTCATCATACCCAAAAACACTCTTACTACTGTGGTGAGGAGGAGGCAGCCCAGCAGGAAAATAAAAGAGAAAGAAGAACTTTTTCTTCTTCTCGGGGGATGGGTTCACTGGAACACATACATCACAGCAGAATCCCTGAGAGAAACCAAGAGGGTAGTGCTAGGTTTAAGCCACTCCCAGACCCCATGACATCCTCAGGCAAGAGTAGGAGGTACAAGTGGGTGGAGTCAGGAAGGGAGTTGCCCTGCTCAGCGTTTAAGTTTGAGAGAACAAACAAAGTGAGCAGAGGGGCCAAGGACTCCAGAAAGGCCAGGAACTGCAGAGAGGCAAGAGAGCCTAGAAGAAAGGCCAGGAACTGCAGAGGCAGCAAACACAGCAGAACCAACAACCAGGAAAGAAGCAGTTACAAAGTGAGCAGCAGCAGAGACAAGAGCAGCCAGCACTGCAGCCCAGGAAGCTACAGGGAAGGTTCCAGGCAAAGGACCAAGCAGACTGGCTACAGGGAGAAAGAGAAAAGGTTGGCTTTAAGAAAGCTAAGGCAAGAGTGCTTAGACTCACCGGAGGAAGGGTCTATCTGCAGGCAGCAGAAGCCCCAGGAAGGGAAGTGGAGAGCTTACCCTGAGTCACTGTCTAGCTCAGAGACAGAGGGAGTTCCAAGCCGTAGAAGCCTCAGCCAGGAAGGTGCTGCAACCAGACTCCAAGGTAGGAGAGATAAAGCCATAAAGCCTAAACCCTGTGTTACATGCTCTGACTCAGAAGAGAGGTTAAAGCCTAGGAAAACCCGGAATAGGAGTAAGGGGTTTGCCAGGGACACTGAACAGGAAAAGCCCAGTGAAATCCTACCAAAGGGAGAAAGGGTCATTCAGTGGCATAGGCTATTTAATCTGCTAAAGAATATTAAGGATAAACTGCCTGAACGATTACAAGCATTGCCAAGTTACAGCTCAGTTGAAAGCATCGAAGTAGCAGGCCAAGAAAGTGACCTTACTTCAGTTTGTTCTGAGATGGACTGTAATGTGTGCATGAAGGCTGAGTAATGGAAGCCTGAGAAAAGAAGCTTGTGTAAATAGAGTTACTACAACACTGGTTACAAGTGTTATCTTGAGAGGAGAAGAATAATCCTGTATTTTGCTTTGACCTGAATGTGTACATTTGCTTTGAAGATTTTGTCAACCATTTTTGACACGGATGCTAATAAAATTCCTGTGTGCTTTAAAACAACCACTCGGTTCATAATCTCCTTAACACAACTACAATCCTTGGGAAAGAGGAATTTGAGATGGCTTCCCGTCCCTACTAGGCAACCGCCTGGTAGGGGCGCGACCGCCACACTACCCAAAAAGATGTGTCCATTTTGGCTTGATCAAATGCTTTTTCAGCATCTATGGATAACAGAGCAATCGGATAACTGCTACCCTGGGCCACCACTATCAGGTCCTGAAGAAAAAGAGGATGGCTTTCATAAAAAACAAGAGATCACAGACAGAGGAAGACAAGCATCAGTATTTGGAAAAGCTAAGACACAAATGGGGAAAAAATAGCCAATGAATAACATGGGGTGACAAAACATTTTTCAGAAATGTTAGTGAGAGGAAGAAGTGCAAAAGTGTATTGTCAGACTCAAAGGTAAAAGGGTAGAAGCTGATGAGGATAAAGCGGAATTTCTTAACAAATATTTCTGTTCTGTGTTCATAGTTGAAGGGCCATGAGCAGGACCTCAGAAAACACCCAGAAATAGAAACAGAAGTAAGTTAGATCTTGAACGATTTTCAGAAGACTGTGTTCCTGAGGAACTAGCTAAACTAAAAGACAAGGTGATAGGGCCAAATGCGATACATCTGAGAGTATTGAAGGAACATGGGGAGATTCTGGCAGCTTCACTGTCTGACCTTGTCAATGCTTCTTTAGAGTCAGGAGTAGGCCAAGAGGACTGAAGAAGGGCACATTTGGTCACTTTACACAAAAGCGGAAGTAAAGATGAGGTTGGAAACTACAGGCTGGTTAGTCTGACCTCACTGGTGATTTGTACTGCCACAAGAGCATTGAGATGGACAACCAGGCCACTATGCATGTGGCAATTGTTCATGGTGTGGATCCACTATTAATGGTGTTTTTTGGAATCATATTGATGGATTGTGTCATCATAGCCAAAATCACTTGGACTGCAACTCTACCTGGGTTGTCTATATGAACTCTAATGAGCTCAAAGGGTTGAATCTCAATATCGACTGGATGACACTGATTTAAATCCTTCCTTCAGAGTATACTCCACTGACTTTACTTCATTCATCTGATTGGCTGCTGATCTTTGTTTAGATTGGCTAAGATTGATCATGATTGAGTATGAATTGTTGTGCTAAGCTAGCCAATGTCTGCTCTGTCAATTTTGATTGGCTCCATGCGTGCCAATTGGGGACACTAATTAGGGCTTTTAGTTGGCAGTTTCCTTATCTGTTTCTTTCTTATGCTTTCATTTTAATTAGTTGGCTTTCCTTTCTACTGATGTGTGTTTTATTGTAAACCGCTTTGTGTTATACCTATCTCTAAGGTGGTACATAACAATTTTAATAAACACAAACTACCAACCTTGGATACTTAACACTGGGAATTGAATTCTGGGGGACCCAATGGACTTGTTCTTCCTCCAAAACTGGTGTAAATTGGAAATAGAGATGAAGTAATTTCAGCTGGAACTCCATCCGAGGATACAGATGTTAAACTGTCATAGGTAAAATAACAAGTAGATGGCCTTAGTATTGCTCAGCACCTGCATCTGCATTACCTCCACATAATTAACTCCATTTGCTCAATCCAGGCCTGAGATGCCATCAGATGGGAAGCAAGAGGATGTAGTAAAAGCTGTTAATGTAGCCGGGTTTAACAAAGATTTGGACAAATTCCTGGAGGAAAGGTCCATAAACCATTATTAAAGGGGAAATTCACTGCTTGCCCCAATACAAGCATTGTGGATCCCTGCGTCTTTTGGGGAAGCTGCTAGGTACTTGTGACCGAGATTGGCCACTGTTGGAGGAAGGATGCTGGTCTTTATTGTCCCAGTATGACTTATCTTATGTTCTTAAGATTTGTGATATGTGACTTGATTTCTTTCATAGCCTCCATTTGTGTTTCCATCACAGTCTTCAGGCTATGCAATTCTGATAACAATGGGGGAGTGGGGAACAATATTCAATGGCATTTGCACGGTTTACAAACGTGTTAATTATGTAAATGCTGCTTACTGGGATATTCAGCAGCACTAAAACGGTTAGTGCCACTGGATATCCGTGGGTGGCGCTGCTACATGCCCCGATACTACGTGAGTAGCATTGGGGCGTTGAGGGGTGGAGCGGTGGCAGCACCCACGCTAACCAGGCAGTGGCGATATTGAGCTGTTGCCCGATTAGCTTGCATGCTAAGTGGCACTCCAGACATTAAATGACAGTGGCCAACATTGAATATTCAGAGTTATTATTCAGCAGCGACGGCTATGTGTTTTAGAAGAGTTAGAGGCAATAAAGAGGGGGAGAACATTATTCCCATGAATTCAACATACCTATATCATGATGGAGAAGCAGCAACTAATAGGATCTTTAAAACCCAAAAAATGAAATATCCTATTGTACAAACAATCTAATGATGTTCTCCCCCTCTTTATTGCCTCTAGCACAGAGATACAATTGCAGATTAGTATTCACTTAAAAGACTTTCACAGAGTGCATATGTGAGTATTTTTATGGGATAAGAATAGCATGTTCACTATATCACTCCATTCTTTACTATCTGATCTTCATATTACCCTCTGCCCTACGTTCTCTCCTTTTTTTATGTCACTAAGTTTTATTGATATATACTTTTCAATGGTTTTTAACTTTTTAAGTGTGTATTTTTAATTGTAATGTCTGGGGGGTGTCTTGTTTTAATTTTTTATTATTATGAGTATTCATTCTTATAACACATTTATTCCTACAACATATTTATTTGATTAGTCTATTGTGTGTATTGATTTTAATGTTTCTGTTTTTATGTCTTGTTATTACTTACTTTTTGTTATTTATTATTTGTTATTAAATTGAATATCTGGTGTCATCACACAGCCAAAGATGCCGCAGAAGCCAACCGGGCAGCAGCGATATTGCAATGCTGCCCAATTAACTCCCACGGGTAAAGAGAGGCCTTTTTGGGAATCTGCCAGGTACTTGCGACCTGGTTTGGTCACTGTTGGAAGCAGGATACTGGGCTTAATGGGCATTGGTCTGACCCAGTAAGGCATTTCTAATGTTCTTAAATATTTTAATATGCATTTTTATGTACAAGCATTTGGCCTATAGGGATACGAGCCCCAGAGCTGGTTTTGAGATCTGTACTGTTTTTGTTCTGTTTTAGTTTTGTCTGTTCTTTTTTTAGATTTTGAATTTTTGTTGTTTGGATTTTGTTGTAAACCTCTTTGGTGCGTGTAGCTATAGATGGTCAATAAATTCTGGTATAAACAATTTAGGGCCTGATATTCACAGACACTTATCCAAGATAGCAGGACCTGCTATCCCTTGATTTTAAATAGCATTATCTGAATAATGCTGCAAAAAATCATTGCAGACCGCCCCAGTGTTATCCAGGCAGCATCAGGGTAGTCTGTTGACCCAGGGAGGGTGGTCTCAAGAGTTATTCAGTTAGGGGTGATATTCAGTCCACTAACCAGATAACTATCCAGATAAAGTTAAGACAGCAAAAAGGTTGTCATGTCTTTATCTGATTAACTATCCGGATATCAGGCTGAATATTGACGCTATCAATATAGCACCAGTGGTAAGAGCTGAATCTAGAGTCAGTGCCAACAACAATCCGAATACTAGTGCTGAATATCCAGATTTATTTCAGCTGCACACTGATCATCCTGGCTGAATATTGATCCTTTAGCTTATAGTGAATTGAAGTAATAAGTTGCCAATAAATACTTTATAGAATATTTCTAGAGCACTGAAAAGCGCCATTACAAGTTTGCTCATTGTACACTAGTTTTCTGCATTTAAGTTACTCTATACATTTTGGAACAAATAAACGAAAACAAAATTTCATTGACAATGACAAGGCATTGAAGGGGTAGGGCAGTCAATGTTTTGTTCTGTCTCATTTGTTTTCATTTCATTGGTGGGTTTGGTTTCTCTTTTTTTGTGTGCTATTTTTTTACTAGTGCACAAATAAATTCCTGCCTACCTCGCCAAAGAAACATACCAAAAATTGTGAGAAAAAAGCCCTCATCTTGGGGCCCAAGAGCACCATTGCCCCCAGCCACCTCATCTGATCGCCCATCCCATGCTTCTCCAGTCATTCCTGGACTACCTCCTGCCTAGTCTAGTTTTCAGGATATCCAGCATTAACATCCATGAGGTAGATTTTGCTAAGTCAAGAGATCATCTCACCCCTCTTTCCATAGAAAAGAAATGGATGCCTGTTACAAGTAGAATAAAATATGAAATCCAACTGCTCTCACATAGGGCCTGCTATAAAGAAATTCCATTATACTTTCATTCCTTGATAATTCCTTACTGTCCCATCCGAACATTAGCATCTAAACAACAGAACTTATTGGCAATACCACCACCTTCGCAGTTTAAACGTAAACTAACTAAACGTATAGGGCCCGATACTCAAAAGGCACTTGCATGGTTAACAGCCAGTTAACCATGTAAATGCCTGCTAACCAGATATTCAACGGCACATACACGGGTAGTGGCATCGAATATCCCTGACTAAGTCCCCTACGCTCCCTGATGCTAGCCAGATAGCATCGGAGCATGTCGGAGCATTCAGGGGTAGAGCGGAGACAGAGACTGGCGCTAACCGTGCAGCAACGATATTGGAAGCTGGTTAATGCTTGGCGCCTATAAGATAGGTGAGGAAAACCCTCGCCTATCTTATAGGCGCCGAGGCTAGACGTGCATCATCCAATATTGATGCTGCATGGTTAGCCTTGGTGGCTTCTGGGCAGCATGACCAGACCCGGATATTTACTTCTGTTGCTGTGGAAGTGAATATCTGGGATTTGGGGGTGGGCGGGCAGGGCTAAGCACTCCGGAACTCTCTTCCCTTGAATCTCCACTTAGAAAGTTCCATGCTGAAATTAAAATAAAATTTCAGAATGGCTTTTTGAAAAAACTTTTAACCCTGATTAAGCTTTGGTTTAAGACAACTAGCTGCCTGGCTTTCATTTGTGGCTGTACAGACTTATTGTATGCTGGCTTCCATTCTTCTATAAATTCCCTCCCTGATATTTTTTTTGTCTTTGTTGGGGGGGGGGGGGGGGTTGTTGTTTTTGTTTTCTTGGACTGTGAGCTGCTCAGATGGTCATTGGCTAAAGAGCAGTATATCAAATAATGACATCAATAAATTTGCATGCATTGCCTCCATTGTTTGCAGATGTATACTATTTATTAGTTAGGGACATGTTTACTAATTCCTGTGCTGAAAACATGTGCGTAGGCCGTGTTACCAGCATGGGACTTTTAGCTAACTGTAAGGGGGCATGTATATCCATCCCCCTGCAGTTAGTGCAGGAAAGCTATGCTTTTAATGTGGCAACTGGACCTTTGGGAGCAACTAAGGCTACGTATTGAGGTGAGATTAGTTCTACCCATGCTACCTGCATGAGGCATGGTTATTGTGGGTTACTAACACCGTGCTAGCCACGTCTCGTTGGGAATACCTATGTCCAGCCCAGTTGCCGCCCTGATCTCCACTACCAGGGTAGCATGGGCTTTTTAGCACAGGAATCTCATGCTACTTTTTAGTGCGGCACCCCAATCATGCGCTGACCCCATGCTATCCTGGTAGTGCAATTTAGTAAACATGCCCCTTAGACTCCATGCATACTCATTGTGCATATCTTAAAAACCAGACTAGCTAGGGACTTGGTCTTCACTCTCAGTCCTCAAGGCCCACCAACTAGTGGCATAGCCGGAACTGAATTTTTGGTGGGGCCCACGGTTAACATGGGTGAGCACTAGGCATATGAGTTTGAACTATGCTAGCTATACTCTCTTATTGACGAATAATGCCTTTAAAATGCATCTGATAATACATTGCTAAGTAATCTGCAGTAGTTGCCCAAGATCATGCCTCATGGGTGACCCTAAATATTTTAAACGCTTACCAATGATAAACCACATACATACATATGGAAACAATTCAATTTTATTTAAAGATGCCTCAAGAAGCAATACCCTATTACTTAAACTTATCTTTATAGCAAACCTGTACCTGGACAAACATATTAATGCACATAATATCCTGCAAAACGTTCTCAAAACCCTTCATGGCATATATATCCTTCAACAAATGGCTTATTAATCTACTAGGACTCCAAAGAAAAGAAACTTGGCCTATGAAAGGGCAGCACTGAAAATACTACACCAAGCTCTAGAATACCAGTATATCTTCTAATGTGAAAACAGAACAAATTGGAATATTACAGACCCCTACACTGAAACTGCATGCAAATAGCAATACTCAGTCTCCTGCACGGAACACAACTGACCGTTATCTACAACAGAATAAGAGACTACAAATTAGCACAGAAACATGCAGACAAAACTAATGGAAATCCCAAGAAACTAGAACCGTAGAACACTGAAAAAACACATTTCTTCCTGTACTCAGCAAAAACAAAAAATGTACTTTCCCAAAGCTGACATATTCCCGTCTCCAAAATCTCAAAATAGAATATGGCTTTTTGGGCTTTTGTGCATCTGATCATTTTATTCTAATTAAGTTGTTCTGGTCTCTTTGTATTGGCCTTTCCCATAGTCTCTCTTCCATTTTCTCTTTCTTCTTGCTCTTTATCTTCTTCGTTTCTAGGTACAAATAGGCATCGGTAGTCGTGTCTAACGTTATACCTGCTTCAAACACAAATAAGCATCGAGGAAAGTGTTTGCTTTTGGCCATAAAGTATCCACTGGGTATAGAGAAGATGGCACCCCGCTATCCCCAATACTATGTACAATCACAATGATAGTAGCAGTGGCATTTAAACGCTGGCTTCCCTGGTCCTAGCCCACTATTCTAACCATTGGGCAATTCCTAGTTGTCCGCAATCTGGGGTACTTTATGGGGATGTCTCTGTAAACGTCCCTGCAGCTGTCCATATCAGGCATATCCATATTTGTAAAACGGTGCCTGAGCTTGCACGTACTAGCTTTTTTTTCAGACAATCTGGCTTGGACGTCCCAGATTGCATTTGCATGTCATTTCCTGTTGTCAAGTTCTATGTTTGTGTGTGTAAAGCGTATGCTTGTGTGTGTTTGCTGGGCGGTGAGGAAGTATCTGTGTGAGCAGAGGGTGTATGTGGAGTGGGTTGTGTAAGGAAGGGTAAGGGTGAGAGTATTTGAGTGGGTGGAAAATAGCATGTCTTTGCTAAGGGGAAAAAGAGGGGTAGGAGTTTGTGAGGGGTGGAGGGATAAGGAGATAGATAGTAATAGAGGAGTAGGTGTCTGCATTTGTGTGTTCCTATGAGGGAAAATGTCAGGGCATCCACTTTCTATATCCTCTTCCATATTCTCATTTTCTCTCACATTTTCTGTATGCAAACAAACAAACATATGGGTACGGAAAGAAAGAGGCACAGATAAATTGATGGACTTGCAACAATAGTGCTCTCACCTGATACAAAATGCACCTATAAAGGCAATTTTAATAATTTTGAGTTTTGTAACTAGTACAGGAGCTTTAAGAAAATAAAGAAAAGCAAAAAGAAACAAGTGCTTTGTTAGAAGAGTGATTATTAGCCTAGGGCCTGATTCTGTGTCCGGTTATATAGTGAAGTTAGATGTGGAAGGGGAGGATCGGAGGTGGAGGCAGGGTGGGCGGTCACTGACCCTGGACGTATAGGGCTGATTCTAATGTTAGTCCTGTATGTCCAGGGCTGGTGACTTGTACGGGGAAGTTATTTCACCTCTGAGGTGGAATAACTTCCCCGTATGTAAAGGATCGGCAGCCCGGGGCTTGGCTTGGGCGGGGGAGGGGCCGAAGGCATTCCCTTCAGCCCGACCCTGCCCTTAGGAGGCTGGATCGGGGGTCGGGCTGAGGGGAATGAGTCCCTGAAGTCCGGCGGCCGGCATCACAGCTCTTCAATGGCGCACAGAGCCATGGCGCCGTGGCTCCATAGAAGAGCCTTGACTGAATTAGCCGGGGACAGTCCTGTATGCGCAGGCCGGGCTGAATTGCAGTCCTGGACTGCACGTACAGGATTGTTCGCAATTCTGACCCTGCGGGATCAGAATCGCGATTCCCTTTGTACGTCCAGCTCAGACCGGATGTATAGAAGGGATCTCCATCCGGAACAGAATAAGCCTGCTAGTGATTAAGTATTGCAAAGGGGAAAAACTATTACAAAATCATTGAATGTATTTACATGAATAATTATTTTCTGCATTCACTTCTGTGGCCACTTTTCTTTAAAGTTAACTCTTGGTTATTGTTGATCTCGATTATACTGCCTCATCTGAGCCGTCAAAGCAGTTTGCAATAATTTGAAAGTCAGAATAAGATAGAAGGAAGGTAAGGGAGGGAATCAATAAAATAGATACAGATTTGTCAATAGGTGCATTAAGCAGAATTAGAAAAACTGAAAGATTCTAAAGTTTAATCATTTCTCTTTGTTCTTCTTGTTCAGATGTTCTGATTACCCTTGAAGGAGTATTACTGTCCCTGATTTGTGCTAAACTCCGCCAGCTGTGCAGCTCTATCAGTTTCAATTTAACTAAGCAGTGGAAATCGGTATGGTGCTATCATGTAAGCTGTAGATCATCATTATTTTCAACGGGCAGGATGGTCAGTTTGCTTAATATATTACTTGCATTCACTGTTCTGGAGCCTTCCCTTCATTAAGGAACAAATCACTCAGAAGAGAAAGGCATGTTTGCATTTGGTACCATTCTTTCAGAGTGTGACATAGAATTATCTTGCAAAGCAACATGCATCATTTGCATTTTATTTAAATTCAGCATTTTTAACACTCCAAAGTACTGGTGAGCAGGCTGGAAAATGTATTCTGACTGAATTCTTTGACTTTGAAGAGCTTGGGATGATGCATCATGGTGAATTATGAATTTCAAATTAAACATAAAATATTCCGTAAAGAAGCAGCTGAGGAAACCCTATAGACCGACCTGCCAAAGATTTAAATTCACAAGGTTTTTTGGTAACTCCCTCAATATGATGCTTTCTTCTGACTGAACACAGAGACACAGAATATAAAGGCAAACAGAGTGCAAGACTTGCTTTGTTTGCCTAGTATCTACTGCAATACCACAGACCCTACTTGGCTGTGACCTTACACAGAGTTGAGCAGACATGAGTATCTTCTCTGCTCTTATGCTATTCTGGCCTCAGTAGCTCATTTTATGCATCCACTAAGATTTTAATTTATCCAGTTTAGTTGACTATGAGGGTCATTTTAAACGGTTCAGTTGTGATTTGAACCTCTGAAGACATCCACGTGGATGCTGAAATCGCAGGCATGTCTCCATAGCTATTCCACAAATGACGTTTGCAGACGTCTCTGGTACAGGGATGTCCAAGTAGGCACAGGGATGTGGTGGAGGCATGTCTGGGGATTGTCAATGTACTCACATGTCCCCGTTCTATCTCAGAAATGTTTGCAGGCACGCCAATGTTTATGCGTGCTCCAAGCATGAATAGGCATCGGAAAAGGGTTTGCTTTCACCTTAAAACAGCCAGAGAGTTTGGAGAAGATGGAGAATTAAGTGACTAGCCTTAGATCACAAAGGTCCACACTGGGATTTGAACCCTGACCACTCTGCTCTTAAGCCACTACTTTAATCATTATGTTATTAGACATCTTGGTCATGAAATGCTAGCTTGGGGGCATCTATATAGATGTTTGATACACATGCATATTGGGTATGTCCATGTTTCTGAAATCTTGCCTGAACTTACACGTGCCTACTTTTTTCTTCAGACGTTCTGGCTTTGACATCCCAAATTGCACATGGACGGATTCCCATTGTGAAATGTGCCTTTTTGGATGTCATTTTAGAGGCCCTATTCATGAGTTGGATATCTGAAAATGGACACTTAGGGGTGCAAATCACAGAGACGTCCCCTGAGCCATTTTAGAAAGCCGGGTATATAGATATCCCCAGTGCCAGAAAGCACATGTCGCACTGGGGCATGGCAGGGGGCATGTCTGGGGGTGTTCCAGGAAAGATACACGTGCATGCTTGATTTCAGAAATGATGATCACGTCTCAATCCATCAGCAATAATGTCCATGTCTACTTTTGCTCCAGGGCACAAATAGACATCATAAAATATCCTGAAGGGAAATGAGGACACCTGTGCATTGGTGTGCCGATCAGAAAACATCTCTGCTTACAATAGAGCAGGCAGGGATGTGCATGCAGCATGGTATAGACATCCCTGTCCTAAAAATTTGCTGAAGGGATGGCTCTGTGGCTGTGGTCTTTGCCGTCCATGTGCAAGTTTCTTAAATCAAGCCAAAACTTCCATATGGCTGGCTTTTTTCATACATTTTGACCTGGATGTCCCAGATTGTACCTAGATGTGATTTCTTAAATGTGCCTTCTTATGAAATATTAATTATAGGTAACAGGCATTTCTGAAGCTATTCTTAAGTATGTTGCTGAGGCTTATTCTAGGAGCTCCTATGGGATTAACAGAACAGCACTATCTCTTTTCTATATTATTTGAGAATTCTAATCTGAATCTCTAAAGCTTAACGGTAGCTAAGCACTTCCTTAGAAACAAAACAATCAAACTAAGCCAAGCAGCACAGAAACTGCATGCACAGCAGGTTAAAAAACAAACAAACCCCTTGTGAAGCCAGAAAGTTACCTATTTAATTTTCATCCTTCTCTGTTATCCTTGTTGCCCTCGCTCATTTTCCAGGTCAGACCCATGGAGCAGGCAGGATTTAACCTTGTCCTCTGTGTCTTAGGGGCTTGTTTACAAAGCCGCGGTAGCGGTTCGCGATCGTTATCGGAGCCACTAACAATCGCGAACCGCTACCACGGCTTTGTAAACAAGCCCCTTAGTTCTCCATGCTAAGGCTTGCTAGCCTTGTGGATATTTTGGTTAAAGTTATGAAAAGGGTTTGAGGTAATATGCAGTGCACCCTTGAACTATACATCTGGTATGTATTTTATTTTTAATAAATAAAAAAACACTAAATTATATAGAACCTGAAATCTGACTCTGTTCACAGCAGCCATTTTAGTCCACTATAATGGTAGTAAAATAAAAAGGAAAATAAAGTGATACCCTTTTATTGGACTAACTTAATACATTTGTAGACAAGCTTTCAAAGGTAAAACCTTCTTTAGGTGAGGACAGAAGACTGTGGGGTATGTTTACTAAGTAGCAGTAGCAGCTTCCGTGCGATATCGGAGCCGCTGTCCTTTCAAATTCAATGGGGCCGCTGCTCCCATATCGCATGGAAGCCACTACTCTTGCTTAGTAAACATACCCCTATATTCGACATTTCACTGGTAACCAGTACAGTGCTCATCAAAGCCAAGCTGGGTGGCCTGGAGTTCTGAATTACTTTTCCAGATACAGTATTTTGCTGATTTTCTGCGCAAAATGGAGAACCTGAGCCCAAGAATATTAGCAGATTATCCCTCAAGTCTGCCTCTTTCCACCCTCGTCCTATGATCCTGGATTCAGAATCTCCTTTCTGTTAAGATGCCTGCCTTCTGTATGTTTTACACCTTGGAGTTATTTAAATGGCTCTATCATATCTCCTTTATATTGCCTTACTCAGCAGGGATACATTTAATTATTTCTTTATAAAGCTTGACATTCCATTCAAAATGCAAATGGACATCTAGGTAGCATACAGAATAGAATATGGAACCTAAAACATATTTAGATCTTTGTTGCCATATGCTTTATAATGGAGACTACTGATCATTTTAAAAGCATTCCTCTTGACTTGTCTCCAACCAGTTTATATCTTTTTGAAAGTCCCTAGAGTGATACAAAGTGGTCCAAATGAGGTGTCACCAGATTTATACAAAGGAAATGTCACCTCTTTTTTTTCCTGGTACCATTCCTTTCTCTATATACCTGAGCATCCTTCTGACTTTTGTTACCTTATTTACCTGTTTGGCCACCTTAAGATCATCAGATACAATCACCTCTGAACAAAGTACTTCACCCCTTTCTTTTGTAAACAAAGTACTTTGTCACCTATATTATACTGCTGTCTTGGGTTTTTGTAGCACAAATGCACAAGCCTGTATTTTTTTTTTTTTTTTAAATCTTAGCTGCCAAACTCTCAGCCATTCCTAGAGCTTTGCGAGATTCCATCTCTTGTTTTCTAGACTTTCAAGGATATTCCACTGTTGCAGGTTTTGGTGTCATCTGCAAAAAAGGAAATTTTACCTGATAACCCTCCCTCAATATTGCTTATGAATATGTTGAAAAGACTAAAACAAGGACCAATTCCTGTGGCAGATCACTAGCAATGCTCCTTCCTTTGGAGTGAACTCTATTTGCTACTACTATCTGTTGCCTCCCACTCAACCAGTTTTTAACTCGGTCAGTCTCCATATGGTCTCAGGACCGTACCAAGCTAACAATGTGCCCTGTACAACTAATGAACTTGGTGCCCCCACACACCCACCCAGTATGTGCAAGAACTCACTTTTGTCAGGCTTCTTGGAAGTCCAGTGATGAAATTAGCACCTGTTCTGTACTTGCGCCCTGTGCGGCTGACCTCTCGCACAGCCCTTGGTACAGCACTGTATGGTCCATATCAAGGCCCCAGATCAGACACACACACACACACACACGCCCAAACACACATGCTTATAGAATTCAATCTTATAAACTCTTGAGGAGTTAACATGCATTACCATGTGCATACTTGAGGTTTCTTTTATAAAATGAAGTGTGGGCGTACTGTATAAATTAGAGTCATGTGGTATAAAAATGCACATTAACTAGGAGCAAGCACTTATGCCTGCTGTATGGAGAACCAGCATCAGCTCATAAAAACATAGACCATTCTGTATCATGGTTAAGTCCATGTGGGTGAAGAGTGTTTAGATAAAAACATCATCATTGTTTATGGATCAAATTTAAATGGATAGTTACCCCCATGCTGACAACATTTCAAACGTTCAATAATAAAAAGTGTACACCCCTAGTTCTATGATGTTTCTCTATCCAATTAGTTACCAAAGAGGATTTGAGTTGGGATTATCTAAAGAAGCTCCAGTGCTAAAAACTACAAGGGGAATATTCAGTGGCGGTGGCTAGCACTGATATTTATTTATTTTATTTATTTTCAAAGTTTTTATATACCGCCCATTCCAGAGATCAGGGGCAGTTTACAGCGAACTCAACAGTATTGTTACAGAGACGGCCATCTTGAACCCATGAGAATAGAAAAGGACATGGAATTGGACTTAGGGGAGAGCCCAGTTGTGTATTTCAAGGGTAACCTGAATCCTGCGTACACCGATACCCACGAAATCTCTGCCTGGCCTGGATCTCAGGCCCCACGAAGGGAGAGAAAGAAGAGAGAGAGAGAGCCCAGGGTGCCACACCCAAACTCCTATGAGGTCCCTGCAGGCATGAGAAGAGATTATTATCACCTGGGAAGGGCCGGAAGGGAGGAGGAGGAGCTGGAACCCTGGAGGTGGAAATATAAACCCCTGCTAAGGCAAAGAGAGGAGAGGCCAGAGAAACAAGGGGAGCTGGAGAAACAAGGGAGGCTGGAGAAACAAGAGGCTTGGGAGAGCCAAGAAAAGCTGGAGATGCAGCGGAGCCATAGAGGAGAGCCCTGGGAGGAGCTGAACCACAGGGAACACAGCTGAGGAGACGGGCCGAAGGCTGAAGGTACTGACCAGCTGTCTCAGGTAGAACTGGGAACAGGAGTGACTCTGGGACCCAAGGGGGAGCTGTTTATTGAGCACTGCTTTGAGAACTCAAAACGGGACACTGCTCCAACAATTGAAGATATGCAAGTCGATACTGCTGAGGATGACTTGAGGGCTATGGATATTCCTATGGACTGTACTTTATGCCAAGCCAAGTGTGTTGAACCGTTGTGCTGAGGGCTAACACTTTCTGAGAAGGTCTCCTAAAGCTGGAAATAACAAGACCCAGAGAACCGACAGGAGGCCGGGGATACTTTTGCTAGCACCCAGAGGTTTGTGACGCAGCCAGGAAAGCTTGCAGGGAAGCTAAAATATTTGCTGCCCGTGTCTCCCATATTTTGGTTTAAACTTATTCTCCAGGACCAAGCAAGAAGTCAGTCCTCACATATGGGTGACGTTGGCGCCGACGGAGCCCTCGCGGAACAATTTCCCCAGCTTTCAAAGAAAGCCTTTGGGAATTGCAGCTCGCATGTGCGGTCCCCTTCCCGCCCAAGGGTGCCATCTTGCTCAGTCTTCTTTTTTCCGCGGAGCCTTACAGACGTTGTTTGTGATCGCCGCTGAAAAAGTTGATTTTATTTAATATTCTTTTCTTGGTTCGATGCCGGATCCATTTCCCGCCTGGGTCCGATACGCCGGTATCGAGTCCGTTCTTTATTTTTTCGGTTTTTGTCCTTCGTGACTAGCGTTCGCGCCATTTTTCTTTTTTCACTGGCAGCCCTGTCTTTTGACCTCACAGGGGCCCTTTTTCCCCCGATGGCTGCCAGCGGGTTTAAAAAGTGTGATCGCTGTAAGAAACTTATGTCTCTTACCGACACACACGACTGCTGCCTCCGCTGCCTCGGACCCGATCATGACCCGATGATCTGAGGTCCTTGTGACAAAATGTCCTCAAAAGCGTTGAGTCGGCAGCATCAAAAAGAACGAATCTTCTCTGACTCCGCGTCCGGCCGGGCCCGGACCTCGTCAGAGGCTTCGACGTCCCGGGACTCCGGTCTTGAGCATCGTCGGAGTTCCTCTGAGTGGGGGTCTCCTGCCCGGGAACATCATAGGAAGAAAAAACCCGTGAGGGCGGCGTCGGTGGACGCTCCTGGTTCCTCGAGGGCCAGGTCGCATAGCCCCGATAGCCGTCCCGGGTCCTCGGAGTCGGAGAGGCCTTCAAAACATCCTCGTCTCGAGATGGAGTCTCCTGGACACGTGAGTACTGTAGTCCTCGTGGACTCGCCTCCGAAGGAGCCGACGTCGTGCCCGACGCCATCGGGGCCTGAGTCGGGGGCTGCTGGGTCTCCTGAGCTCGGACTCAGGTTGACGGCCTTGGAGAGCAGTTTCGCTGCCTTCATGGACCAGCAGCGGGCATTGATCGCTGGCCTTGCCGGTGCATCTGCCCCGACCACCGGGACATCGACGTCCAAGTCGACCCCGGAGACCGAGCCGATCCTCGAGTCCATGCGAGCTTGAGTCGATCCTCGTCACGGTCTCTCTCAGCCTCCCATTCGGGACCGAGGTTGTCGACGCCGGCCTCGGCGTCAGGGCGGAGGGCATCGGTGTCCGCCCGACAGGAGCCGCTCGATTCCTCCTCCGAGGAGTCGGGCTGGGAGACTGAGGACGAAGAGTCACCTGGTACTTTTCGGACTCGGTGCGTCCCATCGGACTCGCCTGAGTCCGAACCTCGGAGATGGTCCCCCCCCGGAGGACACCCGGTTCTCGGACTTCGTGCGGGATATGGCCAAGGCCTTGGCATTCCCCACAGATCCCGAGGAGGAGCCGAAGAGCCGAAGAGCTCGATGCCCTCCAGTATGACTCTCCCCCGAAGGAGGCCTTTACTGTACCGGTTCCTCCGATGCTGGAGCGACTTCTCTTCCACATGTGGGAGAGCCCGGCATCGGCGCCGGTGTTAAGCAAGTGGGTCGATTCCATTTATCGAGTCCGCAAGAGCCCCGGGTTCCAAAAGGCACAACTACCGCACCATTCCATGGTGGTGAAATCGGCCATGCATCGATTCAAGAGTCAGAAGATGCACTCCTTGGTGCCTCCCGGCCGGGAGGCCCGGAACCTGGATGCCCTCGGTAGGAAGTGCTTCCAGGGCTCTATGCTTGCTTGTCGAGTCCAGACCTACCAGCTCTACATGGGCATGTATCTCCGAGACCTGGCAAAGGAGATTGCCGGGTTCTCTGCTGGTCTCTCCGAGGAACCTTTGCAGAGGTTCCAGGTCTTGTCCACTGGCATTCGAGAGTGCTCGAAGTTTATTTCTCGAGCAGCCTACGATGGCTTTGAAGCATCGGCTCGGGTAGCCGGAGCCGGCATCGGTGCCCGCCGACAGGCTTGGCTTCAGTCATCCGACCTCGAGCCATGGATACAGGACAAGTTGGTCGATGTCCCCTGCAGAGGTGAAAACCTCTTTGGCAAGCCCATGGCTGAAAAGGCTGCACAGATCGAGACCGAGACTCTGACCAGGACTCGGCTGTCCAGAAAAACCTCTGCCCCTTCTCAGAAGAAGAAGGGCTCGGGGAAAAAGCCCTTTTACCCAAGGAAGGCGGCTGCCTATAAACACTACCCTCATTTTCAGGCCTCAGCAGCTCCCCAACAGGGTCAGCAGGCCAAGGGACGGGATAATGGGTCCCGTAGGCAGCAGGCCCCCAAGCCCACAACACCGGCCCCTGCTCAGCAGGGTGGGGGGTTTTGACTCCGTCAGCATAGCCTCTTCCCCTCCGCTGGTTTCTCTCAGCACAGGAGGCCGGCTGGTCCACTTTGCCCACAGGTGGTCAGCCATCACATCAGATACCTGGGTGCTTCATATAGTTCAAAAAGGCTATCTTCTACACTTTCACCAGGTACCTCCCTCCTACTTTCCAGGGAAGCCTCCAAGACTCCCTCTGCACAGGGACTTACTCCTTCAGGAGTTAGCAAGTCTTCTTCAGGAACAGGCTGTGGAACCGGTGCCCCACCACCTGAGAAATCACGGCTTTTATTCCAGGTACTTTCTGGTAACAAAAAGAACAGGAGACCTCAGACCCATCCTGGACTTGCGAAACCTCAACAAGTTCCTGAAAAGGGAAAAGTTCAAGATGCTTACCCTTGGAATCCTGCTGCCCTACCTCCAGCAGGGAGACTGGCTATGCTCCTTGGATCTAAAGGATGCGTATACTCACATCCTTATTCATCCAGACCACAGACAATATCTCAGGTTTGTTGTGGGAGGAAATCATTACCAGTACAGAGTACTGCCCTTTGGCCTATCCTCCGCCCCCAGGGTGTTCACCAAATGCCTAGCAGTGGTGGCGGCCTATCTAAGACTTCAAGGCCTTTTTGTGTTTCCATACCTGGACGACTGGCTCATCAGAGCCCCGTCTTCCCAAGAAGCCACTCAGGCCACTCATCGCACTGTGACTCTACTCCAGCACTTGGGATTTGTCATAAACTTTGCAAAGTCCACTTTGCTCCCCTCTCAAAATCTCGAATTCATAGGCGCCAGGTTGGACACTCTTCAGGCGCGGGCCTTCCTGCCTCTGGACAGAGCCCACAGGCTCATGGATCTCGCCAGCCACTTTCACAGCAATTCCCTGGTCTCTGCCAGGCAATTTCTGAGACTGCTTGGCCATATGGCTTCCACGGTCCATATAACCCCCAATGCCCGCCTGAACATGCGACCTGCTCAGTGGTGCCTTCGCACTCAATGGCATCAGGCCACAGGAAGCCTGGCGGACTCGGTACAGATATCCGACCTGCTGGTCTCTTCTCTGCGGTGGTGGCTTCATCTGCCAAACCTAGTGCTGGGAGTGGATTTTCAATCTCCTCCGCCTTCTCAGGTACTGACATCCGATGCTTCTCTCCTGGGTTGGGGTGCACATTGCCAAGGGACATGTACTCAAGGCCTCTGGACTCCTTGGGAGTCTGCTCAGCAGATAAACTTCCTGGAGCTTAGAGCCATCCGCCTAGCTCTGAGAGCCTTCTCCCACCTCACTTCTCACCAGTCTGTGCTGGTCCAGACCGACAATCAAGTTGCAATGTTCTACGTGAACAAACAAGGGGGCACAGGCTCCTTCCTTCTCTGTCAGGAGGCACAAAAACTGTGCTCTTGGGCCGTCGGCCACGGCATCCTCCTCAAAGCTGTCTATCTCCCAGGTCAGGAAAATTACCTGGCAGACAAGCTGAGCAGGATCCTCCATCCACACGAGTGGAGATTGGATCCGTTGGTGGTTCAACAGATCTTTCTCAAGTGGGGCCTCTCCACCATGGATCTGTTTGCCAGTCCTCTGAACCGGCAACTTCCCAGATTCTGCTCTCGACAACCGCATCCTCTCAGAGTAGCGGCAGATGCTTTTCTGATTCCATGGTCCACGGGCCTCTTGTATGCCTTTCCTCCCATGCCACTAGTGTCTCAGACGCTCTTCAAGGTTCTCAGGGACAGAGCCTCGATGATCCTGGTGGCTCCCTGGTGGCCGAGACAACCCTGGTTCCCGCTTCTGCTGCATCTGGCGGTGGACACTCCTCTTCCTCTGGGGTTTCAACCCGATCTCCTTTCACAGGATCAGGGGACTCTCCTACACCCCAACCTCCGGTCCCTTCATCTGATGGCCTGGCTGCTGAAAGGGTAGTTCTTGCTCCCCTCCTGCTGCCTCGGGAGGTAGAAGAGGTCGTCTTGGCCTCCAGGCGGCCATCCACCCGGAAGTCCTACGCTCTTAAGTGGCGTTGCTTCTCCGTGTGGTGTGCTCAGCAGTGTGAGGATCCTTTCTCCTGCTTGGTGGCAGTGGTCTTGCAATATTTGCTTTACCTCTCCAACCTTGGACTTAAGTCCAACTCTGTCAGGGTCCACCTCGGTGCTCTCTCTGCGCATCACGCACCGGTGAATGGCAGGCCTCTTTCCAACCATTCTTTGGTGGCTCGTTTTCTCCGAGGCCTCCTTCTCCTTAAGCCTCCTTTGCGCCCACCAGCACCAGAATGGGATCTGAATGTGGTCTTACAGCGGATTACCTGTCCGCCCTTTGAACCTATGGCTACCTGCCCTCTCCGTTTTCTCTCCTGGAAAACCTTGTTTTTGGTAGCCCTTACCTCTGCTAGGCGCGTTAGTGAACGGCAGGCCCTAGTGTCTGATCCTCCTTATACTAGGTTCTACAGAAATCGGGTAGTCTTACGGACTCACCCTAAGTTTCTTCCAAAGGTGGTTTCTCCTTTTCATCTCAACCAGGAGGTGGTTCTTCTGACCTTCTTTCCCAGGCCGCATGCCGGCCGAGCTGAAATGGTCCTGCATACCCTGGACTGTAGGAGGGCCTTGTCCTTCTACCTTGACCGTATGTGGGAGCATAGAAGGGCTGTTCAGCTCTTCATTTCTTTTGACCCCAATAAGTTGGGGTTACCTGTCTCCAAGCGTACTTTGTCCATATGGGTTGCTGACTGTATCGCTTGGGCTTATGGGGCGGCCGGCCTCTCGTTGGAGGGTCGAGTCACGGCTCATCGTGTTAGGGTGAAGGCTGCGTCAGTGGCTCATCTCCGCTCTGTTCCGTTGGCAGACATCTGCCGGACCGCTACTTGGTCTTCAAGCCAGACTTTTGCGGCCCATTACTGCCTGGAGAGGGAGTCCCGCAGGGACAGTGCTTTCGGACAGCAGTCCTCCATAATCTCTTTGAGGTTTAGGCAACTCCTACCCTCCGGCCCTGGTGATGGGCTACCGGCCGGGGGCGTTTTCAGAGAAGATTCCTTCCTTCTGTGCTACTGAGCTAGAGGGAGCTCATTTTTCCGCTTGAGGTCTCTGGTAGCCTTAAGCTAGGGAGTCCCATATGTGAGGACTGACTTCCTGCTTGGTCCTGGAGAAAGAGTAGTTACTCACCTGTAACAGGTGTTCTCCAGGAGTAGCAGGAATCAGTCCTCACAACCCTCCCTCCTCCCCTTGGAGTTGCAGTCCTATCATTTCGTTTTTTGCCCATTTTTTTGCTGTCTTTTAGCTATGTCATCAGACTGAGCAAGATGGCACCCTTGGGCGGGAAGGGGACCGTGCATGCGTGCTGCAATTCCCAAAGGCTTTCTTTGAAAGCTGGGGAAATTGTTCCGCGAGGGCTCCGACGGTGCCGACGTCACCCATATGTGAGGACTGATTCCTGCTGCTCCTGGAGAACACCTGTTACAGGTGAGTAACTACTCTATCCGGGAAGGGAGTTAAGAAGAAGCTTTTGTTCCAGTGGGACTAAGGGGCTTGTTTACAAAGCCGCGGTAGTGGTTCGCGATCGCGATCGCAGCCGCGGCCCCATTGAAATCAATGGGGCCACGGCTCCGATTACGATCGCAAACCGCTACCGCGGCTTTGTAAACAAGCCCCTAAGTCTTATTGTTGCTATTAATTGTTTTACAAGGCAAGGCTAAAAAGAGGCATTTTTACCCTTGCTAAAGAAGTGCTGTTTTTCGGGGCTGAGAAACGTTTGAAGCAGCTGTGTGTGTTTGAAGCTTGTGAAGCAGTTATGCTGTTCTAGTGCTGTATTACCAATAATCCTGCATAAGAAGGAGTCCTGTGTACAGGGTACTTGAACTTTTGCGTAAGAAATAAAATTCTGTCACTGCTGCCTTACCTCCGGACCATGACTACAACTTCTTCTTGAAGCCATTTTTGAAGGCAGACTACATGTCCCAAGATACTCCTGGGGAAAGTTAGTTTGCCCAAGCCAATCGAGAGAAGTTCCTCCGATACCATGCTCCTCTAGGCTAGAGGCGGGTGGTGAGGGTGTGACAGTATACATTGAACATGGGGGGGGGGGGCGGTTACATCCAACAGGGGAATAACAGCAATATTTGGGGCGCATTATTTACACTAATAGGTTGCTTTTAGCATCACTGATATGGGGGGTTGTCGCTACAGCAGATGGGGGTGATGGCTGGGAGAGGGGTGGCATTATTTTGGTGAGGGGAGAGTGTTATGTTGGATATATAGTGCTGTTATTGTCATTGCCATAATGTTCAATGAATAGGAATGTTTTGATGTGTTTTCTAAACATTTGTAGGTCTTTGATGGATCTCAGTGTATCATGGCGGGCGTTCCAAAGTGTGGGGGCTACGTACGAGAATGCTCTGTTGCTAGTGGATCATTTTGTTTTACGGTAGTCTGGTGGGATTTTGATGGTGTTCATATAGCGTCCTCTTTTGGGTTTTTGTTTCTGTAGATTGGATGATTAATGTGGATAGGAATGATGGGGATATGATGTTTAGGAGTTTAAAGGTGGTCATCAGTAGTTAGAATTTTATTCTGCTTGTGACGGGGAGCCAGTGGAGCATGAACATAATGGGAGTGATGTAGTCAGTTAGGAGGGTTTTACAAATGATCCTGGCTGCGACATTTTGTGCTAGTTGAAGCTGATTAGTAGGTTTTTTGGATAAGCCTTGGAGAAGACTGTTACAGAAATCCAGATGGGGTATGACTAATGCTTGTATCACTGCTCTGAAGTCATGATATATCAGCTAACTAGTGCCGCTGAACTTTGAACCCGGATATTCAATGCTGAATATCGCCGCTAGCCAGTTATCCCTGGGTTCTGCCTCCATTCTGTGCCAGCTAGCATCGGGGCATTTAGTGACGGCACTAACCGCATATCCCTCTCAGTGGCATTTAGGCAGGTTTCAGGTTTGCAAACTGCTTAAATGGCTTTGAAAATGCCCCCTCTACACATTTTGATAGATCATAGCATCTTTCCTACATACAGAGAAAGCTGGAGCAGACTGTTATAGCTCATTTCCATATTGCAGAACTAATGTATACATTATGTGAGGTGGTATTTTGAGTGGTATAGTAATTTTGTGCTTTATATTCAATAGCTGAGTCAGTACTAAGGTGAAATATGCATATATTGTCAGCACATATATTACTGTCATTGCAGAGCCACTGTGATGAAAAAGATTTCATTTCTTAAGGGTTTTTCATTCTATGAAGATGCATATGTAAATAGGCATAATTACGAAGGACAGTTACACTATATTGTAAATAGTTGCCTATTACCTGTCTGTATTCACTAACGCCACGATAAATGTACTGTCACAGGGCCTACCTTGGCAGCGTACTGGAGCGAGGTAGGTGGGACATAAAAACCTTTAAGGTTGGGTTTGGCCAATAACTTACAGGGCCCAGGGACTTTCAGCCCTGGTAGCGTCCTTTGTTACCAAAATCCCACAGAAAACAACAGGTCCGAGTGGAGGGAAAACAAGAGGCATTTATTTCCCCATTCATGCAAAAAGGTTCATATGCTTGGACACAAAAACGTCAAACACAAATTCCTTAATTCAGGTTAAAGAAAAAGAAAGCATTAAAGGAAAACTGTTATCTTCACAGTAAATGGTATAGCAGGCAAACAAACAGTCTCAACTCCCAAGACCTAGCTTAGTTGCTCAGTAAAGACTCCAAGCTTCCTGTCTTACAGAAGCTACAGTCCATCTCAGTGTCTGATGCAAATTCCACCTGCATCGGTTCCCCTTCTGAAGCCTCTGAGCCTAAGTCAGTATTTGTTGGTAAGTTGTAATAAGGCTTTTTATATATCTTCTGCACAACCTCCCAATGCTCAGGGTTGAATACAGGGCGTCGGTCCTGCGCCCTCAGATACTGGGAACTGTCCTCATTTTGCAAGTGTTTTGTCTTAGCTTTCTGTAACGCTTTATCATTAACAAGTCTCTTAGCTGGTGCGTGTTTCTTGCACCTTATCTCATAGGCATTCTCACAAGGATAATATTCCTGTGCTCCCTGTACTCCCCATACATCAGCAGTTTGTACCCTGCTTTTAGTTAAATATGGGTTACCTTTTCTTCTCGGCTTGTCTGCTCCAGGTGAGGTTTGAGGCCTGCTCCAGTTGGGATCCTGCCTGGCCTGAGCAACAGGCCTTGTGCTCTCCAACCGTCTTGCTGTTGGCTTTAGACCACAGTCACAGCCACGCCTTTGCTTCTCTGTACCACAAACACTCACTCTGGCTGGAGTTGTCCCACCTTCTCCACAGGGTCTCCTTTCTCCAAGCCAATGCGGCTGCTGCTGCCTCCTGCGGAACCGTGGTTCAGGGATTACTCCTCCTTCTGGATATCTAGCCCATTCACTCGGATGTCCTGTCCAGCCTACTGGTTCTGCGGGTTCTCCTGGCAGTCCTCTTTCCCCAGGCCGTCCTGCCTGTGCCTTTCTCCAGGGCTGTCCTGTCTCCTCAGGGTATCCTCCTCTCCAGAGCGGTTCCTCTTTCCCAGCTTGTTCTCCTTTCCCAAGCTGTTCACTTCCTGGCCGTTCTGCCAGTTCCGCCTGTCCTGCTCCTGGTTCTAATTCTGCCTTCCAACCTTCCCAATTCCCTTTAAGAGGCACTCCTCCTTTTCTTGATTGGAAGCTGGCTGGCATTACCTCATGACCTAGGACAGCGATGGCGAACCTATGGCACGCGTGCCAGCTGTGGCACGCGAAGGCCTTGCAGCTGGCACGCGGGAAGGTCCGCAAGTAAAATTAAAAAAAAAAAAAAAGCTGTCTTCTCCCGCTGCCGGGGCCGCCGCGGCAGAATCGAGTGTGCCGCGGGGCCCCCCCTGCCCAGCACAGCCTGCCCTCCCCCTCTATCCGCTCTCTCGTCGCAGCTCACAGTGACACGCGCCGGCTTTCAGAGAGCGAGGGAAGAGTTTCTCCCTCGCTGCTCTGTTAAGCCCGCGGGGGCTGATGGGAAGTTCCCATCAGCCCCCGCGGGCTTAACAGAGCCGCGAAAGGGAAACTAATCCCTTCGCGCTCTGAAAGCCGGCGCGTGTCACTGTGAGCTGCGACGAGAGAGCGGATAGAGGGGGAGGGCAGGCTGTGCTGGGCAGGGGGGGCCCCGCGGCACACTCGATTCTGCCGCGGCGGCCCCGGCAGCGGGAGAAGACAGCTTTTAAAAAAAAAAAAAATTCCCTCGGCTGGGCTGGGCTGGGCGGCGCTGGGGGGGGGGTTAGGATTGCTGATGGGCGGGGGGGGGTAGGAGTGCTGATGGGCTATGGGGGGCTGGGGTGTTTAGGAGTGCTGATGGGCAAGGGTGGGGTTAGGAGTTCTGATGGGCTATGGGGGGCTGGGGGGGTTAGGAGTGCTGATGGGCTATGGGGGGCTAGGACAGGAAATGGGCTGATGGGGAGGGGTTAGGACTTGAGGTGGGTTGATGGAGTTAGGACTGGTAATGGGCTGTGGGCTGTTGGGGGGGTTAGAACTGGTAATGGGCTATGGGGGGGTTAAGACTGGTAATGGGCTGTTGGCTGATGGGGGCTGTCTGGTAATAGGCTATGGGGGGGGTTAGGACTGATAATGGGCTATTGGGGGGGCTAGGACAGGAAATGGGCTGATAGGGAGGGGTTAGGACTTGAGGTGGGCTGATGGGGTTAGGACTGGTAATGGGCTGTGGGCTGATGGGGGGTTAGGACTGGCAATGGGCTATGGGGGCTGACTGGAAATGGGTTGATGGGGTTAGGACTGGAAGTGAGTTTTTATTTATTTATTTATTTAGCAAGCATTTGTAGCCCGCTCCTTCCAGCGATCAGAAGCGGGTAGGATTACTATTGTGAAACTGCCGAATCAAGGCAGGTACAAATTTTGTTTACATACAGATTGTCAGAAAAGCACATCATACAGAGTTAACACTTCTTAGCTATGGGGGAGTTCATTTACATATATACATAAATACATTGTAACACCGAAAATGTGCCCTGTAACTTTAAGACACAAAAAGCTGAAGAGTACGGCACAGACACTGACAGAAAAGGAGAGAAAAAGCTTCCTAGTTGCTATAGGCAACCAGAGCAGGCTGAGGCACGAGACCTGAAGGCACGCCCAGCCAACAGACACTCCCCAAACACTGAGGGAAACACTCTGCACATGTGCAGGAAAACGCCCATAACTCTGCATAAGAAAGCAGGCAGGCAAGCAGAGTTAGTTCGAGTTCAGGAACAGGCCAGAGCTTGGGAGCAGGCCAGAGAGGAGAATCCTTATTATGCTCGAGTCCAGGAGAGAGAGAATCCAGGAAGAGAGGCTGAATGTGATTCCTGTATGATCTCTGACGAAGGTTTTGATGACACAGAAGCTGCAAGCGTTTGTGAAACCTGGCAGGTTAGAGAGAACCTAAAACCCTTCAACAAAAGGTCAGAGTATTTTCAGCCTAACCCTGTGTATTTGGAGGCCTGGAATAAGAAGCCAAGAAGGGCTGGGAGACATAACCGACAGTCATTCTCCAACAGTGAGTTTAACCACAGAAAACCCTTTGCTAATGAAAGCCAGAAGCTTTTAAGGTATTCACATCCTTATAATAGAGATAGTGAACTGCTTCAGGATATTTGTATGAGAGCAGAGCATGAATGTTTGTATGAGAAGCCTGGCAGCAAACTGACAAGAGCAAGGTGTAACAGAAAAGCTGAAAAGCAGTTTTATCAAGGCTCAGATAATTATCTCCCTAACCAGGAAGAGAGTTTTGAAGAGAGACCAGTCACTGACTGGAGGAGGTTACAAACTCTCTGCCAGAGGGAAGACGAGTCACTTGAGGAGCCCATGTGTACTGACCAGAATGAAGGTTTATCTTATGAGGAAAAGACGGACTGTTCTCTAGTGATGACTGAAGAGACCTCTCTGCGCTGAGAGCTAATAAGCCTGCTAGAGAGACAGGTCTGCACAGTGGAAACTGCCCAGGTGTTTACCTTGATGATATATTTTGTTTTGTCATTTGATTTGTGAAGCAAGAAGCTACTTTTCTTTATCCATTTGTTTATACCAGAAGTATGGTTATCTTTTGAGTTTGGAAGTGTATTATTTTTGAAAGTCCAGCAAAACCCCGGGAGGGGAATAAATCCTTGTTTAAACCTGACCCTCGACTTGCAACTACACTTTCTTTTTATAGAAAGGTCAGGGCCAGTAGTGAACTAAGCTAAATAACTCTAGTTTAGCCTCTGCTGGTGACATATAAAATGGCGTAGCACGTTGGATTTTTGAGAAACAGATTGGAAGAAGAAAAAAAAAACCCACAGCAGCAAAGGAAATCCTGAGAGGAAGAAAATCCTGATACTAAGAGGACATCCACAAGCTGACCGGACGGAGGTGCAGAGAACCTTTCTCAAAATAAGATCCTTCACCGTGCTAAGGTACAAGTGGCTGGGCACGGGTGGTAAGGATTGTGGAGAAAGGGGGAGAGAGATATCTGGATAAAGGCAGATAGGGAGAAAGAACTATATTGTGTGCCGCACTTGGTGGGCCCTCTGTTTTTTCTCGCCTATACAGGTATACCGCAAGCACCAAGATGGATCCGAAAGAAATGATGAAATGGATGGAAGAGCAGTGGAAGGCCCAAAGTGAGCTGGCACGACAGGCCCAGGACAGGACTATGGCAGCACTGGCTGCGCAACAAAAGCCCCTGTTGGACTTGGTGACCACGCTACTACAGCGGACATCCACTACTACGGCTGCGGAGGAAAATGTACCGGTACCAGCGGTGGTAGGAGTACAACAATATGGTGCATTGGCACTAGGACCTTTACAAAAAAGTGATAACTTTGATGATTATTCGGACGCATTCGAGCGAATCGCTCAGGCGGCTAAGTGGCCCCTAGACCAATGGGCAGTCCGATTCGCCATGTCGTTAACTGGAGAGGCATTGGCGGCCTATAAGGCGATGCCCGCTGGCCTAGTGACCAGTTATCCAGATGTAAAATTGGCAGTTCAAGATAGGCTAGGTTTAACACCTACACATTATCGCCGACTTTTTAGGGAGGCAAGGCTCTTGCCCCAGGAGACACCTAAAGCTTTAATGCAGAGGTTAAAAGGTTTAGCAGCAAAGTGGTTGGCTCCAGAAAGGGCCACGATAGAAACCTTAATGGATGCGGTGCTGCTAGAGCAGTATTTTGAAGCTGTACCCGCCGAAGTAAAAGCTTTCCTGCTGTTACAAAAATGTCAATCCACTAGAGAAGCAGCGGAAATGACCGAATGCTATTTTGAAGCTGCATTGGCCGGAGCTTCTAGTAATAGTATGATGCGGGTAACAGGCATGGGAAGGATGCCTGGTATAAGGAAAGCTTATGCTTCTACGGTCCCAAAAGAAAATGTAAAAAGCTATAATAATCTGATAAGATGTTTCCACTGTGGAAAAAATGGTCATGTATATAGGGACTGTAAAGAACACATAGCCCTTGTATCAGGGAGAGAAATACACGGTGGGGAGGAGTTTATTATAGATGTCCAGGTGGAGGGTATAGATGCGGTGGCACTCCTGGATTCTGGGGCAGACCAGAGTATGGTCTCCCAGGAAATGTGGAAGGCCATTCAGGCCCACAATCCTACCCAGTGGGATAGTACGGATGGTCGTGTGAAAGTGCGATGTGTGCATGGTGCTTCCTCTTTTTACCCGATATATGACATGAGTGTGAATGGGTTGAATACCAGAGGAAAGGTACACATGGCAGTTGTCCCCCGACTTCCCTTTAAGGTGGTCCTAGGCCGTGACTGGCCCCCGTTTAAGGAGGAATTGGGGAAAGGCCTTGAGGGGAAAGTAGGCCCCGAAGAACCACTAAGGGGAGAGGTATCGTCCGAAGCCCACATAACTGAAGCCATTGCACAAAAGATCCCAAGTGCTTTATTTGGGAAACCGCGGGTGGAAGGGAAACCCCCAATTAAAAAAGGGTTTGTGTTGCACTTCACGAAAACATCCCAGCAGGTAAAGAGTCCCCAAAGAGCTACGGAAGCCTCAGCGGGCTATGACCTCTTCAGCAATGAGGATACAGTAGTCCCCAAGAGAGGGAAAGCCCTCGTGGATACCGGGTTGAGCATTCAAATCCCCGAAGGATGTTATGGCCGCATAGCACCACGGTCTGGCCTAGCGGTCAATCATTCAATTGACATTGGGGCCGGGGTAATAGACCCGGATTATCGGGGGGTGGTCAAGGCCCTACTGTTTAACTTCGGGGAAGAAGATTTCATAATAAAAAGGGGTGAAAGAATAGCCCAGTTGATATGTGAACGGGTGGGCTTCCCGGTATTGTTAGAGACATCCTCATTAACCTCTACAGGCCGTGGGTCTGGGGGGTTTGGCTCCACAGGCAGAAAAGATGTTAAGGGCTTAGCAGCCATCGCTGAGGAAAGGAAAGAGGAGGACTTAGGTCCTCAGCCCTCAGATTGGAGGGAACAACCCGAAATACGTACAGGTACGGACCTGTCTGAACATCAGCAGGTAGAGTTAGCCCGGCTATTAAGGAAATTCTCCGATGTTTTGACAGCGGTGCCCGGTGAAACACGCCTGGTAGCCCATGAGGTCATTACAGTTCCGGGGAAAGTTATTAGACAGCGCCCCTATAGGTTGCCAGAGGCGAAGCAAAACGAGGTCATTGCCCAAGTCAAGGAAATGGTGGAAATGGGGGTGATCGAGGAATCTCATAGTCCTTGGTCTAGCCCAATAGTCCTCGTCCCAAAACCGGATGGCTCCCTTCGTTTTTGTATTGATTTTAGGCAGGTAAATGCGATCTCACAGTTTGACGCATACCCCATGCCAAGAATCGACGATCTGTTAGATCGGCTAGGGCAGGCTCGGTTTCTAACAACCCTCGATTTAACCAAGGGTTATTGGCAAATCCCCTTGACGAGGGATTCGAAGCCAAAAACAGCTTTTTCCACCCCTTTAGGCCTATACCAGTTTAGGCGTATGCCATTTGGGCTACAGGGCGCAGCGGCAACGTGCCAGCGTCTTATTGACCAGGTCCTAAGGCCACATCAAGATTACGCGTTGGCCTATATGGATGACGTTATTATCCATAGCGGCACCTGGCTAGAACACCTATCACGGGTAGAGGCGGTATTAAACGCCATTCGAAAAGCGGGTCTCACTTTGAACCCCAAAAAATGTCTTTTTGCGGCTAAGGAAGCCAAATACCTGGGTCATTTAGTTGGGAATGGGATGGTAAAGCCTCTAGCGGACAAAATAGAGAGTGTCCGGAACTTCCCACGACCGGTAGAAAAGAAGCATGTCCGCAGCTTCTTGGGCCTAATCGGCTACTACCGGCGGTTTATCCCCAGGTTTGCGGAGGAGAGCAGCCTTTTTACAGACATGATTAGGAAAAATGCCCCAAATAAAGTGCATTGGACTCCCGAGGCCGAGGAGACTTTTATCGCTCTTAAAGAGAAGTTGTGTAAAGCTCCTGTATTAAAGGGAGTTGACTTCCGGCTTCCATTCATTATCCAGACAGACGCTTCTGAGACTGGACTGGGGGCAGTTATGTCCCAGAAATTTGATGGTGTAGAACACCCGATTACCTACTTAAGTAGGAAACTGTCCAATGCGGAGCGGAAGTATTCTACTGTAGAAAGGGAATGCTTAGCCATCAAATGGGCGGTAGAAGCATTGCGATATTATGTGACAGGGCGAAAATTTATATTAATAACAGATCATGCACCGTTAAAATGGCTAAGCCAAATGCGCAACAATAATGCACGACTGACGCGCTGGCATTTAGCTTTGCAAGCCTTTAGTTTTGAGGTACAGCACCGTGCAGGGAAGCTGCATGGTAATGCGGATGCGTTGAGCAGAATTACGCGCTGTCCGACGGGGACGTCAGCAGCTCGTAATGTCTTAAGAAGGGGGATGTGTAACACCGAAAATGTGCCCTGTAACTTTAAGACACAAAAAGCTGAAGAGTACGGCACAGACACTGACAGAAAGGGAGAGAAAAAGCTTCCTAGTTGCTATAGGCAACCAGAGCAGGCTGAGGCACGAGACCTGAAGGCACGCCCAGCCAACAGACACTCCCCAAACACTGAGGGAAACACTCTGCACATGTGCAGGAAAACGCCCATAACTCTGCATAAGAAAGCAGGCAGGCAAGCAGAGTTAGTTCGAGTTCAGGAACAGGCCAGAGCTTGGGAGCAGGCCAGAGAGGAGAATCCTTATTATGCTCGAGTCCAGGAGAGAGAGAATCCAGGAAGAGAGGCTGAATGTGATTCCTGTATGATCTCTGACGAAGGTTTTGATGACACAGAAGCTGCAAGCGTTTGTGAAACCTGGCAGGTTAGAGAGAACCTAAAACCCTTCAACAAAAGGTCAGAGTATTTTCAGCCTAACCCTGTGTATTTGGAGGCCTGGAATAAGAAGCCAAGAAGGGCTGGGAGACATAACCGACAGTCATTCTCCAACAGTGAGTTTAACCACAGAAAACCCTTTGCTAATGAAAGCCAGAAGCTTTTAAGGTATTCACATCCTTATAATAGAGATAGTGAACTGCTTCAGGATATTTGTATGAGAGCAGAGCATGAATGTTTGTATGAGAAGCCTGGCAGCAAACTGACAAGAGCAAGGTGTAACAGAAAAGCTGAAAAGCAGTTTTATCAAGGCTCAGATAATTATCTCCCTAACCAGGAAGAGAGTTTTGAAGAGAGACCAGTCACTGACTGGAGGAGGTTACAAACTCTCTGCCAGAGGGAAGACGAGTCACTTGAGGAGCCCATGTGTACTGACCAGAATGAAGGTTTATCTTATGAGGAAAAGATGGACTGTTCTCTAGTGATGACTGAAGAGACCTCTCTGCGCTGAGAGCTAATAAGCCTGCTAGAGAGACAGGTCTGCACAGTGGAAACTGCCCAGGTGTTTACCTTGATGATATATTTTGTTTTGTCATTTGATTTGTGAAGCAAGAAGCTACTTTTCTTTATCCATTTGTTTATACCAGAAGTATGGTTATCTTTTGAGTTTGGAAGTGTATTATTTTTGAAAGTCCAGCAAAACCCCGGGAGGGGAATAAATCCTTGTTTAAACCTGACCCTCGACTTGCAACTACACTTTCTTTTTATAGAAAGGTCAGGGCCAGTAGTGAACTAAGCTAAATAACTCTAGTTTAGCCTCTGCTGGTGACAACATATATACAGGATAAGCTTTTTGGCCACAGTGGTCAGGGGCTGCTCCATCTGTGGATTTAGTTCAGGTTGAAATGAGATTGGAAAATGTGCGTTTTGAGTTTCTTTCTGAAGTCTAGAAGGTCATTGCTAGCTCGTAGTTCTGGTGGGAGTTGGTTCCACAGTGTTGGTGCCACATATGAGAAAGCCCTGTGGCTGGTGTTAGCTTTGGCAGATCTTATATCTGTTGGAGTGTGAAGGATGTTGGAATTGTGGGTTCTTCTGTTTCGGGTAGGAGGTTGCGATCTTACTAGGTTGTTGATGAAGGAAGGTGCTAAGTTGTGGATGAGTTTGAAGGTGGTTGTTAGTATTTTGTATTTTGTGCGAGCTGTTATGGGTAGCCAGTGTAATTGAATTAGCACTGGTGTGATGTGGTCACTTAGATTTTTCTTCATTATGACCCTGGCAGCTACATTTTGTGCCATTTGTAATATGTTTAGGGTTTTTTTAGGTAAACCTTGTAGGATGGCGTTGCAGTAGTCAAAATGTGGCATGATGAGTGCTTGGGCCACTGTTCTGAAGTCTTGGGGATCAATAATATTCCGAATGGGTTGGAGCACTCTAAGCTTGTGGAAAACTGCTCTGTTGGTCTTTCGGAGGTGTTTTTCCATCTTTAGGTCACAGTCAAATGTGACTCCTAGATACTTTATTTCTTTTTTTGTTTGGTAAGTGTTGTTACATAGTGTTATTGATGTGGGTGGGTCAAAATTCGGTTCTTTGGAGATATACATTACTTCGGTTTTTTTGTGATTAATTGACATACTACTTTGTTGTAACCAGTCTTGCATCTCTCCGATACAAGTCTCTAGTGGGTTGTAGTCTGGGTTTTTAGTGTCTAGTTGTGAGTATAGCATGATATCATCGGCATAGATGTGGTAATTAATTTCGTGTCGTGAGAAAATTTTGCATAGTGGCTGCATATATATGTTAAACAGAAGTGCTGAGAGAGCAGAGCCTTGGGGGATTCCCTGCGTTTGGGAGAAAGGTTCTGCTTTTTCTCCGTTGAATTGAACCTGTTGTGTTCGATTTGAGATGTAGGATGAGAACCATTTTAGTGGGGTTCCTGTTATTCCTATTGATTTTATCCTATTTATGAGGGTCCCATGATTGACTGTATCAAAGGCAGCTGAGATGTCAATGAATACAAGACTGTACATTTTCTTTTTGTTTTCAAGGCCCTTTAGGAGGTTGTTAAGTAGGACTAGTAACAGGGTTTCAACTCCATGATGTTGCCTGAAGCCATATTGCTGGTCATCAAGAGGAGCATTGTCAGTCAGATGGTCTTGGAGCTGTAGAAGGACCGTTTTTTTCTATGATCTTTGCCAGGAATGAGATACTTGATATGGGACGGTAGGACGCTGGGTCTTCTCCGTTGAGTGTAGTGTTTTTTAGGATCGGTCTAATGACTGATTTCTTTAATTCTGAGGGCATGATTCCTTGTTGTAGGGATAGGTTAACTATGTGTGCTATGTGAGGTGCTATGTCTTGTTTCACTGCCTTGATCCAGGATGCAGGACAGGGGTCTAGTGGGGAGGTGGTGCTTTTTAGGCTTGTGACAATGGTTGTGATTTGCTGGGTTCCTATTTTGTGGAAGTGCTCCCATAACTGGTTTTGCGTCGTGTTATTCTCACTTCTGATTTGTGGTGTTGGTGGGGGGGGGTGGAGGACTAGGGGCCGTAAGTTTGGTCGCGTAGTGGTTTGCAAATGTTTGGACCTTGATGGAGTTGTTGAGGTTGGCATTTTGGTCGGTTTTGGTTAGTGATTTGACTAGTTCAAATAACTCTCGCGGGCGATTGATCGCCTTGTTTAGGATGTTGGTGTGATGTAATTTTTTTGCACTGTTCACGTCGTCTTTGTACTTTGCGAGATGGGCCATGTATTTAGTTTTGAGATCGGAGGATTTGGTTTGTCTCCATTTTCTCTCTATTTTACGGAGCTCCCTTTTTGATTTTATTAGAGTTCCTGTGTACCAGGGTTCCGAGTTGATCTTATGTGGGTTTGATGTGTGTTTCAATGTTGGGTTAGATGTATTTTGGATGTGTGTGTTCCATCTGTTAGTTAGTTCGTCGAGGTCTGTGGAATCTAGGTTTATGTGGGATGCAATGGTGCTTATGAGGTGTTCCTCGTTGAGTATGCTGAATTTCCTAATGGGGTTGGTCATTCTCATCTCCTTTGAGTTTTTGGGTTGGCACTGTAGTTTAAGTTTACAGTTGATTTGGTGGTGGTCTGACCATGGTACTTGAGTTATGTTTATTATAGGTGGTTCATTGCTTTGTTGTGGATTTCTGGGTATGAAAATCATATCTAGGATGTTGCCTCTATCGTGTGTGGGGTTGCTTACTATTTGTTGGAAACCTAATTGGTCGATGGCTTCATAGAAGGAGTCCGTGTGGGACGGAGGAATTGATGCTAGGTTCAAATCTCCGAGGATGATTTGGAATTTTTTGCTTTGTGTGGATGTGATGGTTTCTAGTGCTGTGGCTAGTGTTTCGTGCTGTGGTGAGGGAGGTCGATAGATTAGGCAGATGGATAATGCCATGCTCTCGACTTTGAGTAGGTCAAGGTCGGGATTTGTGACCGTAGATGTGGTTGTGAGTCGAAGGCTGGTTTTGGCTGCTATAAGGACTCCGCCTCCTCTTCTGTTGATGCGTGGGCAGTTGTATAGTTGGTATCCGGGCTTCTGTATTTGGTTCATTGTTGCAGGGTCTGAGTCAGTGAGCCATGTTTCTGTTATGCATAGGATATCTGGTTGTTCGTCAGTTAGAATGTTGTGGATAATATGCGTTTTATTCCTTATTGACCTAGCATTAATAAGGATAATGTTACATGTGTGATGTTCTGGGTGTGTTGTTCGTGTGAGTTGTATTTGGGATCCAATAGTGTTCTTTGCTTTGGTTTTAGGGTGTTTTTGTGATCTATTTCCTTTGATATGGGTGTGTCGTTGGGGTAATTTGCTTGGTGTTTGTGTGGTGGTGATAGGATTTAAGTTGTATTGATGCAGGATGGGTAATGGTGGGGGGGGGGGGGGTGGAGAAGGTAGATTGGTGTATATAGTAGAGGAATGCAGTATTGTGAGTGTGGGATGGTTCTATATGAAGATGTCAGTATACACATGCACAAAATCAGGAAAGTGTGAGCAGGCTCCATTTTATGTCTGCCAGAAATACTTGGGTTTTTGGATTCGTGTGGCGCAGTGTGGGGTGTAATCAAGGCAGCTGGCCTAGAGATGGGTTAGTGTAGGCCGGCAAGATAGTTGTTGGGTACCAACAGTTTAGCAGGGATAGATGGGTTGGGGTACAGTGTTTCTTATTACTTTAAAAAAAATAGGGATACAGTCCTAACGTTCCTTATCACTCAGTATAAACAGATACAGTATTGTGCGATTCAGTCTTAAGGTTAGTGCAAGAAAGTTATTGGGTTACTGCATTGAAATGTAACAACTTGCTGGTTAGAGATACTTTGTTTCATTTAGCTCTAAATAAACAGTAGTAGCCTTTATAGTTGGTAGGGGTTTACAATGTAACAGCTGGCTTGAGGAGAACAAGGCTTGTGACAGTGGGGAATTTAACACATTATATACAGTGGTATGTTGGCTCCTACTTGGGGGGTTAGTCCAGGGTTGCACAGTGGTCTTTTTGCGTCAGGAGGTAGATAAGTCCAGTAATTGTTTTACCTGGGTGATATCGTTGTAGTTGAAAGCTCTTGATGTCAAATTTTGGTCCAGCTATGTGAAACTCGTGGAGCGTGGTGGTCGGGACCGGCGAGCTCAGACCCGGCCTGGGGAGCTCAAGCCGTCAGTCATTTGATTGTTGCACTTTCGCTTTCTGGACGTTATCGGAGTTTTGGTAATGTGAGTCAGGCTTCTTGATACTTGCAGCCTTGTCGCGGTTGAGAGGGTGATGTTTCAACCGCGCCTAAGCTCCACTGCCTAAGGGCCACCGCCAAAGGGCCCTCTGGCGAGGCCCTCAGGCGCGGGTGCGCCCTGTAGGGACGCCGCTTTTATGCGGTTCTGCCTGCGTGCGTGTGAGCCTCCCACTGCCCGGATAGGGCAGGAGTGTGTGGAGGGAAAGCTCCCACTGCCCGGATTGGGCAGGAGTGTGTGGAGGGAAAGCTCCCACTGCCCGGATTGGGCAGGAGTGTGTGGAGGGAAAGCTCCCACTGCCCGGATTGGGCAGGAGTGTGTGGAGGGAAAGCTCCCACTGCCCGGATTGGGCAGGAGTGTGTGGAGGGAAAGCTCCCACTGCCCGGATTGGGCAGGAGTGTGTGGAGGGAAAGCTCCCACTGCCCGGATAGGGCAGGAGTGTGTGGAGGGAAGGCTCCCCCTGCCCGGATAGGGCAGGAGTGTGTGGAGGGAAGGCTCCCCCTGCCCGGATAGGGCAGGAGTGTGTGGAGGGAAAGCTCCCACTGCCCGGATAGGGCAGGAGTGTGTGGAGGGAAGGCTCCCCCTGCCCGGATAGGGCAGGAGTGTGTGGAGGGAAGGCTCCCACTGCCCGGATAGGGCAGGAGCTTCACCAAGGCGGTTGGAGGGCTAGCGGGTTGATGGGGGGGGCTAGGACTGGTATTGGGTTGGGGGGTTGCTAGGACTGGAAATGGGCTGATGGGGGGCTAGGACTGGAAATGGGCTGATGCAGGGACTAGAAGGGAATGGATGCTGGGTGAGGCTAGAACTAGAAGGGAGCTGATGTTGGGGGAGGATTAGAATGGGATGGGGCTGGGAGAGTAAAATGGAGAGGGGAAAAATATTTTGTGTGGGAGGGATAAAAAATCTAGAATTGGCCGGGTATTGGGAGAGTAAGTGGGGATTGAGGATGGAGGGGTAAAATTTGAGTGGATGAAATAGGAATGAGGAAAGAGCAAAAGGAGAAAGATTAGTATGTTAAAGCGGATGTAGAGAGAGAGAATGGAAAAAAAAACTAGAAGAGAGAAGAAAGGACAAATGGACAGCAGATGATGGAGAGTTAGCAGAAAACATGAAGAAACCAGAAGAAAGTGGCTGGAGCAATTGCAACTGAAAAAAAATGCACAAAAGGTAGAAAGATATCTCTTTGACAAGTTATCAGCATGCATGCAACAACAAACATCACATTAATTTTTTTCATGTATAGATTCTTTGGGAATACACACCGAGTCCTGACACAGTTAACAGTTTTAAGAAGTTTATCTTTTTTTTACTCAGGATACATTTGACATGTTATGTGAATAATACATTTAAAATATATTGTGTAACTGAATCAAATTCTTCCTAAATTCATTAAATTGAATGAAATCATTAAAACATTATAAATTGCCAATAAATTGAAATGAAAACCAAAGGATTGTGAATCAAATTGATTCTCTGACAATACAAAGATTCCAACCTTTACAAATGATGTTACATAGTTCAGGCAACTTTATAAAGAGTTTTTAGATACTAAAATCTTGTTGTTAAGGTTTAATTGACGTGCTGGCACTTTGAGGAAATTCTTTGGTTTTGTGCGGCAGTTTGGGCACTCGGGCTCAAAAAGGTTAGCCATCACTGACCTAGGAGGTGTGGTTCCTCTGTTCCTCGGAGGTCCCTCCTTCTCCCCCTATGTGGTTCCTCGCAATATTGCAGGTTGTGCTTGACTTTTCCTGCATTTAAAACATTTTCTTCCCTTCTCAGAGGGTCTGCAGCATCACAGTACATGATGTTCAATGTAACCTATTATTCATTGTTTGATGTAAACCGCTTTGACCTGGAGAAAAGCAGTATATAAGCACAGTTTAAAAAAATAATATAAACTTCTATATGGTCGTCTTTCTCGTTGATTTCTTATTACTTACATTCTAATGTTCTGGCAGCAAGTGAATAGACTGGAAGCAGGAAGCCATCAATCTGTTTACTAAAGCGCTGCCCTCGTCTCTTGCTAGCGGCCTGAGGGAGAAGAAGGGAGGAACAGGGCTGCTTTTACCTAGGGGCAGCTGGGCCCCCATTGTGCAGGGGCCTGGGGTAGCTGCCCTTTTGCCCATAGATAAAAGCGGCCCTGGTTTATATACATATATATACACATGTGTGGAGGAGTAGCCTAGTGGTAGAGCAACTGCCTAGTACCCAGAAGATCAAGGGTTCGATTCCCACTGCCACTCCTTGTGATCTTGGGCAAGTCACTTTACTTCCATTGCCTTGGAAGAAAAGGCTGGCAATCTACTTCCGGTGATACATTGCCAAGAAAACCCAGAGGTAGCTGGGTCACTATGAGTCAACACTGACTTGATGGCACTAAAAAATATATATATACACATGCAAACTGGACAGACCACAGTGGAGATTTATGAAAGCTTTATTCTAGTTTTCCAGTGCAAATATTTATTTCTGATTTCAGCAGGACAAACTTTAGTTAAAAGAGCAAGTATCTTAAGGAGGCACAACAAGGAGGGGAAGAGAGATAAAGGGAATCATTTTAGAAGATCTAGTTGTAATTTTGCATGTCTGAAATGCCCATTCAGATGTGCCAATCACATCCATGACCTAAGAGACAGTTTATAAAGGACCAAATTTACACATGTCCAGTGAGATCACATTTATGTCACATGTGGACGTGACATAGGCATATCCAAGGCAACAATAAGAAGATCCACGTAAATCTCCAGTTTTGGAAAGTCCATATCTATACCTACTCCTTGGCACAAATAGGAATTTGAAAAGTGCTTGTTTTGGCCAGCTTTCAACACTAAGGATAACAGTGGCATTCCCTCTTGTTGAGATGATAAGAACATAAGATATGCCATACTGGGTCAGACCAAGGTCCATCAAGCCCAGTATCCTGTTTCCAACAGTGGCCAATCTAGGTCATACGTACCTAGCAGTTTCCCCAAAAGACAGGTTCCACAATACTTGTATTGGTTCAAGCATTGATATCCTGGGTCCCTTCTTAATAATGGTTTATGGACCTTTCCTCCAGGAACTTGTCCAAACCTTTTTTAAACCCAGCTACACTAACAGCCTTTACTACATCCTCCGGTAACAAATTCCAGAGTTTGATTACACGTTGAGTGAAGAAATATTTTCTTTTATTAGTTTTAAATAGTTTAACCTGTAGCCTCATTGCATGTCCCCTAGTCTTTCTATATTCTGATAAGGTAAACAATCGATCCACGTTTACCCGTTCCACTCCGTTCATTAATTTATAGACTTCTATCATATCTCCCCTCAGCCGTCTCTTTTCCAGGTTAAAGAACCCTAACCTTTTTAGCCTTTCTTCATAGGAGTATCCTTCCATCCCCTTTACCATTTTGGTGGCTCTTCTCTGAACCTTTTCTAATAACGCTATATCCTTTTTAAGATACAGCGACCAGAATTGCACACAATATTCAAGATGCAGTCTCACCATGGAACGATATAGAGGCATTATAATATATTTTGTTTTATTTTCCATTCCTTTCCTTATGATACCTAGCATTCTATTTGCTCTCTTGGCTGCCGCTGCACACTGGGCCGAGGGTTTTAACATGCTATCCACAATGACGCCTAAATCTTTTTCCTGGGTGGTGGTTCCTAATGTGGAACCTTGCATCGTGTAACCATAGTTTGGGTTGTTCTTCCCTAGGTGCATAACTTTGCACTTGTCCACATTAAATTTAATCTGCCATTTTGATGCGCAGTCTTCCAATTTATCAAGATCCTCTTGCAATTTTCCACAGTCCTCTTGGGTTTTAACAACTTTAAATAGTTTTGTATCATCTTCAAATTTGATAACCTCACTCGTTATTCCACTTTCCAGGTCATTTATGAATATGTCAAAAAGCAGCGGACCCAGCACAGATCCCTGGGGTACACCACTATTCACTTTTCTCCATTGGGAAAATTGGCCATTTAGCCCAACCCTCTGCTTTCTATCTTTTAACCAGTTCTTGATCAACAGTAGTACACTGCCTCCTATCCCATGACTCTTTAGTTTTGCCAAAAGTCTCTGATGAGGGACCTTGTCAAAGGCTTTCTGAAAGTCCAGATACACTATATCAACCGACTCACCTTTGTCCACCTGTTTATTCACACTTTCAAAAAAACATAATAGATTAGTAAGACAAGATCTTCCTTGTCTAAAACCATGTTGGCTGTCTCCCATTAGGCCATGACTATCTACATGCTGAGTAATTTTATTCTTTATGATGGTTTCTACCATTTTTCCCGGGACTGATGTGAGGCTCACCGGTCGGTAGTTTCCCGGATCACCCCTGGAACCCTTTTAAAAAAAATTGGCGTTACATTGGCGATCCTCCAATCTTCAGGTATTACAGATGATTTTAATGAAAATTCACAGATTACTAATAGCAGGTCTGCAATCTCATATTTCAGTTCTTTCAACACCCTTGGATGTATACCATCCGGCCCAGGTGATTTGCTACTCTTCAGTTTATCTAATAGTTGTAATACATCTTCCCGATGTATCGATATTTCCTTCAATTCTTCCGCACCTTTAAATACCACTTCAGTCATGGGTAAAATCCCTACATCTTCCTCAGTAAAGATCGAAGCAAAGAATTCATTCAGTCTCTCCGCTATCGCCTTGTCGCCTCTTAGTGCCCCTTTAACTCCTCTATCATCTAATGGACCAACTGACTCTCTCACAGGGTTTTTGCTACGAATGTACTTGAAAAAATCTTTATTTTGTGTTTTTCCTTCCGCAGCAAGCTTCTTCTCAAATTCTCCCTTTGCCTGCTTTATCAATTTTATTTATTTATTTATTTATGCTTATTTCTATACCGCTTTTTCCAAAGATCAAAGGCGGTTTACAGGTAACATTTAGTGAACATGGTTTACATAGAACATCGTTTTTTTCATAACTATGTACAGTTAACATGATAAACGATAACATGGAACATTGTTACAGAACTAAATACAGTTTAACATGGATTATTGTTACAGAACTATTTACATTTTAACATTAGCTAGTAATGCTTTGTCTATTTACATTGATTCTTTGCTAAATTAAGCTTTGTTTCTTAAATGTAGTGAGTGTTGAGGCTTGTTGAGCTGTAGTTAAGGAGGATTGTTATGGTTGTGTGGTGTGTTGGGTGGATAGGATTCATTTAAATTTGTGAAGTGTTCTTTAAATAGAAATGTCTTCAGTTCTTTTCGAAATGTTTGAAGATCTTTTATTTTGCGGAGTTCTAGCGGGAGTTTATTCCATAGGGTGGGGGCTGCATAAGAGAAGGCTCTTGAGCTTGTGGTCTTCTTTGTTTTCCGGATGGATTTTTTTATTTCTAGTGAGTAGGTTGCGTTTTGCCTTGCATTTGACTTGCCAGTGCCTGTGCTGTTTCCAGGTTTCGTCATTTGGCTCTTTTTTCCATTTCCTGAAAGATGCTTTTTTGGCAACAACAGCCTCTCTGACCTCACCTTTAAACCATGCTGGCAGTTTTTTGGACTTCCTTCCACTTTTCTTAAAGCGTGGAATACAGCTGGTCTGGGCTTCCAAGATAGTATTTTTCAACAACACCCAAGCTTGATGTAAGACTTTAACCTTTGCAACTGCTCCTTTTAGTTTTTTCTTAACTATTTTTCTCATTCTATCATAGTCTCCCTTTCGAAAGTTAAGGTAGTACTGTGGATTTCCTTACTATCCCTTCTCCACTAATTAAATCAAAGGCGATCATGCTATGTTCACTATTGCCAAGTGGCCCCAACACCCTTATTTCTTGCACTAGATCTGGTGTTCCACTAAGGACTAGGTCTAATATGGCTTCCCCTTTGGTCGGTTCATGAACCAGCTGATCCAAGAAGCAGTCATTTGTCATCTAGGAACTTTATCTCCCTAGCATGTCCTGCCGTGACACCGACCCAGTCGATACCGGGGTAATTGAAATCACCCATTATTATTACTGCGCTATAACTTTTGTTAGCTTCCTTGATTTCTTTGAGCATTTCATCATCCATTTGTTCATTCTGGCCAGGCGGTCGATAGTACACCCCCACTGCCATCGCCTTCCCCTTTTTACATGGAATTTCAATCCATAGAGATTCTACAGCAAATTTTGTTTCCTGCAAAACTTTAATCCTTTCTGACTCAATGCCCTCTCTAACATAGAGCGCAACCCCTCCACCAATTTGATCAGCTCTATCATTATGATATAGTTTGTATCCAGGTATCAGTGTTCCACTGGTTGTCCTCCTTCCACCATGTCTCTGATATCCCAATCATATCTAACCTCTCATTTAGTGCTATATATTCTAACTCTCCCATCTTATTTTTTAGACTTCTAGCATTTGCATACAAGCATTTTAGAGACTGTATTTTATTCATATTAGTTTGGCTGTTGGTAGACATGGGTAATTTGGGATCTTTAAGCTCTGTCTGCTCCATACTCGAGGGCATTTGGGCTACTTTACTCTTTTTTGGAACCTCTCTGCTTTTGGTAGTATCCTTCAAGGATACATTCTTCCGAACCATCTGCTCTTGGGCGACTGTCGGCTTTCCCCTATTATCTAGTATAAATGATCATCCCCCCCCTACACTCATAGAATGATGCAATACAAAATGCAATGTGTGCTGTTGAGTCAATGTTGACTCCTGGCAACCCAGCAGCAGTCACTGGGCTTTCTTGCCAAGGTGTGACCAGACGTAGATTGCCAGGCTTTTCTTATGAAGCAATGGAGGGTAAAGGGGCTTGCTTGAGGCCACAAGGAGTGCCAGTGGGAACTGAACCCTGGTCTCTTGGTCACCAGCCCACTGCTGTAACCACTAGGCTACAGGTGAAAACCAAGATTATGTGGCTCTGCTCATGTCCATTTCTAGATTGGCAGGCTGGGACATGTTTGTGGTAACATATAAACATGCATGTTCTGAAATGCCATCGCGGGTACATCTATGCTGTCATGCCTGGTAACGCTTATATTTCGAACTTGCACATTTCTAAAATCAGCCGTCTCTCTGCATGAGTCTGGACCCTTATTCTGCACATCCCCATTTTCTTTATATGTTTGTGGAAATGTTTCTCTTTTGGGGCGGAGATAGGTCAATTTTGGAACACATTTACACATGTCTATCTCTTCTGCTGCCCCTCCCATGGAATTTGGAGGTTTGGACATAGAGATCCCAGGGGGCACCTAAATGGCCTTTCTAAAATATGCCTTGAAGTAGAAAAGTTGCGGGCTAAACTAAAAAGAGCTATTTAAAAAATAATCTACAGTATATGCTAAGAAAGTAAAGTAACAGGAAAAAGAAATCAATAGTTTAAAAAAAATGGTTGAAAAAGATGGAACAATTTTTTGTCTATGCAAATTTATGCAAACGTTTACAGAATTGCCAGAACCACCTTTGTTTCACTTCAGTGCTTATGAGCTTGTTTTTTGTGTTCTTTTGAGAATTTCATACATTGGGGGGAAAGGGGGGGGGGTAATTTTATAAAAGAGAACCTGTGTGGCATGTCCAAAGAGGCTCCTCTGTTATGTCTAGCTAATAAAGACCTTATAATCGACTAACACCCCAACTTATTGTTAAATACAGTAAGTTTGTTGGCAGAGTTTGCATGTTACTATGCTTTTAAGAAAGTTCTTTATGAGAACCTTGTATGGGAGAATCGGTGCTAAATGGTTTTACCAAAGGACAATCTTGCCAAACAAATCTGATTGAGTTCTTTGGGTGACCAGAGAACTAGATCAAGGGCATGCGATGGATGTCATCTACCTAGATTTCAGCAAAGCCTTTGATACTGTTCCTCATAGGAGGCTTATCAATAAACTCAATAGCTTGAGGATGGGTCCTAAGGTGGTGAAATGGATTAGAAATAGGTTGACTGATAGAAGGTGATGGCAAATGGAACTCATTCAGATGAAAGAAAGGTGATTAGCAGTGTGCCCCAGGATTCGGTCCTGGGGCTGGTACTGTTCAATGTTTTTGTGAGTGATATTGCAGAAGAGCTCAATGGAAAAAGTCTGTCTTTTTGCAGATGACACGAAAATTTGCAACAGAGTGTGGGGCCTGGTATCCCACAAAGGTTACCCAAATATTGCCAATCACCAACAAATTGCTCAGACAACTTCTGCTTAGCTACAAAAGCTCTTTATTTGGGTACCAAAACAAACAATTCGCAAATGCAGATAGCAAAAGACTCTGTCTGAAAGAGTGGCAGGCAACCTACTCTCTGTACCGCAGTTAGAGAGCAGATTGCCCCCGAGCTAGAGAGCTGCCTCCTTATATACATCTTTCTCTGTCACAAAGTTCTAGAAAGTACTGCATAGCTTCTGATGTCATATGCAGGGTTTTTTCTATGGAGTACATGCAGCTTTCTGCAAAGTTTCTCCTTGGGACCCTCCCCATGATTATTTGGGCCAGCAACTGCTTTTCTTCAAGGTCCTCACTTATCTGGTGATGTCAGGCAGATCATTCTCTGCCTTCCTGTATCCGGCCTGTGTTCTTCTATTTCTTGGCACTAAACGTAATCTTTAGCAGAAATACTTTCAGCCTTAATTAGTTTTAGCTTGGCCTGTATTTTCGTAGTAGGCCCATATTCTGAACACTTCTGCACAAAACATGGGCCAGACTGTAGCAGGCCTCATAACATATACTTTCTCTTGTAGCCCACATGCTGCTTCTGTGCCATAAACAGGATGCTTGTGTACGTTGCAGGCCAGCAGGAGTGTAAACATAGAAGGCATATGAAGCAGATCTGAGCAGAACTATCCCTAAGCCAAAATATCCCAACAAGAATGGACTCCCCTGAGGGAGTGGAGAACATGAGAAAAGATCTACAAAAGCTGGAAGAATGGTCTGATGCTTGGCAGTTAAGATTTAATGTGAAGAAGTGCGGTGTCATGCACTTGGGAAGCAGAAATCCAAGAGAATTGTATGCTATATGGGGCGAGAGATTGGTGTGCAAGACCCAGGAGAAGGATCTTGGAGTGATTGTTTCGCCACCTTGAGATCTTCAGAAACAGTGTGACAAGGTAGTGGCAAAAGCCAGAAGGATGCTGGGTTGCATACAAAGAGGAATTACCAGCAGAAAGGAAGAGGTACTAATGCCATTGTACAAGTCGCTGGTAAGGCCTCACTTGGAATATTGTGTTCAGGTTTGGAGACCATATCTCGCAAAGGATATAAAAAGACTGGAAAGGGTTCAAAGGAAGGCGACCAAAATGATTTGGAGCCTCCATTAGGAGACGTATGAGAAGAGACTTGAAGACCTAAATATGTACACTCTGGAGGAGAGGAGGGACAGGGGAGATATGATTCAGACCATTTATACTCTAAGTATTTAAAGAACAACAAACCTCTTCCAAAGACGAGGAAGCTGTAAATCTAGAGGGCATAACATGAAGCTGCAAGGGGGTAAACTGAGAGGCAATGTCGGGAAATACTTTTTCACTGAAAGGGTGGTGGATGCTTGGTATGCCCTCCCAATGGAAGTGGTGGGGGGAAAAGACAGTGGCGAAATTTAAAATGGCATGGGACAGACACAGTGGATCCCTTTATAGCAACAGGATAAAATCAAAACAAACATAACTAACAATTTCAACAAATAAGGGGTGACCTACCCGGAGCAGTTGGTACACTCCTAAACAAAGGTATGCGGAGGGGTGACCTGCACAGAGCGGCAGGTGCACCTGCTCTTGCTGCCTTGCTGGGCAGACTAAATGGATCATACTGGTCTTTATCTGCCATCATATACTATGTTATATTACTATGTTATGTTACATAAATCAGAAGCAGCTTTTTAATGTCTCTTAATGCAGTACTCTCTAAATGTAATCATTGGTTGCTCACATTGATTTTCTAGGACCAGTTTTCAAAACAGCTTTTATTTAGAAATGTTTTTTTTGTGCTTAAAATCACTTATGTGATTGCTCAAACCAGAACCAGATGCTTTTATCCAAGACAGCTGCTTCTCCGCGACTTGAGTTTCATCATCACCCGATGAATGCTTCAGGGTGTGGCAGTGTGGCATGTGGTAGAAAGGGGTTTTCTGTTAAAACACCAAACAGACAGCAGTTTAGGGAAAACAAAACGTTATTTGGTTTTTTTTTCAGACCTAATTTGTTAAACCTTCCTAAAGCTGGTATAAACACAGATCTTCTCCAGTCAGTTGGCCATGAATTTGTCTTCCAAATTTCCTGGCAGAGCTTTGTAAGTAGGGTAACAGCTTCATCCGTTTGCTGTAATACTTCAATGGGAATGCCTTCAATGCCCAGTGCTTTGTTCTTTGATAAGGCTTTCAACGCTGCTTCGACTTCTTCTTTCATAACCAATGGTTCCTGATCATAAGGTACAGGTTGAAACGGCTGTTGGTCCACTTGATCTTTATGGTATAATGAGACTGTATATTCTTTCCATTTAATATAATATCCAAAATATAATAAGATAATATCCAAAAAATCAATAGCATACATATTTTATCAGTAATATTCAAAGTGAGCTACATTTAGGAACAGTAGCTATTTCCCCATCACCGGAGGCTTACATCTAAGTTTGTTCCTGAGGCAATGGAGGATTAAATAACTTGCCCAAGGCCACAAAGAGCACCAGTGGGATTTGAACCTTGGCTTCCTTGGTCTCAGTCCATTGTCCATTAGGCTACTTCTCTTTTGGCATTGAAAATTGTGGCATTTGTTCATTACTAGTTCATACTAGTTCATTAACTATATATAGATTTACATATTACTCCTTTTAAGGCTTGTTCTAATAGGGAAAGGGAATTGGAGTTAGCTCGTGCGTATTCCAGGGTTCAGTGCAAATTATATTCAGGTACAGTAGGTATTTTCCTGTCCTCAAAGGTAAGTTTGTACCTGAGGTAGTAGAGGGTTAAGTGACAAACCCAAAGTCACAAAGCACAGCAGTGGGATTAAAATCAGGCTTCCCTAGCTCTTAGCCCACTGTGCTATTTGGCTATTCCTGTTATAACCCTAGAAAACAGAAATGGTAATAGTGGAGAATCCTGCCTCATTCTGCATGCCATCTTTGACAATGTAGTATTAGTTATAGCACTACTATGTGTATCTATTTTAGAAAAATTAGGCTATATAAATTTTTACCATGAAGTTAAAAGCTTTTATCTGTGAGTACAAACAGATCATTTTAAAATTAATATTCAAAAAATGTACCCAGCTAAAATTGGAATTTATCCAAATAAATCTACCTAATTAAAAAATACAAGCACATTAAGGGGGTAATTTTATAACGGGATTCCAGGATTAATAGAGTGGGAAAGCGCCTATTTTTAGCCTATTTTATAAAGACACATAGGTGCCTATGAATCATGTTCATTAATATGGGCCAAATTCAGATAGCATAGGAAATTTGGCAGTATGCATGGGCAGGGTGTGGGTGGAGTGTGGGTGTTCGTTACTGTGCACATCAGCAGCGCTGGCAACTACACATTTTGTAGACATTGCGGGTGCAGCTAGTCACCTCAAGGGTTGGTATTAGCTGCATCCATGAAGTTGCCATTCCCTGATCTCAGTATTTTCACTGCATTATCTAATGCTGTGCATGCCCCCAAAAGAGAACGCTCAAATTTTCAGCTAACATGACGCTATTTGAATTAATGCCCAGTGTTCACTGCAAAGCCTAACTAATGCCTTTTAGTAAACATACCTTTATGTCTTTATAAACTATTAGTTCAAATCCTGCAGCAATCATGCCTAGATGGAAGGCACGAATATTATGAACAAGCATAAGCATTAAATACTCATGTAAATCACAACTCTGCCCATGCTCTGCCCAACCCCTACCCCTTAGCATGCATTGAGCCGTGCATTTAGGAATTTCTTAATTTTAGAAGAAGCCATATCCATGTGTAAATCAGTGTTTTAAGTACAAAAATATTTATAAAATTACTCTCCAATTGATTAAATTTGCACAGTTAAAATTGTAAGTTACAGAAATTTAGCTGGATATAAAAGGGGCTGAAATGGGGTATTCTTGGAGTGGACTTTCAGATTTAGCATATTAATGCAATATTCAGTGATAATTAAATTCAACTGGATAAACCTGACTTTGCAAATGAGAATCCTGGCTGGATAGGCAGCCATACAACTAGTTTTTAGAAACTACTCTGGACATTTCTAACACATTAAAGTCTCTGTAATTGGCACACATTCTAGATCTAAGAGGCATGTTTACTAAAAGTTAATGCGCGTAAATAAAGTTAATGTGCGTTAAGTGCTGAACTGCTCATTTTTTTTTCTATGGGTTGTTACAGCATGTAATGTGCATTTACTTTCATTAATGCACATTTAACCTTTAATAAACATACCCCTACATTTTTAAAGTCTGAGTCCTGATTGATCTACCTCTTTTGGGGGTCTGTATAATTTAAGCTAACCTTTCTACAAAGGCTATAATCGGCTTTTTCACAGCTACATTAAGAAGATAAATTGCACATTAAGGCTCACATTCAAGGAGTTTTGCATTTTCAATGGCACTTATATCAGAGCAGGCATATTGTCATTGCTTCTATGCTTTCCTTAGATATTTTTTATTTAGTTCATACCTTTTCAGTTCTAGCTCATAGTAAGTTACATTCAGAGATCAGATATTTCTCTCTCCCTAGAAGACTTATTTATTTATTTAACAAGTATTTCTATACCACTCTTTCCCATGGTTCAAGTGCGGTTTACAGAGAACAATAGATTACAAGGTATGGAGAGGTTCATACCTAGTCATTTTACATATAACAATTGTAACTTTTGCAGGTAACAGTATAACTAAATGCAGTATAACTAAATGCATACAATACAAATAACAATATTACAATTCTTACAATACGGATTACATTCCAAGGAGTATGTTTGGGATGTAAACAAACTATTTACATTATTACATTGTTACATTATTAGGGTGTAGAGAGGTCAACATGTGCAAGGTATAATATTTGTTTGCGATAGTTTTAAACTACATTTGTAGTATAACCCCGTGTAGTATAAAATGTTAACCTGTGTCTCTTTGCATGTCTTGTTTAGTTTGTGTAGTATAGTGTAAAGTGGATAGATGTGTTTTTCGTTTTTTATGAAATTCCTTAATGTCTGTCGACTGGTGTATGACATCTGGTAGTTCATTCCAGAGAATAGGGGCTGAGTGAGAGAAAGCCCTATTATTGGTGAGTCTTTCGGCTTTTGTATATTCTCTTGGTATTGCTGTTTTATTTGTGTTTCAACTCCTTTGTGTACGTTTAGATATTTCTATGTTGTTTAGTGTATTGAGACATTAAGCAAGAAATTGCTTATTTTACTGCAGCTTAATTTACTGTGGGAGTCACTAACCTGTGGTAACCCAGTACTGCATGTTAGTGACTCTCATAGTAATGAACAATGCAACTTGCGATCAATCTCACAAGCTGTGTTATTCTGCTCACTGTCTAGTGCAGATTCCTCCACCCCCTCTGAAGAGATCTTTCCAACCCTTTTCCACACCCCAAAAACCACTGAAGTAGACTCCCTCACCCCCCTAAAAATCTCCCACCTACCCCTCCCATAAACTCTCATATGGTAGCTCACCCCTAGCAGTAGTACCACTGTAGGTCAACTGGTGCCATTTTGAACCTGACTCTGGACATGACATAAGCAACTGGGAATTAATCCTGCTGCTTAATCCAATAATACCACCAATGTCTTCAGATAGGCCTGGAAGGCCTACGGGTGGTAGGAGGTCTTTTGCGGGGGGGGGGGGGGTTGGTGTTGTCGGGGAATCAATTTTGGGGGTAATAATGTTAAGAGAGCATCAGAAAGATTTATTTGGGGATCTGGACTGAGGGGGAGGGGCTTGTGAGAGGTTTCATAGCTACCAACCCCTTTAAGGTGGTGCTTGGGAGCATCAGACCATGTGTTATTCGCTTGATGCTTCTAGGCAGGAAAAATAATGCCAACTTTGAACTGGCATTATTTTTCCAGGAATAAGAAATAATGCAGGATTTTGCCTTTTAAGAGACAAAATTGTGCATTATTACCTCAGAGGCCGATTTCTGTACTGGCTGTCCAGCCAGTCCAGAGGTAGATCTGATTCTGATCCTGCAGGGGCTAGACGTGCCCCTCGTGATCAGAATCGGGACTATGTCCTTGATGCACAGCCCATACACCCAACTAACTCAGCCAGGCTCCTGAATGGAGCCGCAATGCCATGGTGTCCTGTCACCATGGCACTGTGGCTCCATTCAGGAACTGCGATCCCCAGCTGAAAATGACACTGTCCTTTTTCCCCACAGCCCGACCCCCGATCTGATCTTCCATGGCCAGCATCGGGCTGTGAGGATCCCCCCACACCCCCTCGACTTCCATATCTGCCTGGAGCCATGGTTCCCCAACATCCAGGGGAACTTATTTCACCTCCAAGATGGAATAAGTCCCCCATCTCTGTAGCCAACCACGGACATACAGAGTTGACCTCGGAATTGGCCCTGTACATCTGGAGTCGCTCTCTGCCCACCACCCAGCCCTTGCTCCACCTCTGTCCCGCACCCTCTCTCCCACGAACAGACCTCCCTGTACAAATTGCCTGTTCGTATGGGGAGCTCTGTTCCCAGCAGGCTGCCCGGCCATTTATTGGGTCTGAACATCCAGAGTGGATGTCCAAACCTGCTAAATGGAGTTCAGAATGACCCCCTTAACATATATTAGTAACTACACCCTGATTGACTTCCCCAGGGTCAAAAGGATATTTGTACCTGGCTTCCCTGATGCAGGCATTCCTTACAGGGGCTATACATTTCAAACAAAGATAAGAATTTGTGTTTTTTTAAATTGCTAGCTCTCTGACTGGGAGCTCTTAAAAGGGTTTTGTACCTTTTTAAAACAAAGTTACATTCTTTTTGATGCTTTAGTTTAAAAGGAGAAATATTTCTTCTTTAGTGGGGTAGGTTTAAAACTCTGTTTTAGAAGCTTTCTCAGCTCTTTGGAGCTACTGACACCTTATCAGGAGTTAGTTCCCTCCCTACCACCCTCCCAAATCCCACCCACCCCTAGTGAGCAGGCTTGCGTTATAGGGCACTTCCCCAATTAACAAAACACAGGGACTTGAAACAGCACATTTTGAATATAATTAAAGAGATCTAACTGCTTTTTCTCTGAAAGGACAGCTGGAAAACTGGCTGGTACTTTGGTGGATCTCTCTCTTTTGCTTTAACAGATACCTAAGCTCCACGAACAGAACAATGGCTGGGAAAAATCATATCGTTAAAGCTGTTGCCCCCGTTATAGCTTCTGCCTCTGTCCAGACAAAGATCCCAATAGCAGTTGAAGGACCGATTCCATGTGCAGGGTGCCTGCATGCTGAAGCTCTCAGGAAACAAGTGGAGGAACTCAGAGGAAGTGGCGAGGCTGAGGAGCATTCAAGACAGTAAAGTACAATGATGAGATGCTTCTTGCAACAACCAAGCTCTCCAGCAGAGGAGAAGATGGGAGCCTACAGAATGACAAAGGTTAGACACAAGTCACCAGGGCTTGTAGAATCACCAATCCAACTTCTTCAGCCCTTGAAATGAAGAACCATTATGCAGCCCTGGAAGTGAAGGAGGTGAAAGCATCCCTGGAAAGGGAAGAACCAGAGCTCAAGTACCCCAAAGTTGCAGAATCGGTGACCACAAGGAAGCGAAGGGTAGTGGTGGTTGATAACTGTCTTCTGAGGGGTACTGAGGCGCAAATCTGCTGACCAGACTTGATGTCCAGAGAGGTTTGCTGTCTGCCAGGTGCCAAAATCCGAGATGTTACGGAGAATTTGCCGAGACTCATCAATCCCACTGACTATTACCCAATGTTGCTAATCCATGTCGGAACAAATGATACTGCCAGGTATCCCTCTGAGCATATCAAAAGTGACTTCATGGCTCTGGGACAAAGGGTGAAGCAGACAGGTGCACAGGTGGTATTCTCTTCAATTCTACCTGTTGAGGGTAAAGGCCAAGGCAGAGAGGCTCGCATCCTGGAAATGAATGCATGGCTGCGTGGATGGTGTCATCGAGAGCGTTTTGGTTTCCTGGACCATGGGATGCTGTTCCAAGGGTTGCAGAGCAGAGATGGTGTCCATCTGTCCAAGAAAGGTTGAAGCATCTTCAGCAGTAGACTGGCTAATCTACTGAAGAGGGCTTTAAATTAGATTCGTTGGGGATGGGTGAAGAAAGCTCCCAGGTAAGTGAAACATTAAATACCTTTATGAAAATGGGTAAAAGGGGTAACATATGGAAAGCAGTGTGTATAAATGTCCATAGAATGGGAAAAAGGATCCCTGATGTTGAAGCTTTGGTGGGACTGGCTGACTTGGATTTAGTGGCAGTTACAGAAACATGGTTCACAGAAACCATGACCGGGATGTAACTATACGAGGCTATACTTTATTCAGAAAGGACAGGGGAGGAAGAAGGGGAGGAGGAGTGACACTATATGTAAAAAATATTAAAGCTTTGGAATTACAGAGCTTAAAAGGGAGAGAGTAGGCACTGTGGGTTAAACTAGAAAGAGGGAAAGAGAAATCTATTTGCATTGGTGTGATTATACAGATCTCCCTCACAAGAGGAAGAGGTGGACAGAGTTAATTGAAGACATACGCAGCATTGCTAGGAAAAGGGAAGTGCTACTGATAGGTGATTTCAGTATGCCAGATGTTGATTGGCACATTCCTGCTGCAGTATCATCTAGGAGATCCTGGATTCTCTACAGGGAGAACTATTCAGGCAATTGGTAACAGACCCCACACGTGAAGGGGCCATACTGGACTTGGTGCTTACCAATGGTGAAAGTGTTTCTGATGTTACAGTAGGAGATCATTTTGCATCCAGTGATCACCAGATGGTGTGGTTCAGTATTAGGACTAGGGCAGTTAGAATCCATTCAAAAGCAAAGTTCTCAGACTTTAGGAAGACTAACTTTGCCAAGATGGTCCAATACCTCAGGGAGTCGTTAACGGGATGGGAACAGCTGGGGGATGTAGAACAGTGGGCAAAACTGAAAGAGGATATTTTAAGGGCAACCAACCTTTTTGTTAAAATGGTAAATAAAGGTAAAAGGAAAAGGAGACCACTATGGCTTTCGAAAGAAGTAGCTGAAAAGGTGAAGAAAAAGAGGGAGGCCTTCATGAAATACAAGAGATCACAGAGAGAGAAAGACAGGCATCTATATTTGGAAAAACATAGAGAAGCTAGCAAAGTAGTCAGGAAAGCAAAGATTCAAAAAGAGAAGGAAATTGCCAATGCAATAGAATGGGGAGATAAGACATTTTTCAGATATGTTATTGAGAAGAGGAAAGGCAAAAGTGGTATTGTCCGACTCAAGGGTGAAGGGGAGGAATATGTTGAAGCTGATGAGGATGAAGTGTGTTCACAGATGAAGAACCAGGAACAGGACCTCGGAAAACACCCACAAACAGGAACAGAAGCGAGGGGCATCTTGAAGAATTTTCAGAAAACTGTGTTCGTGAGAAACTAGCTAAACTTAAAGTAGACAAAGCGATGGGACTGGATGGGATACACCCTAGAATACTGAGGGAACATGGGGACGTTTTGCAGCTCCACTGACTGACCTTTTCAATGCCTCGTTGGTGTCGGGAGTGGTGCCAAAGGACTGGAGAGAGGCTCATGTGGTGCCTTTACACAAAAGCGGAAGTAAGGGTGTGGTTGAAAACTACAGGCTGGTTAGTTTAACTTCGGTGGTGAGTAAATTATTGGAAACACTGCTGAAAGAGAAAATAGTGAGGTTTCTGGAGTCCAGCGGATTACAGGATCCGAGGCAGCATGGATTCACCAGAGGCAGGTCTTGTCAGACAAATCTGATAGATTTCTTTGACTGGGTGACCAGGGAGTTGGTCCGAGGGAGAGCCCTAGATGTAGTGTATTTAGATTTCAGTAAAGCCTTTGACACCGTTCTCCACAGGCGACTTATTAACAAACTAAGCACCCTAGGGATGGACCCTAAAGTTACTGCTTGGGTTAGAAACTGGTTGAGTGGGAGGTGACAAAGGGTACAGGTAAATGGAGCTCACTGAGAAGAAGGAAGTTACCAGTGGTGTGCCCCAGGGATCTGTCCTTGGTCCAATTCTTTTTAACATATTTGTTAGTGATATAGCAGAAGGGCTGTCGGGTAAGGTTTGCCTCTTTGCGGATGATACCAAAATCTGCAATAGAGTAGACACCCAGGAAGGTATAGATAACAACATGAGGAGGGATCTAGCTAAGCTTAAAGTATGGTCTAGAATTTGGCAGCTGGGATTTAATGTTAAAAAATGCAAGGTCATGCATTTGGGCTGCAGCAATCCCAGGGAGCAATATAGTATAGGGGTGAAGTACTTTTGTCCACTAAAGAAGAGCGAGACCTAGGCGTGGTTGTGTCTGATGATCTTAAAGTAGCTAAACAGGTAGAAAAGGCAACAGCAAAAGCTAGAAGGATGCTCGGATGCATAAGGAGAGGAATGGCTCGCAGAAAGAAGGAGGTGATAGTGCCTCTGTATAAGTCTTTGGTGCGACCTCATTTGGAGTATAGTGTGCAATTCTGGAGACCGCACCTTCAAAAGGATATAAACAGTATGGAGTCAGTACAGAGGGTGGCTACTAAAATGGTTAGTGGTCTTCATTATAAAGCATATGAGGACAGACTTAAGGATCTTAATATGTACACCTTAGAGGAATGGCGGGATAGAGGTGATATGATTGAGACGTTTAAATACCTCCATGGCATAAATGCACAGGGGGAGAATCTCTTTTGATTGAAAGCAAGTTCTGCTACGAGGGGGCATGGGATGAGGGTGAAAGGGGATAGATTCAGGAGTTATATGCGGAAATATTTCTTTACGGAAAGAGTGGTGGATCTGTGGAATAGTCTCCCAATGGAGGTGGTAGAGATGAGGACAGTATCTGAATTTAAAAAAAAAAAAGCATGGGACAAACACAGAGGATCTCTAAAGGAAAAAAGAGGACTGTCGTGCCTGTTGATATGGAAGGACAGACTAGATAGGCCATGTGGTCTTTTCTGTTGTCATTTTTCTATGTTTCTAGTCTTCTGCTCTAATCAGTAAGCTACTCTTCTTCTCTCAGCCTGATGCACTAAACAAGGAGAGCAAGTTAGACACAAATGCACAGGGGTCTACATTAGCATTCCAGCACATGATATATGTGATGCTATCTGGCGCATACAGCAGTATCATTCTGCATAGGATAATATCGGTGTTCGTAAACACCAATATTATTCTGCACAAATAGCATTCCAGTGCATGCACATAACATTCTTCCAGTACACTTCCCTTGCTGTTTTTTCTTTCATCACTTCTTTCAGCAAAGCCAGAAAGAATTTTTGGTACTGTATGCTCATGATGGAGAACAAGTGGGCATAAATGCCTCACCAACAATAACCGCAGATCTATAAGCTAACCACTAATGTCTCGTCAGGCCTTGCGTTAAAATCCTAGCATTGAGCTTGGCCTTCTAGTCTTTTTCAGAATTCTGGGCATCTGCGTTGCATAGCTGATCCATTTAAATGGGTTTAAATGCACTGAGCAGTGCTGGCTGCTTGAAGCTTTATGCACAGATAGTGCATGAGCAAAACTTTGTTCTTCAACTAGTTCCGTCTTGACTATTGTGACCTGCTCCTCACTGGTCTCCCTCTGAATCATCTCTCTCCCCTGCAATCTGTTCAAAACTCAACTGCTCAGCTTATCTCCCGCCAGTGTCGTTAGGCTCATGTAACCCCTCTTTCTCAAATCACTTCATGGGCTCTCTATCAGTTTCTGCATCCAGTTCAAACTTCTCCTACTGACCTACAAGTGCATTCATTCTGCAGCTCCTCACCTTTCTTCTCGTATCTCACTCTACACCCTCCTCTGGAACTCCACTGCTCTGGCAGATCCCTTTTATCTGTGCCCTTCCCTTCCACTGCCAACTCCAGACTTTGTGTGTGCCACCTTGCTGCTCCTAATGCCTGGAACAAACTACCTGAGTCTGTGCATCGGGCTCCTTCTCCAGCCCTACTCAAACCCAGCTAAAATCCACCTCTTTGAAGCTGCTTTTGGATCCTGATGCTCCTCATTCTCTTGTCCCACTACATTTGTGTATCTTACTATACTCTAGTCCCCAGTTTAGCTATGTTTTTTTGTCTTGATTAGATTGTAAGCTCTGATGAGCAGGGACTACGTCTTACATATTTATGTATAGCGCTGCATTCACCTTGTAGTGCTAGTACAGTAGTAGTAGTGAACACAAGATTGGGTGCTAAAATGGAGCTAACTTTTTCACAAAGCCTAGCATGATTTTCTACATGCATCTGTTTTTTGTAGGAAGTATTTCCTAATTTTGACTACTGTCTGTTTGTACTACCCTGCTATTATTTCAGTCAAGCCAGGCCTTTTACTATTATCATATATTTTATAAATTTACAGATTCTCCCGAATTAAATCTTCCCATGCTAGTCTCTGACTGGGAGCTGTACCTATATGTGTTTGTATTTAGTTACCTTACAGTATCTTGATATAGTTCTTTTCTGAAATTTACTATGGGCCTCATTCTGAAATGTGGATTTCGGGGCTGCATGTCCCAGAGGGACGTGCAGCCCCACAAGCCGTTGGGGCCCGATTTTACCCCTCTGGCTCTCTCCGTACGTCCTAAGCATCAGGACGGAGAGAGCCAGCAAGGGGGGGGGGGGCACGGGAGGGAGCTGGATCAGGGCAGAGTGGGAGCGGGCCAGCCTGGCAGAGTGTACAGGTCCGATTCAGGTCACGGCCGTGTAGTTCCTGTCGGGCCTGTAGGGACGTGCTACTTATTCCACCTCAAAGGTGGAATAATCAGTGAAAACCTGGCAAAAGGGCACGGGGGTCCCCCCCCCCCCCCGGGGCTGGGTGCAGGGAGGTCCCTGAATAGGGTTGCCAACTTTTTCACCGAGAAAAACCCGACACCTGTGGCTTGCCATGCTTCACCCATTCTCCGCCTCTAGTCCCACCCCTACCCCGCCCCCAGCCCCACCCACAAAAATTACCGAGGATACGTGTAGGCTAACTTCCTTGGTCAGATAATAATTAAACTGGGAACCCCAAAATCCAAACATGAAATGTACAACACTGGAGAAATAAAACTATAAAGTAATTTCCTCTTGCACTAAACAAAAACGCAAAGATGTTAGCAATACACACTTCCCAGACCAGACATATTCCAGTTAATAAATTCAAAATAAAAAGTATTTTTCTACCTTCTGTTTGGGCGTTTTATTTTTCAGTTGCAATTGCTCCAGTCATTTTCTTCTAGTTTCTTTGTGTCTTCTGTGAGCTATCCATTTGTCCTTTCTTCTCTTTTAGATGTTTTCCATTCTCTCTCTATTTCTGCTTTAACATACTGATTGTTTCCCTTTTGCTCTTTCCCCCAATTCTTTCCTTATTCCTTTATCATCCGTTTAAATTTCACCCTTCCATTCTCAAGCCCCTCTTACTCTCCCAATAACCGGCCCATCATAGACTTTTCTTCCACACAAAATATTTTTTCCCCTCTCCATTCTCATTCCCCATCCATTCTAGTCCTCCCCTAAAATCAGTTCCCTTATAGTTCTAGACCCACCCAGCATCCACTCCCTTCTAGTCCCATTCTCCCATGCCCCACATCAGCCCATTTCCAGTCCTATTCCAGCTCTTCATCAGCCCATTTCCAGTGCTAGCCCTCACATCACAGGCCATTTCCAGTCCTAGCCCCCCCCCAATCAAGCCTTTAACCTTTCCCAGCAATCGCGGCGTCACAGAAACAGCCGCCAGCGTGAAGGAAAAGGATCTTCACGCTGGCGGCTGTACAGAGGGAGCTGGGGCCTTGCGCAGGCTTCCCCGACTCCCTCTGAAGCCCTCCGGTGTGTGGGCCGGCCCTGGGTGGGTTTTTTTTTTTACTTCGGGTCAGAAGAAAAGCCGGTCTTTTGCTCTGGCCGCTCCCGATCTTGCAGCCAGAGCAAAAAAACGGCTTTTCAAGGGCCGGTTTTGCATCTGCGCCGGCAGCCGGCCTGGCCATGGAAAAACCGGCCAGGCCGGCTGAAAACCGGCCAATTGGCAACCCTATCCCTGATGCCTGATCCAGACCATGGCAGGCCAGCTTTGGGTAGGGTGGTGGGGAAAAGGGGGCCGAGAATGCCAGAGTCAGGGGCACCTGTGTGGAGGACATTCCTGCAGGCAGCAGGGGCACACCAGGCCATCCTTGGGCCTGGTTCTGGCTACCACGGGAACACTTTGGTCCCACGGTCCAGAATCGGGTCCAAACGGGCCCATCTTGCTTGGGGCCGTCTGGGCGGCCTGGACATGCCCGTACTCCCGAATCAGGTTTTTTATGTCTTTGAAGCTCATGATAATAAGAGAAAAGGGTTAGATAAGATAGAAAGACAGGGCCTGATATTTGAAAGACATTTACATGGTTTGCAGCCCAGTATGTTTATGTTTATGTTTATTGGTTTTTGATAAAATCGCCTTTCTACAGAAAATCAAAGCGATGTACAATATAAAAACAATTGTCTAAAAGAGGCCAAAGCCTAGAAAAGAAAGGAAATACAATGTCTTGTTCAAAATAAAGTAGAGTTTCTGTTTAAAAGCATAGACAAGAGAGACAAGGAATGGGTAAGGAAGGAAACAACAAGGGGAGGTTAGGGGCGGGAAAAGGGGATCACACAAAAGGAGAGGGCACATCGAAAGCTAAAGAGAAAAGGTGTGTTTTTAGGTTTTGTTTAAAGGTGGAGAAGAGCGGTTCGAGACGGAGGGAGGAGGGTAGAGAGTTCCAGAGGGCGGGGCCAATAAAAAAAAAGGCAGAGGAGCGGGTGGACTGTAGATGAGCGCGGGCGGGGGAGGGAAGGGCTAGACGGTGAAGATGAAAGGAACGGGGAGTATACCGGGGGGTATGAATAGAAAGTAGATCAGCAAGGTATTGGGGGGAGCCAGTGTGAAGTGCTTTGTGTACCAGAGTGAGAAGCTTAAATTGGGAGCGGTAAGGGAAGGGTAACCAGTGGAGGTGAAACAGGAGAGGAGTGATGTGGTCGCGGGGAGAGGCATGACAAATAAGACGGGCGGCAGTATGTTGTATGCGTTGTAAACGGGATAAACGAGACTTAGGAAGACCAATAAGAACGGAGTTTGCAAAATCGACACGCGAAATAACCAAAGACAATACCAGGGTGGTGAGAGCTGCCGGGGACAAGAAGGGACGAACTGCACGTAAACCGTGTAAATGCCTTAAACGGTGATATTCAATGGTACTTACATGGTTAGTGCCATTGACTATCCCCGTCTATGTCCCCATGTGCCCCAATGCTACCCGATTAGCATCGGGGTATGTTGGAGGCATTCCGGGGTGGAGCGGAGCTGGAGAGTATCACTAACCACATAGTGGCGATATTGGACTGCTACCCAGTTAGCAATCCATGGCTAAAACTAGGCCAGCTTTTGGCTCACCTAGTTTTAGCCACAAATGCTAACCAGGTAACGGTCCAATATCGCCACTACCCGGATAGGTTCTGTGGTGGTTTTCTCTGGGTGCCAAAACTGAATATTCAATGCCATCACCACAGCATTGAATATTTGGGGTTAGGGGTAAGCTGGGAGGGTTATGTGCTGTAGCGGCACATTGCCTGCCTACTTGAATATCAGGCCCAAAGAAATGTAGGGAAAGTTATCTTATCTTAGTTTCTTTTATCCAACTATTTTGCTGGCTTTTTTCATTTGTTTAGCTTTGCACGCTTGATTCTGCAAGAGAGTCCCAACCCTAGCTAAAGGCCCTTGTACTTCAGTTTCTTGGAACTCATTCAGATGCAAAGACCACCATAGCACCTTTGAATTCTATTTCAGTCTGTGCTGGGAAGATTGGTGTACATGTTGTCACGAAGGATTAAAGAATCAGATTTTCCTCATCAAAAAGCTTCCAGCTTACCATTCCATAACAAAATCCAGAAACACTGCTGTTTTTGAAGAATTAAATCTAAGTTGCATTTCATTCTGAGTCTACTAGAAAGAGGAGCATGTTTGCTAAAGCACGCTAACCATTGACACGGGGTTTAGCACATTGTAAATAAGCATGCTGTGTTAAAGTTTAGCGCAAGGCTGCATGTTAAAAATCCACACTTATTGGTTAACAAGTGACTGGGCAGTGACAGGGTGAGTTGGGGAAGAACCTGAATGCTGATTTTTGCATCATGGTTAGTGGGGGCGTTTTGGTCATGCTCTGACTGCGGATGCTGCCATTAGCACAAATGCACTTAATGCCACCTCATTGGGTGATAAGTGCACCTGCATGCCGCTATGCACAATGCACCTGTTAGCAACATGCTTAGCAGCAGGGGACGGATGCACCCGCATTCTAAAGTTGGCTCGTGCTTCCGTGTGGGGCCTGCTACCTTCTCTCTGTTTAGTAAGCATGCCCCACACCATTTCCTGATCTTGACAGTTCAGAATGCAGTAATAATGGATTTTCGAGGGTTTCCTGGAAGGGTGTGACTATGCTCGAGGTATATATGTTTATGTATTTGCTATAAAAAAAAAAGTAAGAAAACAGGTGACCTGCCTTAGCTTCAGTTAAATTTTGTTTATGTCAAAACACTTATAAACCAACCCCCAAAGAATATTCATCCAAAGCATTTTCCATAAAGTTTTCCACGTCTTTCAACTCTGTGGTAAGAAAGCTCCATTCACCCAACCAATATTTCTACTGAACAGAACCTGTTTTCTGTATCATCTGATTTCTTTCCATAATAATAATTCAGAAAATTCAGCACTATCAAAAATAGAGTTAACTAGTACAGGCAAAACAACCAGTTTAGAACAAATGAACACCAGTACTACAGAAGCCTTGAAATGGGTCCACAAAACAAAGAAGCCATTGCAAGCCCTGATAAAGAAAAAACACATTTTGGAAAACATTGTGGGAATGCCAAAAAGAACATAATAAACGGGCATCATGGATCAACAAAGTTGCAAAATAGCATGAAGGGAACCTGATGACAAATGCTGTCATAAAAACTGAAACAGCTGAAAGGCAAGCAAGAAAGGTCAGAAATTGGAGTGCCCCTGGAAAATATGAAATCTACTAATTCTGGCTAAAACCGCTGACAAGCCTACATTCCAGATCAGCAACATAGTTTCATGACATTTTGCAGCAACAACTAAGGAAGAATGGCTGACAAGAGGATGAACATTTTTGATTCAGAAAAATAAATAAAAGGGCATTGACCCTAATGACTACAGGAAAATAACTTATCTACCCACCACTTTCAAACTGTTCACTGGAATTACAGATAACTTTATGTATATCTATTTGAAAGAAAGCTCTCTTTTCCCGACGGACAAAAAGAAAAGCTCAATAATTCAAGAGGAACAAAAGACCAATTGCTGGTTGGCAAGATAATTTTGAAAAATTCTAAAAGAAGAAAAACAAATCTTTTCATGGCTTGGATTGATTATAAAAAGGCATTTGATTCACTTCCTCTTAGTTGGATCACAAAATGTCTAGAAAATTTTGGAGTTTCTAAAATAATCAGTGAATTTCTAAAAATATCAGTGGCCTCCTGGAAAACAAATCTGATAGTGAATGTAGAAGAACTGGGTGAATCAAGATTAGACAATGGATATTCCAGGGAGATCGACGATCACTCTTGCTAATTGTCCTGTCTATGATTCCACTAACAAACATGCACTAACTATGGGTACCAACTTTCAAAACAAATTAAAACAAATAGCCCATTTACTTGATATGGATAACCTAAAACTATATGGCAAATCAACAGCTGAAACTGAATTTTTGCTTTAAACGGTTCATATCTTTAGTGAAGCTCTAGGGATGAAATCTGGCTTAGACAAATGTGCAATATTAGCAATTAAAGAAGGAAAAATTATAGAAGAAGATGCTTTATAGTTAATGAATTGAACTGTCATTAAACAAATGGCAGCAAAAGAAAGATATAAGTATCTAGGATTATTAGAAACTTCAAACCTGCTAGTTCAAACTACTGTATGCACAGAAAGTTCTAAAGTCAACACTAAGTGGAAGTAATATAATTAGGATTATTAATTCTTGGGCAATTCCAATAAGATATGCTGCTGAAGTTGTAGATTGGATTTAGATAACTTTGATCGAAGAACCAGGAAACTGAAGACGATAAATAATGTCTTACACCCATGAAGAAATAATGATAGATTATATATACTCTATCAATGTCACTTTGTGGGTGTAAAATAGTAAGCAGTCGTAGTCACTGTCCATCTCATTGCAAAGTTGCTTGAAAAGTTTTGTATTCAAGCCACTAGATTTCACATGTTTAACAATTTGCAACATTGAATTAAAAATAACTCTCAGTAACCGGGTAGCCGGACCCAGCGCCCCCTCTCTCTTTAGCCCCACCCCCTTACCCCAACCCCCCCCCCTTCATTCCCAATAACGGCACTGACATCGACTCTTGGTGACAACTGGTCGCAGCTTTATTTCAAACAACTCATTAACATTAAACAGGTACATTGACCAATCAACCCCCGCGGATTGGTGAACCGCCCGCCGTGCAACTAGCAAGGCGGCCACGCCTCCGCTCCAGCCGTGGTCCCCACCAACGGCCAATTTCCGCCAACCCCTATCCGACTTTGCCATGTTACTAGCAAAAGTCTTCCAGGGGTTGGCCGGGTCGAGGGCACCCCGCCCCCTCCCCCAAGTCGCCTAAGGCTCCGGACCCCGGACCTCCGGGATCCCGCCCGCACTAAACACCCTGTCCCCCTCCCCCCCCCAGCTGCGACACCCCGACTAAGTACTCCCACCTTGCTTAATGGGTGGGCGGGTGGGCTGCCAGTCGGGCGCCCGCTCGCATGTGCTCCGGGCCAGCCGCAAGCTCCGGAGCACATGGCGTCCCTCTCTCCTGATTGGCTCCGCTCAGGTCTGAAGGAGCGGAGCCAATCATTTTGAATGACGCGCGCAGCGTATCGACGCTGACGCGCGTGACGGCCTCCACATGGCCGAGCAGGGTCCCGCGCCGGGCCGCGCACCCGGTTACGGGCGGGCCCGGGACCCTGCCCGCGCCCTGGTACTAACCGGGTAGCCGGACCCAGCGCCCCCTCTCTCTTTAGCCCCACCCCCTTACCCCAACCCCCCCCCTTCATTCCCAATAACGGCACTGACATCGACTCTTGGTGACAACTGGTCGCAGCTTTATTTCAAACAACTCATTAACATTAAACAGGTACATTGACCAATCAACCCCCGCGGATTGGTGAACCGCCCGCCGTGCAACTAGCAAGGCGGCCACGCCTCCGCTCCAGCCGTGGTCCCCACCAACGGCCAATTTCCGCCAACCCCTATCCGACTTTGCCATGTTACTAGCAAAAGTCTTCCAGGGGTTGGCCGGGTCGAGGGCACCCCGCCCCCTCCCCCAAGTCGCCTAAGGCTCCGGACCCCGGACCTCCGGGATCCCGCCACCGGCACAGGGGACACTCAATACCTGTGCCGCCCCCCAAAAGCCCCAAGCTGCGACCAGTGTGGCCTTTCTCGAACCACTTTCTCCAGGGCCTCCTGCCAATCGTTCAGGAGCAAATCCGTGCCCACCGGAGATAAGTGCACCCCGTCGTCCTTGTACAATCCCGAGCAGGCCACCTCCACCCAAGGGTGCTGAACTTGGACCCCGCCCTGTCCACAGACCCATCTCCCAATCTGCCTATTAATCTTAGTCAGGCCACGAGACCAACGCCGCTGCCCCCAGCACGCTGGCCTCGGGATGATGTCAGACCAAATCAGTAGCACCCCCCCAAACATATGAAACAGTACAGGAAAGTCTCTCTTGGCGGCTCTGATCAGCTGTTTGCACGTCCAAGATGCCAGAGCATTCCCCCCCAAGTGCACCAAGACAATCGCCGGCTGGCCTCTGACGCGCTGATGGTGACGAAGCAAAGGCATCAGCTGCGGCCACCGCAGACCCCGCTCGCCCAGCCATGCCACCGCCACCACCGCAGGATCCAGACCCAAGTTTGCTCCACAAGGTCGCTGCTCTGCCCGCCGGCCAGCCCAATAAACGAAAGAGTGCCCCAACATCCAACAGGCCCGCACACTTATACCCCCATCTGCAAGAGAAGAGCACAGCATTAGCAACCCCCCCGGCCCCCCAGACTGATTAGTCATAAGCGGACATAGCCCTCGAATGCCCTCGAGCGCCACCGGCCTATACTGCAAATAAGCTCACTCGACAACCCCGCCGCGGCCGCACTGGTCGCCGCCCCGATCCGAAAAGAATGCGATGAAAAAAGGCGCGGGTCCTCCCCCAGCCGCTGCAGCGCCAAACGCAACACTGCAGTGACTTGGAAACGCGTGACCGGGGAGGCGTCCCCATGCACGAACAGCCCGCTTATACCCACCGGACGAACGGCCAGGTACTCACGCATGGCGGTGAGAGGGCACGTAAGCCCACCCGTCGCCTTAAGGACCACCCATAACCCTCTACCCGTCTGGTCCGTCTTGGACTTAGCCAGCAAAACCCGCATGCGCTCGCCCTCGATCCAGACGTGCCGCCGCCTCAAACTATTCCCACTATCAGATCCCCGCGAAGCCTCCGCCAACTCACTGACCCTGAAAGCCCCGAAAAAGGCCAAACAGAATACGGCCCTGAAGAGCACGCACTCGTATGGAGCACTCGCCACCCGCGTCAGAACCTGGCACACACCCTCTCCAGTAAAGCGTGAGTGATCGGCCGGCGGCGATCCTGCGGAGCCGGCTGAGAACGCTCCCAGCCTTGGAGCAACCGCCGCGCTAGCGAGCCTCGGCCACCAAGGTTCCCCCCGATTGCCCTAGTGAAGAACCCAAACCCCGCCAGATGACTGCGCACCGCCGACCTCGTGACCCCCCGCTCCTTTGCCCACACAACATACTGCCCCAACAACACGTCCGGCGCCCCCCCCCCTTGCCAGCCCCTCTCGCACAAAAATTGCTGCACCCGCGCGCAACCCCGCCGGTACGCTTCCCAGGTGTTAGCTGCCACTGAGTTCTTCAAGAGATGCCTCATTGCTGCTGGCCAGCGCTCCACAAGCTCGAGGGGACCACCAGCCCCGCCTCGTCCGCCTCCGGGGCCAAGACTCGAAAACGCTCCATCTGAAAACGGGAGAGAGCATCAGCAATTTCATTAGCCTGTCCAGGAATATGCCGCGCTTTCAAATCAATATTCAATCGCAAGCAGGCCAGAACTACCCGTCGCATTAGCGCCGCCACCCTACTACAGCGAGGGGAATAACGATTGACGACATGAACCACTGCCTCGTTATCGCACCACCACAGCACCCGGCGGTTCACCAGCCTCTCCGGCCATAATTCTAACACCACCAACATCGGAAAGAGCTCTAAGAAGGTGATATTGCTCAACAAACCTTCGTCTGCCCAAGCCTGCGGCCATCTCTCGGCGCACCAAGCCCCGGCAAAATAGATTCCCAGTCCTGCGCCGCCCGCCGCGTCAGTGTAAAGCTGCAGGTCGCTACTGGAGATCTCCGCCTCCCGCATCACGGACGTCCCGTTAAAGTCCCTTAAGAAGGCATCCCAGACACGCAGATCCTCCCGCATGACCCGAGACACGCGAATGCGATGGTGCGGCCGGCGCACTCCCGCCGTCGCCGCCGCCAAGCGCCTACTGAATACCCGCCCCATGGGAATAACCTTACAAGCAAAGTTAAGAGACCCTAACAAGGCCTGCAGCTCCTTCAGAGTCACCTTAGATGAGGCCAATGCCGTGGCTACCAATATCCGCAGCTTTCGTACCTTCTCTCGCGGCAACCGTGCCACCATGTTCAACGAATCGAGTTCAACACCCAGAAAGGTAAGCTGCGTGGTTGGGCCCACCGTCTTACCTGCAGCCAGGGGAACCCCCAATTCTCGAGCCATTCCGACGAAACCGTCCAACAGGTTCGCACAGGTCGCAGACTCCGCCCCGCCAACGAACAGAAAATCATCGAGGTAATGCACCACTGCTGTCTCACCCACCCTTTGCACCAGCATCCAATGCAGGAAGCTACTAAACATCTCGAAGTATGCGCAAGAGATCGCGCAACCCATCGGCAGACACCGGTCGTAGTAAAATGCACCTTCAAAGTGAAAACCCAACAGCCGAAAAGCCGTCGGGTGCACCGGCAGCAACCGAAAGGCCGACTCGATATCCACCTTTGCCATAAGCGCCCCGCACCCTGCCTCCGATACCAACTCGACCGCCTTATCGAAGGAGGCATACCGTACTGTACAGAACTCGCGCGGGATAGAATCGTTAACGGAAGCCCCGTAGGGCGCAGACAAGTTGTGGATAAGCCTAAATTTGCCTGGCTCCTTCTTGCGAATAACTCCCAATGGAGAAATGACGAAATTTGCGAACGGGGGGTAGCGGAAGGGCCCCGCCACTCTCCCCAAGCGCAATTCCCCAGCCAGCTTCTCCCGCGCTACTTCCGCCCAGCGCCGAATACTCGGAGAGTTCCTAACCGAACCGGTGACCACTTCGCCTTGCAGCGGAATAACAAAACCAAATTTAAAACCTAAATGCAACGTTACTCTAGCCGTCTTCCTCGGGTACCGAAGAAGCCATTGACCCAGCACCTGCACCCGAATTGGAGAAGGCGCCAAGTCCGTAAGAGCAACCTCATTTGGCTCCCGGTACAGGAGGCGGGGCGACGCCTTTCTTAACGCATTTCGCCGCAGAATGAGGGCCCCCGCACATCGAGCAGGCATGCCGGAATTTACAGTCCGGGAAGGGGCAGGAGGCCCTATTAAATCGCCAACACAAATCGGTACTGGCTCCGAGAGCCGACTTAGGCTGCCCCCCGAGGGGCGCCCCACGAAAGGAGCGACCCGCTCCGCCCGCAACCGCCTGCCCCAGCTTAATTCCTCCCGTGCCGCCCGGCCCAGCCTTGACTGACATCTGTGTCAACCACAGATTAATGTCTTGCGTCCCCCAAGTTAAGAGCCGGTTTTCCTCCATTTTATCCCGAAACTTCTCGTCGTAATTAAGCCACGACCAGCCCTCGTGCGCCTGAGAAGCTCCCAAAATAGAGTCGGCATACGACAGCAAGCTGCCGTACTGCTCGGGAAAATGATGCCCCCAAACGCTTGCCAACCGCAGGAACGCTCGGACCCAGTTCACGACATTACGGGACACTGAACGAACCCGCCCCGCCTTCTCATCTTCCCTCCTTTTCTTCCGGCTATCCCCGGAGCGCTTCCGACCCTCCAGCAGACGAAAGATGTCGATGTACTTACGTTTAAGGATCTTCCGCCGCAACTTCTTCGGGACGCCCTCCCGTAACTCGGCCACGGCCGCTAGCGAAGCCGAACCTAGGCCCCCCACCCCTGGCGTACCCCCGCCAACAGCCGCCACCTGCCCCCGCGCCTCATCCGAGTACGACTCAGCACTAACCGAAGAGGAAGAGGAGTCCGAGCTATGCCGCCGCCGACAGGTATGCTTTCTCTTCTTCCGCGCCTTCCCAGCTCGCTCCGCCCGAGCGCCCCCACCTCCCTCTCCCCCAGCCCTCTGCGACAGCAACTCACCCTCCACGCCTCCAGCCGATGCACTGTCTGGCACCACGGGCAGCCCGGCGCGGGGCTCCTCCGCCACCTGCTGCGCACGGGCCTCCTGATTCTGCTCTTCCCCATCAGGTACTGGTCCCGCCACGCCACTCTCGGACTCCATACCGGGCGGCACACCTCTCGGAGCCGCGAGAAAAGGCACCTGCGGAGAGAAAAAAGGGGGACAAGGTGGGGAGACAAGAGAGGGCCAAGCAGGCTGCCATGCCCCCACCCAATCCATCCCCGAGGACCCCTGCCCCCGGCCTGCCACCTATCCCACGTGGGTCGCTGCAGATGAGGCGTTGCACCGCCAAGCGCAGGCGTATACCCCCTAAACGCATCCCCACCACCGCCCCCCCCACGCAAGGCACTGGCCCATAGGCTGCTCCAGTCCCAAGGCCCGCCGCCGCCCAATCCCCCACCCCCCCCCATGCTCCCTAAGGCCGGCCCCCCTGCCGCAGAGGGACCGCTGGCCCCCTCGTCCCCCAGCCCCAGCTCACTAGCCACCGGCTCCGAAGGCCCCCCAATGGGCCAGACTAACCCCCCCGGGGTCCGCGCCCCCCGTGGCCTAGGAGAGCGCCCTCTACCACACCCCCTCTCTACCACCGGGGAGGTAGAAGCCCCCCTTGGAGTGCCCCTGGGAGCCCCCCGCGCTACCCCTGCGGCTGGCTCTCTCCCCCTACCTCTCTGCCGCACTCTCCCCCTGGTACTTCCCCCCCTTCCTGATTGCCTTCCAGCCCCCCCTCGTGGAGCTGCCCCCCCACCTGCCCGAACCACCCCAGCCCTTCTGGACCCCATCCGAGTCCCAGCAGCCCCTCACCGCGCGAACGAAACGTGATCCGCGGACTTCACGGTGTTTTTTTGTTTTTTTTTTTCTTTTTTCCTACCTGCCCTAGCCCCGACTGCCCTAAGCTGCCCTCGGGCCTAAGGGAAGGTGGCGCGTCGCGGGAGCGAGCAGCCCCCCCGAACCCGGCAAGAAAACAAGTGCTGTGTACTTGCCCCAGAACTGCTGGAAATCGTCGTCCCGACCGGGTCCCGCAGTTCCACTGCCAGACTGCCGCCGACGCCGCTACCGCGCTGCACTGTCCCGGCCGCCAACCTCCGGCTCTCCTGCCTGCCAGTCGGGCGCCCGCTCGCATGTGCTCCGGGCCAGCCGCAAGCTCCGGAGCACATGGCGTCCCTCTCTCCTGATTGGCTCCGCTCAGGTCTGAAGGAGCGGAGCCAATCATTTTGAATGACGCGCGCAGCGTATCGACGCTGACGCGCGTGACGGCCTCCACATGGCCGAGCAGGGTCCCGCGCCGGGCCGCGCACCCGGTTACGGGCGGGCCCGGGACCCTGCCCGCGCCCTGGTACTTCTGGGTGTTTTTCACAGCCAAATTTTCTCTGTGGAACACACACTGACTACTTGTACAAGAAGAGTGAGCAACTGACTTAATTTTAATAACACCAAATAGGACCATGTATTGCCTTGGCACCACAAGCACAGATACTGATGCATTTCTATCAGGCAAGATCATGAGTACAGACAAAGCTGTTGATTTTTTTTCAAAGATATTGGCTCCAGTAGTTGTGGTTTCCAAATCCTCACAATATGGTTTCACACAGGTCAGTTCCGCATGGCTTTATTAAATTTTCAACAATGTGTGGGGCTCTCTTTGAAAAGCAATGCAGTAGCTCACTTTAAGGGAGGCTTCTAATAATTTTTTATTTCCACTGACAAACACAGATTTCATTGTTGAAGTCTTGATTTAAATAACACGTCTCCATCTCTTCAAAATAAGTAAGGGGTTTATCTTCCACGTCTGGATGATTTCTTTCAAAATGTCTCATCAACGTGGAGGGTTTCATGAAACTATTACTGAGTTTCTGTTCACGTATGAAGCACACTGGAATTTGATTCACCTCCTTACCACTATAGTAGAAACCATCTTTCAAATATTCTTGATGACAATATTGTTGTTTTCTATGAACAGGCTCTGAAGATGATTTTCTCATGGCTTTGCTCAGGGGTCGTGGTCACAATCTTCACTTGGCATGTCATTTTGAGGTAATTTCAACTCCTCACATTTTTCCCAGAATTTTCTCTTATCGAGGAAGAATCAGTCTCTCCACTTTCCTCTTACTAAAAATCTATCCATGAGGAGATGATGTGAAATAAAAATAAAAAAAAGCTTTTCACAATGATAAGCATCACCATGTCACTGAGCACAAAATCATAACACATTTACAGAAATCCCTAAACCTCTACTACTCCCCTCCCACCCAAGAAACAGGAAAGTCACAAAAATGCACATACAAATGGCACCAATACATTTGAAAATGTTTCCATCAAAATTACTTCTGAATTAGAGAAAATAATTTACTTAAAAGCGAACCAGGAGAATCCAAGATGGCAGCTGCATGTGAGCCCACTCTGGCTGCACGCTTGAAATTGAGCTCTGTTCTCAGTAATTTTGTTTTTTTGGGTCTATTTTCATACCTTTGCTAATGGGAAAGAGAAAAGGGAAGTAAAATACCCTGAAGTTGTTCCTTTACCTAAGCAGACGCCCATTACAAAGTTTGTAACAGTTGGAGCAAAAAAGGAATCTGCAAGGGTTTGTGATGGAGCTGACTTGAAGGCGGTCCTTTCAGCCTCAGATGCTACTGTATGTCCCACAAAGTGAGCTTCTGCCATTGTGTGTCTACTGTATGCCCCACAAAGTGAGCTTCTGCCATTGTGAGCTGGCCAGCTACTCTGGCTGCCCCCCCCCCCTTTTTTTGGTTAGGGGCTGTGTCACCATCTTCGGGGAAGTCACTGAGTCCAGAAACGCTGACAAAAACCTCCGGAGGGGAGGGGAAATCTTCCTGTTCTGTGACCGGTGTGTATGCCGGTGTAATGGCATCTAGTATGGCATCTGACCTGGCGATTCAATCTGAACTGATGCCAGAAGGGAGTCTTTTTACCCCGGCCAGTGGTGGTGTCCTGGTGAAGATGCCGGTGGTAACTTTGGACACCTTTTGGACTGCAATAGTTTCATTGGAAAAGTCAGTTTCCAGTCATCTCAATATTGTGGAGAGGGTTTCACAATGCTTGTCCCAGGGCAAGCAGTGGATTTCCCAAGTCCTCTTTAATAATAGTTTATGGACCTTTTCCTCCAGGGACTTGTCTAAACCTTTTTTAAACCCAGCTACACCAACAGCTTTTACTGCATCCTCTGGTAAATAATTCCAGAGTTTGATTACGCAGGGCCATAGGCTAACTGCAGGGAGGCAGTTACATCTCCCTGCAGTTACCGTATTTCAACATGGCAAAACAGCTGCCGGTGCAAATAAGGCCACCCACTGAGGTGACATTAGTTGCACTCACACTACTTGCGCTGAGCCATAATGTTAGTTTCTGCTGACAATGCAAATGCCTGTGTGTGAGTTCTTTCTCTCACCTCACTCTGCAATAAAGTATAATTTTGGGAAAGAAATCCTGTATTCCTAACGGTAATGGGTAAAAGCATATTTTTTTTACTACATGTGTCTGTTTTTAGCTTGTTCTAATGTATTCCGTACTTGGTGAAGATCTCTCTGTTCTGCGTATATGTGACTGAGACTACATGTTCTGTTAGCTTGGAATTTCTGTGTAGGGAGCTGTAGTAATCTGGCTTGTTCAATTTTCTGAATGGGAATATGGATGTCCTAGGGCCCACTGTAATATTTATGGTACTGCCCTTTTCTGGGTGCACTCCATGTTGTGTGAGTTTTGGAAGTTAGTGCTGTTATGGAATAGTAGATTTGCTCTATGGGCCCTGTACTCTGGGTTCTTGGTGAAGTCATCTGTAGGGTGTTGGTTTGAGGGGGGGGGGGGAGTGGAGTGGTACTAGAATATGTATTGTCTTTGAGATTTGCAGTTTTACGCTACTTACGCTGTCAGACTGAAATGTAAAATATTTTGTCAGTTCAGATTCAAGGAAATTTCAAATTTTTAAGGGAATGTCTCAGTTAAATTTTGTTTAGTAGCCTGATAGCTTCACCGTAGCTGAATTCCGAACTTTCCAGCTCTAGCGCAATCCAATCCAGCGTTTGATTTCATAGTTACCAGGATTAGTTTCTCATTTTATATCTTCCCTCCTCATCAATAATCTGGTCATAGCAAAATAAATCTGATGTGCAGATACTTAGAATGGTTTGATTGGGGAGGGGGGGGCTGTGTAAGTGGCTTTTCATTAATCAAATTTAATGTTTTATTATAACAAATAAAGGGGTCTCAAACATACATGCAAATATATCTCATGCATATTCATTAGGGATACCCTGAAAACCTGACTGGTTTGCGGCCCTCCAGGACTAGAGTTTGAGACTCCTGTGTTATACTAAACCTAGGAGTTTAGATGGGTGGCATATACATTTAAAAATAAAGTAAACTAAATTTATGCACATAATGCTGCAGTGAGTCTCCGCACATTGCCCTGCATCACTGGGAGATAGAGGAAAACAGAAACCTCAGATTGGGACCTACATGATCAGAGAATAAAATGGTCAGACAACAAAATTCAAAGAGAATTTTATTTTCAGTATAATTATCTGACTTGGTCTGTGCTATCTTTATATTTTATATAGTACATGGAAATGTATCTTTTTCTATTTCTCTGGTATTGCACTGTATGCAGAATCTGGCTTCTTGGGGTTGCAGTTTAATTTTTATCTATATGTGTTTATTTTTAGGTTATGGTCACTTATTCTGTACTTGGTGAGGGTCTGTGTTTTGAGTGTGTGACCAAGACCAGGTGTTCTGTTAACACAGAGTTTGTATGTAGGGATCTGTACTGTAGTAATCTGAATTGTTCAGCTTTTCAAATAGGTGTTTGGATGTTCCAGGGCCCTCTATAGTATTTACAGTGATGCTTTTTTTTTGAATGGGCTCCTTATGTGAGTTTTGAAAGTTGGTGCTGATATGGTATGGTATGGTAGATTTGTTCTATAGATAGTGACTTTGTTTTATGGTTTTGTATTAGTCCATAATATGCCTAGTACTGAAGAATGTTTGTTAGTGAAATGATCAGAATCTGATTTTTTTTTTAAGATATTGAGTTCTGTGGGTGAATGTCCTAGATCTGTTCTGTACCCACTGTTGAAGGGTGTTCTGTGGATGCAAAAGATATGTTTAAAAAGAAAAAGCAAGAACCATAACGCAGTTTATAACAAAATAAAAAATGAGTTATAATTTAGTTTTATAAACTGTGCTGTGGTTCTCGCTCTCTTTTAGTTCCTTGGTGTGCAAGCATCTTGCAATTCCTCCATATAATCTAATTGGCTTTTTGGTTTGTTTCAGTCCATGACTGGAGTTTTGAGAAAGCACCCCTCCCCTCTACAGGGGGGCGCCATCTCAACCTTCGCCTCAGGCAGCAGTTTGCCTTGAGCTGCCCCTGGGTTGTTGCTAATGAAATGAACTCTCTCCTCTAATGCAGGGGTCTCAAACACGCGGCCCGCGGGCCGCATGCGGCCCGCGAGACAACTTTGTGCGGCCCGCGACGGAGGAAAACAAAAAAAACCAAAACCCTGGCTTCTGCCGTTGCCGCCGTGGCAGCGGCAGAATCAATTGTCAAATTTTTAAAAAAACTGACTTCTGCTGCTCAAGCAGCAAAATCAGCTGTCCTGCGGCCCCTTCCCCTGTGCCCGGAGATCCGAGTCTGCTCTATCAGCGGCGTGCTTTTCAAGCCGCGAAGAGAGTATTCCCCTCTCGCGCAGTTTCAAGCCGCGCGAGAGGGGAATACTCTCCTCGCGGCTTGAAAAGCACGCCGCTGATAGAGCAGACTCGGATCTCCGGGCACAGGGGAAGGGGCCGCAGGACAGCTGATTTTGCTGCTTGAGCAGCAGAAGCCAGGTTTTTTTTTAATTTACCTGGGGGGGGGGGGTGTAGGACTGGAAATGGGCTATTGGAAGGGGGGGGGGTATGACTGGAAATGGGCTATTGGCTTGGGGGGGGGTATGACTGGAAATGGGCTATTGGCAGGGGGGGGGTATGACTGGAAATGGGCTATTGGCAGGGGGGTATGACTGGAAATGGGCTATTGGCAGGGGGGGATTATGACTGGAGATGGGCTATTGGCAGGGGGGGGTTATGACTGGAGATGGGCTATTGGCAGGGGGGGGTTATGACTGGAGATGGGCTATTGGCAGGGGGGTTATGACTGGTAATGGGCTATGGTGGGGGCTAGGACTGGAAATGGGCAGGTGGGGGTTAGGAAGGACTGGAGGTGGGCTGATGGGGGGAGTTAGGACTGGTAATGAGCTATGGAAGGGCTGACTGAAATGGGGTAATGGGGGTTAGGGCTGGAAGTGGGCTATTGGCAGGGGGGTTATGACTGGTAATGGGCTATGGGGGGGGTAAGACTGAAAATGGGGTGATGGGGGGTAAAACTGGAAGTGCGCTATGGGGAGGTTAGGACTGGTAATGGGCTATGGGGGGTCTAGGACTGGTAATGGGCTGGGGGGGGGGGGTTGCTAGGACTGGAAATGGGCTGAGTGGAAGGGGGGCTTGAACTACAAATGGCTGATGGGGAGGGGGGCTTGGAATGGAAATGTGATGTGTGAGGGTAGGTAGCTAGGATTGGAAATGGGCTGATGGGGGGCTAGGATTGGAAATGGGCTGATGGTGAGGCTAGGATAGGACTGGAAATGGACTAATGGGGGGACTAGAAGGGAGCGGATGCTGGGTGGGGCTGGAACTAGAAGGGAGCTGATGTTGGGGGAGGATTAGAATGGGATGGAGCTGGGAAAGTGAAATGGAGAGGGGAAAAATATTTTGTCTGGGAGAGAAGACAAATCTACAATTGGCCAGGTATTGGGAGAGTAAGTGGGGATTGAGGATGGAGGGGTAAAATTTGAGTGGATGAAATAGGAATGAGGAAAGAGAAAAAGGAGAAAGATTAGTATGTTAAAGCAGATGTAGAGAGAGAATGGAAAAAAAACTAGGAGAGAAGAAAGGGCAAATGGACAGCAGACGATGGAGAGTTAGCAGAAGACATGAAGAAACCAGAAGAAAGTGGCTGGAACAATTGCAACTGAAAAAAATGCACAAAAGGTAGAAAAATATCTCTTTATTTTGAATTTATTAACTGGAATATGTCAGCTCTGGGAAATGTGCATCATTAATGTTTGCGCTTTGTTTAGTACAAGAGGAAATTAATTTATAGTTTTATTTCTACAGTGTTGTTGTACATTCCAAGTTTGGCTTTTGGGGTTCCCAGTTTAATTATTGTCTTCTTGTTTCTAAATCTTTTAGTCTTTCTTTATCCATACTCATTAAAGAGGCATGTTTACTAAAAGTTAGTGTATGGTAACATTATGCAAATATTTATGCAAATGAGGCCCCTTATGCAAATGAGGCCCGCGTCTTATGCGGCCCCCGGGTTACTTTACAAGTCCTCATTTGGCCCTCAAAGCAATTTGAGTTTGAGACCCCTGCTCTAATGCTTCTTATCCAGCAATCGGGGATCTCTGCATATTATGCAGACAACATAATTCTACTCTTATATACTCAACTGCATCTGATCTCACTCTGCTTAATAACTGCTTTCTTATTCGTCTTTCCAGGCCAGTTCAGGAATCGTAGGGTAGTCAGCCCCCTCCAGCAGCTGAGGACTGAATCACACAGAGTCTTGCTGACACCCTATCCAGCTCCCCCTGGTGCCAGAGACTCAGCCTTTCAGTCCTCAGCAGCTGGATAGGACCGTTCTTTTGTTTTCTCAGGCTCCTTGGTGGGGAAAAAAAGCCAAACAGTCAGATTAGGAGATTCTTTTTTTGGGAAAGGAGGTCCTGGGTTTCCCTAGCAGGGCAGTAAGGCCAGAGATTTTTCAGATTCACATGGCCACGGGGGAGAGAGGGCAGCAGGGGCAGAGCCTGCCTCGAAGTCGTCGGAGCCACCGTTTGTTTGCCTGAGAGGAAGTACCTGGGAGCCCCAGTAGCGCTTTCCTCATCCTCCTGAGTGGCTGATCGCTGCCCGCTGGCTGCAGGAGTCAGTCGGTCAGCTGATTGCCGGCTTATAAGCTGTAAGAGAGAGTTCGGGGTTTACGCGATTGAAGCTGGCGGCTGTCAGTCGGCGGCAGGGAGGCTTCGGTGCAGACGCATGCTGCCGGCCACGGCAGCGTGCGCTCAGTACGAGGGTGTCCGCGGTTTGTCTGGGCCGGGGCTCTGTCGTTCATGCGTCCGTCGGGGCACTAGTTTAGAGAGACGGTTTACAGCCATAGAGGAGGGCTCTTCATCGGGGGAGCACTCCAGTAGGCCTCAGGAAAAGGCGGGAATAGCGGCCTTTTAACAGAGAAAGCAGTTTCTCCCGTGCTGCTGGAGAAGCTGGTTAAAAAGAAATCAAAGGCAAGAAAGCCTTCATTGCCCACGGTTCCTGTCCAGTCTCAGTTATTGGGGCTGCAGGAAGGATTGGAACCCTTATTTTCTGCTGAATTTATCCTCTCTATGCAGAAGGCTTATTGTTTGAAGAGGGAGCAGGAGCAAGGCTTCAAAGAGCAGACATTAGTGTGGGAGAACACCCGGGAGAGGGTCCTTCTCATAGAGCCTGGAGTTGGAGGCTGGCTTCGATGTGTGGGGTCAGCAGGCCTCATGGCTCCGGATGGCAGAGGATGGGGAGATCCTATTGGATTTGGGGTTCGATCCGTGGGCCGTGGAGTTGGAGGAAGGAGAGATTGCACCGGGCGACGATCTGAATTTGTTCAGGGTGTTTCGCAGAGAGGAGCTGGGGGCTCTCATTGCTCATTCCCTATTGGCTTTGAATATAAACCTTCCGGTGGTGCAAGAGGAACTGCTGGAAGATCCGCTGCTCCAGGGGTTTAAGGCAGAGCAGAAGTGCTTTCCAGTCCATAGAGTTATCAAGCAGATGGTGGAATCGGAATGGGAGTGCCCGGAAGCTTCTCTGAGGGGTAGCCGGCCCATCGGCCGATTGTACCCGATATTGAAGGAGGAGAAAGGGTTGCTGCGTATGCCAAAGGTGGATGCATTAGTTTCGGCCGTGACAAAGAAGACTACAATTGCAGTGGAGGGGGGAGCAGCCCTTAAAGATCTCCAGGATCGGAAATTAGCGTCTATTCTCAAACAGACATTTGATTCTAGTGCACTTGCACTGCAGGCGTCGATTTGTGGGGCTTATGTTTCCAGGGCCTCCATTTGTTGGCTCCAAGGGGAAGTTTCTCCTGAAGGGGAAGAGGGATCTTTCTCAGAGGGTGCCAAATTGGAATTGGCAGCGGCATATTTAGCAGATGCCTTTTATGATCTAGTGAGAATCTCGACAAAGACAATAGCATCAGTGATTGCTGCTAGATGATTTCCCTGGCTGAGGAATTGGGCTGCAGACACGTCTTCTAAGGCTCGCCTTAGTAAGCTCCCTTATAAGGGCAAGCTGCTATTTAGGGAGGCTTTAGAAAAGATTGTTAAGGATTTGGGTGATTCTAAGGGAGGCAGGCTTCCGGAGGACCGTCTAAAGGGACCGAGGTCAGGAGGACTACAGAGAGTTCAAGGGAGAGAATTCCGCAGATTTTGGATAGCGCGGTATGCTCCTTATCAAGAGAGGGCGCTTTATGGCCAGAGGGCAGTCCTTTTGGGGAACTTGTGGATTTAGCAGGGGTTATCTCCCTCCCCAGCAAAATCAGTTCAAAAAGCCACAATGAAGTCGTGAGGGCCCAGGCGGAGGTCCCGGTCGGGGGACGTTTGCAGGAGTTCTATTCCGCCTGGGCTGGATGGACCAGTGGGTGCTGGAGATCATCCGTGATGGGTATGCGCTGGAGTTTGACCAGCCACTGGCGGAATCTTTTGTGGTGTCTCCATGCAAAGCTCAAGTAAAGATGGAAGCAGTGCACAACACGCTTCAACAATTGCTGCACCTTCAAGCGGTGGTTCCGGTGCCTTGAGACCAGTGCGGATTAGGTCAATTTATTTTGTGGTTCCCTAGAAGGAGGGCTCCTTTCAGCCCATTCTCGATCTCAAGCACGTGAACCACTGTTTGAGGGTGCCGCATTTCTGGATGGAAATGCTGAGATCTGTAATTTTGGCAGTGAAACCGGGCGAGATGCTTTCGTCCGTAGATCTTACGGAGGCTTACTTGCACATTCCTATCAGACGGGATCATCACAGGTTCTTGTGTTTTGCCGTTTTGCCGTTCCTATGGGTCACTTTCAGTTCCGGGCACTGCCTTTTGGGCTGGCAATGGCGCCGCGCACGTTTACAAAGGTAATGGTGGTGGTTGCGGCAGCGTTACAGCAGGAAGGCATGCGAATGCATCCCTATTTGGACGACTGGTTGATTCGGGTGGACTCCGAGGCGGAATCGGTCATTGCAACTGGGTGAGTAGTGGCGTTCCTGGAACGGCTTGGTTGGGTGGTAAACAGGGCCAAGAGTCAGCTTCAGCCAGTGAGGAGTCTGGTGTATCTCGGGGCTTTGTTTGACACTGTCACCGGGTCGGTTTTTCTAGCTGAGGACAGGGTGCAAAAGATTCTGGGGCAGGTGAAGAGATTCTTGTGCATGAAGGCTCCAATGGCGTGGCGATACATGCAGCTGTTGGGATCCATGGCGGCGGCCTTGGATCTAGTGCCGTGGGCCGGGCCGATTTGCGGCCGCTCCAGAGAGCACTTCTGTCTTGGTGGTCACCGCAGGAGCATCTCTTGTCCCAGAAGCTGGTGTGTCCAGAAGAGGTACGTGTAAGTCTGGACTGGTGGCTGGACCCCAGTCACCTTCAAGTGGGCATGCCCTTGGAGCAGCCGGAATAGGTGTTGGTCACCACGGATGCCAGTCTCTTAGGCTGGGGAGGGGCGCATTGTCTGACACAGGTGACGCAGGGCTGCTGGACCACGGAAGAGTCTGGTTGGTCGATCAATCGTTTGGAAATGAGGGCAGTGCGCCTCGTGCTATTGGAGTTCGAGAGCCTGGTAGAGGACAAGGCGGTTCGTGTTTTCTCCAACCAATGCGGTGACGGTGTCCTATATCAACTGACGGAGGCACAGGCAGCGTCTCTTTGCTGGAAGGAGAGTCAGCTGTTGCTGCGGTGGGCAGAGACGCATCGGTAGCATTATCGGTTGCGCATGTGGCAGGAATGGACAACATACAAGTCGACTATCTCAGTCAGAATGTCCTGGATCCAGGAGAGTGGGAACTGAATGCGGCGGTCTTTCACGATATCACAGTGCGTTGGGGACAGCCAGTCATGGATCTGATGGCCACTCTCAACAATACCAAGGCTGCAAGATTCTTCAGCAGGCGCAGAGCACACATGTCAGAAGGGCTCAATGCGCTGGTGCAGCAATGGCTGATGAACGAGCTACTATATGTCTTTCCGCCATGGCCGATGATAGGTCAGGTCGTGCAAAGGATAGGAGTTCACGAGGGTCAGGTGATTCTCATTGCGCCGGATTTGCCAAGGAGGCCTTGGTATGCAGATCTGATGCATCTTCTGGTGGATCGGCCATGGAAGCTACCCGATCGGCTCAATCTGTTGAGTCAGGGACCCCAGTCTTGATGCCGCAGGTGGATCAATTCTCGCTTACGGCCTGGCTCTTCAGAGGGAGCGGTTGCGACGCCGGGGGTACTCGGCGGCGGTAATAGCTACTATGTTGAAGTCCAAGAAGCATTTTACGTCCTTGTCTTATATTCGGGTTTGGCGCATTTTTGAGAATTGGTGTGCTGGGAAGGGCGTTAGGCCATTCTCCTCAGGTTTGCCGGATATATTGCTGTTTCTACAAGGCGGGATGGATAAGGGTCTAGCGCTTAGCTCTCTTAAAGTGCAATTGGCAGCCCTGGCTTGTTATAGAGGCTGAGTACAGGGTAGTGTGTTGACAACTCATCCGGACATTCTGTGGTTCTTCAGGGCAGTGAAGAATGTTAGACCTCTGATTCGGCAGGTTATTCCTCCCTGGGATTTGAACTTGGTGCTGGAGGCACTGACGGAGCCACCCTTCGAGCCAATGGTGGCTGTGTCTTTAAGGAATTTGTCTTGGAAGACTGCCTTCCTGGTGGCGTTGTGTTCAGCGAGAAGGATTTCAGATCTTCAGGCGCTCTTTTGTAGGGAACCCTTTATTCCGTTTTCAGCAGAGAAGGTGGTGTTATGGCCGGTACCTTCTTTTCTTCCGAAGGTGGTTTCTACTTTTCATTTGAATCAGGCAATCTCACGTCCGACCTTTCCAAATCTGGGAAGGGAGGGGGAGGTTCGATCACTTCGGAGGCTAGATCTCGGAAGGGTGCTCCGTCGCTACCTGAAGAGGACGGAGTCATTTCGTAAGACTGATCGGTTGTTTGTGATTTTTGCGAGCCCTCGAAGGGGGGAGGCAGCTTCCAAAGCCTCCATTGCTCGATGGGTAAAACAGGCTATTGGGGCAGCGTATGCGGCGCATGGAAAGGCTCCTCCTGGGGGGCTCAGTGCTTATTCTACTCGGGGACAAGCGACATCTTGGGCAGAGTTCGCCTTGGTTCCTCCTGTAGAGATTTGTAGAGTGGCGACTTGGTCGTCTCTTCACACCTTTGCGAAACATTATAGATTGGATGTCCAGGCTAGGGGGTATGCAAATGTAGGGGCTTCAGCCATTCTAGCGGGGCTAGCAGGACCCTCCCGGATTTAGGTACTGCTCTGGTACAACCCTACGATTCCTGGACTGGCCTTGAGAGACGAATAGGAAGGAGAAATTAGACCTTACCTGCTAATTGTCTTTCCTTGAGTTCTCTCCAGGCCAGTCCAGGGCCCTCCCAGTTCATTTGCATAATACGTGGTCCTTGTTGGTTGGTTTCGGCCATCCCTCAAACGGATTGTCATTGAGGACAGACAGGGCAAGTCTAGCTGAAACTGGAGACTAGGCGTGTGAGCGGTCTGGAATCCGGAGTATTTTGAGGGAGGCTCTGCTTTTCTGTTTTCTCTCCCTAGAGGGAGGGGGGGAGCTGCAGGGCAGGGATGTTCTGATTAATAAATAAAAAAAATGACGACAAGAAAAGGAGAAATGAGAGAGGGCTGAGCGGATGTACTAGGTGGAGGATACTTCAGGTTGAAAAGTTTGTTGTTTTGGTAATTAGTTCTAGTGTTGTTTCGGTAAAATACAGTATAGGCTTGGAGCTGCTTCGTCAATAGAAGACTGAGTCTCTGGCACCAGGGAGAGCTGGATAGGGTGTCAACAAGACTCTGTGTGATACAGTCCTCAGCTGCTGGAGGGGGCTGACTACCCTACGATTCCTGGACTGGCCTGGAGAGAACTCAAGGAAAGACAATTAGCAGGTAAGGTCTAATTTCTCCTTTCTCAGGTCATGGCTAAGGTAAAATCACCTTATTCTCAACACAAACAAGACAGTGGTCATTTGGCTAACTGGTCATTAAGCATCCATCCCTCAGTCCACTACTATTTGGCAACCTTATACCTACAGTACTTACCATTAAATATCTGGGGATCACAATAGACATTCCATGATCATATTAGCATTTTATTTATGCATTCTTTTTTTCATTCTTCATTGGATTAGGGCAGTTAGACCTTTTCCCTCCTCCTGCCTCACTAATGACTCAGCTTATTTCACTCATTATATATCACGACTCAACTACTGTAATATCATCTTTGCAGGCCCAAATTATGAACTGAATGGCTGCAGATAATCCAGAATACCACTGTGAGACTACTTGCCCATGTTACTCAGTTCGATCAATTTACTCCCCTACTCATACAGCATCACTAGTAAACAATATCTTCTCGCATACAGTACAAAATCCTCATCTTATGCTCGTGTGCAGGGTTTTGTGGACTATCTCACTAACTCTCTGGCCTTGTAACGAAACAGAAAGCTACGGGCCCACTTCAGTTCCGGTGATCTAAATGATCTCTCTGCAGTTTCCGGAACTGAAGTGTGCCCGTAGCTTTCTGTTTCGTTACAAGGCCAGAGACTTATCAGCCCCCCCCCCCTTGTAATTTGCCACCCACATTATTTCCTTGCTCCTCATCGTGTCCTTCACAATATACATGCAACCTATCTCCACCTCCCCTCATCATTGGCAAGGCTTGAATCCACCCATCACTCCACTTTTTACCGAGCCTCTGGAATTCCCTTCCTTCTGAAATCCACCTAGAACCTTCCTTCCAGAAGTTAAAGACACTACTATAAGAAGGATCTCCAACTCCAATCCTTGAGGGCTGCACACCAGTCAGATTTTCAGGATATCCCTAATGAATATGCATGAGTTAATTTGAATACAATAGGGGCAGTGCATGCAAATACATCTCATGCATATTGTAAGGAATACCTCCAGGATATACAGGGAACCTCAGAGAAAAAGGGGGCTCCGAAGGCCTGGATACCAAAACGGAAGACAGGGAACCCTAGGAAGTGGAAATCCTATCTCCAGGAGCAAGCAGGAATGAGTCCTCACATATGGGTATCGTCGGTACCAACGGAGCCTGCGTGGGAACGCTCCCCAGCGTCCAGTAATAAAGCTTTTGGGAGCATCCCACAGCGCCTGCGCGCTGCCTTCCCACCTTTCCCAACCGCCTCTCTCCAGTTCTTCTTTTCCGCGGAGCCAGCAGGTAGTGTTCCTGTCACCGCAGAAGAATTCTTTATTTTTTTCTTTATTTTTCTGTGTCGCGTCTGCCTTCTTCGACGTCAGACCGGTACTGCCGGTCTTTTCTTTTCTTTCTTCAAAAAAAAACAAAACAAAACACTTTTTTCTTCAACTGTGCATTTTCGGTTTGGGCCTTAGGCCTGAACATATTTTCTCCTCATGGAGAAGCCCGCTTCCGGGTTCAAAAAGTACACAAAGTGTGGCGGTACTATTTCTGTCACTGATACCCATGACTGGTGTCTAAAATGTTTGGGTCCTGACCATTCCATCACGGATTGTGTGTCCTGTACCATGATGTCTAAAAGAGGTCGGCAGAACCAAGCACCTAAGCTCAGTACCCTGTTTCCCTCTGATGCAGCCTCGGTGGCATCGACGTCTTCCAGGGCTTCTTCTTCCTCCCATGGATCTCAGGTAACCAAACATAAATCTAGCCGGTCCTCAAAGGGCAAATCTCCCTCTAAGCATCGAGATGCCTCCGGGCTTGTCCTCGAGGAATCCGCACCGGCAAAATTACCCTGGCGGGAAGTTCCGGCTTCCAAAGCATTGTCTATGGGGTCACAGGTTGACATTGATGGCTCGGCCTCGACCGATCACCTGTTGCTGTGTTCTGGGGTACCGGTGGCCTCAACTGGTACCGACATCCAGACTCTGGTGGCGTCGATGGATCAGAAGATTCTGTCCATGCAGCGCACCCTAACGGCGTTCATGCAGGCTTCGACGCCTCCGGTACCGCAACCATCTCCGTTGCCGGTACCGGCTCTGGCACCGGCATCGTTCCCGGTGCCGGTACCGGTTGCATCGACATCGGCCTCGGTGTCGACTGCAACGATACCCTGTCCTATGATGCCTATCGGTACCGAATCGGTACCGCTTACTTCCGATGTCGATCCCACTCGGTACGCGTATTGGGCTTTACAGGAGCATCCAGACAGGCGATACTTCGGTTCCTCCGAAGACTCTGATGAGTCGGAGGCTTCTGTCAAGGCACCGGTACTTCTTCCTCAGGAGTCTGATTCTCCAAAACGAAGAATGTCTCCTCCAGAAGACTTGTCTTTTCAGGACTTCCTTAGGGAAGTGGCTAGGGGCCTCTCCATTACAGTGGCCCCTGAGTCAGAGCCTAGAGCCAAGCAATTAGATATTTTGCAATATCCTAAGGCTCCTAAAGAAGCAGCTACCTTACCTATTCATGAGATTCTTTATGATCTCATGTTGAGCATGTGGGAGACACCTCTTACCACCTCTCCTCATTCTCGTAGGTTAGACACTATGTACCGTGTCCCTCCTTGTCCTGGCTTTCATAAGTCTCAGCTCCCTCACCACTCTATTGTGGTAGAGTCTGCCATGAGGAAAATAAAGAGTGCAAAGAGACACTCATCTAATCCTCCAGGACGTGAAATGCAGGACCCTTGATGCTTTTGACCGAAGGGTTTTCCAAGCTAATATGCTTGCTGCCAGAATCAACTCCTATAGTCTCTATATGGGGATGTTTCTAAAAGAGGTCACAGATCATCTGCAGACTTTAGCTCCTTTTATTTCAGAAGATAAAAGGCAGGAATTTCTCACTTGGCTTAAACATGCCCAAGATGTTTCAAATTTTCCAACCGTGCAGCCTTTGACTCTTTTGAGTGTGTAAGCAGAGCCTCGGCTATTGCCATAGGTGCACGCAGAATTGCTTGGTTACAAGCCTCTGATTTGGAACTTTGGGTCCAAGATGAACTGGGAAATCTTCCTTGTACAGGTGAAAACCTTTTTGGCAGGGATTGGAAAGCAAAGGCCACTCAGATGGATGCTGAGAACTCTGCTTTGGATCGACCGTCAAAGTCTACCTCTGTTCCTGCTAAGAAAAGGTTGTTCAAAAAGACAACTTTTTCTAAAAAGGGAAGGTACTATCCTGCTTATGGTCAGCAGGCATCTTCTGCAGGTCGTTTTGCTGCAAAGCGTCAGCAACCACCTAAACAGGCCAAGTCAAAGGCTGCCAGGCCTCCCACGGCTCAGCCGCCTCAGCCTCCTCAGGGCCTTTGACTTGCAACTAGAGAACTTAGCCTTTCTGGCTCTGGAAGAACCAGAGCCCCTCACCATTCCAGGAAGGTTGGCTTACTTTGCTCCCAGATGGGAGCAAATCACAGCAGAGCAATGGACCCTCTCCATTATAAGGGAAGGGTACAAGCTTCATTTCTTAAACCTTCCTCCCCACACCATGGTGAAACAGTTCAATTCTCCAACATCTCCCCTCAACCTTCTGGGTCAGGAGATTGCTACCCTTCTTGCCCAAGGGGCAATAGAAGAAGTACCCCTTCTTCAACAGGGCTCAGGGTTCTACTCCCCTTATTTTCTTATTCCAAAGAAAACAGGGGGCTACAGACCCATATTAGATCTCAGAGAATTGAACAAGTTTCTATTCAAAGAGAAATTCAAGATGATTTCTCTCGGTACTCTGCTGCCATACCTTCAGAGTCAGGACTGGCTTTGTTCTCTAGATCTCAAGGATGCGTACACCCATGTCCTCATCCATCCAACACACAGAAGGTTCCTTCGGTTCCTTTTTCAAGGAAAGCACTACCAATACAGGGTGCTTCCTTTCAGTCTGGCCTCTGCACCAAGGGTGTTCACGAAATGCATGGCAGTAGTAGCTGCATTTCTATGCACTCTAGGAATATTCGTTTTCCCATATCTGGACGACTGGCTCATTCGAGCTCCATCCCAGTCAGAGGCCCAGATTTCTCTAACCTGCACAATACGTGTCCTTCAGTATTTGGGACTGGTAATAAACATCCCAAAATCCCATCTCACCCCTACTCAGTCTCTGGAGTTTATAGGGGCCTTGCTGGATACCACAACTGCAAGGGCCTATCTTCCTCAGGCCCGTTGCCTATGCTTGGTGCAGTTAGCCTCCCAGATACAGTTAAAGTCCCATTTAACTACTCGAGAGATGTTACAACTACTAGGCCACATGGCATCCACCATGCATGTGGTTCCATATGCTCACCTTCACATGAGGGCAGCTCAATGGACTTTGTCCACCCAATGGACTCAGGCATCAGGTTGCCTGTCAGACAAAATAGCAAACTCCAGTCGCCTATTTGGTCTCTCCAGTGGTGGAAGTCCCCTCCAAATCTGTTGCTGGGGTCCCCTTTTCAGCAGTCGCTACCCCAAGCAACTCTGACAACAGATGCTTCTCCAATGGGTTGGGGAGCTCATCTGCAGGATCTCTCCACCCAGGGTATCTGATCTCCACAGGAGACTTCTCTGCATATCTATCAGTCTCTTGGAACTCAGAGCAATATTCTTAGCTCTCAGAGTGTTACATTCCCTGCTCAGCTACAGGACAGTCCTCATCCATACGGACAATCAAGTAGCCATGTTCTATGTAAACAAGCAGGGAGGGACTGGCTCTCTGTCACTTTGCAACGAAGCTTTGCGACTGTGGGCCTTCACCAGAGAGCATCACATCCATCTTCTGGCAGTATATCTTCCAGGCGTTCAAAACTCTTGGGCGGACAGACTCAGTCAAGTTCTGCTTCCACACGAGTGGTCCCTCCACATGGATCAGGTAGCCAGGATTTTTCGAATTTGGGGAACCCCGGACATAGACCTCTTTGCAAGTCCGTGGAATGCCAAACTTCCCCGGTTCTGTTCCAGAATTCTGTGTCAGGGAGTTCAGGCCAAGGATGCCTTTCTCCTTCACTGGGGTCAAGACTTCCTTTATGCCTTTCCACCAATTCCCCTAATTCCCAAGACACTATTCAAGCTTCAGAGAGATCAAGGGACCATGATCCTCATAGCACCACATTGGCCACGCCAAGTGTGGTACCCTCTACTTCTGCATCTCTCTCAAGCTCCTTCCCTGGACTTGGGCTCTGCACCAGACCTTCTGTCCCAGGAAGAGGGAACTTTGTGGCACCCAAACCCCCAGTCGCTCCATCTCAGGGCTTGGTTGCTGAGGGCCTAGACCTTCAAGATTTTCATCTCTCTCAGCAAGTCAGAGATGTTATTCATGCCTCTAGAAAGCCTTCTATTAGACGTTCCTATGCTTTCAAATGGAAAAGATTTGCCATTTGGTGTTCAGGGAAAGGTCTAAACCAGGAATGGGCAAACTACGGCCCGGCGGACCTTTTAATCCGGCCCGCGGAGCGCTAGCTCTTCTGCGCGCTGCCTAATATGGGCCTGGGCCGCAGCACTCTGCAGTACCCGCAGACCTGGTGCTTCATCGACTGGCGCACCAATGTGTCTGCGCACGCCGCCTACTCCTACATGTACGCCGGCTTCAGCTCCTTCCTCATCCTGGCCACCGTGCTCTGCAACGTGCTGGTGTGCACCGCCAGTTCGTGCGCCGCACCTTGCTGGGTACCGCCAACGCATGCCTGGCTGAACTGCGCCACTGCCGCTCCTTCCGCCACATGGCTGGAGCCGAGATCCAGATGGTCATCCTGCTCATCGCCACCTCGGCTCTCGTGCTCATCTGCTCGATCCCGCTAGTGGTAAGTGCTCCTTTGCCCCTCTTCCCCAGGTCTCCTCTTTCAGGAAAGCCGTCTTGTTTAATTCCCCCTCCTAAATGTGTGGGTTTCCCCTCTTGTTCCTCTCAATACTTCTTTAGATGTACGTACGAAGATCTGTAAATTCTTCAGGAGCGATGTACTGAGGCAAACGGAAGGTGGCATAAAGTCCTTGGAATCTGGCATTTTTAAGAGTGGTTAAATTAGCACAGGTTTGAAAATTGGGAGCAAGAGCATCAATCGTCAAAGCTTCTTCTATTTTTAAAGACTTGATGTTGTGCTAATTGGCTCTTTCGGTTCAGACGTGTACGCATGCATTTTTGAGTGAGTTTAAAATTATAACATTTGTATTTGATGCCCCCAACCCTCCCAAAAAAACGATTTATTTCCTAAACATTGGCCTGTGATTCTGCAGCCAAATGCAGCTAACACCGAATTCCGTAAAGCATCTCACAGTAAAAGAAAGCCCAGTGAATGTAGCTCCCTTGAGGTTTCTGCAGCTAGAGAAGTTCCCTATGTGATAGATATGTGAATATTGCTATATATCTCCTGGACGTGGGGTGCTGAAGGCGGCCAGAAAAGGCAAACACTATTTAGTTACTGTGAGAAGTTTGAATATAGTTCTCGCTCCGATTAGAAAAGGGGAACAGCTTTCTCTCTCCAAACCACCTGCAGTATTTCTTGCTCGGTTTTTCTTTATCTTAATCCAGCATCTGAACGCACTCTACAACCATGTATCTTTTGTATAGCAAATACAAGACCTTTGATGATCTGCCAGATCCAGACCATTTAACTCCTAAATTTCCAGAAGTACAAAGCTCTAGGGCAGACAGCAAAGCTGCCATTTACTTAGAGAAAAAGGCTCGGGACTTTGCTACTAGATAAGTGCATATGACTCAAGTTAGATGCCCCGAGTTAGTAATCTGCTCTTTATGATGTTAGAATCGTTAAACTTCTCATTTTCCCACACTAGCCACACAGGAAAAGGCCATCCAAAATGTGAATAAATATAGCAAATCACTGAATGACCTGCATGAAGAATTCAAGAAGTGCAATTGGAACTAATCGATCTTCAATCTGATGCAATCTTAAAGGAGAACTTCCACTCTCTTCCACTAAAAGAGTTCTATGCCTCACTTAAAGATGACTGTTTTCCAAACCTCCGGGGATGGCACAGAAGATTCTGGCCTTGTTTGGCTCGACCTACGTGTGTGTGCAGAAGTTCAGTGTCATGAACATCAATAAATCCCGTCACAGATCCCAGTTAACTGACCAACACCTCAGATCTATTCTGCGAATTGCAACAACAAAGCTATCTCCTGACTTTGATGCCTTAACAAAAAAGGGAGACCAACAACACTGTTCCCACTAAAATTGAAGGTACTATTTTATGAAAGAAATACATTGCATAAAAGTTTTGTAAAATAACTCTTTTTATGCTTTTCTACCTTAAATTAATCTAAACATTCAATGTTACAAATTTAAATTTAATTTATATTAATTCACACATACACACCGTCCATCTACTCTTGGTACAGCCCCCGGGTCCAATATATGAACCCATTGCGGCCCTCGAGTCAAAATGTTTGCCCACCCCTGGTCTAAACCCTCTTGCAATACCTCTGAATTCTCTACTAGAGTATCTCCTGCATCTATCCCATGCAGGTCTGAAAACAAATTCAGTAAGAGTCCATTTGAGTGCTATTGCAGCGTCCCTCAAGCCTCTCAATGGACAACCTATTTCCTCTCATCCTCTTATAGCAAGATTCATGAGAGGCCTTCTTTTAACTAAACCTCCCATTAGACCACCTCCAGTGGAATGGGACTTAAACCTGGTTCTTGGCCAGCTTATGAAGCCACCCTTTGAACCTTTAGCCACCACCTCCTTGAAATTCCTTTCTTGGAAAGTTATTTTTCTCATTGCAGTCACCTCAGCACGCCGCATCAGTGAGTTGCAAGCTTTGGTGGCTAATCCTCCTTATACAAGGTTCCATCATGATAAGGTAGTCCTCAGGACCAATCCACACTTTATGCCTAAAGTGGTCTCGCCTTTTCATCTGAACCAAGAGGTATATTTACCTGTCTTTTTTCCAGGACCTCATGCATCAAATGCAGAGAGGAATCTTCATACCTTGGATTGTAAGAGAGCTCTTGCTTTTTACTTACAAAGAACACAGCAACATAGAAAGTCTTCTCAACTCTTTGTTGCTTTTGATCCTTCTCATTTAGGACTTCCAGTCTCTAAGAGAACACTGTCCAACTGGATTGCTCAGTGTATTTCTTTCGCCTACCAGAGTAGAAACCTTTCTCTGGAGGGCCATGTCACAGCTCACAATGTGAGAGCCATGGCAGCCTCAATGGCTCATCTAAACTCTGTGTCCATCGACCAAATCTGTCGAGCGGCCACCTGGGCCTCGGTTCATACCTTCACAGCCCATTACTGCTTGGACAAGGACTCCAGCCTGGATGCCTTGTTTGGTCAGGCTGTTCTCAAACACCTGTTCCATTCCTAATCAACTCCTACCCACCTACCCTGGTTGGATGCCAGAGATCCATGGGGGGAGGTAGAGTCCTTTCCAAGGACACACAACCTGGGGTCTTCCCCTGGCATCTACAGCTAGGTAGTCCCCATATGTGAGGACTCATTCCTGCTTGTTCCTGGAGATGGCACAGTTACTTACCTGTAACAGGTGATCTCTGGGAACAGCAGGAATAAGTCTTCACAACCCACCCACCTCCCCTAGGAGTTGTATCTCTCTATCTATCTTTCCTTTCCTCTCTCTCTCTTTGTCTCAGCTTTTAAAAACTCGAACTGGAGAGAGGCGGTTGGGAAAGGCGGGAAGGCAGCACGCAGGTGCTGTGGGATACTCCCAAAAGCTTTCTTACTGTACGCTGGGGAGCGTTCCCGCGCAGGCTCCGTCGGTACCGACGATATCCATATGTGAAGACTTATTCCTGCTGTTCCCAGAGATCACCTGTTACAGGTAAGTAACTGTGCTGTCCTGAGGGAGGGCTCTTTAAAACTCTGCTGAACAGAAAAAATGCCAGGAGGGAGGAGTTTGAGAGGGATAGGAAACAGGAAGTACAAATATTCACAGATATGGGGGGTGGGGGGAGAGAAGAACAGGCAGAGGATCCAGTGGAGTCTATGGAGAAGAACACCTTGGGAAATGGAAACTGAGGGCTCTGTAGAGCCCACGGAAATAGAGGCTATGGAACAGAACTTACGGATGATAAAAATTTGTCAGACCTACCAGAGGACAACGAGATGCAGATAAGTTAAAGGAAAACACCCACTTGTTTCTTTGGGATGATTTTATAACTCCTATAGAAGAAAGGAAGATTGATTTGGTTATTTGGAGTTTTTGTTTTATTTGGGGTTTTTTGGCAGTGCGGGAGGGTCAGTGGGCAATGAAACGCTGATAGGCTGGTTGCTGCCAGAGCCTAGGGGCTATTTGGATATGCAGGCTAAAACTTTTTCTTTTGAGAGTTTGGAGTTATCAATAGACGAGACTAAGTTTTGGCATAGGGAGCACTTCTCCCTTTAATTAATCAAGAGGAAAGAGGGACGGGGTCCAAGACAAACTGAATTGATTAACAGCCAAAGCTTTACAGTTAAAAAAACGAAGGCGAACTGCACAGCAAACTCAACAGACTAAGCTTAGGCTATATTTGCATTGTTTTTGATGTTGTTTTGTTTGGCCTTGGAGAATCATGTTATGTTGTATCTGTGAGCATCTGACCTTCCTCAGGATTCCGCACTCGAGACCCCAAAAATATTCATTAGGGACATCCTGAAAACCTGACTGGTTGGAGACCCCTGGCTTATAACCTCCCTCCCTGAGTATAACCTAATCACACCTCTACTGAGCCTCCCCCTCTTATTCTATGCCTTTACCTATATCTTACCTCTCCTGTTGTATGGTTGTCAAATATTCTGTTTTAATTGTAGTTCCTTTCTTATCTTGCTATTTTATTGTTTGTAAACTACTTTGATATATAAGTGAGAGGCGGTATATCATTTTCATAGACTATAAGAAGAAAACTATGGTCTGAATGATTACATTACGGAAAAGCAAAGAGCCCATGCTAATGGAGCCTTGCAAAAAACAATTGCTAAAACTTCTGAATCGAAAATAGAATTTAAAATGGAAGTAAAACATGCAGGTTCAGCAACTGGAAAGGCAAACCGTTATATGGCCAATATATAAAAGCTGCAATGTGTGCCTTCAAGTCAATGCTGATGTCTGGCAACTCAGCAGCTCCTGGGTTGAAACACTGACTTGGCCAGGGCCACAAGGAGTGCTAGTGGGAATCAAACCCTGGTCTTTTGGTCACCAAGCCAGTGCTCTAACCACTAGGCTACTCCTCCACTCAAATAAAAAGCTCTGATGTTAAAAGTGAAAAAGCCTATTATGGCAATGGCTGAAAATCAGAGCACGTCAAAAGAAATTGAAGGAATTATCTTAGCAGCTGAAGAACAAGCATTATAAACCAATGTCATGAAAGCTAAGATTGAAAAAATGTTAAATGACAGCAAATGCAGGTTATACAAAACCAAAAATGGAACTGTAGACCATTTAATCAGTGCCTGTAGCAAAATAGTCCAAACTGACTATAAACAATGTCATGTTCAAGTGGGTACATTTGTCCTTTGGGATCTTTGCAAAAAGTATGGTTTGGCTGTAGCAAACAACTATTGGCACCATGCTATTGAAAAAGTTATGGAAAATGAGCAGGTTGGGATCTTGTGGGATTTTAAAATACAGACTCACAGGCACTTGGAACAGAACACTCCTGACAGTCATAGAAAAGAAAAATGTATGGTTTATAGATGTGGCAATACCTGGTGATAGCAGAACTGCTGGAAAAAAAACAGAATGCTGTGACTCACAAATTGAAGTAGAAACCTTTGATTCTTTTCCTCTAAAGTCTAACACCAATTGTAATTGGAGCAATACTGACTGTACTTCCAACATACTTAGAATCTTTAGATCTAAAAGACATAATCCCATCAATTTTGCAAAAAAACTGACCCTACTTGGAGCAGCATACATTATGTGCCGATATCTCTTTGAATTCCCAGGTCCTTGGGAAGGACCCTAATTAATGGAGTTAAAACTAGTAAGCATTGGTTCTGCTGTACCACACATGAAGGATAAATAATAATAGTATGTATTATTATGATCATCATTTTATAGTACTATTGAAAACATGCAGCACTGAAATTGAGGTTATTTAAGAAGTATCTCAATGTCTAAAAAGCATTATTTAAACATATAGATTAGCATGCACATATAAATGCCATTTCAGAGCAGGGACCTTTTAGATGTGGGGATGCTAACCATGTCTACAAATCCTGGAGGTGTGGCAAGGGTGGGGAGAGAGAGAGAGTGGTTAGGGCAGGCCTGTAGTATAGATGAATTCCCTATATATAATAAGGAATCCACATGTCTGTAGCAAAAATTGTAGACATCAATATTTATGTCTGATCCAAGACACATATAAGTGCCAGCTGACAGGGACAGTTGTAAATGTCAAAGCCTCACTCCTCCCCCGCCAATGTCTCCTCTAGTCTAGCTGTCTTTGCCCATCCCTTCTGCACTTCCCACCATATACAATCATTCCTGTCCCCCCACAAGGTATACGATCTCCCTGTTTCCCCACCAAGCTGCCTCCTTCCTTCTGATGAAAAGCATCACCAGCACTAACACAAACCCATCTGACCCTTTCCCCAGAAACATTGGCCTCCTCCAGGTCATCACCAGCATCTACTCCTTCCCCCTACCTTCCAAGGCTTTCTGGGGCTCCTTGGTGCTAGTGGGAGTAAGAGAGATGCCCACTTGCTCCTGCTTTGTATGCACCAGTGGTCTGCCTTGTTTGTTCCCATGATGATGCATGCTGCTGTGTTCTGTACTATCTGAAATGGATGTGTGGCTTGCTTTGGGAGTCCTTGGTAGATTGAATTGCCATAGTCTAATGTTGGGGGTGATGATAGCCTGGCATACTGTCCGAAAATGATCCTGGTTTAGGAGTGGTGTTAGTCTCCTTATGAGATTTAACCTGTGATATGCTTTAGCAGAGGTTTTGTTTATTTACTTCCGATACTGTTCTTTTGCCATATTCTTGTGCCAGATGTTCTGTGAAACTATGTCTAAGTACCCAATCTGAGACATTTACCAAGTCTAATCTAAATCCTGGTCGTCCAATTAGAGATGATCAAACGGGATCCAGATTAGGTTTGGTAAACATCTCTGACTGTATACTTAGATAGGGTTATACAGAATTTCTGATACAAGAACATTGGAAAAGAAAAATCTTTCAAGTAAATCTCTACAGCAGGAGTCAATCAATTCACAAGACAAAAAATTCAGTTAGCATTTCGCATAGAGCTGCAGACCAGACGAACTTTGGGCCAATCAGAAAATAGGAGGGAAGATCATAAGTAGAGTTAACAGCATGCTGGCCAAGCAGCCTTCACGGAGATGTGATGGCTGTTCTGCAAACTGCCTACTTTGTAACCCAAAGGTGACTAATTAGAGACAGCTTCTGATAGTGAGAAAAAAAACAAATTGAGTTTTTCATTTGCTTGAAACCTCTAGTAGTCTTTAAGCTATGTATTTCATTTAGGCAGCAGCTACAGCTGCCTCTTTAACAAAATTGCCCTGAAATAAAAATGTATAAAACAAAATTAAACAAAATGAAAATTAATCAAAAACAAAACAAAACAAACTGCAAATGACTCAGGAAACGAAGCAAAATTTTTTTGCCTGCACATCCGTACATATTAGCTCACAAAGCCTTTTACTCAGGCTTTCTATTATACATTTCTGTCTATTTTGCTTGTTTCTCTTTGATCCCAGAATTCAAACCTTTTAGCAATATCTGCTCTGTCTCGTGCAAGATTCAAATCTACTCTTCATTCTGCATTTTATTTTCTGGCACTCTTTCTTTGGAATTCCCTACCATTTTATATATGCTCTGAATGCTCCTTTAAGAAGTTTACATACCTCTAGACTTATTTCTTTGAGCATGCCTTTTCAGATCATATCTCATCAGACGCAGCACCCAGTGCTATGGAAGCAGAGCATGCCATATTTTTATTACATTTTCAACTTTTCTATTTGTTGTATCCTTTCCTTTGCATAAAGTATTTGTAGTTTCTTTTTGTTTTTATCTGTTTTACTATTGTAAACTACTTTGATACCACCCAAGAGAAAGGCTGCATGTTGTTGTTGTTAAGTGCCGTCGAGTCGGTGTCAACTCATGGCAAGTTTTTAATAATAATCTGATGTGATAGGAGATGCAGGAGGTGACATGAGCAAAGGGAGCTAGGCTGGAGGAGCATCAGTGGGGGAGGGGGAGAAATGAAATGCTGGTGTTGAACTGGGTGCATGTTCAGATCAGGAGCAGCGATTTTCAGAAGCTGCTCCAAATGCATGTGTGGGGGGGGGGGGGGCGGGTGGAGTTTTCATTTTTTTTCCCCCTATGCAGCTTCTGAAAAAAAATTCAGTGCTCCTCCTGGATGTGGAGAGTCCTACCCATGCAGTTCTGCTACTATTTTACAAGAAGCTCCATGCTTGGCAGAGCCTCTTCTAAAATACTATAGGAATTCTCCATGTCCTGATATGAACGTGTGAATTCCCTCTCCACATCCTATCTACTGTAAAATCTGCTGCCACATGTCTTTGCCTAAAATCACTTAGAGATTACTATTTAAAAGGGCTTTCCCAGTTAGCAACACTGCTAACTGGATAAGTCTCGCTGATATTCAACAGTGCTATTCAGACATAGAAACATGATGGCAGAAAAAGACTACATGGCCTATCTAGTCTGCCCTTCCATATAGACTACAATAGTCCATCTTGGCACTAGCCAGATTGTTCTGGGGTGATCCGGGGCAAAGACTTTAGCTATCCAGATAGCAATGATTTTCAGCACCGCTATCTGAATAACTGTCTAGTTAACTTAAGACCGTAGAAACGCTGTCCTAATTGCTATCTGGATAAGCTATCCATATAGCTATTGAATATCACTGCTATCCGGATAGTGCCAGCACCTCGCCACGTCATCTGAATATTCATTGGCAGCCACTATCTAAATACTGCCACTGAATATTCTGATTGCTATACCTTGGACACTGGTGTGAAATTTGCCTTATGGGTGCGTTTCATTGCCATATGTGCTGGCTGTGGTGTCCAAATGGCAAACTGCGAGGGAGGTGGAAGGCTACTCATACAAGGATTTTAAAATGTGTGGTTATGAGGCAGTGCCCCAAGACATGTCCCCCTCAAAAGGATAAGAGAAACACGCGTAAGATTCATGTGCAGGAAAGCTGAATATCACCGCTAATGGTGGGCGCCGGGAGCCGCCATATCCATCAAAGAGGCTAACCATAGATATTCAGCATATTGCCTGGTTACCAAAGGAAACTGGGTAAGTGGAATATTGGCAATTGAGCAGTTAACAACAAAAACCAGTTAAGTGGAATATCTCATTTATTATGCAATTAACAAATAAAATCGGTTAAGTGGACTAGCGGTTATGGTGCACAAAATGTCCATACCCCAAGCCGCTGTGCAATACTGCCATCACAGCACAGGTATGCCACAGTGTCGGCTGCTGTAGAATGGTCCATGCACCAGGCAACGAGACCGTGGTCCTGCAGGACAGGTATGGGTGGGTATACACTAGCCATTGGGCCAATATAGTCTAAGGAACATACCTGTAGCATATGAGGTATATGGCTGCTAGTCGAGGCACAGTGGTGTATAGCTAGCAGTGAGGTCTGGGATGAGAGCACAGGGAGGCTGATTACTGTGTACACTCACAGAGCAACACATAACCTTTGGGTGCGGGAGTGCTGTGGGGAGGAATTGGAAGTGCAGGGGAGCTATGGCCCTAGAGGTTACAAGGCATGCTACACAGGTGACTGACCTGGGAGGCCTGGGAAGCAGTATGAGAGTGCAGCCCATGATTCCCAACAGTACCACTGAGCAGTGGCAGGGGGCTGCAGAACCAATACCTATGTTGAGGCCCCAGAGTCCTGGAAGCACCTCTAGAATTTGTGAGAGCTGCAGCCATGTTCCATGTACCCTGGTCCCTGCCTCATCACCCACATTACTGCCCCTTGTTCCCTGACATGTATGTAGGGGCCTGTCACTGTAATACAGTTCCTTCCAGTTCCCCTACTCAAGTCCTCCAGCAACCCTGTCACCAAGAAAGAGATAATGTAGTCTGGCAACTTTGCCATGCCCCAGCCATGTGCAGGCATTGGTACCTACCCTCAGAAACTGCTGTCTGACACTAGCCCCCATAACTGTACAGTGATTGTGTAGTGAGGACACAGCCATTGCAAATAGCATGGCCCAGGTAGGCATGGCATAATTACTGGCTAGTCTGCACCACAGCATCAGGAGCCCATGAGACCTACATGAGCACCCATGTGCCCTCCCCATGCTGTGTACCTGCTCCCATCCCATTACTCATTACACAGATGCCCCATAACTGTATGACACTGCACACATATGTTACCTGGGTCCTATGTCCAGGCTCCAGCAGGCACCGTCCATGCTTTCACCTGTGTTACACTAAACCCACAGCCAGGTACATGTATGACAACACACCCACCCACATATGCAGGTCCCATCAGCAGACTGACATCTTACCAGACTACACTTGAACCCTGGCTTACAGCATACTCCATACCCATACCTCCCCAGCCCAAACTATGTGGTGTCCCTCAGCCTTCCTGCTGTGGGGCTGATTGCCTGGCCACCACCTTGGCCTGTGCCCTCGATGTACCATGTGTTCATACTCAGGCCCCAACACCAGCCCAGCAGCCGCCACAGGCCCTGACCTGTACAGTGCAAACCAATATCTGACTCATCAATGAGCCAGACACCCGTCTGTGTTGCAGAAGGCAATGACGACACTGTTAGTTACAATAAATGGCCTTTATTAAAAGAAGACACAAACATTCCCCTTCCCCTTCCCATTCCTTCCCCCATTAGCCCTGCCAACATCACCCCTCCCTAACTTTCCCACACATGGCACTCTCTGCTCATTCCCAGAACAGTCTAGGGCCCCGAGGGACCCTGGCTGCAGCTCTGCAGGGCCTGGACTACGGCTTGTATCCCTGCACAGATGCCCCCTGCAGACTTCACCAATGTCTCCCTTAGGAGCTGCAGCTCCTCCACAAGAGTGATCATTGTTACCATCAGCTTCTGAGGAGAGGGTCAATGAGGTGCCCAGGGCAGGCCTGCAGGAGGCATCATTGAAGCCTGCTGGCACAGGGGTCCCTGGGTGTCAGCAGAGCCTCCAAGCCCACATGACAACACCCATGGGGAGCGTAGAGGTATGCTTACGCACAGGAGGCTCTGCTCCTCCTCGCCCTCCTCCTTAATGGCAACAGCAGGCCTGCCTGGCCCTCTTGTCCCTAGCAGGACATTTATGCCAGCATCAGCAGACCTACCCCCCCCCCAGCATCCCAGCATCCTCCACCCCCACCCCCATCGTGTGCACATCACACGGCCCTTCCCCTGCCGCTCCCCCAACTCCTCCTCTGCCTCAGTCTCCTTCTCCTTATCAGTCTCTTTCTCCTCCCTCTCTTCATTCGCTTCCTCCTGCTCTGCCTCTGCAACCTTCTCCTCCTCCTCCTCGGTGTCGTCCTCCTTTTCTTTGGTGTCCTTCTTCTCCTCCTCAATGTCCTCAACCACCACCTAATTCTGGTCCTCCTCCTCCTCTTCCTCTGTCTCCTTATCTGCCAGCTCCTCCTCTTCCTTTGCTGCCACCTCCGTGGCCGCCTCCTTCCTCTCGGATGTGCTGACTGTGGGGGAGGTTTTGGGTGTGGTGCTGGGGTTGAGGTTGGAACTGGAGCTTGCTGCCCCCAAGGATACTCCTGCAGGTGGTAGGTGCATCTGGCTGGGCTGGGGAGGCTACCTGACTGTTTCCCTCGGCCCCTCCTCTGCTTCTCTGACTGTGAAGAGAGGGACAATGGGCCATAACATGGGTGTAAAGTAAGGCTTGCAGGAGATGGACAGAGCTGACAGACTGACACATACAATGGCAACAGTGCATGCACATTCCTTGGGGCAGCAACATATCCACGCATGCTAGGCTAGCAATATGTCAGTTGTTATCCACAGGCTGAGGCTGTACATGTCACCATTTGCTGTGTTTACTAGGAGATCTGTACCATCCCATGTGGCTGGCTTACTTGTGGCTGCTGCCATCTTCTCCCTGAAGCGATGGATGAACTCGGGTCTCTACCACTTGTCACCAGTAACCTCCCCAGAGCCAGGGGCATGTAGGGTAGGTCAGCCTGGGAAATCCTAACTCAGGAAGTAGGGTAGTGCAGTTGGTCATGCACTGCCTTCTGGGAGTTGTAGTCCCTCTTACTCTCGAAGCCAGGAATAATTGTAGTCGAGTGGTTTAGGCAAAAATGACAAGGTTTTTATTTCCCCTTCCGGGCGGATTAATTGCAAATGAAACTTAGGACAAAAATAGCCATACTTCTGGCATAAAGAAAACAACTCAGGAACTTATAACACAAAACAGCTTCTTTGACTTTCAGCTTCAAATATGCAGTGCTTAATACAAACTCAAAAGTAACAGTCCCTTTTTCAAACAAAGGAACCACTTTGCTTCTTTACTGCTGTTCAACCAGCCTTGTTAACAGCCAGGTCAGCAAAGTGATACGATATGATCAGCCAGTGATAGCGTGCAGTCCATTTGCTCATCTGTTGTATCTTCACAAACAGAACCTGTCTGCTTTCCTCCAGATCACTCTCAGCTGGGTAAGTTTGTATACAGTTATATGGCGTTTCAACATTCACTCCCTCTCTAATTCCCCGAGGCCTCCCTTCACAGCACTCTAAAGAGCAGGGTTGAGAATTACCGTATATACAGGAGTTTGCATAGGGAGAGTCCAGCAAATCTTGGCAATTACAAGGAAAACTTTCACACCTAGTTTTCTCTCTATACAATTTAGGCAGCCTACCTTTTGGCTTTTGCAAGGAAGACCTTCTCAGCACTGCTGGGTTAGCAAGGGTCCCAAACACTGGATGTGTTTTCCTGCCTTTTAGCTTCTCCTTTTCCTCAGACATACAAATGTCCTCTGGCCAGCGCCTCTCTCTCTCAGGAGATTCTGTGTGCTCCCAAACCAGCCTCTCAGGCAGTCTCTCCCACTGGCTGCCTTCACGATAGGGCCCCAGTCTAGGGCTGCTCCCACCTGGCTTTTGGGCATGGGCTCTTCGAGTCTTTGTTGCTCTGGCTTCCTGTGCTGTGTCTCCCGTCCTCGTCACCTCCTCTCTGGACCTGATTCCAGTTCCTGTTCCTGTTCCTGTTCTGGAACTCCTCCTTGCACTTCCCCTTGCACTCCCCTGGCTCAATTCTAGTGAGTACTTTTTATATCCCTGTTTCTTAGGGCTTAACTGTGCCCCTCCCCCAACCAGGTGTTTTCCCTTAACCCCTGAACACGGGGATACGTTGCAGCTTGGGCGTGTTTGCTTCTCTCATGACTCACTCTGTTTGTTTCCCTTGGCAACCCTGGGCCATGTGCTCTGCCTGCCTGTCAGTTTCTGAAGCAATCTCTTCTGCTTCACTCAGTTCCATAGCCTCGGAAGGATCTTCTACATGACACACTGCATAGTCCTAAAAGTGCCTAGAATGGGACTTCAGTTCTTCGAATCCAGCGCACGCCAAAGTCACTGTGGGAGAGAGATATGTGATCAGATCTGTGCCCTTTGGTGCCCACATTGACCCTCCACTGCTACCACTTACACAGCTGTTCCCAGGGCACCTGTCCCCCCTTGCAGGAGTGGCGTGTATGCCCCATCACAGTGGGAATTTCAACATACAATATGTGTCACTAGATTGAACTCTGTGTACCCTCTACCAGAGTTCCTAAAAACCACTGTATACAACTTGTGTGATGGTACTGCTCCCTGACCAGGCCATCTACAGGTTTTTCATACTGCATTCCAAACCTGGAACAGGTGTGCAGATATGGGTCCCTTGCAGGGCATATAATTTGCCAACTTCATCTGCCTTTCCTTAAACCAAGGTATAAATGCCAGCATCCCTCAAAACAGCAACTGTAAGACCCATACTAAAAAATAACAAGCTAGACCCTAGCAATATAAGCTCCTATAGACCTATATCAAGCCTATCGGTCTTGACAAAAGTAACAGAAAAAAGTAGTCCAGCAGCAACTTCAGGATCAAATAGACTCCCATGCCTCTCTGGATCCACATCAACATAGGTTCAAACAACATCATGGAGTAGAAACCCTACTAACCTCCCTCATGGATAGGCTGATCAGAGGCACTGATAAACAGGAACAAGCCTTCAAAGTAGTATTTATGGACATTGCCTCCACCTTTTGACTCCATCAACCATAATATCCTGATAGGTCATCTACACAAAATAGGATTAGAACACAAAGCACTTGACCAGTTCCGATCCTATCTAACTGGGTGCCAACAACAAGTAAAAATGGGGACCCACTTCTCTGACATATACACTTAAACACAAGGAGTCCACAGGGTTCAGCACTCTCTTCCCTATTATTCAATCTATACATCCAACTCATATGCTCCCTTATACAGTCCTTCACCATACCTTATCATATATATGTGGATGACATCATGATAAACACCCCCTTCTCCATGAACAAATCCAGCCACCAAAATACTAAACTGCTTCGAAGCAGTCTCCCAGTGCTCTCAAAGAATTACCTCATGATCAACTGTAAAAAGACTGACGTATTATTCATAACCAGAGACCAATCGTTCATCTCATCACCTACTGTGAAAGTCACCAACGCAGAACTTGAGATGAAAGAGGAGATCAGGTACTTGGGAGTTACCATCGACCCAGCAACTAAATATGCAATCCCACATTAGTAATGTCACTAAAGCCATCTACCATAAGATACAAACTCTACGTCACCTTCGTTCACTACTTGACTAAACCAACTTCTGAACAGTCTTCCGAGCCCTCATCTTCCCACACTTTGATTATTGTAATATTATCTATCAAGGCCTACTCAAATACATCCTGCACCCACTCCAGATGGCCTTAAATACTGTAGCACGTGCTTTACAAGGATCAAGCAGAGCTGAGCACATTACACCAATTCTAAAACACCTACAGTGGCTACCGATAGTACATCAAATGCAATACAAAGCCCTGCTTGTAATATTCAAAATCTTACATAAATTATCCACCGACTCCCTCATAACCACTATTCACTGGACCCCTGATATCAGACTAAAATGAAGTGGGATGCAAAATGCCCTCACAGCTCCTGCAGCAACTACAAAAAGCAACTAGTCAATCTGCAACAGAGCATTCTCATATGTGCCAACCCTCTGGAATACGCTACCTGACTCACTCCGATTCAACTCTGACCTGTTTCCATAGATCTCTAAAAACACACTTATTCCAGTTATATTATGACAATATTCCATAAAATATGAGTCTACCTTTACTGAATTCTCAACACAATCACCCTCAACCCTAATGCCTACTAACTCACTTGTCTATACATAGTTTACCTTGTTAAGATCTCCAAGTTTAAAATCCTGTTCTATGTAAATCTTAGTTCACTGTTCTCCTCTCCCTAATCCCTTTTCCTCCCAATCTCCTCTCCACCCACTCTGTACCTCCCTTGTATGTCCCCACTCACCATCTGTCACTGACCCTGTGGCAGCACTCTTGGAGCATGAGGCTCTGGTTTGTGTGTAGTGATGTTTGTTGGGTTGCATTTGTATGATTTTATTTATTTATATTCTCTTATATACTGCGCTATTCTGCATCAGTGCAGTTTACATTGAACAAACTGAAATTACATTGAACAGGGCATTACAACTTGGAGATAACTATTTTACAGGGAACATGGGCTATGGAGGGTTAAGTGGCTTGACCAAGACCACAAGGAGACCCTGTGGGACGAGAAACTCCAGTCCTTCCGGCCCAAGGTTGCTGTCCTCTAGTGGGATTTGAACCCCTGACCTTCTGGCCTGAAGTACCTTGCCTCAACCACTAGGCCATTCCTCCACTCCAATGATTGTTGCACAGAGCCACCTTGTCATGCTGTACATCACATTCTAGCTCTGGAACATGTGTTGATATGTGGGGAACATGGACTTAGGTGACCCCAGTCCTGTGTAGGCAGAGGGGACATATCCTACAGCTGTGCAGGCAACTGTTTGCAACATGATTTCCCTGCTGTTTACTTCTGTATTCTCTGAATGTTCATAGCCAGCGGCATTATTCGCTCATTGTGTCTGAACAGTTGCATCAGGCCACAGAACAATAGGTACAATAACTAACTGTGGCGATGCCCCCACAACATGAAAAAGCTGGAACTGCCCCCACAACAAGCATGACCAACACAAGGACCAGGGAAATGGTAATATATTTTGAACAAGTTTGATTCCCCTGCTCTTGGTTTTGCTTTTGCACAACAATTCTCCTGCATGGTCATGACCCCACAAGCATTACAGGACATCCTCTAATAGGGGGAGCTATTGCATCCTCTTGTGGGATGTCTGCAGCTGCATACTGTTCTAGGATGGGGCCCCCAGGTATCCTAGGGTGGCAGGGAAGTGCATTTTGAATGGTGTAACCTGGCAGGGTCAGTAAGCTAACACATGCTGCTATCACAGGGACTGCAATGAGGCATCCCCATTGTTTGCATGTGCACTCCCACAGCCAGATCTGTGCCAGGTGCTCATTTCTGACCTACTGCTCTGTCCATCCCCCTCTATCCTCCCTGGAGGATGATCTACTATTGGCCACTCACCTCCACAGGCAGAACTGAATCCCCCTCCAAATGGTCATGGCCTGATGCAGGTTGGCCCTGTGGTGGCCCCTGGGCTATAGCATCCCTCCCATCTTTGCATCATTCTGGTCAGGACCTCAGCCTCTGCAGAGTTGAAGTTGGCTGCTCTCCTTGCCACCATGTTGCTGCTGTGTATCTGCCCAGCCAGAGAGGGTTCCTGCATGTACAATACGCAGTGGTGCATGGGATATCATAACCGGTTATGAGCTGTATGGTGGGTGCCCTGGTACATTCAGCTATCCTCTGATGGCACATTTTCTAGTGGTTATTGTACCACTACCCGGGTATGATGGGACATTGCCCTTGCATGCCTTTCCATCACTGTGCAGTTATGCGGGTATATTGAATATTGGCATTTGAATCCCATCTGGGAACTTGGATTTGGCTACGGCAGACTATCTCCCATATCTGCCCATTTTCTATCCTTGCCCGCATATCTGGCAGCTAACTCGTGATTCATGCCCTTTTTTGTGCAGGGGTTTCAAGCCAATTATTGGCTGCTTCTGCAGCTCTTGCAATATCAGATGCATCATTTTTATATGGCTTCTAGCTCCATGATAAGAGAATTAATATCACCTTCTCTCCCTGATCTGTAGCTATTTATAGCTTTCTCACAATCTTATCTCAGAATATTTTGGTAGAACAAAATGGTTCTTGCTGCAAATCTCAAAAGCTTCCTTTTTTTGTTAGGTACTTCCATCATGGATTGCCCATTGTTGAAAACAGGATGCTAGGATGGGCATTGATCTGACCCAGTGTGGCATTTCTTAAGCTCTTATGCTAGTTCAGTACTGCTAAGACTTATAGAGGGTAAATCTATAAACTCGCACACAGTTAACATGCGTTGTCATGCATGTATGTGGGGTCTATTCTATAAAGTACAAGCATACTGTACTTTAGAAGAAAGGTGTACTGACGTGCCTGAACTTAGTCACAGCAGTTACGTCTGCTCTAGAGAACATGTGAATTACCCGCACCTAGATTTGGAGAAAATGCATGTAACTTTACACACACAAATTTAAGCCCTACCCTACGCTCCCCCAAGCTCCATCCCTGTACATACCTAACTAAAAGTACATGCGATGGGACTTATGTGCATGCTTACAGAATAGTGACCACCTAAAGTGTGTGCAAGTGCCCATTCATGCCTGTAAGTTCTTTAGAATAGGGACTTACATTCATTTCTAGCACATAGATTTCCCACAAACCCTTGATAGAATTACTATCAGAAAGCAAAATGTTCATCAAATGTTATAAAGGGTAACAAGATGCTTGTCTTGTGCGCGTCATCACTGTTATGTGGTGGCTCCTCTCTGCTATTTCATTGAAGGGAAGGCTGTATTAAAATACATAAGCATATGTTAAGCCCAAGGGAACAGATGCTCAGAGTTGTTTAATTAGCACAAGCTTGACATTTGTGAGGAGTAGCACTAATCAGGACTGGAGTCAGGCATAGGCAACTAGCGAATTTTGAAAGCACCAAACACCAAAGCCCAAAAGGAGACTATACCCACTTACTTCAGGGCAGCGTGTATGTGCTGCTTCAAAGGGGCACCGTTGTGGCACTATGGCGTTCCTTTATGCTTCTTGTAGCTCTCCAGTCATCTATGATACCTCCTCTCCCTCAGCGCTCTCTGTCTGGACCTGTCTGTGGACACCACAATCTTAAATGTGATCCTTGTACTAATCAAGGCTTAGCTACAGACCATTTATGCGTCTCTCATAAACATTCATAATTCACTCATCTTTAAAAAACTAAAGCTATCAAAACAGAAAAATAATGCTTACATTCACTCACTTCATGCTTGGATTGGTAAGAGACTGCATAGACTGGCTCAGTTTTTAAGCGCTAGCATTACGAAATATGCATATGAATAAGGAAGAGATATTTGTAGGATAATTTGAATGCATGAGGCTTTGGGAGCTAGGGGAAAGTACATTTTTAAGAAGCTAGGATGATGACTTAGGCAATGATGCTAAATACATACATTTGTGGGAAGAATATGGCCACAGAGCTTACAGTGATCTTATTGAAAAGAAGGGTTAGTGACTGGTCCCATGCACAGTTAATATTATCATTACAACCAGGTATCAAAATGTGTCACATTAAGCTTGACATCATGCCTTCTCCTCCCAGAGGTTACAAAGGTGACATTTATATGAGTGCCCATTATGTCAGAGGGCAATATATTATGAAATTCAGAAATCACATCTATCACTGCAAAACTCTGTTTTTGACTCTTTCACTAAAAACTGTCAAGTTGAAAAGTGCACATTACAGCGTAACACGATGCTACATTTCCCCTTTCTCTATTTGCAAACCTATGCATGTCTATTTATGGATTCAAAGGGAAGAGACATGGTAATGTGTGCCCCATTAGGGTGAAAAGGGTTACATAGGAGGGTCTGTGTTGTCTTTATTGAATAGGAATAAAATAGGTGGATTTTCAACATTGGTGTTCTATTGTAAAATTACCCACAGTAAGGGTAATTTTATAATAGGGTACCTAGGTAGGAAAGGCAACCATATGGTACAATTTTATAAAGGCAACCTATTAGGAAGAGTCTACAACAAGATAGAAGCCCAGAGGGATCCTCTGATAGATGCGGTGTCAGTACCGCAAAACATGCCTCCCCAAGAGACAGATTTGCACATCATTCAACTTTCTAAGCATCTATGGGGTCTGTTTACTAAATGGCAGTAGCGGACTCTGTGCAATATCGGAGCCGTGGCCCCATTTAGTAAACAGACCCCTATGTGTCTTTATAAAATAGCCTATCTGAAAGCTGCCATACAAAGTTACTCCAAGAAAAGAGTAAATTTGTGCAGGCACATGCCAACAAGAATCTGAGCATATGCATATATGTTATAAAATACATGCATACGTGCCGATCCCACTCCTGCTCAGTCTGTTCTCCTCCCCTGGGAACATCTGCACATATATCATATAAAAATAGGCTCTATAGGGCCCTTTTGCTAAAGCCCACTGTGCAGTTAACATGTCTTTTAGCATACACTATCTGTGAGCGCAGGGGCCATGGCAGCTGTTAACGCATGCACAGGACAGCTACCACCTCCTAAAATGCACATTAATTGCCCATTGCATGATGGGGCAGCAATGGGCAGGTTATGGTGGAGTGTGGGTGTGGGTGTGGAGAACACATTGCAGTTAGCAGGTGGGGCACTCACTATTAATGTGGCAATTAGTGCAGGTGAACTCAATGATTCCTCTATGGGTGGCATTAGGTGCACCTGCGTTAATTGCGAATGGCACTGATACATGTTAGTGCACAGTTCTGTGTGCTAACTGCTGGTAACATGCTGGACACACCTCTGACAGTGCACGCCTGCTGCACTTACATAGTAACATAGTATATGATGGCAGATAAAGACCAGTATGGTCCATCTAGTCTTCCCAGCAAGGCTGCAAGAGTAGGTGCACTTGTCGCTCCCTGCAGGTCACCCCTCCCCATGCCTTTGTTTAGGGGTGTACCCACTGCTCCATGTAAGTCACCCCTATTTGTTCATATATATGAGAAAGTTATGCTTATTTTGATTTTATCCTGTTGCTATAAAGGGATCCACTGTGTCTGTCCCATTACATTTTGAATTCTGTCACTGTGCTTGCCCTCGATCTTATGTTATTATGTTCACTTACTTGAGTGTGTAGATCAACATTTAATGTGCTCAGGTCACTCATAAAATTATTCTGTGTGGGCTACTTTGAAAATTGCTCCCAGTATTGCATATTGGGAAATAAAAGTGTTAAATAAATTCAATAATTTACTTCTAAATGTAACCAGCAGCTGCACTAAAGAGGACATATACAAATGTCATGGTCCAGGATGCTATATCAGAGCCGAAATTGTATGCAACCATCCCACCCTATCCTTTGCCTATCTACAATTATTTTTATAACTACAGTACACCAACAACAGTAGTGGTACTAATTATCTTATTCCCTTGTGAGACAAATTATATCTATAAGTTCACTGCTATCTTCACTGTTATTCATCTCAATTACTTCCTTTATTTTTACTATAGGTTTTCCTTCTCTAATCTTTTCACCATTTGTTGCTAATAACACATTTTGTTCCTGTGTGATTAGTTACTGCCTTTGCATGCCAGAAAGTGCTAATATAGAAGCTTCCTGATGTTCAATATATATCCTGTGCCTCAGGTTCAACGTGATCAGAAGCAGGGGCTTTTTAGAGTATATTTATCATGTCCTTGCTCATGTTTATTTGATATACCACTAATCAATTATATTATCTAAATGGTCTTCAGGTTAAAATATAACATAACATATGCATCGAAACAAGTAATAAATAAGCGCAGATCAAGCAGACGGTTCATATATTCATCTTCATGCTCCCGGGATGCTCCCCCACCCCTGCATGCTGGAATTCCATTGGCGCATTGTAAGTGGCTAATGACTGAAGGATGGCTCCTTCAGATGTTTTAGTCATCTATCTAAAGAATCAGAGCATAAAGGCCAATATATTACTTTAAGTTGGCTTTATGCCCCTTTACTGAAGTGTGCTATGCAGTTAGCACAGGTTTCAGCGTGCAGTAACTAGGTGCTGTTGCCCATGGTAACAGCATGGGGACATGACATTTAGCACAGGCCAATTTCCACGTTAACTGACTTGCACGTAAGAATGCAAAATGGGAGGGTTAGGGGTGGAGAGTGGGCTGGTGAGCTATCAGCATGTATTTTTCTCATCTTTCTATGAACTCCGATTTCCCTCCTCCTCCTTACCATCTTGTCTTCAATCTACTACTTTTCAACCTTAACCCCAACCCTCCCATTCTCCACTCTCTCTCTTTCCCCAGACTCTTATTCCCCAGTCTATCACTAATTCTCTCCTTTCTCTCTTTCTTGCTGTGTCCAGCATCACCCCTCCTCTCTCCACTGTCCAACATCTCCCTCCTTCCTCTATACCCACTGTCCAACAATTCCCTATCCAATATATGCCTCTTTTTTTTTTCTTTCTCCCTGTCCAGCATCTCTTCTTTTTCCATATCATCCCTCCATGTCCAAAATCTCCCTGTGTCCAGCATTCCCAGCCTACTCCCTATTTCCTCCAATATCTAGCATCTCTACTCCATCTCTGTATTTCTTTTCAAGTTCAGTATCTCCCCTCTGCAGCTCTATGCCACCTCTCCTATATCCAGCATCTTCCCTCCATCTTTGTATGGACCTTGTGTACAGAATCCCCCCTCTCCCTCTTTCTTTGACCCCTTGCCTCAGTCTTTCTCTTTGCTGTCATAATCCCCTGCCTATCCCCCCTCTCTCTCTGTTACCATCATGCCCTCCATATCCACCCCTTCTCTCTCTCTCTGCCCCCATCATGCCTGGCATATCCTCTGTCTCTCTGCCCCTATCATGCTATAAATATCCATTTTTTGCTCCCATCATGCCCTCAAATCCCCCCTCTTTCTCTTTTCCCTCATCATGCCCAGCATATTTTCTCCCCTCCTCTCTCTTTGTCCCCGTTGTTCCCAGCATATACTTAGTCTCCTTCTCTGTCTTTGCCCCCATCATGCCCAGCATTGAGCCCCCCTCTCTCTTTGCCCCAATTGTGCCTAGCATATAGTCTCCCTCCCTCTCTTTGACACCACTGTGCCCAGCATAGAGTCCCCTCTCTCTCTTTGCTCCCATTGCACTAAGCATATCCCCTCCCTCTCTCTGCTTGATCCCATCATGCCCAAGTTGGCATATCCCTTCTGTATCTCTCTCCACTGCCTTGCTTTCCTTCCTCCCCCTGGATCCCTAGTCCAACAACAACATTGATCTATGTCCTATCTCCCCTTTTGTTCTTAAGAAAGAAAACTTACTGTGTCATCTTTTCTGCCTATGTAGAGTGCACTCAGTAGCAGTGCAAGGCAGAGTCACGCAGCAGCAGAAGGTTTGGCTGGTTGTCTCTGGGTGAGACCTTGGGAGATGTGCTCAGGCTGCCAGGGCTGGCCTTAAAGCAACTGCAGCAGTGGTGGCAGCACTACAGGCATGCAGGAGATGGAGCACCTCGGCCTCAAGAAGCAGCAGGGAGTGCAGAGACACAGTGGGAACCAGACGTACAGTGAGATGAGAAGGTGGCCTCCCAAGCCTTCGGCCTTCTTGCCGAAGTTGCTGAACTGCATGCGGCAAAAAAAACATCCTGGCTCTGTGTCACTCAGTCGGCACAGTAGCACGTGCCAATGGAGCCGCAGGCATAGATGGGAGTGGGAGGTCTCTTGAGTTCTCTGCTCCTCATCACATGCATGGGGACATCAAAGGGAGTGGGAGCAGGCACTTGGAGCCTTGTTGGAGGCAGGTGCTATAGCTGAGCCAGCATAGCAGCAGCAATAAGTAGGCACATTACAGACAGGGCCAAAGGTAGTATGAGATTGAGGTAGGGCGGCCTGTTTGGCGGGGCCCTGTGCCATCAACATGCTCTCACATGTGTAGGGTTGACCCTGGGCGAACCACTAGCAAATTCTGTCATAGGGAGCACAATGATTCTTATGGAGTGTAGATAATTAACAAACTACCAAGGAAGACTAATGCAATGCAATGTGTGCCTTCAAGTCAGTCCTGACTCCTGGCGACCCAGAAGCTACTGGGTTTTCTTGGCAGTGTCAACGGAAGCAGATTGCCAGGCCTTTCTTCCAAGGCAGTGGAGGGTTAAGTGACTTGCCCAAGGCCACAAGGAGTGCTAGTGGGAATCAAACCCTGGTTGCTTGGTTACCAAGCCAGTGTTCTAACCACTAGGCTACTCCTCCACTCCTAAGGAAGACTAATAGGCCTGAGTAAAAAATGGTATATGTTAAAATTACAATTTTGAAAACAGTCTCATAGGCCACTGCAGCGAATACTCCTCTTTTAAGAGGGAAATAACATGGTCAAACTACTTGGCTCCATAAATTACTTCACAACTAAGTTCTAAATTATTTTCAGCACAGAATGGAAGAGGACGTAAGACTTGGAGAAGTGAATTACAATAATCCAGTTGACTGGTCATGAGGGCATGTATCAGAATACAGTCTGTCCGTACATAAAGAACCTTTTAGATAGATCAAAGTTGCTTGAAGGCAAATGAACAGTTCTTTTGCGTACTTAAAATATGCAACTGAAAAGTGAGCTCAGAGGATTCTCCCTTGGGTGCCAGTGAAACTTAGAGTATATAGGGATGGGAGAAATCCTTATATAGATCATTCCTTGAGGTATTGGGATCTATATTTTCACTGGAACATGCAGGCAGTGATGCTTTTTATCCCAATAGCTAGCCAAAAAAATTTTGTCCTGGGGATCCAGGATTTCTGTGGCATAGGGATGGTTGGGCTTTGTTATTTATGTCAGCTTCATGAGGAAAGGACTCTGTGATCTTTTGAATCCCAGGAATTTGGCTCATTGGCTATTGGAGGATAATAAGTAACATACCTTAATGCCTCACTGGAGGATCTGTGTGAGGTTAGGTTCTTTATCGTTATAAACAGGAGCTTCTGTTACACAGAGCATGGTGGGAGCATAACTTGGGTAAACAGTACACAGTAAAGGAATGGGATCAAATGGAAAAAACATTGCATCAAATTTCCTTAACAATGAATGTCCAGGAAAATAATTATAAAATGATATATAGGTGGGATTTAACTCCTCGTAGATTATATAAGTGCTGCCCCGCAATATCTTCCATGTGCTGGAGGGGGTGCAGTTATAGAGAGTCTATGGGACAAATATGGTGGCAGCATCTTAAAATAAAGGCTTATTAGAGGATGATTAATGCATCGATTATATGTTGGGGGTCAAGCTCCCTTGGGATACTGGGATCCTTTTGTTGTATAGCAGGGGTGGGCAATTCCGGCCCTCGTGCACCACAATCCAGCCTCGTTTTCATGATGTCCCCAATGAATATTCATAATCCTATTTCCATACAATGGAAGGCAGTGGATGCAAATAGATCTCATGAATATTCATTAGGGACATCATGACTAAGTTATTAGTAGCTTATAAGAGGAATTCAAATTTAAGAGATATTTTGGTTGCATCAGCCCTCAGTAAACCACATTTTTCACCTAAGGCCCAGGGCCATTTTAAGTGTGGCAGGTGTACAGTATGTGAGAACGTCATGGTTACAAAAGAAGAATTCATTCATCCTATCACTTCCCATAAAGTAAAACTTTGCAATTTTTCAAACTGTGAGACATCAAATGTCGTTTATTTAATACAGTGTCCCTGTAAGTTATGCTATGTAGGAAAAACTGAAAGAAGTATTAAAACACGCATTATTGAACATAAGAGCTGTCTCCGCAGGAAAGTTGCGGAGAAACCATTGGTACAACATTGGATTGAAGCCCAACATTCTGTTTCAGACTTACGCTTTCTTGTTTTGAAAGTAGTGAGACCCCATTGGCGAGGAGGTAATATTAGTAAACATCTTCTAAGAATAGAGCAGCGTTTGATATGAGTTGCGGAGATTACACCCACAAGGTTTAAACCAAGATATTGATTTATCCGTTTTTCTTGTAGTATCCTTCTCCTTCCCCCTTCTCCCTCCCCCTTCTCCCCTCCCCATTTCCCCTCCTCCCTTCTCCTTCCCCCCCTTCTCCCCGTTCCCCCCCTCTCCTCTTCCCCGCCCCTTTCCCCCCTTCCCCCCTTCCCCCTTCCTCCCCTCTTTCCTTTCCACCCCTCCTCACATTACAATTCATTAAGTGAATTGGGATAACGCTTCACTATAGTTCAAGTTTATTATATCGGCAGCAGTGGCTATAGTAATACACTTGTCTTTTCACAGAGCCTAAAAGTAAATACATATGATTGTATAGAAATCACGGCTTACTTTCCTCTATTTTTTAAAAAAAAGTGTTTAATTTGTTTTTTAAAAAACCGAGTGTTTAATTTTGTTTTTAAGAATTTTTATTTTTATGAACTATGCCCAATGAACTTTCACCTTGATTTGGCGGGAAAACGCAGTCATTTTTTCCTTCATATTCTCACACAAAGTTTGTCACGCTGAAGCGGTAAGTTGATCTTTCCTTTTTAAATTTCCTTAGTTTACATATAGTTTAGTAGCTTATTATGCTATAGTTCTATGGTAGAAAATATATTTTGTTGCAATTCACGATAGGCAAACAGTTACCTATACACAATATAATTCGTACAAACACTGATAGAGGGATTCATGTGGTTTATTCCTCTCATTCAGTATTGTTCACACAGGTTTACTTTGTACCGCCACGATGTTGAAAACTTTGAAATGTCATTTTTGGTATAACCCATTGGTAGAACTTTACACTGTTCGCATAGGTTCATTTCGTTTCGGCATGATGTGAAATCTTTGAAGTGTCACACTGAAGTAGTAAGGAAACCTTTTTGGAATTTTTTCAATTCAAACAGGATTAGATAGTATACTATGCAATAGTCTCATGGCGGACAATATATTTGAAGACTCGTACGAACGCCGGTGAAGTTTTATGTCAATTTTTCCCTTTTCTCCTTTCAACTAATTTTGTTTGCACAGGTGGTTTTGCATAAATCTTTTTTATTCCCGATTTGGCAGTGAAACGACGGTAGAAAGACCTAATGTCGTCTTGATTAGTACTATCTGTATACAAAATGGCGTTTGCCGTTTTATTTTAACTTGGTAGAAAAATGTCGGCAGAGAAAGATTCATTGAAATTATTCTAATCAGTAGTGCCTGCATAAAATGGCTTTGGCCATTGTGACAATAACCCCCCCCCCCCCCTCTTTTTACACACAGAATTTTTGCATCTCTATAATTCATCAAAAGATAAAACCTAGCATATAGGTATAATATCTTTTGATTCTTCATTAATGTTCTTGATGATGGAACACATTTTGCATATATTTCATTTAGCGTTTCATTTTTCCTTTCATTTTGGTATATTGATAAAGAGTTCCTACTTAAAAAAAAAACAACCCACAAGTATTTATAGTTCCTGAGCGGTCCTCCAGTTTAGTCTTCCACATCCGGGTAGTGCACCTCCTCCTGCAGCATGGAGACTGGACCAATCAGAATCTTGCTATCACAGGATGTATGCTGCTGGAGCTCCCATCAGCCCCCCAGTGTGTCCAGTCTCCATGCAGCAGGAGGACGTGTGAGCCTGACACTGGGCTCACTTAGGGACTTAGTAGGCAAAACTAGTTAGGTTTTTGATTTGTTCCCCTCTATGATTTCTATTGCTTTATTTTTTCCTTAGGTGTCTGTATCTTTAAAAAACAAAAACAAAAACTGAGGAGCCGAGCCTTCACTGCCCTTCTGCCTATTACTTGCTGGCGGCGGTTCCGGGTGCAAGCAGCAACCTTAGATCTCTCCTCCTAGACGGCACGGAGGAGAGATCTGGCAATCCCAGCCACAAGCTCTGCTCCGTGGGGCTCCCAGAGCCGTGGTTTTGAGTCGTAGAGGACTCCGGCATGCTCGGCTCACCAGCTTGTTGTTTTTAGACGACCCGGACAGTAGCGCACACGTCGCTCAGGATTCGAGCGGCGTTCCTGCGCAGGGCTCCGCTTCTGATCGGGGTAAGTTTCTTTTTCTTCCTGATTTGGACCCCGACGGTTGTCCTGCTAGATTAGAGTGGTGCAGTTCAGCACAGGGGGTTTCCTTTTGTTTTCGCGCCTTTTTCCTCGGTCAGCGGTAGCAGCGGCCATTTTGGGGTCAGTTCCCATGCGAAGCGGAGGACCGTGTTGCTGCGTGCCGTTGGCATTTAGAACAGGCACGGGGTTTCTTGTTAACCTGGTATGGTTTAGAGTACCTTTAGTTAGTGGTTTGTGTTTTGTTTTGTTTTTTTAAACCAAAGGTTTTTGACATAATTCTTTTCTTTCTTTTACTGATCAGTTTAGTCAGGCCCTTTCTACTTTCACTTTATTGGTAGATTTCTTGATTGTAATTTCCATTAATATCTGCGCGACCGCAGTGCGTGATCTGCGGGTCACGCAGAGGTGCTGTATCTGATTCAGGAATTTGCAGGGGCTGCGCTTCTGTTTCTTCCAACCTAGAGCAGCAAATGGAAGGCAGAGCGCTGCTAGAACCCATTGACCCTGCAGTACCGGTTGGGGAGGAGCCTTTTCCGGGTCCTCCCGCGCCGCCTTCTCCAACTACGCCTACGGGGCAGGTGGGCGCGCAGCCGTTGGGAGCAGCAGAAACGTCTTTGGGGAATTTTTCCCCGGACTTTGTCCTTATTATGCATCAGGCCTTTCGATTGGGATGTTTAGGAAAGCTGCCAGAGGCCTGGGTGACGCCAATGCCTCTACCGTCCCCCAAAGGAGAGGATGCGAGAGGAGATATTCCAAAGCCAGCTAAGTGGTTGCAGTCCACGGAGATGGAACAGGTGGCTATGGAGTGGCAAGAAGCTGAGGTTGCTGAGGTGGAGCTGGAGGAAGGGGAGATTCCGGAGCCTGAGGATCAGGCTCGGATCATTCGAGTGTTTTGTAAAGAGGAGCTGGTGCCCTTGATTACGGAATCCCTCCCAAGCACTCAATCTCACGACAGCGCGGCCTGTTGAAGAAGACAGGCTGGAAGATCCCCTCATTCAGGTGGTAAGGGAGTCTCAGATGGTGTTCCCGGTGCACAGAGTTGTGGATCAGATGATTCAAACTGAGTGGGATCAGCCTGAATCAGGTTTGAAGGGTATTCAGACAATAAACCAACTCTATCCGTTAGCAGACAAAGACAAAGAAAAGTTTCGGTCACCACATGTAGACGCAGCGGTGTCAGAAGTTACCAAGAAAATGACGATACCAGTTGAAGGGAGTGCGGCCTTGAAGGACACACAAGACAGAAAGGTGGACGGCTTGTTGAAGCAGGCCTTTGAGACCAATGTGTTGTCTTTGCAGGCCTCTATTTGTGGGGCCTGGGTTGCTAGAGCCTGTTTAAGATGGGCTCAACGGTTGCAACAGGACTCTCGCTTCGACCAGCAGGGATTGCTGGAAGTGACGCGGATGTCCACTATGATTTGATCAGAACATTGGCAAATAGTATGGCTTCCCTGGTGGCGGCGCAGAGATCTATTTGGTTGCGTAATTGGGCGGCCGACGGGTCTTCTAAGTCGCAACTCAACAAGCTCCCCTTTAAGGGCAGATTGTTATTCGGGGATGATCTGGATAAGTTAGTTAAGGACCTCGGAGACTCTAAAGGTGGTAGACTGCCGGAGGATAAGCCTACTCAATCTCTTTTGGTCACGTTACCGAACGATTGGTTTATACCAAAGAATTATTTAAATATCGCTCATTAAATATCGCTCATTAAATATTCCACTTTATTGATACATGAGCGATATTTAATAATTCTTTGGAGGATAAGCCTAAGCAGGGTAGAAGCTTGCCGACCGCTCGGGGTCAATTTCGGGACTTTCATAGGTTCCGCTCTTACCGCCTTGGTGGTTTTCAGCGCGGCAGGTTTGGGTTAAGATCCCAAGGTTTCCAAGGGTTTCGAGGAGCAGGCAGAGGTTTCGCAGCTGCTTCCTCCTCTTCCTTTAGTCGCAAGCCACAATGAAACTAGGCGGACCCCGGAGGGAAGTCAAGTGATCGGAGGATGTCTTCGGCACTTTCTTTCTTCCTGGGTCCAAATAACCTCAGATCAGTGGGTGCTCGAGATAGTCCGAGACGGCCATGCACTGGAGTTAGCTTGTCCACTCTGGGACTCCTTCGTTCTCTCGCCCAGCAAGGGACAGCAAAAAGCGCTGGCAATTCGGTTAACGTTAGATCGCATGGTAGCCTTGGGGGCGGTGATTCCTGTTCCGGAGTCCAAGCGTGGCGTAGGTCGTTACTCCATTTATTTCGTGGTGCCAAAGAAAGACGGTTCACTCCGTCCTATCCTAGATCTCAAGGGAGTGAATCATTGTCTCTGGGTGCCGCATTTCCGCATGGAGACCCTAAAATCCGTCATAGTGGCGGTGCACCAAGGGGAGTTTTTAACTTCTCTGGATCTCTCAGAGGCCTATTTACACATTCCGATCTGGTCTGTTCATCAAATGTTTCTGAGGTTCACGTTCCCATGGGGGCACTACCAGTTTCAGGCATTGCCGTTCGGGCTGGCTTTGGCTCCGTGCACCTTCACCAAGGTCATGGTGGTGGTGGCGGCGGCTTTGCGAAAAGAAGGTATCCTAGTTCACCCTTATCTCGACAACTGGTTGATTCAAGCAAAGTCCGAGGGGGAGAGCTTGCAGGCCACAGGCAGAGTAGTAGACCTGCTGCGGAGTCTCGGCTGGGTGGTCAACGCGAAGAAGAGTCACTTAGTGCTGACGCAGTCCCTCGAATATCTCAGGGTTCGTTTTGACACGGCGAGAGGATTGGTGTTCTTACCGGATCGCCGCACACAAGCCTTGCTCTGCCTGGTGCGCAAGTTCTTAGGGATCCCCGTGCCGTCCGCATGGTGGTACCTACGGCTGCTGGGAACAATGGTGCCTACTCTGGAAGTGGTCCCGTGGGCCAGGTTTCATATGCGTCCGCTACAGAGTCCTGTTGAGTCGCTGGTCGAACCAATCTGATTTGCTGAACAAGCGCTTGCCCTGCCCGAAGTGAGTGCATCAATCGCTGCAATGGTGGATCTGCTCGAAGTCGCTGAGGGCGGGTCTGCCCTTGGAGCAGCTGGTTTGGATTCCCCTGATAACGGATGCGAGTCTGGCGGGCTGGGGAGCCCACTGCGAGAGTCGTTATGCGCAGGGGACGTGGTCAGCCCTGGCGGCCTCTTGGTCAATCAACCGGCTTGAGCTGCGAGCGGTGAGGCGGGCGCTGCAGGCCTTGAAAGCTTCAGTGAGGGGGTGAGCGGTACGAGTCCTCTCGGACAACTTGGCAATGGTGGTGTACCTCAACCGTCAAGGCGGCACAGGGAGCATAGCCATGGAAGAGGAGTCAGAGGCATTGTTCGAGTGGGTAGAGGCTCGTCTGCTGGCCATTTCGGCAGTGCATATCACGGGAAAAGACAATGTGATGGTGGATTTTCTCAGCAGGGTGCGGGTAGACGCCGGGGAGTGGGAGCTTCACCCGCAGGTTTACGCGCAAATAGTTTGCAGGTGGGGGCCTCCAATCATGGACCTCATGGCGACCTTTCAGTCAGCGAAAACAGGTCAATTCTTCAGCAGACGGAGAGAACGGATGTCCGAAGGCATCGACGCCCTTATTCAGCCTTGGCCGGAATCCGGCCTCCTTTACGTCTTCCCTCTGTGGGCGTTGATCGGCCGGGTGGTCCAACGTATCGAGGTGCACCGCAGCAAGGTCCTGCTGGTAGCCCCAGATTGGCCCAGATGGCCCTGGTATGCGGATCTGGTTCGGCTGCTCGATGGAGTGTCATGGAGGCTTCCTCCCTCAGTGAACCTGCTGATTCAGGGTCCACTGTGAATGCCTCAGGTGGATCGATTCTCGCTTACGGTATGGCCATTGAAAGGGCTAGGTTGAGGAGGAAAGGTTATTCGCCGGCGGTCATTGCCACTCTTCTTTGGGCTCGGAAAACTTCCACTTCGCTCGCGTATGTGCGGGTGTGGCGAATTTTTGAGGACTGGTGTTCGCGGCGTAGTATTCGGGCGGCGACAGCCTCCGTCCCCGTGATACTCTGTTTCTTGCAGGACGGTTTTGACAAGGGTTTAGCCACCAGTTCCCTGAAGGTGCAGTTAGCGGCTCTCGCGTGTTACAGGGGCAAGGTTCTAGGTGTTCCACTGGGGGCGCACATGGACGTGCAGCATTTTCATAAGGCGGTGGTCAGGCTGCAGCCTTCGCACAGAGTGTCGATTCCTCCGTGGGATTTGAATCTGGTGTTACAAGCCTTGGTTCAGAAACCTTTTGACCCCCTTCGCCAGGCGTCTGTTAAGGATCTGACGCTGAAGACTGTTTTTCTGCTGGCCGTTTGTTCAGCAAGGTGGATTTTGGAGTTGCAGGTGCTTTCGTGTAGGGAACCATTCTTATCTTTTTCTCGGGATAGAATGGTTTTAAGGCCTGTTCCTTCCTTTCTACCTAAGGTGGTTTCCCCCTTTCAGTCCGTTTTTCTGGTGGTATTTAACTCTGAAGCGGCAGGCGCTGCGGACGGCGGTTTGCAATGGCTGGATGTCCGATGGGTACTGCGTTGGTACCTGAAGGTTTTGGGGACGTTCCATAAGACGGATCGGCTGTTCGTGCTCTTCGGTGGGGTCCGAAAGGGTGAAGCAGCAGCAAAGTCCTCCATTTCCAGATGGATTAAGGAGGCAATTGTATCGGCGTACATTCTGCAAGGCCGTGCTGTTCTGTTGGGCTTGCGGGCCCACTCTACTAGGGCGCAAGCGACGTCATGAGCAGAGCATAGTCTAGTTCCACTGGTGGAAATTTGCAGGGCAGCTACTTGGTCGTCTCTCCATGCTTTCAGTAGACACTACCGATTAGATGTGCTGGCCGCCTGGGATTCTTGTTTTGGTTTGGCAGTGTTGCGTGCCGGTTGGCAAGGTCCCTCTCGATGATAACTGCTCTGCTATATCCCGGATGTGGAGGACTAAACTGGAGGACCGATCAGGAAATAGAAATTACACTTACCTGGTAATTGTAGTTCCTGAGGGTTCCAGTTTAGTCCTCATTTCCTCCCAAGGGACAGGTTTGTTCTGGATGGCGCGCTAAAGACGGGGAGAGGGAGAGTCGTTTAAGCAAATATCATCTTGTCCCCATAGTTGGGGTCTTTATGCTCTCTCTTTTTCTCATGGAGTAATTTCTTAATTCTGCTGCTGTGGCTACCATTTATTGCAGGTAATGGGGCAGAAGCAATGTGCGGAGTTATGGCTTCCTCGTTTGGGGGAGGGGTCAGATAAATGTTAAAGGTAATACATTATGGTTATAGTTAGGTATCTGTACTTGTTTCATGTGTTGCTTCTTTGAGTCTGCTTTGTTAATAGTTCATGTGGGGGCTGATGGGAGCTCCAGCAGCATACATCCTGTGATGGCAAGATTCTGATTGGTCCAGTCTCCATGCTGCAGGAGGAGGTGCATTACAAGGATGTGGAGGACTAAACTGGAACCCTCCAGGAACTACAATTACCAGGTAAGTGTAATTTCTATTTATTTAGTGGTTTTATATATAAAAATGTTTTTATAGATAATTGTAAGTTCTCATTTTCCATCATTATTTTCAGTTAGATTTGACAATATTTTGAGCTCCTCCTTTGCCTAGCTTATGTTGCATTCATCTCTAACTAAGGGGACCTTTTTAGATATCCCCTTAGTTTTTGTTTAAATTTTACAATCCCATGCAAATTTCATGCAGCCGTCAAGACAAATATGAGTGATTTTATATGTGTTTTATCATTTTAGTATTATTAAGTCATTGACAACTTGTTTTTAATTTTTAATTATTTATTTCAGTGGTCAATGTCTTTTATTTACATGAAAGATTATATTTAAAGGTATTGGTGTTTACATGATTATATTATCACATTCTAACGTTTCTATGTTCACTATTCATTATTATTTTGATTTACCTGCCCTATTGCATCCTACTCATCTCTTTCTCTCACACACAATAGGTTTGGTATATAATGGTTTATTGCACATATATAAATGTTTAACTGTACATGTTTCTTTCATATACACATATTTTATACATTTTTATTGGTGTTTTTAATTTACAATCAGATTTATTGTTTTATGTATAATAATTTGTATGTCTATATTTGGTCTTATTTACTTACTTATTTATTTATTTAATGTTTTATCTTTGATGGAGTTCTTATTTATTCAGCGAATTCATTTTTATCTATTCAGTGAATTTGTTTTAATCTTGTATTTGTTTTTTTGAGGTTTGTTCCTCATTTGAAATCCCCCTGAGGAAGGCCGATGGCCGAAATGCGTAGGGGTTAATAAAAGGGGTTTGTTTAAACCTGAATTCCTGCCAGTCTTGGTATCTGTTCCTTTTGTGCCCATAAATAGCAGAGGACATTGGTGAGGCATAGTTTAATTGCAGCCAAGTTGACCCTGGCCAGTCCTTGATGGCAGAGGACCTCTCTGTCTTTGTCTCAGTGGCTAGAAAAAATGTGGCATATAGGAAATATGGAAAAAACAACACAAAAGAGAAATCAACTATCAAAGTATGAAAGTATTTGGGGTAACTTTTGATAGAGTATATTCTCTCTGAGTGGATGTTTGACTCTGAATGGGATTTCTTCTGGGTCACAGATTGTTGAGGTAGGCTAGTACAATGGGGAATAGGGGTGGATAGGGTGGGATGGAGGTAAATTGGGGAGAGGAATTTGGATAGAGGATAATATTTTGTATTTTGTAGGTTTTATTTATTTTTTTACAGTTTCTTATATACCGCACTATTCGACATCAGCGCGGTTTACATGGAACAGAAAAATCAGAACATGTACATAGTTCTGTGTTTACAAATAACAGGTCAGTAAAACTTGGGTAATGGGAAACTATTTACCTACTGGAGTCAAAGAGTAGATATGACATGAGAAACTATGTACAGGACATCTAGCTAAGAGTGTTCCTTGGTCTAATAGGTGTGTTGGTATAGTTACAAGTGTTCAGTGTATGTGATTCCGTGTTCTCTGGGAAGTATTTGAGGAAAAGGTAGTGTTTGAGGGCTTTTCTGAACTGAAGTAGGTTAGTGGTGGTTCTGATGCTCGAGGGTAAAGCATTCCAGAGTCTAGGGGCACAGAATTTGAAAGCTCTATTTGATGTCGTCGCTGTGCAACTTGTTGATTCTCTCGGAATTGCCAGTGTATTTATTGATGCAGATCTTCTTGATCTATTAGGGGTTATGGCTTGGATGAGGTCGGATAGGGAGGAGGAGGAGAGATTATTAACCGCCTTGAATGTCAGTAGTACTGTCTTGAAGATGATCCTGGCCTGTATAGGAAGCCAGTGTAGCTGCTTCAACAGGGGCGACAGATGGTCTCTCCTAGCTGCTCCGTATAGAACCCTCGCTGTGCTATTCATTGCGAGCTGTAAGGGGTTCAGAGTGGATTGGGGAAGTCCTTGTAAAATGGCGTTGGCGTAATCGAAATGTGGTATGATAAGGGCCTGGTAAATTGTACGGAAATCCTCTGGTTCAAGCAATGGGCGAAGATGTCTGAGGGAACGGATTTTGAAATAGATAGCTCTGACAGTGTTAGCAATGTGTGCTTTCATGTCAAGGTTTTGATCCAATATAACGCCCAAGTACCGAACTGTGGGTTTTGCTTGTAGATCAGCTTCTCTCACCTTCATGTATTGTGGAGGGTTGAAATTCGAGTTCCTGGTAATGAAGAGGACTTCTGTCTTCTTATGCTGAATTCTGAGGTTTTGCGATAGGAGCCATTCGGATATGGCATCGAAGCAATTTGTCAAAGGGGAGAGGTCCAATTTATCTGTGAAGAACGGCATATAGAGCAGGACATTGTCTGCGTATATCATGCAACTGACATTGAAGGACCGGATGATGTTACAAATGGATTGCATGTATACGTTGAACAACAAGGCAGAGAGGGCGGATCCCTGTGGAACTCCTTGACCTTGATGAAACGGTTCTGAAGTAGCTCCGCCGTAACGAACGTGTTGCCATCTTCCAGACAGGTATGATCTACACCATTCAAGAGCTGTTCCGCTGACGCCTTTCTCCATTAGCCTCCCTAGGAGAAGATCATGGCTTACTGAGTCGAAGGCTGCAGCAATGTCTAGGAAAATGAGTGCAATACCCTGATGGATGTTGTCAACACCAGTGACTATATTATTGAAGAGGGTGGTAAGGAGTGTTTCCACTCCATGTGACTCTCTGAATCCATGTTGACATGGGTCCAGTGGAGCAGCCGAGTCAATATGGTCTTGCAACTGTCTTTGAACCTCCTTTTTGATTATCTTTGCAAGTAAAGGTATACTTGATATGGGTCTGTAGGAGTCCACCTTTTGGGGATCTAGCTTGCTATTTTTTAGTAATGGTCTTATAGATGTATGCTTGAGTGCAGACGGGAAGGAACCGGTTGTGAAGGATAAGCTCATTATCCTGTTTATTATTGGGCTGAGGTCACTGCGCAGTTCCTTTATCCAGAAAGCTGGGCAGGGATCAGTCTGCGCAGTGGTTGAATTGATGGTCATGATCGTGTCTTCGATGCTCCTCCTGTCCGGGGTCGAGAAAGAGGTCAGAGGTGTTGTGCACTCTGGGGCTATGGATGCAGCCTCATTTGAAGGTTTATTTGTCTGACATACTTTGGATTGTATGTAAGCGGCAAACTCTTGAGGGTGGATTTCAAATTGGTGTTCGGGGGCTGGTTCCTTGGATAGAGTCTTGACTAAGTTAAACAAATCGTGAGATTTGTTTAACGAACGCTTCAGGGTTTCAGTATGGTATTGCTTCATCCTCTCTGTGATAGCTCTACGGTGGATGGTTAGCTGATGGATGTATGCTGACTGGTCTCCAATGGAGTGTGACCAGCACCAGCGTTTTTCGAGTTTCCGTAGATGGGTGAGTGAGGATCTCAACTCCGCTGTGTACCAGGGAGCTGTAGTTCTTTTCTTTGGTGACCTGTTAGGTAGTGGTCGTAGGGCTATCGCGTTGAGACTATTATTCCAGCAAGAGGTCAATTCTTCAAGGTTTAGGGTGGTCTCATTAAGGAGTGAGCTTGTTTCAGCAAGGATAAGATCTCTGTTGAATGGATGGAAACTTCTAGCAGGTAGACTGGAATTCTTGCTTGGCATTCTGTTGAACTTTGATTGGCTGACTTGTGAGGGAATCTGGAAGATGATAAGCTTATGATCTGACCATGGTACAGTGGTAATGGACATCACAGCGTCGTGGAATTGGTCACAGGCCGTCTGAGGGGCAAATACCAGGTCTAGTGTATTTCTTTTCACGTGGGTCAGTTCCTTGACTAACTGTCTGTATCCTAGGATTTCCAGTGCATCGAGGAAAGCTGATGAGTGGTTATCCTGGAGTGTTGGCAGGTTAAAATCACCTAGTATCCAACTTGGTGTATTCGGATTCTGGGTGTTGGTTGCGAGGTTTATTATAGTTGGGAGGTCATCCGGGGAGGCTGAGGGAGCTCTATAAAGCAGGTTTATGGTGCAGAACTTGTTGGAGATGGAGACTGTCTCGAGGTGGGTTGTGCTAGTGGAGTCATTCATCTGGAAAAGGAGGTCTGTCCTGGTGAGGATGAGCACTCCACCTCCTCTTTTATTTTGTCTATGGCTAGTAAAGGCGGTAAAATTTAAAGGGAGGAGCTGGTTGAGTATAACATTGTCTTCGGGGGATAGCCACGTTTCAGTAACTGTGAGGATATAGAGGTTATGGGTGGATATGATGTCTGCAATCACTGGCCACTTTTTGCGGATTGAGCGGGCATTAATGAGGGCACATTTTAGGCTTTGTGGGTACAGGCTTTTGTCTGGTTTGGTTTTAATAGAGTGTTGGAGTGCAATATGTAATAAATGGGGATGGTGGTGGCTGGTGTCCCAGTTAGAATTGTGTGTGGATGTCCCTGCCCATCTTCTCCCCTGGCTCAGTAGGATTGGGATCTGTTTGTAAGTAGGAGCTAGGGCTAGAGAGTTTGGAAGCCATATATTGAAGAGGAGGTAAAAGCCAAACATGGATGCGATAGGGGCCCCCATCCTGAAAAGGCTAGGCTCTGTAGTCAGGACAATGAACTGGCTAAGGTGTGAGGAGGGTTCAGAGAAATACTAAAGGGTTGGAAACTATTGTAATACCCAAAGACAATTTGTATTGACATACAGACACAATTATTGGTATTGTATTGACATCTAGGTAGTAACCAGATAGATAGCATAGAGAAGCAAGGGTGAGATGGTGAGAAACAGAATCAAATTGCAATGAGTACAGTTTGGACAGTCAGACAGTTAACAGGGTATCTATCTGCTCAAACAGCAGGGAGAATGAGACAGGACTAGTATACTCCACCGACTAAACAGGAGAATGCCTAAGAGATATACAAGCAATTTGCCTTCAGAAGGCTAGCTAGATAGTAGCATTAGTTGCAGTATGAGATATTCAACAGCGTATGCAATGTGTTCAAACATACTGATTGGTTGACATTGTAGTGCATAGGTATCTAAACATGCTATTGTATAGGTACTTGAAAAGAGGACCTTAAGATCGGAGGGCCCAATCCTTCACTTTGACATCCGGACAGTTTTCTGTTGTCTGATGGGTTGGAGAGGTTGAAAGTGTGCGCTGCAGTTACATCTGTTTCATAGGTTTTACAGTGTATTTATCCCAGCACACGGAAGCTGTACTGGTTAAGTGTTCCGTTTGACCCACGCCCATTGTGCCCCGCCTAAGGGCAACGCCAAAGGGCCCTCTGGCGAGGCCTTCAGGCGCGGGTGGTTGTTAAGTGCTGTCGAGTCGGTGTCGACTTCTGGCAACCCTCTGGATAATTGACGTATAGTTTGTCTGGTCTTCAGCCAAGCAGCTCATTGTTGATAGAGTATCCATGGCTCCTGTTATTTTATAGATCCATCTCATTGTTGGCCTTCCTCTTTTATGGTGAGTGACCCTCTACCTTGCCAATCATTATGTTTTTCTCCAATGATCTCTCTCTTCGCATGATATGTCCAAAATATGAAAGATGAAGTCTTGTCATCTGAGCTTCTAAGAAAAGCTTAGGTTTAATCTCCTCTAGTACTGACTGGTTTGTTCTTCGGGAAGTCCATGATATACATAATATTTGTCACCAGCACCATAAATTGAAGGCATCAATTTTCTTCCTGTATTTTTTTTTTTACTGTCCAACTTTCGCATCCATATGACGCTATTGAAAATATCATGGCCTGGACAAGTCAAATCTTTGTATGGAGAGAGACATCTCTGCTCTTGAGGATCTTGCCTAGGTCCTTCATAGCCATTCTAGCAAGAGCAATATGTCGTCAGATTTCTTGGTTCTATTCCTTTCTTTATTGATAGTTGACAGCTTTAACTTACTTGGATCAACAATTTCAATTTCTTCTCCATCAATGATGAACTTATTGATTTTTCCAGTTGTCAGGATCTTGTAGGTTATGTATTTGGAAAACTATAAGAGATGAAATAGTTTAGTTGGTCTTGGTATGCGTAAAAGGGGATGAGCGGGAATGGTGATGAGCTATTTCAGTTTGTATTGTGTAGGTGCTGGTTAAGGTTTTCACTTCATGTAACATGATGTGTGCATTATAGTACCCGTTTTGTACTTTGGTTTCTGGGAATAGAAAAAAACCCATTTGCTTTATTTTATCTTATTTATTTAACTGGGTGCTTATACCACTTTTCTCCGGGTCAAAGCAGTGTACATTTAACAAGAACAATAACAAGTGAATTAGATTAAACTGGCATTAATGTATGTACAAGAAACAGGTAGAACTTGCATTTTAAAATAATTTACATATTTACAGGTTCATAGTGGCTGCTTATGTTATGGTATTAGCATATTAATCTTGATTACATATTTATACGTTAGTGGTTCCTGAATTTGGGGGGGGGGGTGGAATGCAGAGGAGCCATAGTGTTCAATAAAGAGGCAGGTTTTCAATTGTTTTAGGAAGGTGAGGAGGTCTGTTGTGGATCTGAGGGGGTTGGGAGGATGATCCACACGGACGGGGCATAGAGTTCAAAGGAGCCTGCGCAGGCTTGATTGTTGCACTTTGATCTAGTGTGAGGGATAATTAGTGTGTTTATGTATTGTCTAGTTCTGTTAGGTGTGAATTTATGGAGGTGTGCAAAGTTGGGATTTTTCCGGATGGTGGATGGTTTTGTGCATGAGGAGTTGGGTCATGTACTTGATGCGGCTCTCAAGGGAGGGTCAGTGGAGTTGTTTTAGGATAGAAGTGATGTGGTCATATTTGCTGGCATTTTGTATAATTCATGCTGTTGTATAGAGGGCTATACAGAGTGGGAGGAGCGAGGAGTGAGGTAGGCCCTGGTAGATTGAGTTGCAATAATCAAGATGCGGCAGGATCATGGTTTGCAGAGTGGCACAAACGTTTTGTGGATCAAACAGGGGGCGCAGAAGCTGGAGTGTGTTTACTTTGTAGTAGATTGGCTTGGTAGTATTCTCTATTTGTGTCTTGAGCAAGAGAGAACGGTCCAGTGTGATGGCCCAAATATTTTATTTGGTGGTGCACTTCTATTTGGGTGTTGTTCAGGATGAGGTGGGTTGGAGGTGTGAAGGTGTCATCTTTTGTTATGTACAGTGCTTCTGGTTTTTTTTGTAATTGATGGTGAGGTTGTTGTCACTGAGCAATTTGAAGACATCTTCAAAGCATTTTACGAGCTGTGGGCTTGAGGGCTGTTTGGTGGAAAATGGTCCATAAAGCATGATATCGTCTGCATAGATGTGGAAGTTGATGTCATGGGCCCTTATGGTGGAGCAGACCGGTTGCAGGTATATGTTGAAAAGTAGGATGGATGGGGTTGATCCTTGGGGAACACTCTGGGTTTGGTGGTAGGGAGGGGAGGTGTTGGTGCTGGTTTTTATATACTGGTGTCGGTTTGCTAGGTATGATTGAAACCATCGTAGTACTGTGCTATGGATTCCAGTTGTTTAAGAACATAAGATATGCCATACTGGGTCAGACCAAGGTCCATCAAGCCCAGTATTCTGTTTCCAACAGTGGCCAATCTAGGTCATATGTACCTAGCAGTTTCCCCAAGAGACACAAGTTCCACAATGCTTGTACTGGGTCAAGCATTGATATCTTCGGTCACTTCTTAATAATGGTTTATGGACCTTTCCTCCAGGAACTTGTCCAAACCTTTTTTAAACCAAGCTACACTAACAGCCTTTACTACATCCTCCGGTAACAAATTCCAGAGTTTGATTACACGTTGAGTGAAAAAATATTTTCTTTTATTAGTCTTAAATAGTTTACCCTGTAGCTTCATTGCATGTCCCCTAGTCTTTCTATATTCTGATAACGTAAACAATCGATCTACGTTTACCCGTTCCACTCCGTTCATTAATTTATAGACTTCTATCATATTTCCCCTCAGCCGTCTCTTTTCCAGGTTAAAGAGCCCTAACCTTTTTAGCCTTTTTCATAGGAGTATACTTCCATCCCCTTTACCATTTTGGTGGCTCTTCTCTGAACCTTTTCTAAAATCGCTATATCCTTTTTAAGATACGGCGACCAGAATTGCACACAATATTCAAGGTGCGGTCTCAACTTGGCCGCCGCTGTACACTGGGCCGAGGGTTTTAACATGGTATCCACAATAACGCCTAAATCTTTTTCCTGGGTGGTGGTTCCTAATGTGGAACCTTGCATCGTGTAACCATAGTTTGGGTTGTTCTTCCCTAGGTGCATAACCTTGCACTTGTCCACATTAAATTTCCTCTGCCATTTTGATGCCCAGTCTTTCAATTTATCAAGATCCTCTTGCAATTTTTCACAATCCTCTTGGGTTTTAACAACTTTAAATAGTTTTGTGTCATCTGCAAATTTGATAACCTCACTCGTTATTCCACTTTCCAGGTCATTTATGAATATGTCAAAAAGCAGCGGACCCAGCACAGATCCCTGGGGTACACCACTATTCACCTTTCTCCATTGGGAAAATTGGCCATTTAGCCCTACCCTCTGCTTTCTATCTTTTAACCAGTTCCTGATCCACAATAGTACACTGCCTCCTATCCCATGACTCTTTAGTTTTGCCAAAAGTCTCTGATGAGGGACCTTGTCAAAGGCTTTAAGAACATAAGAACATAAGATATGCCATACTGGGTCAGACCAAGGTCCATCAAGCCCAGTATTCTGTTTCCAACAGTGGCCAATCTAGGTCATACGTACCTAGCAGTTTCCCCAAGGGACACAGGTTCCACAATGCTTGTATTGGTTCAAGCATTGATATCCTGGGTCCCTTCTTAATAATGGTTTATGGACCTTTCCTCCAGGAACTTGTCCAAACCTTTTTTAAACCCAGCTATACTAACAGCCTTTACTACATCCTCCGGTAACAAATTCCAGAGTTTGATTACACGTTGAGTGAAAAAATATTTTCTTTTATTAGTCTTAAATAGTTTACCCTGTAGCTTCATTGCATGTCCCCTAGTCTTTCTATATTCTGATAAGGTAAACAATCGATCTACGTTTACCCGTTCCACTCCGTTCATTAATTTATAGACTTCTATCATATCTCCCCTCAGCCGTCTCTTTTCCAGGTTAAAGAGCCCCAACCTTTTTAGCCTTTCTTCATAGGAGTAGCCTTCCATCCCCTTTACCATTTTGGTGGCTCTTCTCTGAACCTTTTCTAAAATTGCTATATCCTTTTTAAGATATGGCGACCAGAATTGCACACAATATTCAAGGTGCGGTCTCACCATGGAACGATATAGAGGCATTATAATATCTTTTGTTTTATTTTCCATTCCTTTCCTTATCATACCTAGCATTCTATTTGCTCTCTTGGCCGCCGCTGCACACTGGGCCGAGGGTTTTAACATGGTATCCACAAGGACGCCTAAATCTTTTTCTTGGGTGGTGGTTCCTAATGTGGAACCTTGCATCGTGTAACCATAGTTTGGGTTGTTCTTCCCTAGGTGCATAACCTTGCACTTCTCCACATTAAATTTCATCTGCCATTTTGATGCCCAGTCTTCCAATTTATCAAGATCCTCTTGCAATTTTCCACAATCCTCCTGGGTTTTAACAACTTTAAATAGTTTTGTGTCATCAGCAAATTTGATAACCTCACTCGTTATTCCACTTTCCAGGTCATTTATGAATATGTCAAAAAGCAGCGGACCCAGCACAGATCCCTGGGGTACACCACTATTCACCTTTCTCCATTGGGAAAATTGGCCATTTAGCCCTACCCTCTGCTTTCTATCTTTTAACCAGTTCCTGATCCACAGTAGTACACTGCCTCCTATCCCATGACTCTTTAGTTTTGCCAAAAGTCTCTCATGAGGGACCTTGTCAAAGGCTTTCTGAAAGTCCAGATACACAATATCAACCGACTCACCTTTGTCCACCTGTTTATTCACTCCTTCAAAAAAACATAACAGATTAGTAAGACAAGATCTTCCTTGTCTAAAGCCATGTTGGCTGTCTCCCATTACGTCATGACTATCTATATGCTGAGTAATTTTATTCTTTATGATGGTTTCTACCATTTTTCCCGGTACTGATGTCAGGCTCACCGGTCTGTAGTTTCCCGGATCACCCCTCGAACCCTTTTTAAAAATTGGTGTTACATTGGCGATCCTCCAATCCTCAGGTATTAGAGATGATTTTAATGATAGTTCACAGATTACTGATAGCAGGTCTGCAATCTCAAATTTCAGTTCTTTCAACACCCTTGGATGTATACCATCCGGCCCAGGTGATTTGCTACTCTTCAGTTTATCTAATAGTTGTAGGACATCTTCCCGATGTATCGATATTTCCTTCAATTCTTCCACACCTTTAAATACCACTTCAGTCGTGGGTAACATCCCTACATCTTCCTCAGTAAAGACCGAAGCAAAGAATTCATTCAGTCTCTCCGCTATCGCCTTGTCGCCTCTTAGTGCTCCTTTAACCCCTTTATCATCTAATGGACCAACTGACTCTCTCACGGGTTTTTTGCTACGAATGTACTTGAAAAGGTCTTTATTTCGCGTTTTTGCTTCCGCAGCAAGCTTCTTCTCAAATTCTCTCTTTGCCTGCCTTATCAATGCCTTGCATTTGACTTGCCAGTGCTTGTGCTGTTTCCAGGTTTCATCATTTGGCTCTTTTTTCCATTTCTTGAAAGATGCTTTTTTGGCAACAACAGCCTCTCTGACCTCAGCTTTAAACCATGCTGGCAATTTTTTGGACTTCCTTCCACTTTTCTTAAAGCGTGGAATACAGCTGGTCTGGGCTTCCAAGATAGTATTTTTCAACAACACCCAAGCTTGATGTACGTCTTTAACCTTTGCAACTGCTCCTTTTAGTTTTTTCTTAACTGTTTTCCTCATTCTATCATAGTCTCCCTTTCGAAAGTTAAAGGGTAGTACTGTGGATTTCCTTACTATCCCTCCTCCACTAATTAAATCAAAGGCGATCATGCTATGATCACTATTGCCAAGTGGCCCCAACACCCTTATCTCTTGCACTACATCTGGTGTTCCACTAAGGACTAGGTCTAATATTGCTTCCCCTCTGGTCGGTTCATGAACCAGCTGCTCCAAGAAGCAGTCATTTATTTCATCTAGGAACTTTATCTCCCTAGCATGTCCTGTTGTGACACTGACCCAGTCGATGCCGGGGTAATTGAAATCACCCATTATTATTACTGCACTGTAACTTTTGCTAGCTTCCTTGATTTCTTTGAGCATTTCATCATCCATTTGTTCATTCTGGCCAGGCGGACGATAGTACACCCCCACTGCCATCTCCTTCCCCTTTTTACATGGAATTTCAATCCATAGAGATTCTACAGCAACACTTATTAAAAAAGGGCTGCTACACAGTACCTTGTCCTGTGCTGCTGAGGAAAACTATATTCTGATTTGATTTAAATTATAGCTCTTTGCTGCTACTAGGCTCTAACCTATTATGAAATTTAAACTACAAGCTCTCTGCTGGATTCTAAATTTAACCAGAAAGCTCTCTTCTATGTATAATTTAGAAACTAAAAGTACTTTGCTGATGCTAGGCCCTGAGTGACTATGAAATTTAAACTACAGCTGTCTACTGGGTATGAAAGGTAACCAGAAAGTTCTCTTCTGTGTTTTTAAATTGAATCTTAAACTGTTGCTACTAGGCCCTGACTGATTTAACAAAAAAAATAGTGGGTTCACAGATTAATTAGCTTTAAAAGAAAAAAAAATTCCTTTCAGAAAAATTCCCAGAAGTATATACTCACAATTTCAGATTTCTCTCCAGAAGTAACAGCCCCCCTTTCCAGTCCTTCAAGACCTTTCTGAAAGTTGTCGCCCGCTCATCCCCCCCAGAGGCCATAGGCATGGGTGGATTAGCAGGGTAAGTTCTTTAATAGCTGTGGATTATAGTAGAGAGGCTTGGCAATGCCTTCTGGGATTTGTAGTTCCACAACTTTATCAAAAAGAAAGTAGTTGCAGTCGGAGTGATAAGGTTAAGGTTTGAAACAGGATTTATTCCCTTCCCAGGGTTGGATTTTCACACAATGAAATAAGGCAACACAAAGACCATACGTCTGGTATCAAAATTAAAGAAACATTTGAACAAAGGATATGCTTATCTTCAGCTTTCACAATGGAGGCAAAAAAAGAAAACAGTTTTCCTTCACAAAACTCTTCCTGTCTGTTTTCTTTATGAATTAGCTCCTACAGCTCTTCAGCATAGAGAAACTATGCTATCAGATAAAGTGTATGTACAGTCCATGTAAATATCATCATTATATTCCTCACATGGATCACATTGCATATCTTCTATACCGGGGCAAGTTTCCCGGTGAGTGAAACTTCTGTTCTGACTGCTGAGTTCCTCTCTATAGCTCTGGGAGTTCCCTTCCCCCACCAGCCTAGAGGTGAATGGGTAATTACCGTAATCACTACAGTCTCTCTCAGAGGCGGCACATAATTCTTGGTAAGTGCAAGGCTGTTTGCTACACTCTATGCTTCTCCTATTAGGAAGAATAAGGTTACCTTCCAGCAGTTTCCCTTCAACGTTCCTCCCTCGAGCACAGCTCTGCTCGTGGGAAGGCTTTTCACTCCGTGTCTGTTTGAGCTTTCTCCTTGGCACCAAATAATCTTCAGGATAATGATTTTCTCCTGCTTGGTACCTTGTGCTGGGTGAGTGGTCTTGCCTTAGCCTGGCCTCAGAGCTACTACCTCTGCTTCCTCTGTAGCAAGGTTCTTGGATGCAATGGTCAGCTGTGCACTGCTCTTCTAAGCAGCCCTTCCTGGGTTTCTCAGCTCTGCACCTCCCTGGTAGTCTCCTTTGGTCAGCAATAGGTTTTAACCAGCATGGAGATCCTTCTCTCCTGCCTCTCAAGCTTCTCTCCTTGCTTGGGGTTCTCCAGCTATCGGGACTTCTCTCTCTGCCAGCACGTCTCCCCTCACTACCCTCAGGTAAGTGATTTTTAAGTGCGTAGCTTGTGGTGTTCGTTTTGGCTCCGCCCCTTGTCAGCTGCCCCTCATTCCCTGATGAGCCACGAGCTAGCTTTGGGTCTGGGCGTTCCCCTACACCACGTGAAATAGCTTGTGTATAGTTCCTATGTCAACCTTTGGTCCTGTATATCTCTGAGCTGTCAAAGTTAGTTCCGTTTTGTACAGAATCCCCTGTCTCCATGGGCTCTGAGCACTGCACCACATGACAAAGTCCAGATACACAATATCAACCGACTCACCTTTGTCCACCTGTTTATTCACTCCTTCAAAAAAACATAACAGATTAGTAAGACAAGATCTTCCTTGTCTAAAGCCATGTTGGCTGTCTCCCATTAGGTTGTGACTATCTACCTGCTGAGTAATTTTATTCTTTATGATGGTTTCTACCATTTTTCCCGGTACTGATGTCAGGCTCACCGGTCTGTAGTTTCCCGGATCACCCCTGGAACCCTTTTTAAAAATTGGTGTTACATTGGCGATCCTCCAATCTTCAGGTATTAGAGATGATTTTAATGATAGTTCACAGATTACTGATAGCAGGTCTGCAATCTCATATTTCAGTTCTTTCAACACCCTTGGATGTATACCATCCGGCCCAGGTGATTTGCTACTCTTCAGTTTATCTAATAGTTGTAAGACATCTTCCCAATGTATCGATATTTCCTTCAATTCTTCCGCACCTTTAAATACCACTTCAGTCATGGGTAACATCCCTACATCTTCCTCAGTAAAGACCGAAGCAAAGAATTCATTCAGTCTCTCTGCTATCGCCTTGTTGCCTCTTAGTGCTCCTTTAACCCCTTTATCATCTAATGGACCAACTGACTCTCTCACAGGTTTTTTGCTACGAATGTACTTGAAAAGGTCTTTATTTCGCGTTTTTGCTTCCGCAGCAAGCTTTTTCTCAAATTCTCTCTTTGCCTGCCTTATCAATGCCTTGCATTTGACTTGCCAGTGCTTGTGCTGTTTCCAGGTTTCGTCATTTGGCTCTTTGTTCCATTTCCTGAAAGATGCTTTTTTGGCAACAACAGCCTCTCTGACCTCACCTTTAAACCATGCTGGCAGTTTTTTGGACTTCCTTCCACTTTTCTTAAAGCGTGGAATACAGCTGGTCTGGGCTTCCAAGATAGTATTTTTTTTAACAACAGCCAAGCCTGATGTACGTCTTTAACCTTTGCAACTGCTCCTTTTAGTTTTTTCTTAACTGTTTTCCTCATTTTATCATAGTCTCCCTTTTGAAAGTTAAAAGGTAGTACTGTGGATTTCCTTACTGTCCCTCCTCCACTAATTAAATCAAAGGCGATCATGCTATGATCACTATTGCCAAGTGGCCCCAACAACCTTATCTCTTGCACTAGATCTGGTGTTCCACTAAGGACTAGGTCTAATATGGCTTCCCCTCTGGTTGGTTCATGAACCAGCTGCTCCAAGAAGCAGTCATTTATTTCATCTAGGAACTTTATCTCCCTAGCATGTCCTGACGTGACACTGACCCAGTCGATACCGGGGTAATTGAAATCACCCATTATTATTACTGCGCTGTAACTTTTGTTAGCTTCCTCGATTTCTTTGAGCATTTCATCATCCATTTGGTCATTCTGGCCAGGTGCTCGATAGTACACCCCCACTGCCATTGCCTTCCCCCTTTTATATGGAATTTCAATCCATATAGATTCTACAGCAGATTTTGTTTCCTGCAAAACTTTAATCCTTTCTGAGTCGATGCCCTCTCTAACATAGAGCGCAACCCCTCCACCAATTTGATCAGCGCTATCATTACGATATAGTTTGTACCCAGGTATCACAGTGTCCCACTGGTTGTCCTCCTTCCACCATGTCTCTGATATTCCAATCATATCTAACCTTTCATTTAGTGCTATATATTCTAACTCTCCCATCTTATTCTTTAGACTTCTAGCATTTGCATACAAGCATTTTAGAGAATGTATTTTATTCATGTTAATTTGGCTATTGTTAGACATGGGTAAATTGGGATCTTTAAGCTCTGTCTGCTCCATACTTGAGGGCATTTGGGCTACTTTACTCTTTTGTGGAACCTCTCTGCTTTTGGTAGTATCCATCAAGGATACATTCTTCCGAACCATCCGCTCTTGGGCGACTGTCGGCTTTCCCCTAATATCTAGTTTAAAAGCTGCTCTATCTCCTTTTTAAAGGTTAATGCCAGCAGCCTGGTTCCATCCCGGTTAAGGTGAAGCCCATCCCTTCGGAAGAGCCCCTCCTTTCCCCAGAATGTTCCCCAGTTCCTAACAAATCCAAAACCCTCATCTCTGCACCATTGTCTCATCCACGCATTGAGACTCCGGAGCTCTGCTTGCCTTTTGGGTCCTGCGCGTGGAACAGGAAGCATTTTGGAGAATGCTACCATGGAAGTTCTGGATTTCAACTTCCTACCTAAAAGCCTAAATTTTGCCTCCAGAACCTCCCTACCACATTTTCCCATGTCATTGGTACCGACATGTACCAAGACAGCAGACTCCTCCCCAGCACTATCTAAGACCTTATCTAGGTGGCGCGTGAGGTCTGCTACCTTCGCACCAGGCAGGCATGTTACCAGGCGATCCTCACGTCCACCAGCCACCCAGCTATCTACATGCCTAATGATCGAATCACCAACTATAACGGCTGTCCTAACCCTTCCCTCATGGGCATATGGCCCTGGAGAAACTTCCTCGGTGCGAGAGGGTTTTACATCACAATGGAGAAGGATGTTGTGGGCAACTGTGTTGAATACAGTGGTGATGTCCAGGAAGATGAGGATGTATCCATTTTGTTTGTTCTGGATCCCCTTTATCAGAGTTTTTGTGAGAGAGACCAAGAGGGTTTCTACACCATATAGAGGTGGGAAGCCATGTTGGGGATCTAGGATGGAGTGGGTGTTGATATGATTCTGTAGTTGCTGTTGGATGGTTTTTTCTATGATCTTTGCTGTGAATGGCAGGCTGGCAATGGGGGCGGTAGGAGGCAGGATCTAGTGGACTGAGGTCTGGCTTCTTAAGAGTGGGGTGGATGGAGGATATTTTGAGATAGTTGGACATCGGTCCTAATTGTAGCAAGGATTGTGTGAAGTTGGTAAGTATGGAGCTAAGCTCTTGTTTGGCTGCTTTGACCCAGCCGACCAGGCATGGGTCGAGTGGGGAAGTGGTCGTGTTAAGGGTGGCAATGATGGATTCAATTTGCGCTTTGCCGATTGTGTCAAATGTAGACCATGGTGGTGGTGGGGGGGGGGGGATTCTCTGGTGCTTGGGGGGGTGGATGGGAGTGTGGGCTTGGTGTGGAGTTGTTTATTCTGGTTGGTCAGTTGTTGGTGTCTGATGGCGATGTCTTGCTCAGGGGTGGTTGGGGGATTTGTGAGTCTTTTGATTAGGTCATAGTCCACGGGGGCAGTTGAGGGCTTCATTGAGTAGCTTGGTGTGATAGTTACGTTTGGCTTTGTTCATTTCAGTTTGGTAGTCTGAGTGCTTCCATGTATAGTGTGCGATGGGAGTCATGAGTGGATTTTTGCCATCTCTCTAGCATTCGTAGGTGAGTTTTGAGTCTCCATAGGGTGGGGATGTACCAGGGGGTCTTGGGGACTTTGTCGGGTGCTTCTCTTGGTTTGTTGTTGATGTTATAGCTTTGCTGAGGATGTTGTACCAGTTGGTTGCTAGATCACTGGGGTCTGGTGATGTAACATGGCAACATAGTATATGATGGCAGATAAAGACCAGTATGGTCGATCTAGTCTGCCCAGCAAGGCAGTTTGGAGTTGTGGTATAATATCCTTGATGAAGGTGTTGTTTGTAGGGTTTGAAGCACCTCTTTGTTTGGTTGTGGTTAGTACTGGCTGGGGGCTGGCTGGATAGGCAGAATGTGATGAGGTGGTGGTCAGACCATGGTACCTGTAGGATTTGCGGTGTGGGGGTATTGCCTGCTTGAGTTGTTTGGGTGTTGAGGAAGATAAGGTCCAGAGTATTTCCTTTGTCGTGTGTGGATGTATGGATGATCTGTTGCAGTTCCATGAATTTCATGGCCTCGAGGAATGCAGTGGCGTGCTTGGGTGGAGCTGAAGGGAGGTTGAAGTCGCCCAGTATCATGGTGTCCTTGGATGAGCTGGAGGTATGCAATGCTCCTTTTAGGATGTTGGACAGATCTTATATTGTTGTGAGAGGGGAAGTCTATAGATAAGGCAGATTGTGGGTTGTTTGCTCATGATGATGAGGGTGTCTCTCTGGTAGTTTCAGTGCTGTTGTACCTTAAAAGGAGCTGGGATTTTGCCAGTATCAGTAGCCTCCTCCCTCTGCTGTGGGATCATGGGCTGTGGAAGAGGTTGCAGCCATGTGGAAGGAGTTGATTCATGAGGACAGAGTCTGATTCTTCGAGCCATGATTCGGTTATGCAGAGTACGTCTAGCTGGTAGGTTGAGAGGAGGTCCCTGACAATGGGGATTTTGTTTCAGATTGATCTGGTGTTTATAAGGGCACATCTGAGTGAGCGGATGGGGGTTGGAGGATTTGGGGTATTGTGTGTGTGTGTGTGGAAGTGGTTGTTACACTGATGAGATGTTGGGTCCTCGTCTGGTATAGTCTGTGGTTGTGGAATAGGGTTTTTGTTGTGTGTATGGGATGGTGAATATCCGGTGTGGGGAGGTGATAAGTTGGATGGGGTATGCCGAGGTCAGCAAAGTTTATTGTGGGTAATGTGTACAAGGAAACCTGGAATGGAGGCATGGTTCAAAATAGGCCATTCGGGGCAAGCTTGCACTGCCTTGGTGGGTTAAGGAGAGTTTTTTACCCATGCAGTCTTTCAAGTACTGTGGTTGCTGGGATATTGACTGCATCCATGTGGATCTTTTGAGGTCTTTTTTGCGGTCCATGCCAAAGGCTCTCTGGCGAGGTCCGCCAGGCATGGGTGCGCCTGAACGTGCTGGGATTCAAACTGTTCGGTGAGCTCCTGACTGGCCTCTGCAGGGGACAGCGGAAGGAGCTTACCTTCCTGCTTTCTTCTGCCAATGCTGATCAGGGCTGCTGGTTGCAGTGCCCAACTGCTGGGATTCAAAACATTCAGTGAGCTGCTGATTGGCTTCTGCAGTGGAGAGCAGGAGGAACTTACCTTCCCGCTTTCTTCTACTGATGCTGATCAGGGCTGCTGGTTGAGTTCATTGTCAAGAATGATGCCTAGCATCTTAACAGAAGTTCTTTAAAGGATCAGAGATCCCAAAATACATAATTTTCCTGGTAGAGATGGGTTACTAAATTGTGAAAAAAATAGTGTCTTTGATTTTTCAGAATCCCGGATAAACCAGTCTACGAGAATTGCTAATTTACTTGTGATTTCATGCATGATGATTGGGTCATTTAAATCAAAAATAGCTAAAAATCATGATATAAACCTAAATAGTGACATATAAGTATTCATTGGAATAGTGTAGGTAATAAAACCAATCCAATGCAGATCCCTATAGTTAAAGGTTGGAAAGTCTTTGTAGACAGATACCATAATCGACTAGATCAAACCACTGTTAGGTAGGTCAAGAGATATTAGGAGAAACTTATTATCTGCACCTAAATATAGAAACCTAGGCCGTGTGGTCTTTTTCTGCCATCATGTTTCTATCTAGTCTGCCTTCATATCAACTATAATAGTCCCCTTTTTCCCTTTAGAGATCCTCTGTGTTTGTCTCATGCTTTCTTGAATTCAGATACTGTCCTCATTTCTACCCCTCCACTGGGAGACTATTCCACACTTCTACCAATCTTTCCAGAAAGAAATATTTCCGCATATTACTCCTGAGTCTATCCCATTTCATCTTCATCCTATGTCCCCTCATAGCAGAGCTTGCTTTCAATCGAAAGAGGCTCTCTTCTTGTGCATCTATGCCATGGAGGTATTTAAACATCTCCATTATATCTCCTCTATCCTGCCTTTCCTCTAACGCAGTGGTTCTCAACCCAGTCCTCTGGGATCCCCTGGCCAGTCAGGTTTTCAGGATATTCACAATGAATATTCATGAGATAGATCTGCATGCACTGCTTCCATTGTATACAGATCTATCTCATGTATTCATTGTGGCTATCCTGAAAACCTGACTGGCCTGGGGATCCCAGAGGACTGAGTTGAGAACCACTGCTCTAATGTATACATAATAAGATATGTCCTCAAATGCTTTATAATGAAGACCACTGACCATTTTTTTAAAACTCTGTTTATTAATGCACAACAACGTATCACAACAACAATTTGTAAAGGCACCAAACATAACTTCCCGGGCAGGGCTGTCTCTCGTCCTCCGCTTCGGGATCCTGAACAAGGCATTGTCTTTGTACATCCATTATTGATATTACTTTCTTCCCCTCCTCCAGCCCTTCCCCCCTGTCTCACCCCACCCCCATCCCCTCCCCAGCCCCTCCCCTCTAATCCACCCTCCCTGGGAACTTACCTAATTATATGATTGAATTATTATCTCATACAACAGTAACACAACAAGCCCCCTATCAGCCTATTAAGATCACACTTTAGTTCACATGTAATACTTCGTTGCGGGTACCTGGCCTTAAGGTTTGAATATACAGTATGGTTCCCAAATCAGCAGAAAAGAGGTCCAACATTGAACCTTTCCTCTGGCTCCTCTCTTCTCCAAAAGCATCAGCTGATGAAAACAATTACGCCACTCCCAGAAGGTAGGAGGCCTTTTACCCACCAGACATGCTTTCCTTACTAGTAATCGCTCCCATCTTCCTTTCGGGTGGAGTGGCCCAAGTTGATCTAACACCACAAAAGACCCCGTCCAGCAAATCTGCTGGTTTAGTACCCTACTCATTTAACTACTAATCTGCATCCAGTACTGGCGAATTTTCCGACACCCCCACCACATATGTCCTTGATCAGCCAGAGGACAAGAACACTTTGGGCAACCGCCGTCAGACGTGAGATGACTTCGCAAGGCTTGTCTTGGGGAGAAATGTGCCCGAATGATACACTTGAACTGTATCTCTCTCCCCATCTGGCCCCCTCTACCAACCCCATGGTCCTACCCAAGGCTCTATTAATAGAGCCCGGCACTACCTCATGCCTCAACTCCCTTGCCCACATGTCCTCCTTCACAGAATAATCCAGCAGGAGAGCATATGCGTCCACTCGTCTCTTCAACTCTGCAATTGTGGGCGGGGATTCTGCTCCCAGTGCAAAAAACTCCAATACTTGTGCCGATCGCTCCACCAAAAGCCCTCCCCATGGAAGTGAAGCAACATAGTGGGACAGCTGAGCATAAGCAAAGTAATGCCGGTCAACTCATATTCCCTACAAAGATTCTCTAAGGGTTTGCACATCCCTTTCTGATCTACCACGTGCCCAAGGTTCCGTATCCCCAGCCGTTCCCAGAGCCAAAACATGGATGTATCCGATCCTGGGGTAAACCATACGTTTCCCTACAAGGGCAACCAACTCGAGACTTCAGGTGGCTCACCCCAAGATCTATTCAAATGTTGCCACGTAAATCGCGCCGGTGACAGCACGCTGCTGGTCACCCTGCTAGGCAAACTCAGACCCTCTAGGTGCAATACCGCCATCAAAGTCTGCGGGGCCACAAAAGCCTCTTCTAATGTCCCCGGAGTGTACACCTCCGTCCTCCCCAGCCAGTCTCCAATATGCCGTGCCTGGCTGGCCAACGCATATAGCTGTAGGTCGGGGACCCCAATCCCTCCATCTCTCCACCCTCTCCGTAAACAATTTAATGGGAAATGGGCCCTCACTTCTTTCTACAAAAAACACCTTATTTCATGATCTATGCAATTTAAGTCTCGCTTCCGAAGCCACACTGGGAGAATCTTCAGCCAGTACAATATACGTGGCAAAATTACCATTCCTAATGCTGCCGCGCTACCCAGCAGGGACAGTGGAAGGGGGATCCATGCTTGAAGCTGCGCTCGAGTTTTAAGAAGAACCCGTTCTAAATTTTTCTTGTATAGCTGCTTCGGGTCTCTAGTCAATAAAATACCTAGATAAACAAAGGAGTCATCTGCCCATTTGAGTGGGAAGGTTCCGTCCCATTGTCCTCTAAGCATTCCCTCTACATCCAAAGCCTCCGACTTATCTATGTTGATGCGCAGGCCTGCAAAACTTCCAAAGCGAGAAAATTCCTCTAGCAGGCTGGACAGTGATGTTTGTGGGGACAGCAGATGTACCAGCATATCGTCAGCAAAAGCGGCCATCTTAAAGTCGGATGAACCAATACACACCCCTCGTATTTCCTTAGTCTGCTCTATCTTCCGCACCAAAGGATCCAGTGTCAGCACAAATAACAAGGGGGAAAAAGGGCACCCCTGCCTCGGACCTCTCTCTAGGCAAAAATCATCTGACATCACCCCATTACAAAGCACGCCCGCTGTGGGCCTCACATAAAGAAGCTCTACCATTTTACAAAAAGGAGTCCCTAGACCGTACTGCGGCAGGAGAAATTTCAGGTATGGCCAGCTCACCCGATCAAACGCCTTCTCCGCATCAAAACTAATCAAAAGCAATTGCAACCCACGTTCTTGGACCCATTCTAACGACGCCAAGATCTTACGCAGATTCCACACTGTATATCAGCCTTTCACAAACCACACCTGGGACTCATGCACCAACTCCCCCAAGACCTGAGACAACCGCTCCGCCAATACCTTGGCTAATATCTTCAGATCAAAATTGAGCAAAGAGATGGGTCTGTAAGACACGTCCTGCGTATGATCCTTACCCGGCTTGGGTATCAAGATAATGTGCGTATGATTCGCACCCCATGTAAACGCCCCTTGTGCAACCCTGCGATGGTATACCGCTACAAGAGTTGGGGATACCATGTCATCCAGTAGCTTGTAGAATTCTGCCCCCAAGCCGTCCGGACCCGGCACTCTATAACAGCTCGCCTTTTGAATCACCAGGCAGACCTCTTCTGTAGTTATTGGTGCGTCCAACTGTGCCTTCTGGGTGGCCTCTAGCCTAGGTATCTGCACGTCTCAAGTATGTTTCCATAGCTGTCAAGGAGCCCTCCCCCCCCCCCGAGTATAGTTTTCGATAGAAAGAACGAAAAACTTGGGCGATCGCCTGATTCTCCTTTTGCAGTCATCCCATAGCGCTGCGAATGCGCGAGCGCCCCTGCTGCCCTGGAGGCATATTGCCAACAGTTTCCCCGGCTTGTCCACAAATCGGTATAGCTGATATTTATAGTACATAAAGGATTTCTTAGCCCTCTGGTGGAGCAGTTCATTAAGGGCCGTTTGGGTCTCCTATAGCTTCTTTCTATTTGCCACAGACAGATTGTTTGCTTGTCGTCTTCTATCCCTACTCACTTGCTTTTCCAGTCTAACAATCTGCTGTGTGATTAGTTTCCGCCGACGTGCCACATATCCTATAATGTCTCCCCGCAAGACCACCTTTGCCGTCTCCCAGAACAGCTCAGGGTCACCTTGATGACGCTCATTGTAAACCACAAACTCTTGCCACTTCTGCTTTAAGAAGCTAAGAAACTCAGCATTGCTATACAAATCCACTGGGAATCGCCAGATTCTTGCCTGCAAGGCAGTGTCATGCCACCCCAACTCCACCCATCTTAAGGCATGATCAGAGATCTCTGAAGGGCCAATTTGTACATCTGCTATATGGGTAAGAGTCTTTCCGAGACCAGCACATAATCAATTCGGGCACTCGTACCATGCGCTCGGGACTGGTGTGTGAAGTCCCTTTCGCTCGGATGCAACAAGCGCCAGGGGTCAACCTCCCCCAGTCTACACTGTAGGCCCTGCAGTGCCCTTGTAGTCTGTGTCCGGGTTCCCTCTCCACCCCCCCCCCCCAGACGTATCCATCTCCGTGTCCAGCACCCCATTGAAATCTCCAGCCAAAATCAAAGGAACATCGGGCAGCTGCTCTACCCGAGAGCCCAAACGGGCATACAACGTACGATCCAACACATTCGGTCTATAGAGGTTACCCAGCACAACAGGCTTTCCCTCCAGCATCCCGTACAACAACACGTATCTACCATCCGGGTCTGTGTATTCCCATTCCCTGACAAACCTAATCTGTGCATCAAAATGACCACTCCACCCTTTTTCCCCTTCGCCGGGGCCCCCCATTCTTGCCCCACCCAATCTCTCTTTAGCTTAGCATGTTCCTCAGCATTCTGGTGGGTTTCTTGTAACATAGCAATATCACACTTCTGTCTAGCCAAGGCCTGCAACACTTTATATTGTTTGATAGGGTTGCCTATTCCACATACATTCCATGCGATAATCTTCACATCGACAAGCAACAATAAGATTCAATTTTCTCAGCATACAAATTTAAGGAAGGAACCTCCCCAGCCTGAAGCCCCCCCCCCCTTATCTCGTATGTTCCCTAGTTTAGCCCTACTTAACTCTGTGAGGCTGCGATTCACCCCTCCCTTCCCTCCCCCTCCGCATTCCCGCTTCTCTGCATCCCTAACTCCCCTCTCTTACTCCTTTCCTCTATTGAAGTGATCACCTATGATGTGTATGGATTCCCCCTCCCTCATTTTATCCTTACCCCCACCCCCTACGTCCCAACTATCCCAATACAATCTTTCCCCCTCCGCCTAATGTCCCCCCCCGATGCTCTCCAGCTCTATCTTCCACTCCCCTCCCACCCTTCAGACCCACTCTCTCTGGAGGCTTTTGCTCTCTCCCTCGAGGGTAGGGTCTCCTCCCCATTTATTACAACAATCAAGCCTAAATCAAATTGTTTCCATGCTGGGCCACTTCCCCCACAGCGCCAGTCCCATTCCCCTCTTCTCCACCCAGTCATTTTACAATACCTGAGGAGGGACCCCTACCCCCTCCAACTGCCCCACCCCAGTTCCACACACACACAGCCTGCTTCTACAGGTATAGTCCTGCGTAATGTCCATTCCAGTCACGTTTCTCATCCAGTGTCCCAGTTGCTGTAGTTCGGCCAAGATCCGGTCTCATGGTGTTCTAGCCGGCTCCCTGATGTCTGCTGTCTCCCACCGTAGTAGACCCTCAACGTATTGGGATGCCTCTATCGCTGAGTCGAACACCTTGTGTGTTCCCTCATGGGTGATATGGAGCCTCGCCAGGTACTGCACTGTGAATTTAATCTTGGCATCCACTAGCTTCTGACAAATAGGCGCATATCCTTTTCTCCGCTGGCTGAGGGCTGCTGAATAGTCTTACGTGACGCGCAATTTCATGTTGTCGCTCACAATCACCCCCTTTTGTCTAGCTGCCCTTAGCACGGCCTCTTTCTGCGGGAACTGCAGGAATTTTGCCAGGACTACTCAAGGACTTTGATCTCTTGTCTGTTTAGGCCCCACTCTATGAGCACACTCTATTATAATCTGTCCATATTCCTCACTGCCGCCTAATATAGAAGATGCCAGAGTTTCCACCTGAGTCTTCAGGTCTCTGTCTGGGATATTCTCTGGGATGCCCAAAAAATGGAGGTTGTTGCGCCGAGACCTATTTTCTAGGTCATCTAATTTTGCTTCATACGTTTTCAGCACGGCATGCAGTCTCCCTACCTCATGCGACAGCGTGTCTACACCCTCCTCCGTCTGCACCATCCGAGTCTCCATCTACTGCATTCGGTTGCCTAAGGAACTTACTGAGCTGTGCAGCATATCCATTTTGCTATTCAGCGCTTCAAACTGTGCTGATAAGGCTGCCGCTACTGCCACGGAGATCTCCTCTACCACTGCCGGGGAGATTGGAGAGCTAGGCGCTGCAGGGGACGCCACCATCTTATGCGACTCTGCCGCTCATTCTTTTTCGCGGCGGCTCGCTTTGACTAATGCCGCCATGCTCCGTGGTCCTTTGATTGCACTCTCCCTCCTTTTCTCCAGCGGCACACAACATTTCGGGGCTGCTCGGGGCTTATTCACGGTTTCATACGCCGGTAAGAGGGTGAGAGGTCCGGAGCACGAGTGTTTTCCGTCCGCTCTCACCACATCACGTGATCTCCACGACTGACCATTTTAATAGCCACCCTCTGCACCGATTCCATCCTGTTCATATTCTTTTGAAAGTGTGGTCTCCAGAATTGCACACAAACTCCAAATGAGGTCGCACCAGAGACTTATACAGAGGCACTATGACTTCCTTTTTTCTGCTAGCCATTCCTCTCTCTATGCACCCAAGCATCCTTCTAGCTTTTGCTGTCATCTTTTCTACCTGTTTAGCCATTTTAAGATCATCAGAAACAATTACTCTCAGCTCCTGTCTTTCTTTCATGGCAGAAGTACTTCGCCACCTACACTGTACTGCTCCCTTGGATTTTTGCAGCCCAAATGTATGACCCTGCATTTTTTAACATAAAATTTCAGTTGCCAAATTCTAGACCATTCTTCAAGCTTAGCTGGATCCCTCGTCATGTCATGTACTCCTTCCTGAGTGTCTACTCTTTTGCAGGTTTTGGTATCATCCGCAAAGAGGCAAACTTTACCAAACACCCCTTCCACAATATCAATAACAAAGATGTTAAAAAGAATCAGACCAAGGACATATCACTGTGGCACACCATTGGTAACTTCTTTCTCCTCAGAGTAAGCTCCATTTACCTGTAGCCTTTTTTGACTCCCACTCAACCAATTTCTAACCCAATTAGTCACTTTAGGGTCCATCCCTAGGGTGCCCATTTTATTAATGTCACCTGTATGGAACGGTGTCAAAGACTTTGCTGAAATCTAAGTACACCACATCTGGGGCTCTCTCTCTGTCCAACTCTCTGGCCACCCAGCCAAAGAAATCAATCCGATTTGTCTGATAAAATCTACCTCTGGTAAACCCCTGCTGCCTCAGATCCTGCAATCCATTGGACTCCAGAAACCTCACTATCCTCTGTTTTAGCAGCGTTTCCAATAATTTACTCACTACAGAGGTTAGACTAACTGGCCTGTAGTTTTCAACCTCATGCTTACTTACACTTTTGTGTAAAGGAACCACATGTGGCTTTCTCCAGTCCTCTGGCACCATTTCCGACTCCAAAGAAGCATTGAAAAGGTCAGTCAGTGGAGCCGTTAGAACGTCCCCAAGTTTTTTCAGTATTCTCAGATGTATCCCATCCGGTCCCATCACTCTATCTACTTTTAGTTTAGCTAGTTTCTCATGAACACAGTTTTCTGAAAATCGTTCAAGTTCCCCGTCACTTCTGTTCGTATTTGTGGGTGTTTTCTGAGGTCACGTTCTAGGCCTTTCATCTCTGAACACAGAACAGAAATATTTATTAAGCAATTCCGTTTTATCCTGATCAGCTTCTACATATTCCTCCCCTCCACCCTTGAGTCTGACAATGCCACTTTTTACACTTCCTCCTCTCAATAACATATCTGAAAAACGTCTTAGCCCCCCATTATATCTTTTTGTATCTTTGCTTTCCTGACTACTTTGCTAGCTTCTCTAAGTTTTTCCAAATATAGATGTTTGTCTTCCTCTCTGTGATCTCTTGTATTTTATGAAGGCCACCCTCTTTTTCTTCACCTTTTTCAGCTACTTCTTTCGAAAACCATAACAGTCTCCTTTTCCTTTTACCTTTATTTACTATTATAACAAAATGATTGGTTGCCCTTAAAATATCCTCTTTCAGTTTTGCCCACTGTTTTTCTACATCCCCAGCTGTTCCCATCCCGCTAATAACTCCCTGAGGTATTGGCCCATCTTGGCAAAGTTAATTTTAATAAAGTCTAAGATCCTTGCTTTTGAATGGACTTTATCAGCCCTAGTCCTAATACTGAACCAAACTATCTGATGATCACTGGATGCAAAATGATCTCCCACTATAACATCAGAAACACTTTCACCATTGGTAAGCACCCAGTACAGTATGGCCCCTTCACGTGTGGGTTCTGTTACCAACTGCAGGAATAGTTCTCCCTGTAGAGAATCCAGGCTCTCCTTACTTCTAGATGATTCTGCAGCAAGGATGTGCCAATCAACATCTTGCATATTGAAATTACCTATCAGTAGCACTTCCCCTTTCCTGGCAATGCTGCGTATGTCTTCAATTAACTCTAGGACCACCTCTTCTCTCTGAGAGGGAGGTCTGTGTATCACGCCAATGCAAATAGATTTCTCTTTCCCTCGTTCTAGTTTAACACACAGTGCCTCCTCTCTCCCTTTTAGGCCCTGTACTTCCATAGCTTTAATATTATTTTATATATATTGCCACTCCTCCTCCCCTTCTTCCTACCCTACCCTTTCTGAATAGTCTGGTGTAGTTACATTTCAGTCATGGTCGTTCATGAAACATGTCTGTTACTGCCACTATAATACAAGTCAGCCTCTCCCATTAAAGCCTCAACATCTGGGATCTTATTTTACATGCTATGACAATTTATACACACTACTTTCCATATGTTGCCTCGTTTACCCATTTCCATAAAGGTATTTAATGTTTTACTTACCTGGGGGCTTTCTTCACCCATCCCCCAACGAATCTAGTTTAAATTCCTCTTTAGTAGGTTAGCCAATCTACTACTGAAGATATGTCAAACCCTCTTGGACAGATGGATGCCATCTCTACTCTGCAACCCTTGGAACAGCATTCCATGGTCCAGAAAACCAAAATGCTCTCTGACACCATCCACACAGCCATGCATTTATCTCCAGGATGCGAGCTTCTCTGCCTTGGCCTTTACCCTCAATGGGGAGGATTGAAGAGAACACCACCTGCATCCCTATCTGCTTCACCCTTTTTCATTCTAGTCTTTCCACCGGGACCTTTCCCCGTCCCTGGAAACACGCCCTAATCCGACCCATCCTAAAGAACCCTTCCTTGGATCCTCTGGTTCCTGCCCATTACCGCCCAGTTTCTAACCTTCCCTTTCTTTCCAAACTTCTAGAAAAACTGGTCTTTGCACAGCTCACTCACCATCTCGACTCCATTCATTTCCTTCATCCCCGACAGTCAGGATTTCGCACCGGTCACAGTGTTGAAACTATCTTACTCGCTTTCACCAATGCACTGCATGTTGCCCATGAACACGGAGATATCTCAGTGGTGGTAGCACTTGATTTATCTGCAGCGTTCGACTTAGTGGACCACTCCCTTCTTCTTCTTCGCCTTCGGGAAGCGGGTCTTTGTAGTGTTGTTCACCGTTGGTTTCATTCCTTTCTTTCCTCCCGGTCTTGCACCGTCCTCTCTTCCTCCCCTTCAACCCCCTCCTCTGATCCATTCCCACTTACCTGTGGTGTCCCCCAGGGTTCAGTATTGGCACCCCTGCTCTTTAACCTTTTCCTGGCCCCCCTCGCTCTGTTAATTCAGCAATCGGGAATATCATCATTCTTTTATGCCGATGACATAGTCCTCCTTCACCACACCTCCCCTTCCTGCCCAGATCTTTCCCCACTAAATTCTTGCCTCACTACGGTAGCCTCCTGGTTGACACAAAACTGCCTTCATCTTAACCTCACTAAAACTATTGCAATTTGGTTTTCTTATGGCAATCCACCCCCTTCATTAGCACCTTCTTTTTCTGGCACCCCTGTTCCCCTAGTCTCCACCTTTCGGTATCTTGGAGTGCACTTCGACTCAGACCTCTCCTTCCAAGCCCATGTTTCTCACCTTACTAAAACTTCCTTCTTTTTCCTCCGCCAAATTCGAGCAATACGCCCCTTCCTCTCCCCATCGGCCCTCACTACCTTACTGCTGTCATTGGTCATGTCACGGGTGGACTTCTCCAATTCAGTTCTCATAGGCCTTTCCAAATCCCAACTAGCCCGTCTCCAGAGGATACAAAACACCGCAGCCCGTCTTCTTACTCACTCCTCTCCCCGGGATCATATAACACCTCTACTCCTCCACCTCCACTGGTTACCTGTCCCTTTCCGCACCCAGTATAAACTGCTCTCTCTAGTGCACACCATCCTCCATACAAATACTCCACAATACCTAGCCGATCTCATTTCCTTCCACACCCCCAGGCACACACCCCGCTCTTTTCACCTCAATCGCCTCACCCTTCCTACACCCTCCCTTGCCCATCTGCAATTTACACGATCTTCCGCTTTCTTTTTCATCGGACCTGCCCTGTGGAATTCTCTCCCTTCATCCCTTCGCCTGGAGTCCAATCACAGCACTTTTAAAAAAGACTTGAAAACTCACCTCTTCTCCACAGCCTTCGGCCTTCCCTCCCCCTTGTGTGACATGCCTTAAGTTCTATCTCCTTCCTGTGTGTATCCTCTCCTTGTTTTGTCTTGTCTCCTTTTTCTCTCCTTTCTCAAAACCGTTGTAAACTTCCTTTCCATTTCTCTGGCCCTGAGCCTGTTCTTTAGTTTGTATATTGTACACCGCTTTGCTTGTCCCAGAAAGGCGGTTTATCAAATAAAATTACCATAACCATACCATAACCATAACCCTCTGTCTCAGATCCATGAAGCCACTTTTGATATGCTCAGAGGGATACCTGGCAGTATCATTAGTGCTGACATGGATGAGCAATATCAGGTAGTAGTCAGTAGGCTTGATGAGTCTCGGCAAACTCTCTGCAACATCTCGGATTTTGGCACCTGGCAGACAGCACACCTCTCTGGACATCAAGTCTGGTTGGCAGATGGATGCCTCAGTACCTCTCAGAAGAGAGTCACTGATTCTGCAACTTTGGGGTGCCTGAACACTAGTTCTTCCTTTTCCAGGGATGCTTTCAACTCCACTTCCAGGGCTGAATAATAAGGGCATTACCACTGATGTGCTGAAAGGATCAGTCCTTATTCCGATTCTTTTTAACATTTTTGTAAGTGATATTGTGCAAGGACTGTTGAATAAGGTTTTCCTTTTTGTGGATGATATCAAAATCAGCAATAGGGAAGATATCCTAGAAGGTATGGGTAACATGAAAAGGGATCTAGTGAAGCCTGAAGAATGGTCTAGAATTTGGCAGCTAAGATATACTGCAAAAAAAAAAAGAAAAGAAGGATCATAGATGCACACTCTCCCTGAAACTGGCATGGGCATCTGCACAGCTTTCATGGCTCAAAAGTATGCTTACCAGCATGTATTTTAGTAAACATGCCCTTTTGTGAACTATACATTTTACAGGGACATCTTTTTAAATTCTATATTCCTTTATTTTTTCTTATTTATTTACCAAATTTAAAAAAAACACTTTAAAATCTCTTCCCTGACCCAAGGCCCTTCTGAAGAGGTTTACAAGCACATGCACACTGTAAATGCACACTATTTCTACTTTATTTTTCTGTATAAATGACTATAAATCATGAGATTTTATTTCATGACCTGGTCAAATGCAGGACACACAGGAAAATTTCCCACTGCACATAGCCAATGATTTCTTTCACTCGGAAGGCACATACAGTTGGACTGCTGGGAGCTTACGTGCTGTTCAGTCTCAGACTGTCGTGTTTTGCAATCGTTACCCCTACACCAAGGCACAGCAACTTTTGACACATACGTAATGGTTGGCCAGCAATATGCTGTTCAGATCATTATCCTACATCTTAGACAAGGGCTGTGACAGCAGCTGAGGGAGATGTGTGAAAATTTGCAAATGCAAACAAGTACTCTTATCTTTACCGATACTCAGACTTGCAACATCAGCATAAGCACAGCAGATACAACCTTGAAATGAATCCAGAGAAAATGTGTTTGTATATGAATTGATTTCTTGCTCAAACTAGCTTTGTATTTTACCTCATCATTTTGGTTGTAATTATACATAAAATATTGGATTTATTTTCAAAACAAAATGGTAATATTCAATTTATTACTTGGGAAAGAAACACTGGGTATTAAGCCTACAGAAGATATTCCAAAGAGATTTTCCCACAGTCTATAGCAATCAATGCTTTTCAATAGAACACTGCAGTCATCTGCAATGTTCTCTTTCTTGCTCTGCAGTGGTGCAGTAAGTGGATTTGCAAATAATCAATATTCAAATTGTTCAAGCCCTGCAGAACACTACATGGGAAGCATAACAGAAAAGAGATACTGCACAAGTAAGGAGAAGTATGGAACATTTTTTCAAAAACTAACTAGATGTGTTTGAACCTGGGTAGAAGTAGGGTATGTTTACTAAGCAGCGGCAGCGGCTTCCGTACAGTATCGGAGCCGCAGCCCCATTGAATTCATTGTAGCTGATATGGAAGGGCAGACTAGATAGGTCATGTGATCGTTCTTTGCCGTCATGTTTCTATGGGGTATGTTTACTGAGCAGCAGTAGCGGCTTCCGTGTGATATCTGAGCCATGGGGTCCTAGGGTGCTCAGTTTGTTTATAAGTCACCTGGACAGAACTGTGTCAAAGGCTTTACTGAAATCTAAATACATCACATCTAGAGCGCTCCCTCAGTCCAATTCCATGGTCACCCAGTCAAAGAAATCTATCAGATTTGTTTGAGACCTGCCTGGTGAATCCATGCTGCCTCGGATCCTACAATCCATTGGAATCCAGAAACCTCATTATTTTCTCCTTTAGTAGCCTTTCCAATAATTTACTAACCACAGAGGTTAGACTACCCAGCCTGTAGTTCTCAATGTCATCCTTATGTCTGCTTTTGTGTAAAGGAACCACATGTGCCTTTCTCCGGTCCTCTGGCACCACTCCCGACTCCAAAGAGGGACTCTGATAGGTTGCAACCTGTAACATGGAGACACCCTTTCTATCATGACATATCCCTGCATAATGCCTTCTCAGCCTTGGGAAATTTTCCCAATTTGTAGAAACTGAAGTGCCCTTAAACGAGAAGGTCCCAATCTACTATAATGCACTAAATATGAAGAAACTATCACAAAGAGGAAACTGATATTCCATCATCAGAGACGCCAACTTGGCAACACGGTTCAAAGGAGAGAAGATGATCAAATGCCTCCCAGGCTCTTCAGCCAGCAAGAATACAAAACAAATTGTTGGCATAGTTAGTGCAGAAAGTGAGCACTCCAAAATTGATGATATCATCCACTTGGTTACAAATAATCTGAATAGAAACAGTGCCTATGCAGTTCAAAAGGACTTATAGAATCTGGGAGAGAAACTCAAACCCATTGCTAACACTATAGCATTCTCAGAAGGTCTACCTATTCTTGGTAAGGGGACAGAAAGGCTGCATTGCATAACCAACTTTAATACATGGCTCCAAACCTGGTGCAAACAAGAAGGATTTAGATATATAGGCGACTGGGGAAATAGATGGAACAACAAGAGGCTATACTGTGTTGATAGACTACATCTCTCTGTTGCAGGGAAAAGGATCCTAAGTGAAAAATTCAGGCATTATGTGGAGAGGCATTTAAATTAGGGAATGGGGGTGACAGATGGAAAAGAATAAGTTCAGGACATCACTCCCACCAAAAACATAGTAACATTGGAAACAGCCACACTATTAACCCACACATCAGTGGCAAGTGAGAAATGTGTAGAACAAAATCCATGCAAAATGCAGGCAAGCCAGTCAACAAATGCTCGAAAGCAATGAGCACAAATGCTCGAAGCCTAGCCAACAAAGTTCCTGACTTGGAAGCCCTAATGATGGAAATGGACTTGGACATTGTGGCCATTACAGAAACATGGTTTAATGAGTCGCATGAATGGTATATAGCCATAGCTGGCTATAATCTATTTAGAAGAGATAGAGAGGGTAGAAAAATAGGAGGAGGAACCCTATATATTAAAAGCATTATTGAAGCTGCTGCAATTCAGGGGACATGGGGAAAAGAAGAAGCGCTGTGGATTGTGTTGTAAAGAGGAGATGACACGGTCATCCATACTGGAGTCTACAGGCCTTCAACTCAAACCGAAGAATTGATTATTGATATTGCAAAGATAACCATGAAGGGGGAAGTGATCATATTGGATGACTTTAATCTACCTGATATGGATTGGAGTATTCCTTCTGCAAATCTGGAAAGAAGTAAAAAAAAAATGTATATCTTTCTTTCAAGATGCATTACTTAGACAAAAGGTGATGGAACCAACCAGGGAAAACTCGATGCTGGATTTAATACCAACAGAGATAGCGTGTCGAATATCCGGGTGGGTGTCCATGTGAGCAGCAGTGATCATCACATGGTGTGGTTTGAGATAAAAGCCAAGGCAGAGTCCAATCACAGCAAGCTCAAGTCCTAGACTTCAAAAATGCTGGCTTCAGTAAAATGGCCAAGTGTCTTAAGGAGGAATTGGCAGGGTAGAAGGGGATAAGGGAAGTGGAATTGCAGTTGGCTAAACTAAAGGAGGCAATAAAAGGGGTGACAGATACATACGTAAGGAACATAAATAAAAACAAGAGGAAAAGAAAACCTATTTGGTTCTCCAAAGAAATGGCTGCACAAATATAGGCAAAACCCCCCAGCTTTTACAAAATTCAGAAGTTCGCAAACAGAGGAACACAGAAAAGAATACAGGATAAAGCTAAAAGAGACAAAAAGAGAAATAATGATAGCAAAATCAAAGGCAGAAGAAAAGATGGCTATAGATGTGAAGTGTAGCGACAACTTTTTTCAGGTATATTCGGGAGAGGAAGAAGATCAGAGGTGGAATTGCAGGACTTAAAAGTGCCGGGAATGGATTTGTGGAAAGTGACATTGAAAAATCAAAAATGCTAAACAAATACTTCTGTTCGGTTTTTACTAAAGAAAATCCTGGAGAAGAGCCACCTGTGATTGACAAATATACAAATGAGGATGTAGATACCACACCATTCACAGAAGATGATGTGTTTGAACAGCTTGCAAAACTGAAAGTGGACAAGGCCATGGGACCAGATGGGATACATCCCAGGATACTGAAAGAGCTCAGAGGGGTTCTTGCAGGGCCATTAAAGGATGTTTTCAATAGATCTTTGGAGACAGGAGAAGTTCCACAGGACTGGAGAAGGGCTGATGTAGTACCTCTTCACAAAAGTGATAATAGAGAAGAAGTGACAAACTACAGGCCAGTAATCCTTACCTCGGTAGCGGGAAAAGTAATGGAGGCTCTCCTGAAAGAGCAAATAATGCACGTTCTTGAAACCAACAGATTGCATGATCCGAGACAACATGGTTTTACCAAAGGACGATCTTGCATACAAAGCTGATTGAGTTCTTTGACTTGGGGACCAGAGAACTAGATCAAGGGCATGCGATGCATGTGATCTAGATATATTTCAGCAAAGTCTTTGATACTGTTCCTCATAGGAGGTTTATCAATAAACTAAACAGTTTGGGGATGGGTCCCAAGGCGATGAAATGGATCAGAAATTGGTTGAGTGAAAGACGACAGAAGGTGATGGTAAACGGAACTCACTCAGATGACAGGAAGTCCTGGGACCGGTACTGTTCAATGTATTTAAGAGTGATGTTGCTGAAGGAATGAATGGAAAAGTCTGTCTTTTGCAGATGACATGAAAATTTGCAACAGAGTGGACTTCCCTGAGGGAGTGGATAACATGAGGAAAGATCTACAAAAGCTAGAAGAATGGTCTAATACTTGCCAGTTAAGATTTAATGTGAAGAAATGCAGTGTCATGCACTTGGGAAGCAGAAATCCAAGGGAATTGTATGTGATAGGGGGCCAGAACTTGGTGTGCATAGACCAGGAGAAGGACCTTGGCGTGATTGTATCTGAGAATCTCAAGGTAGCAAAGTGTGACAAGGTGCTGGCAAAAGTCAGAAGGTTGCTGGGTTGCATACAGAGGGGAATTACCAGCAGAAAGGAAGAGATACTAATGCCACTGTACAAGTCGCTGGGAGGCCTCACTTGGAATATTGTGTTTAGTTTTGGAGACCATATCTCGCAAAGGATATAAAAAGACTGGAAACGGTTCAGAGGAAGGTGACCAAAATGATTTGGAGCCTGCGCCAGAAGACGTATGAGAAGAGACTTGATGACCTAAATATGTACACTCTAGAGACAAGGGACAGGGGAGATATGATTCAGACCTTTAAATACTTAGAGTTTTAATGAACAAACAAACCTTTTCCAAAGATGGGGAAGCTATAAAACTAGAGGGCATAACATGAAGCTGCAAGGGGGTAAACTGAAAGGCAATGTCAGGAAATACTTTTTCACTGAAAGAGTGGTGGATGCTTAGAATTCCCTCCTGATGGAAGTGGTGGGGGAAAACACAGTGACAGAATTCAAAATGGCATGGGACAGATGCAGTGGATCTCTTTATAGCAAAGAATAAAATCAAAATAAACATAACTATCTTATATCTCAACAAATAGGGGTGATCTGCACGGGAGAGGTGGGTAAACCCCTAAAGAAAGGCATGGGGAGGGGTGACCTGTATGGAGCGGCAGATGGGCTTACTCTTGCCATCTTTCTGGGCAGACTAGATGGATCATTTAATTTAATTTAATGATTATTTATTTATTTATTTAATGATTAATGATTATTTATTATTTTATTTTTAATTTAATGATTATTTATATACCGCTCCTTCCATTGATCAGGTGCGGTTTCCATATAACAACAATAAACAGGGTGATCTGTTTTTACATATAACAATTTGTAGTTAGGTAATTACAGTTAACAAGTAACAATTAACAATTAACAATTAGAGAACTATGTACAATTGAACAGAAGTAAACTATATACATATTTTTGTTTTTCATCTTTCTTAATCATTTTGTCTAAGGGTTACAGCGCTTCATTCTTTTGTTGAATAGTGTATTACCTTGGGTAGGATTATCCCTTATCTAGCTGGGGGGTGAGAGATGGGCTGATCATAGATCCAAAATGCTTTGTGAATAAAAATGTTTTGAGTTTTTTTCTGAACTCTATTATATCAGGTAATTGTCTTAATTCTATTGGGATTGTGTTCCACAAGATGGGGGCTGCATGGGAGAAGGCTTTCTTGTTAGTGGATTTATTGGCTCTAATGAATTCTTTTGGTGGGGTTAATTTATTTAGCTGGTCTCTCCTTTGGAGATTATGGGTGGGTTCTATTTTGATAAGGTTATTTATGGACAGGGGTGCTGTTTTTGTTATGGCTTTGTAGGTGGTTAGGATAGTTTTGTATTCTATTTGGCTTTGAATCGGGAGCCTGTGTAGATATTCTAAAATCGGGGTTATGTGTTGGAAAGGTGGGGCCTTCGTAATGGTTCTTGCTGCTGCGTTTTGTGCTAATTGGAGTTTCTTTAAGGCTTCTTTAGTTACGCCAAGTAGGGTCTGATTTGCGAAGTCAAAATGTGGGGTTATGATTGCTTGTATGACGCGTTGAAAATCCTGTAAGTGCATTAGTGGGCGGAGTTGCTTTAGCATTTTTAGTTTAAAGTAAACTTTTTTTGTTTTATTCCTTACATGTGTGTCCATTCTGAGGTGTTTATCCAGTATAACACCCAGGTAGCGTATTTCAGATTTTAGTATGATATTATTATTTTGTAATGTAATATGAGTGGGAGGAATGAATGTTGTGCATTTAGTTACTATTAGCGCTTCTGTTTTTGAGTGATTAATGTACAGATTGTTTTCATTTAGCCAGATGTTGATTTCAGTGATGCAGTCGTTAATGAGTTTTATAGGGATATTTGGGATTTTGAATGGGACATACATCATTATGTCGTCCGCATACAGGTGATAGAGGACATTGAATTTTTTAAATATTTTACAGATGTGTTTTAAATATATGTTAAAAAGTAACGCTGACAGTGCTGAGCCTTGTGGGAGGCCTATTTCTTGTTTGTATGTTTTTGATGTGAGGTTCCCGATTTGTACCGTTTGAGCTCGGTCTGTTAGATAAGAAGTAAAACATTTTAGAACAGTGGATTTTATACCTATTTGTTTAAGTTTATTAATCATTGTTGAATGGTGAACGCTGTCGAAGGCTGCAGAAACATCAATGAATATGAGTAAGAATGCTTGTTTGGGTTTGTCTATTCCCCTCACAAGTGTATCAATTAGCACTGTTAGGAGTGATTCTACTCCGTGTCTTGGGCGAAACCCGTATTGCTGGTCGTCAAGTGGTGCTGAGCTATCAATGAACTCCTGTGTTTGAATTTGTACGGTTTTTTTCAATTAATTTGGCCATAAACGGAATACTTGATATGGGTCTATAAGAATTAGGTGATGATTTGTCAAGGGTGGTGTTTTTTAGGATTGGGCGGATCTGTGCGTGTTTTAGTGTGGAGGGTAGGTATCCGGTTTTTAGGGAGAGATTTATTATTGGGAGGATGAATTGAGAGAGTACAGGTATGGATTTCTTTATCCAAGTTACTGGACAAGGGTCCAGTAGTGAGGTTGTAGTATTAATGTTTGTGATGACGGATTTGAGCTCCACCTTGGTTAAGGGTTGAAATTCAGACCATTCGTCTGTGTTATGAAGTTGCGAAGTATCTACTGGTTTAGGTTGTAGGGGGTGATACGTTATCTTGTTCATGTAGTAATTTGCTAGTGTCTGTGGGGTAATGTCTGTGATTTCATTGCTGGAGTTGTGATTATTATTTGTCAGTTTTTGGACTATTGAAAAAAGTTCTCTAGGTCTGTTTATTGCGTTGTTTAAGATGGAGGCGTGGTAATTTTTCTTAGCATTATTTATTGCGTCTTTATACTTGTTAAGGTGTGTGAGGTATGAATCTTTTGTAATTGCGTTTTTATTTTTCCTCCATTTATCCTCAGCTTTTCTTAAGTTCTTTTTCATTACATTTAGGTCTTTATTGTACCAGGGGGCTTGACCATCTTTAGAGTGCGTGTTCATACTGGTTCATACTGGATCATACTGGTCTTTATCTGCCATCATATACTATGCATGTAAAGGTCAGACAGTGGAGCTGTTAAAATGTCCCCAAGTTCCCTCAGTATTCTTGGATGTATCCTGTCTGGACCCATGGTTTGTCTACTTTTAGTTTAGCTAGTTCCTCACAAACACAATCTCTGAAAATCATTCGGGATCCCCGTTGCTTCAGTTCCTAATCATGGATGTTTTCTGAGGTCCAGCTCCTGGCCCTTCATCTGTGAACATAGAAGATAAATATTTGTTAAGCAATTCTGCTTTATCCTCATCAGTTTCTGCATATTCCTCCCCTGCACCCTTGAGTCTGATAATACCACTTTTTGCCCTACCTCCTCTCACTAACCTATCTGAAAAATGTCTTATCCCTGCATTTTATTGCATTGATTATTTCTTCTTTTTGTACCTTTGCTTTCCTGACAGCTTTGCTAGCTTCTCTAAGTTTTTCCAAATATAGATGCCTGTCTTCCTGTCTCTGTGATCTCTTGTATTTCATGAAGGCCGCCCACTTTTTCTTCACCTTTTCAGCTACTTCTTTTGAGAACCATAGCGGCCTCCTTTTCCTTTTACATTTATTTATCTTTCTAACAAAAAAGGTTTTTTGCCCTTTAAAATATCCCTTTCAGTTTTGCCCACTGTTTTTCTACATGCCCCAGTTTTTCCCATCCTACTAATGACATTCTGAGGTATTGTCCTATCTTTGCAAAGTTAGTTTTCCTAAAGTTTAAGGCCCTCGCATTTGAATGGATTTTATCAACCCTAGTCCTAGTCAGCCTTAGTACTAATACTGAACCATACCATCTGGTGATCACTGGATGCGAGATGATCTCCCACTATGACATCAGAAACACTTTCCCCATTGGTAAACACATAGTTCAGTATGGCCCCATCACGTATGGGTTCAATTACCAGTTGCCTGAATAGTTGTTCCTTGCAATTCTATAGCTTTAACATTCTACCTCCCTTTCTTCCTACCCTGTCCTTTTTGAATAAAGTATAGCCTGGAATAATTACATCCCAGTCATGGTTTATTTATTTTATTTTATTTATTTATTTATTTAACAAATGCTTATATACCGCTACCTTCCAGAAAGATCAGGTGCGGTTTACAATGGAACAATTTAAGCAGGGTAAACATTCTGCTTTTTACATAGAACATAGGAAACTGTGGTTATACATTACAATAAAAAGTTTTAAAAAGGGTAAACATAAACTGTAGTTATACATTAATAATTATACTTGTGATATATCAACTATGTACAGATCAAAATAGCTATATGCGAAAGGTTTGAAATTCCATTGATTTATTTTAGTGTTACATGTTTATTTACCTATTATTTATATGGTAAGGTTTGAAGAGCGGGTGGATCTTTTGATTGTCTTATTGGTAGAGATAGGCTTATTTGAAAGCTAATTTAATTTGTTTTGGATTTAATTATATGCGAAAATTGTAGATTGTGGTAGGGTATTGCACCGGGATAATTTTATTGAATTGTAAATTATAGTTCTGTTTTAGTTTATTATTGTTTATTTAGAGAATCATTTATCCATTTTCAATAAGTGGAGGAGTGTTTTCAATTGAGTCAAAGTGCAATCTGAACATGTGGGTTTTTAGCCTTTTCCTGAGTTCTTTTAGGTCAGTAAGTTTTCTTATTTCTTCCGGGAGTGAATTCCAGAGTGATGGGGCTGCGTGGGAGAAATCTTTTTTATTAGTTGTCTTTTTAGCTTTGGTGAAGTCTTTTGGACACTTTAATTTGTTGGCGTGGCCTCTTCTGTGAATATTGTTTGTTGAGTCTATATCTATGAGCTTGGTTAGTGTAGGTGAAGCTAAATTATATATTGCTTTAAAGGTTGTTATTATTGCTTTATAGTTTATTCTGCATTGAATTGGTAGCCAGTGTAGGTGGGCTAATATTGGAGTTATATGTTCAAATGGGTGTACTTTCATTAAGATTCTTGCTGCTGTATTTTGAGTAATTTGAAGCCTTTTTATATTTTGTTTTGTTGTGCCTAGGAGTGTTAGATTGGCAAAATCGAAATGGAGTGTGATGATCGCATGTATTATGCTTGTGAAGTCCTGTATATGTAAAAGTGGGCGTATTTGTTTTAGTATTTTTAGTTTGTAATTAATTTTTTTTATTGTGTTACTGATATGTGTGTTCATAGTGAGCTGAGAGTCTAGAGTAACTCCTAAGTATTTCACTTCCTTTTTTATGTAGATATCATGGTCTTGTAATGTTATGTAGGTTGGAGGGGTGTAGGATTGGTTTTTTGTTACAATTAATATTTCAGTTTTAGAGTGGTTAATGTGTAGATTTTGTTCTGTTAGCCATTTAGTTATTTCATTGAAACTGTCGACTAGTATTTGTATTGGGAGGTGAGGTGTTGTAAATGGAATATACATCATTATGTCATCTGCATATATATGATATTGAATTTTGAATTTTTTGAAAATATTGCAGACGGGTTGAATGTATATATTAAATAGAAGGGCTGAGAGGGCAGATCCCTGGGGAAGGCCAGTAGTTTGGTCATAGGTGTTGGATGTTTGGTTTCCAATTCTTACAGTTTGTGTTCTGTTATTTAGATATGATTTAAACCAATTATGAACTGTTGAGTTGATTCCGATTTGTTGTAATCTGTTTAACATTATCGTATGGTTAACGATATCAAATGCAGCGGATATATCGAGAAAAAGGAGGATGAAAGCTTGCTTTGAATTATCAATTCCTCTTTGTAGTGTGTCTAGGAGAACTGTCAGGAGTGTTTCCACTCCGTAACATGGGCGAAAACCGTGTTGTTGGTCATCAAGGGGGGCTGATGTGTCTATATATTCTTGTGTTTGGATTTGGACAACCTTTTCAATAAGTTTGGCCATAAAAGGTATACTTGATATAGGTCTGTAAGAGTTGGGTGAAGTTTTGTCAAGCTTATTATTTTTGAGTATTGGGCGTATTTGTGCGTGTTTTAATATTGGTGGGAGGTAGCCTTGGTGCAATGACAGATTTATTATTGGTAGGATAAAAGCTGATAATGTGGGAAGAGTGTTCTTTATCCATGTTACTGGGCAGGGGTCTAGATTAGATGTCGTAGTATTTAAGTTTAAGATGATGTTTTTCAGTGACTGTTTGGTTATTGGGTGGAAATTTGACCAGTCATTTGCTTGCTGGAAGAGATTGCTTGTAGTGATTATGGTAACATGGCATGTTGATTTGATTTGTTTTTGTAGTGGTTAGCTAATGTTTGAGCAGATATTTCTGTTATGTCATGACTTGCATTGTGTGTGTTGTTGGTGAGGTTTTGGACCAATGAAAACAATTCTCTTGGTCTGTTTAATGATTTAATGAACCATGGTTGTCTGTCTCCGTAACCACCACTAAATCCAAGTCAGCCTCTTCCATTAAAGCCTCAACATCTGGGATCTTATTTCCCATGCTGTGGGCATTTATACACACCCCTTTCCAGATGTTGCCCTATTACCCATTTCTACAAGGTATTTAATGTTTCTCTGCCTTGGCCTTTACCCTCAACAGGAAGGATTGAAGCGAACACTGCCTGTGCACCTGTCTGCTTCACCCTCTGTCTCAGAGCTATGAAGTCACGTTTGATATGCTCAGAGGGATATCTATCAGTATCATTTGTGCCGACATGGATAAGCACCATTGGATAATAGTCAGTAGGCTTGATGAGTCTCAGCAAACTCTGTAACATCTCGGATTTTGGCACCCGCAAGACAGCACACCTCTCTGGACATCAAATCTGATCGGCAGATAGATGCCTCAGTACGCAATACTCCTCAGAAAAGAGTCACCAACCACCACTATCCTTTGCTTCCTTGTGGTGACTGATTCTGCAACTTTGTGGTGCTCAAGCTGTGGTTCTTCCCTTTTCTCGGATGCTTCCACCTCCTCCACTTCCAGGGCTGCATACTGGTTCTTCAATTCAAGGCTAGAAGAGTTGGAGTGTTGATACTGCAGGCTCTGGTGACGTGTCCAATCGTCTTCCTTCTGTAGCCTCCCATCTTCACCTCTGTCGGACAACTTGGATGTTTCAAGAAGCATTTCATTAATGTAGTTCTCACTGTCTCGAATGCTTCTCAGTCTTGCCATCTCTTCCCTGAGCTCCTCCATTTCTTTCCTGAGAGCCTCAGCATGCAGGTATCCTGCACACGGAACAGATCCTTCAGCTGGCATTGAGATCTCTGTCTGAACAGAGGCAGAAGCTCTTAACAGGGGCAACAGCTTTAGCAATATGATTTTCCCAGCCATTGTTTAGTTGAGGGAGCTTTGGTACCTGTTGAAGTAAAAGACAGAGACCTACCAAAGTCCCTACCTGTTTTTCAGCAGTCCTTTAAGAGAAAAAGCAGTTAAGCTCTTTTTTTTTATAAACTTTATTTATTAACCGACAAGAAATAACAGCCAACACCAAGCCAAACAACAAACCCCGGGCAGGGTGCACTCTAAGCTCTTTTAAGTGTGTTCTAACAGTGCTTGTCTATGTCCCTGTGTGTAGCTAATTGGGGAGTTGCCCTATAAAGCAAGAATGCTCACATGGGGTGGGTAGGGATGGACCTAACACCTTAATGAGGCAATGGCTTCAAAGAGAATTAGCTATGAATAGGTAGCTAGAACATAGACAATGAACAATAACTGACAGAGCCTTGCCCAACACCACAAGCACACAAAAAAGTTCCCTCTTTGCAGTATAGAAAAAAGAAAGACTTGTCCTTTGAAAAAAGAACAGCAAAACCCCTTTGAGAATTATCTTTATAAAAATAACACTTAAATCCCTTTGAGAGCTTTCAGGTTGAGTATTACCTTGCTTTGCAATGGAGTCTGTCAGATATTTTTGGGGTCAGCTGGATGGCTCAGAAGTCGAGCTGCATCTTGTCATGTGGAAGACCTAGGTTCAATTCTGAGATCAGACCTTCAATTGTCCATTCAAACAAACACTGGGAGTGCTGCAGAGTTAACGCTGCTACTACTATTTATCATTTCTATAGTTCTACTAGACATGCGCAATACTGTACACACGCACACATTAAGAGACACTCCCTGTTCCATAGAGCTTGCAATCTATTCAAGACAAACAGGGCAAATACGACAATTAGGCAGGTTAATTTATTATGGGACTAGTTTAAATCAAAATGCATATGAACAGGAGAATAAGAGGTTAAGATTTATAAGCAGTTTCAAAATGGTGGGGTATTATGCTGGATTTGAATAGGGTCAGAGAGGGAGCATGATGCAATGGCATACAGCACTGCAAAGTGGAAGGAAAAGATTCTGGAGTTGGAGGCAGAAGAGAAAGGCATGATAAGAGGAACTTAATTGATGAGAGGATATAGGAAGAAATGAGAGAAGTAGGTTTAGGTTTAGGTTTATTCGCTTAATATACCGCTAAACGTGGGGGACATCATAGCGGTTTACAGAGTTCAAAAAATGAGGCAGTCACCGTAAAGGTGAGATAGAAGAGGAAAGGAAGTTACATCAATCGACAGGAAAGCAAACTAGACAGATTCATACGACAGGACAGGACAGTAGAGGAGAGAGGGAAGGGAAAACAGATCACACGTGGGGTACAGGAGGAGCAGGAAGGTCAAAGGCAAGGGTGAAGAGGTGAGTTTTGAGGCGGTTCTTAAAGGTGGAATGGTCTTGTTCGAGGCGAACAGAGGAGGGAAGAGAGTTCCAGAGGGCGGGGGCAAGGAAGAAAAATGCAGAGGTACGGGTGGATTGGAGGCGAGCACAAGTGGGAGAGGGGAGGTGTAGGCGATTCAGATGAAAGGAGCGTGGGGAACGGGTGGGGTTATGGAAGTGAACCAGGTCAGCTAGGTACTGCGGAGAGTGGGTGTAGAGGACGCGGTGAAGAAGGACCAGAATCTTAAAATGACTACGGAATTTGACAGGGAGCCAGTGAAGACGGATGAGGAGGGGGGTGATATGGTCGCGGATAGATGCATGGAAGATGAGGCGGGCGGCTGTGTTTTGGATACGTTGGAGGCGTTGCAGTTGGGAGGCGGGGAGACCAGACATGAGGGAGTTGCAGAAGTCGATGCGAGATATGACCAGGGAAAGAAGAAGAGTAGAAAGGGCCTGTGGAGAGAGAAAGGGACGGATGGCACGGATCTGGCGGAGGAAATAGAAGGAGGTCTTTGATATGTGGGCAATGTGATCCCGAAAAGTGAGGCCGGGGTCAAAGAGGACACCCAGGTACCGAAAGGAGGAAACTAAAGGAATGGGGGAGCCAGAGAAGGAGGGGGAAACTGAAGGAGGGGAACCATCACGTGAAAACCAGATGGCTAGAGTCTTAGCAAGGTTGAGGTGGAGGCAGTGGGTGGTAAGCCATTGGGCTACGGCTGAAAGACAAGTGTTAAGTGGAGAGAGATCAGGGGAAAGGGGAGAGGTATGGTATAGAAGAAGAAGGTCATCAGCGTAGTAGAAAGCAGAAATCCCGTGCTGTTGAGAGAATCAGCTGTGTGTGTTTGTTTGAGCTGCGATTGAAAATAAACCTGCAACCAATCACTGCTCTTTACAACGGATTTAGAACTGCCTCAGCAAGGGCTTATCAGCGATCGGGGAGATCAGAGAGAGAATCAGCTGTGTGTGTTTGTTTGAGCTGCGATTGAAAATAAACCTGCAACCAATCACTGCTCTTTACAACGGATTTAGAACTGCCTCAGCAAGGGCTTTTCAGCGATCGGGGAGATCAGAGAGAGAATCAGCTGTGTGTGTTTGTTTGAGCTGCGATTGAAAATAAACCTGCAACCAATCACTGCTCTTTACAACGGATTTAGAACTGCCTCAGCAAGGGCTTTTCAGCGATCGGGGAGATCAGAGAGAGAATCAGCTGTGTGTGTTTGTTTGAGCTGTGATTGAAAATAAACCTGCAACCAATCACTGCTCTTTACAACGGATTTAGAACTGCCTCAGCAAAGGCGTGCCCACGCCTTGCGGGCCCGCGCCTGAGGGCCTCGCAAGAGGGCCCTTTGGCGTGGCCCTTAGGCGGGACCCTAGGCGAAGAAGAAGAAGTTATATGCATGAACATGAAAAACAACTTTCAACCAAGTGCAAGTATAGACTTATAGTGTCGTCTCTTATATACATGCAATGTTGTTTTTACCATTCTACCTCATCTGTTTACAAGGTTTCCCTGTAATCCTACAACAGCAATATAGCCAAAGCAATTATAGTTGGCTACCCCCTTTCACTTGGATAGTGTTATGCAAATACATTTTCGTAAAACCGCAGCCACGGCAATATGGCACTTGTATTAATCATAGCTCTGATAGGCATTTGCATCTAAATGAAAGATCTCATGTCAAAACAAATGTAATTCAAGCATTATCCAATTCAGAGAAGCTAATTAGCATTGAATTAATTAATGCTAGATCTGTATGCAATAAAATCCAAACTATAGTTGATCATATAGATGAAGCACAAATAGACGTGCTATGCATCACAGAATCTTGGCTACATCCGTATGATAATGTAATTCTCAATCAGCTTGTCCCAGATTCTTACTCTGCTTATAGCTGCTCTAGATCTGTCAGATGTGGAGGAGGTGTCCTTATAATCGCAAAAAAGAATTTACGATTCAAAATACAATGTAGTTTAGAATCGCAACAATGTAACTCCATTAACATTGAGAATAAGCACATGGCAATTAGTTTACATTATAGAGCACCAAAAGCGTCTTCTGCTGAGCTTGCCTCAACACTGGAGTCTATTTGTTCTATCACTTCCCCGTACAAACCCACAATAGTGCTAGGTGACTTCAACCTTAAATCCATTAACTGCAGAGACTCCGAGACCTTTCTTCAAGCAATGGGCTCACTAAATTTCACACAAATAGTCAAGAAACCTACACACATATATGGTTACTCGCCAGACCTCATCTTTGCCTCAAATGATTTGACCTTAGGAGGTCTAATTTCAATTCCTACCATTACCCCAGTTCCATGGTCAGATCACTACATAGTTAGTATGGAAATTTTATTACAAACAAAAAATAATTTAAGACTAGATGACAAATGCTATCATAGACGTTTTAAAAAATTTGACAAAGATACATTTATACAGGATACCTTACCTCATCTATCTGACGATTCAGTAGAAATAGAGACACAAGTAAACAAATGGAATTACATAATTTCTAATGCAGCTAGAATGACAGACACAAGTCCAAGGAAATCAAGGATCAATAAGCTACATCACAAGCCATGGTATTCTAATGCTATACGTCTGATGAAAAGAGATCTCAGAAGAATAGAGCGTAAATGGAGAAGGAATAAGGTTTCAGAATTAAAGCAGATATATTTAACAAAACAAAAGCTATACGACGAACGTATTAAAGTCTCAAAGAAAGAATACCATACAAATATAATAAATAACTCCATCAACAAACCTAGAGAGCTTTTTGAAATTGTAAAGAGTTTAACAAAAGAGCAAAAAACAGAAGGTGAAGCTGAAATTGAACCGCAGAAGTATGCAGATTATATTAAGGCAAAATTCCACTCTAAGGTAAAAGATATATTTAGTCTCAACTTGAATTTGGTCTCAAATTTCAGGGTCTGGAATACATTCTCTTTTCCTTCTAAAGAGCAACTCTCGCACATTATCTCTTCCATAAACACATGCACTTCTCCAACCGATCCATGTCCTGTATCTTGGATAAAGTCCACAAAGTCAAATTTTATTCACATAATACAAAACATTGTGCATAATTCCCTCTCTCAAGGTAATTTACCAAAGCACGTAAAGCTTGCAACTGTTAGACCAATCCCGAAGAAGACAACGTTAGACAAGAATAACCCAGCTGCCTACCGGCCTATTTCCAGCATACCCTTTTTAGCGAAAATCATTGAAAAGACAGTGCAACTTCAACTCCAAGAACACATTGATATTCATGCGCCTTTAGACGATAACCAACATGGTTTTCGCCCAAACCATGGAGTTGAAACCTTAATGATTTATCTTTTTGATTACGTTCTCCGTACCATTGATGACATTAAAAAGGGTATTATAATGATTTTTATAGACATTTCGGCTGCATTCGATTCTGTAGATCACAATAGGTTATTACATAGATTAGAGGAGATTGGTCTACATGGGGTCACATTAAAATGGTTTCAATCATATCTGACAGAAAGATTTTTACAAGTAAAGATTGGACAAAAAACTTCTCTGCCCATAAGAGTATTACAAGGTGTGCCACAAGGTTCCGCTCTTTCTTCGCTTCTCTTCAACATTTATTTGCAGCCAATTTGCAATATTCCATTAAAAAGTGGCATAAAGTATACAATTTATGCTGACGATATTATGATTTTCACAACTATCTCCATCGAGAAACCTGATTTTTCCAGCATCACAGATTGTCTATCACAAATGTCCACCTGGTGTAAAACCAACAATATGCAAATTAATTTTAGCAAGACAGAGGCATTATTTGTATCTCGTAACCAAAATTTTGCACATCCACCTGTCATCAAGATAGATAATTCAATTATTCCTATTAAATCAGAAGTGAAATATCTTGGAGTTACTCTAGACAAGGAATTAAATCTCAGATCACACATAAACAAGACGATTAGAAGCGCTTATTATAGAATGAAAATCATCAGAAGACTAAGGCCGCTTCTGGAAACTGTTCACTTCCGCAATGTTTGTCATGCTCTAATTACACCATTACTTGACTTCTGCAATCCAATATATCTGGGTCTAGCTAAGCAGTCACTGAAGCCTTTACAGTTAGCGCAAAACACCGCTGCTCGTATAATTTTTGGTCTATCAAGTAAAGAGCATATAACTCCTATCTTAAAGGAGCTTCATTGGTTACCAATATCATCTCGTATTAAATACAAAACAGTAATTTATATTTTCAAGATAAAGCAACAATGTTCTGCAAAAAGTCTGACGTATCTTATCCGGTCAGATATTAGCAACAGACCTAGGAGAAGTGTATCTGAAAATAGAATCAGCTCCTCAAATGACATCAGAAAAACACGCAAGGAGACCTCTGAGAGAGCTTTCTCGTTTGCTGCGACTTCCATCTGGAACTCCCTACCTAATGATCTGAGAGCAGCTCAGGACATCAAAGACTTTAGAAAACAACTGAAAACAGTTTTGTTTACGGAGCACTACGGTCATGCAATCAACTAATTAATTTTTAAGAAAGCAATTATTTATATATACATTGTACAATAGCTCACTTTATAGTATAGCTCACAATATATATAGTGCACCTTTTCCCAAGACATTTAATCATATATTTACAAACTATGTATATATTATCACAGATTTTTTCACTATTACTAATTTTCTCTTTTGTTAAACCGCTTTGATTGTATGATAAGGCGGTATAAAAATCCAATTAAATAAATAAATAAATAAATAGAGAGAGGGGTGTGAGGAAAACATTGAAGAGGAGGGGAGCCAGAACAGAGCCCTGGGGGACACCACAGAGCAGAGGAGTAGGTGTGGAGGCGGTTGGGGGGGGTAGAGGTAGAGAGAACTGAGAAGGACCTAGAGGAGAGAAAAGAGTGGAACCAGTGAAGGACGGTATTACAGAGGCCTGCTTCGCGAAGACGGGTTAAGAGAAGAGAGTGGTCGACGAGATCAAAGGTGGCAGAGAGGTCGAGAGAAACTGCCACCGAGAGATCACCACGGTCGTGAGCAGTGGGAATTTCATTCAAAAAGACAAGAAGAACAGTTTCGACGCTGTGGCCGGGGCGAAAACCAGATTGTCGGGGATGGAGGAAGTGAGTGGAATCAAGATGGGCAGAGAGTTGGGAGAAAACAGCCTTTTCAAGGATTTTGGATAAGAAGGGGAGATTAGAGACAGGGCGGTAGTGCGCAGGGATTGTGGGGTCGAGAGAGGACTTTTTGAGGATAGGTCGGACAAGAGCGTGCTTCCAGGGTTGGGGGAACACACCGGAGGACAGACTGGTATTGATCATGGAGAGAATAGGAGGGATGAGGGCCAAGGAGGGAGTGAGGAGCCAGGGGGAGGGGATGGGGTCCAAAGGACAGGAGGTTTTTTTTTGAAGAAGCAATGAGTGCAAGGAGTTCAGGGGAAGTGAGAGGGTGGAAAGAGTGCCAGACGTGGGATAGCTGTGGGGAACAAGGGGGAGAACAGGGGGGAGGGCTGGAGATGGGAGGAGGGCAGTGGGGCAGAGAGTGCCGGAGAGTAGATATTTTGGTACTGAAGTAATCTGCAAGCTCAGTTGGGGTGGGGGAAGAGAGAGTGGGCAGAGGGGTGGGGCGGGATTGAAGGGATGTAAGAGATTGAAAAACAGAGTAAAGATGACGGGTCTGGTTGGGAGCAGAGGATATGGCAGTAGTGAAATAGGTCTGTTTAGCTAGATGAACACGGGATTTGTAGTAAGAATGTGCAGACTTGAAATGGGAGAGAGAAGAGGGAGAGGGGGCCTTACGCCATAATCGTTCAGCCCGACGGAGCTGTGCACAAAGCAAGAATAGACCAGGGTGGAACCATGGTTGAGATGGGCGATGGGAAGGAGGCTGGGGGCGAAGAGGGGCAATGAGATTGAGGGCAGCGGAAAGAGAAGAGAACCATGTGGATGCTTGGGAAGTGGGGGAAAGAAGAGGGAAGTCAGATGGAAGTACATCGGGTGCTGAAGGGAATTGCTGGAGAGTCTCAGGAGTGATGCGCCGAGAGAGGGAGGGGGGAGCGGAAGGGGAGATAGTAGGGGAGGGAGGGGGGGCTGGGAGGAAAGGGGAGGAGGGGAAGAATTGAAACATAACGCAAGAGTGATCGGTCCAGGGCAGGGAGAGAGCAGAGAAGGATTGGAGAAGGTAGGGGGAGGCTACGGGGGAAAGAAGTAAGTCAAGGGTATATCCAGCGGAATGAGTGGGGAAAGGGACGAGTTGTTGAAAAGATAGGTCGTGTAGGAGAGAGTTGAAGGAACGGTCTCTAGTGGAGACAGGAGGATCGAGGTGAAGGTTGAAGTCACCTGCGATGAGCAGGTGTGGAAAGGCTAGAGTCAGATCAGTGATAGAGGATGTGAGGGAATCCCAGAGGTCAGGGCGAGAGGTCAGAGGGGAGTAGAGGAGAAGGAGGTATAGGGGGGGTGTAAGGTGGAGGTGGAGAAGGAGAAGGAGGGCTTCAGGGTAACGCAAGAGGGGAGATGAGACTGAGGTGAAGGAGATGGAGGAGCAAAGGAGAGCAGCTACGCCGCCACCTGTGCGGCCGTGACGTGGGAGGGAGATGCCGGAGAAGTTGGGGGGCAGACAGTGGGCTAAAAGGGCGTCTTCACCCTCCTTGAGCCACGTTTCAGTAAGCAGAAGGACGTCTAGTGATTCATGGGAAATAAGGTTGGAAATGAGCAGGGTTTTGGAACGGAGGGAGCGGCAGTTAAGGAGACCAAAGCGGAAAGAAACGTGCTTAGGGTGTGGAATGGGGGTCGGAGGGGGCGTGAGGGCAGAGGACGGTGCCGGCAGACAGGAGAGAAGATTGGAAAGGGAGCGGTAGTGAAAGCTGGGGAGACGCCGCTGGTGGGGGAGAGGGTCAGGGCGATTGCCCCAGAACACAGGAATAGGAGATACGAGAGGTAAAGGGGGATAAGTCATGGGAGAGAGGGACAGCAATGAAGATACTGGCAGCAAACGTACCTGGGTTGGGGTGGTCCGCGCGGGAAGGCCAAGAGAGCCTTGCTGGAATGCAGAGGAAACTGTGGGTGAGAGACAGAGAATGCCGAGAAGGAGATAGTGAATAGACAGATACGCCCTGTAGGATACGCCCCAAGGAGCGCACCTAAGGAGCACGGCGTGCTCCTTAGGTGCGCTCCTTCGGCGCGCGCCCCTGTCACGCGCCGCAGCGGCGGTCGCCGCCAGAGAGCAGATTAAATAGCCGGGGCTACCTGTGAGAGCGCGACCGCGGGCACGCGGTCGCGTCACTTCCTGGGAGGGCGGGAACAGCGAGAACAGCAGCAATAAGGTACAGTGGAGCCTACGGAAACACAAGGGAGACACAATGGGCAGTATGGCATACATCCACAGTAGCAGCATCAGATAAATAACAGAGCAGGAGACTTCTTCGCCGCCGGAGAGCAGATTAAATAGCCGGGGCTACCTGTGAGAGCGCGACCGCGGGCACGCAGTCGCGTCACTTCCTGGGAGGGCGGGAACAGCGAGAACAGCAGCAATAAGGTACAGTGGAGCCTGTGAGAGCGCGACCGCGGGCACGCGGTCGCGTCACTTCCTGGGAGGGCGGTAAAGTAAATGAGGAGCTGCAGAATGAATGCCCTTGTAGATGAGTAAGGAAATCTGAATAGGGGGTCAATGGAGGAGTGTAAGTAAGTTGTGCAGCTGAGTTTCGACCTGATTGGAGTGGTGTAGGGTTGCCAACCAGCCGGTTTTCAGCCGGTCTGGCCGGTTTTCCTGTGGTCAGACCGGCTGCCGGCAGAGAACCGAAACCGGCCATTGAAAAGCCGTTTTTTTGCTCTGGCTGCGAGATCGGAGCGACCAGAGCAGAAAACCGGCTTTGCGCTTGCGATCGCGATTGCGATCACAGTCCTGGCCCCCCCTTGCAGCCGCTGCTGCTGCTTCTTACAGGAATCCTGTGAGGGGCCTTCCGGCCCTATGAAACTCCTTCTGCAGTGCCCGCCCCTCTGATGTCACTTCCTTTTCAGCCAGGGACCCTGCAGAGGGAGTTTCATAGGAGCGGAGGGTTTCTCACAGGTTTCCTTACTTTTAAATTAACTTTATTGCAGCTGCTGCTCAGTAAGAAGCAGGAGCAGCAGCTGCACGGGGGGGGGGGGGGGAGACTACAAATGGGCTGTGATGGGGGGGACCTGTACTGGAAAAGGGCTATGGGGGGGGGGACTTGAATTGGAAATGGGTTGTGATGGGGGGGGACCTGGACCGGAAAAGGACTATGGGGGGGACGACTTGGACTGGAAATGGGCTGTGATGGGGGGGGGGACCTGGACTGTAAAAGGGTTATGGGGGTGACATGGACTGGAAATGGGTTGTGATGGGGGGGACCTGGACTGGAAAAGGGCTATGGGGGGGGGGAACTTGGACTGGAAATGGGCTATGGTGGAGGGAGGGGGAACTTGGACTGGAAATAGGCTGTGATTGGGGGGCTAGGACTGCAAATGGGCTATGATGGGGGGGGCTAGGACTGCAAATGGGCTGTGATGGCGGGGGGCCTAGGACTGGAAATAGGCTGTGATGGGGGACTTGGACTGTAAATGGGCTGTGATTGGGGGGCGGGGGCTAGGACTGGAAATGGCCTGTGATGTGAAGGCTAGCACTGGAAATGGGCTTATGAAGAGCTGGAATAGGACTGGAAATGGGCTGATGTGGGGCATGGGAGAATGGGACTAGAAGGGAGTGGATGCTGGGTGGGTCTAGAACTATAAGGGAACTGATTTTGGGGGAGGACTAGAATGGATGGGGAATGAGAATGGAGAGGGGAAAAAATATTTTGTGTGGAAGAAAAGTCTATGATGGGTCGGGTATTGGGAGAGTAAGAGGGGCTTGAGAATGGAAGGGTGAAATTTAAATGGATGATAAAGGAATAAGGAAAGAATTGGGGGAAAGAGCAAAAGGGAAACAATCAGTATGTTAAAGCAGATATAGAGAGAGAATGGAAAACATCTAAAAGAGAAGAAAGGCCAAATGGATAGCTCGCAGAAGACACGAAGAAACCAGAAGAAAGTGACTGGAGCAATTGCAACTGAAAAATGAAATGCCCAAACAGAAGGTAGAAAAATACTTTTTATTTTGAATTTATTAACTGGAATATGTCTGGTCTGGGAAGTGTGTATTGCTAACATCTTTGCGTTTTTGTTTAGTGCAAGAGGAAATTACTTTATAGTTTTATTTCTCCAGTGTTGTACATTTCATGTTTGGATTTTGGGGTTCCCAGTTTAATTATTATCTGACCAAGGAAGTTAGCCTACACGTATCCTCGGTAATTTTTGTGGGTGGGGCTGGGGTGGGGCAGGGGTGGGACTAGGGGCGGAGAATGGGTGGAGCATGGCGAGCCAAAGGTGTCGGGTTTTTCTCGGTGAAAAAGTTGGCAACCCTAGAGTGGTGAGAGATGGTTCAGTGGGAGACCTGTGAGGAGCAGATTGAAATAATCTTAAATGGGAGTTTCTGAGTGTTAGTGTGGGTTATTCCTTTCCCAGCACTATATACCACTTACCCTCGGGACGTCCGTTAGTCCTCTGGGCTGAGGAATCGCCTTATCATCTTTGTCTGGAATTCCAGGGGAACAAACACACACACTCGCACATAAGTAGTATGTAATTTTATTCCACAGGTTAGAGGGGCTGTCTTTCTTTTATACATTAACAGAAACATATACATACGTCATCAACTCATCCCCTGCGGCCCACCACAGCTTATCAGTAACTTCACAGATGTTAGTCGTCTCCGTGTAGAACAATCAATTTGTCTTAGCACAGCACATTCCTTTGCATATATAGATATATACAGGATTTCTATTTTCCCTTGCGGGCCTCTTAGTCCTTCTACACACTTTAAGCTTTATTTTTTTCCCTATCACTGAGAGTGTGGATGAAGGTTTTGGTAATGCTTTCAGAAAGGATTTGGTGGTGATATAAAGGAAACGATGACCGATTTTAGCAGTGTGTTGGATATGTGTAGAAAAAGAGAGAGGAGTCAAAGATGATCCAAAAGCTACAAGTAGAGGTGGCTAAGCAGGATGACAGTGTTATCTACAGAAATATAGAAAAGGGGAAAGGGGAGGTGTGGCAAAGAATATACATAGAAATATGACGACAGGCCATGTGGTCTTTTTCTATCTTGTCTGTCCTTCCATATCAACAACTACAACAGTCCCCTTTTTTCCTTTAGAATAGAAAAATAGAAATAATACAGATTAAGTTAAATGGGAGGGTGGCATTTAACAAGCCAGGGGACTGAAAACGTATCCCTGTTTGCGCAGCTTGCACTGCAAGATCGAATCCATGGGGGAGGGGGCGCAAAAGCAAAAGTTGGCTCAGGGTGCTACAACCCCTTGAGCTGGCCCTGGAAACTAGAAGCTGAGAATGGAGGAAGGTGCGGAATAAAGAAATCATCAGCTGAAGATGGAGGGTGAAGGTTGCAGGAACTAGATGCTAGATAAGCAGAGGAGACGGGAACTAGTAACTAGAGAAGAGGGGGAGGTAGGAGCCGGATGCTAAGAAAGGAAGTCAAGAACCAGAGTTGATGAGTAAAGATGTTGGAAAGAAGGTACAAGGAAGAGAGTAAAAAACAAGAGGAATAGGAAGCTGAGGAAGGACTGAGAGTTAGAGGCAGAAATGGAATTTTTGGGAGGGGATGAAAGCAGAAGTTCCACAAGTAGAGGCTGTGTAAGCTGCGATCCTAGCTTACAGAGGACATGCTACTCCCGTGGGCAGTGGCTGTGCAAGGATGCAATCATGCCCTGTCTTTCTGTGCTGGGATTTCTGCTTGCACAACCCTTGCCCATGTGACATTCTCCTCTGTGAGCAGGCTCTGCCCCTTGTACATACAAGGGGAGGAGGAGTAGACATGGGGGGGGGGGCTTTGGGAAGGGGGAGAATGGACATGCAGGGGCATTGGGAGGAGGGGATATGTTAGACATCGATGGGCACAGGGAGACAAGGGAGATGCTGAATGTGGGGGGCAGGATAGGGAGGCAGAGGGGATAAGCTAGAGGTGGGGGGCTAGGGAGATGAAGGGAGATACTCGACATGGGAAGGGCTAGGGGAATGGGCATAGGGAGAAGCAAGGAGGGGAGATGGATTGGTGATGCTGGCCAGGGGTTATAGGGAGACTATGGAAAAATGCTGAACATGGGGAGGGAGGGACAGAGAGGAGATGCTGGACACAGGGTAATAAAGGGAAAAGGAGGGGAAAAGATGGACACTGGGCTTTTCACTGAGTAAACCACGATCTCTTGCTCTGTCATCTTCATTCTATTGGCATCTAGGGAACGGTACATCAATAGTTCAGATCCTTTCTGACAGGTTGTTCTTTTTCTGTTCACGTAGCCAGGAAATGCTCACAGTCGCAGTCATTCAGGTGTGGGTCCCTCAGGGCTCCATTCTTGCCCCTTCTCTGTTCAATGTCTTCTTAAGCCCCTTGCCAATGTTAATTGAAAGTATGGCCCTAGGTGTGTATTTATATGCAGATGAAATCCTCTTAATTTCTCGTACTGATAGTGTTATTCCCGATCTTACCTCCATGAACTTGGGTTGCATTTTGGCTAGAGGAAAACTATCTGCTGCTAAATCCTACAAAATCTGCAGCTATTTGGATAACAGGGGTCTCCTCACCCCTTGCTCTGGCTCCATCAATCAATGAAATCTGTTTCGCTCACTATCTCCTTATGATACTTAGGTGTAGTTACTGATTCTGATCTATCATTCACCTAGCAAATTAGTCAAGTCATCGGGTTTTCGTTCCCTACCATGTGCCAGTTCAGGGTCATTCAGCCCTATCTAAACGTTCAAGCACAAACCACTATCGTCCTAAGCACAGTGATCTCCAGGTTAGATTATTGCAACCTGGTCTATGCTGGTATATCGTCCATGGGAATGAAGAGATTGCAGACTGTTCAGAACACTGCCATCCACATTCTGACACATGCCCACAGATATGATCACGCCACTCTATTACTTCTCCAGCACTACTGGCTTCACATCAATTATTGATTTCAATATAAAATTCTTCTTCTAACTTATAAGGACTTGTACCAGCTGGCCCCAGAATATCTGTCCTCACTAATTATTCCATACTGTCCAGCTTGTCCCCTACAGTCTTCCCACAGAAACCAACAATGTCTACCCTCATATGCCTGGTATGAATCCACCCGCCATTCTGCATTTTGCTTTCTTGGCCCCATGCTATGGAATAGTCTCCCTCTGGACCTCTGTCTTCAAGCCACATTTAAATGTTTCAAAGCAGAACTACAAACCCATCTGTTCAAACAAGCATTTGAGCTTCCCTGACTAATTAGACTTACCTAATATACTGAAGAGGTGGCTCTGACAGCCCAACCAGGAATACTTGTACTTATGTATCTACATCTGTCTCGCTCCTGGTGAATTGTTTGTCCCTCTCCTTGTCAGTTAATTATGGGGGGTCATTCTGTGCTGGCCGTCCATCCCCTGTATGGCCTGTCTGAATTGGGACATTCAGCGGTAGAACAGTTTCTGATTCTGCAGGGGATAGATGTGCCCGTGGGTCTACCGGCAGGACATGCAGGGCATGCCCTGATTCTGATTGGCCACATGTCCTGCCCTTACCCAGCTAACTCAGCCAGACTCCTGAATGGAGCCGCAGTGTCATGGTATCCCGTCACCATAGCACTGTGGCTCCATTCAGGAGCTGTGATCATCGGCCGACAAACAGATCTGTGTTTCCCTGCAGCCTGACCCCCGATTGGGTCTTCCAAGGCCAGGATTGGGTGTGGGGAACCTCCTTCGCCCCCTCATGTGCTCCTCCGGGTCCCGCACCATGATCCCCCACAGTCCAGGGGGACAATTCCACCTTCGAGGTGGAATAAGTCCCTTGTCTAAATTGAAGGCCCCAGACATACAGGGCTGACCTCTACATTGGCCCTGTATGTCTGGGGTCAGTTGCTGCCCACTACCCGCCCTCACTCCTTCCCTGGCCCACCCCCTCCCGCCTATGACTAGAGCTCCCCGCACAAACTGGAAATACGTGCAGGGAGCTCTGTCCCTATCATCACAATCCGGGCATTTTTGGGTCTGGATGTCAAGATTTAACGTTCAGACCCGCTAAACACAGTTCGGAATGACCCTGTATGTGTTCCTTCTCTGTTTCCTTTGTCATGTCTTTGTAAACTGCTTTGCTTATCTGGAAAGGTGGTATAGGAAGCATTGAATAAACCATAAACAGGTTGAGAAAGAGACAGAAAGATGTTGAACATGGGAGTAATAGGGAGCAGATGGTATAATAAGAGACAGGGGGGGGGGGTACTGGTTGCAGGAGGATAGGAAAGGAGGGGGCAGGCATGGAAGCATGGGGGAAAAGAGAGAAAGCAGAGGTACTGGATGGAGGGAAAGAGAGAACCAGACAGACACTGGATGGGGAGTGAGAGATGTTAGACATGGAGGGGAGAAAGAGTGAGCAAAAGATGAGAATAATGGATCAGGGAAAAAGAGGTAGGGAATGGGAGAACTGGGGTGAGGGTTGAAAAGTGATAAGTAGATGAAGCTAAAAAGAGGGCGATTAAGAAGTGGATAGTAAGAAGGAGTAGTGAATCTGAGTAGACAGAGAAAGAGAGAAATAAATGGAAGAAAGCTGAAAGAAAAAAATCAATATCCAAGATGGAAGGAAGTGAAGAAAACAAAAGGAGAGACGAGAAAGGCTGATGGACTAGAGATTGTTGAAAGAGAGCTAAGAGAAGACAGAGAAAAGCAGAAACCTCGGATCAGAACCAGCATGATCAGAGAATAAACTGGTTAGACAAAGATAGAAAAAATAATTTTATTTTCAATTTTGTGATCAAACTTTGCACTTATCTTTATATTTTACACAGTATGGGGAAATGCATCTCTTTTATTTCTCTGGTATTGCACTGCATGCAGAGTCTGGCTTCCTGGGTTTTGGTTTAATTTTTGTCTACATATTTTTATTTTTACTTTAGGTTGTGGTCACTTATTCTGTATTTGGTCTGTGTTCTGAGTGTGTAACCGAAGCCAGATGTTCTGTTAACATAAAGTTTGTACATAGTGATCTGTACTGTAGTAATTTGACTTGTTCAGCTTTTCAAATAGGTATATAGATGTTTTAGGGCCCACAACAGTGGTTATGGTGCAGTTTTTTTCTGGGTAGGCTCTTTGTGTGAGGTTTGAAAGTTGGTGCTGGTATGGTATGGTAGATTTGCTCTATAGATCCTTGGTGACTTTTGTAGGGTTTTGTATTAGTTCACAGTATGCCAGTTACTGGAGAATGTTTATGTTGTTAGTGAGATGGCCAGAATGTGATTTTTTAAAAAATATATATTGAGTTTTGTGGGCGAATATCCTAGTTCTGCTCTGCACCCATTGTCAAGGGAGAGGTTTCTGTAGATGCAGAATATATGTTCAAAAATAAAAAGCAACATTCATAACACAGTTTATAACCAAATAAAATGAGTTATAATTTTATAATTTGGTGTTATAAACTGTGCTGTGGTTCTCACTTTTTCATATAGTTCCTTGGTGTGCTAGCATCTTGCATTTCCTTTGTTTGTTTTTTGCAGAATATATATTTACATTAATACCATGCTGGTCCAGTGTGCAGTTTCAGGAGTAATTTTGGGGTTGTCAAACCCTTCTTGGTGTTTATGTTGGAGTGTGTCACTGAGCCTCTCTTGTTTTTGTGAAGGTAGAAAACCTGTGTTGGGGCTGCCTAATGGGAGATGTTGCATGGGTGCTGTTGAGCCCCTCTTGTTAAGTACCGTATTTTCCGGCGTATAAGACGACTTTCTAACCCATGAAAATATGCTCAAAAGTCGGGGGTCGTCTTATACGGCGGTATACAGCAACTTTCTGACCTGGACTGGGGAAGCTGACTGACGCTGCATCCCGGGCTCCTCCCCTCTCCCTGCCAGCCGATTGATTGGCTGCTGTGCTTCAGGGCCTCCGTCTCCAATGTGACTGCTATGGGTGCAGAGGCTGCCGGGTTTTCGGGCTGCCGTGCTCATGTGGTCGAGGTTCAGCATGGGGATCTTTATAGATGTGGTGGCTGCTTCAGGATAGTTTTTAATTTGTGGGTTGTTAGTTTTTCTTTTAGTGTACTGTTAACACGAGCGGTGGCAGTTGGGGGATAGGGGAACGCTGGTGCCGGTTGTGCTGAGGATTGTGGCAAAGTGGTGTTTGCCCTGGGGGGTGGACTTCTCTGCCAGGGCAACGCAACCTGTCAGAGTGCTACTGCGGTCTTCTGGGTCTCTTGGACACGATCTGGAGTCTGTATTTCAGCGGGGCAGCCACCATTTTCTTTTGGCAGGATTCTGGAGCACCCGAGGTAAGAACTGGAAGAGGGGTAGTCTTATACGGCGAGTATAGGCCAAACCCTATATTTTAAAAGGAAAATTAGGGGGTCGTCTTATACACCCGGTCGTCTTATACGCCGGAAATACGGTATATTTAGCAGCATGTTCCCTAAGCTCTGCACTGGTAACATATGAGTGGGTAACGTTACCAGCATGGGGCCATAGGCTAACTGCAGGGAGGCAGTTACATCTCCCTGCAGTTACCGCATTTCAACGTGACAAAACGGCTGCAGTTGCAACTAAGGCTACCCATTGAAGTGGCTAGTTTCTACCAAGAAAGCAGATGTTTGCGTGTATGAGTTCTTTCTCTTGCCTCACTCTAGAAAAAGTATAATTTTGGGAAAGAAATCCTGAAAATCTAAGAGTAATGGATAAAAGCATGGAACGTACTCCATGTTCTTCTTGCTTTTTAGCTTCACTTCCTACTACCAGTACATTGACTGCATGACTACCAGTAGGACGTAAAGCTAGAGTGAGAGAAAACCAGAATAGCACATGCTTGATCAAGTGATCCAAGGGGAAAGCATGGATTTATTGGGGAGGGAAGGGCAACCGATTTTACGACCCCACTGGAGCTTTGGGAACTCTTTCAGTCATGCGGGATCAGAGTAGCCCTAAATGATAAACTTTTGCAATATTGGTTGGGTGTTTAATGATGTGACTTTCATACTTGAGAGGTTTGTGGAAGGCTGTTTGTCTTATCAAAGCATAACACAGTAAAACATTTTAGGGAAAAATAGTAATCAAATTGCTTTAACATATTTTATGGACACTAATATTTGGGTTTCCTGGTCCAGTTTATGCCCAGTGAATTGCCTGGGCACAGCAAAGCATGATGAGATGGCATATAAATAATATAGTCAGAGTATATTTTTATTTTCTCCAGGACCAAGCAGGAAGTCAGTCCTCACATATGGGTGACGTCGGAGCTGACGGAGCCCTCGTGCGGAGCATTTCCCCAGCTTTCAAAGAAAGCCTTTGGGAATTGCAGCGCGCATGAGCGGTCCCCTTCCCACCCAAGGGTGCCATCTTGCTCAGTCTTCTTTTTTCCGCGGAGCCCGACGGACGTAGTTCGTTTTTCGCCGAGGAAAAAGTTGATTTCCCTATTTTTTGTACTTCTCCTTCGGTTCGACGCCAGATCCTTTTCCCACCTGGGCCCGATACGCCGGTATCGAGCCCACTCTCTCCTTTTTCGGTTTTTGTCCTTCGTGACTAGCGTTCGCGCCATTTTTTCTTTTTTCACTGGCAGCCATGTCTTTTGACCTCGCAGGGGCCCTTTTTCCCCCGATGGCTGCCAGCGGGTTTAAAAAGTGTGATCGGTGTAACAAACCTATGTCTCTTACCGACACACACGACTGCTGCCTCCGCTGCCTCGGATCCGATCATGACCCGATGATTTGTGGTCCGTGTGGCAAAATGTCCTCGAAGGCGTTGAGGAGTTGGCAGCACCAGAAGGATAGGATCTTCTCTGACTCCGCGTCTGGACGAGCCCGGACCTCGTCAGAGGCCTCGACGTCTCGGGACTCCGGCCCCGAGCAGCGTCGAGGTTCCTCTGAGCGGGGGTCTCCTTCGCGGGAACAGCGCAGGAAGAAGAAACCCGTGAGGGCGGCGTTGGTGGACGCTCCTGGTTCCTCGAGAGCCAGGTCGCATAGCCCCGATAGCCGTCCCGGGTCTTCGGAGTCGGAGAGGCCTGCCAAGCAACCTTGTCTCGAGATGGCGTCTCCTGGACACGTGAGTGCTGTAGTCCTCGTGGACTCTCCTCCAAGGGAGCTGACGTTGGGCCCGAGTCGGGGGCTGCTGGGTCTCCTGAGCTCGGACTCAGGTTGACGGCCTTGGAGAGCAGCCTTGCTGCCTTCATGGAACAGCAGCGGGCATTGATCGCCGGTCTCACCGGTGCATCTGCCCTGACCACCGGGACATCGACGTCCAAGTCGACCCCGGAGGCCGAGCCGATCCTCGAGGCCATGCGGGCTTGAGTCGATCCTCGGCCATGGTCTCCCTCGGCCTCCCGTTCGGGACCGAGGTCGTCGACGCCGGTACCCTCAGCGTCAGGGCGGAAGGCATCGGTGCCTGCCCGACCGGAGCCGCTCAACACCTCCTCCGAGGAGTCGGGCTGGGAGACGGAGGACGAAGAGTCACCCGACACCTATCAGACTCGGTGTGTCCCATCGGACTCGCTGGAGTTCGAACCTCGGAGACGATCCCCACCGGAGGATACCCGGTTTTCGGACTTCGTGCGGGATATGGCCAAGGCCTTGGTCTTCCCCGCCGATCCCCAGGAGGAGCCTCGAGCCAAAGAGCTCGAGGCCCTCCAGTATGACTCTCCCCCGAAGGAGGCCTTTACTGTACCGGTTCCACCGATGCTGGAGCGGCTGCTGTTCCGCATGTGGGAGACCCCGGCCTCGACGCCGGTGTTAAGCAAGCGGGTCGATTCCATCTATCGAGTCCGCAAGAGCCCCGGGTTCCAAAAGGCACAATTACCGCACCACTCTATGGTTGTGGAATCGGCCATGCATCGACTGAAAAGTCAGAAGATGCACTCCTCGGTGCCTCCAGGCCAAGAGGCCCGGAGCCTGGATGCCCTCGGTAAGAAGTGCTTCCAGGGCTCTATGCTTACTTGCCGTGTCCAAACTTACCAGCTCTACATGGGCATGTATCTCCGAGACCTGTCAAAGGAGATTGCCGGGTTCTCTGCTGGTCTCTCCGAGGAACCTTTGCAGAGGTTCCAGGCCTTGTCCACCGGTATTAGAGAGTGCTCGAAGTTTATCTCTTGAGCAGCCTACGATGGCTTCGAAGCTTCGGCTCGAGTAGCCGGGGCCGGCATCGGTGCCCGCCGACAGGCTTGGCTACAGTCATCCGACCTCGAGCCATGGGTACAGGACAAGTTGGTCGATGTCCGCTGCCGAGGTGAAAACCTCTTTGGCAAGCCCATGGCTGAAAAGGCTGCAGAACTCGAGACCGAGACTCTGACCCAGACTAGGCTGTCCAGAAAAACCTCTGCCCCTTCTCAGAAGAAGAAGGGCTCGGGGAAAAAAGACCTTTTACCCGAGGAAGTCATCTGCCTATAAACAATACCCTCATTATCAGGCCTCTGCAGCTCCCCAACAGAGTCAGCAGGCCAAGGGGCAGGGTCATGGGCCCCGTAGGCAGAAGGCCCCCAAGCCACCAACACCGGCCCCTGCTCAGCAGGGTGGGGGTTTTTGACTCAGAAAGCATAGCCTCTTCTCCTCAACTGGCTTCTCTCAGCACAGGAGGCCGGCTGGCCCACTTTGCCCACAGGTGGTCAGCCGTCACATCAGATACCTGGGTGCTTCATATAGTCCAAAAGGGCTGTCTTCTCCATTTTCACCAGGTACCTCCCTCCTATTTTCCAGGGGAGCCTCCAAGACTCCCTCTGCACAGGGATCTACTCCTTCAGGAGTTAGCAAGTCTACTAAAGGAACAGGCTGTGGAACCGGTGCCCCACCACCTGAGAGGTCACGGCTTTTATTCCAGGTACTTTCTGGTACCAAAAAGAACAGGAGGCCTCAGACCCATCCTAGACTTGCGCAACCTCAACAAGTTCCTGGAGAGGGAAAAGTTCAAGATGCTTACCCTTGGAATCCTGCTGCCCTACCTCCAGCAGGGAGATTGGCTATGCTCCTTAGATCTCAAGGATGTTTATACTCACATCCTTATTCATCCAGACCACAGACAATATCTCAGATTTGTTGTGGGAGGAAACCACTATCAGTACAGAGTACTACCCTTTGACCTGACCTCCGCTCCCAGGGTGTTCACCAAGTGCCTGGCAGTGGTGGTGGCCTACCTAAGGCTTCAAGGTCTCTTTGTGTTTCCGTACCTGGACGACTGGCTCATAAGGGGCCAGTCTTCCCAGGAGGCCAATCAAGCCACCCTTCGTACTGTGGCTCTGCTTCAGCACTTGGGGTTTGTCATAAACTTCGCAAAGTCCACTTTGCTCCCGTCCCAGAACTTAGAATTCATAGGAGCAAGGCTGGACATTCTTCAGGCAAAGGCTTTTCTGCCAATGGACAGAGCCCACAGGCTGATGGATCTAGTCAGGCAGTTTCACAGCAATTCCCTGGTCTCTGCCAGGCAATTCCTGAGACTACTCGGCCATGTGGCTTCCACGGTTCATGTAACCCCCAATGCCCGTCTGCACTCAGTGGCATCAAGCCACAGGGAGCCTAGCGGACTCAGTAAGAATATCCGACCTGCTCATCTCCTCTCTGCAATGGTGGCTTCATCTTCCGAATCTGGTACTCGGAGTGGTTTTTCAATCCCCTCCGCCTTCTCAAGTGCTGATGACAGATGCTTCTCTTCTAGGTTGGGGAGCGCATTGCCAAGGGACATGTACTCAGTGTCTCTGGACCCCTTGGGAGGCTGCTCAACAGATAAACTTCCTGGAGCTACGGGCAATACGCCTAGCTCTGAGAGCCTTCTCCCACCTCGCCTCTCACCAGTCTGTACTAGTCCAGACGGACAATCAAGTTACCATGTTCTACGTGAACAAACAAGGAGGCACAGGCTCCTTCCTTCTATGTCAGGAGGCACAACGGCTGTGCTCTTGGGCCGTCGATCACGGAATCCTCCTCTAGGCTGTCTACCTCCCAGGTCAAGAAAATTACCTGGTGGACAGACTGAGCAGGATCCTGCAACCATACGAATGGAGATTGAACCCGTTGGTGGTTCAGCAGATCTTTCTCAGGTGGGGCCTCCCCACCATGGATCTTTTCGCCAGTCCTCTGAACCGGCAACTCCCGAGATTCTGCTCCAGACAACCGCATCCTCTCAGAGTAGCAGCAGATGCATTTCTGATCTCATGGTCCACAGGCCTACTGTATGCGTTTCATCCCACGCCACTAGTGTCCAGAACACTGTTCAAAGTCCTCAAGGACGGGGCCTCAATGATCCTGATAGCACCCAGGTAGCCGAGGCAACCGTGGTTCCCGCTTCTGCTGCAACTGGCGGTGGACACCCCTCTTCCTCTGGGGTTTCAGCCCGATCTCCTGTCTCAGGATCAGGAGACTCTCTTGCACCCCAACCTCCAGTCCCTTCATCTGATGGCCTGGCTGCTGAAAGGGTAGTCCTGGCTCCCCTACTACTGCCTCGAGAGGTGGAAGATGTAGCCTTAGCCTCTAGACGGCAATCCACCAGGAAATCCTACGCTCTTAAGTGGCGTAGATTCTCCGCATGGTGTGCTCAGCACGGCGAGAATCCCTTCTCGTGCTTGGTAGCGGTAGTATTGCAATATTTGCTTTACCTCTCCAATCTAGGCCTTAAGTCCAACTCTGTCAGGGTTCACCTCAGTGCTCTCTCAGCACACCACTCACCGGTGGAGGGAAGGCCTCTTTCCAACCACCCTTTGGTGGCTCGTTTTCTCAGAGGCCTCCTTCTGCTTAAGCCTCCTTTCCCTCCACCAGCCCCTGAGTGGGATCTGAATGTGGTCTTACAGCGGATTACTTGTCCGCCCTTTGAACCTATGGCTACCTGCCCTCTGTTTTCTCTCCTGGAAAACCTTGTTTTTGGTAGCTCTTACCTCTGATAGGCGAGTGAGTGAACTGCAGGCACTAGTGTCTGATCCCCCTTACACTAGGTTCTACAGGAATAGGGTAGTCTTACGGACTCACCCTAAGTTTCTTCCTAAGGTTGTCTCCGCTTTTCACCTCAATCAGGAGGTGGTTCTTCGGACCTTCTTTCCCAGGCCGCATGCCAACTGGGCTGAGATGGTCCTGCATACCCTGGACTGTAGGAGGGCGTTGTCCTTCTACCTTGACCGTACGCGGGAGCATCGGAGGGCTGTTCAGCTCTTCGTTTCTTTTGACCCCAATAAGTTGGGGCTACCTGTCTCCAAGCTTACTTTGTCCATTTGGGTCGCTGACTGTATCGCCTGGGCTTATGGGGCAGCTGGCCTCTCGTTGGAGGGTCGAGTCATGGCTCATCGTGTCAGGGCGAAGGCTGCGTCAGTGGCTCATCTCCGCTCTGTTCCGTTGGCAGACATCTGCCGGGCCACTACTTGGTCTTCAAGCCAGACTTTTGCGGCCCATTACTGCCTTGAGAGGGAGTCCCGCAGGGACAGTGCTTTCGGACAGGCAGTACTCCATAATCTCTTTGGGGTTTAGGCAACTCCTACCCTCCGGCCCTGGTGTTGGGCTACCGGTCGGGGGTGTTCTCAGAGAAGATTCCTTCCTTACGTGCTGCCGAGCTAGAGGGAGCTCATTTTTTTGGCTTGAGGTCTCCGGTAGCCTTAAGCTGGGGAGTCCCATATGTGAGGACTGCCTTCCTGCTTGGTCCTGGAGAAAGAGTAGTTACTCACCTGTAACAGGTGTTCTCCAGGAGCAGCAGGAATCAGTCCTCACAACCCTCCCTCCTCCCCTTGGAGTTGCAGTCATATGATTTATTTTGCTAATTTTTTGCTGTCTTTTAGCTATGTCATCAGACTGAGCAAGATGGCACCCTTGGGCGGGAAGGGGACCGCGCATGCGCGCTGCAATTCCCAAAGGCTTTCTTTGAAAGCTGGGGAAATGCTCCGCACGAGGGCTTCGTCGGCGCCGACGTCACCCATATGTGAGGACTGATTCCTGCTGCTCCTGGAGAACACCTGTTACAAGTGAGTAACTACTCTTTATAGCAATCTAATAACATTCTTGTATGCTGTTGGCCTATTTTACTAATTATTCTTCACAGTGCTACAGCTTGCAGTCTCCTGGCTTGTCATTGAAACCTGCTTAACACATATGGCTTAAACCAGAAGTATGTTAATGTTGTCACTGTCTTCCTATGTTGCTATTATTCTTTGCATCAACATTATATCAATTTTGCTTATAGTTTCTAGATGGACATTGACTGCATGGTTATCATGTTTTTGATTCCTTCATTCTGTACAAAATCTTTCTCCTGCATATTTTTTCAATGAGTGAAATATTTCTGAACTGCCCAATCAGCTGAGTGTTTTTCTTTTTGATTCATATCAAAAATTTAGCATGCTCTTGGACTATCACAGCCTGTTTATATGATGCTAAATATTTACCGCGCAATAGTTATTTTCATTCTGGCTATGCATTTGCCCTTTCACTTCAATTTTCTTACAACATTGTATTTGAAGGAGAAATTCTAGCATCACCTTAAAAGAGTTCACAAAGGAGTTTTGGGAAAAAGGATAGTGGGGTGTAGCCAGCATTAATAATAATGAGGGAGGGGCGCCGATCTATAGGTTGCAGTGGGGCACCAGAAATCGTAGAACTGGCCCTGTGTCCATAGTGTGTATGAGAAGATTGCTCCTTACTTCAATGATGCACGTTACAAGGCTTGGCAAAAAGTACGAGTTTTTATTGGCCCAGGAGCCAGGAAGCCTGATTGCTGATATTGGTAAGTTAGTTTACATGCTGTTTTTCAACTATATTTGTTTATAAACCAAAAATGTATATGCACAAGGTCTATGACAGAGTTTTCTTTTCCCATGATATTCAACCACATAGACAAGGTTCCTATAATTTCAGAATTCTGTGAAATGTGGCCAAATTTCCCTCTGGCTGAGAAATCATTCCTTCTACTCTTCCTCCCATACTCCTCCCAATCCCAAATTCCCAGCTTTCGTCCCTTTGCCCTCCATCTCTCCCCCACAGCCAGTAACCTTCCCCTAGCTCCCAGTGGTTTTCTGCTACAGGCAGCTGCCAACACTATAACTCTCCTACTCATGGTTGCATGGTTCTGAGAGCAGCCAAGTATTGGTGTACTCTGCTCTCACAGGAAAAGACTTATTACCAGCACCATGCAATGCCCAGGTAGCTATAAACAACAGAACTGAAATAGTGGTTGTCACTGAGATTGATGGAGTAGGTAGCAGTTAGGAGGAGGAGAAGACCAGAAGCTGTTGAGGGAGAGGAAGATGGTTGTGGCTGACACAGAAAGGCACGAGGAAAGAGAATAGGATGACCAGAAGCTTGATTAGCTGGGAAATGAGTTAGGGGAGGGCAGGGCAGTTTTCAATGTGATAGGGAGAAGGTAGACTGAAGAGAGAGTAGGATTGAAGAGAAGAATGATGCAGCTTGGGAGGTTAATCATAAGCTTTGTTTTTCATTTAACGTGGGAGCTAATCACCTGTGGTGCTGAGTTACTGCAGATTAGTGACTCCTATGAAAATTAAGATGTGGTAAATTCCAACATTTTTCAGCAGCTTAATAACTACCACCCTAAGTTAGATGTTTCATACTGTGCAGTCTGCTTGGAATCTAACTTATACATTTAGCAAATAGAAACATAGAAACATAGAAATATGACGACAGAAAAAGACCACATGGCCTATCTAGTCTGTCCTTCCATAACAACTACAACAGTCCCCTTTTTACCTTTAGAGATTCTCTGTGTTTGTCCCATGCTTTTTTGAATTCAGTTACTGTCCTCATCTCTACCACCTCCACTGGGAGACTATTCCACAGATCCACTACTCTTTCCGTAAAGAAATATTTCCGCATATCACTCCTGAATCTATCTCCCTTCACCCTCATCCCATGTCCCCTCGTAGCAGAACTTGCTTTCAATTGAAAGAGGCTCTCTCCCTGAACATTTATGCCATGAGGTATTTAAACATCTCAATCATATCACCTCTATCCTGCCTTTCCTCTAAGGTGTACATATTAAGATCCTTCAGTCTGTCCTCATATGCTTTATAATGAAGACCACTAACCATTTTAGTAGCCACCCTCTGCACCGACTCCATCCTGTTCACATCCATTTGAAGGTGCGGTCTCCAGAATTGCACACTATACTCCAAATGAGGTCGCACCAAAGACTTATACAGAGGCATTATCACCTCCTTTTTTCTGCTAGCCATTCCTCTCTGTATGCACCCAAGCATCCTTCTAGCTTTTGCCGTCACCTTTTCTACCTGTTTAGCTACTTTAAGATCATCAGACACAACCACGCCTAGGTCCCGCTCTTCTTTAGTGGACAAAAGTACTTCACCCCCTATACTATATTGCTCCCTTGGATTGCTGCAGCCCAAATGCATGACCTTGCATTTTTTAACATTAAATCCCAGCTGCCAAATTCTAGACCATTCTTCAAGCTTAGCTAGATCTCTCCTCATGTTATCTACCCCTTCCTGGGTGTCTACTCTATTGCAGATTTTGGTATCATCAACAAAGAGGCAAACCTTACCTGAAAGCCCTTCCGCTATATCACTAACAAAGATGTTAAAAAGAATCGGACCAATGACAGATCCCTGGGGCACACCACTGATAACATCCTTCTCCTCAGAGTGAGCTCCATTTAGTTGTACACTTTGTTGCCTCCCACCCAACCAATTTCTAACCCAAGCAGTAACTTTAGGGTGCATCCCTAGGGTGCTCAGTTTGTTTATAAGTCGCTTGTGAGGAACAGTGTAAAAGGCTTTACTGAAATCTAAATACACCACATCTAGGGATCTCCCTCTGTCCATCTCCCTGGTCACCCAGTCAAAGAAATCAATCATATTTGTCTGACAAGATCTGCCTCTGGTGAATCCATGCTGCCTCGGATCCTGTAATCCGCTGGACTCCAGAAACCTCACTATTTTCTCTTTCAGCAGCGTTTCCAATAATTTCCTCACCACTGAAGTTAAACTAACCGGCCTGTAGTTTTCAACCACATCCTTACTTCCGCTTTTGTGTAAAGGCACCACATGAGCCTCTCTCCAGTCCTTTGGCACCACTCCCGACTCCAACGAGGCATTGAAAAAGTCAGTCAGTGGAGCTGCTAGAACGTCCCCAAGTTCCCGCAGTATTCTCGGGTGTATCCCATCCGGTCCCATCGCTTTGTCTACTTTAAGTTGAGATAGTTTCTCACGAACACAGTCTTTTGAAAATTGTTCAAGATGTCCTTTGCTTCTGTTCCTATTTGTGGGTGTTTTCTGAGGTCCTGCTCCTGGTTCTTCATCTGTGAACACAGAACAAAAATATTTGTTAAGCAATTCCGCTTTATCCTTATCAGCTTCTACATATTCCTCCCCTGCACCCTTGAGTCTGACAATACCACTCTTGCCCTTCCTCTTCTCACTAATATATCTGAAAAATGTCTTATCCCCCCATTTTATTGCATTGGCTATTTCCTCCTCCTTTTGAATCTTTGCCTTCTTGACTACTTTGCTAGCTTCTCTAAGTTTTTCCAAATACAGATGCCTGTCTTCCTCTCTCTGTGATCTCTTGTATTTCATGAAGGCCTCCCTCTTTTTCTTCTCTTTTTCAGCTACTTCTTTCGAAAACCATAGTGGTCTCCTTTTCCTTTTACCTTTATTTACCATTTTAACAAAAAGGTTGGTTTCCCTTAAAATAGCCCCTTTCAGTTTTTCCCACTGTTTTTCTACATCCCTCAACTGGTCCCATCCAACTAACGACTCCCTGAGGTATTGGCCCATCTTCGCAAAGTTAGTCTTCCTAAAGTCTAAGATCCTCGCCTTTGAATGGATTCTAACAGCCCTAGTCCTAATACTGAACTACGCCATCTGGTGATCACTGGATGCAAAATGATCTCCCACTACAACATCAGAAACACTTTCACCATTGGTAAGCACCAAGTCCAGTATGGCCCCTTAACGTGTGGGGTCTGTTACTAATTGCCTGAATAGTTCTGAGGTAGGCTATGGCCTAGCATGGCCTGCTACTATGAAAGGCCTGTAAGTTAGGCCTTGATCCTAACTCCCATTATAGCTAGAAAAGAACCAAAAATCTGTGAAAAATAAGAAAACTGTTTTAAAATGCTTAATAAGAAGTTTTCATGAATTCATAAGTCTTCTATTATTCTCTTGTGTGTGAAAGAACAGAAATGTAACAGTATATGCATTCCAGAAGCCGAAGTTAACCTTGCAGTAGTAAAGTAACGATATTTAGAACTGTACCATTGTTCAAGCAATCCTAAAGGAGGGGTTCGGTTGCTAGGCTCCGGAGGGATTTCTAATTGGACAAATGAAGGGAATGTATAACCAATGGAAAGTTTGCATGTATCGAGTTGGAACCAATAGAAAATTCTCATGTATCAAACTGAAAAAGAGGTATAAAAAGTTATGTCTCTGTATAAACCTTTGCTCAGTTCCTTTTGAAGCTTTGACTGACTGGGCCTGTGCACAATAAACTGACTTGGACCCTGTCAATCGACTCCTGGACTTATTCATTGATTGCACTTTGCTACAGCAGTTCTCCCTGTAGAGAATCCAGGATCTCCTTACTTCTAGATGATACTGCAGCAGGAATGTGCCAATCAACATCTGGCATATTGAAATCTCCTATCAGTAGCACTTCCCCTTTCCTAGCAATGCTGTGCATGTCTTCAATTAACTCTCTGTCCACCTCTTCCTCTTGTGAGGGAGGTCTGTATATCACACCAATGTAAATAGATTTCTCTTTCCCTCTTTCTAGTTTAACCCACAATGCCTCCCCTCTCCTTTTTAAGCTCTGTAATTCCAAAGCTTTAATAGTAGTTTTTACATATAGTGCCACTCCACCTCCCCTACTTCCTAACCTGTCCTTTCTGAATAAAGTATAGCCAGGTATAGTTACATCCCAATCAGGTTAGACTAGCCAGAGTAGTCTTATCTGCTTTTCTTTTCCTGTTAAGCTTTACTCTGTGTATGCATATACATTTAATTCATGCCTAAAGATTAATGGTGCCAGAAAGGTTATTGTATGACTCACTGAGCCTGTTTTCCAGTTGCACAATATACTAGCTAAGAGCCAAGCAGCTCTAGAGCGCCAAAATTCCCTCGATTCGCCTCCTGAAAAACCTCCTACCTCACAGGGTTAAAATGGAAGACACAATCATCAGGTTAACGTGCCTTCTCCTACTTATTATAACACTACCATCCAATATACTGGCCCTCACCACCTCACAAAACCACATTCCTATTGTACTATCTAGTGAGAGAAGATGGTCAGGAGACCCCTATTACAGCCCACGTGGGGCTAACCTCCTGCATCGCAACCTCCTACTACATGTCCCACTACAACACAACACGAAAACCAGACAAACCAAAAATGTCTACCCTAGTACCATGAAGTGTGCACTTATAAATGCCCGCTCACTTCGAAACAAGTGGCCAGTGATCACGGACATAATAATAGCCCACAAGCTAGACATTCTCATGGTCACTGAAACATGGCTCTCAGCGGAAGACAATATCATCCTCAACCAGCTTCTCCCACCTAACTTTACAGCCTTCACTGGACACAGACAAAACAAAAAAGGCGGAGGAGTAATTATCATCACCAAAGCCGACCTACAGTTTCAGATGGACGAATCCAACAGTAACAACCATCTAGAAACAGTATCAATTTCAAATAACATATGCTCCATAAACCTAGTCTATAGATCACCGTCCGGAGACCCAGACGACCTAGCGACCATAATAAATCTGGCATCCTTCACCCAGGGTCCAAATAAACCTAATTGGATCATAGGAGATATCAACCTACCATCAGTACAGGACACTCAAGCAACAGCATTCCTAGACGCCCTAGATAGCCTAGGATACACGCAAATGGTGCAAGAACCTACTCATGAGAAAGGCAATATCCTCGACCTCATATTCGCACCGCGACTAATTTTGGATCAACCACAAAGCATCGTGCTATCAATAACTGCAGTCCCTTGGACCGACCACAAACTCATCACCTTTCAGATGCCCACCACTAACTGTTCCCACAAGACAAAAACGGATAAAAGCAGGCCCGCTAACTCAGCGACCAGAAGTTTCCACCCATTCAACAGAGAACGCATCCTCACTGAAATGGACACACTCTTTGATGACACCTCACTAAGCCTAGAAGAGTTGATCTCTTCCTGGAACAGAAAACTCAGCTCAATCGCTGTCCGCCCTCCAACGAACAAGAACCCAAAGAAGAGATCTACAGCCCCATGGTTCACAGCCGAATTAAAAGACTCACTAACCATTTTAAGAAGGCTAGAAAAACGATGGAGAAAGTCACGCACCAGCAGTGACCAATCAGCTTACTTCCAACACCTGGCGGAGCATCGTAAAGCCATCACAGATAAAATCAGACAACACCACACAGACACCCTGAAACGGTCATTGAATAAACCTCATGACCTGTTTAACTTAGTTAAAACGCTTGCCAAAGAACCAACCCCGGAGCACCACAGCATGATCCACCCACAAGACTATGCAATTTACATGCAATCTAAAATGTGCAAGACTAATAAAATATTAATACCAGACCCTCTTGATGAACAAGACTACCCAGTATCACTAACATCCTTCTTCACTCCCTCAAAGAGAACTATCGAAGATACCATTCTAGCTCTAAATACAACCACTGCACACACAGACCCTTGCCCTGCACACTGGATAAAGGACCTGCGATGTGACATATCTCCAATTATAACAAAAATCTTAAACCATTCCTTCACCACTGGCTCTTTCCCAACCACGCTCAAGCAGACCTCTGTAAGACCGCTGTTAAAGAACACCAAACTGGATCCTCAAAAGGTTGAATCCTATAGGCCCATATCTAGCATACCTATGCTAGCAAAAATCATCGAGAAAATAGTGCACAGGCAATTACAGGATCATATAGACACCTCAGCTCCACTGGATCCGGCTCAACATGGTTTCAGAGAGTCACATGGAGTAGAAACGCTACTCACAACTCTCCTCAACAACATAATCTCAGGTGTGGATAACATACGCCAGGGTTTCGCTCTTGTCTTTCTAGACATAGCAGCGGCTTTTGACTCGGTATGCCACGAAATTCTCATCTGCCGGCTAAGGGAAAAAGGCATCTGTGGAACAGCACTCGAATGGTGCAAATCTTACCTGTCCGATAGATGGCAGCATGTCAGAGTCGACGGGGATACATCTGAACCTTTCCAACAAAGTCAAGGTGTACCTCAAGGATCCTCTTTATCTGCATTGATGTTTAATATATACATTCAACCCATCTGCGACATCATCAAATCCTTTAATGTCAGTTACATGATATATGCAGACGACGTGCTACTATATATGCCAATATCATTGGATTGCCTAGACCTTACCCCGCTGACTAACTGCTTTGACACCATATCAGAGTGGCTCCTATCACAAAACCTGAGAATACAACACAAAAAGACAGAAGTCCTGTTCGTCTCGAGGAACACCAACTTCACCCCTCCTAGTTGTATTAACGTAAAGGATGCCCAACTCCAAGTTAAACCGGCGATACGCTACCTGGGAGTAACGCTGGACCAAAACCTTGACATGAAGAACCACATAGCCAACACAGTCAAGGCAATCTACTTTAAAATCAGATCCCTCAGACACCTACGCATGCTACTTGAACCGGATGATTTCCGTACCATTTATCAAGCCCTTATACTCCCCCATTTCGACTTCTCAAACTCCATACTACAAGGACTCCCCCGGTCCACCCTGAACCCCCCTGCAATTAGCCATGAATAGTGCAGCGAGGGTACTCCTCGGGGCATCCAGGAGAGATCACCTAACACCCCTTCTAAAACAGCTACACTGGCTCCCCATTCAAGCAAGGATCAGTTTCAAGACCTTACTGCTAACATTCAAAGCGGCTAAGGGGCTCACCTCTTCCTCTCTCTCCAACCTCATACAACCACTTGCACCAAACAGGCCACGAAGAACAGCAGAATTAAACACACTAATTATCCCAAATGACACCACAAGATGCACTAGATCAACAGCCAACAGAGCCTTCCGACTCTGCGCCCCGACTTTATGGAACAACTTACCAGCACAAATCAGAGCAGTACCCAACTTGAGTCAGTTCAGAAAGGCACTAAAACATTTCCTCTTCCTTAAATATCTCAATGACAGCTCCGAACATAACCCCCAGGCGAATAGCTTGAGTGGTCAAACAAACAGACCCTCATAACAGGCCAACTTCTCAATGAAATAACAAGCAGTTCCAAGTACTATTGTACCACCTTTGTATATAGTTAACCATGATATCCCTTATCAGATAACCCTCCATTGTATTTAGTTTCCCCTATTTTCGCCAAGTTATACTTCCTGTTAAATGTAACTGACCAGACATATGTAAACTGTCGGATGTTTTCTGTTCAATGTAAACCGCGCTGATGTCTAATAGTGCGGTATATAAGAATTGTTAATAATAATAATAATAATAATAATAAATAATAATAAATAATAATAATCATGGTTTTCTGTGAACCATGTTTCTGTAACTGCCACTAAATCCAAGTCAGCCAGTCCCACCAAAGTTTCAACATCAGGGATCTTATTTCCCATGCTATGGGTATTTATACACACTGCTTTCCATATGTTACCCCTGTTACCCATTTCCATAAAGTTATTTAATGTATCACCTACCTGGGGGCTTTCACTTACCTGGGGGCTTTCTTCACCCATCCCCAACGAATCTAGTTTAAAGCCCTCTTCAGTAGATTAGCCAGTCTACTACTGAAGACGCGTTGACCTTTCTTGGACAGATGGATGCCATCTCTGCTCTGCAACCCTTGGAACAGCATCCCATGGTCTAGGAAACCAAAATGCTCTCGATGACACCATCCACGCATGAATATCACCACTTAAACATATAAGTTAGATAAGAACCTAAGAAATGCCATACAGGGTCAGATCAATGCCCATCAAGCCCAGTATCTTGTTTCCAACACTGGCCAATCCAGGTCACAAGTACCTGGCAAGTTCCCAAAAAGGCACACGGGTCCTGCAATGCTTGTCCTGGGCTAAGCTTTGGATTTCCTGGGACTTCTAATGGTTTATGGGCCTTTCCTCCAGGAACTTGTCCAAACCTTTTTTAAACTCGGCTACACTAACAGCTTTTACTATATCCTCCAGTAATGAATTCCAGAATTTGATTACACATTGAGTGAAAAAATATTTTCTCTTATTAGTCATTAATGGGTTACATTGTAGCTTCATTGCGTTTCCCCTAGCCTTTATACTTTTTGATGGTGTAAGCAACCAATCTACATTTACCTATTTCATTCCATTCAGTAATTTATAGACTTCTATCATATCTCCCCTGAGCCATCTCTTTTCCAAGTTGAAAAGCCCTAACCTTTTAAGCCTTTCCTCATAGCGGTATCTTTCCATCCCATTTACCATTTTGGTCACTCTTTTCTCTGTACCTTTTCTAATTCCACATATATCCTTTTTAAGATATGGTGACCGGAATTGCACACAATATTCAACGATACAGAGGCATTATAATATCATTTATTCTCCATTCCTTTCCTTATGATTCCTAGCATTCTATTTGCTTTCTTGTCCGTTGCTGCACACTGGGTGGAGATTTTCATTGTATTATCCATGATGATGCTTAAATCTTTTTCCTGGGTTGTGGTTCCTAATGGGGAACCTTGCATCGTGTAACCATAGTTTGGGTTGCTATTTCCTAGGTGTATCACTTTGCACTTGTCCACATTACATTTCATCTGCCATTTGGACATCCAGTCTTCCTAGTTATCAAGGTCCTCTTGCAATTTTTCAAAATCCTCATGCATTTTAACAACTTTGAATAATTTTGTGTCATCTGCAAATTTGATTACATCACTCGTTATTCCCATTTCCAGGTCATTTATGAATATGTTAAAAAGCAGCGGACCCAGCACAGATCCCAGGGGGACTTTGCTATTTACCTTTCTCCATTGAAGAAATTGGACATTTCACCCTACTCTCTGCTTTCTATCTTTTAACCAGCTCCTGATCCACAGTAGTACACTGCCTCTAATCCCATAACATTTTAATTTGGCCAAGAGTCTCTCATGGGAGATGTTGTAAAAAGGCTTTCTAAAAATCCAGATACACTATATCAACCAGCTCGCCTTTGTCTGCCTGTTTATTCACATCTTCAAAAAAATATAAGATTCATAAAACAAGACTTTCCTTGGCTAAATCTGTTTGCTTTCTCCCATTAAACCATGACACTCTACATGTTCAGTAATTTTATTCTTTATAATGATTTCTAACATTTTGCCCAGTACTGATGTCAGGCTCACTGGTCTGTAGTTTCCCGGATCATTCCTGGAACCCTTTTTAAAAATTAGCATTACATTGGCTATTCTCCAATATTCAGGTACTACTAATGATTTTAATGATAGTTCACAGATTACTAATAGCAGGTTTGTAATCTTATATTTCAGTTCTTTCAACACCCTTGGATGTATACCATCTGGTCTCAGTGATTTACTACGCCTCAGTTTATCAAATACTTGTAATACATCTTCCCAGTTTAGTGATTATTTCTTTCAGTTCTTCCAATATATCACCTTGAAATACCATTTCAGGCATGGGTAGCTTCCCTACATTTCCCTTAGTAAAGACTAAAGCAAAGAATTCATTCACTGTCTCCACTATGGTATTGTCCTTCCTTAGTGCCCCTTTTACCCTTCTATCATCCAAGGGTCCAACTGATTCTCTCGCAGGTGTTTTGCTACAAATGCATTTGAAAAAAAATTTATTATGCATTTTTTCTTCCACAACAAGCTTTTTTTGAAATTCTGTGTTTGCCTGCTTTATCATTGCCTTGCATCTAACTTGCCAGTGCTTATGTTTCCCATTTTTGTCATTTGGCTCCTTTATCCATTCCTGAAAGATGCTTTTTTGGCTACAACAGCTTCTCTGACATTGCCTTTAAACCATAGTATATGATGGCAGACAAAGACCAGCATGGTCCATCTAGTCTGCCCAGCAAGGTGGCAAGAGTAGGTGCGCCCGTTGCTCCGTGCAGGTTGCCCCTCCGCATGCCTCTGTTTAGAGGTTTACCCAGCGCTCTGTGCAGGTCACTTCGACTTAAGATATCCGAGACAGTTACGTTTATTTTGATTTTATCTTGTAGAAAGAGATCCACTGTGTCTGTCCCATGTCCTTTTGAATTCTGTCACTGTATTTGCCCCAACCACTTCCATCGAGAGGGCATTCCAAGCATCCACATCCTTTCAGTGAAAAAGTATTTCCTGACGTTGCCTTTCAGTTTAGCCCCCTTGCAGCTTCATGTTATGCCCTCTAGTATTACAGCTTCCCCATCTTTGAAAAAGGGTTGTTTTTTCATTAATATTCCTTAACCATGCTGGCAGGTTTTTTTGGCCGCCTTTCCACTTTTCTTAAAGCATGGAATACATCTCTTCTGAGCTTCCAAGATAGTATTTTTAAACAACGCCCATGCTTGATGTAAATCTTTAACCTTTGCAGCTGCTCGTTTTAGTTTTTTCTTAACTATCTTCCTCAGTTTATCATAGTCTCCCTTTTGAAAATTAAAAGGTAGTACTGTGGATTTCCTTGCCGTCCTGCTTCCATTTATTAAATCAAATGTGATCATGCTATGATCACTATTGCCAAGTGGATTAGGTGTCCATTATTCAATTGTGATGGCTATGTGCTGCTATGCTGCATAGTTGTTGCTGCTGACCTCTAACCCTGGATATTCATTGCCGGGGTCATATGTGGCCCTGGCATTGAATATCCAGGATCACTGCATAACCTCCGACACCGCAGAGGTTAACCGGGTAGCAGCGATATCGCACCGCTACCCATTTAGCTCCCGCGAGTAAAAGTAGGCCAGCTTTTGCAGTGCCTAGTTTTACCTGTAGATCGCTAACCAGGTAGCGGTGCAATATTGCTGCTTCCCAGTTAGCAACTGTCGTCACACATGATATGCCCTGGAATGCCATGACACACCCCGATGCTAAGCAGTTAGCATAGGGGCATATAGTGGCATTAGTTGGGGATATTCAATGACACTAACCATGTTTGTGCCATTGAATACCCCGTTCAGCGACATTTACATGGTTTACAGGTCTGTAAACTGTGTAAATGCCATTTAATATCGGGCCCTAGGTCCAAAATAGCTTCCGCTCTTGTCAGTTCATGAATCAGCTGTTCCAAGAAGCAGTCATTTATTTTACTAGAAACGTTATCTCTCTAGCATGTCCTGCTGTGACACTGACCCAGTCGATGCCAAGGTCATTGAAATCACCCGTAATTACTGTGTTGTAACTTTTGTTAGCGTTCCTGATTTCTCTTCGCATTTCATCATTATTCATCTATTCATTCTGGCCAGGCAGTCAATAGTACACCTCCACTGCCATCATCTTCAGCTTTTTAGATGGGATGTCTATCCATAGAGATTCTACAGTGTATTTTGTTTCATGCAAAACTTTAATCCTATTTGGCTCAATCCCCTCTCTAATAGGGCGCAAGCCTTCCACCAATTTGATCTACCCTATCATTTGCGATATAGTTTGTACTGTCGCGCCCCATGCCCAGGCGGTCGCCTATAGGCCGGGACGTGCCTTTGTATTGTCCTTGAATAAGGAATCCAGAGCCGAGGCTTCTGGGAGTTGTAGTTGTGAGGTCTCAAACAATAAAGTTGTGACTCGAGGGTTTTAGGCAAACACAGGAATTTTTATTTTCCTTTCCAAAAGAGCATTCAAAAACTCAACGCATGGCAAAATAAATGGGATTCGTCTCCACACAAAAATTCTAACAAAAAGGATGCTTTTTACCGGAACAGAACACTACAACTGCTTCTATCAGCTTTAAGCACAAATAGCTGTTTCCTTTTAAACTTTCAGGATTCAAAAATAAAGCTTCCACTGCTTCTGCCAGCTTTAAGCATATGTAACTGTTTCTTTCAAAGCTTCCAGTATTCAAAATAAAACTTTAACTGCTTCTGTCAGTTTTACTCAGACAATTTGTTTCTAGGATTTTCTCCTTTTAAAACCTAGCACTTTTACGCTGTTTTCTTACAAAGAGAGCAATCCATTAATGATTCTACAGACTCCTGGTCAGAATCATAATCCTCTGTTTGCATTTCTTCATAACCTGTGTCTGTTATATCTGGGTTTAAATCAGCTTGCAAAAACTCAGGCTTAATCTCTTCTAACAGCTCTAGGACCTTTCTCCAGTGAGACTTCTCTTTGTACTCAGGGTTCTTAGCAGGCACATGGAGATTCTTTTCTTTCATTAACCGGCACAGAGCCTCTAACTGGCTCACAGTACTTTTATTTACAATTCTATTCACACACCTTTTGGGAGTTGGCAGTTTTCCAGCAGGTTCATGAGCTGCTGCTATCGTACCTTGCTCCTTGTCAGTAGCTCTCCCAGGCAAAACCCTCCTGCCTTCAGAATCAGCTGCAGTTCCCCTGCAGTACTGACTTCCTTCTGGACCGTGGCTCCCTGTGTGCTGGTTTCCTTTGGAATTCTCTCTGGTGCTGACCCTGGTAACTCTTTGTCCTTCAGCTCCCCTGAAGTTTCTTTCTCCTTCTGCACCCCTGGTGGTCCTTCCGTTTCCCTGGTGGTCTCTCCCCACTCTTCTAGTCCCCTGGGCTTATATGAGTGTACCTGAACTATCGGGCCGTGCTCCTCCCCCAAGTGCCTCTCATTAACTTCACAGCTTGCCTCAGAGCTTGGGCGTGGTCTGTACCCAGCAACTATGTGTGTTTTTTTTCTCTTTGCCTGCAGTCTGAAAACCACTGCTTTCTGGCCTGTCTCTTTCCTTAAAGGTAAAAGCCTGTTTTTCTTCCAGTTCCATAGGCTCAGATACACTTTTCCCATCACAGTACCCAGGTATCACAATGTCACATTGGTTGTCCTCCTTCCACTAGGTCTCGATGCCAATCATATCTATCACGGTGTATTAATGGGACTCCCTAAACAAGCGATTCGCAGACTACAACTAGCACAAAACACAGCAGCAAGAGTCATCACACAAACGCCATTAAAGGAACACGTTACACCAATTTTAAAAGAATTACACTGGTTACCAGTAGCCAACAGGATACAATTTGAAATTTTACAAACAATATTCAGGACTCTTCAAAATGAATCTCCATCAAGCTTAAGATCATTAATTCATACCAACCCGGAAACTAGACTAAGAAGAAGCAACAGTAAAAACACATTATCAGTCCCCTCAATCTTCAGAAACAGCAAGGTAACAACAATTAAGAGGGCATTCTCTTTATACGCTCCAACGCAGTGGAACTCTCTCCCAGACAACATAAGGGACACTAAAGATCAAAACAACTTCCACAAGCTCATAAAAACTTTCCTATTCAGAGAACATTTTGGAGAATCAATTACTTAAAACAAATTAATCCTGGCTACCTAAGGATTTTACATTTAATTTCTATATCACACAATACTTCTCCCGAAACAAGACACAGGACATGTTTCCATATCAGGAACAATCAAATCAATCTAACTCTTAATTAACATTTAGCTAAGATCAAGCTATATTTACTCAAATACTACATGTAATTAGTTGATTGTTATCCCTAGTTATTTTTACGTTTCTAATCTTTTTTTTTTTCAATTGTTTTACTACAACACACTTGTTATAACGTTCCATGTAATGTATGTATGTTTTAATACAATTTTGAGTTCAATGTAAACCCTTGATTTATGAAAGGCGGTATATAAGCACGTATAAATAAATATCTTACCTTTCATTTAGTGCTATATATTCTAGCTCTCCCATCTTATTTCTTAGACTTCTAGCATTTGCATATAGGCATTTTAGAGGTTGTATTTTATTCATATTAATATGATTATCAGTTGATGGGGTAATTTGGAATCTTTCAGATAGTGTCATCGCCCCCAGAATACCCCCAAATCCCACCCCCTTTTTGGATTGATAATTTTGGCCATATAATATTTTGAATGTCAAAAAGTATCTGTTCAAGTGGCCTGGATTAAAAGAAATAATAAATAACTTATGCAGTCGGCCCAACTGCTGATCACATAAGTGCTTTTGAGTATCGGATTTATTTTTGTAAACAACAAAGGCTAAGTTTCCTCTTCATTGTAGTGAATGAAGGCTGATTGCTGTCTAGAAGAGAGTGTCCACAGAGAATGCAGAGTCCTGGAGTGCTAAGTCGTCTTCCATGCCTCATGAACCCAGAAGGTAGGAAAAATATATTCCCCTTCAATTACCTACCTTCTGGATAAAGACCCGTGGTGGCCCTGCTGTGATGCCAGGGGCACAACATAGCTGCCAGCTGCATGGCTCAGGGGCCTCCTTATTCAAGCTGGGGAAGGGAGAAGAAGGGTGGGCCCAACTCTGAGAGGCCTTCCCTGTTTGGGGATGGGCAAGTAGTCAGGACAGAAAGGAAACAATAGCCTCCAGAGAGGGAGGGGCCAGGATAGAACTAGTGGTGGGCTTTGAAGAAGCCCATGTTGTTCAAACTAACCCTTTATGCCTGCCTGCCCCTGGTATTCCTAGACTTCAGGCCCATAAGGCAAAGACATAGCCCCATAGTAGAGTATTGTTATTTCCTGTAACATTTTCTATAAATGCCCAAGTTTACTTATGATGATGTATTTCTGGGGCAGCATGCTCAGTCGATTATATTTTAAAGGCAGGCCTCCCGATGCACTGCTATGGTGAATAAGATGCTAAAATTCAGAGACTAGGTGGCTGAGAGTTGGGCCACCACTCATTATCATGATGGGAGTTGGTTCTTTGCACCCTGTGACAAACTCAAGTGGGCAAAGTTTAGGTCAATCATAGTTCATACAGCTTGATGGGGCCTCCTTACTCAAAAAGACAACACTGACCAATTTTAGAAAGGTTCTGGGAGATCAGACTCACTTCTTGCTCCACAGAAAGGCACCTCCTAGCAACAAGGTGGTAAATTTCTGCTAAATCTAGTAATGGAAAAATCCTGGCTGAGTCTGCAGCAGAGTAAAGCAGATGGAAAATTTATAGGTTCGTAGAGCTGTAGATATGTCCATATCCAAACATCTTATGCCTCTCATTTTTATGTATGCAAAAATAAGGGGGGGGGGGGGGGAAGCAGGGAATGAAGACCCATTGCTGCAGGTCCAGCTAGACAGGCTTGAAATATAAAGGATGTAACAGAGAAGTTTTTACACAAATTAGATAGATAGAGATAAGCAGCAAATACTATACTGGAAACCATCACTTAAAACCATAGTATATTTTTAAGAAAGGAAAGCTCTTACTTGGTCAGACTGGAATATGCAAAACAATTGATTCTGGCATAGAAAAAGTATTCATAGAAGGCCTGTGGCCTCTCTCATGTTTCATTTACTTGTCAGCTGGAAATATTCACATCAGTAATCCTCTACTGTTAAAGGTTAGCACATTACGAAGAAAGGAGAAATCAAATATAATGACTATGTTAAAAAAATTAAATTCATATGGCTATGACTGCAGCAGGGCAGCATCAAGTGTTATGTGATTGTGATTTGATTGCTTATTTAGCTGGGACTTGATTGCTTTCAGATCTATATTTCGTACTCTGTCTGGAGTGTGATACACATGTTTCTTTAAATCATAGTACTTTACATCAGTATGAGGTGCAGGCATATATGCATCCAGTCAGTAGTCTAAGCAGACCAAGTATACGAGGTGTGACAAAAAAAAATGAGACTGTCTCATAAATGTTTTATTACAAAATCTACAGAGAAATTACTCATTGTCCCCTTCAAAGTAATCCCCCCCCCCTCCCCCCCCGAGTTAGTGCACTTCTGCATTCGCTTCTGCCACATATGGAAGCACTCGGTAAAGTCCTCCTCCTTGAGGTCCCTCAGCTACCTCGTCACAGAGGCCTTGATCTCTTCTACAGAGGCAAAATGAGTTCCTTTTGAGCACAGTCTTCAGTCTGGGGAAGAGCCAGAAGTCGCCTGGTGCGAGATCTGGGGAATAAGGAGGGTGGTCTAGAGTTGTGATCTGTTTGTTGGCCAAGAACTGCCTCACACTGAGTACGGTGTGTGCAGGTGCATTGTCATGGCGGAGCAGCCACGACTTGTCTCTCCACAGAGCCCGCCTGCTGCACCAAACCCGGTCATGGAGGCGATTGAGGACCTACTGATAGAAGTGCCGGTTGACTGTCTGACCCTCAGGCACAAACTCATGATGGACCACTCCCTTCTGGTCGAAGAATGCGATCAGCATGACCTTGATCCTTGATTTGGACATGCGCGCCTTCTTGGGTCTGGGTGACAGTCGAGTCTTCCACTGCAGGCTCTGTCTCTTGCTTTCAGGGTCGTACTTGAAGACCCAAGTCTAGTCTCCTGTAATGACTCAGCCAATGAACTCTGGATCTTCTCCGATATTATCTAGAAAGTCTCAACAAACATTGACCCAGTGCTCCTTCTGGTCATCCGATAAAAGCCTGGGCACCATCTTGGCGCACAACTACTGCATTCCCAGCTCCTGCACCAAGATGGCCCACACTCACTCCCTGTTCAGAATGAGCTTCTCAGCTATCATCCGCACCATCAGTCTGCAATCACTCCGCACCAGCTGGTTCATTCTGTCAGTGTTCTCAGCCGTCTTTGTCGTGGAAGGCCATCCTGACTTGTGGTCATCCTCCATCTCCTCGCAGCCAGTCTTGACGCGTTTGTAACACTCGAAGACTCACGGCCTTGACATTGCATTTTCTCCATAAGCCTTTTGGAGAAGTTGGAGACACTCAGTTGGGCCCTTCTCCAACTTAACCAGAAATTTCAAGTTGATTCTTTGCTCAATATTTCTGCCACCTCCAGTTGCGTGAGAAAGCGATGGAGCAGTGTGCTACAAAAAAACCTGAAAAAGAAAAACAGAGTGAGAGAGATGAAAAATATTATAGCAGAATAGTAGTGAGACGTTGCACAACACAGTGACATAAGCAGTTAGCCAATTGGCATTAAGTCATGGGCATTGCTGCCACAGTCTCGTTTCTTTGTTGTCACACCTCGTAATATGAGCACACATTTATCACAATTTCAATGAAAAATGCAAGGACAAAAGTGCTAAACTGCAGCAACCACAATACAGTTACAGGCACTGCCTACAATAGTGTGTTTGGGGCACTATTAAATTTTTGTAGGAGACAAAATCATGCTTTATCAGGCTCTCACATATCCAATAACTCCATTTTATTGTTTTGTAGTTGGATCTTACTCAGTAGCCCACATTTCAAATCAACTGCAGCATTTGTCCTGATTCTTTATTTATAATTTTTTTGAAAACCCCCCACTGATTGATTGATCAGACTGAATCTCTAGAATCAGTGGACACTGAAGAAGATATATACATATAGCTATTAAAACTATTGAAATATCTTTATCTTTATATTTATTTCGTCGTTTGATATACCGCTCAAGCATGTGCGTCAGAGCGGTGTACAATAAAAACAAATTGAAATTAGAAAGGAAAGGAATGGAAAAGAGAAAGGAGAAGGCACTGTGGGTTCTCCTGGCATTTTCATCTGCACTAACAGGATCTATAGGCCTTCACCATAGATGGTAGATTTCTATCCAGATCTTATCAATGACAGACATCAGAGATCTTTAAGCTGCAGCCAATGGCCAAATTTTATTCAGTCCATTGTGGAAGGAGAAGGAGCAGGTTACATGATGTGGCCTGTGGCAGCAGGAAGAGGAGTGGTTACATCAGGTTCTTGACAACAGAAGGAGCAGGTGGAAATTACCAACTACCCATATTGGCATCTTGAGCACATACAAAAATTGTTGGATTGAAACTTCCTCTCGCTGCTGATCTGGCAAAGCCCAAGATCAACAGCAAGAGAGAGAGCATATTTTTGGAGGAATAACATAAATATTAGTAAATAATCAAATAAATTTCAGTGTTTCTCTGTTTATAATGATAAAGGCAGATATCATCCTTTAATCAATGGATTGACATAATATCATAGAAACATGACTGCAGAAAAAGACCACATGGCCTATTGATACCATCCTCATTTCTACCACCTCCACTGGGAGACTATTCCACACATCTACCACTCTTTCCATAAAGAAATATTTCCGCATATTACTCCCGAGTCTATCTCCTTTCACCTGCATCCTATGCCCCCTCATAGCAGAGCTTGCTTTCAATTGAAAGAGGCTCACCTTCTGTGCATTTATACCAAAGATGTATTTAAACATCTCAATCATATTTATTTATTTTTTATTTAGCTGCATTTATATCCCGCTTTTCACCGGGTCAAAGCGGTTGGGACATACATTTAACACGAGGTGATATGAGACACATACACTAATACTTACAGGGAACATGGGCAATGGAGGGTTAAGTGGCTTACCCAAGACCACAAGGAGCACCTGCGGGACTAGAAACCCCAGTCCTTCCGGCCCAAGGTTGCTGTCCTCTAGTGGGATTTGAACCACCAACCTTCTGGCCTGTAGTACCTTGCCCCAACCACTAGGCCACTACTCCCTCCGATCATATCACCTCCCTCCAATCATATCACCTCTATCCCGCCTTTCCTCTAAAGTATATACATATTAAGAACCTTAAGTCTGTCCTCATATGCTTTATATCGAAGACCACTAATCATTTTAGTAGCCACCCTCTGCACCGACTCCAACATATTTATATCCTTTTGAAGTTGTGGTCTCCAGAATTGCACACAATACTCCAAATGAGGTCGCACCAAGTACTTATACAGAGGCACTATCACCTCCTCTCTCCTGATGGCCATTCCTTTTCCTATGAACTCAAGCATCCTTCTAGCTTTCGCTGTCATCTTTTCTACCTGTTTAGCTACTTTAAGATCATCAGACACAATCATGCCTAGGTCCCACTTCTTTTGTGGACAGAAGTACTTCACCCCCTATACTGTATCACTCCCTTGGATTGCTGCAGCCCAAATGCATTTCTTAACAATAAATCTCAGCTGCCGAATTGTGCATTCTGTCCTCCAAGGCTGCATATCAGTTGGGTATCAAGATATCTCTAATAATTATGAATGAGAGATTTATATGCACACTGGCTCAGTTGTATGCAAATCTTTGTCATACAGTACCGGGGTCAATCTGAGCCAACTGGCTCATTGGCCATCGCCACTATTCAGCCCCCTCTGCTGACTCTGACTAACTTCCCTATATGTATAGGGTGTTTATATGGGGAGGCTAGATGGGGGGCAGGAAAGGTGTGGGGCGGAAGCAGAGCTAGGGAGGGCAGTGGGCGGTCTGCAGCCCCGGACTACAGGGCCGATTCAGATGTCGGCCCTGTACATCCGGGGACGGCAGACTGAACGGGGAATTTATTCCACCTCTGAGGTGGAATAAGTTCCCCTAGATGGTGGCTGAAAGAGGTAGGAGGGGGTGCAGGTGATTCCACGCAGTCCGACCCTGGCCTTGGGAGGCCAGATCGGGGGTCAGGCTGCAGGGAATGAAAAATCTGGTCAGCAGCCGTGGATCAGGCCAGGGTTGGGCTGCGGGGAATCTCCTCCACCCCCCTCCTGCTTCCTCCGCCGCCTGGGCCTGCTATCCCCTGCCGAATAGGGTAACTTATTGCACCTCAGAGTTGGAATAAATTCCCCGTTCAATCTGCTAGCCCCAGACATACAGGACCGACATTGGAATCAGCCCTGTGCATCCGGGGCCGCGGATTACCCACAGCCCGCCCTAACATCACCCCCGCAATGCTTCTTTCCCGCTCCCCTCTAACCTCCCTGTATGTTTTATGGGGAAGTTGGTCGGGGTTAGCAGAGGGGCCGAATAGCAGTGATGTTTTGCATCTTAAAGCTCTGCTGAAGTATTTGGTCAACAATGTGGCACTTTGTGTAATTCTCTCTGGTAGCATCCATAATACAACGCCAATCAGTTTTTTCATTGTAATATATAGATCATCATATCAACAAAAAAATTTTTTTATGTCGTTGCTGTATAGAATTAAGAATTCATCCTAAATAGAAATTTAATTACATGCAGTCTATTTGTTCTATAGTTTATTTTTTTCATGTAAATACTGTTGATATATGTAACCTGCTAGGACTGTATTTGATAGGTGGGCTATAGGTTTCTTAAATAAATAAATAATGGTACACTCCTCTGTTCTATGCTATACAATATAACCATTCTGTTAGCTCATATTCCTTAGTAAGGCTCTAAATAGAGCCTTACATCATTCACATAAGTGATATTTTGCAGTTATGCACACAGTTCATGGAGTTGGCTTGAAAGACATTATTTAGCAGCTACAGAGGTAGCATCTGATGCTACAGTCATTACATCCAGTGTAGGATAGAAGGACACATCTCCTAATCATCTTACCTATGGGTGGGAATCTAGTAGGTATGTCTACTAAACTACGTTAGCTTTGACTGCCAAAACCACATGGTAAGAGGCAAACCTCCATGGTATGCGCAGGGACATTCCCAGGGGAGGTCCTGCAGATACCAAGGATGCTGAGATTTCCCACGAGGACCCCTCATTACCTGCCTTGGCAGATACTGCGGTAAAAGTCCCTCAATGCCTGCCAAGGCGGGTACTGCAGGTCCTCATGGTAAATCCATGGGGAGAGATGGTAGCAATCAAGTGCACAAAGCAGTCAGCAGCTCTGTGCCCCGAATGCTGCCTTGCCCCCCCCCCCCCAACTGCCACAATCGGGCCTGCCCACACCACAATATTGTCAGTGCCACAGTGTAGCGATCTGCAGCACCAAAAATTTCAAAAGCTGCAGGGTGGGCTCCTTCTTCAGCACCAATCCCCCTTGGGCAGCTCCTGATGGGGATTGGGAGCTGTCCAGGGGGATTGGTGCAACCCTCTAATTTAGAAAGTCATGGCTAGCCAGTCGACTAATCCCCCTGCCTCCTGGTCGCCATGCAGGTGCAAATGGGAAGGGAGCTTTCTCATAGGCCCAATCAAAGATGGCCATGATCTCATGGTTCTGCCCTCTAACAAGAGGCTAGAGGGCAGCACCTCAAGATGGTGGCCATTTTGAAATGGCCAATCTCCTGCCCTGTTCTCTACTAGACCACTACAGACTACCAAGTTTGTGGGGAGGGGGCCTGCGGGGCCCCCTTGATGGCTGACTAGCCAGGGTTCACATTTTTAAAGGAGGGTGGGGGGGCCATGGCCCCCCCCCCCCATCCTTTTATATCACAGGAAGGCAAGGGACTTAGCCAGCTGGCTAGCTGGGACTTTTTCTAAATCGGGGGTTGCACCAATTCCCCCTGGACAGCTCCCAATTTCCCTCATTACATTTTCAGGGAGTCAGGCAGGCAGACAGACAGACATTCTTGAACCTCTTTTGTATAATTCTTTCCAACTTACATTGCGTTGGAAAGGCAAAAACAAAGATTTGCCCAGATAAATCTTTTGAATACCAGTCTTTAAATGTATAGGCAAATAAGATATTGGGGTCTAGAGAATATGGTGGCTATTTTTAGCTGTACCTAACACTTCAAAAGGTACAAACTTGCTTTTTTGATTTATTGGCTGAATTTTCGGTAGGCACAAAGCAGGGCACAATAATTAATAAGAAAAAAAAGAACATATCATCATCATTAATTAGAATATATGTAAAACAGTAATAAAATCAATAAAAAAATAATGAGGTGATTTTATTAGTTTTAGTTTAGTTGTAATCCTGATATACTGTCTTTTGGCCTAAAATGATGCTTTAAAGCGGTTACAAATGATCAGAAAATAATTATAAAAGAAAGTAGTAGAAAGAATCAAGAGAAGGGGAGATGGAAAGTTGCAATCATTATAGAAAGAAAGAGCACATCTGAATTGTGAGTGATTTGTTTTGTCTCTCAAATGCTGGGAGAGACAATGCCAAATAAGACCATAGCATGAAAAGGCAGTATCTGAACTGGTGTCAAGGAAACGATCATAAGCAGTGAGGAGGATGAGCTGATTATGAATGAAGAGCACACAAAGAACTATAGGGAATAATCAGATTAAATAGATAAAGTGGAGCATTAGTGTGCAATATTTGTGAATATTGAGGCATATTTTAAATGGGATCTAATAGGATAGTGGAAGCCAGTGGAGACTTTTAAGAGCAGGATTGATGTGGTCATATTTATCAGTATGTAAGAGTCTAGCTGCAGGGTTCTGAAGGAGCTATAGATGATTCAGGGATGCTTGACTAAGGGGTATGTTTACTAAACTGTCCTAATGTGCGCTCTGCGACGTTATCGTGCGATAAGGTACCTTATCGCGTGATGATGGTGCTTTTTAAGGCGCACAGGTACCATATCGCGCGATAACGCGTGCTGCGGCGCAAACGGGCGCTGAAGGCGGGGAAAGGCTCCCGGAGGGCGGAGGAAGGCTCCCCAGGGGCGGAGAGAAGGGGTCAATGGGTGGAGAGTGGGAGGGGAGAGGCTCCCTGCACACCAACGCTGTGAAATCCGAGGCTCAAAACTAACGCCAGTGAAACCCTGGCGTTAGAGCTGATTTAAAGGGAAAAGAAACCATTTCCGTCAGCAATGTACAGCAAAACCAGGGAAACCTACAAAAAGTGATAAGTGTGATACATGTGCACGGAACCAAAGGGCAAATAAACATTGAAAATGAACAGAAGTAAATGTAAAAAAACCATAACCAAGCTGGGCAATAGTGATAGCAATGGAAAATATCAAAAAACACTCCCAAGAAAGCGCCAAAAAAATGATATGAATTTTGGAAGGGTCTATGCTCCTCCCCATACAAGGTGAATGAGCCCACAGTGAAATTGTGCTGCGCAGGGTTTCCGACCCCATTGGCCAGGTGTCCTATGGCGTGCACATGTTCTGCAACAGTAGGGCGGGCATGTCAGAATGGGAAACTGGACAGATGCTGGAAAAGGGGACACAGAGGGCCTCAGGTGGCAGATGCGGCGGTGCAGCTGGCCCACAGTGCGGACTAGGGTGATGCCTAGCTGGCCCATAGGAATGCTGAAACAGTAGAGCAGCCAGACAGAAACTGCTGAGGGCCCGACATGGGCACAAGTGTGCTTCCCACGGTGTCACAGGGGATAGTACCCAGCAGGTCCCCCCAATGGCACGGGACATTGGCAGGCGGTGCTTGGGGGAAGCGTGGACAACTATGCAGGCACCCGTACCCCAGAACCCGCACCATAGGCAGCCGCCTACCCGCACACTGGATAGCCTGAGACTGTGCTCCACCAGCACCACCAGCAGAAGGGCATGTCAGCATGGTGGCAGAGGGATACTGGTGGTGGAGGGGGCAATGGCAGCTGCCCAGAGCAGACCGTGGCCTAGCCCTGTGTAGGTGGGTGCCATGCACTGCAACAGACAGGCCCTGTCTGACGAACAGTCATGGCATCAGCAGGGAATGCACTGTCTCTGTGGCAACACAGTGGTGCAGTGCACACAGCCAGTGTGTTCAGAAGCAGAAGGGCACAGGTTCAAGTCCCAGCTGTGGTTCCTGCCAACCCAGTTCCCATATTTTACCCATTACTAAAACGTGCTAATACAGACAGAACCTTTATTGCAGATGACATAAACATGCCCAAGACACCTTCATTTTACCCTACAGAACACAGACACCATAAACATGCGCATACCCTAGAGCAGAGTCTCCCAAATACAGTCCTTGGGGCCAAATACCATTCAGGTTCCATGCTGCCTCTAATAAAGATGCCTGTGCTGCATTTCTATGTGCCGCCCCCATGGTATGCAGATGTATCTCATGCATATTCATGAGGGACAGCATGAAAACCCGAACAGTGTTTGGCACACCAGGACTGGAGTTGGGAACCTCTGCCGTAAAGCAGCAGCCAACAAGGGCAGACACCCCCGCACCCACGAGCTCCATTATCCAATGTCTCCTGGAGAGGCAGGACATTGGGCCCTGCGTGCATCTCCCAATACTAGCACTTGCATACCTTAGCAATGCCATCCTAAACCTGGGAATACGGTACACAGCTATCAAAAGGTTGCTATGAATACTGGCAGATAGCAATTCCGATGTTAAGTACAATTGTCTGATTGAGCTGCATCATGGCAACCTTTCTGATGTCTGTGGAGTGTGCTACAGGTCTTGTGTCTGACAGTGTTTACCACCCTGGGGGGTGACCCCAACAGTATTGTGTACCATAGCCATGCCTGCACTGTGCCCAGGACTGGAGCGGTGGCCAGGGCTCCCAAACACCTCTATAGTTGTACAATGCTGGCATAGGTGTGGGAGTGTGTGTCTGTCTATCCAGTGTGTGGTGGCTACAAACACCCTCCACAGCCCACACTGCCAGCACTGTTGCCAGTATTGGCCTGCCAATGTGCATAACGAGCAAGGTACCATGGGTATAGCCCGGACAGGGTGGCCTGGCCAGGATGCATCTGCACAGGGCATAGGGCAATGGCTGGGACATTGTAGTGCCCGGCCACCACCTGCACAGACAGGGTAGCCACAGCATGTCCTGCTGGGAGTTCACTCTCACCTTGACTGAGCAGTGACCACGGCATGGCTAGGTTCCCCCATAGTGCCCTATAATATTTCTTTCATGTGATATTTCTGGGTTCCCTTTTGGGGCCCAATCACTGACTTATCTGCTTGGTGTGTATGCTGACATCCCAGTTCTGGGTGCATGCATCTCCTCCAGGAACATGCCCTATGGACTAGCTAGCAGACCGTCTGCAGCTAGTATGTGTCTTGCTGGAACACCTTGCAGGGGGCAGTGGCTGCAGGCTTGCTGCAGGAGAATATCAGATTGTGGTGGGGTGCAGCTGAGTATTTCCAGACCTAATGTCTGTCTGCTATTGCTTTATAGATGTGTACAGAGCTGCATTGACTGCCCTGTAGGGTGTCTGTTCCCCAGCAGGACTGCGGTTGGTGGTCCCCTCTACTGCTGCCATTGCAGGGACGTAAAATGTGAATCTGTCAGTGGGAGACCCTGTTTCCCACCCTCAGCCTCAGAGGGTGGGTTAGGTGGTGGTACATAATCTGCCTATGGGTCCATAAGGGTTAAACCTGACTGAGAAATACAGATGTATCCAAAGTGTGTCTGCAGGAACTACCTATCTCACACACTAGTACTGCTGGGGACCTACAGCATGGCCTATTTCTGCCATGGAAGGTGCTGTGGACCTGGTGCTGGGTGCCCTACCGCACCCTCAGGGTGAGCACAGTATCCGCACAATGTGACGGTGTGTAGCTACTCTGTGCCAGTAACACACATGGTCAGTTCCCCCTACCAGGCCGAGGTGCTGTGGGGGTGCATACCCCATCTTGTGTTCATCTGTAGACGGCTGATTTTCATGTGCAGTGCATCATGGGTATGGGTGGGCTAACAATATCCTGGTGACCACAGCAGACTGTTTGTGTGGTGAAGTGCAGTCCTTCTGCAGCCCCTAGCAGCTATGGAGCTGTAGCCTGCTGGTTACTTCACTGCCTGTGAAGCCAGAGGTCATGGGTTCAAACCCACAGTGGGGTTATTTGATAGGGCTGTCCAAAGCATTATCTATTTTTAATGTACATTAGTGCTGCCAGCAAAAACACCCTCAGCGTACTGTACCCATAAGGTGCCTCAGAGGGTGCTTTATAGGGCGCCCTATAGGGCACCTTATGGTTACCGTCCATATAAGGTGCACTATACGGTATCCTATGGAGCGACTTATAGGGTGCCCTATAGGGGACATTATAGGGTGCCGTGGCGGACAGTGCACTTTATAATGTGCCCTATGGAGTGTCTTATAGGGTGCCTTATGCAGCACCTTAGGTTACGGCACGTGAGGGTGTGTTTGCTGGCAGCAATTAATAAAATACAAATAAAGTGCCGCAGGAAACAATATTTACATGTCAAAGCTGATGCCTCAGCCAGCCTTAAGTATTAGGCACACTGGGGATCAAACTCATGACCCCTGTATCATCAGTCAGTGTATTAACCATTGTGCTACTGTAGCGGCAGAGTGCAAACAATCCAGTAATACCAGGAGTCTGTTCAGAAGGTCCAAATCATTTATTTGTGCACAAGACTCAAGCAGAATCACATTCAAAATGGCTGAGCAATGGCTGTTAGTAAAACAACAACTTTTATACTTTTCTTCTCCATTCTGTATATAGGCAAACTTCTCATTGGTCCCGGTACCCCTTCTACCCCATCTATTGGTCCCGGTACCATTACGTAGCTATCCAATGAGGACCTTGGTCTGGGCTCAGCACCTGTTTCCCCCCCTTACAATCCTCATTACAATGGTCAGTTCTTAGACTCTTTATACAATTCTCCTCCAAGGTCGCTGGCTGACTAGAACATGTGGGAAAGCAGGGCACTGTAACCCTTCTCTCAGCAGAATTAATTAGTTCACAGAAGCTTTCACACTCTTATCAGTACCAATTAAAACTTGTTTTTCTATCTTTTCTAAGTTTCGATTCTGCTTAGCTATGCTTGGTTATGCTTAGTTAAGTTTCGATTCTATGGAGGCAGCATTCAGGGGGGTTTTCATTCCTCTGGGCCTAATCACAGGCTTCATTTACAGGTCAAGCTGCTTAGGCCTGTCTGTTTAGTTCAAGCAGCATGGATCATAGGCCTGAGCCTACCACACTACACCTCTGTTTCAATGTTTGCATGTCTGGGCACCTACTTAGGATTACCGCGCGTTAACGCGCTTAGCGGCGCTTCGCACGATAATGTGCGCAGCAGCGCGCGTTATCGCGCGATACTCCCGTTTTGCTGTTTTAAGACTGAAACGCCCACTCCTTTTATGGCAGCCTGTACACTATCACCAGGCGCACATTAAAACGGTTTAGTAAACATACCCCTTAGTCTCTACCATTTCTAATTCCACTATATGCTTTTTAAGATATGGTGACCATAATTGCTTACAATATTCAATGATACAGAATATAGAAACATAGAAATATGATGACAGACCATGTGGTCTTTTTCTATCTAGTCTGTCCTTCCATATCAACAACTACAACAGTCCCCTTTTTACCTTTAGAGATCCTCTGTGTTTGTCCCATGCTTTTTTGAATATTGAAGCATTATAATATCCTTAGATTTATTCTCCATTCCTTTCCTTATGATTCCTAGCATTCTATTTGCTTTCTTGGCCATGGCTGCACACTGGGCAGAGGGTTTCAAACTATTATCCATGATGATGCCTAGATCCTTTTCCTGAATGGTGATTCCTAATGTGGAACTTGCATTGTGTAACTGTAGTTGGGGTGGTTCTTCCCTAACAGGGTCATTCTGGGGCAGAGTTAGGGCAGTCTGCGGCCCGGACATGCAGGGCCGATTCCAATGTCTGCCCTGTATGTATGGGGCCGGCGGGCTGAACTTATTCCACATCTGAGGTTGAATAAGTTCTCTTAGATGGGTGCTTTCAGAAGGCCTGGGGTGCAGCAAAGGCGGGAGGGGGTAGAGGGGATTACCCGCTACCCTACCCTGGCCTTGGGAGGCCAGATCGAGGGTCGGGCTGCAGTGAATGAAGATCCCTTTCTGGTGACCGGGGATTGCAGCTCCTGAATGGAGCTATGGTGCCATGGCACCATGGCTCCATGGCTCCGTTCAGGAGAATTGACTGACTTAACTGGGTTAGGCCTGTACGTGCAGGCCGACCTGAATCGGGGTCCCGGCCTGCACGTACAGGCCTGGACGCGATTCTGATCCCGCAGGGCTAGACATCCCCCATGGGATCAGAATCCAGTCTACCTCTGTGCGTCCGGTTCCAACTGGACGCACAGAGGGCTGGGACATCCAGGACAGAATCGGGCCCTAAGTGCATAACTTTGCACGTGTCAACACTAAATTTTATCTGCCATTGGGATGCCCAGCATCTCAATTTTTCAAACCCTTTTGCAATTTTTCACAATCCTCTTGTGTCATCTGCAAATTTAGTCAACTCACTTGTTACTCCCATTTCTAGGTCATTTATAAATATGTTAAAAAACAGCTGGCACAGCACAGATCCCTGGAGTACTCCACTATTCATCTTTCTCCACTGAGAAAATTGTCCATTTACCCTACACCCTGCTTTCTATCTTTTAACCAGTTCCTAATCCACAGTAATACACTGCTTCCTATCCCATGACTTTTTAATTTCCACAAGAGTCTCTCGTGAGGGACTTTGTCAAAGGCTTTCTGAAATTCAGGTACACTATATCAACCGGTTCACCTTTATTTACCTGTTTATTCATACCTTAAAAAAATATAACAGATTAATGAGATGACTTTCCTTGGCTAAATCCATGTTCAGTAATGTTGCTCTTTATAATGGTTTCTATCATTTTGTCTGGAACAGACATCAAGCTCACTGGTCTGTAATTTCCCGGATCACTCCTGGAACCTTTTTAAAGAAGAGTGAACAGAGTCAAATGAAGAATGAAAACCAAAGAGCTTTGACAGGCAGGCAAACAGTCACTCTATATGACAAGAGTAAGTTTTCAAACTGTCTTGCTCTTTGGGTCCATAGACACTGGAAAATAACTAGTTCTACAGTGTCTCCTCTACCTTAGCACTGGGTATGGTGTGTTTACTGTGTTGTACAATGACACTAAAATCCCTTTGCATTACACAACAGAGGAGCTTCTCTCTCATTTAATCATGTCAGTGATTGCAAGGGAATAGGAGAAGCAAAGGGGGAGAGACAGTTCATCCTCCAGAGAAACCTAGAGCCAGCAGCAGCTCTAGTGGTAATACACAGAGAAATGGGTCTGAGACCCCTGTAGTCCACCAGCCAACACAGACAGATTGTTTTTTTAAGAGGAGATTAGCAACTAGAGGGGTAGATTTTAGTGAAAGGTTGAAATATAAGTTGCCTGCTTCTATCTCCACATGGGGCCAAAAGAAGGCAGAGGCAGTGGAGAGTGGCAATGGCAGAACTGAGGGGCAGAAGCCATCAGGTAAAGCCATAAAGGTGTAATAGGCATATCCTTTTCCTTTTTGAGAAGTGTACAGAGCTAGAGTGTAAATCCCACTGACACTCCTTATGGACTTTGAACAAGTCACTTAACTCTCCATTACCTCAGGTACAAACTTAGATTGTAAACCATTTAGGGACAGGGAAATACCTACTGTACCTGATTGTAATTCACCTTGAGCTACTACTGGAAAGGCATGAGCTAAATACAAAACCTTTTTTTAAAATTCTCACTCCAAGTAGCAGCAGCAGGAAAGCCCCCCAGAGTCGGGCAGTATTGAAAGTGGAGACAGAATGCAGAGGGGAAATGATTGCCCTGGATAACCAAACACTGCTTAGTTAGCCTCCAATTTACTAGGTTTTCTCTAGGAAAACTTTTGGTAAGTCTCAATTAGTGTCAGGTGTAGATAGCCAAGGCAGAGGGTGTAGATACAGGTGTAGATAGCCAAGGCAGAGGGTAGTGTTGTTGTTGTTAAGTGCCATCGAGTCAAAGTCGACTCATGGCGACCCTCTGGATAGCTATCCTAAATTGTGTTCGGTCTTCAGTCAGGCGGCTCATTGTTGACAGACTGGTACCCGTAGCTGCTGTTATTGTATCAAGCCATCTCATTGCTGGCCTTCCTCTTTTGCGTTGACCTTCTATCTTACCAAGCATGATGTCTTTGTCTAATGATCTCTCTCTTCGCATGATGTGTCCAAAGTATGAAAGTCGAAGTCTTGTCATCTGAGCTTCTAAAGAAAGCTTAGGTTTGATCTCCTCTAGTACCGACTGGTTTGTTCTTCGGGCAGTCCAATGTATACACAGTATTCACCGCCAGCACCATAATTCAAAGGCATCAATTTTCTTCCTGTCTGTCTTTTTCACTGTCCAGCTTTCACATCTATATGATGTTATTGAAAATACCATGGCTTGAACAAGTCGAATCTTTGTATGGAGAGAAGACATCTCTGCTCTTGAGAATCTTATCTAGGTCTTTCATAGCCATTCTGCCAAGAGCAATGCGTCGTTTGATTTCTTGACTGCTTGTTGCTTCTTTATTGATAGTTGATCCAAGTAGGTTAAAGTTGTTCACAATTTCAATTTCTTCTCCTTCAACGATGAACCTGTTGATTATGCCAGTTGTCATGATCTTAGTCTTCTTTACATTAAGGTGCAGGCCCATTTTGAGACTATGTGCTTTGATTGTGAGAAGCAAATGTTTCAGATCATCTTCACTTTCAACCACTAATGTAGTATCATCAGCATAGCGAAGGTTGTTGATGAGTCTTCCACCAATCTTCACACCTCTGTTGTCTTCATACAATCCTGCTTCTCTGATAATTTGTTCTGCATATAAATTAAACAGGTAGGGGGAAAGTATGCAGCCTTGTCTTACACCTTTGCTTATTTTAAACCATTCTGTTTCTCCTTGTTCCGTTCGAACTGTTGCTTCTTGATCAATGTACAGATTGCGCAAGAGAACGATCAGGTGTTATGGTATACCCATGCTTCTTAATGTGGCCCAGAGTTTCTCATGGTTTACACAGTCAAAAGCCTTGCTATAGTCGATAAAGCACAAATAGATATTCTTTTTGTATTCTTTAGTCTTTTCAAGGATCCATCTCACATCCGCAATGATGTCTCTCGTTCCTTGCAATTTCCTGAACCCTGCTTGCACCTCAGGTAGTTCTTGTTCCAGGTATGGTTGTAGTCTCTTTTGAATAATCTTCAGTAGAATCTTGCTGGCATGTGGGATCAGAGCGATTGTTCGATAATTTCCACAGTCAGTTGGATCACCTTTCTTTAGTATTGGTATAAACACTGATCTTTTTCAGTCAGTTGGCCATGATGTTGTCTTCCATATTTCTTGGCAGAACCTTGTAAGTATGGTAACAGCTGCATCAGATTGCTGCAATACTTCTATAGGAATGCTATCAATGCCTGGTGCTTTGTTCTTTGATAAGGCTTTCAATGCTGCTTCAACTTCTTCTTTCATCACCAATGGTTCCCGATCATAAGGTACAGGTTGAAACGGCTGTTGGTCCACTTGATCTTTATCATATAAAAACTCTGTATATTCCTTCCACCTTTTCTTGATCTTCTCAGCATCAGTCAACATAGAACCTTGAGCATCTTGCAACATTCCAATTCGAGGCTGGAACTTTTTCTTTAACTTTCGTAACTTCAGGAAAGCCGATCTTGTTCTTCCTCTAATAGTTTCTGCTTCTATTTCCTTGCAAGTGTCATTGTAGTACTTTTCCTTTTCCTGTCTTGCTGCACGTTGGAAATCTCTGTTGAGTTCTGCGATTGTCTTTCTTTCTCCTCTGGCTTTAGCTTCTCTGCGTTTCTGGGCAATTTTCAGAGTTTCTTCCGTCATCCATTTTGGCCGTTTTTGCTTTTTCCATAACTCTTCCGTAGCTCTGTCATTTGTATCTAAAGCAGCAAATCGATTTTGCAGGCAGTCTTTAAATTCCAGTGGTATATTCTCAAGGTCATATTTTGCTGCATTCATGAGTGGTTTGCTCTTTTTCAACTTTAGCTTGAGTTTGCATACTAGTAGTTGATGATCTGTACCACAGTCAGCTCCAGGTTTTGTCTTTGTTGATGTTATAGAGCTTTTCCATCGTTGACTTCCACAGATGTAGTCAATTTGATTTTTATACAATCCATTGGGTGAAGTCCATGTGTACAGTCGCCGCTTGTGTTGCTGGAAGAAGGTGTTTGAGATGAATAGATCATTGGTCTTGCAGAATTCTATCAGTCTTTCTCCAGCTTCATTTCCGTTGCCAAATCCATATTTTCCAACTACTTTGCCTTCTTCTTTGTTGCCAACCTTTGCATTCCAGTCACCCATGACTATCAGGATATCCTGTTTGCATCATCTGTCAATTTCAGCTTGTACTTGTTCATAGAACTCTTCAATTTCGTTCTCTTCTGCAGCTGTTGTTGGGGCATATACTTGAATTATAGTTGTGTTGATAGGCAATCCTCGTAGATGAATAGAGATTAGGCGTTCGCTGACTGCATTGTATTTCATTACAGTTCTTGCAAGTTTCTTCTTTATTATAAATGCAACACCATTTCTTCTTTTGTCTTTCATTTCCAGCATAGTAGACCATGTGATCATCTGATGCAAAGTGCCCGATGCCAGTCCATTTCAATTCGCTGACACCCAACAGATCAAGTTGTACACGTTCCATTTCATTCTTGACCACCTCCAACTTCCCTTGGTTCATGCTTCGTACGTTCCATGTTCCAATGTGTAAGACATCTTTACAACTTCTGACTCTCATGTCATGCACAGCTACATCAGCAGTCAGACTTCCAGAGGGCTTTGATCCAACCACATCATAAATGCTGGCTTTACTTTTCAGAGGGTAGTAGCATGTCTCTTATTTATGAACTCTGGACCTGAGAGAGTAGTATGTATATATACCTCTCTCTGATGGTACACTGGGGCAGTTAAATGAGGCAAGGGCAGATAGTAGGTCTAGTAAGTGTACACCAGCAGCAGGGTACAGTTGGGCTCTGCCGCATACCCAGGTGATGGATCATATCTCAGAGGAAATAAGGACAACAATGGACATCTGATGCCTCAGTAGAAAAGAAATAACTGTGATTCCTGACAAGAACAAAGTTAGGTAAATGAGTGATGGGGCTATAAGCTCACTTTCTGCATCTTCAAGGAAGGGACCTCCTGGAGCTGGTAATCAAGGGATAAGGAACGTGGAGGAATAGCTCAATAGTTAGAGCAGCAGGGTAAGACTAGGGAAGCCTGGCTTGAATCTCACTACTGTTCCTTGTGATCATGGGCAAGTCACTTAACCCTCCATTGCCTCAAGTACAAACTTAGACTTTAAGCCCTTTTGGAATGGGAAAATACTTATTGTATTTGAATGTAACTCACCTTGAATGTCTGAGAAAAGGCATAAGATAAGCCCAAATTCCTAAGGGAAGTAGCACCCATGTTTTGCAGAGACAGGTTGAAATTATAGGATAATAACGGTATTTTGACTGAACCATGAAGGGTGGGCATGAACTGTGTCAGAAGCAACAGGGTTATCTGTGTATCAACTCATTCAGGATACAGGCACCAAGTAGAATCCCACCTATTTGATGATAGTAGAACAACGTGCAGCCTGCTCTAAGCTCTCTATCATTGGATACCAAGCTCAATGTCAAATTGGACAGACATGATAAAGTCTTGAAGCCCTTCAAGAATGCTATGGAGGATCTGGGGCCCAAGAAGGATGAGACCATCCCAATAGAGAAAATTCTGGAGCAGAAGTTAGAGGGTTTTCAGCAGCAAAACGTATTGTCATCAGAGTTGTTGGCGTTTGTGATCTACTTGCAACTGCATGTTCAAAATAGAGTGAAACCACTCACTCATAAAGATGCTTGTGCTAGCCACCCTGTTTGACTCATAGGTAAAATGGAATATCCCCCTCCAGACCAACATGCTGACCTACTGGAATGATAAGCTGGAGGAAAGGGAGTACCAGATGCAGAGGGGTGATGAGGATGCATCAGGTGAAAGAGTAGGCACCTTGACAGGTATTAGTATTAATAGTGTCAGCTACAACTTCCTATCTTATCTTTATCTACTACTCCACCATGGACACCACAGAATGGGCTTTGTTGACACAAGCCACAGCTACAGTTCTGAACACCAGTGACCAGCATCATTCAATAGCAACTGGGACCCATGCCTGAATTTCAGGAACACAGTACCTTGCAGAGCCCACAGACCCATTGGGATACTGGGCACATAATTCCCTGGTATGGCCATACTTGGCCAAGGTCACCGAGGATTTTCTTTCTTGCCCACTACCCAGTGTGCCCACTGAACAGGTTACTCTCAGTAGTAGGGGATAACATGAGTCCACACCATTCATAGCTAGCACCAGAGTTGGTGAGAAGTTAAACCTTGCTTTATTTGGTTTCCTCAATTTCCAGCAAGTGGGAGAAGGACTGAGTGCACAATAGCACTGAACCAATCCACTTTACTGCCTTCAATGTCTTGTGGTGCTTTTGCCAGTTACCACTCCAATCACTGGTGCCTGATCTCTTTCTTTCCAGTGGGTTCTGTTGGCAGGGTTGGCCCAAGTGTTTCTGCCGCCCTAAGCAGAAGCCCTAGCCTGATGCCCCCCTCCCCCCACGTGCCGAGCCGTGCCACCCTCCTCCCTTTCTCTTCACATGCTGAGCTGCTTCACCACCCCCTGCTGCTGCAGATTCTAGCGGCAGGTTCAGCTTGGCAGCACCGACAGCCATGTGCTTCGGCACACATGGCCTGCTGCTTTTGACCCCTCTGATACAACTTTGGGGAGTCAGAAGCAGCAAGTTATGTGTGCCAAAGCACATAGGCTCGATGGCAGTGGCTCGCAACAGGCTAACTGACCCCACCACCAGAATCAGCAGCAGCAGGGAGGTGGTGACATGGTTCAGCATGGGAGAGGGTGGCAGGCCATGTGTGCAATGCCACCCATGGAGGTTTGCCACCCAAGGCAGTGGCCAAGCCTGCCTAATGGACAGGCCAGCCCTGTCTATTGACCCCACATACGAAAACAAATCTTGTACTCCTCTAGGGAATTCTCTCTTATTGGTTATGAGGTACCCTGTGCAGTACCAAGCATCGGCCCTTATATAGTGTGGTGTTCAACTACTTCCTGGCCAGCTTCATGGTCTCTGAATCCTGAAAATCAATTAAAGCATAATATTTTATTTCATTCCACACGTTCTAGATATACTTTAACTTATACTTGAAGAACAGGTTTTTAAGATCACTCATGCTGCCTCCTCCTAATATTGGTTACGCACATGATTAGGTGATCCACCATCTATATCCAACCAACCATACTGTCGGTTTTAATCCTTGGGGCATACTACATGGACCTATATTCATTTATTTATTTACAAATATTTATTTGCCACCTATTTCTGGATTCTAACCAACTTACTTTAATACATAAGAAATAAGAAATAATGGCAATACAATACGCAGAACCATACCAACTAATACCAATTAGCATCAATACATCAAGCATCATCAACACATTAAGCTCAGACCCAAATAATTTCTAATAGTTTCACGCTCTCTTTTGACTTTCTTTAAAGTCACCTTCAAAAGAATCATTCTGCAATTCCTAAAAAGAATGATAAAATGTTGGTACACAGGTGACTTTTGAGATTGTTGATTATCTTCATACCACTTTTCTTGTTGTCTTTGGGATATGATGCCAGTCATCGTCTTCCTCCAGTTTTGCATCTTTCTTGATACATTATGTTTTCATTCCACTACCATTGGCACAGTTTCACCCCTTTTGCTGATCCCAGGGATGCTCTTGCCTCCAGGTTATACCGGAGAAACGATGGCTGCACTTCCTAGCCCTCGATGACCAGATGCCTTCCAAGATGACATTTCACAGGCTAACAAATTTCATGAACTCAGGTACCTCAGGATAACTTGCAATACTGATGCCACTTAGATGGCTGACCTGATCATTAAACCCCAAAGCCTACATTTTTTGATTAACCCCCTCCTACAGAACAACAGTGCCCACACTTTTTATCCTCTTTGCCTTGAGAGTTCCTGCCACTGTTAGTGCTGCTTTTCCCCACTCTGAAAATACAGGTTTTGTTGGTCTTTCAAAAGCGTTCAGGAAGAGACCATGACTTTTCTCATTGATTAAAGTCCTCTGTGCTTTGGGCTATTCCTGTTTAGCTCAACTTCTGGTACTTTGGAGTATTTATGCTACCTTTATTGTACCCTTTCTTCCTTTTTGGCACCTTAAGGGAGTTAATGCCACTCTTCTTGCTGCACTAATCTGAAGTCGTTATCTTTGGGTTTGATGCAAGTCTTCCTCTTATGTCTGCTTTGGACCTTTCTTGGTGCTTTGGGTTTTCATTCCACTATTGCAGTGCACAGGGTGTTCTTGCCACTGAAGCTGCTTTGCGCCTCTCCTGCTGCCATAGGATTTTCATGCCACTGTTGGTGCTAGTTTGTCCCTCTCCCAGTACCTTTGGGTCTTCATGCCATAATCGCTACTGCTTTGCCTCTCTTTCTGTATCTCGGGGTCTCCATGCTATTGTTGGTGCTATTTTGCACTTCTTTCAGTGCCTTGAGGTGCAACTTTGCCCCTCTCATATCATCACTAAACTGAACGAAGCCTTAAGCAATCACCATTCTGCAGTCAGGGAAAAGTAGCTTATAAAAGTCTGGGTGTGTTGCACATTAACATTAAAATCCCTATACAATGTTCACACTAGTAGAGAACCATTTCTTTCCCATCCAAACATGTAATTGGCTTGAAGGAGCAAGCATAGGAATAGAAGAATCAGAGAATGAAAAGTAGTTCATCCTCCAGAGAGACCTAGGGCTACATAAGCACTTGCAGTGATGATCAGAGAATTTGGGTTTCCTTTGTTCACTAAACAAAATAAAGAGAGATTTTTCAAAGATGAGGGAGCAGCTGAAGAGACAGGATTCAGTAAGAAGTTTAAACAGCAACTTTCTGCTCTCATCTACCTGCAGGGGCAAAAGAAGGAAGGATCAATGGAGGGCTCTTGCCAATGTTATGGCATCCTTTGCCCCTCTTTTAATTCATTGGGGTGTTCACTCCACTGTTAGTGCTCATTTGCCCCTCTTTTCTGGTGTTCGTGCTACTACATATGCCACTGTACCCTTCTCAAAGCGATGTGGAGCATGATTCAGGAAGGGGCACATCCGGGCCATCTGAACGGTCCCGAGCAGGATGGGCCCATTATGACCCTATTCCACTTTTTCTTCTTCAACAAACCTTTCCTAACAGGAGGCACCATGTATAAGTAATAATTGCAGATATGATCTGTCAGCTCTATCTAAATCATTGGCATTGTAAAAGGCATGGATTTCCTTTTTCTATTCAACCACTGACGAAGATTTGTTGCACAAATGTTGCGGCATATGTGTGGAGTCCAGTTCTTTTTATTTTTTATTTATTTATTTTTATTTTTTATATACCGCGCTATTGAAATCAGCGCGGTTTACAGTAAAACTAAACAGAGCAACAATGCATTAAATATCACAATGTGCTTACATAGAACAAGGCATAAACAAACTGGGATAACAGGGAAACTATTCACATGGTATGTACAAATATTTACATAGAGTTAAGTATTCCAGTAAACCGTGGGCATTTATAGGTCAGATGGGGGAATGCGTAGGTCTAAGGGGGATGAGTATCTAGCCATTTTCATGTTGTGTGATAGGGCAGTATATGTGTGGTGTGAGTGAAAATGAATTATGTTTTTCGGGCAAGGTTTCAGGATAGTGAATTAGAAAAAGGTGGTGTTTTATAGCCTTTCTGAAGGAGGTGAGGCTGGCTATGGAACGAATACTAGCGGGAAGTTCGTTCCAGGCTGTCGGGGCATAAATTGAAAAAGCTCTATTGGTAGTTGCCTTTGTACATTTTGTGGTGAGCTTAGGTACAGTTAGCATGTTCAGTAGTGTAGGTCTTCTGGCTCTGATGTTGGGTGTGTTGTTGAGCAGTTTACTGATTGGTGTGGGAGATTGATTCTTCAGTGCCTTGAAGGTCATGACCAGAACCTTGTATTGAATTCGGGCTTGTAGTGGCAGCCAGTGTAGGTTTTTCATTACTGGGGTTATATGTTCCAAACGTGATGTGCCTGTAAGAACCCTAGCAGCTGAGTTCATGGCCAGCCGAAGTGGGTTGAGGGTCGCTTGTGGAAGACCATGGAGGATGGTGTTCGCGAAGTCCAGGTGTGGGATCACTAGGGCTTGAAATATGGTTCGATAGTCTGAATAGTCCAGTAGTTGGCGGAGGTGGCGAAGGGTTCGTATTTTGTGGTATATTGCTTTGGTGACGGTCTTTACGTGGGTTATCATATCCAATCGCTGATCTAGGGTGATGCCTAGGTAGCGAATTGTGTCTCTTGTCTTGAGTTCAGCGTTTTTAACTTGCAGGTTGGGTGGTGGGTTGAATTTCTGATTCCTTGTGACAAATAGGACATCAGTTTTGCTATGATTAATCCTCAGGTTTTGTGTGAGAAGCCATTCAGCCACTGCATCAAAACATCTGATGATAGGGGAAAAATCAGGTTGTTCTATGGTAAATGGAATGTATAGTAGTATGTCGTCAGCATACACGAGACATTCTACATTTAATGAGCGTATCAGGGAACAGATGGGCTGCATATAAATGTTAAATAGTAGAGCAGACAGGGATGATCCCTGTGGGACTCCCTGCTTCTGTAAGAATGGTTCAGAAGACGTGTTACCTGCTCTTACTTGCTGCCATCTGTTAGTTAGGTATGATTCGCACCATTGTAGTGCGGTTCCCAGTAATCCTTTTTCTTGGAGGCGTTGTAATAGTATCTTGTGATTTACAGAATCAAATGCGGCAGCAATGTCAAGAAAGATGAGGACGAAACCTTGGTGTATGTTATCTATTCCAGTGATTAGCTTGTCGAATAGGGTAGTTAAGATGGTATCTACTCCATGCGATTCCCTGAAGCCATGTTGGGCTGGATCGAGGGGTGCCTCCTCATCGATGTGCTGATGGATCTGACGCTGGACTATTTTCTCGATGATCTTCGCAAGCAGTGGAATGCTTGATATGGGTCTGTACGATTCAACTTTGGCTGTATCAAGGCGACTATTCTTTAGCAGGGGTCTGATTGATGTATGTTTTAAACTTTGAGGGAAGACGCCCCTTGATAGTGATTGGTTGGTTATTTTACATAATGCATGGCTTAGTTCATGTCGAAGTTCCTTTATCCAACTTGCTGGACAGGGGTCATTGGGAGCCGTGGTGAGATTGATGGAGGCAATGGTGTCTTCAATTTCTCTGGTAGATACTGCAGAGAATTTGAGTAGTATTGTAGGTTTTGGTGTACTAAGTACATTGGACGAGCCGCAGTTAGATGAGGTCATGTTGGATTGGATCATTTTGGATTGTAAGTAGTCCGAATAATCCTGTGGTTGAGGCATGTGTGGGCTTGCTGGTGATGGGTCACCTGTTAGTGATTTTACTATATTAAATAGGTCGTGTGTTTTATTTAATGATCTGTTTAGAATCATCGAGTGATGTTGTTTCCTTTTTTCACTTATTTTCTCTCTGTGTAGTGCTAGGTATGAATTGTAGTTTTGGTGGGCTATGGTAGTTTGCTTTTTTCGCCATCGTCTTTCTAGTTTACGTAGTTGTAAAAGGGAAGATCGAAGGTCAGATGAGTACCAGGGTGCGTGTTTGCGTTTTGTGGGTAACTTGTTGGTGGATGGGATGCAGGCTAAGGTTCTGATGCTATTATTCCAATTTGCTACCAGTTCGTCAGGGTCAAGGGTTGGTACATCCAGTTGTGGAAGAAGCTTGACAAGTACATCCTCCTTGTTGAGTGTGCAGAATCGTGTTGTTGGTGTTCCGTGATCTGGGATATTAGTCCTGGCCTTGTTATTGGGTAAGTAGGTGCTAGGTATTCGGAACTTTAGGAGTTTGTGATCAGACCACGGTACTGGAGATATGGAGGTCAACAGCGGAGGAGAGGTGTTGACTATAGACTGGGGCGCGAAAATAAGGTCGAGGGTACCGCCTTTTTCATGTGTTGGGGAGTTCACTAGTTGTTTATAGTCAAGGTCATACAGCGCTTCGATGAAGGTTCGTGCTTGTGCTTCAGGCAGTGCGGGGAGATTGAAGTCACCCATTAGCCAGTTTGAGGATCGTGCGTTCTTTGAGTTGCATGCAAGATTGATGATTGTTGGTAGGTCATCAGGGGAGGGTGTTGGGGCTCTGTATAATGCATTGATTGTACATTGGTTGTTTGATACTGTAATAATGTCAAGGTGTTCTGAGGTGGATGCATCAACTAATTTAAATTTGAGTTCCGTTTTTGCAAGGATGAGGACCCTCCTCCTTTTTGTTTAGCTCTGTGGCAGGTGTATGGCGTAAATCCTGTTGGGGTCATTTGATTGATGATCACATTATCACATTCTGATAGCCAAGTCTCAGTGATAATTAACACATCCAGGTTATAGGATGTTATAAGGTCGGTGATTGCTGGCCATTTTTGGCGTGTAGATCTAGTATTTATGAGTGCACATTTCAATAACTGTTGTTGCTGATTCTTGCACAGTTGGGTTTTTTTGATATTTTGTAAAGGAATGTATAATAGGTGTTGATAAATTGTCCTGGGGGTGTTATGATCAGTTTGGTAGTGGTTCTCTGACCATCTCCTACTATGGCTAGTGAGGATTGGGATATGTGTGGCAGATGTATTGAGTGCATGGCTGGGGAATCCAGAAGTGAGAAATAGAATGGTCAGTGGTATGAGTATGGCCATCATGGAGGGTGTTGGTGATTGAGTGAGTAAGGATGTGGGCTGTAGAAGCTGTTGGAGAGGTATGATCTGCTGCTATGTGGGTAAGCTGGTTTAGAATGGTAGAGTTTGCTACAGGGGGGATGGCAACACTTTCTACTGACATTCAACGCTTACCGATTTAAACTACTTAGCGTTACTGTCCCGATGTCCAAATTTGCAGCCAAAGTAAAGGTGGTAGGCTTTTTTAATCAAAGCGGCTATACTGCATTTTTCTGATGCAATAGTCGCTTCACAAATGCAGCAGAAGTGATCTGCATTGTTCAAACAATTACAAGGCATCTCTCACTTTGACTAAACAGAAAAAAAATCAAACACCGAGAATGGTCTACAGCCAAAATACTTGAAAACTAGAGCCAGTACACAATTTTAAGCATCATTTTAATTCTCAACCTAGACTTACTACAGTGTGACTGAATTTATTTTGAAAGCATTTTGGCTGTAGAACAGTGTAATCATCTGCAGGAAGATGAAACTCCAACAAATTCATCTTCTTTTCCATAGTAACACCCTTCGCTTTGTGATACTATCAGAAAATCTTTTTGAATATTCTCAATTTATCCACAAAAAAACTGAGATAATTTATCACCTATTAATTTCAGTATTATTTGATTTTGGGAACCCTCGCCAGATAATTCTCTGACAATCGAAACTATTTCTCTGTTTGCATCTTTCTCCTCCAAAAGGTTAGTAAAATAACCTTTGTTCAGTCATCCTAGTACTTGCCTATAGTTCTTAAATTTATCTTTCCATAGCTGTTTTGAGGTTTGCTTTCTTACCTTCTTTGTGAAGGGGGTCTGGATCATTGTGTTGTGCTAGGTTATGCTGTGTAGTGAGGTCCACTCTAAGGGCCATGCCTCAGGGTCCTTTGGCAAGGCCCTTAGGCATGGGCCCACCAGGTAGCTGTCTGCATAGGTAAGGTTCCTTTTTATGCAGGTGTAATAGCATCCTCTGGAGCATCCTGCATGTGGGTGCGATGGTAGCCGTGTACTTCTGGGTGCGGTGAGTTCTGGGGGCTCCAGGGCTGGATCTGGCAGTGCAAGATCAGTGTCCTTCGTTCGCTGATCAGGTGCCTGCCTAGGGAAGGTTCCTTTTATGCAGCTGCAATAGTGTCCCCACCCGATGATGCAGTTCTGCGGCAGAGCTTACTGCGTTGGAGCTTCCTGTCTTCGACTGCGATGGTGGCTGTGTACTGATGGTGCAATGAGTTCTGGGGGCTCCGGGGCTGGTTTAGGCAGTGCAGGGGTAGTGTGCTTTGTTTGCTGATAGTGGTTAACTAGGCATCCCCTTATAAAACTACCCTCCACATTTTTCGCGTGCCTCCAGGTTATTTTATAAATACCTAATTGAGCATGTAAAACATTGTTCTACACATTCAGGTTACTTATAAAACTACCCCCTCAATAACAGCAAATCTAAGCAAAGTTGATTTCTAACAGTTTCCATACACTTTAAAATTCTACAAAGTTACTAAACAGCTAATAGGGCCGGTCTTACTGTCTTAGGCTAACGATCAGGAAGGGAAGGGGTCAGGGATGCTGGGATTCCAAAAGCAAACCAAAGTTGACCGAGGCAAAAAGGAAATCAAGATGAAAACATAGGCTCAAAATTATATTTTGTAATTGACTGATCACTATTTGTGTTTAAAAACTGTATCTGCAGCCCCCTAAGGTCCTTAGTACACAGCTGCCATAATATATGATTGAAAATGTTGAAACTTAAGCTTACTAATGAGCTAATAGATCAAGAATTCTGACATGTTATACCAAAAAGAGCCCTTGTTAGGAAAAATAGCTCTGATTTTTAAACATAAATGATCAGACATATCAATGAAAATAATCATTATGAATGGTCGAATAAATGATAACCGACCCACCACTGTGAGAAGGTGAGGCAGTACCTAGTCATATTTATCCAGTTAGGATACTAGGACACTGATCATGTCAAGCCTGAAAATCATTGTTAGGGACATGTTTACTAAACCGGGCTAACGGTTAACCCGGGCTATCTGCAACTAGGTCCCATTGAATAATATGGGATCTAGTGGCAGATAGCCCGGGTTAACCGTTAGCCCGGTTTAGTAAACATACCCCTTAGTCTCACAAGATTCTGGTTAAAAATGGGATTTAAAACCTGACTTTTCCCTATATTAATGGCTCCAAATTCTTCTGTGAAAAACAGTTGCCATAGAGATTCTTGTACTGCTCACTGCCTGGCCGCTAATGCTCGTTACTGCATCACAGAACTTCACGTTGTGCTCACTAGGTTCCAAATTTCATTATTACATAGAAACAGGTAGATGAAGGAAATTAAGTCCACGAGGCCATCTACTCAGCCCATTTGTCTTATCTGTTGCAATACGCAAACTCTACTTGATAGGGGAGCTTTATTATATATAAGAGCTGACATTCTGAAGCATTATGTCAGACAGATCTCTAATTGTAAAGAAAATATGTATAAGTAAGCATCTTGTACTTACTTATGAAATACTGTGGAATAACTTACCGATTCCTTGGAGCATTTTGGAGAGACAGTCACTGTAACAAATATTGCAAATACATTTCTCTGAAAGAGGAAGGTGACAACAAAACTTCAAACTTCACATATCTTTTTCTTTGTTTTCCTTTTTTCTCTGTCATCATATTAATTTCAATGCTACAAGGTACACGCGTTTGCAAGTATTTCATAGCCACCAACAGGAAACTTGATTGCTTTACAGCGACAGCCATGTAAGTTGCAGAGCAAAAGGTCCCACTGATTTCAATGGCAGTTAAATAAAACGAAAAACAAAAAAAGGAAAATAAGGTGATATCTTTTATTGGACTAACTTAATACATTTTTGGACTAGCTTTCCAAGGTTAAACTTTCAGGTCAGGAGAGTATGAACAACAGATGGTAATACCATGATATATAAATGAATTGCAAAAGCATTTCATTGTCAGTCTTGGGGGAAGAGGGTGGGGTGAGGGGGAAGTGGGAGAGATGGATGGTTGATCCATTTTAGTGGCATCGTAGTTAGTTGCCACAGCAACCTGAAACACATAGCTGACTCGTTTAAATAGTTCACAGTGCATGATGATACACCTACAGGTTTCCACAGAAATCTGAATCTTTCATAGCAGTCTGTGCTGCATAACTACACTTTCATCGTAATTTGTAAATGTAGACTAAGCATCGATAAGGATGCATGTCATACAGAAGGAACCAAATGTATAAAAGGCTCAGCGAGCCCTGAGTTTACAGAAACACTGATAGTGCCACTAAAAATACAAGTGTATGTGATGCTATGCACAGAAGACAGGACCACTTTATAAACACGCAGATACAAATATGAGTTTCTTAACATGGGAGACATATATACCTCTATACACATGTATGCTGTGATTTTATAAACCACAAAGATATCTGTAGGACATGTATGACAAGGCAGCCTTCATCAGAAAGGCAAACTTGCTAGTTAGAAAAGTGCAGAAATATATGTACAGTACCATAGTAAGCTAGTAAATGATGGCAGATAAAGACCAGCATGATCCATCTAGTCTGCCCAGTAAGGTGTCTAGAGTTGTAGAGCTGCATCTGCTGTTCTGCACACGTTAACCCCCCTCTGTGCCTTTGCTTAAGGTTGTACCTGCCACTCCAAGCAGCTTATTCCTCTTTATGAAGTTATTCACATGTGTTCTGATTCCATCTTCTTGCTATGTAGTGATCCTCTGTATCTGTCCCATGCCTTTTTGAATTCCATCACTGTTTTTGCTCCCACTACCTCCTTTGGGAGAACATTGGAGGCATCCACCACCCTTTAACTTTCTACAGCTTCATCATCTTTGAAAAATGTTTGTTTGTTTGTTCATTAATACCCTCTAAGTCAGACGTTCCCAACTCCAGTCCTGGAGGGCCAAACACCATTCAGGTTTTCAGGCTGTCCCTAATGAATATGCATGAGATACATTTGAATACAATGGGGGCAGTGCATGCAAATGCATCTCATGCATATTTATTAGGGACAGCCTGAAAACCTGAATGGTGTTTGGCCCTCCAGGACGGGAGTTGGGAACCTCTGCTCTTAGTATTTAAAGGTCTGTATCTTACCTCTCTGTTTCTCCCCTCCTCTAGGATATACATATATAGTTCGAGGTTTTTTTTTTCATATGCCTTCTCATACAGGCCATATATCATCTTGGTTGCCTTCCACTGAACCATTTGAAGTCTTTTTATATACTTTGTAAGATACATTTTCCAAAACTGAACGCAATACCCTAAGTGAGGTCTCACCAGCGACCTGTATAGAGACATTAATATCTCCTCCTTCCTGCTGGTTATTCCTCTCATATACAGCCTAACATCCTTCTGGCTTTGGCCACCACCTTGTCACACTGCTTCGCCACCTTGAGATCCTCAGACACTATTACTCCGAGGTCTCTCTTGGTCTGTACATACCAGTCTTTCGTCCTGCTTCTTTGAGTTTCTGCTTCCCAGGTGCATCATTCTGCATTTTTTTGCATTAAATCTCAGTTGCCAAGCATTTGACCATTCTTCTAATTTTTCTAGATCTTTTCTCATGTTGTCTACTCCTTCTGAAGTGTCCACTCTTTGTATCATCTGCAAAAAGGCAAACTTTTAACCCTGCAGCAATATCACCCACAAAGACATTGAACAGTAGTGGTCCCAGAACCTATCCCCGATGCACTCAAATACTCACCCTCCTTTCTTCAGAGTAAGTTCCATTTACCACTATCCTCTGTAGTCTGTCAATCAACCAGTATATTAGTCATGTGTGCACCAAAGATTTTTGGGCTAGTTTTTCTTCATCAGCATATACTCATTCGGTTAGTCTTTGGGAACTGAAGCATTCATTCGTTCGTCTTGTTCATATCCATTAAAGTATATGGGGGATGCTATTTTGCAATGCAGCAGTCAAGTTTGCCATCTACTTTCAATCAAACTAGTTTGAAACTTGATGGCATCTATAACAAAACAAGAACAGTGGCAGTACCGAAGTAATACCAAACAAATAAATAGATCATTAAATAAATTTAATACAGGAAACAAATAAAAATATACATCCATATGAGAAAGACATCATGCTTGGCAAAGTAGAAAATCAATGCAAAAGATGAAGGCCAACAATGGGATGGATCGATACAACAGCAGCAGCTATGGTTGCCACTCTATCAACAATGAGCTGCCTGAATGAAGATCGAACACAGTTTAGGTCAACTACCCAGAGGATTGCCATGAGTCAACATCGACTTGACAGTACTTGACGGAAATTAAATAAAAGTGACAATAAACAGCCCAACTTGTTTTGGCACACGACTGCATCAGGAGCATATGACATTCATCAGGGTACAGTAGAAATGTATTTCTTGTGTCAAAAAGAATCATAAGCTGGTACAGTCTACAGAAAACAAAATGTAAGCGGCTGAGTAAGTCTTCTGGTATTTGTAGCTGGCTTTTTTTGTTTACAGCGCTATATCAGACTTGTATATGTTTAGTTTGGTTTAGGGCTGTCTCCCCAGCATTTAAGTTTTAGTGATATTAGGAGAATAGCAGATGTTTATGTTTTTTGCCGGTGACTGCTTGCCTGCAAAACAATCTATTGAATAACTCATTTTAATGTTGTGAGTAGCATTTATAGAAAGGTGTATAGAAAGGGGTTTTTTGGGGTCAGTATATCTATTTAGTTTGTGGCAGAGCAGTGGCTTAGACATCCCTTCTGTCTGTACTGTATAGTGAGATTGTAATGCTTTAGGCAGTGTTAGGCATAGAGTCTGCTGAACTCTGACTTCCGTTCTCTACCTGGTATGTTTTTAGGGTAACATAGCTGTGGTTTTTGAGATGGTACCTTACGCTGAGCATTTGATTGAATTTCTTTTTGAGTCTGTGTCCTAGTAAGTAAAAATACAACTTTCTTGGGTATCCTGTTGGTATGAAATTTTTAATAGGAAACTTATTGGGAAGTTTTGTTTTTTCTTTTCTGTTTTTAGGTGGCCTTCAATCCTGTGTGATTTTTTTTTTTTGAGAAATACCTCTGTTAATGGGGTTTATAGCCTTATTATTGAGTTTGTTTTTGTATATTTTATTTTTAATGTTTTTATTTTCTTTGTCAAAAAGTAGATATGTATTTATGTCTTTACATATATTTTATGATCCTTTTTAATGGATATAGTTTTGCTTATGTTTTGTTCTTTGTAGACTGTACCATCTTACGACTTTTTTTCAACACAAGAAATAAATCTACTATATCCTGATGAATGTTATACGACCTTAAAGAAGGCATGTGCCAAAACATGTTAGACAGTTTATAACCACTTTTATTTATTTAATTTCATCATATGGGTGTATGATTTTATTTGTTTCCCCTATTAAATGTATTTATTGATCTATTTGTTTGCTTGGTATTACTTTGGGACTGCCACTGTTTTTGTTTTGTTATCCTTCTGGTGGCTACATCTGTGTTTTGTGTGAAGACATAGCAGCTATCAAGATTCTCACAACACCCCAGAGACACAGAAGAGTGGCAAAACGTACGGACAGTGGCAGGATGAGTAGCAAAAACCAGCATCATAAGAGCAAAGTGGTACAAAGAGAACAGTGAGCACCTCAGATAAAGGAAGAGGGCAAAGCAACAGCACAATTGATGGAAGCACACCAAGGCACTTTGAGAGTAATAAAATAGCAAGGAGACCAGCATAGTGCCAGATTGGCTGGAAGGGCCTAAATTATGTCAGGAGGATCAGCACAGCACCTAGATTGACGAAGATCCTAAATTATCAAAAGAAGGAGCAGAGAAGTACCATAGCCACACAAAAGACAATACAACAAATGCTGCCTGGGAGTGGAGAGCGTATGCGGCAACATGTCGGACCAGGAGAGAGGACAGTATTGGGACTCCCAGGAGCGCTGGACTGTAGCTGCGGGGATTGTGAGTGATGTCGGCTAAATCGCCCATAAATTCAATGCAACACTGAGGCACATAGCTGCACCCAAAAGGGCACAACCTAAGGGACTTATAGCACCCTTTGGAGCCCAAGGATGGGATCTCCCCCTGAATTACATCTTCTGGACGCTGTGAGTATGTGATAGCTAAGGGGTAAAGAAAAGTTAAAATTAAACAACCAATGGCTTCCACTATCAAGGTTCAGGGCCCCATGGATAAGCATTTGTTAACTAGATCTGTGTCTGTCCCAGCTCTGGCTGACCCTTCCTTGGATGGTGTATTGTTGAGCACCCCCAAGAGGATTCCTCCATTGCCTCATTCTGCATGGAGGAAGTCAGGAGTTAAGGAATTGGACAATTCTTCGACTGGAAAGACTTCCATTTATACTTCCCTTTAAGAACAATATCTTTATCCATCTGATTGGATGTAACGTGTATTTATGGAAATAGTATTTAGACAACATTTTTGGTTATGGAGAGGAAGTCTAGAGTTACTGCAGGACTTTATAAATTGGCTTAGTTCATTAAAACCTAATGTTAAATTTGATAGCACATCATCAATCACAAATAGCAATAGGTCAACATTTCAAGACAACACTCTTATCAAAAACCAGTGGCTTGAAATAATTTATTGCATTATACTAGCCGTCATCCAGTTAAATTAAAAAATGGACTTCCACTAAATCAGTTTCTAGAGATTCGTTGACTATCTTCCTGTAGACAAGATTATATTGAGGAATCTAAAAAGATGGTTAAAAAATATCTTAATCCTGGTTATTATTATAGAGTATTAAAAAGCATACCTTTGAGGCCTTTTTGCTCAATGGGAATTGTTATTAATGTCAAAATAAAGTGATACCACAACAGAAGAAAATTTGCTGGTCTGCACTTTACCTTTTTCAATAAGAGTCCCTAAAATATCTTCTTTGATATATAAACATTGGAGAGTGTTGCAATTGCATGAATGCTTTAAGGAATGTCCAACAGTAGCATTTCACAGAGGAAAGAATGTTACCAATTTTGTCAGCCCTTCACAAACGTGGTCTACTGAGAATGATATGCTAGACTCCCTAGGCCACTTTAATTGTGGCACTTGTGAATTTTGTATATCAACGCGTTATCACAGCTTCTACTTATACTACATGAGTAGTTTTACATGTAGTATATTTGATACTGCGCCCGTGTAAGTTGTATGTAGGTCACACACGAAGAAACATGGTAATGTGACTTCATGAACATTGATCTTGACTTCACACAATTACTCGGTCTGCCCCAGTCGTTGAACATTTTATTTAGATGCATCACACATTTGATCAATTACAGTGGCAAATTTTACAGCAAGTACATCAGTCTTTGTGTGGAGGTGATCAAACATGAGGGAAAAGTTTTTTATTTTTTATTCTGATACCCTGCAGCTCAATGATTTAAATTTACAATTCAATGGCATATGGTAGTATGATCTGCCTGGCCCTTTAACGTATTCTGGAGGGTAGATTCAAAAGAAGAGAAAAAGATGCTGCAGCCATTTTAGATTAGCATAAGCCAGCTGAGTTCCGAAGGAAGAAGGAGTCTCCTAGAGGTTTTGGAGCAGAAGATTTTAAAGATTCAGATAGGTTCTGCTTCAGAGCAAGGCAGTACTTATTTTGAAGTTGTGGTTCGAAACGCATTGGCTTACTAGCTAAATTATGGCAGTTTGTAGATGTATGATCACTTAAAATATATTAAAAAGGACCTTTCTTGGAGGACATTTTTAAATAGTACCCTCATTCTGAATATCCAACAAAAAAAGTATTTTCTTAGGAGCCTTCATATTAAGTATAGGATTTGGGGTATCACTAGTTGTGGGATTGATTTTTACTTAATTGGTCCTTTCTGCTGAATGAGGAAGATTACCATAGCACAACATCCAAATTGCCTGAAAAACCCAGGAGGACCAATACAGCAACCAGATTGTTAGAAAGGCTGTAAAACAGGAAAGGAGAGCCAACACAGCAGCAGAAGAGGTAGTAAGAGCCCAAGTCTCAGGAGTAGGGTGATTTCAGCTAAGCTGTGTGCCTGCAAGTTAGTTTTAGCATTGAGGACTTTGGTCCCAGTCTAAAATGTTGAAGTACAGAAGAAGATCCCCTTGGGATGGAAGAAGCATGCATGAAGTGCCCAGATGATATGCTGAGGGATATAAAGAAGAGTCAGAGGTCATAAAAGCAGTGGGAGGAAGACCAACACAACAGCAAGATAGGCTAGAAGTCCCTATTATGAAAGGCTTAGTGGCAGAAGACCAATAGTTGACAAATACAGTAATGCAGGATGTCACCCCATGATAGCTAGGATTAATCCAGCTATTAGCCTGGTTAGGTGAGGATCCCCTTCTTCCACCTACACTTCATGCTCATCCTTCCCAATAGAAATATTGTCCTTTGTTCAAGGGTATAGCAGTAGTTGCACTCCCCAGCTAGAACCTTCAAATAAGTACAGTACAAATTTGAAAAGAACTTTGAAGAAAGAGCTCAAGGCTCATTGAGTGTGGTAGGCTAATTGTGTCCCTCCACTGTGCCAGGTTCAGTTTCTCCCAGACTTGGATTGTTAGTAACTGCATGTCAAAGCGGATAGCAAAACTCAATAAAACGCCTATAACAACAAGATGAAGGCGCCCACAGAAAAGCAAAGCAGGATGATGATGAATTGTGGCCCAGAAAGAGCCAAAGCACACTGGACACACAACAGCACAGCTAGAAGGGTGGCAACAAATTGGCATGGCACTTAGGGGGGTTAAAAATTGTACAATGGCAAACCTAAGCAGTATAACCTCAAAGGTGCAAAGCAAAAGGATGTTGCTGCTGCTGGACTCATGTTTGGGATGGAGCAGAGAATGAAAGGCCAGTGGCAGCCTTGCCACCCTTTATTATGTCCTCTATCTGTTCAGTGCTGTTGGCCTAGGCAGTGCCAGGATCATTTTCTACCTCCTCATTAGCAGGCACGCTAGCAACAACCTCTTCAACAGACTCTATGGTCGGTACACTTTCCATATCTAATGGTTCAGATTCAAATCCCACCCATGTGGATCCCTCAGATTCTCTACCTGCCAAGACTATCTCCATACACTTTTCAACTGGGAATACAGTGCGTCTGTTATAAGGCTGAATTGCCTTCACCTGCTGCTTCTCTCGTGCCCTCCCCCCACCCACTGTGCACTTTGCCTTTCGGTGGAGATGACCCTAGATAGCAACTTTTTCACAGTGGCACTGGAAACTGCAGCTCTTTCTACTCTTCTTGTAAAAACATCTCTTTAGCTTGGGTGATGGATTAGAGGAGCCCATAACCATGTCCCGTCTCCTTCTCTGCAGTCATGCCAGTATTGCTTTCACCTTCCCTCCCTTCTTTCTTTTTATGACCATTCCACTTTTCAGACATACCCTTCCAGAAGCCCCGCACCCTCAAGCCTGTGATCAATACTGCCCAACAGTGGAAGAAGTTGATAAGGAGCTTCAGATGCAGTGCTGTGAGTATAACTAACAAGAGGAGCACCACCACACTGTAGTCTCACCCGTTGCGTTACAGCAGTAAACTCTGGCATCGGAAAGTACTTATTCACGGGCAGCACTTCCTGATCCTGATCTCATGAGATCAGCATCAGTCCCTGCATGCCAGCCGTTATTGAATGTGTGCTTGCAGTGTGATGCTGGCGTTTAGTGCAGCTTAATGCGATCAACCAGACCACTGAGAAGAACGGCGGCAGGTAGGCTTTTGCTGCTCCTCTCGCTTGCCACAGTGAGGGCGCTATATCTGAAGCCCCGTTGAAGTAGTAGACTTTATATTTTCTAAAAGACATTCTTCAGGTACTACTGTTGAACTGTTTGCCTATCCTGCTGGCAACAATTGTACTATTAAATTATTAAAATACTGTGTTTGGCATTTAAAATCCACAGTTCCAAGCATAGTATCAGCTGAAGCTTCTGGAACTATTCTGGCTTTTGGCATTTCAGTGCGGCAGCATGTCTTTAAATGTTCTGATCCTGACAGGATTTGTTTCATTGGCCGAATATACAATGATTTGTATCACACGACGTTCTTCATTCAAATATCACTGATACAATTTGGAGAGATTAAGTTCACTTTCTTTTTGTCAGATCATTTAATTTGTTATAGTATTCGGAAGTCTTTTTCAGATTGAAGTAATCACTACAGTACCATCAGCATTTGCTCAATTGGTGCTATTTGTCACAGTTTTCAGCATACAACATTCATAGTATCACTGTACTCAACGGCACTTGTACTGTTCTCACATGTAATGTAATGTTTACATTTGTATTATGTTTTCTGTATATCAGCGCACAGTTTGAGTTGTAAATGGAGTCTTCTCACTTCTAATGAGTTTTGTTTTATTACATAATGCTTTATTTTATTCAAAGATTATTAGTTATTACATTCTACTGTTTTTAACTTTATGCTGAACACTTCAAAAGACAAATGAATAATTGCTTTAAGGTTTTGTGATGTGAGTAGGAGGGAGTGTTCTGAATAGTGTGAGTGGAATATTAATTCTTGAATGTTGTATTGTTTTTTTAAATTAAGTATTAATAATAGTTATGTATTCAGAGAGAAAATTTTCACTTTGTTCTCACATATAGAAAAAAGGGCTATTCTTCCTTACATCAGTAGGCATCGCTGGGTTTGAGTCCTTTTCACTATCAATGTAGTTGTTTTTATAAACAAGCCAGTGCATGGTAGGCTAGGCAGTGTGTGGCTTACAATATTTATATAACCACTAGTTTAGCCTAGGGTTAGAGCAACAGGCTAGAACCCTAAAGATCAATGTTTGATTCCCACTGGCACTCCTTATGACCTTGGGCAAATCACTTTACTCTCCATTGTCTTGGAAGAAAAGATCTGGCAATGTACTTCTGATCGTACCTTGCCAAGAAAACCCAGGGGCCGCTGGGTTGCCAGAAGTCAGCATTGACTTGATGGCACTTAAAAAAAGGTTTAACTGGACTTTAGAGGTCTGTCCATTTAATGGTAAATGATCTTAGCTGTCTGGATCAGCATTTGTAAAACTGTGTTTGCTATAGTTAGTCATATTTTTTGAAAAAATAAACATTTATCTTAAGAGAAATGTTATTTAAAAGGCAATCACTAATCATGCAGTATATATTCATAATAAGTTGGTATGAGATTTACCTTTGAAGAGTGCCGTCTATTCTGGGACTCTCATTAAGAGGTCTTTTGCTAAAACATTTGTGAAATTATTTTATCTATGGATATGTAGTCAATAATGCTCTTATATTTGCCATGGAAGGCCAGATCAGGGGTTAGGCTGTGGGGAAAGAAGATTGTGGTCGGCGGCTGGGGATCGTGTGTTGTGAATGGTGCTGCGGTGCTGTGCTGTGGCAACAGGACGCCATGGCAACGCGGCTCCATTCAGGAGCCTGACTTAGGTAGTCGGGCAGGTAGCTGTACATGCAGACTGATTAGAATCGGTTTCCGGCCTGCACTTTCAGGCCCTAGACCTGATTCTGATTCCATGGGGCTCATCTAGCCCCTGCGGGATCAGAATCGGGTCTACCCCTGGGCGTCCCGATTTCGATCGGATGCACAGGGGCCTGGATGCACTCAATGGAATGTGCCTCCACCTGTCTAAATGATGGTTAAATGGACCTGTTCTCTAGAAACCTACCCAAATCCTTTTTAAATTCAGCTAAATTACTGGCCTTAACCATATTCTCTGGCAGTAAATTCTATGGTTTAATTATGAGTTGACTGACAAAATACTTTCTAGAATTTATTTTAATTCTGCTCCAGTTAATTACATGAAATGTCCTCTAGTCCTAGTAATACTAGAAAGAGTAAATAACCATTCCCTGTTGAGGTGTTGACTACAACTCATGATTGTATAAACATTCATTATATCCGTTCTTAGTCATCCTTGTTACAAGCTAAAGAGCCCTAAACTGTCAAGCTTTTCTTCCTAAGGGAATCGTCCCATGACATTTTTATAATTTTCTCTGCACCTCATCTAGTTTTGCAAAATTTTCTGAAGATGAAAAATCCAGAACTACAAACACTCCATTAAGTCTTTGAAGGTCTCCTCGGGGGCAATTGCTTCAAATGTGTTAGTTCTGAGCTTACCATGACAGCAATGAACCTCACTCCTAAACCAGAGTATGTGAAGTATGATCCGAGTTTCTCATATTTACTGATGCGCCCGCCATAGTACTTGCATCATGACAAAGAGAGCTTCCGTCTAGAATTCATAAGATGTAACATGTATGGGCAATATATTAAGGAGTGCTTGGAAAATGCTTTTAATGAGGTCAGTGGCTCTGTCTGCCTCAGCTCTACCAGGTCTGGCACTCAAGCCTCAGGAGTTTGGACTCATTCTCTGAGAACCAGGAGCTCATTGCATCCACATATGACTTCAGCCCACAGACAGATAATCATATAAATGAAACTTGGTGCAAAATACCAGATGGCCCTCATCTCGGTGCTGAGCGATTATGTGAATAAGTTTTAATTTCTTTAAATGTACTTTTTTTTTCATCTTGTTTACCATATTAGCCAATAACCCACAGTTGACCTAGTATTTCTTTTAAATTTTAGTGAGGGTTCATTTTGCACTTATATGTGCAAAATAACTGACTCTGATTGAACAAAAATCCGCTCCCCCTCTCTCCCCAAGTTGGGCAATGCCTTTTATATTCAATTTATTTAAAATATTTTTTACCCACATCATCTAGATTTCTGGACAAGGTACTATAGTGTACATGCATAATAAAAGCAACAAAAACAGCATATATGACGTTCGCTTCTCTAGCACACATTTATTGTGATAATAGCATTTTGACTGCTTGCATAAGGAAAATAGTAGGGCTCTTCAAGACCTCTACCTCACTTCTCATAAGCAGAACACACAGAATGCCTGTTCAAAAAGTAAAGCTTGGATGTTCTTCTTAAAGCTAGAGTGTGAGTCTTAGCTTTCAATACCTTTGGAAGAGTGTTCCAAACCACGTGGCCAACAACACCAAATAGTGCACAAGTGTCTGTTAAACACAGCAAATGCACCAATGTAGCATCAAGTAAGTTTTGCTCAAAGATAGTGTGTGATCAGGGGTGGCCCAAGGGGGGTGCGGGGCCATGTGCGGAGACTCGGTGCGGGGCCTCATTTGCATAAGTGGCCTTATTTGCATAAATATTTGCATAATGCTAACATACACTAACTTTTAGTAAACATGTCTCTTAATGAGTGTATGGATAAAGACAGACTAAAAGATTTCTACATTACTATAATCCAGTCCCAACCGCCAGGCACATTAGGAACTACTACAAACACTGCCCATTTAGAACCAATAGCAAACCCGCCGTATCCTAACAGCACTACCAGGACTCACAAAGCACCATACCCTACCTATCAAAAGGCAACACTGCAAATATTAAACCAATACATTTCAGAGAACAACAATACATGACCTACTGGGGAAAGAGAACAAGTGGCAATGTCAAATAGGAATTACATAAACAGAATACCTCAGCTCAGTTACACATGCAGAACATAGACCATCACCAAACAAGGAATCACAATTTAGAAACAGGAAGGCAATAATTAAACTGGGAACCCCAAAAGCCAAACTTGGAATGTACAACAACACTGTAGAAATAAAACTATAAATTAATTTCCTCTTGTACCAAACAAAGCGCAGACGTTAATGATGCACATTTCCCAGAGCTTTCATATTCCAGTTAATAAATTCAAAATAAAGAGATATCTTTCTACCTTTTGTGCATTTTTTTTTCAGTTGCAATTGCTCCAGCCACTTTCTTCTGGTTTCTTCATGTTTTCTGCTAACTCTCCATCATCTGCTGTCCATTTGTCCTTCTAGTTTTTTTTTCCATTCTCTCTCTCTACATCTGCTTTAACATACTAATCTTTCTCCTTTTGCTCTTTCCTCATTCCTATTTCATCCACTCAAATTTTACCCCTCCATCCTCAATCCCCACTTACTCTCCCAATACCCGGCCAATTGTAGATTTTTTATCCCTCTCACACAAAATATTTTTCCCCTCTCCATTTTACTCTCCCAGCCCCATCCCATTCTAATCCTCCCCCAACATCAGTTCCCTTCTAGTTCCAGCCTCACCCAGCATCCATTCCCTTCTAGTCCCTGCATCAGCCCATTTCCAGTCCTAGCCCCCATCAGCCCATTTCCAGTCCTAGCAACCCCCCAACCCAATACCAGTCCTAGCCCCCCCATCAACCCACTTCCAGTCCTAACCCCATCAACCCATTTCCAGTCAGCCCCCCATAGCCCATTGCCAGTCCTAACCCCCCCATCAGCCCACAGCCCATTACCAGTCCTAACCCCATCAGCCCACCTCAAGTCCTAACCCCTCCCCATCAGCCCATTTCCTGTCCTAGCCCCCCCATAGCCCATTATCAGTCCTAACCCCCCCATAGTCCATTACCAGACAGCCCCCATCAGCCAACAGCCCATTACCAGTCTTAACCCCCCCATAGCCCAGTTCCAGTTCGAGCCCCCAACAGCCCACAGCCCATTACCAGTCCTAACCCATCAGCCCACCTCAAGTCCTAACCCCTCCCCATCAGCCCATTTCCTGTCCTAGCCCCCCCATAGCCCATTATCAGTCATAACCCCCCCATAGCCCATTACCAGTCCTAACCCACCATCAGCCCACAGCCCATTACCAGTCCTAACCCCATCAGCCCACCTCCAGTGTTAACCCCCCCCCATCAGCCCATTTCATCCTAATCCCCATCACCCAATTTTCAGTTTAAGCCCCCCATACCCCATTACCAGTCCTAACCTCCCCATCAGCCCACTCCCAGTCCTAATCCCACCAGCCCATTTCCAATCCTAATCCCCATCACCCAATTTTTAGTTTAAGCCCCCCATAGCCCATTAGCAGTCCTAACCCCCAGCAACCCACTTCCAGTCCTAATCCCATCAGCCCATATAAAGGCTTAGCTCCCCCATAGCCCATCACCACTCCTAACCCCCCCAAGCCCCCCCATAGCCCATCACCACTCCTAACCCCCCCCAGCCCCCCATAGTCCATCACCACTCCTACCCCCCCAGCCCCCCATAGCCCATCACCACTCCTACCCTCCCAGCCCCCCCATAGCCCATCACCACTCCTAACCCCCCTCAGCCCACCCATAGCCCATCAGCACTCCTAACCCCCCCCAGCCCCCCCTCGCCCCCCATAGCCCAACTGCCCTCCTACCCCCCCCAGCCCATCACCACTCCTAACCCCCCCCAGCCCAGCTCAGCCCAGCCCAGCCCAAATTTTTTTTTTAAAAAGCTGTCTTCTCCCGCTGCCGGGGCCGCCGCGGCAGAATCGAGTGTGCCGCGGGGCCCCCCCTGCCCAGCAGAGCCTGCCCTCCCCTGTATCCGCTCTCTCGTACAGCTGCCTGCAGTCTCACGCGCCGGCTTTCAGAGCGCGAAGAGACTAGTTTCCCTTTCGCGGCTCTGTTAAGCCCGCGGGGGCTGATGGGAACTTCCCATCAGCCCCCGCGGGCTTAACAGAGCAGCGAGGGAGAAACTCTCCCCTCGCGCTCTGAAAGTCGGCGCGTGAGACTGCAGGCAGCTGTACGAGAGAGCGGATACAGGGGAGGGCAGGCTCTGCTGGGCAGGGGGGGCCCCGTGGCACACTCGATTCTGCCGCGGCGGCCCCGGCAGCGGGAGAAGACAGCTTTTTTTTTTTTTTTTTAATTTGACTTTAGGATCAGAATGTTTTTTGCGCGGGGCCCCCTGAAACGCGGGGCCCTGTGCAAAAAACATTCTCGCTCAATGGACGGGCCGGCCCTGTGTGTGATGGCCCATACATTATAAATATATGAAGATATTAATATGGGGGAGGGGAAAGAGTTACCAGTGAAACTGCTGAATTACCAATGAAACTGCTAACCGTTTAAAAGCACACTGTAAAGCATTTCAGAGATGACATATACACAGTACTTACAAATCCATTACGGCTTAATTCACCCACATTTTTTTTCATCTCTGGGGGCTGAATAATGGAAAATTGCAAATAACTACTGTAAAAAGTACATATGTGGCAAATAAAACAAATGTTGCCTTTGCAATGGGTAGTCTTCCAGCATATGGGAATGTTTGGCTATCATCACCCACAAGCCAAATATTTCTAGCCCTGTGAGTCTATCAGTGTCTCTAGAATGGATTTTAACTTTTCCATTACCGGTCTTCTCTTTGCTATTTTCCATGCTTTCTTATAGTATATCCATTTATTCTTTGTCATTCTCTTTGCTATCACTTCTTTAGTCTTTTATAGCTATCATAAACTGTCTTGTTAGACATAATAAAAGAAGGGAATTGGATGAGGGAGAGCACTAAATGTGGTATACTTAGATTTCTGCAAGGCTGTTGACATTGTTCTGCAGTAGCAGTTTATAAATAAATTGAGTACCCTTGGGATAGACCTTTAACTGTACTCACTAGGTAAGAAATTGGTTGAGTGGGAGGCGGCAGAGTGTAGTAATAAATAGAGTTCACTCTGAATATAGGGGTGTTACCTGTAGTGTGCCTCAGGACAGTCCTTGGTCCTGTTCCCGTTAACATTTTTTGTAAGCAAAATTTCAAAAGATCTGTCAGGAAAGATAGGCCTCTTTGCTACCTCTTTGATACCAAAATCTGGAACAGGGTAGACACCATGGAAGGTTTGGAAAACATGAGGAGGGATCTAGTGAAGTTTGAAGAATGGTTGAGAATTTAGCAGCTAAGATTTGATGTTAAAAAATGCAAGACGATGTACTCAGGATGCAAAAACCCAAAGGAGTCGTACAGTATAGGGTATGAAGTATTTCAGTGCTTGAAAAAGGAGCAGAACTTGGAGGTGATCAAATCAGATGATCTTAAAGTGGCCAAATAGGTAGAAAAGGTGACTGCAAAAGTCAGAGAATGCTTGGGTGCATAAGGAGAGGAATGGTCAGCAGGAAAAAGGAGGTGATAGTGCTTTTGTATAAGTCTTTAGTGAGACCTCATTTAGAATACTGTGTACAGCTCTAGAGATCGCACCTTCAAAAGGTTATAAATAGAATAGAACTGGTCCAGAGGGTGGCAACTAAAATGGTCACACAACCAGAAAAAGGCAAACCACCACCAACATTTTAAAAGATTTTTAACATTTAAAAAAATCTATATGGCCATGCTTCAGCGATATCACGCCTTCCTCAGGGGTCACAGTATAGTATATAATTCCTTGAAAGGAAGTATATGGACCCAAATTGCTTCGATTTTGTTGTAACCATGATAAATCTCATTGGGATGCAATGTTTCTGCTGACTCCTGCAAAACTTTCCACTCCGATGCGCAATGATGCAGCAGCACCTGCCCAAAACTGCAAATTACCAATTTTTCAGGAGTCAGCAGAAGCCTTTTATCCCGACGAGACGACAGTTACAACAAAACTAAAGTGATTCAACTCCATAAACTTCCTTTTGTGGAATTACATACATACTATGAGTCTTGAGGAAGGCATGATATCGCCAAAACATGGCAATATTGGGTCTTTTTTATGTTAAGGATTTGTTTTTTCACCACCTGTTTTGTCTACTAAAATGGTCAGTCATAAAGCATATGGGGATAGACTTAAAGATCTCAATAGGTTTATTCTGGAGGAAAGATGGGAAAGATGTGACATGATAACTTTTAAATACTTCCATGGTTTAAATACACAAGAGGTGGCCCTCTTCCATTTAAAAGGAAGCTGTGGAACAAGGGGTCATAGGATGAAGGTGAAAGGGAATAGACTCAAGGAGTAATCTGAAAAAATATTTCTTTACAGACAGAGAGATGAATGCATGGAACAACCTCCCAGTGGAAGTAGTGGAGATGAGAACTCTGTAAATTCATGAAAGCATGGGTGAAATACAGAGGATCTCTAAGAGAGAAGGAGAACTTGTAGAACTTAATAGTTCTTACAGATAGGCAAACTGGATAGGCCATATGGCCTTTATCTGCAGTCATTTTCTATGTTTCTATATCAAATTCATAAACTAAACTAAACTAAATTAAATTAAACTAAATAAATAAACTTAAAATGTACATGTTTGGGAGCCTCCACAGATACTCTATTTCTGCCCTCAGCTCTGCCTGCAAACTTTTATTCACCCAAATATATACATGCCATTTATGTACCTTCAGAAAACCTAAGACCCAAATGTGTTTATACCTTTTCGATGCACATGAAAGTACAAACTGGAGCATCATAACAGCCATAGCCCTGCAGTTCTCATTTCTTCTTATGGAAGGAATTGTGAAGTTAAAAACTTTCTGAAATAACCTGTAGGTAGTGATGTGACTTAGAAAACTCCTGTGGCAAAGACTCCTAATGACTGAGCCTAAGGTAGAACAGTGCTTCCTAAATTTCAACCAGTATGACCCCAATTTAATAGTTGAAGAATAAATGACAACCAAAACAAAATAGCAGACATAAGAACATAAGATACTGGGCTTGATGGACCTTGGTCTGACCCAGTATGGCATATCTTGTTTCCAACAGTGGTAAATCTAGGTCACAAGTACCTGGCAGGTTCCCAAAAAGACACAGGTTTCAAGCAGTGATATCCCGGGTCCCTTTTAATAATGGTTTATGGACCTTTCCTCCAGGAACTTGTCCAAACCTTTTTTAAACCCAGCTACACTAACAGCTCTTACTACATCATCCGGTAACAAATTTCAGAGTTTGATTACACGTTGAGTGAAAAAATATTTTCTCTTATTAGTTTTAAATAGGTTACCCTGCAGTTTCATTGCATGTCCCCTAGTCTTTCTATATTCTGATGACGTAAACAATCAATCTACGTTTACCCGTTCCACTCCATTCATTAATTTATAGACCTCTATCATATCTCCCCTCAGCTGTCTCTTTTCCAGGTTGAAGAGCCCTAAACATTTTAGCCTCTTCATAGGAGTAGCCTTCCATCCTCTTTACCATTTTGGTGGCTCTTCTCTGTACCTTTTCTCGACGACTCCTCCCCCGGCTGACCTCCACTCCCATTCCATTAACCTCTTCCACTTAACTTACCAGAAGTGGGAAAGTTGCAGTGGCAAGAAGAAATGCAGCAGCAGCCAGAATAGTCAAGTTCAATGAAGCAAAATTAGCAAAAAGCAAGCTTCTGACAGAAATTCAGAAAGATGAGAATGGGACAAGTCCCTGCAATATACCATGCTTGCAAACTGGACCCCAGTCACCCACAAGAAAGACATTAACTTAAGGAAATCGTATTTGTGCTCTTCTAATGTAGTATACACAATTCAATGCACAATATGTAAGAAAGGGTGCTAGATTGATGACACTAGCCCAATGTTAAAAACAAGTATCAACACAAAGATCTAATGCCACAAAGCAGACCAAGGTGACAACTCTGTGGGGGTGCACGTCTTGGAACCAGAGCACTACATCAATGATCTTATGATCAGGATGCTCAAAGGACATTTTAAAACAATTCAGGACTGTAAGACTTTTGAAGTTAAAATGTCAGACACTTGTTAATTAACAAAGATTGAACAAAGATCTGAGCTTTTTAACTTATGAACCATAAAATTTGACCTGTCACCTTTGAATCACCCTACCTTTCTCCTTCAGAGTATCATTAGAATGCTATATTTAGTAGTGTCATCTTTTGCTTTCTGTCTGATAAAGGGAATGGTTGCTACAGAAGGTAATCAAGAAATATAATAAGTTAATCTCATCTAAAAGGTATCACTTTATATATTTTTAATATTTATTTGATAACCTTTTTTTTTGATGGTCTGCCAGGAAAGTTGTTACTGGGTTTTTTGACCATTGTTAATGTCTGAAAAATCTTTGCTACCCTCGTATGGCATATATTTTTTATGTTAGCTGGAGTGCCATTCTTTCCACATATTTGTGTAACTTTCTGTTTTATAAAGGCAACATAAAATAGGCTCCCAGAACTATCCGGAATTAATGCCAAATGCTCTCTCACAAATTTACATCTGCTCCAAGGCAAGTGCCCTCTGAACGCACCTTTGAGTGGCTCTGAGCTAGTTTTTGCTGAACTCTTTGGTGTCAAGATATATCCACTATTGGTAGTCTGGGAGCAGACAGCTCAACAAAGTCCAATTATATTGATGTCAACTCAGACATAAGGTTCTTTCACAGGCCTCCGCCCCCTTTGAGAGGGTGATTCTATAAGGAGCCGTGTAGTTAATACATGTTTTTATGCACATTAACCACACCTTTTCTGTCTGATTTGACTTTAGAGAATACAAGCAAAAGTGGCTGCCGATGCACATAAATTTCAGCCACAATCACTTAAATGACGGCATGGATCTAATGTGTATTCAGCCATAATTTATAAAATACATACATAAATGTGTGCTGTGCTCAAGCTCCACCCTTGCACCATGTGCATCACGTGCACACTTACAAAAGCATGCCTGTCATTTGCATGTGTGTGTTTTCATGACAAGATACAGAAATAGATTGCCAGGCCTTTCTTCCATGCAGACAATGCCAGTGTTGTTGCCATTGTCACGGAAATGTGATTCTCTGCTGCCAACACCAACCCATACTGCTGCTGCCCATATGGGTGGTTAGCTTAGTCTGACAACTCAGCTGAGATCTGTCCATCTTGGGAGATCCTGCCAGTAGCTAAGATACCAATAGCATACAGTAGCTCTCAGCATTACTGATACATACAAGCCCTTGCGGTACAACAAACCGCAGACTTAGCAAAGGGGTTCCCACTTTATTCTTTAGCATTTGGTACATATCAAATATGTTGCAGTCCAAGAGCTCAGCAACATTTCTCCTTCCTTAGTCTAAAGCTTCAGCTTTTCATGGTTTTTCTGATTAGGAATGGGCATGTTATTCTTGAAAAAACAGAACCAGAGAATACAGAAAGAGAGAGCTAGATACATAGATATAAAAAATACAGTTTAAGATTTAAAAATATAGGGCCTGATATTCGGCACCAGTGGCTAGCACTGTAAATGGCCAGCTGCCAGCGCTGAACTTTAAAGCTGGATATTCAATGCCAGGGCCACATTCGGGCTGTGGCACTGAATACCCAGGTTGTCTGGACTGTCGTGAAGCTAACTGGGCAGCGGCGATATTCAGCCACTTCCTGGTTAGCTTCTGCGGCAAAGGTTAGGCTAGTGTTTCCTGAACCTGACTTTCGCTGCGAGTCACTAACCGGTCAACAGCTCAATATTGCCACTGCCTGGTTAGCGATGGGTGACACCCTGATGCTAACTGGTTAGCATCAGGGCGTGTAGTGGTGACACCCATAGATATTAAGCTGCACTAACCATGTTAGTACTGCTAAATATCCTGCACAGTGGCATTTACACGGTTTGCAGGTCTGCAAACTGTGTGAATGCCTTGAAATATCCCCCCCCTCCCCATGTTGCCTCAGTATGGGAGTCATTCTGTGCTGCAAATAGCAGGGATGTACAACCTGTTGGGATGTACATCCCTGCTATTTATTCCCCTGCTGCCCTGGTGCAACGGCTCCCTGTATGTACAGCTGTGTTGTACAGGGAGCCAAAGATGGATGCGGGAGGGGGCAGTCCAGAGGAGGGGTGAGGGCGGAGCGTGGACAGGGCGAGATCCCGGACATAAAGGGATGATTCAGAGGTCGGCCCTGTATATCCGGGGTCAGCAGGGTAGATGGGGGAATAAATTCCCCTGGACGTTGGGGGATGGTGGCAGATGGTGGGGACAGACAGGTAGGAGGCAAAGGGGGTTCCTCGTAGCCTGACGCTGGCCATGGGAGGCCGGATCAGTGGTCGGGCTGCAGGGAAAGGGCATATTGGATCAGCGGCCGGGGATTGCGGCTCCATAATGCCAGGCTGAGTTAGCAGGGTATGTGGTTCGGTGGGCAGCCGATCAGAATTGTGGCCCAGCCTGCACATCCAGGCTGCAGACCTGATTCTGATCCCACGGGCATGTCTAGCCCCCGCAGGATCAGAATCGGGTCTACCTCTGTATACCACAATTCTGATCGGCCGTTCAGGGGCTGGACGGCCACTACGAAATCAGCCTCTATGTGTTTTTATAACATTGTTTTTGGAGTAGTCATGTTGAGGTGATCATAACTGTTGACTTAAGATATTACAATCTCAGGATGGGCCTAGGTTCTAAAGGTTAGCTAAGGAGGGTACAAGGCTGAAAGTTCACTTAGGGCACCTAATACCCTGCACCAGCCTTGCATCAGCTCACTTTGCATGTCTCCAGAAGAAAACAGACTGGAAGTTGGAGCTTAAAGTTTCTTGAAAGAGATTTTTAGGTCAGTTTCATTTATCTTTAGGCTCAAGGAGCAACAACATTTGCATAGGTTTGAGCTAAATAGAAAGCAATTAACATTTAAATGTCAAGATTAAACCAAGATAATTTTAGATTGATGACCTTTGAGACTGGGCTTACAGCTAATGTGGTTCCTCAGGAGACAAAGGTTGAGGACCACTGGCTTACATAATGTTTTACATAGCCTTGCAACAAAAAGCAAAATTGTAGAAATATGTTAAAATACATACAGTATATTGATATAAATATTCTCAGGTTGCAAGTACATGAGAAAATACTGTAAGCATTTTTATTTGCAACCTATACAATATGCAGTGCACGAAAGCTTAAATCAGTTCCATAAAATAAAAGCCAATTAATTGGGAAAAAGTAGTAATGATTAATCAGTAGGCAGTAGTAGACTCCAAAAATAGGGACTGTCTCCTTGTAACATGGTGCATTCATGAATTTATAGTACACAGCTGACCTTTATACTTTGTGAAAATCAGTCCCTTAAAGTTTCTACCTCTTATAGAACTGATTCCAAAAACCTTTCCTCAACGTTTTGATGTTCTTATCGTGAAGAACACAAATTTAATTAGGGTAAAAAAAATTTTCAATAAAGGAATAGTGCTGTACAAGCAGAGGGAGACTGAGGGAAATATACAAAAATGTTGTAGTGCTTTCCACCAATTGAATCTATAAACCTATTACAGAAAATATAGAGGACAATTTTTAAAAGCCATTTATATAGATGGCTATTTCCATGGGTAAAAGAGCTATTTGAAAAGTGTCTATCCTGGATGCTGGTAAAACTGTGTGTGTATTTCTAAGTGCAGCTTCACGGAAACATTTCCAGGGCAGGATTAAGTGGAGGCTGTAAGGGGCATAAGTGGCTGACACACTTGTTTAAGGAGGGAGAGACAAGAGGGAGGGGAGAGAAAGTGAGAGCAGGGTTGCACAGGCTCTCTCTTCCTGTTCCCCCCCCCCCCCCCCAAAAAAAACCCCTACTTCGTATCTAATTAATATTGTCTATCAGACAATAAAACACAGGTTGCTGTGGTCAGCATATTTTTTAAAGTGCCAGCCGCGGTGATTAAATATAAGCCAGGTATTTAGCATTCATATCTGGATTGTGGCTGATGCCGAATATTCAGACAGAGCAGCAAACTATTCGGATAGTTAGGACAGCTTTTTTTTTTTACTGTATGAACTTTATCCAGATGATCTAAATATCACCACACTCCAGATAACTGACTGCTTTACCCACATGCCATCCTAGTGCCAGGGCAGTCTTTAAGGATATTTAGCAGTACTATTGGGATGGCGTCGCTGAATATCCATGGATAGCAGCGGTAAAGAAAATATCTGGATAATGGCAGCAGTTTGAATATCGACCCAATTGTTTTCAGGTCTTTTTATTCTCATTCTCTGCCCTTGTCACTTTTTTTGTTTGTTTTCTCCCTCTGATGTCCTTCATTTTCTTTTCTATTTCAGTTCTCTCTTCTTTCTGAATCTTTTCTTCAGCAGCACTTTAATATTTTCTCTTCTTTCTCGGTTCCTTTCTCTTGCTTCTTCCCTCCTTTCTATATTCTCTCCTTTCACTGTTTTTCCTCTACTTTCTCCTGCATTATTACCCTGAATTCCTTTCTGCCGCTACCCCTCCCCCCAAATCCAGAGTCCATTTCCTGCTATCCTTCGTCTTCTCACTCCCCTTCGCCTCTCTCGTTCTACTCGCCCCCTCTCCTCATCTTGCTTCCTCCCATAGGAGCTGAATTTTAAAAATGATTGGGTTTGCTATAAATATAAATTAACTGCTCCCCCCAGCAAAAATGAAAAAGAAAGCATGAAGAGTTTAGAGTGTGACTGTCCAGCCTGTATCTAAAATATCAAGAGCAGAGCAGGTAATATGGACATGGGAAAGAGTCAATCATGTGGCCATATCAAAAGCCAGGGAAGTATTCAGAATCCCACCAGTGATTTCTTTTCACAACCCCAATTCATACCCCTCACTCCTTTCAGATAATTTACATACTCTCTCTCTCCTCCCCCTCTTCAGTCCATCAACATCGCACTTCTCTTCCCAGCCAGTTCTCACTAGTCTTTCTCTTCCCCCCTCCCCCAGCCTTTCTCTCACATTTCGCTAAATCAGGGATGTCAGACTCCAGTCCTGGAGGGCCGTAAACCAGCCTGGTTCCAAGATGTCACTAATGAATATTCATAATATTGATATCATGATATCATGAAACGCGGTATATAAGAAATGTTAAATAAAAATAAATAAAAATTATATATATTTTCATGCACTGCCCCATTGTATGCATATTCATTGGAGATATTCTGAAAACCTGTCTTGGTTTTGGCCCTCCTGTAGAGGAAATTTTTTTTTTTTTTTTTATATAGCTTATAGGTGTTTGCCACTCCCATATGGTTCACATGACTTGCTGGCAATGAGCGAGACAGCAGGCTCTGCATAAATATTAGATTTATTATGATAGCACTCTCACACATTATTACTAAAACTACAAACACACATGAGGTAGAAATTATTCATTGCAATAGCCCAGGGGTTCCCAAACCTGTCCTGGGGCCTTCCAAGCCAGTTGGGTTTTTCAGATACCCATAATGAATATGCATGAGAGAGATTTGCATACAGTGCAAATCTCTCATGCACATTCATTGTGGATATCCTCAAAATCTGACTGACTGGGATGCAGGTTTGCAAAACTCCTATGCAAACTAAAAAAAAAATGCGTAAAGTAATGACCAAATCACATGGTTTCCCATGCACTTGTGGAAGCAGGAAATAATCTCTGCTAGCTAATTCTCATCGCCAAAACCAAACAAGAAGAAATGTAAAACCAGTGGCTTTTTTGCTGGCTTTTCTGCTGAGGAGTGAAACTTGGCCAAGTAACAGTCCAGTCATAGGAACAGCACAAATTTCAAGAAGGCAGATTTAATACACATACCCAAGCCTCTGTGAGCAAGCCATATGCTTGGGTTGGAGCCCTCTCAAAGGGAGATGTCAGCTGGAGATCTCAAGCACCCAAAGTACTGGCAAGAGGCAAAAGGTCAGGTAAAATCAAGGCCAATGTGAGCCATATTTTCTTACTTGTTCAAAGTTGTATCTTGGCACATGCCTGGTTTTTAGATTGATTAGATCCAGAGCTCAGGGGTGGCTAGGTGGATCAGAAAGCAGTTTTCGGGAGGTGATCAAACACAGTAGTATTTATGGTGAGAGATGGAATGCAGAAGCAGATGACCAATGTCCCAAAAACATTGCTACATTTTCAAGGCTGTTGAAGAAGCTCTCAGGATGGAAAAGGCTTTAAAGTCCCATTGTCAGCATGTAGATATGTCAACACACACAAGCTCTTGGCAGGCAGTGATTCTGTAGCATCAGCAGGTTTAGGGCCTATGGAATAGGTCAGAGGCCTATGCAGCAGGAAGCCAAGAGACCAGGGTTCAATTCCCACTGGCACTGCTGGTGACCTTGGACAAATCACTTAACTCTCCATTGCCTCAGAAAAATCCAAGTTCTCCCTGGACAAGCAGGATGTCGTCAGCCATACTTGGTGACATCATCCGACGGGGACGGAGTGCTCTCCAGTGCCCAAACCCCTGGGCCCACCCCTACCTGGCTCAGTTTTTTCTTCATCCGTCTGCCTGCAGGACGGAATCTACAGCTCTCCTACATTCTTCTTATCAACATGGAACAAATCAACAAGGAAAAGAGAAACTCCAAACCTGGATTTAAGAAATGCCCGAAATGTGCAAGGCAGATGAACTCAGAGGACTGCCACGACTCTTGCATCCACTGCCTGGGGGAAGCTCACCACATGGAGGACTGCCCCCACTGTGCCCACATGTCCCCCACAGCTAGAAAAGTGAGGAATTACACCTTCAAAGAATTCCTCTCCTCTTCGGAAAGCACAGCGAGCAAAGCTCCAAATCCCGGAAAAGGGAAAGCACCACGGAAGGACAAATCCACAAAGAGCAAAGCCGGTGTTAGCAGGACAGAGGTGAGCAACGTGGCCGCCGCCATCTTGGCTGCTTCTGGGGCTCCCTCCTCTGCAGCTCCTTCGGATGTTCCAACCTGGTCCCCTGATGTCTTCCTGCCTGCTCTGCCTCCTCAGTGCTCCTCCGAGCCTGCCCAGGTAAAGGGAAAGTCCGCCACCTCCTCTGGCCACTTCTCCAAGCTCCAGTCCTCCGCCAAGCAGCCTCCCCGCGCCGAGAAACAGAGATGCAACGAAACTCCGCCCACCGATGACATCGCTTTTTATCACTTCCGCTCCGACGAGGAATCTCTCCGCAGCTCCAGCAACGCTAAATGAGGCTCCGGCAAGGAAAAACAGGACAGGGCTCTCAGCTTCCGCACCACAGAGCACAGAGATTGCTCCACCCGCGCCAAGGAGTCAAGATATCGCAGCCCCCGCACCAGAGAGCACCGCTCCGAAATGGAGCGCAGATCGTGCCGCAGGAGCAGATCCCTCAGCAGCAGTCCCTCCAAGAGCCATCACAAGGGCAGAAAACACCACAGAAAGAGTCCCCCGTGCCGATCCTGCTTGGACACGCGTTCTCCACCGGTGCACCAGTCCAAAACAACAAGGGAGGCCAGCAAGAGAAACAGATACCCTGCACAATTCAGGATCTGTTGGTGACAGTCAAGTGAAATGCAGACAGCGCTTATAGAGCTTCTATCTAAACTAATCTCACAGCGGGACTTCAGCCGACACTCCACGAGGACTTGCTCCCCGGATCCTCCAAGGCGTTCTCCATCACCCTCTTCAAGGTCACCTTCCCCCCCACAGGCCAGGATGCCTTCTCCACCTGGATTACCGGTGCTACCGGGCTTCTCGCCGGAACCACTGACAGATAGCAATGAGGAACACGCTGCGGGACTGTCTCCCTCCAGTTGCTCCCACCACTCTTCCAGCAAAGAACGCTCCCGCTCTCCCTCACCACCAACTCCGACGCCGCCACCTCTGCTGCCATCTCCGCCAGAGGATCTAATGTACCCCAAGTTTCTACAAAAGATATCGACACGTCTGGTACTCACGCCCACGGACACACCAGACCCCAGGAATGAGGTCCTCAGCCTCCTCAAATTCCTAAACACACCCAGGTCCATAATCTCCATCCCAGTGCACCACCTGCTCCTGGAAAACCTCAACAAGTTTTGGCAAACCCCAGCATCCAGTGCGGTGACCTCACGGTGACTTGAGGCAAAATACCAAGTCACTCCTACTCCCGGCTTCGAGAAGACCCAGCTCCCCCACCAATCCATTGTGGTGGAGTCAGTGATGAAGCACAACAAGAGCATATGGACACACTCCAACGCCCCCCTCCCCCTGGCAAGGACTCTAAAATACTAGCTGATTCGGGTAAAAAGACTTACCAAGCGGCCATGCTGAGCGCTGAAATCGCCTCGCACACCTTCCAACAGGTGCTATACCTTGACGCAGTGCTCGACAACCTAAAGGGAGCAGTCAAAGGGCTTAACACCGAGACAAAAGCTCCCTTCCAGCCTATCCTAAATGACTTGAAAGAATGCGGCAAACACCTCATCCGCGCCGCCTTCGACTCCTTCGATTTGGCAGCCAGGACAGCCGCCAACGGAATTGCCTCCAGACGCTGGGCATGGCTACAAGCTTCTGTCCTTCAAGAGGACACCCATGAAAAGCTGGCGGATGCGCCATGCACAGGGAACAACCTCTTTGGAGCAAAAGTCAAGGGATCAGTAGACAATATGAAAGACCGCTGCACCACCCTCAAGACCTTAGCCTCTGAAGGCATGGAGCGCAACGCCAGCTCATGCAACAAACAGGGCCCTTACCAACGCAGAACTTTCACATCCTCCAAACGCTATCAGCCGTACCAAAAATGGCAGCCCAATAGACCCAAGCAGCAGCAGTACCAGTACCAATCCTACCATCAGAAACCACGAGAGAAGGACCGCAGACAGCAAAAGCAACCTCCTTCGTCCTTTGGAAAGGGCACACCTTCATTTTGATGCTCCGCCAAGCAGGACCCCACAGGTGGGGGGGGGGGGCACCTCTCGGCATTCATACAAGCCTGGGAGAGCATCACAACTGACTCCTGGGTCCTACAGATCATATGCGCAGGATACAGGATGCGCTTCTCCACAACCCCAACCCAGCGCTCACGCCCCTCCATCTGCACATCGGACAAACTCCTAGCCACTATGGTGAGAGAAATCCGAAACCTAGCAGTGCGAGCCATCGAGGAGGTACCCCCGGTCCAGCACGGATATGGCTTCTACTCAAGGTATTTTCTCATACCCAAGAAATCTGGCGGCCTCCGCCCCATCCTCGACCTCTGGGGCCTCAACAAATTCATCCGCAAAGAACGTTTCCAGATGTATTCTCTGGGGTCTATCCTGCGGCTTCTGTGATGGCACCACTGGTTGGCCTCGCTGGATCTCCAAGACACCTATGCCCACATCCCCATCCACCCCCTCACAGGCTGTTCCTGCGTTTCAGCTGCAACCAACAACACTATCAGTACCGGGTACCGTTCGGTCTCTCCCCAGCCCCAAAGGTCTTCACGAAATGTGTGGCCGTAGCGGTAGCGCACCTACGAAAGAAAGGAATTTGCATTTTTCCCTACCTCGATGACTGGATCATCTCCGCTTCTTCAAAACACAAGACGCACATAGCGGTGAAGGACACCGTGTTTCTGCTATCCACCCTGGGTTCCCTCATCAACTTCCAGAAGTTCCAGCTACAACCCATGCAGACCCTGGAGTTCATCGGCGCCTCCCTCCATACAACCATGGCAAAGGCATTCCTGCCCGTGCCAAGAGCAGACGCCATCATCTCCCTCTCCATGTCAGTTGCCAAGTCCAACAGCGTGTCGGCCAAGACAATGCTACGCCTCCTAGGCCACATGTCATCGACTATACAAGTGCTACCACATGCCAGACTCCACATGAGGGCCATTCAGTGGCACCTAAGGAAGAACTGGAACCAGAGAAAACAACCGATGTCCGCAAGGATCAACATCAACCAGAGCACATGAAGCGCCTTCCACTGGTGGCGTATCAGGGCAAACCTGGCCCAAGGAAAACCTTTCCAGGCACCCTGCCACGACATGGTCCTAACCACAGATGCCTCCAACACGGGATGGGTAGCATACCTTGGTTACCTGCGCACACAAGCAACGTGGACAGGGACCGAGCGCAACCTGTATATCAACCTCCTCGAACTCCACGCAATCCATTATGGCTTCCAGGCCTTCTCAAAGTAGATACGTGGAACCACCCTACGTGTTCAGACCGACAACCAAGTTGCGATGTTTTACGTCAACAAACAAGGGGGCATGGGCTCCCTACCCCTCTGTGGGGAGGCCCTCCAAACTTGGACCCTCGTGCTCCACATGGACTGTCAATTACAAGCTGTTTATCTGCCAGGCACAGACAATCAACTGGCGGACAGGCTGCGCCACCAGCTACTACCACACGAGTGGTCCCTCAACAAGGAGGTAGCACAGAACTTATTCCAGCAATGGGGCCGTCCACAACTAGACCTCTTTGCTCACCTTTCCAACACTAAATGCCACCAATTCTGCTCTCGACACCTGTCTCAAGGGAGGACGGTAGCAGACGCCTTCGACCTACACTGGGGGGAGTTCCAGCTACTATACGCATATCCCCCCACTCCACTGATCCCCAAGGTACTGCAGAAGATCTTGCACAACAGAGCCACAGTCCTCCTTATCGTGCCCTACTGGCCCAGGCAGATGTGGTTTCCCATCCTGAGCGAGCTCTCAGACAGGATGCCCATCCGGCTACCCTCAAGACCGGACGTCATCACCCAGAACAAGGGAAACACCCTTCATCCCAACCTGGCCACTCTTGCACTGACTGCTTGGAGCTTGAAAGGTCCCAGCTATCCTCCATGCACCTGACAGTGGAAGTCCAGCGGTTCATTCTCATGGCTCGCAGGGACTCCACACGCCGCTCCTACGAGATGAAGTGGAAACGCTTCGACGCCTGGTGTGTGGAAGAGGGCCTCCACCCTATATCCTGTCCCCTTCCACAGGTCCTCCGCTACCTGACCACCCTCGTCCACAGAGGACTCAAAGCATCATCAGTGAAGGTACACCTCTCAGCCATCGCTGCCTTCCACGACCATGTGGAAGACAACCCGGTCACCACCCATCCATTAACCACCAGGTTCATGAAGGGCCTCTCCAACCTACACCCAACGATACAGAAGCCGATACCTCAGTGGGACCTACCCAGCATCCTCAATGCGCTCACCGAGAGCCCCTTTGAACCTCTAGCCAAGGCGCCGCTGAAGTTCCTCTCCTGGAAAACTCTCTATCTGATTGCTATTACATCTGCTTTAAGAGTCTGTGAACTGCAAGCTCTAGTTGCACACCATCCCTACACGGTCCTGCACAAGGACCACGACTCACTACGGACACATCCCAAGTTTGTACCCAAAGTTGTGTCCTCCTTCCACGTCAACCAGAGCATTGAGTTCCCGGACTTCTACCCTGAACCGCATGCCAATGCCGAAGAGCGCCGCCTCCACACCCTCGACTGCGTGCGGGCTCTGCGTACCTACCTGAGCCACATGGAAGGGCACCGCAAAGGGACGCAGCTCTTCATTTCTTTTGACCCTGGCAGACCGGGTCACCCCGTCACAAAAAGAACCCTCTCCCGCTGGATCTCATCGTGCATCACCTTCTGCTGCTCCCAAGTGGGGACGCAAGTGCCTGCGGAACACCAGCTCAGAGCCATGGCCACCACCATGGCCAATCTCCATGCCGTGCCTATCCAACACATCTGCAAGGCCACCACGTGGTCCTCGGTGCACAGGTTCCAGCGGCATTACTGCTTGGACCAGTTGGTCCGTAGCGATGCCTCCTTCGGACGGACTGTCCTGACTGCCAGCATGGACACGGGACAGCCTTCGGGCCCTCCCTCCTAGAACCTGCGCTATCAAGAGCGAAACAGTGTTACTCTGCTCTATGTTATACGAACACTTGTTGGAAGATACGTTATGTTGTATTGCAGTGTTATGTTGTATTGCAGTGCCTCCACAACCATTGTTACAAGATTCAATTGTGATGGTTAGTAAATTCCACATAATAAATTCCACTTGACCACACTCTGGTCTCGGAACCCTCTGTACTCTGCTATGACTCTCGGGCCGATCCACCCGCAGCACGAAAGGCCTCCAGCCTTGCTAGGGAGTCACGAAGTGTGGCTGATGACATCCTGGTTGTCCAGGGAGAAAGTGGGGTTACTTACCTGTAACGTAGGTTCTCCTTGGACAACAGGATAAGTCAGCCACACATTCCTATCCTCCTCCCTTATGGATAGCCCATACGTCCATTGACATTAAGGCCTGCACCTACCTGTCGGAGACGCTTACTCTTGGCATAAACTGAGCCAGGTGGGGGCGGACCCAGGGGTGGGGGCAATGGAGCACTCCATCCCTAGCGCTGTCGGATGACATCACCAAGTGTGGCTGACTTATCCTGCTGTCCAAGGTGAACCTATGTTACAGGTAAGTAACCCCACTTTATCGATGTCCCTGTCTAATGTACATTACCAAATTGCAATGTAAACCACTTTGACTGAAATGATTAAGCGGTATAAAAAAAACTGTTAAATAAAAAATAAAATTTAGATTCAGGGCTCAGGCAAGCTGTAGGTCATGGTTCCACACTCCAGGAATGGAGTTTGACCTCCTTGCCCTAAACTCTTCCTTCCTCCTCTCTCCGCCTTATCCTGTTTTCTTCCTCCCTTCTTATACCTTTTGTATTTTTTAGTTCTCTGCTGCAGAGCCATAGTTTGACTTTATATATGGGGGCAGAGGGTTTAAGAGATCTCTCTGCTCTACTACATACATACCCTTGGCCTGTTCTACTCCTCACTTCCCCCAGCCTCCCCTGAAAGTTTGAGCGTGCCGCTCTTTAGCCAGCTCCCCTTCCGTGCAGGCCCGGCTCATCCATCTCTTCACTGCTTCCCACTTCTCATCCTCCTCTGCACTGAGACTTCCTTTCATTAGCAGGCTTACATAACTCATGTTTCAGTTTGTGAGTCTCCATCCTCACAGGCGTGGATCATTTCCCTGCTCTGCTCTCCCTGATCCCAGGCACATCCATGTTTTCTGGCTTGGTCTTGTTTTCCCACCCCCTGCAGCATTTCTCTTGGCATTTACAGATTCTAAGCCATGGCAATCCATGCCTAGAGTCCACATGAGATGCTGTGCCATCTGCTCACACTAAATCCTGGAAGCACAGCAAGTGTCATGGTTTGAAACCTCGGAAACTACATCCTGGGTGGGAGATCATGTTCCAGCAGCCCCAGACAAGGGTGTGGCACTCATACTGTTTTGGCCTGCCTACCTGGTCCTGCTTCAGTAGCCAAGGAATAAACATCTAGCTTGGGGAGACAACTGCAAGATTGTAGCTATAGAGCTTTAGTTAAGAAATGAGGGGAGTAAGATTCCAGCAAATGAGCAAGAGGGAAGTCAGATAGCTAAACCAGGAGACTCCTAACCCCCAAATTCTACCCATTCTCTTCCATCACCTCTTCCTGCTGCTACTGTTGTGCTACCTCTTTGGGCCCACATAGCCCAATGTCTCCTCTAGATCCACCACTGCTGCCTCCTATGGGATATAATGGGGGAATGATAGTTTCTATATTTATGAAGAAGTGGAATAGTTTTACCTTCCATTTTCGCTCATCTCAATCTCTGACAATATCTGTGCTGTCAGGAAAACAATTTTAAGAAGGATATTTTCAGTTCATGATATTGAAATGCTATCACAACCTCCTCCTCGTTTCACATCCTTCCAGTAAAGTACCTTATTTAATTTAGTGACTGCAGGGCTGGAACAACAGAGCAGATACCAGCTTCCCCCAACACCCGATCCAGCCCAATTAGCACTGGCTCGGACATACAAAACTACTAATTGGGCTGGAGCAATTTTAAAATTGTTTGTAGTTCTTATGGATGTGCACAGCAACAAATTCTGGTTTAGGTTGTATTCTGATGAATTGACCCCGTGGTTCTTTTTCAGATTCCAAAGACTTAATTTCATTCAAGTCCATTAAAGTCAATAGAGTAAGTAATTTTACACTCAAAATGTTTACACTCCATCTATTTTTATGGAAATTTCCTTAAATCTTGCTTGCAGGCATCTTCCACAGAGACAACAGCATTCCAAGGCAACAGAAATGGCATAAAGATCTACTGGCACCAAAAGAGGGGTAAAGAATACTTATAGTGACATGAAGACTCCAAGCTACCGTGAGAGGCAAAGCAGTAAAAACAGTTGAATGAAAACCCTAATGCATAGAGACGAGCAAAACAGCACCAATTTTGGCAGAAACACCCCAAAGCACCAGGAGAATGGTAAAGCAGAAATAACATTGGCATAAGAGACTCCAAGGCATAGGAAGAGGGGTAATGCGGCATTAGCATCAGCATGGAGACCCCAAAGCATGGGAGGGTGTAAAGTAGCACTAAAATTGGCATAGAGACCCCAAAGCCAGAAAGAAGCATAAAGCTACATCAACATTGGCATTAAGAACACAAGAAATGCCATACTGAGTCAGTCCAAGGTCCATCGAGCCCAGTATCCAGGCTCCAACAGTGACCAATCCAGGTCACAGGAACCTGACAGGTTCCCAAAAAAGCATACAGGTTCCATAATTAAGATCCCAGTGCTCCAGGAGAGGACTCAAATGTCACTAACATTGGCATAAAGACCTAAAATCTCTGGGTGTGGAGCAAAGAAGTCCCAAGGGGATTAAGTCAGACAGAGTTTTGTGGAAAAATGAGCCCATTTGAAAGGGTGTATGAAGAAATATCTGGGTGCCTTGACAGACATGTTTCCCTGGTAGAATTTGATGGCAAGACAACACACTTTGTTACACCATCAGAAATATCACATCAAAGGACTTATGGTCCTTTCTTTAAAAGAAAGGTTGGAATGCAGTTTAAAAGTTCATCTGTAATACTCCCAGGCTGTCACAAAGGAGCTACTATTGATTAGTCTCAAGCACTTCCTTTCAGACAATAGGATTATAACATGCAGCATCAATAAAGAAAGGTTAAACAGAAGGAGCAAGAGGAAGCTAAGTTAGCTAACAGATTAAGGAAGGGCCTGGAGCAAACAGACTGCAAAGGAAGAGCCTTAGACACAGCACAAGCCCAAGGGACTCTGTTCAAGGGTCCTAGCAGACTTCAGCTATCACATGGGTTTTTCCTGTTTTTCTCAAAGGTGAGTGGATGTTGTATTTAAATGAGCACATCACATTTTTACAATAAACCAGATTTTTTTTGCATTAACCATTTAAATAGGGCGTGATATTAGTCTCCCTAGGTCAGGGATTCTGAACCCAGTCTTCGGGACTCACATAGCCAGGCAAATTTGCAGGATAACGACAATGAATATGCATGAGAGAGATTTATATACGACTCCATCCTTCCCAGAACAATCCTATAAAAATGCATGTGTGGACATCACACTTTTATATAAATACATAATGAGAGATATTTCAAAAAGCTGCATATGAGAGTAAATTGACTGCATATTGCAACCCAAACGATACCCAAAGGGACCAGAAATCTAAATAAAAAAACAAAAAGGTCCCTTATACAAAGTTACATTAAAAAAACTCTCTCGAGGACAACAACAATTATTATTATGAGGAGAAAAGGACCTCAGTGTTGCAATGTATCCTGTCCCTCAATAAGGCACCACAAAAAATCCTTTGCCACAGGGAACATTACAGTCACACAGACATCACTGGTCAGCAAAAAATCCCCAAATATTAATATTATTAAATTGAGTTCATATATCCCATTCTTTTCTTTTCCACTGTTGTTCTCTCATTAATATTTTTTATCTTTTCCACTTCACTGGAAGAAGAGGCTGTGGGCTCCGCTTGAAAAACAAATTTCTTTCCCAAGGTTTTCTTGCCACTGCTGCTTGCATTGCAAAATGGAGTCCCCGGCATAGTACCAGCACCTTCCGCTGAACTCAGCTCAGAAAGCTGTTATTTCTACAAATGACGCAGCATGACAGTTTGAAATATGGCCCATTATCTTTCCTTTCCTATTGGCTTTCTGAAAGTATGTGCAACCTCAAGCACTTTAAAATGTCTCTGATTGTATAAAAGGATTTCCTCTTTGCTTCCTTGGGGGATGCTGCTGCTAGAACTGGGGCTGTACGCAGAGCAAAAAATGAAATGCTAGAGGCATCTGTCAAACACTTCACTGCCTGCTTTACTTGTAGGGTACTGTTGGCCAAGCCAGTATCTCTTCCAACCACCTAACCACTTAGCATGCTAACAACCAAATTTTCCAGCCCCTTCTCTTTCCATATTTGATGATTCTGATGGAAATCCCTCACATGGTAATTCATAAGATTCTGTCTGCCAAACTCCACTCCATATACTTCTCAACACTGAATAGGGAGTACCTGCTATCCTGCTCTATGGACAATGGTTTTATTTGCCGATGGTCTCATGGGCCCCCAACCTGCACTGGCTCTGCCTTCTTTTGCCCCTCTATGGAGGCAGGATCAGATAAATTTCACTTCTCTACTGGAAACTGCAGCTGTTGGTATTCTCCTCTTAAAGACATCTCTCTTTAGCTTGACTACAGGACCTAGAAGACCATCCTCTCTATTCCTTCCCCTTAGTGTTGTTGCTAACTCTACCTTTCTTGGGAGCATCAACTAACTTTCCTTTTCTGCTTCTACTACCATTTCCAAACCAATCCCTTTGAAGCATTGTGATTCAATCAAAATAAGTTCTAAGCTCTATTAAGAAGGGCTTGTCCTTCTTACGTGTGTCTATACAGAATGGTGTATGCTTGGTATTTAGAAATAAACTGTTATTGTAGTAGTATTGGTAATAGTAGTAGTAGTAGATAAATATCTACCTGCCTCTGCCTGTCTGTTCTGTTTGGGTTCCTTTTTGCACCGACTTCCATTCTGTAAATCTGACTCTAAAGCCAGGGATCCTTAAAGATTGTTAAAACTCACTTTTCTATCAATATAAAAATGGTGTTGATTTTCTCTCAGAGACCTATCTTAGTCTTTGATTTTCTCCTGCTGGAATTCTGCACACAATTCAAAATTTTGTACTTTTTGGTGGGAGTTTATTTCTGTATTGTATTTTAAATTAAGTACCACCCAATATAATATGCTTTTGTTATTTTGACAAAGCATGCAGAATTTTGCATAATTCAGACTTTTTGATAAAGAAGTTTGAAAAGTTCATGCAGAATTCCAGCACAGGTAATGATTTCCTTATTTTTAGATCTTTTGGACTTTTTTCTGGTTACCTATTTTCTGCTACCTTCTATCTCTAAGGAGGGTGTTTACTAAATGGCGGTAGCGGACTCCGTGCGATATCACATGGAGTCCGCTACCACTGTTTAGTAAATACCCCCTAAATGTACTTGAGAAAATAGTGTCAGATTGCTAGTGTTTGTTTTCAGTTTCCTGCTGAGATGCTGATATCCTCAACCATATGATTTGGAAAAATTGGGCATGGGATTAGCTTGTTTGGCTAAAGATTCAACATAATTGAATGCAGGGAAATGCAGGGAACATGGGGAAAAGAAGAAGCGCTCAGGATTGCGTTGGAAAGAGGAGATGGCACTGTCATCCATATTGCGGTAGTCTACAGACCTCCGACTCAAATTGAAGAGAGAGATAACGAATTGATTATAGATATTGCCAAGATAGCAACAAAGAGGGAAGCAATCATATTGGGTGACTTTAATCTACCTGGTGTGGATTGGATTACTCCTTCTGCACATCTGGAAAGAAGCAAAAAAATTGTGGATGCTCTCCAAGATGCATTACTTAGACAAATGGTGATGGAACCAACCAGGGAAAGCTCAACGCTGGATGTAGTGCTCACCAACAGTGATAACATGTCGAATGTCTGCTTGAGTGCCCCTGTGAGCAACAGCGACCATCACACGGTGTGGTTTGAGATAAAAGCCACGGTACAGGCCAATCATAGCAAGCTCAAAGTCCTAAACTTCAAAAACACTGACTTCAATAAAATGGCCGAGTACTTAAAGGAGGAGATGACGGGGTGGGTGGAAAGAGATAAGGGAAGTGGAATTGCAATGGACTAAACTAAAGGCGGCAATAAAAGGGGCAACAGATAAATATGTAAGAAAGATAAATAAAAACAAGAGGAGAAGGAAACCTATTTGGTTTTCCAAAGAGGTGGCTGCTCAAATAAAGGCAAAAAACACAGCTTTCGCAAAATTCAAAAGCTTGCAAACAGAAGAACACAGAAATGAATACAGGCTCAAGCTCAAAGAGTCTAAAAGAGAAATAAGGATAGCAAAATCAAAGGCAGAGGAAAAGATGGCTAAAGATGTTAAAGGTGGCGACAAAACTTTCTTTAGGTATATTCAGGAAAGGAAGAAGATCAGAGTTGGAATTGCAGGACTCAGAAGTGCTGGGAAAGGACTCGTGGAAAGTGACACTGAAAAAGCAAAATTGCTGAACGAATACTTCTGCTCTGTTTTTACTAAAGAAGATCCTGGAGATGGACCAGCTGTGACTCCCAAATATAAAAATAGGAATGAAGTAGATACCACACCATTCACAGAAGATGAGGTGTTAGAACAACTTGCTAAACTGAAAGTGGACAAAGCCATGGGACCAGATGGGATACATCCCAGGATACTGAAAGAGCTCAGAGAGGTTCTTGCAGGACCGTTAAAGGATGTCTTCAACAGATCCTTGGAAACAGGAGTGGTTCCTCAGGACTGGAGAATGGCTAATGTTGTACCTCTACACAAAAGTGGTGACAGGGAAGAAGTGTCAAACTACAGGCCTGTGAGCCTTACCTCGGTGGCGGGAAAAGTAATGGAGGCGCTCCTGAAAGAGCGAATAGTGAACTTTCTCAAAACCAACAGGTTGCAAGATCCGAGGCAACATGGTTTTACCGAAGGACGGTCTTGCCAAACAAATCTGATTGAGTTCTTTGATTGGGTGACCAAGGAACTAGATCTGGGGCATGCAATGGATGTCATCTATCTGGATTTCAGCAAAGCCTTTGATACTGTTCCTCATAGGAGGCTTGTCAATAAACTCAGTAGCTTGGGGATGGGTCCCAAGATAGTAAACTGGATTAGAAATTGGTTGACTGACAGACAACAGAAGGTGATGGTACATGGAGCTCACTCGGATGAGAGGAAGGTGATTAGCGGGGTGCCTCAGGGTTCGGTCCTGGGCCCGGCACTGTTTAATATATTTGTGAATTTGTGAGTGATATTGCTGAAGGACTGAATGGAAAAGTCTGTCTTTTTGCAGATGACACAAAAATTTGCAACAGAGTGGACTCCCCCGAAGGAGTGGTTAACATGAGGAAAGATCTACAAAAGCTGGAAGACTGGTCTAATGATTGGCAACTACGATTTAATGTGAAAAAGTGCAGTGTCATGCACTTGGGTAGCAGAAATCCAAGGGAAAAGTACACGATAGGGGGTGAGAGGTTGGTATGCACGGTTCAGGAGAAAGACCTTGGTGTGATTATTTCTGATGATCTCAAAGTGGCAAAACAGTGCGACAAGGCGGTGGCAAAAGCCAGGAGGATGTTGGGCTGCATACAAAGAGGGATTACCAGCAGAAAGGAAGAGGTACTTATGCCACTGTACAAGTCACTGGTGAGGCCTCACTTGGAATACTGTGTTCAGTTTTGGAGACCATATCTTGCAAAAGATGTAAAAAGACTGGAAACTGTTCAGAGAAAGGCGACCAAAATGATTTGGAGCCTGCATCAGAAGCCTTATGAGAAGAGACTTGAAGACCTAAATATGTACACTTTGGAGGAGAGGAGGGACAGGGGAGATATGATTCAGACCTTTAAATACTTAAAGAGAAATGATGAACAAACAAACCTCTTCCAAAGACGGGGAAGCTGTAAAACTAGAGGGCATAACATGAAGCTGCAAGGTGGTAAATTGAAAGGCAATGTCAGGAAATATTTCTTCACTGAAAGGGTGGTGGATGCTTGGAATGCCCTCCCGATGGAAGTGGTGGGGGCAAACACGGTGATGGAATTCAAAATGGCATGGGACAAACACAGTGGATTCCTTTACAGCAACAGGATAAAAGCAAAATAAACGGTACCATCTAACTTCTGCAGAATGAGATGCAAAATTTTGACAGCACCACTCCTAGAACATTGCTTGACTCATAATCATGCATTTGCTGATCTTAGATGTTTTTGTGTTGATCGAGTTTTGAAGGGCAGTGGCGGTAAATCTATAGATCAGACATTGATTTACAAGGAGCAACGCTGGATTTTTATTTTGCAAACTATTTCTCCAGGAGGCCTTAACTCTCAAATTGATTGGAATTTATGTAATTAATCTAATCAATTTACTGAAGATCTCTACTCTATTTATAAGTCCTCCTACAGCCTAAGCCGCATGCGCGGTGTCTTTTCACACTGATAAAGGAACCTGACAGTGGAGGTAGTTTGTGATTTAAGGTAAAAGGTTTGCCAGCTTTGTCATCTCTTTTTTGTTGCGGATGTGATACGTCTACATATTCTTCTTGCAAACTATTGATGAAAATTGGACTACTAATTTGAGAATATTTCGTTCATTTTTCTAGTTTATATTGACAACCTGTGAAGTCAGTGCACAACCCCTGATGAAACGATTTCTTTGTGAAACGCGACAGCACTGGGATTGGCGTTGGGATTTTCCATCTAAGATAAGCCTGACTTGTTGCTTCTGAAAAAAGTTGATTTTTAAATGGATATATTATTTAATTAAGCACTTTCCCAAAAAAAAGGGTCGTTGATGCAAAAACGGAGCATTCTGGTTAAAAAGCAAATGCCATAGCTCCCTATAGTCTGAGACTCGATTTCCACATAAAAAAGTTTTGAGTTAAATGTAATATTTGATATTCTCATAATGATAGAGTAATAGATTTATTTCTGGCTTAACGGTGGTATTACTCTAAGAAACCGAGACCATTTTGGATTGTTACATACAAGATGGAGAAATAGCACAGGGTGCAATTATGGCTTGGTACGGCCCTGCCTGTGGCAGTGGCTAATTAAAAAGACACAGGGAAGTTCACGCTCTGTATGCAGCTGATGGCTCTGCAGGTCTCACATCTCTGAAACAGGAAGTGAAAGTCAGAGGGGGAAGGATCAGTAGAATTATCAGCAGCTCGAATGTAACAAACATCCCTGTACCTTTTTAGGTATTTAGCTGCTGCCAGAGGTTAATGCAAGTGGCAGTGGAGGCGGCAACAAAGGGGAAGAAGGAAAGGGAAGAAGCAGGAGATGTTGAATCAGGAAGATATATGTGTGGTGGCTTGGGGGATAGACACAGGAGGGGAAGTTGGGTGACAGTGTATCACGATATGCTGGCTGTGGCATAGGGATGCTGAAAGAAAAGAAGCAGGAGATACTGGGGAAGGAGAAGAGGATGTGGTAGCTTGGGGGAGTTGTCATAGGAAGGGAAGTAACAGTAACAGTAAAGACTCAAGGATGGGGAAAGGAAGGCTAAGGGCACAAAGGGGGGGGGGAAGGGAATATGTTGGACATGGAGGGGTGAATAGTGTGACAGGGGAGATTCTTGACACAGGGGGAATAAAAAGAAAAAAAGAGATGCTGGACTCGAGAAAGGGGAGACAAAGGAGAAATGCTTGATCCAGGGGAGAGTAGGAAGACAAAGTAGGGAGGCAGAGGATGATGGTGGGTGACATTGTGGGATAGAGTGAAGAGATGCTGGATAGAAGGAGGAAGGGAGACAGAGAAGATGCTTGGTGAAGGAGGGGAAGAGATGGGGGGGGGGGAGATGTATATTTGGGATATAGAGGGGAGAGTTAGAGAGACTAAAGAATAAGAAGGGGGAATGGGAGCACCACAGTGAGGGGAGGAGATGGAAAGCTGTATGTAGATATAGTAAAAAGGAAGGAGATTGAACACTGTATAGTAAGAAAGAATGAAATCCTAGTGGATAGAAAAACAGAAAATTAAATGGAAGAAAGCTGAAAGGAAAAGATCAATGTCTGAGATAGATGTAGGGAAGAAAATGACGAAGACAGGTGGAGAAAGAAAATGGCAAATGGACAAGAGACCCTGGAAAAAGAGTTAAGAGAAGACAGAGGAAAGCAGAAGCCAGCCTATGGGACCAACAGGATCAGAAAAATAAAATGGCCAGACAACAAAAGTAGAAAAAAATAATTGTATTTGTATGTAGTGATTAGAATAAGTAATTTTTTGAAATTTACATATGCTATCTTTGTATTTTGCACAGTACAAGGGGAAATGCATCAGTGTTTCTGTATTCTCAGGTGTTGCATTGCATGCAGAGTTTGGCTCCTTTGTATGCTGTTTTAATTTTTATCTACATATTTCTATTTTGAGTTTGTGATTACTTATTCTATGCTTTGTGAGGGGCTAACTGTTTTCTGTGTGTGTGAAATAGGCCAGTGATTCTGTTAGCATTCAGTGTCTCTGTAGAATTGATCTGTATTAATCTGGATTGTTTAGTTTCTCAGTAGGTGTATTGATGTTCTAGTAGGTTTTTTTCTGAGACTCCTGGACGTTTGTGGTGTTGTGGTAGGGCAGAATTACTGTATAGGTCTTGAGTGGCTTTTGTAGGTGGTTGTTGGTTTGTTTGTTTTTTTTACTATTTTATTTATTTAGCTAGGCTTATATACTGCTTTTATCCAGGTCAAAACATTCAGATACAGTATGAATTTCCCTTGTCCCCAAAGAGCTCACAGTCTGTTTTTGTACCTGAGGCAATGAAAGGTTAAGTGGCTTGCCCAAGGCCACAAGGAGTACCTGTGGGACTAGAAGCCCCAATGCCTCCAGCCCAAGGTTGTTGTCCTCCAGTGGGATTCAAACCATCAACCCTCTGACCCGAGGCAACTTGCCCCATCCACTAGGCCACTCCTCTCTATTATGCTCTCTGACTTCACAATATGCCTAGTACTGGAGAAGGCTTATGTTAATAGAGATTATATATATTCTAAACATGTTAGCTAACTCAACAAACTAAAGGCCAGCAGATTTGAAGTTTAACAACTTACCAAAAGAACTAATAGCCAAGCCATATCATTTTATGGTTGCCAGTAAACACAGGATTTCTGTTACAGTGCAGCTGAACACCATGGTTCACATGATCATCGAGAATATGGGGGACTACGGCTGACTGGAAGCTGAATGTTAAAGTACGTGTATATATTCTAAAATATTGCACATACTGTTCTATTTAATATGCTGTATTGTTTGGTGCATATTTATTTTTTTGGGCATATAATTCCCTGGAATGTATTCAGTGTGCATATTACCATCTGTAAGTGAGGTACTAGGAATGAAGCAGCTGGTGCAGTTGTACCAGTCACACAGCGAAGGGGTAATTCCTGCTGTGTTCAAAAGTGCCTTTACTGTTCAATTACTGCTGAGATAAGTGTTGTCCTCCACCCCAAGAATTTTTGCTCGCTGCACCATCCCCCACTTAAGCCTTCCTACAGCTGAGTCACCGACCACTTATGATGACACAAATGAGGATTCGGCTCATTTCAGAGTCACAGTCATTCAGGTCATTTGAAGGTACAGATACCAAAAATGTCCACATTTGTTACACTTTATGATTAGATAGTAGCTCATTAATATTAAAATGGGTTAATGCGTTCTATTTATCCTGCAACTAAATTTTACAAACCTTCAGAAGTTTTCAGAATAATAAATGTATTGGTTTAGAAAAAATAAAATACATAGAAGGATGAAGTAGAACCTTTCATGGGTGTTTTTGGTCTAAATTCATGAGTCTCTTTATTTACTAGCACAATGCAGTTGCTATATATTATGACCCATGGATCTTACTGGACTTTTTCCAAGTTATTTAAGGCTGATCCTATATCTTCTAGTATTTGCTCATCTTGTCACACTTCAATTGGGACTTTTTCTGAAATGTTTTACTGAAATAGCATTCAACCTTTTTGGAAACAAATATGGGCGATAGCTTCACAGCTTCTTAACCTTGACTATGAAATCTCATAACAAACTGTAGTGTTAAATCTGCTATTTTTCACGGTTCCCTGCCAATTTCTAGTTATTTGATATGTAATTTTTGGTACTGAAAATCATCTATGTGACTTGGAACCATTGTTCTGTAGTGAATGTTCCTTTTTTTTTTAGGAACACTGTGTACATGATGTTTAAATATGAAGCGAGACTGCAGAAAAAAACTAATGGAACTGCATTAACATATATAACATAGATAAGATTCGTGTTAACCCAATGGCTATTGCAAAAGGTTAACTGCATCTCCCAAGGTGTAGTTAACATTGTGTGAGAGCAATAGCAGGCTGAAGTCTGCCACTGTCCCGTTCTGATTTTGGGGTCATAGGAGTATGAGTGTGCAATGAAGGAGCCAATAGGGATCAGTACTGTCCTAAAGACATTTTCTACAACATCATATGGTCTAGGTGGGGATGGAGAATCCGATAGAGGCCTGGAAGGTGGGTCCTTAGGACAGGTGGTCCCTTGTGTCATCTGGTGGATAGGGACCTCAAAGCAGGTAATCTTTGCTCTTGGTAGGATGGTAGGGGAGCAGAGGAGTGTATGAAGTGTAGATTGCCTAGGATGCTTTAGTCACTGGGGGAGTTGTCACACTCTAGATAGCCCCTTACATATTTCTGTGTGGTGTTCATGGAAGAAAGGACTGAAAAAGGTACAGCTGAGGATAGAGTAGATATCAACCATTCATGGAACAACTTGCATAACTGAAATTGGGCAAAGCCATGGGGCTGGAATAGATTGGTGGGTCCTATAAAGAATATGCTTAATAAATTCTTTGAGAAACGGGAGGTTCCACAGGATTGGAGAATAACCAGTGTAGCGTTTAATTATACAAGTGGTAATAGAGGAGAGGTTGAAAATAGAAGCCTTCTCCAGGACCAAGCAGGAAGTCAGTCCTCACATATAGGTGTCATCGACGCCGATGAAGCCCCAGCGGAGCCTATCCCCAGCTTTCTATGAAAGCCTTTGGGAATGCAGGCACGCATGCGCGGTTCCCTTCCCGCCTAAAGGTGCCATCTTACCTCAGTCTCTCTTTTTCCGAGAACCCCACCGGACGTGTGTCCTGTCATCCCGGATAAAAGTTTGATTTTTTGGCGATTTTCGCTATTTTTTTCTTCCCGGTTCGACGCCGGTTCCCCTCCCGCTGGGTTTGGTACACCGGTATCGAGCCTGATTCTTCTTTTTCGGTTTTTGCCCTTCGTGGCTGGCGTTCGCGCCCTTTTTTGATTTTTCTCTGGAAGGCCGGTCCTTTGACCTCGCGGGGACTCTTTTTTTCCCCGATGGCTTCCAGCGGTTTCAAGAAGTGTGATCGGTGTAAGAAGCTAATGTCTCTCACCGACACATCGAACTGCTGCCTTCGGTGCCTCGGTCCTGATCACGACCCTAAGACGTGTGAACCATGTGGGAAGATGTCTTCCAAGGCACTCTGAAGTCGCCAGCAGCAGAAAGAAAGGCTTTTCTCGGACTCAGCCTCCGGCCAGGCCCAGACCTCGTCTGAGGCCTCGACATCTCGGGATTCAGATCCCGAGCGCCGTCGAAGTTCCTTGGACAGGGGGTCCCCCGACCGGGAATGCAAGAGGAAGAAGCGGCTCGTGAGGGCGTCATTGGAGGAGGTCCCTGGCTCCTCGAGGGCCGGGTCTAAGACCCCCGACCGTCGCCCCGGGCCCGTGGAACAAGAGAAGCCTGCAAAAGTTCCTTGCGTGGAGCCGGAGTCTGCTGGACACGTAAGCCCTGTGATCCTTGAGGACTCTACTCCCAGAGAGCTGACGTCGGGCTCGGCGCCGCCGGGGCCCGAGTCAGTGGCTGCTGCATCTCCCGAGCTGAGTCTCAGGATGACAGCCTTGGCGAGCAGATTGTCTGCCTTCATGGAGCAGCAGTGGGCGCTGATGGCCAGCCTGTCTGGCGCATCTGCCCCGACCACCGGGACATCGACGTCGAAGTCGACCCCGGAGACCGAGCCGATACTCGAGTCGATCATGGCTCGAAGTCGACCTCGGTTGCGGTCTCCCTCGACCTCCCGTTCGGGACCAAGGGCATTGACGCCAGTGCCTCCGGCGTCGGGGCGGGTGCTCCAGGGCCCCGCGGGGTCAGATCCTGACTCCTCCTCGGACGTGTCCGCCTGGGAGACAGAGGATGAGGAGTCCCCCGACACGTTCAAATCTCGGTGTGTCCCGTCGGACTCACCGCAGTCTGAGCCCCGGAGTAGATCCCCTCCGGAGGATACCCGGTTCTCGGAGTTTGTCCGGGATATGGCCACCGTGTTGGCTATCCCGGCGGACCCCAAGGAAGAGCCTCGAGCCGAAGAGCTCGAGGCCCTGCAGTATGACTCTCCTCCGAAGGAGGCCTTTACTGTCCTGGTTCCTCCGATGCTGGAACGGCTCCTCTTCCGAATGCGGGAGGCACCGGCCTCGGCGCCGGTTCTAAGCAAGCGAGTCTATTTGATTTATCGACTCCGGAAGAGCCCTGGCTTTCAGAAGGCGCAGCTACCACACCATTCCATGGTTGTGGAATCGACCATGCATCGCCTTAAGAGTAAGAAGATCCACCCCGCTGTGCCCCCCGGCAGGGAGGCCTGGAACCTCGATGGTGTCGGTAGAAAGTGCTTCCAGGGCTCGATGCTTGCTTGCCGTGTCCAGTCTTACCAGCTGTACATGGGTATGTACTTGCAGGACCTGGCCAAGGAGTTGGCCGGGTTCTCTGCTGGTCTCTCCGGGGAACCCTTGCAGAGATTCAAGTCCTTGCCCTCGGGGATTCGGGACTGCTCGAAGTTTGTCCCGCGCCGCCTACAATGGCTTCGAGGCTTCGGCCCGAGTTGCGGCAGCCGGCATCGCGGCTTGACTCCAAGCATGGCTGCAGTCATCGGACCTCGAGCCGTGGGTTCAGGACAAGTTGGTCGATGTCCCTTGCCGAGGTGAAAACCTTTTTGGCAAGCCCATGGCCGAGAAGGCCGCACAGCTCGAGACTGAGCACCTTACAAGGACAAGGCTGTCTAGGAAGACCTCTGCCCCTTCTCACAAGAAGAAGGCCTCGTGTAAGAAGCCCTTTTACTTGAGGAAGTTCATTGCCTACAAACAGTACCCTCAGTATCAGGCTGCCCAAGCTGCCCCCCAGGGTCAGCAAGCCAAGGGGCAGGTTAATGGGCCCCGTAGGCAGAGGACCCCCAAGCCTCCGGCCCCTGCTCCCACTCAGCAGGGTGGGGGTTTTTGACTCCTTGAGCGTAGCCTCTCCATCCCTGCTCTCCCAACCCTGCACAGGGGGTCGCCTCGCCCTCTTTGCCCACCAGTGGCCCCACATCACTGGGGACAGTTGGGTGTTGAACATAGTCCACAGGGGCTATGCACTGCATTTTCACCAATTGCCTCCGCCATACTTTCCAGGGGAACCTCCAAGGCCTCCCCTGCACACAGACCTTCTCCTTCAAGAGCTTCAAGGTCTGTTGGTGGACAGGGCGGTGGAGCCTGTGCCTCCCCACTTGCAAGGTCACGGATTCTACTCCAGGTATTTTCTGGTGCCCAAAAGAACCGGTGGTCTTCGACCCATTCTGGACCTCAGGAACCTCAACAAGTTCCTAGAGAAGGAAAAGTTCAAGATGCTTACTCTTGGAACACTTCTGCCCTACCTCCAGCAGGGAGATTGGCTATGCTCCTTAGATCTAAAGGATGCGTACACTCACATCCTCATTCATCCAGACCACAGAAAGTACCTCAGGTTCATTGTGGGAGGAAACCATTATCAGTACAGAGTACTGCCCTTTGGCCTCACATCCGCTCCCAGGATCTTTACCAAATGCCTGGCAGTGGTGACGGCCTACCTGAGAAATCAGGGAATCTTTGTCTTCCCCTATCTGGACGACTGGCTCATCAGGGGTCAGACGTGCCACACAAGGCCACCCACACAACTATTGCTCTTCTTCAAAGCCTGGGGTTTGTCATAAACTTCGCAAAGTCCACTTTGCTCCCCTCCCAGTACTTGGAGTTTATAGGAGCAAGGCTGGACTCTCTGCTGGCAAAGGCTTTCTTGCCAGAAGACAGAGCACAAAGACTGATAGCCTTAGCAAACCAGTTTCTCAACAGGTCACTGGTCTCCGCCAGACTCTGCCTGAGGCTTCTTGGCCACATGGCTTCGACAGTACATGTGACCCCCAGTGCCAGGCTCCACATGAGGCCTGCACAGTGGTGCCTTCGGACTCAGTGGTCCCAGGCCACAGGCAGCCTCAGGGACAGGATAAGGGTGTCCAGACAATTTCTGAACTCCCTCAGCTGGTGGTTGCACCCACCCAATCTACTACAAGGGGTGCCCTTTCAAATTCCTGGGTACACAGTGGTGCTGACCACAGACGCCTCCCTGCAGGGCTGGGGAGCTCATTGTCTGAACAAGTGCACCCAGGGCCTGTGGTCTCCTTGGGAGGCTGCACAGCAGATCAATCTCCTAGAACTCAGAGCTATTCGATTAGCACTCAAAGCTTTCTCTCCTACCCTGGCTCATCAATCTGTCCTGGTTCAGACAGACAATCAAGTAGCCATGTTTTATGTGAACAAACAGGGCGGGACTGGGTCCAGACTCCTTTGTCGGGAGACTCAGGACCTTTGTTCATTTGCCCTCAAGCACAACATGCTCCTCAAGGCTGTGTACCTTCCAGGCCAGGACAACTACTTGGCCGACAGGTTGAGCAGGATTCTACAGCCCCACGAGTGGCAGCTGCATCCTTTAGTAGTTCAGAAGATCTTCCTAAAATGGGGTCTCCCTTTGATAGATCTCTTTGCCAGTCCACTGAACAAGCAACTGCCAAAGTTCTGCTCCAGGCAACCGCATCCTCTGAGAATAGCAGCGGATGCTTTTCTGATTCCCTGGTCTCAGGGCCTCCTGTATGCGTTTCCTCCTACGCCCTTGGTGGCCCGAACTCTCTTCAAGATTCTTCAGGACAAGGCCTCGGTCCTGCTGGTGGCTCCCAGGTGGCCGAGACAGCCTTGGTTTCCACTTCTACTTCAACTGGCGGTGGATCCCCCACTGCCTCTGGGGTTGCAACCCGACCTTCTTTCACAGGAGCAGGGTTCCCTTCTGCACCCCAATCTCAAAGCTCTCAATTTGATGGCCTGGAGGCTGCAAGGGTAGTTTTGGCTCCCTGGGGCCTACCTCAGGAAGTTGAGGAGGTTGTTCTAGCCTCTAGGAAACAGTCCACGAGGAAAACCTATGCCCTCAAATGGAAAAGGTTTTCTGTGTGGTGTCAGCTACGTACAGAGGATCCTTTCTCCTGTACTGTGCCAGTAGTGCTTCAGTACTTACTGCACTTGTCCAATCAGGGACTTAAGTCCATTTCTGTTCGGGTCCACCTCTCAGCTCTAGCAGCTCACCACTCACTGGTGGAAGGACATTCTCTGTCGGTTCACCCCTTGGTGTCCCACTTTGTCAGGGGCTTGCTTTTGCTCAAGCCTCCAATCCATCGTCCTGCTCCTGAGTGGGAGTTGAATGTGGTCTTACAGCAGCTGACTCGCCCACCCTTTGAGCCGATGGCTACTTGCCCTCTACGCTTCCTGTCCTGGAAGACACTCTTCTTGGTAGCCCTTATCTCAGCTAGGCGAGTGAGTGAGCTTCAGGCCCTGGTCTGTGATAGGCCTTACACTCACTTTTATAGGAACAGGGTAGTCCTTAGGACTCATCCAAAGTTCCTCCCAAAAGTTGCCTCCTCCTTCCACCTTAACCAAGAGGTGGTTCTTCCAACATTCTTCCCTAGGCCTCATGCAAGCCAGGCTGAGGCAGTTCTGCATACCCTGGACTGTAGGAGGGCCTTATCCTTCTACCTTGACCGTACGCAGGGGCATAGAAGGGCTACTCAGCTCTTCGTATCTTTTGACCCTAATAAGTTGGGGTTGGCCGTGTCCAAGCGTACCTTGTCCATCTGGGTTGCTGACTGTATCACCTGGGCTTATAGGGCGGCTGACCTTCCTTTGCAGGGTCGAGTCACGGCCCACCGTGTCAGGGCAATGGCTGCCTCAGTGGCTCATCTCCGCTCTGTGCCCTTGGTAGACATCTGCAGGGCTGCAACTTGGTCTTCAAGCCAGACTTTTGCGGCCCATTACTGTCTGGAGAGGGAGTCCCGTAGGGACCGTGCTTTTGGTCAAGCAGTACTACGGAATCTCTTTGAGGTTTAGGCAACTCCTGCCCTCCTGCCCTCTGTTGGGCTACCGGTGGAGGTTGTGTCAGTGAAAAGCCTTTCTTTGCAGCTGGGACTAGAGGGAGTCCTCTTTTCAGCCTGGGTTCCTTGTTAGCCCAGAGCTAGGGAGTCACCCATATGTGAGGACTGATTTCCTGCTTGGTCCTGGAGAAAGAGTAGTTACACACCTGTAACAGGTGTTCTCCAGGAGCAGCAGGAATCAGTCCTCACAACCCTCCCTCCTCCCCTTGGAGTTGCAGTCGTACATAGTTTATTTTTCATTTTTGTGCGCTGTTCTTAGCTATGTCATTTGACTGAGGTAAGATGGCACCTTTAGGCGGGAAGGGAACCGCGCATGCTTGCCTGCATTCCCAAAGGCTTTCATAGAAAGCTGGGGAAATGCTCCGCTGGGGCTTCATCGGTGTCGATGACACCCATATGTGAGGACTGATTCTTGCTGCTCCTGGAAAACACCTGTTACAGGTGTGTAACTACTCTTTACCTCGGTGGTTAACCTCTGTGCTACTAATGGTCCCAGGGGCTCTTTCTGTCAACAGTCATTTCCAAGCTTTGCGCAGAAGGCTTGGGTTTCAATGTGGGTGGGGGAGGGGATATGAACTGCATATTGAGCTCTTTTAGATAGATCAGGTGCAACGTCTGAAGCCACTTCCAGAAGGGACAGCTCTTTGCAAAGCTTTGATGAAGATGGGCTGGGTAGATATTTGGAGGTCAATCTACCCTGAGAAACATGACTATACACACTGTTCTGCCAAGACTCAGTGGTACTCATGCTCAGATCTTTTCTGTGGATGAGAGGTGGAACTGACTAGGGTGGAAGACAGCCGGATAATGACCCCTATGATCAGTGACCATACTATGATTTGACTGTGGTTGGACATAGGCAGTACAGGATCTCATGCAGTCCTGATGGACTGACTTTTTGAGCTGCAATTATACAGAGGGAGTATTGGTGGCTCTCCTTTGGAAGACAGGTAAGGCTTATAGGAGGGGGTGGCTTTTGCAGTTGGCATCATAGCATAAGTATCAGAGGGACATAGAGCTCGAGCTGCTTGGGATAAATTGGATGAACTGCAGGGGGAGCATAAGTAAACTGGGAGCAGAAGAATCTATCTGCAGCTGGCTGAGGTGCGTCAGCAAATTGAGGCCATTGAGGTACAGCAGAACAGAGTTCCTGTTACGATTTACCTGCTGTAATTTGATGGGATACGGGGTTAGAGCTGGGCGGGCCAGTCAGCTTGTCAGCAAGGAGTATGATCAACATTGACCATTACAATGAGAACACTCTGCCATTGCTAATGCTTTTCAGTCCTTTTATGCTTCTCTCTGCTCTTCTGAATTAGGAACTGGGGAACATTCTGGGGAAAGGAGGGGCTCTTCCGAAGGGATGGGCTTCACCTTAACCGGGATGGAACCAGGCTGCTGCCATTAACCTTTAAAAAGGAGATAGAGCAGCTTTTAAACTAGATATTAGGGGAAAGCCGACAGTCGCCCAAGAGCGGATGGTTCGGAAGAATGTATCTTTGAAGGATACTACCAAAAGCAGAGAGGTTCCACAAAAGAGTAAAGTAGCCCAAATGCCCTCAAATATGGAGCAGACAGAGCTTAAAGATCCCAAATTACCCATGTCTAACAATAGCCAAATTAATATGACTAAAATACATTCTCTAAAATGCTTGTAATCAAATGCTAGAAGTCTAAAAAATAAGATGGGAGAGTTAGAATATATAGCACTAAATGAAAGGTTAGATATGATTGGAATATCAGAGACATGGTGGAAGGAGGACAACCAGTGGGACACTGTGATACCTGGGTACAAACTATATCGAAATGATAGAGCTGATCAAATTGGTGGAGGGGTTGCTCTCTATGTTAGAGAGGGCATTGAGTCAGAAAGGATTAAAGTTTTGCAGGAAACAAAATCTGCTGTAGAATCTATATGGATTGAAATTCCATGTAAAAGGGGGAAGGCAATGGCAGTGGGGGTGTACTATCGAGCACCTGGCCAGAATGACCAAATGGATGATGAAATGCTCAAAGAAATCAAGGAAGCTAACAAAAGTTACAGCACAGTAATAATAATGGGTGATTTCAACTACCCCGGTATCGACTGGATCAGTGTCACGTCAGGACATGCTAGGGAGATAAAGTTCCTAGATGAAATAAATGACTGCTTCTTGGAGCAGCTGGTTCATGAACCGACCAGAGGGGAAGCCATATTAGACGTAGTCCTTAGTGGAACACCAGATCTAGTGCAAGAGATAAGGTTGTTGGGGCCACTTGGCAATAGTGATCATAGCATGATCGCCTTTGATTTAATTAGTGGAGGAGGGATAGTAAGGAAATCCACAGTACTACCTTTTAACTTTCGAAAGGGAGACTATGATAAAATGAAGAAAACAGTTAAGAAAAAACTAAAAGGAGCAGTTGCAAAGGTTAAAGACGTACATCAGGCTTGGCTGTTGTTGAAAAATACTATCTTGGAAGCCCAGACCAGCTGTATTCCACGCTTTAAGAAAAGTGGAAGGAAGTCCAAAAAACTGCCAGCATGGTTTAAAGGTGAGGTCAGAGAGGCTGTTGTTGCCAAAAAAGCATCTTTCAGGAAATGGAAAAAAGAGCCAAACGATGAAACCTGGAAACACCACAAGCACTGGCAAATCAAATGCAAGGCATTGATAAGGCAGGCAAAGGGAGAATTTGAGAAGAAGCTTGCTGCGGAAGCAAAAACGTGAAGTAAAGACCTTTTCAAGTACATTCGTAGCAAAAAACCTGTGGGAGAGTCAGTTGGTCCATTAGATGACAAAGGGGTTAAAGGAGCACTAAGAGGCGACAAGGCGATAGCAGAGAGACTGAATGAATTCTTTGCTTCGGTCTTTACTGAGGAAGATGTAGGGATGTTACCCATGACTGAAGTGGTATTTAAAGGTGCGGAAGAATTGAAGGAAATATCGATACATCGGGGAAGATGTATTACAACTATTAGATAAACTGAAGAGTAGCAAATCACCTGGGCCAGATGGTATACATCCAAGAGTGTTGAAAGAACTGAAATATGAGATTGCAGACCTGCTATTAGTAATCTGTGAACTATCATTAAAATCATCTCTAATACCTGAAGATTGGAGGATCGCCAATGTAACACCAATTTTTAAACAGGGTTCCAGGGGTGATCCGGGAAACTACAGACCGGTGAGCCTGACATCAGTACTGGGAAAAATGGTAGAAACCATCATAAAGAATAAAATTACTCAGCATGTAGATAGTCATGACCTAATGGGAGACAGCCAACATGGCTTTAGACAAGGAAGATCTTGTCTTACTAATCTGTTATGTTTTTTTGAAGGAGTGAATAATCAGGTGGACAAAGGTGAGTCGGTTGATATTGTGTATCTGGACTTTCAGAAAGCCTTTGACAAGGTCCCTCATGAGAGACTTTTGGCAAAACTAAAGAGTCATGGGATAGGAGGCAGTGTACTATTGTGGATCAGGAACTGGTTAAAAGATAGAAAGCAGAGGGTAGAGCTAAATGGCCAATTTTCCCAATGGAGAAAGGTGAATAGTGGTGTACCCCAGGGATCTGTGCTGGGTCCGCTGCTTTTTGACATATTCATAAATGACCTGGAAAGTGGAATAACGAGTGAGGTTATCAAATTTGCAGATGACACAAAACTATTTAAAGTTGTTAAAACCCAAGAGGATTGTGGAAAATTGCAAGAGGTTCTTGATAAATTGGAAGACTGGGCATCAAAATGGCAGATGAAATTTAATGTGGACAAGGGCAAGGTTATGCACCTAGGGAAGAACAACCCAAACTATGGTTACACGATGCAGGGTTCCACATTAGGAACCACCACCCAGGAAAAAGATTTAGGCGTCATTGTGGATACCATGTTAAAACCCTTGGCCCAGTGTGCAGCAGCGGCCAAGAGAGCAAATAGAATAGGTATGATAAGGAAAGGAATGGAAAATAAAACAAAAGATATTATAATGCCTCTATATCGTTCCATGGTGAGACTGCACCTTGAATATTGTGTGCAATTCTGGTTGCCGTATGTTAAAAAGGATATAGCGATTTTAGAAAAGGTTCAGAGAAGAGCCACCAAAATGGTAAAGGGGATGGAAGGATACTCCTATGAAGAAAGGCTAAAAAGGTTAGGGCTCTTTAACCTGGAAAAGAGACGGCTGAGGGGAGATATGATAGAAGTCTATAAATTAATGAACGGAGTGGAACGTGTAAACGTAGATCGATTGTTTACCTTATCAGAATATAGAAAGACTAGGGGACATGCAATGAAGCTACAGGGTAAACTATTTAAGACTAATAAAAGAAAATATTTTTTCACTCAACGTGTAATCAAACTCTGGAATTTGTTACCGGAGGATGTAGTAAAGGCTGTTAGTGTAACTGGGTTTAAAAAAGGTTTGGACAAGTTCCTGGAGGAAAGGTCCATAAACCATTATTAAGAAGGGACCCAGGATATCCATGCTTGAACCAATACAAGCATTGTGGAACCTGTGTCCCTTGGGGAAACTGCTAGGTACATATGACTTAGATTGGCCACTGTTGGAAACAGAATACTGGGCTTGATGGACCTTGGTCTGACCCAGTATGGCATATCTTATGTTCTTATGTTCTTATGAATGTGTCTCCCACTCTGCAGATTTGCAGCCTTCTTGGATAGTGTATTTCTGCCAGAGGTGTCCCCACAACAGCAGGAAATCTTAGACCATGAAATCACAGTGACTGAAATTGAGTTAGCAATTGGTTCATTGGCCTCTAGTAAGGCTATGGATACAGATGGTTTCCCCATAGAGTGATACAAAGGGATAACAGACTCTCTCGCCCCAATCCTTCAGTGGGTCTTCAATGAGACACTAGAGACTGGTCGACACCTGCTGGTTATGAGGAGGCTGAAATTTCCTTGATTCCTAAAGAGGGCAGATCCCTTTTGGAGTGTGGCAGTTATCGCCCAATTTCGCTCCTTAATAGTGATGTTAAAATCTTTGCCAGAGTCCTTGCTAACCGGCTAAATAGTGTTATTACCACCCTGATCACCCAGACCAGACTGGTTTTATCAGCGGCAGGCAAATTTATGATAATGTTGGGAAGCTTTTGAATATCATATTGAATGTTACTTGAGAGGGCAGAGCGGGGTGGTGCGTGTCTTTGGACGCAGAGAAAGCCTTCGATCTCATTGAATGGCAGTATCCGTTTGTGGTTATGACCCATTTTGGGCTGGGAGACTGGTTTGTAGGCTGGGTGTGAGCCTTGTGTGCCACACTGACTGCTAAGGTGATTGCTAATGGAGTTTGGTCGGAGAGTTTTTGGTTGTACTGAGGTACGCGGCAGGGCTGTTTTCTCTCACCCTTGCTCTTTGCATTAGCAATTGAACTATTGACCTCTCTTTTATATACTGCTCCAGATATTCAGCCTATAGTGATTGGTGGGATACCCCATCATGTTTCTGTTTATGCCTATGACACATTAGTCATTGTGGAGAACTCCATACTCTTGCTGCCTGGTCTGCTCTGGGTGCTTCAAGACTTTGCCTGTGTTTCAGGCTCTAAAGTTAATCTTGATAAGATGGAGTACTACCTTTACGGATGGTGGGTGGGTCTCTCCCACAGGGGTGTCCTTTCAGAATGGCGGCCTCCTTTATTAAATATCTGAGGGTTAAGGTATCCTCCAATACTGCCGATCTGTTCAAACTCAATTACACACCATTGGCGTCTACTATTGCTGAAGATTTGGCATGGTGGTATGGCTTCACTCTGGGCTATATGAATCGGGTAACTGATCTGAAGATAACTTCAATTGTACTGTCTAAATGCTGTCAATTAACTGTACTGTCTAAATGTGTATGTAATGTAATGTGTGTAAATACCCTAATGTTAAATGTAACCCCCCAATTATGATGTAACGTGACCACCTTGATCGAAGGATAAGGTGGCATACAAATCTGTCTATATAAATAAATGAATGAATAAACTGTGGTCTCAAAATTGCTCTACCTCAGCTGCCCATTCATGTTCCTGTATGATTTTCTTTAGGAAGATGGAGGAGAAGTTTAGCCTAAGGCTCGAATTATGCGGAAACACTAAGTACCCTCTGTAGAGGATGGCGGCATAGGCTGTCCACACTTGTCTCTGTACTACAAGGAAGCAATGCTGCAAGAGTTGTCCTATCACTCTGTGTGGCTGCCAGATGCACACTGGGTTGCTATGGAGCGAGTATGGTTAGCGCCCTACTCGGTCTTTGAGGAAGTAAGGGAAGGGTCAGAGAGAGTGGCCGGTCATTTACTTCTGGCTCCTCTGTTTCGTGTGCAGGCCTAGGTCTATCGGAGGGAGGGGTTGAGGGGTTTGGTGTTTCAAAAGGCTTATAGGCGGACTTCTTCCCTTTTGGTGGCCCAGCCTTTGCGGGGTTGCATCGGGTCTGGTATTCTAAGAGGATTTGTCGTTTTGCAGACCTGATTGAAGAGAGATCCTGTTTGAGTCTTGCACAATTGAACCTTAAAGGGGGAATGCAAGTACCTTTTTGGCAATACTTTCAGCTGCATCACTTCTTTATGAGTTCAGAGTGCAGAGCACTGGACTCAGCTAACCCAGCAGCCTACAGCACTAGAGAGGGTGCTCTTCTATAAAGTTACTCACTGAAAGGAGCTGCTCTCCCATATCTACCATGCTCTACTGGAGTAGTATAGTGCGGAATGGGATGCTTTATTTTGACTCCTGCCACCGTCTACTACTATTACTACTACTATTCAGAATTTGTAAAGCGCCACGCACGCAGCGCTGCTAACCTACAAGAAGTAGCCAATGTACAAGAGACAGTCCCTGCCCGTCAGAGTCATGCTCTTTGGAGCTTACAATCTAGTTAGAACAGTACATTAGATAGAACAGTACAGAGCATTAGTCAGTTTTGCGCAAGGTACGGTGTGGTGTAGTTTGGTCATAAACGATAACGGGGATTAGGGTGAGATGAGGACAGAGTCAGGATCTGAATGCAATGGTGAAGAGGTGGGTCTTCAGCCTGGATTTGAAGAGGGCCAAGGAGGATGCCTGGCGCACAGACGCAGGTAGGCTGTTCCAGGCGTAAGGTGCAGCAAAGTGAAAGGAGTGCAGACGTGAGTTCACGGTGCAGGTGAAAGGCACTGATAGAAGTAATTTGTTAGCGGAGTGCAGATTTCGAGAGGGGACGTGGGGAGAGATAAAAGGTATTGAGGAGCCATAGAATGGATGCATTTATAGGTAAGCAGAAGAAGCTTGAATTGGATGCAGAACTGGACAGGGAGCCAATGAAGCGACTTGAGAAGAGGAGTAATGTGGGCACGGCAAGGTTGGCAGAAGATTAGTCGAGCAGCGTGGTTTTGTATAGATTGGAGGGGAAGGAGGTGGCTCACGGGAAGACCAGCGAGGAGTAGTTTGCAGTAATCGAGTCGAGAGGAGATTAAGGAGTGGATAAGCGTTTTGGTAGTGTGTTCAGAGAGGAAGGGGCAGATTTTGCTGATGTTGTAGAGAAAGAAGCAGCAGGTCTTAGCTACAAGCTGGATATGAGCGGAGAAGGAGAGAGAGGTGTCAAAGATAACCCCTAGATTGAGGGCCAAGGGAACAGGAAGGATAGTGGATCCATCCACATGGCTTGAGAGGGTGGGAAGTGGGGGGGAGGAATTAGGTGGAAAGACAAGGAGTTCAGTTTTGGCCATGTTCAATTTTAATCGGCGATGAGACATCCAGGCAGCGATGTCCAAAAGACAGGCAGAGATCTTGGACTGGGTTGCCGGAGAAATATTAGGTGTAGAGAGGTAGATTTGGGAGTCATCGGCATAGAGATGGTACTGAAAGCCATGAGAGGAGATAAGTGCGTCAAGGCCTTGGGTATAGAGAGAGAAGAGGAGGGGGCCCAAGACAGATCCCTGGGATACACCTACATGGAGCGGGGTAGGGGAGGAGGAGGAGCCACCAGAGCATACACTGAATGATCGATGGGAGAGGTAGGAGGAGAACCAGGATAGTGCGGAATCCTTGAAGCAAAGCGAGGAGAGGGTGATGAGGAGAAGGTCGTGGTCAATGGTGTCAAAGGCAGCAGAAAGGTCAAGAAGGATAGATTAGAGGCCCTTGGATTTAGCCAGGAACAGATCGTTTGTGACTTTTGTGAGTGCCGTTTCAGTGGAGTGTGGGGGATGGAAGCCGGATTGTAGTGGGTTCAGGAGAGCCTGGGAGGTGAGGAAGTTGAGGCAGCAACAGTGGACTGCTTGTTCTAATAGTTTGGATATGAATGGAAGGAGGGAGATGGGTCAATAGTTAGAAGGACATGTGGGATAAAGTGAGGGTTTCTTGAGGAGGGGTGTGACAACAGCATGTTTGAAGTCAGCGGGGACAGTTGCAGTGGAGAGTGAAAGGTTGAGGATATGAGTGATGGAGGGGACAATGGTGAGGGAGATGGGACGTAGGAGATGGGTGGAGGTAGGGTCTGAAGAACAGGTAGTGGGTTTGGAGGAGGAGAGGAGGAGTGCAGTTTCTTCTTCAGAGATTGGAGGGAAGGAGGAGAGGGTGGCAGGGGGAGTATGGATGAGGAGGAGGAGAGGTAGGTGAGAGGGTAGGGAATTGGAGGGTAATTTTGAGGATTTTGTCGTGGAAGTAGTTGGCTAGGGATTGGGCAGAAAGGGAGGGCGGGATCGGGGGCAGGGGGGGACCTTGAGGAGAGAATTGAGGGTATTAAAGAGACGGTGAGGATCAGAGGCAAGGGAATTAGTCAGATGGATGTAGTAGTTTTGTTTAAATTGTTACACAATCTGTGTTAGTTGAATTATTCTGCTTAGTTTTTAAACCTATGTGTGCATGTTAAGATGTTCGATGTAAAAAGTTAATCTGTTCCATGTAAAACAAGCTCTGCATTGTTAACTGTTGTTAATTGTACACCGCAACTGATCGCTGGAAGATGCGGTATATAAATAAGTGTTAAATAAATAAATAATAAATAAATAAATAAATAAAAGTGCTAAGGCTGACTGGAAGGAGCCAAGCATGAATTTGAAGTGTAGAAGGTCTTCTGGGGAGCGGGATTTGGACCAGGCTCGTTCGGCAGAATGGACGCAGATGTGTAAGTAACAGATTGTGGGTGAAAGCCAGGGTTGGTGAGTAGATCGTTTAACAGGACGTGGGGTGGGAGGGGCAAGAGTGTCAAGGGCTGAGGATAGTGTAGTATTGTATGAGGATAATGCCTCGTCGATGGACTCGGAGGAAAAAAAGGAGGAAAGAGATGGAGAGATGGTGGAGGAAAGAGTCAGGGGATCAATATTATGAAGATTTCTAAATAGGTCGGAGGAAACAGGACGAGGTTGGGATGGGGGGAGCTGAAGAGTAAATGTTAAGAGGTGATGGTCAGATAAGGGAAAGATAGATTTGCGGACGTTTGAGGGAGAGGAATTGGAGAAGAGTATTAGGTCAAGGCAGTGGCTGTGTAGGTGTGTGGGAGCAATGGAGCAAAGTTGGAGGTCAAAAAAGGAGGTAAGAGCGAGGAACTTTGAGGCATGGGGGTCAGAGGGGTTATCGATGTGAATGTTGAAATCGCCAAGAATAAGAGTGGGGGAGGAGGGATCCATAAAGGCAGAGAGCCAGGAGTCTAAGTCGGTGAGGAAGGTTGATTTGGAATTATCGGGTGGGCAATAAATAACAGCTACTCGGAGGGGAAGTGGTGTGAGGAGGCGAATGGAGTGGACTTCGAAGGATAGGGGGGAGTGTGATTGGGGTGGCAGGAGGGGTTGGAATTGGCAAAAGGGAGAGAGCAGGAGGCCAACGCCACCACCGTGACCAGTAGATCGAGATGTATGGGAGCATTGGTAGCCCCAAAAGCAGAGAGAGGCAATGGATGCGGTGTCGTCTGGGGGGAGCTAGGTTTCAGTCAGGGCAAGAAGGTGTAGGGCATTAGAAATGAAAAGATCGTGAATAAAAGAGGGTTTTTTTATAATTGAGCATGCGTTCCATAGGGCACAAGTAAATGGGAGAGTGGAGGGGGGGAGGAGAGGGATATGGATAAGGCTGGATAAGTAACGTGTGGATTGCTTAACAGAATAGCGTGGGGGTCTATTTCTAGGGTAGTACAGAGATTTAGAGGGAGTAGGGTGTGGGTGGGTGTGTTTAGGTGTATGTGCTCCCCAAGAGGGATATGAGGGGGGGGGAATGAGGGATAAATTGTTGGTATCAGGTAGGTTATGTGAGGGATTATTTCTAGGGGTAGGGTTGGAGTTGATATCTATGGGTGAGTGATTGTGGGATGACTGGGAGAGGGCGGAAGGAGGGAAGAGCAGGATGTGGATGAGATTAGATAGGGTACGTGAGGAACTTTCTTTAGAGTGGGAGAGAAATCGGAGGGGGGGCAGGGTTGGGGTTGATATTACCTGATGAGAAAAGGAGAATGAGTATTAGAGAGCGGGGTAAAGTGGAGATAGTACGGCGGAAGCAAGGGTGGGGTTGCCTTAAAGAGAGGGGGGCAGGTTCAATGCGGGGAATGGTGTGAAGAAGCTCAAGAGCAGGTGCTAGGCTAGGGGGCAGAATGGAGGGAGAAGTGAGGAAGGTAGAGAGGGGGGCTGGATGAGTGCGGGGGATGGTGTGGAGAGGCTCAAGAGCAGATGCTAGGCTAGGAGGGAGAGTGGAGGGGGAAGCGAGGAAGGTAGCGGGAGAGGAGGGAGGGTGTTGATAGGAGGGGAGGCAGTTGGGGAGGATGAGGAAGAGAAGGACAATGAGATGTGGGTCCATGGTAGTGGGCAGCAAGGTCTGAGCAAACAATGGGTAACGGTTCTATGCAGGCAGTGGGTAGAAGTTCTATGCAAGAATGGATAGCCCTTCTATGCAGCAATGGATAGCCCTTCTATGCAGCAATGGATAGCCCTTCTGTGCAGCAATGGGTAGCCGTTCTAAGTAGATTGGAGGAGACAGGACGAGGTTGGAATGCAGGCAGTGAGCAGCAGTTCTGTGCAAATACTGGGTAGCAGTTCTATGCAGGCAGTGGGTAAGAGTTCTAGGCAGAAAATGGGTAGCAGTTCAATGCAAACAATGGTTAGCAACTCTCTGCAGGCAGTAGGTAACAGTACTAAACAGACAATGGGTAGCAAGTTCTAGGTGGGTGATGGAGGGGAAGATCAATGTCAGCAGTGGGCAGCAAGTCAAGGAAAGTTACTTGAATGTAAGGTGGTATTGGCGAGATGGTTGGGGTCAGGAGGCGAAGTGTGGAGGAGCGATCGTGCCTATTCGGTTCCAGGGCCGGCTCCAGGCAGCTGCGGTGATTAGGAGGAGCAGGGTTCACGGCTCATTCCAGAGCGCTCCCGGACCCACGCCTAAGGGCCACGCCAAAGGGCCCTCTGGTGAGGCCTGCCAGGCACAGGTGCGCCCGATGGAGCATGCCACTTTTAAAGGGCTAATTGCCCTTTGATCTCGCTGTTGGCGGCGTGCTCGGGTCTCCGATGGAGCATGCCGCTTTTAAAGGGCCGATTGCCCTTTGATCTCACTGTTGGTGGCGTAGTGGTGTATAATTCACAAGAGAGGTTATTGTTACATTCAGAATACGAATTGCCGACAGGCCCAATACTAGATTTTGATGCAGGCTTATCTGACTCTGGTGCAGTTGAGATACCTTGTATTGCGCAAGGAGAGCAACTGTTGGAGAGGGTGCAGGTGGGAGGGAATGTTTCTTCATCTTTGGTGGGAGTATCCTCGGGTTCAGACTTTGTGGCACAAAATTATTGCCTCCATTAATACAATTTTGGGAGGAGTGCTGGCGGTGACACCTACTAGCTGTCTGCTGGGCTTTCTTGACTCAGACACAGGGATACCACTGGGCTGGCAATGGTCGGTAGAACTTCTGCTGGTGGTGGCGCGCATGGTGGTTGCCCATCAGTGGGAGGGCCCGAAAGCAATGGACTGGAAGGTGCGGATAAATTACTTAATGAATATGAACCAACTGGTGTTCCTGGTTAAGGGCCAGCTGAAGATCACATGGCTTTGTGGGCACCATATTGAGCTTGGGCCTCCAGATGAAAGGGCCCATTATATACATATGGTGGGCTGTAGAGCTGGCTTTTATGAGATGACCTTGCATCATTGTTTTGGCACTTTTGAAAGGGACCCTCTTCTGCTTGCCATTCCACCTGCTGTTCCAAATGTGGAGGCCTGCCCCGGTTTATTATGCAGGATGATTGTAGGTCCAGGAGCTGTGTCTTCTTATTGTTGTTTGCCATCTCTCATACCTAGTGTTGAGTTTCTTACTATACGATGGAACATTTCTGTCACTTTGCATTTGCTAATTCATCCCTTTGGTATGACTGCTCATGCTTCATGGGGGGGAGTGGGGATGCTTTAAGATAGGTTGGATTTTACGGTATGTGTTGTTTACTTTCTGTATGAGTTCTACTGTTGTATTGCTTAGGATGTAATCCTCGCACTTTATAAATAAACAATGTTCAAAAAAAAGTGACGCCTAATGGCCAGATTCAGGGACCATGAGTGCAAGGTTCTGGTGAGAGAGAAGAAATGGCACGGAAATGATCAATCTAGGAAGAGTGGGAGGGTCTATTAAAATAGGGGAAAATCCTCAGGTAGGTATGAATAAAGGCTTATGGTACCAGGATGTCAACAGTGGTACTGACGGAGCTGGAAGAAAACAGGAGGGGGAACTCCTGGGCAAAAAAGAAAGATAGAAACTGACTTTTTTAGTTCGACATTTTGTTTTACTTGGACATACAGTAGTAAATGTTAATACTCTTTGCCAGACCTTGTTTTATTTTTTACATTTCGCATTGTAATGATAAATCACAAAAATATTTTACTGCTCAGTGAACAATCAATTTTTATCCAGAGGCTTACAAAATTCCATTGCAGTATTTTAAATTGCCTTTCTCACTTTAAACAAAAATACTCCATGGTAAATTAACTATGCTGATTCTTAATTCATATTCATGACAACTTAAAAGAAGGGAGAGCAAACTATAACTAAACTTTGAAAATGGTTTTGTTTCTATGACAACTACAGATAATAAATATGAGAGCTTCTGAACAGCATTCAGACCCAGAGTTGCCATTTCTACCTCCCTATCCTCCATGACACTGAGAAGGAGACGGCACAGGTGACTGCACACTTGTGCCCCTGCAGGTCCAAGCCCTTCCTAAGCAGCAGGAGGCAGGAACGTTTTTCTCGATACGTGCTGCCGCCATAGTTTTTCCATCCCATGCTTAGGCTTTATGTGCCTGTGCTGAAATTCAGGCCTACAGAACAGATCCCTTAGAGCTCTTCCTCCTCCATACACATCCCCCAGAGCTGCCCCATATATATGTTCTATCACTCAGAGCAGTGTAGTATCTGTAGTCCCCAAGTCTACCATTGAAATCAGTGCTTAAGGTCCCATAGTGCACCAGGACAGGATTGTCAGAAATCCAAGAGAAGTCCAAAATCTCCCTCCTGTGGCTTGGCAACTTTGCAACTCGGCCTTTGTCTCTGGCTGCCCACCAGTAGGATAAGGACTCTTCGCTGGGATTCCCTTTCCAGGCACACCTCAGCCTATTAACCCCTTACTTCAGGATCCAGGTATTCCTTTGAGTCCTGGCTACCTCTCAAGAGTGAAGAAAGGAGACCCCCCTAATCCTCCTTACTAAGAACTATATACTACTTCATATTACATAGGGCAGAATCCCTTTTGCACAAGTCATATAAAATATTCCTCCCAATATCCTGCAGGGAATCAGATTCCACAAGAGTTTAAAAGCATGCCCCTCCCTTTGGGGAGACAGACTGCCAATTACACACAGAAACATTAGTTAAGTCACCGCAGGGAAAATTAGTTGAAGGAGGAATGCAAACCCCTCATCCCCACATATACGTATTTCTTCCCCCACCAGAAGAAACTGGGCATTTAGGGATGGCACATACAGAAATGGACAGTTTCCATCACAGCACGATTAAACAAGACAGATGGGGAAAATGCAGGTTAGATATTCACCTAAAATCATTCAAAACATGCAGTGCTTAATGAGAAAACACAGAAGTAAAAGCATCTTATTGAAAAATAGCATATGCTTTTAATCTAGTCAAAACATTTCAAAATTTTCAATATTCAAATCCAGTAAGTAGTCAAAAATTCCTAAACTAGTGCATACATTTTCAGTTGAACTAAGTCTGCTAATGACTAAAATAACAGACACAGCTATCCATAGGATACAGCTTCCAACATGCAGCAAGATGAGACAAGAAGTACTACAATGACGCAAGCAATGAAATAGAATCAGAAACTATTAGAGGAAGAACAAAATCGGCTTTCGTAAAGCTACAAGACAAAGAGAAAATTCCAGCCTTGAATTAGAATTCTACAAGATGCTCAAGGATCCATGTAAAAAAATGCTGGGAAGATAGGTCATGTGGTCTTTTTCTGCCGTCATTATTTATATTTCTGTCTAGTCTGCCCTTCCATATCCACTACAATAGTCCCCTTTTATCCTTTAGAGATCTTCTGTCCTTGTCCCATGCTTTACTGAATTCAAATACCGTCCTCGTTTCCACTTCCTCCACTTGGAGACTATTCCATGCATCTACCACTCTTTCCATAAAGAAATATTTCCGCATAATACTCCTGAGTTTATCTCCTTTCACTCTCATCCTATGTCCTCTCATAGCAGAGCTTGCTTTCAATCGAAAGAGGCTCTCCTCTTGGACACATGTCATGGATGTATTTAAACATCTCTATCATATCTCCTCTATTCCGCTTTTCCTACAACCTATACATATTAAGATCTTTAAGTCTGTTCACTTATGTTTTATAACGAAGACCTCTAACCACCTTAATAGCCACCCTCTACACTGACGCTATCCTCTTATATCTTATTGAAGGTGTGGTCTCCAGAACTGCACACAATACTCCAAATGTGGTCACACCAGGGACTTGTACAGAGGCCATTCCTCTCCCTATACACCCAAACATCCTTCTGACTTTTGCCATCACCTTTTCTACCTGTTTAGCTACTTTCAGATCATCAGAAACAATCATGCCCAGGTCCCGCTCTTCTTTCGTAGACAGAAGTACTTCACCCCCTACACTGTATTGCTCCCTTGGACTTTTGCAGCCCAAATGCATGACCCTGCATTTTTTAGCTTTAAATCTCAGCTGCCAAATTCTTGACCATTTTTAAAGCTTAGCTAGATCCATCCTCATGTTATCTACTCCTTCCTGGGTGTCTACTCTATTGCAGATTTTGGTATCATCTGCAGAGGCAAATCTTACCCAACAGCCTTTCCACAATATCACTAACAAAGATGTTAAAAAGAATTGGACCAAGGACAGATCCCTGTGGCACAACACTGGTAATTTTCTTCTCCTCAGATTAAGCTCAATTTACCTGTACCCTTTGTCACCTCCCACTCAATCATTTTTTAACCCAGTCAGTCACTTTAGGGTCCTTCCCTAAGGTACTGAATTTGGTTATATGTCGCCTGTGCGGAACAGTGTCAAAGGCTTTAATGAAATCTAAGTACACCACATCAAGGGCTCTCCCTCGGTCCAACTCCCTGGTCACCCAGACAAGACCAGCTCCTGGCAAACCCATGCTGACTCAGATCCAGCATTGGACTCCAGAAACCTCACTATCCTCTGTTTTAGTAGTGTTTCCAATAATTTACTTACCACAAAGGTTAGACTAACTGGTCTGTAATTATCAATTTCATCCTTACTTCTGCTCTTGTTTATTGAGACCACATGTGCCTTCTGTAATTTTCTGGAAAATGTAATCTTTCGCCACTCTGTATTTTTGGTTACGCTCCGTTTGGTCCTGGGTTCATTTCACAGAGACAGTAGGGTAAGCAGCACAAATAAGACAACCAAAACTGGTGTGGCTTGGAAAAAGAATTTTATATAGAAATAGGCTTATTACATAGGTACAGAACAGAGTTATAAGGTTGTTACAGAGCTGCGTCTGTGGGTGTGTGCATGTGTGAAGTGTGTGTCAGAGTCTCATAGTAAGAAGAATATAGAGAGAAAGAAAAGAACAAGGGGGGGGGGGGGAGAGAGAGAGAAGTATGGGTCAGAGCCTCATAGTAGGACATGCAATCTCTCAAATGGGCCACGAAGAGGTGCTCTCATTAACTGTCCCCTTCTCTTTTTAGGTTGCCTCCCAAATGAAGCACAGATTACACAGGAGGAAACATGATCCTGTATATCATGTTTCATTTCTGGCCACCATACCAACCTATTGAGGATAGTCTGCATTTCTTCTGCTTTAGGGTGTCCCATAGGACCTGCACCATGAACCCAATGCATCCACTCTTTACCTCGAGCTCTGCAGATAGCTATAACCAAGCCTTCCTCTCTTTTTGCACATAGAATGTCTTTCTCTATAGTGAGTGTGAGAAAGGGTGTGTGCTGATATAGGTTATCTGGGGCGTCCTGCACAAGCTTCCTCAAATTGGAAAGCTCAGGGTCCTTCGTCTGCAGTGCTACGAAGTAATCTGGTGGTATTATCTGATCATAATCTGTGGAACGTGTAGCAATAGCAACCATTCGTGTCTGCTCATACCAGGGCCATATGAGGCCTACATGGCATGCTTCCTTGGCTAGTGAGTCTGCTAATGTGTTTCCTTTCACTAAAGGGCCTTTCTTCCTATGTGACTTCACTTTAATTAAATGTACTCTGAAACCTCTCACTCAATTCTTGTGCCATAGTCCACAGGGATGAATTTTTCACTGTGGACCCATCTGTAGATTTAAATTTATTTGCCTGCCATCAGGGTAACAGGGCAATGGCACTTTTAAAGACATAATCAGAATCTAAAATGATTTGTATCTCTGGGTGTGAATCCTGATATTGTTGCATTCAAGCAGCCAGCTCACAGTACTGTGCTGACGCTAACCCACAGGAATACTGTCTCTGCAGTACCACTTGGTTATTTGGGTCCAATTGTACAATTGCAAAACCTGCTAGTCGCCTGCCTACTTCACATTAGCTACTACCATCAATATATTGTTTCTGTGTTGGAGGATCCTCGCCTTCCAACAGTATTTCTGTGTGCATTTTCCCACAATCTAACTTGTCTTGTGCCCAGACTGGAACAAGGGGGGGGGGGGGGGGGTGAGAGAGAGAAGTATGGGTCAGAGCCTCATAGTAGGACATGTCCCATCAACAGAGAGAGAGCTATTTTTGTGTTTCTGTATTTATAGAGAAAATCTCCAGCACCTCCCTTTGTCATAATTTTGGTCAGTTTGAGGTTTGCTATCATTTGATTAGCAAGGAGGGGCTGCAGACTAATCTCATCAGGCCTGGAGACGTTCTATCTGACATCACCAGGGGGTCAAAGCTAATCTCATCTTGTAAACTACGCTCATTAACTTTGGAGACTGACATCACCAGAGTAACAAAGCTGCTTGTAATCCAAGGTCTGGGAAAAAGCCATGACACCTATGCTAGGCATAATGTCATGCTGATGTATGCTGACACCTTCCTCTAGGACTACTCCCAACTCTTAAGAAGCATTGAAAAGGTCAGTCAATAGGGCTGTTAGAACATCCCCATGTTCCTTCAATATTCTGGGATGTATACCATCTGGTCCCATTGTCTACTTCTAATTTAGCTAGTTCTTCATGAACATGATCTTTGGAAAATCATTCAAGATTCCCGTCACTTCTGTTCCTCCTTGTGGGTGTTTTCTGAGGCCCTGCTCCTGGCCCTTCATCAGTGAACACAGAACAGAAATATTTGTTAATCAATTCTGCTTTATCCTCATCAGCTTCTACATTTTCGTCCCCTTCACCCTTGCATCTGACAACACCACTTTTGCCCTTCCTCCTCTCACCTATCTGAAAAATGTCTTATTCCCTCTTTTTATTGCATTGGCTATTTCTCCTTCTTTTTGTATCTTTGCTTTCCTGACTACCTTGTTAGCTTCTTTAAGTTTTTCCAAATACAGGTGCTTGTCTTCCTCTCTCTGTGATCGCTTGTATTTAATGAAGGTCACCTTCTTTTTCATCACAATTTCAGCTATTTCTTTTGAGAAGCATAGGGGCCTCCTTTTCCTTTTACATTTATTTACCTTTCTAACAAAAAGGTTTGTTGCCCTTAAAATATCCCCTTTCAGTTTTGTCCATTGCTTTTCTACATCCCCCAGAAATTCCCATCTGCTAACAACTTTTTGAAGTATTCTCCCATCTTGACAAAGTTAGTTTCCTAAAGTCTAAGACCCTCACTTCTGAATGGATTTTATCATCCCTAGTCCTAATCACACCATCGGGTGATCACTGGATGGGAGATGATCTCCCACTATGACATCAGATATACTTTGCTCATTGGTGAGCACCAAATCCAGTATAGCCCATTCACATGTGAGTTCGGTTACCAGTTGCCGGACTAGTTCTCCCTGAAGAGAATCTAGGAGCTCCCTACTTCTAGATGACACCGCAGAAGGGATGTGCCAATCAACATCCAGCATATTGAAGTCACCTATCAGTAGCACTTCTCCTTTCATAGCAATACTGTGTATGTCTTCTATTAAATCTCTAACTTCTTTTTTTCCCTGTGAGGAAGATCTGTATATCATACCAATGCAAATGGATTTCCCTTTCCCTCTTTTTCTAGTTTAACCCACAGTGCCCCCTCGCTCCCTTTTAAGCCCTGTAATTCTATAGCTTTAATATTATTTTTTACAAATAGTGCCACTCCTCCTTCCCTTCTTCCTATCCTATCCATCCTGAAAAGTATAGCCTGGTATAATTATACCTCAGTCATGGTTGTCTGTGAATCATGTCTCCGTAACAGCCACTAAATCCAACTCAGCCTCTTAGTTCTCATGCTACGGGCATTTATACACACCACTTTCCAGATATTGCCACTTTTACCCATTTGTACAGAGGTAAAGAAACAGGATCAAGAAAAGGTGGAAATAATATACAGAGTCCTTATACTAATATCAAGTGGACCAATAGCCGTTTCAACTTGTACTTTATGATCAGGAACCATTGGTGATGAAAGACATACCACTAGGCTGCATTCTTTCCCCCTACCTGTTTAATTTATATGCATAACAAATCATCAGAGAAGCACGACTGTATGAAGACAACCAAGGTGTGAAAATCAGTTGAAGACTCATCAACAACCTTCGCTATGCGGATGATACTACAATATATATATATATATATATGTAAAAACACAAATGTTTATATACTGTAGAAAAGTATAATTGTAATCGCCCCACCCCCCCCCCCCACATAACCATCCTGTTGTAAACTTAATGAAACATGTCATTAATCTTGTATACTTCAATGAAATCCTGTTATAATCCCATTTGTTTTAATCTTGTAATCTTGTAATTTGTTTTAACCTTGCAATTTGGAAATCTATTGTACACTGTAATGAAACACGTTTGATTTTTGTTTTGATAACCTATCATATAACCTTGTTAATCACACTGTAATGCTTTGAAATTTCTGTCATTGATCTGACATTCTCTGTTCTCTTAATCAAACCGCTTCTGATCGCTGGAAGCAGCGGTATACAAGTATGTGCTAAATAAATAAATAAATAAATATTGGCTGAAAGTGAAGATGATCTGAAACATTTGCTTCTCAAGTTCAAGGAGTCCTAAAATGGGCCTGCACCTTAATATAAAGAAGACAAAGATCCTGACAACTGGCAAAATCAATAAGTTCATTGTTGAAGGAGAAGAAATGGAAATAGTAGACAACTTTAACCTGCTTGGTGTAACCAATAAAGAAATGACAAGCAGTCAAGAAATCCAATGATGAATTGTTCTTGGCAGGATGGCTATGAAGAACCTAGACAAGATTCTCAAGAGCAGAGCTATCTCTCTCCATACAAAGACCCGTCTTGTCCAAGCCATGGTATTTTCAGTAACATCATATGGATGCGAAAGTTGGAAAGTGAAAAAGATAGACAGGAAGAAAATTGATGCTTTTGAATTATGGTGCTGGCGAAGAATATGGTGTGTACCATGGACTGCCCGAAGAACAAACCAATCAGTACTAGAGGAGATCAAACCTAAGCTTTCTTTAAAAGCTCAGATGACAAGACTTTGACTTTCATGCTTTGGATACATCATGCGAAGAGAGAGATCATTAGAGAAAGACATCATGCTTGGCAAAGTTGAAGATGAGTGTAAAAAATAGGAAGACCAACAAGGAGAGAGAGTGGCATCCATAGCTGCTATTATTGTATCAATCTATCAACAATGAGCCACATGACTGAAGACCAAACACAGTATAGGACAACTATCTAGAGGGTCACCATGAGTTGACACCAATTCGACGGCTCTTAACAACAGGATACAGCTCAGTCTATAACCATGTCCACTGACTAATATGCAAAGCTATCTGCTGCTATGTTCTGGACAGTAGATAGACATCATCAACATCATGGTACAGGAACTCCATGGAAATTATGGTGATGCCACTCAATAGCTAGCTTGGCATGGTCAGCATCCAAAAGAAAGCAGAAGACAAAAACAAGATAGCAAGTAGAGAGAGATACTGGCAGGCAGGCTGCAGCACCTTTATATGGAAGGCCTCTTCAAATAACTGGATTCAAGCTGGAACACTTCATAGGCACAGTTATAGCACTCTGGAACAGCAGTTTCTGAGAGGACATTGGCAGTCAATTGGGAAACTTGTATCTGCTGCTCCGCTCTGAGAAAACACTAAATATTGGCCAGCCTCTTGCAGCTCTTAGTTGAATAGATTTCTGAGCAGGCTGCCATCCATAAGGGTATTCCATGTTGTCAGGGCCAGACTGGATCCAGGCTTCCAATGGAACTGGGAATATGGATTCGTTCTGTGACATCCATAGCCACTCTCTCTCTCTCTCTTCACAAGTACCTCTTGAATCCCACAATTCAGTTTCAGGAGCATTCAGGAACACCACTCTGGTGCAAACTACATTTGCAGAATTTGTTTTTATTAGTGACCCTTAAGAGACTATTCCAAGGCTACTTTGAGGTCTGGAGTAAAGAACCATCATGGGTCTCTCTGAAGAGTAAAAGGACCAAAGCAGAAAATCTCTTCATGGGAATTCCATGCACTTCTGTTCCCTCATTGAGACTGCAATAGAATCTTTCAGTCTTGAGAACCCAGCAGATGCTTGCTTCTCCATAACAGATACTTCTCTGCAGTTTTCAATAGAGGCCTTGCTCTGTATCTAGCATGTTGACTCAAGACAGATTCTCCTCTGTACCTCCTTTTAGCAGGCTCTCCTTCAGGTTTAGATGTCTTCACTCTTACTGCTTGTCTTAGTACTAACTGGAACTGTCTCACCACTTATCCATCACACTGTGGGACTGAAATAAGAAGGTGTTTCCTCCTTGACTGTTTGAACTCTTAGTGCTCCATACCTTTCCTTCCTACACAGGCACTCTCAGCCCTACATCAACACAAAAGCCAGTATATAGCGACAGTGGTGAGGGCTCTCTACAACCTTGAGCTTGATTAGCCAAGGTAAGCTGGGAAGATCACAGGCTTCTTTACCATCAGCATTTCCCCCATCTCATAGAGCCATCTCACCTCTGACTGCCTTCTCTTCCATGCACTAGAGACAGCTTCCCGAAACCCCTTCAACTGCAGTCACAAATCTCTGCAGCCAGACCAGCACAGAAACTCTCCAGATATGCCTTCCACTCTGACATCATACTGTTCCTCCTGGAGAGTACTAGCAGGATCCTCTTCAGCCCCACCTCTTCCAAACTGCTTGGTGGCTCCCTTTGCTCCATTGGGATCAATGGGAGAATTTTCTCCAAATTCCTCCAGTCTTTGGAAGCATATTTGAAGCACAACTTGGGTTTGCACATTTTTAATTTCTCTCACAGAGGCTCTAAATTGTTTCACATTGCTGGGCATCATCTTATATAATGGCCTGAGTACCCGGGGGGATGCCAATACTGCAGACACTCCACTTGCTTCACATTGTCCAAACCCTCAAGGATGATCCAGACCCTTTGAAACTAGGGGATATAGGTGAAACCAAAGAGTCCTCAGAGCTCAACTTGGATGGAATTTCTAGACATGGCAGGAAAGACAGGATCCACAGCAATATGGCACACTCCTTCAGCGTAGATTGCAACAAGGTCTTCTCCCATGAAATCACAGCTTTAGAAGTAGCAGCATGCTCCTGCTTACTAGGCAAAAAGAAGTCAGAGCTCTTTATACCTTTTTTTGAGTATCAGGATTCTGACATTTAGATACTCATTGGTTGTCTGCCATTCATAAGGCTCTCCCCTTCCTCTTTAGGCAGTGTCCCTTTGCAATGGCACCAAAGTTTTTTGTGGTTTGGCAGGGGTCATACAAGGGTATCTGCTGCCCTAGACAAACCTTTAGCTATGCCCCCACCCAGGGCAGCTCAAAGCCCAGCATTTTTCCTTCCCTAGCTGCTCAGATGTTCAGCATTTCCTCTCCCTTTCCCAACTCCCTCTCTCCCCCCCCCCCCCCCAGGTGTCAAGCATCTCCTCTCCTCTTCCCTTACCTTCTCCCTCCCGGCATCCAACTTATTTCTCCTTCCCTACCCCTTGCACCCCCCACCCCCGATATCCATTGCTCCCAGAAGGAAGAAAAATGCCAGTTTTGAGCTGGCATTAGTTATCCAGAAATAATAAAGTTTACACTGTTCAAATGCAGGAGACGGTATCCATTTGCATAATAACGGTTTGCATGCATTAGCATGCTTTGTTTCTCATTATCAATCAATGTGTGTTGGGGTAAATTAACATGCTTTAGAATAAATAGTGGAGTGAATGTATAGACTAGTGATTACAGCAACAGGAGATCTGGGTTTGATTCCCAATGGCATTCCTTGTGGCCTTGGGCAAGTCAGTTTACCCTCCATGGCCTTGGAAGAAAAGGCCTGGCAATCTACTTCCAGTGATACTTTGCCAAGAAAATCCAGGGGCTGCTGGGTTGCCAGGAGTCAGCATTGACTTGAAGGCACTTAAAAAAAAGAGTAAAATAATGCACAGTTTTGCCTTTTAACATGCATTAAGGGCAAAATCATGTTTTGTTCTGTTAATGCACCTTAGTTAATTACCCTCCTTAATAATTGGTCATGCTCTACCTAATCATGGGAACATAAGAATTACCATACTGGGCCAAAGGTCCATCAAGCCCAGTATCCTGTTTCCAATAGTGGGCAATCCAGGTCCCAGGTTCCTGGCAGGATCCCAAAAAGTACATTATCTATGCCACTTAACACCTGGATTAAGCAGTGGATTTCCCCAGGTGGACTTTTCTTCCAGGAATTTTGGAAAGATGATTATTGAGCCACACAGATGAGGTCAACTGTTTCATAGCATTCTACAACCACAAATCAGCATTGAGTGAAAACAGAAAAAACATTTGTCTCCATATACTAAGGGAAATTTGTTATTCTTTGAGGACAGGCAGGATATACGGTCCTCAGACGTGGGTGATGTTGTCCAAAGGAGCCTGAGGTAGAGAAGCATAAACAAAGTTCTAAGACTTTTATTTATTTATTTATTTTTATTTAATTGGAGAGCATTTGTATACCGCTACTTCCAGCGGTATACAAATGCTCTCCAAATAAATCAAAATAAAGAGTGGTGTAGAACATCCTATGCTAGTGTTATCACATGAGGCCCTTTTATTCCCAGCTTTTCCACGGAGGTCATGGGACATTGATTTTCACCTTTGCAATTCTTCCATTTTGTAAACGTTTCCACCTCTGTTTCATTTGCCATTCTCATAGAGTTCCCTTAGTTAAGTTTTTAGTCATTTTAAAACTTCATGATTTTTTGTATATGGCTGCAGTCTCCACTTGCATCAGTAGATTGGTTGAGTGAAGGAGTAGTGTAATGATTAGAGCAGTGGGCTAAGAACCAGGGAAGCCAGGGTCAAATCCCACTGCCACACTTTGTGATCTTGGGCAAGTCACAACCCTCCATTGCCTCAGGTGATAGGAAAATACTGACTGTACCTGAATGTAATTTGTCTTGATATTCTGAGAAAGGCATGAGAACTCCAATTCCCTTTTCTATCAAGCTTTTTGTTTTTACTTTAGCTATTTTTCTGTCAGTGTCCCATTCCCCCATCCATAACCCACCTCTTTCTCACCCTATTCCACGATATGCAGTTACTGCATGAATTAACACATACTATCATGCCAGCCTTGTAATCTCTAACACTACTACTTGCTAACAGGGTGTATTAATTTACACACTGCTTACCACCCTTTAGATAGGACAAGGCCCCCTAAGTGTCTCTATGTATGATTTATAGGTGACCTTCTTTTGAACTCTTTGTGCATTATGGGGATCATTTTAGACACCCTATTCATGCTTTGGACATCTGAAAATGGGCATTGAAACATCCAAAGCACAGATGTCCCCAGAGCTATTTTAGAAACTGTGTGGATGTCCCCAGACTGAGGCTATCCAAGCCAGAATGGAGGAGAGGTGTAGATGTGGCTAGGGCATTCCCAAGAACTTGGATGTCCTTACCCAAGTTCTGAAATGTCCTGGGCATCCTGAACCATGTCAAAAATTATACCTGCTCCAAGCATTAGTAGGCATCTGAAAAGTGCTCGTTTTGTCAGGCAAATGTCTGGAGGGTGTGGAGAAAGGGGTGCTCTCATATCCCTTTTATTTTATAATTTGACTATCGACACCAATGAGGCATGAGGGCTCATGTTTTTCTTTTAGCATGACTCTGGATGTTCCTATATGCAACCTTGCATGAGATGGACATCCCAAGCCCATTGTTTCATAGCAGGGACATCTATATAGACACCAGCCTGGGCATCCATGTCAAGGGTGTTTATGTTTCTAAAATCGGGCCGAAATATAGATGTCCCTGGCGTTTTTCTGCATGTTCTGCCCTGGACATCCCAGATTATACTTGAATGCCCTTCCTAATATGCCACTTCACATCAGTGGCCTTTTGTAGTATGTCTCCAGAATTGTATGCAGTACTCAAAGTAAAGTCTCAAGAGAGACCTCTAAATTGGCACTGTTACCCTCTATACTCCCACATACAGTATACAATTAGTTTTACCAACTGCTTTATCACACTGACTGGCCAACATGGGGTCATTAAAAATGATTCCTGTAGATCTCTTATGTTTTCTGACTGCTTGTTCATCTCCAAAATTTAATTTGCACTTTGTTTTCTGAACCTTGAACAAATAATTTTGTGGAGATTTTAGATTAGAACAGGTCGTTGACAAACCCTTGATCATTCTGTTTGTTTTTTAAGGTCTTCTGACCCAGCTATTTAATTCTGAGCCCGTCTTACATAGAAAATCAACTGCATCACTCATCTTAGCAAGAAAACGCCTTTGATATAACTCGTGCGTCACAGAAGTACTATTATTCTTATATGTACTGGCTAACTCACATTTTCTAATTGTAAAAAATCCTGTTTTGACCTCTCCAGTATAGTTTTTTAAATTGCTCCTAGAATCTTTGCTACTGTGCTTTTCCATGAAGGAAGAGTGAAAACATCAATCCCTGTGTGGATTTTTTTCCTTTTTGCAGGCATATGTATGCCCCTAGGAAATATTCATTCAAGAGGACTCACATAAGAAGCACATTAACAGCAGGGGCTCAGGAAACAGAAGTATGTTATTTTGAAACATCAAATTTCTTTCTACTTCTTAAAACCTATTTCTGCGTGCTGTGCTTTTTACTGTCATTGTTCCTGAATAGAAGCCAGGAATGTTAACATTTGTCTGTGGTTATACATTTTTCATTGAAAAGATTTGAAAAAAACAAAACAAAACCCTGACTGTTTGCACAAAGAAATTCACCTGGGAATATGATGGGCTTTCCAAATGTTAATTGGTATGGAGCTGAGGCGCTCAATGAAGTGATACTCAGAACTGTCTCATGTCAAGAGCTGCTCACCATCTGTTAAAGCAGCAGTTCTACAAAAAAATAGCTTGTAGATAATTCAGTTGGCAGTTACAAACAAAATGATTAAGATCCCTCCCCCTCCCCTTTTTCCGTCCTGCTTTTTCATCTAGTTCCTGCGTTTCAAGGTTTTAAAAGCCCCTCTTGCCTAGTTATTTTCAACAACATGATTCTAAGTAGATCACGTTATTATTGATGTTAGACTGCAGCAAAATCAATTGCACACATCGCATCAACACTGACAAATCATGAACAGAGCACAAAGAACTGACGAATGGATTCAGGGAACGAGTCTGTTCAAAATATAAAAAGCTAATAAGAGATATTGTGAAAGTAAATCAAGAAAATCTAGAAATAAGGTTAAAGATTAAAAATGAAAAAATAGATAAAATAAATCCAAGCTGATATTTTTAAAAATCTAATTAGTACTGCTGCTTTGATTCAACTCCATTTTAGGTGATAGGGGTCTAATGTATCTGCTGCTTTGTTTGAGCCTATTATCTCTTCATCTTTTCTTTGGCCATTATTTTTTTCAGCTGGGTTATACAGCTGGATCCTTCCTATCAGGACTGATCTTAGAATATTATTAAATGGGTGAAATAGATTCTAAGGAGGACCTATTCAAAGGGATTAATGTGACTAGCAGACCTCCTAACCGGGTTAACCCCACTGAGTGGATATTCAGCACACATATCCAGTTTGGGCAGCTGAATATCCCCTCCTAATCCGAGTGAACACCCTGAAGCTAACTGCTTAGCATTGCGGCATTCTGGGGTAGGAGAAGGGGTGGCATCCAAGGCTAGCCAGTCAGCAGCGATATTCAGCTACTAACCCAAACCGAGTTTCACTCTCCAGTCAGTGGTAAAATATAGCTAAATCACTCTCCGGGCATACCGGATATTCAGTGCCAGTGGCTGGATATGGTCCTGGCGCTAAATATTGAGGGATAGTTTAATGTGATGATGGCCAGCTGCTTTAATTGTTCTGGTTGTCGCCGCTGAGTAGACCCCTCTAAGATTCTAACACTACATAATAACTCTATGGATTTATTGTGCCTCACCTCCTTCACAAAGAAGGAAGAAGCAGACAAGGAAAGGAGCCATTTCTTCTGCTGGTCCATCCAATGGGAACACGCTTCCTGATAACCTGCATATGAATTGCAATATCCTTTCATTTAGGAAGATGCTAAAGGCTTTTTTTTGTTTTTCAGCACGGTTTAGGTGAGGAATTTTGAAAAGGAGAAAATTAGCGAATCAAATTGCTCTTCTGGCAAAATTTGTATCTTTGTTTTATGTTGTATTTTATATTACCAATACTACCAATACCTAAACTGTAACAATGAATATGTGGTGTTATATATGCTATAACGCTTACTGTAAACAACCGATAAGACCCAGTCCTAACCATGAGGATTGGGTCTAACATCTAACATGTAAATAGTCATCTCGCCACATCTTTTGATGGTCTGATGGTCTAATATAAATAGTCCACCCAGTAAATAATAAATAGTTCACCCAGTTACAACTCCACGTTACCGCTCCTGTTCAATGTAAGCACAAGGCAGTTCTGCCTTGACTGTTCGAGAATTGTTAATTGTAAACCGCACTGATAATAGAGCGCGGTATAGAAAAGCTTTTAAATAAATAAATAAAATTAATAAACTGTTTAATATATCATGCATTCACTATTATATTAAGGGGCATGTTTTCTAAAGCCCATGCCAGTAAAGCACGTGTGAGCTATGTTACTAGTGCAGGGGGCCGATGCTAACTTCAGGGGGCATGTGTGTCCAGTTCACATGGTACAAAGATGCACCAACTTTTTAAAAGAGAAAAGCCTGTCCCCTGCCCCACCCTCCATACTTAACAGCAGTGAAGGAAGCAGTGTAGACTTTAGCGTCTGTAGGCCACATTAGAGGAAGAATACAATAAGGGTCTTTAGGCCTATTGAGCCACAATCCTCTCCTCACTTCCCGAACATACATGTTCTCCCACATAAAGTCTTAAGTGCAAGCACATATTCTGGATCCACAGAACTCCTTCCCTGCTTATTACCCAACAGTGGCTACAGAGCAGTCAGCTAGATTATTTCTGCATGGAGCATTGGTGTTCTCGGCAATTGTCTCTTATCCACCCTCACAATGACCCTGCCTAGAATGTTAATAACTATTTTTAAAAATACATATAAAATAACCTAAAATTCTTAAAAAGTTGCATAAACAAAATTAAATAAATGGGCCCGATATTAATTTGTGACGGCTATGGATAATCAATCTGGGGCCATATTCGGCCACCAACATTGAATACCCAAGGTTGCCACACAGCCACACATGGTGCAGAAGCTGACCGTGCAGTGGCAATATTCAGCCGTTGCCCAGTTAGCTCCAGCAGAGAAAGTTAGGACAGCTTTTTCTGCACCAAACTTTCGCCACTAAGGGATAACTGGGCAGTGGCTGAATATTGCTGCTGCACGGTTATTCCCGGGTATCACCCCTGGAGCACACCTGACACTCCCCAATGCTAAGCAATTAGCATCGGGGTATATACCAGCATTACTCGAGGATATTCAGCAGCATTAACAATGTTAGTGGCGCTGAATATTCATTTAGGGGCATTTACATGGTTTACAGCTCTGTAAAATGTAGAAATGCCTTTGAATATCGGGCCCAATGTTTTTATGGAAGGTCGCCACCTCACCCTGGTTGAGCAAATAGGCTGATTCAGTCTTTGTTTCAACCCCTCCCCCCACACCATTGTATGCACAGGGTTGCCAAGTTAGCCAGTTCCAGGAGTGAGACGTTTGCCAGTTCTGGTTCTAAATTTGCATTACAATGCAATATGGTACTTATAGTCCCAGATTTTATCCATTGGAATCAGTTCTGTAGATCCCATAATGAACCAGAATGAGACTATCAGAAATCCAGGACTGGTTTAAACTCTCAATCTTGAAACTGGGTAACTGAGCAACTCTGCATGCACACTTGTACATCTGATTTTCCTAGGGCAATCAATGAAAAAATCAAAACTACAAATCCATGCATGGAATGGGGCAAGACCAGGACTGGATCACTTGTTTGACTGACCTGTGGAAAATAGAAATCAATTTACCTTCTCTGATTACCTTGCAACTGTCATGCTGTAGTCCAGGAGTTCTCTACCAGTCTTCGGATCACACCTAGTCAGTCAAATTTTCAGAATAACCACAGTGAATATGTATGAGAGAACTTTGCATGCATTGCCTCCATTATATGCAAATCCTCTTATGCATTCTCGTTGTGGTTATCCTGAAAACGTGACTGGTTAGGTGTGTCCCGAGGACTGGGTTGAGAACCCCTGCTCTAGTCTGTAACTGTCTCTTTCCTTCTCCCAGATCTTCTCCAACGCTCAGCTCTGTAAGAAGCAAAGAGTTTGGCCTGGCTTCCTGTCTCAGTTACCATTGTAGAGCTGCCCGGTTCTCAGTTTAAACCAGTGATTCTCAATCCAGTCCTCTGAGACCCCCCGACCAGTCAGGTTTTCAGGATATCCACAATGAATATGCATGAGATAGATCTGCAGACAATGGAAGCGCAGTGCATGCAGATCGACAGTATCTCATGTATATCGATAAACCGGGAAGATGTATTACAACTGTTTGATAAACTGAAGAGTAGCAAATCACCTGGACTGGATGGTATACATCCTATGGTGGTGAAAGAACTGAAATATGAGAGAGTTCACAGATTACTAATAGTAGGTTTGCAATCATCTGTAGTACCTGAAGATTGGTGGATGGCCAATGTAATGCCAATTTTTAGAAACGGTTCAAGGGGTGATCCTGGAAAATACAACTGGTGAACCTGACATCAGTACCAGGCAAAATGGTAGAAGCCATTACATCTTTATCTTTATTAGGTATTTGATATACTGCCCTAGCGGCCAATGCTTCAAAGCGGTTTACAATATAATAAAAATAAAATGTACAAGAGAATGAAAGGAAGGACAGCAAAGGATATGAAGAACAGAAGCAAAGAGCAGGAAATATAGAGGATGCCTCAGGATTGGGAGGGAAGGGACAGGTTAGGGGTATCTTGCTGAGAATTTCTATGAGGGAGATCAAAGGCAGTATGGAAGAGATGTGTTTTCAACAATGTTTTGATTCTGACAAAGCAGGTTTCGGAACGGAGAGCAGGGGGCAGAGAGTTCCATAGGGCAGGGCCCAGATAGAAGATGGCTGATTTCCGGGTTTGTTCCAGGTGGTGCGGGGAGGGCTAAACGATTGACGTGTATGGCTCTGAGAAGGCGATGAGGGGTATGGAATTGGAGCAAATTAGATAGGTACTGTGGGGTTCCAGTGTAAAGAATTTTGTGAACAATGGTAAGAATTTTATAGTCAATATGGAATTTGAGTGGAAACCAGTGCAGGTGGATTAGAAGAGGAGTGACGTGATTGTGTCAGGAATATCTGAACAAAATTACTGAACAGGGCCCATTAGGACCTGATTCTGCACTGTGAGAGCAAGATGGCCCTGCGGGTGCAGGATCAGGACCATGGAAACAGCTCAGCATACCCCTGCATTGCTGTGGGGACGTCCTCCCTGTGGCTCAATCTGCCTGCTACCTTCGACCCCATTTTTCTGCCGCCCAACCCTGACAGGGGTAGCTGGGATCTGGATTGGGCAGTGGTACTCCCTCTGCTCTCCATCATCACTGCTGGGGGGCTGGCCGTCCGATTTGGGGGGTCGCCAATGCTTATTCCACTTCCAAGGTGAAATAAGCTGGCCACTGTACCCCCCCCCCCCTGGCGATCCCTGGATGTATAGGCCATCACCAGAATTGGCCCTGTATGTCCGGGGTCGGCCCTGCCCATGCTCCACCTACTCTCCGCCCCTGTGCCACTCCCATCCCCCACAGCACGCACAGTGGCTCTGTACATTAAGTGGGGCTGGGAGGCAGAATTGGCTGAGAGCAGATAGCGGGGCTGGATGTCCTGTCAGGACATCCAGCCCCGTTCTTCGCCTTCCTGGATCGGGCCCATAGTGTATCTGGATTTTCAGAAAGCCTTTGGCAAGGTCCTTCATGAGAGACTCTTGGCGAAATTAAAAAGTCATGGGATAGGAGGCAGTGTACTATTGTGAATCAGGAACTAGTTAAAAGATAGAAAGCAAAGGGTAGGGCTGAATAGCCAATTTTCCCAATGGAGAAAAGTGAATAGTGATCTGTGTTGGGTCCACTGCTTTTTAACATATTCATAAATGACCTGGAAATGGGAATAATGAGTAGGGTGATCAAATTTGTAATGACACAAAATTATTCAAAGTTGTTAAAACCCAAGAGGATTGTGAAACATTGCAAGAGGAGCTTGATAAATTGGAAGACTAATGTTCAAATGGCAGATGAAATTTAATGTGGACAAGTGCAAAATGCATCTAGAAAAGAAAAAAACAAACTGGTTACACAATGCTAGGTTCCACATTAGGAACCACCACCCAGGAATAATATTTAGGTGTCATCCTTGAACCCTCCACTCGGTGTGCAGCGGCAGCCAAGAAAGTAAATAGAATGCTAGGAATCATAAGGAAAGGAATGGAGAATAAAAAAAGGATATTATAATGCCTCTGTATTCTTCCATGGTGCGACTGCACCTTGAATATTGTGTGCAATGCTGGTCACCGTATCTTAGAAAGGATATAGCAGAATTAGAAAAGGTACAGAGAAGCATCATCAAAATGGTAAAGGGGATGGAAGGATATCCCTACAAGGAAAGACTTAAAAGGTTAAGGCTCTTCAACTTGGAAAAGAGATGGCCGAGGGGAGCAATGATAGAGGTTTATAAATTAATGAATGGAGTGCAACCGGTAAACATAGATCAGTTGTTTACACCTCAAAAAGTAGACAAACTAGGGGACACGCAATGAAGCTACAATGTAACCCATTTAAGACTAATATGTGAAAATATTTTTTCATTCAATGCACAATTAAACTCTAGAATTTGTTACTAGAGAATGTAAAAGCTGTTAGTGTAGCTGGGTTTAAAAAAGGTTTGGACAAGTTCCTGGAGGAAAAGTCCATAAACCATTATTAAAGAGGACCAGAGAAATCCACTGCTTGACTTGGGACAAGCATTGTGGAAACAGTGTCTCTTTTTGGGAACATGCTAGGTACTTATGACCTGGACTGTCCACTGTTGGAAACAGGATACTGGCCTTGATGGACTTTGGTCTGACCCAGTATGGCATATCTTATGTCCTTATGTTCTAATGACCTTTTTTGAACTTCATAATGAAAATCTATGTTAAAGGTTAGTATGGCTTTAACTAATATTTTACTACATCAAAGCCTTTTATGCTTTTCTTAGATTGTATTCCCCACAAAAATTGAAAAGATAAAGGATAAGATTAACTAAAGGAAAAGAAATTGAACTGCCACTCTATTCACCATGAAGTTTAAAATCCATAAGGAGAATAATAAATAGTTCTGTTATATCTGAAAGACAAAGTATTTGTCCTGCTCCCTGCTATATTAAGCTGAAGTCATATACCACAGCTTATTTATTTATTTTATTTAACATTTCTTCTATACCGCGCTATTTAGATCAGTGCGGTTTACATTCAACATCAACTATACAACGCAGGAACTCTGAGTTGTATTTACAATGAACGGGGAGATCAACTTGGAAGTAACTGGGGAAACTATCTACATCGTATTTACACTGGTACCTACTTTCAGGCAGGGTCTATATACATCTTATTACGCTGGGTGCCTAAATTCTATTTCGGGGAGTACTGATGGGAGACCGAGCTGATTATCCCTTTTCATGCTGGGTCTGATTAGTTAGGTGCGGTGGGTGATTGTCTGAGGAGCACCATGCATGTTTACTAAGGCTGGATTCGGGGTAGTATATAGTGAACAGATGATGCTTTAATGCCTTCCTGAAGTGGGTTATGCCGGTGATGATTCGAATATAAGTGGGGAGGGCATTCCATGCTCTAGGTGCGTAAATCGTAAAGGCCCTATTCGTTGTTGCTTTTATACATTTCGTCATTGCTTTTGGGACCTCTAGGGTGTTTTGCATTGCGGGTCTTCTGTTTCTGTTATGTGGTACGTTGTGTATCATCTTGCTGATGGCTGTGGGGGTCTGAGTGTTTAATGCTTTGAAGGTCAGGGTTAGCACTTTGTAGAGGGTTCTTGCTTGAACAGGTAACCAGTGGAGGTTCATCAAGACTGGAGTTATATGCTCTCTCCGTGAAGCTCCTGTTAGTACTCTCGCAGCAGTGTTCATTGCGAGTTGGAGTGGTGCTAGTGTTGCTTGAGGGAGACCATGTAGAATTACGTTGGCATAGTCGAAATGTGGTAATATTAATGCTTGATAGATTGAACGATAGTCGCTGAAGTCGAGTAGTGGTCATAGGTGTTTTAAGGTCCTTATTTTCAGATATACTGTTTTTACGGTGTTTCTTATGTGGGTTTTCAAGTCCAGCTGTTGGTCCAGTGTGATGCCAAGGTAGCGGATTGTGGGCTTAGTTTTCAGTTCTGTGTTGCCGATTTTTAATGAAGGTGGAGGGGTGAAGTCCTGGTTCCTTGATATGAAAAGAACATCTGTTTTGCTGTAGTTGATTCGCATGTTTTGCGTACTGAGCCAGTCTGCTACTGCCTCAAAACATCTTGTTAGAGGGGATAAATCTGGTTGGTCGGTCCTGAATGGGATGTATAGCAGGATATCGTCTGCGTAGGCCAGACAGTTGACCTTGAACGAGCGTACTAGGGTGCATATGGGCTGCATGTAGATGTTAAACATCAATGCAGATAGTGACGACCCTGTGGCACACCCTGGTTTTGCAAAAATGGTTCTGAGGTCGTGGAGCCAGACCTTACATGTTGCCATCTATTAGTCAAGTATGATTTGCACCAGTCTAGAGCAGTTCTTTGTATTCCTTTCTCACTGAGGCGTTGTATGAGAATCTCGTGGCTCACCGAGTCGAAGGCAGCTGTGATGTCCAGGAAGATGAGGGCGAATCCTTGGTGAATTTTGTCGGTTCCAGAGACTAGGTTGTCAAATAGGGTGGTGAGGAGGGTTTCCACCCCATGTGCTTCTCTGAACCCATGTTGGGATGGATCCAGTGGGGCTTCAGTGTCAATATGCTGTTGAATTTGGCGCTGTACTATCTTTTCGATTATTTTGGCAAGCATGGGGATACTTGAAATTGGTCTGTATGATTCTACTTTCGTTGGGTCCAGCCTGTTATTCTTCAGTAGTGGTCTGATTGATGTTTGTTTCAGACTCTGTGGGAACGATCTGGTTGTGAGAGATTGGTTCACTAATTCGCTCAGATATTGGCTTAAATCGCAGCACAACTCCTTTATCCAGAGAGCTGGGCATGGGTCATTGGGCGTGGTTGTGGGGTTGATTGCAGCAATAGTGTCTTCAATCTCTCTGCGTGATATTTTGTCAAATTTGGATAGTGGCGGTGGTTGGGACAGATTATGCCGTAGGGTGTTGTCTGCGGGGCTTGAGGTTGCACCAGTCTGGATCATTTTTGATTGTAGGTAGTTGGAGTATGCCTGGGGCTGTGACATATGTGATTGGTCTGCAGGTGGTTCTCTTATAAGAGATTTCACTATATTGAACAGGTCGTGAGGCTTGTTTAACGACCGCTTCAAGATGTCTGAATTATATTGTTTCCGCTTCTTCATTAATTCCTCTCGGTGTGCTCTTAGGTGAGCGTTGTAAGTACTTTGTGCTTCGGTAGAGCGTGCTCGACGCCATCTTCTCTCGAGCTTGCGCAGGTATAGGAGTGATGTTCGGAGCTCTTTAGTATACCATGGTGCGTGCTCTCGTTTTTTTGGTTTTTTGTGTGTGGCTGGTATGCATGCGATGATCTTGAGACTATCATCCCAGGTGGATACCAGGGCATCTAGGTCGTGTGCTGCGTTGTTGAGGAGTGGGAGGATCTTCTCTCGAATTTCTTCTTTATCAAAGGGGCAGAAGTGCTTCAATGATGTTTCATGAGCAGCGTTGATCTTGTTGGCGTTTCGGTTGTAGGTGTTAATAGGTATGTGGAATTTGAGCAGGCTAAGGTCAGACCATGGCACAGGAGTTATGGTTGGTATCATTGGTTGGGTTGGTTCTGTGTCTGTCTGTGGGGCAAAGATCAGGTCCAGTTTGTTTCCCTTGACATGGGTGGGTCTGTCGACTAGCTGAGAGTAACCCAGCTTGTGTAGTGCTTCTAGGAAAGCGGTGGCTTGAGATTCTTGTAGAGTAGGCAGGTTGAAGTCGCCTAGAATCCAGTTTTGGGATCGTGGTCTGTTTGTGTTGCAGGCGAGACCAATTATCGTTGCGAGATCCTCTGAAGATGGTGTTGGCGCTCGGTACAGTAGGTTGATCGTGCAGGTGTCGTTTGTTATAGTAAGTGAGTCGAGGTGAACTGTGCTGGTTGCATTGCTCATCTGGAAGCTTAGGTCAGTTTTGACAAGGATGAGTGTTCCACCTCCTCTCTAGTTGGTTCTATGGCATGCATGGAATGAAAATCCTGTGGGTAGCATATGGTTGATGATTGCATTGTCGCATTCAGATAGCCAAGTCTCTGTGATCATGAGGATGTCGAGATCGTGGAGCGTGACCAGATTGGTAATTATTGGCCATTTAGTGCATATTGACCTGGCGTTGATGAGTGCACACTTCAGGACAAGTTGGTGTTGTTGACGGTCCATTTGTGACTTCTTAATATGTTGAAGTGGGATGTGTAATAAGTGTGAGTAAGGCGTGTCATTGGGTTCTCTTGGGGTGTGTTGATGATTCTCCGTCCATCTCTTCCCATTGCAGCGAAGTATCGGGATGTGGTTGAGGTTAGTATGAAATGCGTGGGATGTATGGGGGAGCCAGGTGGCTAGGTGTAGATATGCCAAGGCTAGTAGTGGATGCATCTTGTGGTCGACTTTGCGGGGTCATAGATAGTATGTGGGCTGTTTGTTTCTGGGTAGTTAGTGGGGTCTGGTGCTGACTACTGGGGCGACTACCAACGGGATGTAAACTCACTGCTTGAGAATGTGTAGGTATTTGAAACAATGTGGCAGCAAGCAAAACCATGAAACAATGCAGCAGCGAGCAAACAATGAAGCAATATGGGCAGTAGAGTGCAGTGATATTAATAAACTGGCTAACTTGATTTAGAGAGTCTTTTACTAAAGGGTGTTACCTGTCAGCAACATTCGTTGATAGCTTGGGTCCATGACAGCATGGGTTGATTACCATGCTAACTGTGCATTACACGGTGGGGTGCAAGGAGGTGGGTTAGGGTGGAGCGTGGGCTTTGTGAGCGCAGTGCAGTACAGCTAGCCTGTGGGTAAATACCGGGTACTGTGACCCTTGCAATTAGATTGGGCTCACCTAACACAGGGGTCTCAAACTCCAGTCCTGGAGGGCTGCAAACCAGTCAGGTTTTCAGGGTATCCCTAATAAATATGCATGAGATATATTTGCATGCACTGCCCTCATTGTATGCAAATATATCTAATGAATATTCATTAGGGGCATCCTGAAAACCTGACTGGTTTACGGCCCTCCAGGACTGGATTTTGAGACCCCTGACCTAACACCATCTCAGTAGGTGCAGTTATGTGCGCCCATGGTATTCGTATGCTGCATTAGGGCACAGCACTCCATGTTAACTGCCGGGAACATGTTTTCCACACCCCTGACAGTTAACGCAATGGTGTTGCACGTAATGTGCTATGGTTTTGCTGCTTTTAGTGCATCAGATGCAGCACCATAATGCCCTTTAGTAAAAGACCCATTAGATTTCATCACTCACAATCCTATACTCCAAAAAATACCACTTCCCCTGCTCAGTTTGTTGAAAAAAGAAGAGAGAAGAAGGTAGAAAGAGGTTAATTTTATAAAGTTCCACGTAGCTAACATTCATTTTTCTGCACATCATTAGCATCTATTTTATAAAGTAAGGTACATATGTACTGTCACGCCCTTGCCCCTTACTTCCAGTATGGAGGGGCGTGGTTATCATAAAAAGTTTCACCTTTTTGCCTTTAGCTGACTGGTTCCATTGCCATGCCCCTTGGGAAAGGTAGTTCAGTCACAATCCACTTGGCTTCAGTTAGAAAAAAAACACTTGTAGTTGGCTCGAATGATAAGGCAATGACAGAATTTATTGACTCAAACGCAAGGTTCACAAATACTACCCTTGGATACTTTCTCCAGGATTCTTCACAATACACATCAGGACATAAATAAACTCAAAGCAAACTTTCAGCTTATAGTGTTCTTCAGCTCAAAGGTAAAGCTTTTTAACAGTCAATGCTACCAGCTTGGCTAGCATTGCTGTTTAAAGCAAACAAAAACAGCATTTCTCAATGGCAGTTTTCTGTTCTCATAGTCCCAAACACTTCCAGGCTGGTTTGTCTCCTTACAAACAAAGTAAAACTTTTAACAGGACAAAAACTTCTCATAAGCAAATAATGCTCTATTCCATGCTTTAGGAATATTCAAAAACAAAGCCAAAAACTTTACTTCCTTTCACCATTAGCTCAGCTTCTTGCCGGTGCACTGCTCTGGATATCAGGTGTTTATCAAGCACAATCAGAGAGCTTCAGCTTGCTCTTGCTTTCTCAGCAAACGTATTTCTTCTTTAACACAGGACATGCACAAAACCATCTACAGGCTTTCAAGGTTACCTGACTCTGAAGGTTTTCTCTTAAGGGTGGTTTTCTTTCAATCCCTCTGCAGTAAAGGATTGGCACAAGGAGCAATCCACGTATGAGTCTTCGTCATTCACAGCTAGGTCTGGTTCACCTAGTTGCATAGGCTCTACCTCTCCTTCCAGTTCACAGGGTTCAGCTGACTGCCTTCCGTTAGAGCTGAGAGTATCCCTTGCAACTCTGCACTGCTCTGTATTAGACAAGCTTTCAAGGCTCATACCTGGGCCTGGGCTTGTAGCAGCTTCTCCTCCCTCATGCTCTGGCCACCATTCTCCTGTGCTTCCTCGTCCTGTCCTCCAGCTTGTGTTTCTGCTTGGGTCTCTCCCTGAGACTCTCTCTGGGACTCTCCTCCTTCTCTCTCCTGCTTCTTTCTCTATCCTAGACTTAAATCCCCAAGGCTCCAGCCCCACCTCTTCTCCTCTCAGGTGACGGAGATCAGCTTGCCTCCTGGCAGCTGGGTAATTAGGGAACTCAGTGACGTAAGGGTCCTTTACCCTGGGTCTGTATTCCCTCTCCTTTTCTCCACTAGGGGAACTCTGAAACCTATCCCATCTGGGAATTTCCTGCTTTCTAGGTGTGATTGGGGTTTTGTTTCTCTGACCTTGCAAAACAGGTCCTTTTATAAGGGTGAATTCCTTTCCTTTATCCCTTTCTCCTCTGTCATGATAAGCTTCCTTATCACAGTACTTAATAGAAGGGTGGAAATGAACAAAAACACGTTAAAATAGGCATGAGCACTGATATACGAGAAAAGTTGGCTACCAGAGACCAGAAAGTTGGGCAGGTTTCTGCACTTACTGACTCAATTGTGAAGGATACTATGGCACTTAGGGTGAAAGTGGAGAATATTGAAAATGTTGTGCGGGCGTCAAATTTGCGCCTATTGAATTTTCCCGTTGTACCTGAAATCTCCCCAGTAGAATTGTTTAAGAAGTATATGTATGAGACCCTTCTTGTGCCCCCAGATTTGACCCCCCCAATTGTTAAAGCGTATTTTTTGCCTGTGGGGAAAAAGGTAGACCAAAGCTTAGTGGGTTCTTTAGAAATGGAAGTTCTAGATGTTACTGCCTTGTTACAAACACCGAAGGAAGATAATTTAAAATTATCTACTATGTTAGTTTTGTTTGCTATTCCTTCGGATAGGGATTGGATCCTGAAACTATATTTTAAGAGGCGGTCTGCCTTATTTATGGGTAAAAAGATTACCGTTTTTCCAGATGTATCCAGGGAGACGCAAAAGAGGCGGAGAGCCTTTTTGCTTCTTCGACCTGCTGTGATTCAGTTGGGTGCTTTTTTTATATTACGGTATCCATGCAAATGTATTATTTACTTTAGACAGGTTAAGTATATATTTTTTCAACCGGAGGAGCTGTCTTCGTTTGTTTCCTCCCATGTACTGATATCTTCTTCCTCTCATGAGTAAGGTTCTCGTCTTCAGAATGGGTTTATGGCTCAGCCTTCACTGCTGTATTTGCTTCTTCTCACTTTTTCATTGTTTGGGATCGGGGTTTTGCACCTTACCCTAGCTCTTTATTGGAATGTTATTCCCCCCTTCATAATTGTGGGCTAACTATACTACTGTGGAAGTTTTACTTAATTGCCTATTGATTTGATTCTTTGTAAACGTTTGGGCTTTATAGTAGTAGCTTTTCTGTACAAGTATTGCTTGATTGTTTTTGTAAAATTGCATAAATATAAAATTTAAAAAAAAAAAAAAAGGCGTGAGCACTTACACCCGCTAAGGCTGGTGTAAATGTAGGAGCAAGATTTTTCAAAACTCATGTAAATTATAGTATTTTAAAATTTATGCATGTAAATTAACACTTTGCCCATGTTCACCCACAATGAAAGTACACATGATCTGCCCAATGCACATACGTACTTAGAATAACAACCACCTAAAATACATATGTAAGTGCCTTTCACATGCATAGGTTTCTGAAAAGACATATCTATTGTCGCGCCCACCACCGCCCAGGCGGTCGCCTAGGGGCGGGGCGAGCCCTTGTGTTGTCCCTTTCAAGCAGGGGGTCCAGAGCCGAGGCTTCTGGAGGTTGTAGTTGTGTCAAATAATAGTGAATGCCGAGGGTTTTAAGGCAAGTACAGGAATTTTTATTTACTTCCTTTCCAATAGAAACTTCTTTGAAGTTCAGCGCAGGACAGCAAAAGTAGGATTCTTCTCCAACACAAAAACTTCTTCACAAAAAAGGATTCTTAGTGACATAATGTTCCAGTGGCTTCACTCAGGTTGTTACACAGATAGGTACTTCTTCTAGACTTCCTTCAGTCAAGAATATAGCGTTTACTGTTCCTTCCAACTACAAGGACAGGAATCTGTTTTTCCCACAGTGTCCAACATTCTAAGCAAATCTTTAAATGTTTCTGTCTGTTTTACTCTCAGACAGCAGTTTCTTCTCAAAGCCTCAGATATTCAAATTAACCCTTTAAGATGTTTGCTCATAGCTTTACGTATCAAGTGGTCTAATTTTTGAACGCTAATCGTTACTACCAAAAAGAACAACGTTCAATATAACCAAATATAATGGTTGCAAACTCACTTTTAGAAACAGTGCTTATTCTATCTCAGGGAATAACATTATTTTAACGGAATAAAGAGGTCTCAGACTTACAGTAGCAACCGTCCTTTAGGCCAACATGCCAATTGTAGGAAACAGTTTTGCTAGTTAGCATCAATGACCTCAATAACACCGTGCGGTTAATAATATAAGAAGCAATAGCTGATGTGATGTTCAATGTCCACAGATCTTTAAACAATTAGAGCCTCGATATGTGCTGTATTTGTAATGTTTTGCAGTCTTTTGTCCTTATTCATATAGAGAGACTCTGTTCACAGTAATCTTTAAACAGCAATTCTTGTACAAATCGGCCCCTAAAATTTTCACAGCTTTAGCTCCATTAAAGTACTTATACCGCACTAAAACTTAAATTCCTTCAAGTGTTCAAATATTCAGGTTGCCCCCGTTCCCGACGCCTCCCCTCAGCGCCTCAGAGCGTTTCTCCTGTTACGGTTCTTCAGGGGATGGGGTGTGAATCCTAAAAATATATATAAAACACCGTGTCTTAGCCTAAACCTATCAACCTATTATTAAAACTCATACTAAAAACCTAAATTATCGTTAACTCGGGACCATGTCCCCCTTATACTCACAAACAGCTGCCCACGTTTTCTTTTTTAGAATCTTTTTTTTTTTGAAACGTTTATTTTCATTTTACAACAAACAAAGTAACAACACATCAAAAGAAACAAATACACACATACAATAAAGAAAGCAACCCCAATTACCCCCCACCCCAATGCTTCTTCTCTAAGCTGATTAGAATCATCATATGAGCGCCTACATACAACAATTATTGTACATCAAACAAACAGAAGGAGAATCTATGATACCAGATGAACATGTGACAAAGATTAATACAGAATCAAACAGTCAGCTAAGAGCATCGAAATTTTGAACATAATCGTTGAGCGTCTTCTAGCTAGACCAATAGTGAATAGTTTGACCGGAAGAGGCAGACATACTGGGTAGTTGCGCATATTGACAATTAAAGACAGATATGTTTCCCAATATTTCGTGATTGAGGAAATAGGAGACAGCAATACCCAGCATAAAAATTAAAATTAAAAGAAGTAAGCCAATTTAGGAAGAGAGGGGATCCCCGCGGCTAAGCGGAGCCCCACAAACTTCCTAAAGAGGGGATCCGATATATATAAAATAGAATGAAGACGACCTCAGACCCGACTCCAGTAATACTATAATGCGGGACAATCATACGTAACAGGAGTGTAGTAGACCAAAGGCCACATAGCATGTCCCGCATCAAGCGCACTGGATGGCATTCCAATTGGCTAACCTATCAGGAGTATTTGTCTACATGAGATAGCAGTACTGAGGAGATAGGAAAAGGCTGATCTAGAATGTGAGTGATGGGGGGGGCTGAGAAAAGGTAAGCTCTAAGTCTGAGGGGTGAAGCAACTTCCATATAGCAATTCACGCAAAATCGGTCATCAGGGCTGGCAGGGTGGGGAGACTCTTGGGCGGACCACTCGCTCTAGGCGGCAGGCTATCTATCAAAGGAACAAGTACTTGGTAGAAGTCACCGCCGAATAACAATAACAGGGTCATCCACATTCAGAGCATATATACCAAGACACGCAAATGCACTATCTCTAACCTTAAAATATACACAGGCCCAGCTACCCTCCCCATCAGAGCTAGTATCCATTACAGTGATTGGCAAAATTTCTCAACTAAGATGGCTACCTCACCACGCTCAGTAACGGCGGGAGAATAGGCAGCCACCATATAAGGTTTGGCAGCAAGTTTCAGTGGTTCGACAGAAGTGAAATGGATTTCCTGAAGAAACACTAAATCAGTATGGTCATGACTAAAATAACTAAGAATGGTCATTCTATTGATTGGACTATTGATGCCTCCTCCGTTCAATACTAAGAGCATACATAAGGCCATACAACAAAGTCAAACATTCTGAGAAAGGAACATGATGGCGCACCGAGTTGCGCAATGTCCCTCATATCAACTATAAATGACTGTACACATGATCTGATAGAAAATAAGCCAATGAAAAATCATGAAGCGCCCTATATAACAGTAGAAGCACCGAAGTGCCTTAGAGAAGAAGCAAAACCCCAGAAATTACAGGCGACCTGATGTCTGCGGGGTGAAACCCCAGAGAAGGCCTAAATTGAAACATATAACCGATATGTCTGTGCGTGCTCCGAATCCAACCGAGGTGCACATCATGGAGGAAAAGGAGACCAAGAGAGGTAGACATAAAAGAAAGGAAGGTCCAGGCAGTCTCTATTCCAGGCAATAATCACCGCGCCGGGCCATTCAAAATGGCGGGCAGTTCCAGCGGAGTCCATCCGAATTGTTGACTTAGCGCATCTGGTCTGCCTCTTTGGAATCTAAAAATGTTGCTAACAGAGCGGGATCTTCGAAGGTTCTAGTTTGGTTATGAAGAGTCACTCTGAGCTTCGCTGGATATAAGAGGCCAAAACGAGCCTGTAACTGTTGAAGTCGAGGACGAAAAGCAAGAAGTACCTTCCGCCGGTCAGCTGTGGGCTTTGCCAAGTCGGGGAAGAAAGAGACTTTATGATCGTCAAACTGCAGATGTGGCATCCCCCGGGCGGCTTTGAGAATTTGCTCAACTTGCTGATACCTCAGTAAACGGAATATAATGGGCCGGGGGGTCGTCCGATTGAGGACGATGTTGGTAGGAGCACGATATGCTCGGTCAATTTCCAGATCTCTGCAAAAGGTAATCTTCAGCAAGGAAGGGAGAGTTTTGACCAGAAATTCTCTAATATCTCCTGCTTCCGCCCCTTCTGGAACTCCTATGAGCCTGACATTGTTGCGACGAGCACGATTATTGCAATCCTCTAACTCTTTTTGAAGATCCTGTATGTGACGCTCAGCCCTGTCCAGGTTCACCAAACGCACCGCGTGTGAATCGAGGACCCCCGCCATGTTGTCCATCCGTAGTGAAAGACCTTCAAGCCGGTCCTGAAGCATACCAAAGTCTTCTCGCATGGTTCGGAGCGCCTCTCCGTTGGACTGTACCAGCTCCTTTACACCACGTATTTCCTCCAAGATCTCCTGTTGCAGTTCAGGGCTTACCCGAGGTGGAACCATCTTAGGTGGGGAAGACAACTCTGTTTTGGAGCGTTTTCCATGTGAAGAAGAGGGAGACCCGAAGTCCAAGCGCACTGGTTTGTGGGTCGCCATTCCCCCCAAGACACCCCGGTAAGTTCGGTATAAAATATTAAGGGGTCTGTTTACTAAAAGGCCGGTGGTGTGCGGTCCGCGGTACCGAGCGGGTGCCGTATAAGGAGTGGGCGTTCCGTCGTGAAGAACAGAAGCTGTGAGTGACAGATGCGCTAAGGTGCGCGGCGCCCGTGTGGCTAGTGCCCTGTGACATTACGGAGTTTGATCTGTGCACATGGATCACACTGCTCACGGTTTTTGGGCTTCCACTATTGTGCTGCACATTGCTGACGGAAACGGTTTCTTTTCCCTGCACAGCACCTCTAACGCGAGTGTTTCACTGGCGTTATATTTCTTTGCAGATTCGGGCACGCTCCTGTGCGGCGAGTCTCTCCCCTCCCACATTCCGCCCACTGACCCCGTCTCTCCGCCCCTAGGGGGCCTTCCTCCGCCCTCATTTCGCCTTTGCACGCCTCTTTCGCACATTACCGCCGCCCCGCAAATGTGCGCGTTGTCGGCGCACGCTTGCGGGACCCGTTAATGTGCCGCGCACTCGTACGGGGCGCTTAAGAGCACTTAAATACATCTTTTAGAGCGCTCATGTGCGCCCCGTACAAGTGCGCCGTTTAGTAAACAGACCCCTAAGTTTATGCAGATGTTAAGTCAGGATTCTAAGTAGGCCCCTCGGGAGCTTCAGCGCGAAGCGTCTACCCCGCTGGACATCAGGCTCCGCCTCTTTTTTAGAATCTTTTAAGGTACTCGTTTTTCAATGCTCAGTCCTCCAAGATGAAAGCAAAAAGACGCCGCGCATGCGGACCGTATAAATGACAGTGTTTTTATAGGAGCTCCCTGATGACGTCATAAGTTGATCAATGTAATCAGATTCAACACTGGACTATTCTCCCCTGAGCGATCCTATCTATTCCTTATTTACCCGCTTAAGTTTTATTATGATGGTGTCACAAACGTTGGATATTTGAGTTGGATACGGTAGCACCACAAGGGCTGAATGCCATGGTCGAATGGTCGGCGTGCCTGTAAAACAGGGTCTAGTTATGTGCTATCAAATTCACTGATTATACGAATGAATAATGTAGCACATTTGTGACACCATCATAATAAAACTTAAGCGGGTAAATAAGGAATAGATAGGATCGCTCAGGGGAGAATAGTCCAGTGTTGAATCTGATTACATTGATCAACTTATGACGTCATCAGGGAGCTCCTATAAAAACACTGTCATTTATACGGTCCGCATGCGCGGCGTCTTTTTGCTTTCATCTTGGAGGACTGAGCATTGAAAAACGAGTACCTTAAAAGATTCTAAAAAAGAAAACGTGGGCAGCTGTTTGTGAGTATAAGGGGGACATGGTCCCGAGTTAACGATAATTTAGGTTTTTAGTATGAGTTTTAATAATAGGTTGATAGGTTTAGGCTAAGACACGGTGTTTTATATATATTTTTAGGATTCACACCCCATCCCCTGAAGAACCGTAACAGGAGAAACGCTCTGAGGCGCTGAGGGGAGGCGTCGGGAACGGGGGCAACCTGAATATTTGAACACTTGAAGGAATTTAAGTTTTAGTGCGGTATAAGTACTTTAATGGAGCTAAAGCTGTGAAAATTTTAGGGGCCGATTTGTACAAGAATTGCTGTTTAAAGATTACTGTGAACAGAGTCTCTCTATATGAATAAGGACAAAAGACTGCAAACATTACAAATACAGCACATATCGAGGCTCTAATTGTTTAAAGATCTGTGGACATTGAACATCACATCAGCTATTGCTTCTTATATTATTAACCGCACGGTGTTATTGAGGTCATTGATGCTAACTAGCAAAACTGTTTCCTACAATTGGCATGTTGGCCTAAAGGACGGTTGCTACTGTAAGTCTGAGACCTCTTTATTCCGTTAAAATAATGTTATTCCCTGAGATAGAATAAGCACTGTTTCTAAAAGTGAGTTTGCAACCATTATATTTGGTTATATTGAACGTTGTTCTTTTTGCTCATAGCTTTAGACATTGGAAACTTTCTCTCTCAAACTTTTCAGCATTCAAGGTATAACTCATTCAGGTACTTAGCTTCTGGGTTTTTCTTTCTCCTTTTTAAAAACCCAATGCTTCTCTACCCCGTCTTCTTACAAAGGGAACAATCCATTAAAGACTCTACGGACTCTTGCTCAGAATCACAAACTTCTGTCTGCATATCTTCATAACCAGGGTTTGTTATTTCTGGGGTTGAATCAGCTTGTATAAACGTAGGCTTAATTTCTTCTAACAGCTCTAAAAGCTTTTCCCATCGAGACCTCTCTTTACCCTCATGGCTTTTAGTAGGGCTGTAGAGATTCTTATCTTTCATTAGACGGCTCAGGGCCTCTAACTGGCTCACATTATTCTTAGTAACAGGTCTATTCACACACCTTTTCACAGCTGATGATTTTCCTGCAGCCTGTTGCACTGCTGCTCTCGTACCTTGCTTAAGGTCAGCAACTCTCTCTGGCCAAACCGTCCTATCTCCAGACCTAGCTGCAATCCCTCTGCAGCCCAGGCTTCTTTCTGGACTGTGGCTTTCTGTGTGCTGGCTGCCTTGGGACTCTACAGTGAGGCTGTCCCTGGAAAACCTTTCTCCTTCAGCTCTCCTGAAGCTTCTTTTTCCTTCCGTTCCCTTGGAAGTCCTTTCTCCTTCCTTTTCCCTGGTGGAATCCCCTCCTCCTGTTCCCTGGAGCTTAAATGAGTGTGGCTGCACTACCAGTTCCAACTCCTCCCCCAGGTGTCTCCCATTATCTCCCCCACTTGCCTCAGAGCTTGGGCGTGGCCTGCACTCAGCAGCTCTGTGTGTTTTTTTTTCCATGGCTGCAATTTGAAATCTACTGCTCTCTGGGCTATCCCTCTGGTTGAAGGTAAATGTTTGTTTTTCCCCTAGTTCCATGGGTTCAGATGCACTTTCGTCATCACACTATGCACGTAAAAGTTACACAACTTTCCACACAATGAAATGTCTATACTGGTGAAAAAGAATGAGCAGAGATACAGAAACATAAGAGATAAAGTAGTATATGGCCAATAGGTGGACTTTCTTTTGACTGACCAGTAGAACAGATGTTTCTAATCACAGAGTTGCTGGTTCTTGTCTCAGCTAAGACATATCTTTGCAATGCTGCTACAAACATTTTTCTGTTATTTTCTAAAAATTAAGAACCATTAAAAAAACCTATTATCATTCATATTTGGTGGTGGCGATCAGCATTTTTAAAGCACCTGGTCACTGCCTCTGAAACTAAAACCCGATATTTAGCATCAGAGCCTATCTGGCATCCAGTACTGAATATCTGGTTTTGCAGACTACACTTTTACTGTCTGATTAGAGGCAGTATTTAGCCGCTAAATAGATAGCAAAAACTGCATAAAGTTAGAACAGTCATCGACCTGTTCTAACTTTGTGTTTTCTCTACTTGGTTAATGGCTGAATATCACTACTAACCAGATAGGCACTGTGACCTCCTGAGCTTCACCCACAGACCACCCCAAAACAAACTGCAAGTATTCACGGCTGTCTGTGGTGATATTCAGCGGCATTAATATCAGACAGAGCAGGGTTGAGATAGCAGGCCCTGCTAACAGGTTAAACCCATTTGAACATCAACCCCGTTTCTTTTTCACAGATCTTTATTTTCTGATTAATATTTTAGGGCTATGTGGATTTTCAGCTCTACATAAACACCAATTGTGATGTGTTATAACCACTTTGATTTTAGGATAAGGTGATATACAAGTATGTCTAAATAAATAAATAAGCTGCTGCTTCTGTACCCTTTCTACTTCTAATTCAGTAATTCTCTTGCCAATTCTAGGTAATCTGTGAAGGCCTTCCTCCTCATAAAAAAGAAAATAGTATTAGAAGAAGAGAAATAATTTCTGATTCAGCAATGTTCTCTATTGGTTCACCTCATGTCAGAGTTACAAATTGTTTAGTTTATTAATAATAGCATTTTTTGGCAGTGAGTTCTGGCATAGCTGACTCGGGTGCTTGAGGGAAATTATGCTTTTTCTTTAACAGACTTGAAATATATAGAGATCATTACGTAAAAGGTTTTTTTGTGTGTAAAGCTTTTTTTACTCGAGAACCATTGGCTTTTCTAAAATCACACAGACACGTGTCACTAGAAAGAGCAGTGATTGAAAAGTTCATTAAAATGGTCCTGAGGAAGTTCAACTGCAAAATGTGAATCGCTTGCTATGGATCTTACTGTGAATGTTTGAGTGATCTTTGCACAACAGACATTGGATTCTGAGATGTTTGTTTTCTGGTGATTTTTGCTTAAATTATTTTGTGTTCATGCATGTTTGGATTTTCTAGTCCGATTTTAATTTTTTTGCAAAAGCTTCTTTCTAAACACATTAACAGGAAGTTTTTCTGCACTATAAAGCAGTGTTTCATTCATGATTAAGCCACTGAGGTCTTTTCTTCCTTCACTAGATATTGTAAACATTGAAAATTAGTTTCAAGCATTTAAAAAGTTACATAGTAAAGTGCTAATTGATTAAACAGACTATAAGTGAACATTAATTCAGTAGGTTTGTGCTTTTGATTCTCCACAGTCCCTTATATATTCAAAATGTCCATGAGCTTTCAAATTTTTGTGCACTGATAAAGTATATCTCTGTTCTGACAAAATATTTTAGAATAATTAAACACAAAAGGATATATTTTCATTAGCTGTATGCCACTAATGGTATAACCAAACTTTTTGTCATAAGCTGTTGCTCCAAAGGAATGATTTATGACCATTTAATAGCACAGTATGATATCTGTTTAATTCAATTACTTGACAATTAACATTTGACCACAAATACCAGGGATGAAGTTTTCAGGATACTGTATGTCTTGTTACTGATAAACTGATAAGTGGTACCCTGGAGGAGAATGCATGGAGAGGCTGGAAGGGCTGAGAGAACAAAAACTGGCATGAAGCGCATCTAGGCGTGATGCTGGAACACGGAAGCAGGACTGCAGAGCTGACTAAGGATCAGTAACCAAACAACATGACTGCGAAGTCAGACACAAAGCAGGAAGAAGACTAGATAAGCAGGGATTACAGATGATGTATTCCAGGAGTCTGTTGTACCTGCAAAGGTGTATCTCTTGCTCTCCTTATATATTGCAACAAATCAGGGCACAGCCTGTATTGGACCAATGCAACCTTCTGGTCTTTCTTTGACCTGGTGGCTCTACTGTAGGTTTCTAGATTCTATTCTAGGGTCACCCTTCGAAGCCTCATTGACCCTGACAAAATTATCCCATCCAATGGCCCCTTATAGGACTTCAGGGCCTGATATACCCAGATGTTCCTACTGGAAGCGTCTAGGTAAGTTTTTCACATGTATTTCCAAATTGGCTCTCAAATGTGGTCTTACAGATTATGCCCTTTCCAATCCATTATATAGGAAATATCATTGACACCTGCATTATTTCATTTCAAACCACATACTCAAAATGTCTATTAGTGGGTATAGAATCCCTTTTTCCATTCCCCTCCTGGATCCAAACTTCATTATGGGTTCCCATAAGATCTAACTTGTGAAGATCTGGGTTGTCTTCCAGTTGGCTGTGACTGGAGCTATCTGGGAGCTGCTGCTACACTCTCTAGAGCAGTAAGGTGAGGAAAGGAGCAGGCGCAGAAAGACAGGGAAGCCGAACATGGTAGCAAAACCAGCAGTTGAGAAAGTGCTCATTTATGGAGGGATAAGAATGGAGCAATCTAAATTTATGGAATGCTTTAAAGTCCAAAAACGGAATAGTATTTAAGTTACAATACCTGCTTCCTTTTGGTATGGGGGCCAATCTCACAGTATGAGCCCTGACATCTGGTGAGTTCATACCACAATATTGCTATCAAGATGGGAGCACAATAGCAAACACTGGCTCAGGCACCACAATCCCTTGAGCCAGCCTTGCAAAAGACCTTTATCCTATTAACTTAAGTGACTTAAGTGAAGTAGCAAAGTATTTAATGGAGTCCCTGATCAGTTGCATATTGATAAGGAGGTTGTACAAATGAAGTGGTATTTTACAAATGACGTACAAGTGCAATCTGGGATGTCCAAGCCTGAACATCTAAAAGAAACAAATCAGCCATGTTCAAGTTCAGATTTGATTTTACAAATGTGGATGTGCCTGTTATAGATGTCTGAGGGGACATCTGCACAGACATCCCCAGAATAATTTTTTTTTATGTGCCTTCAAGTCAGTACTGACTCCTGGATTTTCTTGGCAAGGTATGACTGTAAGTAGATTACCAGGCCCTTTCTTCTAAGGCAATGGAGGGTAAAGTGACTTGCATAAGGCCACAAGGAGTGCCAATGGGAATTGAATCCAAATCTGGGTAGTAGGCTGTTCTAACCACTAGTCTACTCCTCCACTTCCCTTGGAATAGTACAGTATTCCGAATTATGGATTTTTAGAAATAGCCTAATGGTTAGAATAGTAGGCCAGGGTTCAAATCCCACTTCTGCTATTATTGTGATTATTCATAGTACTGGGAATGGCGGAGTGCCATCTTCTCTATACCCTTTGGCTATTTTATGGCCAAAACAAGCACTTTTCTGATGCCTGCTCATGCCTGGAGCAGGTCTAAACTTGGCCGGTGTCACAATCATCCTTGATATTCCTGAAATTAAGCAAGGGCATCTAAATTCATTGCACCGGCTCTTCTATGCCCCCTGCCTACTTGGACATCTCCACACCAAAGATGTCTTTAAAAACTGTTTGTAAAATGGCTCCAGGCTCATCTGCATGTATGTTTTTGCATGTCCAAACCATGACTAATGCCTTTAAAATGATCCTCTTAAGGTTACACCTTCAGATGCTGGGAATTGTTGGTGCACCAAGTTCCTCACAAAGTCTTTAATCTCACTGATTCTTCATTCTTTCTGGAACTCTTCCTCTTTTGGCTACCTTAACAAAATCAATAAGGAGAAAACTAAGGGCTAGATTTACTAAAGTGCACTCCTGTGTTAGCATCTACTAATGCTATTAACACACACTGAGGGTTATTTTAGATGCATCCCTACATTCAAATAGCAACATTTACATGTGTAAATTGGCATCCATGTAAAAAATGCCATTTTAGAATAAGGAACTTTTCAAACATGGGGATGCTGACCACATTTAAATTTCTGAGAGACATACAGGCCAATTCCATTCATGCACATCCAGCCCACTGTACGGCCAGGCAGAATCGGGCGTGCAAAGTTAGACCCAATTCTGATCTCGCAGCCCCCATGAGATCAGAATCGGGTCTAGCACCTGGACGTGCAGGCCTGTACCCGATTTCTGTCTGGCCATACATCCCAGCAAATACCCGGCTAACATAGCCGGTCCCATGAATGGAGCCATGGTGCCATGGTATCCCATCACCATGGCACCACTGCTCCATTCACGAGCCACGATCCTGGCCTGCCGAAGCTGGTTCCCTGTTCCCCGCAGCCCGACCCCCAATCCGGCCTTCCAAAGCCTGGGTCGGTCTGCAAGGAACAATCTACACCCCCTCAGCTGTGTCCCTGGGTCCCGCGCCACAATTTCCCTCTGTCGAGGGGACGTATTCTACCTTCGAGGTGGAATAAGACCTATATCTAGATTCAAGGCACCAGATGTACAGGGCCGACCTCTAAATCAGCCCTGTACGACCGGGGTCACGTTCTGCCCTTGTCCTGCCCTCACTTCGCTTCCAGAACACCCCCTTCTGTCCTTGTCTAGGACACCCCGTACAAACCTGCTGTATGTACAGGGAGAATATTGAAGGGGCCAGCAGGAGGATGAATAGCGGGACATCCATCCCCATTATTCATGGGGGATGGATGTCCATAGTGAGAATGGGGAGGGGAGTGGTTTGGGAAAAGCTACAATATAGACATAGATTCCCCTTCCCATGTCTATAAAAATTGATAAATGTCAGCATTTACAGCTGCCCCTAGGCACATATAAGTTAGAAGAGACAGCTGTCAATATTGAGATTGACCCCTCCACCCTGATCTTTCTGATCACCCCCAACACATCCAATATCCTACCCCCAAAGGCCTCGGATCCCCTCTCCCCAACATGAATACATCTTTTCCCAGCAACAAGGACCCCCTAAAGGCCTCCAATGCAGGACCCTACCCCTATCTCCATCCCCAGCTTTATTGGAGTTCCTGGTGTCTAATGTGAGCAGAAGCGAGGCCCACCCTCTCCTGCTCTTACAGCATTGGCTTCCAAAATTGTGCCAGTGACCTCTACCGATAATCTCATGAAACTGCAGTAGTATCGCAAGATTACCGCTAGAAGCTACTGGTACTAATTTGGAACCGGGTGCTGTAAGAGCAGCTCCCACTAGACATCAGTGAACCCACTAAGGCCAGGGATAGAGAGAAGGAGTGGAGGTGGATGGGGGGGGGGGGATTTAGGAGTCCTGAGAGTCAGAGAAGGGATCAAATATGTTGGGGGTGTTCAGGGGGAGATTAATGTTGGGGAGGAACTGTTGAGCAGTGATTTTAAGAAAGCTGCTCCCACGTACATGTTTGGGGTTGTATGCATTTTTTCCCCGACCTACAGTTTTTAAAAATCACTGCTCCTGCTGGACATGAAGAGACAGATGTGTGTAGCCCTGAACCTATTTTAGAAGAGTCTCCATGTTTGGCAGAACCTTTTGTAAAATACTATGGGAATTTTCCATGTCCTGATCTGAAGGTGTCATTCCCCCTCTCCACATCCTATCTAAAATCTGCCTTATAATTAATAAATGGGTCCTACTACATAAAATGGGACCTGTGGTAAATAACACTCATCAATACTTGTTAGCACATGGTAACAAGGTAGCGCCTTTTAGTAATCTAGCCTAAGTTCCTACCATGTTGGTTCTTCCGTAATGGAACTCAGCATTGATATAGCTCATTCATAGGATTTTCTTGTGAAAATGTGCATCTAACTAGTATAAAATAAAATTTATCTCCAGGAAAAAGCAGGAATGTAGTCTTCACATATGGTCGTCTCCAGTTCTTCGTTTTCCACGGATCCAGCAGGTCGTTGTTCCTGTCACCACAGAAAATTATTCCTTCTTCTTTTTCTTTTTTGTGGTCGCGTCTGCCTTCCTCGACGCTACACCGGTACCGCCGGTTCTTCTTTCTTTCTTTTAAAAAAAAAATATTTAATTCTCTTTTTCTAATTTTTTCATTCTTAGGTGCACGCGCCATTTTGGGCCTTAGGCCCAAACTTTTTCCCATCATGGAAAAACCCGTGTCTGGGTTTAAGAAGTGCACCAAGTGTGGCGGTACCATATCCGTCACAGACACCCATGAGTGGTGTCTAAAATGTTTAGGTCCTGACCACTCCATCTCGGAGTGTATGGCCTGTGCCATGATGTCCAAAGGGGTCGACAGAACCGGGCTGCTAAACTTAGCACCCTCTTTCCCTCTGTTGCAGCCTCTGTGGCATCAACATCTTCCAGGGCTTTGTCTTCCTCCTATAGATCTCAGGTAACTAAACATAAGTCCAGCCGGTCCTCAAAGGGTAGATCTCCTTCCAAGCATTGAGATGCCTCTGACGTTGCCCTTGAGGGTTCTGCACCGGCAAAATTGCCCCGGCGGGAGGCTTCGGCTTCCAAAGCATTATCGGGGCTCCAGGATGTTCTCGAGGCCTCGACCTCGGCAGAACTACTGGTGCCATGCTCTGGGGTACTGGCGATATTCTCTGGTACCGACACCCAGGCATCGGCAGCGTCGATAGACCAGAGGTTCCTGGCTATTGAACGCAGTCTGGCGGCTCTCCTTGTGGCATCGATGCCCTTGGAACCGCGTCAGATGGTTCAACCGGTACCAGCACCGGCATTGTTACCAGTACCGATAACATCGACATCGGTGTCCACATTGTCGGCACCCAGTCAAGCCATGCCCTGCGGTACCGATACACCGGTACCGATTCCCCCCGGTACCGACTTCGGTCAGTACCGGGATACTTCTCCCTGAAGAGCCTTCCTCTCCCAAGTGGAGGATGTCTCCTCCAGAGGATATCTCCTTTCAGGATTTTATCAGGGAGGTGGCTCGAGGTCTGTCCATTACTGTGGCTCCTGAAACAGAGCCCAGAGCAAAGGAGTTGGAGATTTTGTAATATCCCAAAGCTCCTAAAGAGGCAGCTACCTTGCCTATCCATGAGATCTTACATGATCTCATGTTAAGAATGTGGGAAACTCCCCTAACCACCTCACTTCACTCCCGTCGACTGGATACCATGTACAGGGTCCCCCCCCCATCCTGGTTTCCAGAAGACTCAGTTGCCTCACCACTCTATTGTAGTGGAGTCAGCAATGAGGAGGATCAGGAGTGCAAAGAGGCATGCCTCTAACCCTCCAGGGCGTGAGTGTAGAACTTTGGATGCCTTTGGACGTCGTACCTTCCAGGCTTCCATGCTTTCTGCCAGGATCAGTTCCTATATTTTATATATGGGAATGTTCCTTAAGGAAGTCACAGGGGATTTAGAAGTGTTGAGCCCTCTTCTTCCTGAGGATAAGAGGCAGGATTTCCTCACACTGGTTAAACATGCCCAGGATGTGTCTAAATTTGTCAATCATGCAGCCTTTGACTGTTTTGAATGCATAAGCAGAACCTCTGTTATTGCCATAGGTGCACGTAGAATTGCCTGGCTCCAGGCATCCAATTTGGAGCTCTGGGTCCAGGACAAACTGGGCAATATCCCTTGTACAGGTGAGAATCTGTTTGGCAAAAATTGGCAAGAAAAGGCTAATGAGTTGGATGCTGATAACTCCACTTTGGATAGGTTATCCAAAACCACAGCTGATCCTGCAAGAAAGAAATCTTTCAAAAAACCATTCTTTTCCAAAAAGAAAAGGTTTTATCCCTCTTATCAGCAGGGACGTTCTGCGGGTCAGCCTGTCCGGAAGACTCAGCAACCACCCAAACAAAGAAAAGCAAAGACTGCTAAGCCTCAACCGTCTCAGCCTCCACAAGGCCTTTGACTTCCATCTAAGGAGCTTAGCCTTCCTGGCTCTCAGTGGACCAGAACCTTCCACCATTCCAGGAAGGTTGTGCCACTTTGCCCCCAGATGGGGGCAAATAACAGCAGAACATTGGACTCTTTCCATTATAAGAGAGGGGTACAAGCTTCACTTCCTCCGCTTGCCCCCACCTACAATGGTAAGACAGTTCAATTCTCAGACCTCTCTTATCAACCTGTTAGATCAAGAGGTCACCATGCTTCTTGCCCAAGGGGCAATAGAAGAGGTACCCATTCTTCAACAGGGTACAGGGTTTTACTCCCCCTATTTCCTTATACCAAAGAAAACAGGAGGACACAGACCCATTTTGGATCTCAGAGAATTGAACAAATTCCTGTTCAAGGAGAAATTCAAAATGATTTCTTTAGGATCCCTGCTGCCATACCTTCAGAGCCAGGACTGGCTTTGTTCTCTAGATCTCAAGGATGCGTACACTCATGTTCTCATCCATCCAACTCGCAGAAAGTTCCTTCAGTTTCTTTTTCAAGGAAAGCACTACCAATACAGAGTGCTTCCTTTTGGCCTGGCCTCAGCACCCAGGGTGTTCACGAAATGCATGGCAGTGGTAGCAGCATTTCTTCGCACTCTAGGAATATTCATCTTCCCTTACTTAGACGACTGGCTCATTCAAGCCCCGTCGGAGTCAGAGGCCAGGACTTCTCTATCCTGCACAATGCGTATCCTGCAGTATTTGGGTCTGGTCATAAACATCCCAAAATCCAACCTAACTCCCACTCAATCTCTAGAGTTCATAGGAACTTTGTTGGATACCAGGAAAGCAAGGGCCTATCTTCCCCAGGCTCGTTGCCTTTGCATGGTGCAGTTAGCCTCTCAAGCAGTGCTAAGGTCTCATTTCACTGCTCGAGAAATACTACAACTGCTAGGCCACATGGCATCCACCGTGCATGTGGTTCCTTATGCTCGCCTCCATATGAGAGCAGCCCAGTGGACTTTATCCACTCAATGGACCCAGGCATCAGGGTGCCTGTCAGACAAAATAGCAAACATAAATTGTCTTATTTTGTCCCTCCGTTGGTGGCAGTCCACTCAAAATCTGTTGCTGGGGTCCCCATTTCAGCAACCTCTACCCCAGGCAACTCTCACAACAGATGCTTCACCAATGGGCTGGGAAGCTCATCTGCAAAACCTCTCCACCCAAGGCACCTGGACTCCACAGGAGACTCATTTACACATCAATCTTCTCGAGCTCAGAGCAATCTTCCTTGTTCTGCAAGTGTTCCACACCCTGCTCAGCCACAAGACAGTCCTCATTCATACGGACAATCAAGTAGCCATGTTCTACGTGTACAAGCAGGGAGGAACAGGCTCTCTGTCGCTTTGCAATGAAGCTTTGTGACTATGGGCCCTCGTCAGAGAGCATCAGATTCATCTCTTGGCTGTGTATCTTCCAGGTATCCAAAACTCTTGGGCAGACAGACTCAGTTGAGTTCTGCTTCCACACGAATGGTCTCTACATGCAGACCAGGTGGCCAAGATTTTTCAAATTTGGGGAACCCCGGACATAGACCTCTTTGCAAGTCCATTGAATGCCAAACTTCCCCGGTTCTGTTCCAGAATTCCAGCGCAGGGCTCTCAGGCCAAGGATGCTTTCCTCCTTCATTGAGGTCAAGACTTCCTTTATGCCTTTCCACCCATTCCCCTGATCCCCAAAACCCTATTCAAGCTTCAGAGAGACAGAGGCCATATGATCCTCATGGTTCCACATTGGCCACGGCAAGTGTGGTACCCTCTACTTCTACATCTCTCTCAAGCTCCCTCTCTGGAGTTAGGGTCTGCTTCAGATCTCCTGTCTCAGGAGGAGGGAATGTTATGGCATCCCAATCCCCAATCACTGCATCTCAGGGCTTGGTTGCTGAAGGCCTAGATCTTCAGGGTCTTAACCTTCCCCAGCAGGTAAAGGATATCCTGTATGCTTCTAGGAAACCTTCCACAAGACGCTCTTATGCTTTCAAGTGGAAAAGGTTTACCATATGGTGCTCGCAGAAGGGTCTTAATCCCCTTGCGATACCACTTGAATCATTACTGGAGTATCTCCTTCATTTATCCAATGCAGGACTTAAAACTAACTCAGTAAGAGTCCATTTAAATGCTATTGCAGCTTCTTTCAAGCCTTTAAATGGACAACCTATTTCCTCTCATCCTCTTATAGCAAGATTTATGAGAGGCCTTCTACTAACTAAGCCTCCCATTAAACCACCACCGGTGGCATGGGACTTAAATTTGGTTCTTGGCCAGCTCATGAAGCCACCTTTCGAACCCTTAGCTACTACCTCGTTGAAATTCCTTTCTTGGAAAGTTATCTTTCTCATTGCAATCACATCAGCACGTTGCATCAGTGAGTTGCAGGCACTAGAGGCTGATCCACCTTATACAAGGTTCCATCATGACAAAGTAGTCCTTAGGACTCATCCATACTTTATGCCAAAGGTGGTCTTGCCTTTTCATCTTAACCAGGCGGTCTACCTGCCTGTGTTTTTTCCAAGGCCTCATGCATCAAATGCAGAAAGGAATCTTCATACTCTGGACTGTAAAAGAGCTTTAGCCTTTTATTTGCAAAGAATACAGCAACATAGAAAGTCCCCTCAACTCTTTGTTGCTTTTGATCCTTCTCATTTGGGACTTCCAGTCTCCAAGAGAGCACTGTCCAGTTGGATTGCACAGTGTATTTCCTTCGCCTATCAGAGTAAGAACCTTCCTCTGGAGGGCCATGTCACAGCTCACAATGTGAGAGCCATGGCAGCTTCAATGGCTCATCTGCACTCTGTGTCTATCGACGACATCTGTCGAGCAGCCACTTGGGCCTCGGTTCATACCTTCACAGCCCATTACTGCTTGGACAAGGACTCCCGCCGGGTGCCTTATTTGGTCAAGCTGTTCTCCAACAACTGTTCCATACCTAATCAACTCCTACCCACCATCCCTGGTTGGATGCCAGAGATCCATGGGGGGAAGTGGAGCCCTTTCACAGGGGCACGCAACTTCTGGGGTCTCTCCCTGGCATCTAAAGCTAGGGAGTCCCCATATGTGAAGGCTACATTCCTGCTTGTTCCTGGAGATAGCATAGTTACTCACCTGTAACAGGTGATCTCTGGGAACAGCAGGAATTTAGTCTTCACAACCCACCCACCTCCCCTAGGAGTTGTATATCTCTATCTATCTCTTTCCCTTTCCCTCTCTCTCTCTTTGTCTCAGCTTTAAAACTCAACTGGAGAGAGGCAGTTGGGAAAGGCGGGAAGGCAGCACGCAGGCGCTGTGGGATGCTCCCAAAAGCTTTCTGATTGGATGCTGGGGAGCGTTCCCGCGCAGGCTCCGTCGGTACCGACGATACCCATATGTGAAGACTAAGTTCCTGCTGTTCCCGGAGATCACCTGTTACAGGTGAGTAACTATGCTAAATTTGCTTGTGTCCCTTTGTGATTACCAAAAGGAACTTTATTTTTCACTTTTGTTCAGTCATCACTCCCTCTGATCCAATTTACTAGAATCAAAGTTTCTTACAAACTTTTTCTGTCTCTCTGCCAGTGAATATGGAATGCAGGCCGCTGGCAAGCGCTTTGGAACCTGCAAACAGCTTTGAACCTTTAGTGATCTAATTTTTGTACTTAATTCATAGCAGTAATAGCAGAGGTAGGAACCTTGGCAAAACTCTTGCCAGGAGCTCTAGCAAGCAGAGATGGGGTATGTCCCTTCACTTGTCAGTTGTTTAAACAGTGCTGACAGTGTACCAATATTCTGCTCACTGTTGGAGCCCCCCTCCCTTGTTTTCTTTTCTTTTCATGAGACAATTCATCTACTGATTCAGCACAGACTGTTTGCCAGCTTGGTAATTAAAAATTTTGGCAGTTTCCATTTTTCATAATTCAGAAGTCACTGCACTGGCTCAGGGACTATTATTTATTTTTTCAATTTTACCCAGAGGATTATGACACAATAAACTCATTTTGTTCCTATCAAAGCTTTATCTTAAGCCCACTGACAATAAAATAAATTAGTTTCTCAGTTTCTCCAGAGACTTCTAGTATTTCCCAGCGTTACTCTGTGAGGCATGTTTACTAAAGTACATACGTTTTTGCACTTACCATGTGTTAGGTGTAAAAACTGACTTTCAATAAGGGGCATGTTTACTAAAGGGTACTGGAGGGTTACTGCACAGTTTGGCATGGCACCAGAAATTAGTTCAGGGATCCACGTTAAAAACACCACACTATCCTTGTAGTTTGTGTTAGGGTGTAGACTGGGTGGGATGGGGGCCTTCCCACTGCATCTCAGCTTGCACAGGTGTTTGTATCTCTTGTTACTTGCACTGGGTGCAATTAAAGCCATCTCAGTGGGCAGTATTAGTTGTTCACATAGCTGGTTTACCACGTTGAAGCATAGGAACTGCAGGGGGATGGCTGTACCAGCGCGGGGTTTAGTAAATATACACCATAGTGCAAAGTCTGTTTAGTAAGTGTCAGGGGCATGGTCAGCATCTGCCCAACATTTACCACACAGGGCAGACACATATTGCATGGGCTCACGTTAGATAGCGTGGGTATACTAATGAAGATACCAAAGCTATATGACTTAAACAACAAGATCAAGTGGGCTGTCTTTTTGTGAATAGATGTAGGAATGAAGGAGTTTGTTGGTGATTGGTCGATGCATTCCCTACCTCTGCGTCTCTTGGATTGGCTCTTGCAGCCTTTTTAAACTCCAGTCATGCTGTCATCACATACCACTGTTAGAATGTTCTTTTGAAATGTGTTTAGAAATGGCATTAATGCTTGCCCCTGATGAAGCCTAATGGAGAAACAAAGATCTTTTTCGGGCTTTGATATTTTCATTTGTCTTTGTGGGATGCTGGCACCATATTTGAAGCTAAGTGATATAGTATTTCTATGGTGCTATTGAGTTTAATTGCTCTGTGAAAATTCTCTTCTTTTGTTTCAGGCACTGCTGTCTCATTGGTGGTTACCTGCCATGTGCAGAATATCGAGACACTTTGGTTGCTGATTGATATTGATTAATCTTGAATATATTGACTATGAGGCCAATTCTGTTCTGAGCATCCCCCACCTGTCTAGGCGCCCAGAATCTGTACGTGCCTCGGTTGTACCAGATTCTGATTCCACAGGGGCTAGACATGCCCGTGGGTTGAGAATCAGGTGCAACTCGCCAAACATGCAGGCCGTGCCCCGATTCTGGGCACCCGGACATCCAGCCCACTACCTGGTTAGCCCAGCCAGGCTCCTGCATGGAGCTGTGGCATCCTATTGCCATGGCACCGTGGCTGCATGCTGGGCGGTGCTATGACTCCAGAAGTACAGAGCCGCTTCCGAGGTCCCCTTGGAGGTAGAGTACGTCCCCCTGGATGGCGGAGGATGGAGGATCTGGAAAGGAAGGTGAGGGGGTGAGAGGGTTCCCCATGGCTTGACTGGCCATGGCAGGCCTAATGCGAGCCACGATCCCTGGCAGCCCTCAGATGTTCCTTTTCCTGCTGCCCGATCGCTGATTGGGCCTGCTGTGGCCAGGATCGGGCCGCAGCAAACCTCCTCACCTTCCTTTCCAGGTCCTCCATCCTCTACTGTCCAGTGGGACGTATTCCACCTCCAAGGTGGAATAAGTCCTCTTTACAAATGGGCGACCTCAGAATTGGCACTGTACTTTCGGGGTCATAGTGCCGCCCACAGCCCACCCTCGCTCTGCCTGTGGCCTGCCCCTCCTGCCCACAAACAAAGCACCTCACACAGCTCAGATCTACATGCGTGTTTCCAGGACAGGGGCCAGCCATTTAGCAGGGCTGGACATCCAGATCAGATGTCCAGACCCACTAAACGTGGTTCAGAATAGCGCCCTATATAAATTATTAATATAGTATTGGGATTTTACTTTGAGGCAATGAAAAGTTTGAAGTCTTTTGATTGAGGAGCTAAGCTTAGTTTTTCTGTTTTTGTTCAGGAGTTTTTTAACCACTGATGTTCAATAAGGCAACTCCCCTTTGGTGGGCAATCGCTTACTAGAGGAATAACAGCTTATGCACTGAGGTTTTTTCTCTTCATTAGTAGTTTGAGATCCTTATTGGATCCAGTTTGAAATCTTTAAGAATTTGTATAAGCTTAAGTTAATACCAATTCCTTATGGTGCTTGTCTCCTTAGACAATACATTGCTGGGTTTCAATATTGTCCAGAAGTTCATTTTTTGCGTTGTGTAATTGGTTTACTTCTGGTGGGGTTTATTTGTATGGGAAGTTGCCCATGCCAGAAATGATATTTAAAGGTGATATACCAGAAGAATGGAAACTAATCTCAATAAGTCTGGAAGATGTACTAGAGCAATTTTGATAAAGAGTAGAAAATCATCTGGATCAGATAGTATGCTTCCTATAAAGTTGAAAGAACTCAAAAATGAAATTGAAGACTTGCTATTAGTAATTTGTACACTATCATAAAAATTCTATATAGTACCTAAAAATGGGGGAGTGGCCATCATAATGCTAATTTTTAAAAAGGGTTCTGGGGTAATCTGGGAAACTGCAGACCAGTAAACCTGACATTCATACCAAGCAAAATGGTAGAAACCATTATAAATGCCAAAATTATTGAACATAGCTTAATGGGACAAAGTCAACATGGAGTTAACCAAGGAATGTCTTGTCTCACTATCTGCTATATTTTTTTTGAAGGTGTGAATAAACAGGTAGAGAAAGGTGAGCAGGTGCATATGTACATATGGAATTTCAGAACGCCTTTGACAAGGCCGCTCATGAGAGACTCTTAAGGATATTAAGAAGTCATAGGATAGGAGGTAGTATAATCTTGTGGACTGGGAAGTGGTTACTACTAATCATTTGTATAGCGCTACAAGGCATACGCAGCACTGTGCAGACACATGTAAAAGATGGTCCCTGCTCATCTGAGCTTACAATCTAGTCAAGACAGACAACACAACAGCTGAGGAAAAGGACAAATCTAGAGGAGTGGCAAGGAAACACATAAGAGACCAAGCGGATCAGAATCCAAAAGCAGACTCGAAGAGGTGACTTTTCAGCATGGATTTCAAAAGGGCCAGAGATAAAGCCTGATGCACAGACTCAGATAGTTTGTTCCAGGCATTAGGAGCAGCAAGATGGAAGGATCGTAATCTGGAGCTGGCAGTAGAAAAGGGCACAGATAGAAGGGATCTGGCAGAAGAAGGGAGCACCCAAGGAGGGGTGTAGGGAGCGATAAGAGAGGAAAGGTAGTGAGGAGCAGCAGAATAAGTGCAATTATTGGTCAGTAGGAGAAATTTGAACTGGATATGGAAATAGAGAGGGATCCAGTGAAACAACTTGAGAAGAGGGGTTATATGAGTACGTAGAGGCTGGTGGAGGATTAGTCACACAGCTGTTTTGTACAGATTGAAGGGGAGAGAGATAATTCAGAGGGAGACCAGCACGGAAGAGGTTGCAACAGTCTAGACGGGAAGTGAGTAAAGAGTGAATAAGTATCTTAACAGTGTGTCTTAAAAGATACCAAAACAGAGTAGAGCTAAATAGCCAATTTTTTCAATAGAAAATGATGCATGGTAGAGTACCTCAGGGTGATTAGACTGTAAGCTCTGAGCAGGGACTGTCTCTTAGATCTATATGTACAGTGCTGTGTACGCTTTGTAGTGCTATAAAAATGATAAGTAGTAGTAATAGTAGGATCTTTGCTGGGCTCACTGCTTTTTAACATATTCATAAGTGACATGGAAATGGGATCAACTAGTGAAGTGATCAAATTTGCAGATGAAACAAAAGGATGTTGAAAAATTGCAAAAGGACCTTGCAAAATTGGGAGATTGTGTGTCCAAATGGCAGATGAAATTTAATGTGGGCAAGTGCAAAGTTATGCACTTAGGGGGGTCATTCTGATGTTGGAATAGCGGGGATGTACATCTGGTTAGGACATACATCCTTCCGATATTCTCTTGGGGCCGATTCTGTCCCATGTGCTCCCTGCATGTACAGAGGAGATGTGCATGGAGCTCTGGATGGGGGCAGGAGTGGGAGGGCCAGAGGTGGAGCGTGGGCAAGGCAGAAGTGGGCCCGTGACCCTGGACGTACAGGGCAGATTCTGATTACGGCTCTGTACCTCTGGGAAGGCAGAGCTGGCTGGGGAACTTATTGAATCTCGGTGGTGGAATATGTCTCCCCGAGGATCAGAACCAGAGGACCTCCCATGGCAGGTGAGCAGCAGCGGAAATTCCCCATGGCCCAACCCTGGCCTTGGCAGGTCCTCCAGGGGTCAGGTGACAGGGAACAGCATTGTTTTTCTGGTGTGGGGCAGAAAGGCTCCTGCATGGCGTCCCAGTGTCATGGCAACGGGATGCCATGGCACCGAGGTTCCATGCAGGAACATTTGGGGGAGTTGGAAGGGGAACTTGCAGGATGTGCAGTGGCACAGAACTGGGGCCTGTCCAGCCCGTCCAGGCCTTCTGCACCTGAATCTGCTCCCACGGAAATGTCTAGCTCCCATGGTGCAGAATCGGGTGCAAATCCGGCCCATCCAGATTTTGGACTTCCGGACAGGCCCCATTCAGAATTGGCCTCTTAGGGAAAAACAACCCAAACTACAATTACACGATGTAAGGTTCTGCACTAGGAATCACTGCACAGGAACAGGATCTAGGCATCATTGTGGATAATATAGTAAAAACCTCTGCTCAGTGTCCAGCAGTGACCAAGAAAGCAAATAGAATGCTAGGAGTCATAAGGAAAGGAATTGAGAATAAAACCAAAGATATTGTAACGCCTCTGTATCACTCCATGGTAAGGCCACACCTTGAATATGTGCAGTTCTGTTCGCCATATCTAAAAAAGGATATGATGGAATTAGAAAAGGTACAGAGAAGAGCAACCAAAATGAGAAAGGGGATGGAAGGATACCCCTATGAAGAAAGGCTGAAAAGAGAGCTGAGAGGGAATATCATAGGGGTCTATAAAATAATGAGTGGAAGAGATAAACGTAGAATGTTTACTCCTGCAAAAAGTAAAAAGACTAGGGAACATGCAATGAAGTTACAATGTATCACATTTAGGCTAATCAGAGAAAATATTTTTTTCATTCAACGTGTAATTAATCAAACTGGAATTCATTGTCAGAGGATGTAGTTAAAGCTGTTAGTGTAGATGAATTTAAAAGAGGTTTGGAAAGGTTTCTGGAAGAAAAATCCATAAACCATTATTAAAGTAGACTGGGGAAATCTATTACTTACCCTAGGATACCTTTTGGGAACCTGACAGATACTTGTGACCTGGATTGGCTACTGCTAGATAATAGACTTGATGGTGTGACCCTATCTTATTTTCTTAGGTTATGGTCCTTTTTTTGTCTTTGGATTGATTTTTGGGGACTATCCTGTCTACGAACAGTGGGGTGCTATGTTTTCCTATTCTGACAAATGGGTAGCTCAAAAGTTAGCTGACATCCATTATTCAAGGAAGGGGAATTTAGAAATAAAGTGATTGATTAGTTTGAGTTATCTAAATTAAACAAGTATTTGATTCTTGCTGAGTTGCATGCAGAGACTGAGGAAAACTGCTGGGCCAAGAGATGTTTTTTAGATAAAGAAAAGTTCATCAAGTACTGGAGCACCATCCTTACATCATGCTTTCATGATCTGATGTTATTAATTATAGAAACCATGGGAGATGCTGTAAAACAACATCCTGTTGAAAAAACCACGCAGTCCCAGTCTGACCACCCAAGCTAACACCCTACCTATAAAACCTTAGCCCTACCCTACTTCAGCTAAGACAATAGATTTCTCACGCCTCGCACATATGCTCGGTACCTTCTGGAGCCCCAGTGACTCTAAATGTAAATAGTTGCTATGTTCAATCACAGTTGTGTAAATAGTTCCAAGTTCAACTAAGTCCAACTGTTTGTTGTAATGTTATATTGAACCAAACAATAGGAGAAGGGAGTCTTCCACAGAGAATACAGTAGGTAAAAGCGGAAGCCAAAGACCACGGCCAAACACGATTTTTAGGTTTTCTGCTTGCCCTGGTTTTATTATTCACAATGGCGTTTTTAATATAAGTATTTACTATGTTGCCTATTTTTTTATATTTTTTGTTCATACATTTTTTATGTTGGATCTTTTAAGTGGCGTCCCTATTTATTATTTATTATATCTTTTATTGTGTCAACAGTTAATGGAATGCCTGTGAAAAAAGGTTTTTTTTACCCCTTGTTCAGTCTTTTTTTTCCCCCGCCCCTCTCTGTTTTCAATGGCATGCCAATCATGATGACGTTTGCAGTGGGAGGTCTTCTTCTGCGCCTTTATTTCTTCCTCTCTGCACTTGGGCGGCAGTTTCTCGCCTCAGCGATATCGTTGGTAATGCTTTTTTTTGATCCTTTAAAATCATGTTCCCTTTTCTAACATGTTTCAATTTTTATATCCCACCTAAGCAGTTCTGTTGATAATGTTTGTTATTTGGACTTCCACTTTTAGATTTTTTAATAAATATGTATCCTCTACTCGATCCTTGATTAGATACATTTTTTAATGTTTTCTCATTTAAGGGCTTCTGATAGCATTCTATTTTCTGTGTGCTGTACTCACCATATAAATGATCATACCTACACAGTGCTTGTTCTATTCTAAGATTTTGCCGATCTTTTTTATTTTCACATGTTCCGTTTCTGTTTATAAAGATTGTTCCTTATCGTTCCTCCAGCTTAGTCCTCCACGTATGGGTAGTGCACCTCCTCCTGCAGCATGAAGACTGGACCAATCAAATTTCAGCATCACTGGAAACAGCATACTGGCTACCCCTTCAACTCCAGTGTGTCCAGTCTTCATGCAGCAGGAAGATGTTTGTGAGCCTGGCTGGGCTCACTAGTCAGTCAGTTTAGGGCTTAAATTTCTAGCTAACCTTTTGTTTTTTTCTTTATTCTGTCCCTATTGGACTTTCTTTTTATTTGGTGTAGAAAAGAGTACCTGTCTCTTTAAAATTTATATGAGAACCGGCACTCCGGAGGAGGGGGGGCTCAGAAGAGGTCTCTCTCCTGCTCAGCCAAAGCCGCTTTCCGTTTGAATGCTCATTAGTACTACTTTGGTAGGATCTCTGTTCCCTGGGCTGTTCGGGGAAGAGCTCCTGCGGCGGCTGTCCAGCGACACATCTCCTGTGAGGTAGGAGTCTGTGCGCTTGAAAGTGCCGGCGGGCTTCTCGAGGGCAGAGAGTTAGTTCCACTGTTCCTTGCCTTGGCTCTATCGTGTTTTTCTTTAATTTCTTTAATTTCTTTGTTGTTTTCCCGGGCCGTTTTGAGTCCGCGGGGGGGCTTCCAGCATCGTAGGGGCCTTAACAGGACTGTCTGCTTTGGCGCCAAAACCTACAGCGCGCCAAAAGTTAGTGAGCAGCCGCGACCATTTTGAGCGTCGCGGCTCCCACCGGCGTGCAGCACACGAGGCCGTGTTGTGCTGGCCCGGGGTCACAGGGATCCTCTCTGGAGATCCGGTAAGACGTTCCTGCGTTGTTGCCTTTACCTTTTACTCTGAGATTTGTTTCTTTTATTTCGGAGCTCTGCGGTTCCTCAACCGCGGGAGTGTCAGAGCTGCTTGGTTCTACCGCTTGCCTTTCCAGGTGGGCTGCCTGCATTTAGAAAAATACTAATAATTATACTGATGATAAGAGACAGCAAAGGGGCATGCTCCGACAGCGCGGTTCCTAATGGGCGGCAGCCGCTCAGTGCCTAGCTTGTGTGCTGGTTCCTCTGGGATAGAGCCTTGTCTCGCTTCATGATCTAGGGAGCAGTTGCTACCTTCCTACGCTCTTGGGGGCTGAGTGGTTCTGGTTCCATGCCATCGGGGTCCCTGTGTGTTATTTGTGGATCTCGGAGGGGCGCTTCTACAGAGACGGGCATCTGTCAGCGCTGTGCCTCCGTGTCCCTCAGTATGGAGCAGCGGCTGGAGAGTTCCTTGTCGTCTTCTTCTCAGCCTGCTCCCACAGCTGTGGAGACGAACTCGCCCTTGGAGGGTCCATCGGGGACGGCTTCCGCCCTTCCTTTAGGCGCGGGGGTGCAGTCCGACCTCGGGGGTGCTTTACCCTTGGAAGACTTTTCTCCAGATTTCATTTTACTGATGCATCAGGCGTTCTGTCGTAGGCGCCAGGGAGTTGGGGTAAGTTCCCTTCCTGTTCCGGTAGCGGCCTCGCAACCTGCTGCGGCGGAGAGTGTTTTGTCCGGCGTAAAAGCGGCCAAGCGGCAGCACCTACTGGAGCCCTTGATGTCTGCTTCGGATTGGCCGGAGGGAGAGGATCCAGAATTGGACATGGAGGCAGATGGGGAGGCCTTAGAGGACGGCGAGCTCCCTGAACCGGAAGATCAAGCGAAGATCATACGGGTGTTTCGCCGGGAGGAGTTGCCCGCGCTCATTTCAGAAGCGCTTCAGACTCTTGGTCTGGCTCCAGCACCACAGGTCGAGGAGGAGGATTTATTTATTTATTTAACGGTATTTCTATACCGCCTTATCATACAATCAAAGCGGTGATGGTGCAGATCCCTGGATGGTGGATGGTGCGGATCCCATCATTCAGGCGGTGCGTCAGACACAGGTGGTTTTCCCCATTCACAGAGTCATTGATCAGATGATTCAAGCAGAGTGGGATACTCCTGAATCTGGTCTCAAAGGTGTAAAGATCATGCACAGACTGTATCCTATGGCAGACAAGGACCTCGAGCGGTTCTGCTCGCCTAAGGTTGATGCGGCGGTTTCGGCTGTGACTAAGAAGACCACGATCCCTGTGGAAGGTAGTGCGGCCTTGAAGGAGCCGCAGGACAGAAAGATGGACGGTCTGTTGAAGCAGTCATTTGAGGCGGACGCGGTAGCGTTGCAGGCCTCCATTTGTGGAGCTTGGGTTGCTCGAGCCTGTCTTCGCTGGGTCCAGCGTCTTCGGCAGGCGGTGTCCTTGGAAGCCGAGGAGTTAAACGAGCTACAGCGCTTGGAGTCTGGTTCGGCGTATTTGGCGGATGTCCATTATGACCTTATCTGGGCGCTTTCTAATAGCATGGCTTTTTTGGTGGCAACGCGCAGAGCCCTTTGGTTAAAGAATTGGGCGGCAGATGGATCTTCTAAGTCGCGTCTGGGCAAGTTGCCCTTTAAAGGTAAACTGTTGTTTGGTGAGGATCTTGGCAAGTTGGTCAAAGATTTGGGAGAATCCAAGGGCGGTCGTCTACCGGAGGATCGCCCAGAGAGAGGGAAATCCCTTCCTTCCCCTCGGGGTCAGTTTCGGGACTTTCATAGGTTTCGGTCGCCCCGTTTTGGGGGGTCACAGAGAGGAAGGTATCTCTCAAGGTCACCGAGCTTTCGAGGCTTTCGAGGGGCCAGTAGGGGATTCGCAGCCGCAGCCCCTGCAGCTGCTCGCAAATCGCAATGAAGGGCAGCGGGTCCAGGCGGAGATCACAGCGATCGGAGGCCGTCTCCGACAGTTTCTCTCTGCTTGGACCCACATCACATCCGATCGATGGGTTTTGGAGATGATTCGGGACGGGTATGCCTTGGACCTGGCCAGGCCCGTGCTCGATTCCTTCGTGGCGTCTCCCTGCCGGGGCCCTCGAAAGACCGCTCAGGTTCAGCAAACCCTCGATCGCCTGCTGCGGTTGGGAGCGGTGGTTCCCGTTCCTCCGGCAGAATATGGTCTCGGCAGGTATTCCATTTATTTCGTGGTGCCAAAGAAGGATGGTGCTCTTCGCCCCATTTTAGATCTCAAAGGGGTGAATCGGTGTCTTCGGGTTCCGCACTTTCGGATGGAAACCCTGCGATCCGTAATTGTCGCCGTCCGCAAAGGCGAGTTTCTCACCTCTCTCGACCTGATGGAGGCTTATCTCCATATTCCTATCCGGGAATCTCATCAGAAATATCTCCGGTTCGCTCTTCCTTGGGGTCATTTCCAGTTCCAGACTTTGCCCTTCGGGCTGGCAACCGCTCCTCGGGTGTTCACCAAAATCATGGTGGTGGTGGCGGTGGAGGCATTGCGCAAGGAAGGAGTGCTGGACGATTGGTTGATATGCGGGAAGTCTCGATCCGAGAGCGAGACGGCCACGGCGAGAGTCGTGGAGCTTCTGCAGTCTCTCGGCTGGGTAGTCAACCTGGGCAAGAGCCACTTGGTTCCAACTTAGTCTCTCGAGTACTTGGGTGTACTCTTCGATACTCGCAGGGGTTCCGTGTTTCTCCCGGAACGGAGAGTGTTAGGTCTCCGGACTCTCGTGCACCGCTTTCGGCGGATCACAGCTCCGTCGGCATGGCGCTACCTTCAAGTGTTGGGAACGATGGTGGCAACTTTGGAGGTAGTGTCTTGGGCTCGCTTCCACATGCATTCGTTGTAGGGAGCCTTGCTCCGTCGCTGGTCCAATCAAGTCGATTCGTTGCACAAGCGTCTTCCCTGCCCGTGGACGGTATGCCAGGCCCTGCAATGGTGGCTTCGACCGTCCTCGCTCCGGGCGGGAATGCCCTTGGAGCAGCCGGACTGGGTTCCGCTGTTGACGGATGCCTGTCTGTCGGGCTGGGGTGCGCACTGCGGTGTACACGTGACACAGGGTCTCTGGTCCCCGGAGGAGAGCGGTTGGTCGATCAATTGTTTGGAGCTGAGAGCCGTGCGGTTGGCACTGCAAAGCTTCGAAGTCCAGGTAACGCACCAAGCAGTGCGGGTTCTCTCCGACAATGCCGCGACCGTGGCTTACATAAATCGACAGGGCGGTACCGGAAGCGTGGGCATGGAAGCGGAAGCCCAGACACTGTTCGCGTGGATAGAGCCCCGGTACAGGCGATATCAGCAGCGCACATTGCCGGGAAGGACAATGTGACGGCGGATTTTCTCAGCAGAGTTCAGGTGGATGCAGGTGAATGGGAGTTATCTCCCGCGGTGTTCGAGCAGTTAGTTCTTCGTTGGGGTCAGCCTGTCATGGACCTGATGGCCACTTTTCGGTCGGCGAAGGCGGCTCGGTTTTTCAGTCGACGGCGGGAACCCATGTCAGAGGGCATAGATGCTCTGTTGCAGGCCTGGCCCTCAGTAAGTCTTCTTTACGTGTTTCCCCCGTGGCGCTTCTGGGGCGAGTGATTCAGCGAATCGAGTCACACAGGGGACGGGTGTTGTTGATAGCGCCGGATTGGCCCCGTCATCCCTGGTATGCCGATCTGGTAAGGTTGTTGGACAGATCCCCGTGGCGCCTTCCACTTGCTCCGGATCTGTTGTGTCAGGGTCCTCTTCGCATGCCGCAAGTGGAGAGATTCTCTCTTACGGCCTGGCTATTGAAAGGTCAAGGCTAAGGAAGAAAGGTTATTCGAAATCCGTCGTGGCGACTTTGCTTCAAGCACGGAAGAGGTCCACTTCGCTGGCTTATGTCCGCTTTTGGCGTGTTTTTGAGGATTGGTGTTCCAGGCGACAGGTTCAGGCGGCTACGGCTTCTCTTCCTGTGGTGTTAGATTTTTTGCAGGATGGTTTTGCTAAAGGCTTGGTCGCCAGTTCTTTGAGGGTGCAGTTAGCAGCGCTTGCCTGTTACAGGGGTAAGGTACAGGGTGTAGCGTTGGGTGCCCATGCTGATGTTGTGCGTTTCCTGAAAGCGGTCTCTAGACTGCGCCCGGCATGCTGCGTTTCTGTTCCTTCGAGGGATCTCAACTTGGTCTTGCGGGCGCTCAGTGAAGCTCCGTTTGAGCCTCTCTCTCGAGTTTCGGAGAAGGATTTGACCCTTAAGACAGTGTTCTTAGTGGCGATTTGTTCGGCACGACGCATTTCTGAGCTTCAAGCTCTTTCTTGCAGGGAGCCCTTCCTGTCTTTCTCGGATCAGAAGGTGGTTCTGTGGCCAGTACCTTCTTTTTTACCTAAAGTGTCTTCTCCCTTTCATTTGAATCAGGTGGTGTCGCTCCCGGTTTTGCACGCGTCGGGGGAGCAGGCTTCTGATCGCGGTCTTAGTCGCTTGGACATTAAGAGAGTATTGCGTCGGTATTTAACGGTCACCGAAGGCTTCCGCAAGTCGGATCGTTTGTTTGTCCTATTCGGGGGTTCCAGGAAAGGTGAGGCGGCAGCGAAAGCATCCATTTCTCGGTGGATTAAGGAAGCGATTGCCTCGGCCTATCTGTTGCAGGGGCGAGTTGCACCGGTAGGTTTGAGGGCTCATTCTACAAGAGCACAAGCGGTGTCCTGGGCTGAATTTAGCTTGGTTTCGCCGGTGGAGATTTGTAAAGCGGCGACGTGGTCTTCCCTGCACACTTTCAGTAAGCACTATCGACTCGATGTTTTGGCGGCAGGCGATGCCTGTTTTGGCTTCGCTGTCTTGCGTGCCGGCTGGCAGAATCCCTCCCGTTAAGGCTGCTCTGTTACATCCCATACGTGGAGGACTAAGCTGGAGGAACGATAAGGAAATAGTAATTACACTTACCTGGCAATTGTAGTTCCTTGAGAGACGACAGCTTAGTCCTCCTTCCCTCCCTCAGGGCGGTGCTTTGGCTCGGCACGCATTTGGTTCGGAGGCCAGTATTCACAGGTGAGTGTTTCAGTTGTTTCTTGTTTGCTCTCCATTTTACTCTTTTCTCTCGCTGCTTATGGTGCGGCAGGCGGGGAACCCTCTGTTTAGGTTGGTTTTTTTTCTCCTTCCCGTTTTTAGGGATGGATTCAGTCTGGTTTTTCAATAAAAAAAACAAAAAAAACAAATTGCATCTCTTCTTAAAGGTTAGCTATCTGTTTGAGTTTGCTTTGACAGTTGTTCACTGGAGTTGAAGGGGTAGCCAGTATGCTGTTTCCAGTGATGCTGAAATTTGATTGGTCCAGTCTTCATGCTACAGGAGGAGGTGCACTACCCATACGTGGAGGACTAAGCTGTCGTCTCTCAAGGAACTACAATTACCAGGTAAGTGTAATTACTATTTTATTCACAGTCTGTTCTGTGCCAATATTTTTATGGTTCGAGTTTATAGCGTTTCTTTTCTTGCTTCCATTTTTCTTTTTCGATTAGTGTCATTTCATTTTTTGTCGATTGTTCTAGACAGCTAATCTCACTTTTTAGCCCTTCTGATATTTACAGACTGTTTTTTGTTTCTATTTGTAATCACATTTTTGATGTGCTTCTTATTTATGATATCTTTGGACAGCTCCTCCCTTAATAGTCAGTTACCTTTATATCTTTTTAATATACATTTATTACTTATGGTCTGTTTTGTGCTTTAGGAACACTATGGTCCATACCTTTACTCTTAGGTATCTAGATTCCATTTGTATAGGTTTTTTCAGTGTTTTATTCTTTTACAGACTGTTCTTTCCCTTCTTTCAAGTTCTGTTAGCATTTTTTACTGCATTCACTGGTGTTTTGGGCCTTTCGTTTTTCCGTTCCCTTTGTTTTTTATGGTGAGAAAGCCATGCAGACACCTCGTTGTTTTTACTGCCATGCTTTATATTGCTTTATATTACTTGCTTATCGGGCCTGTAATGCTTGCACATGACTTATATTTGAATATTGTAATCATGGACTGAGAAGATTAGGTGACTGAAGCATATTGTCAACTAAATTGTCAAAAGATTTATGCTCAAGTGGATGAGGATCCAATAGAACAAGATCAGATTGACTTTTTAGGAGGCTTTACACTATCAACTTATTAGTTCGAAAATGTATTACTTTCTTTAAGAGCCTTTTCCATCAATATTTAATTTGTATTTGGTTCCTAAGATTCACATATCTTTATATAAACCTCGAGACTGCTCAATAGTTTAAAGTATTGGTTCTCTTTTGAAAGTATTGGTTCTCAGTTTAAATATTTAGATAAATTCATTCAACCTATATTGACCCAGGGTGATTATAAATTCATGATTCAACTCAAATAATCTCCTGGGGGCAATTTCTCCAAATGGGTTAGTTTTGCACATACCTTGACAGCAATGAATCATAGTATTTGTATCATGCCATAAATAACTTCCTTCTGGAGTTCATAAGATGTATAGGCAATTTGTGCTTGGAAATTCCTCTTAATCAGGCCTGTGGCACCCATGACTATGAGAAATATTTTTGTATCTTTCTGCCACATTTTCTTAGTCTCTGATTGCATTTCTTGGTACATCAGGATCTTTTCCCTTTCAATATGATTCACAGAATAATTGCTTGGAACTGACAACTCTCCGTGGCAGTTTCTCCAAATGGGTTAGTTTTGTACATAAAATAACCACTGCCACAAAAGATACTAAAAACTATACTTCATTCAAAAAAATCCCTAATTAATATTCATCAAAATTTAGAAAAATCCTTACTATATCTTACTTTTTCTCAGCCTATGGTATAGAAAAGATAAAAGCCAATTATTACTAGTGAGCCTGGTCAATATCAAATCAATCTACAAACAAGGGAGAAAAAGACCTCAGTGCAGCTGGTATTACCTCCATGTGGCGAACTTAATCATCATAGGGGATTTAGCATCTCGCATCACCGGTCATAAAAAAAACCTCCCTCTGCTTACTATAATTTATTATTGTTATCATTTTTAGAAAGTCTATGTATATATTTTTCAAAACTTATCAAAAGTTCCTATATCAGCATATTCGCATAAAATGCTCAATCTCAACAATTCATCAATAGGGCCACTCACCTCTACAACTCCGAATCCCTGCAACAAAGCAAAACCACAGGACAGTCATTGACAAACAATACTTTCAAACTCAGCAATTGTACTACACTTATCTGCTCAACAGATCCATAGGTTCACTGTCCATAAAGCCTGTCGACCAATGCAATGTGTGCCTTCGAGTCAGTTCTGACTCCTGGCGACCCAGAAGCTCCTGGGTTTTCTTGGCAGTGTCACCGGAAGTAGATTGCCAGGCCTTTCTTACGAGGCAATGGAGGGTTAAGTGAGTTGCCCAAGGCCACAAGGAGTGCTAGTGGGAATTGAACCCTGGTTGCTTGGTTACCAAGCCAGTGTTCTAACCACTAGGCCTGTCGACCACAGTACTGTAATCTTTGCCCACCCAACAAAGATCTTAGTTTTTCCCATAGAGGGCTTCTTCGGGAGCTTATCCTTCAGTTGTTCAAAACTGGCTTATTTCTCCTGCATATGTTTGAGCTAGAGATGAGCTTAAGATAAATCGAAGGGATGTGATTCCCCCATTCTTTTCCTTAAGTGGTAGAAACTATTTCTTTATTCATCGATTGGTTCTGAGATATTTAAAAAATTGATGTCAGTTGCTGAAGTTTGATTAATGAGCCAGAGTTGGACAACTGAAGGATAAGCCCCTGAAGAAGCCCTCTATGGGAGAAACGAAGATCTTTGTTGGGCGGGCAAAGATTACTGTGGTCAACAGGCTGTATGGGCAGTGAACCTATGGATCTGTTGAGCAGATAAGTGCAGTAGAATTGCTGAGTTTGAAAGTATTGTTTGTCAATGACTTCCCTGTTTTTCTTTGTTACAGGGAGTCAGAGTTGTAGAGGTGAGTGGCCCTAGTGATGAATTGTTGAGATTGAGCATTTTAGGTGAATATGCTGATGATATAGGAACTTGATAAGTTTTGATAATTTTGAAAAATATATATATAGACTTTTCTAAAAATTATAACAATAGTAAATTATAGTAAGCGGAGGGAGTTTTTTATGATCGGTGATGTGAGTTGATAAATCCCCTATAGTTATTAAGTTTGCCGCATGGAGGTAGTACCGGCTGCACTGAAGTCTTTTTCTCACTTGTTTGTAGATTGATTTGATATTGACCAGGTTCACTAGTAATAATTGGCTTTTATCTTTTCTATACCAAAGGTTGAGAAAAAGTAAGATATATTAAGGGATTTTCTAAATTTTGGTGAATATTAATTAGGGATTTTTTGTATGCGGTTTAGTTTTGCACATACCATACATAACAGCCATGAACCTTACTTCTAAGCCCCCCAGGGTATGTGGAGTATTAGTAAGGGCCAGAATAATTAGGAAAGTCTATCTGGTCACCATGAATATTTCAACTTTCTATACAAATATTCCTCAAAATAAGTTTGTTCAGGTCTGTTTGTCTATTGTTCAAATTCACTATGGAAGTTATTTTAAATGGCTTAGTTGTGATTTAGAAGGTCTGAAGACGTGCACATGGATGTCAAAATCATGGAGACATCTCCAAAGCCATTCCAGAAATGACGTTCGCAGATGTCTCCGGTGCAGGGATGTCCAAGTAGGCAAGGGGGTATGGTGAACGTATGTCTGGGGAGGTGCTATGGACTTATACATCTCCATTCGATCAGGGGCATCTGTAGGCATGTCATGTTTATAACTGCTGCAGGTATGAATAGGCATCTGGAAAGTCTTGTTTTGGCCTTAAAACATCCAGAGAGTGTAGAGAAAATGGAGAGTTAAGGGAATGGTCTAAGAACACAAAGACCCACACTGGGATTTGAATCCTGGCCACCCTGCTCCCAACCTACTACTTTAACCATGATATTACTAGACATCTATGCTCTGAGATGCTATTCTGGGGATGTCTATATAGACTTCTCTATAGACTTTCATATCGGACACTTCCATGCTTCTGAAATCGTGCCTGAATTTGCAAGTGCCTGCTTTTATTTTTCCAGAGTTCTGACTTTGATGTCCCAGATTGCACTTGGACATCCCATTGTAAAATGTGCCTTCACGTGTGCAGTTCTTAGTGATGGTTTCAAAGAAAAGTTATTTTGTTTTTGATAACCAATACTTTTTTTCGGATAAAAAGTATAGTGATGGGAGCCACAGTTGCCCCTCAATCTCCTGCCTTTACGTGGCAAATTTTGAACAGACTTTTATTTATTCAAGCAACTATTGGCAGTTTATTTCTTTAATGGTGATGTTTTACAGATGGAGTGGAGGATTAAGTGACTTGCTCAAGGATTTCATTGAGTGGATCATCTAATATGATCCTCATTTGCAATTTACAGCTGATACAGCTTAAAGAGATTTCATTTTTGGATATTACAAGTGGTCAAAATTCTGAAGGTTTTTACATGTCCATTTACCATCAAAGCACATACAGAAGCAATTAGCTTAACTATACCAGCTATCTTCCAAATGTTTACAAAATAATATTCCTAGAGGACAGTTTTTAAGATTGAAGAGACTATGCTCTCATGATTAAACATTTCAGTATTATTCTTTTGAGATGTATGCTAGATTTGCAGCAAAGCAGTATCTGCAGAAGGTCAATAAGAAGGCATATGAGGAGAGCCAGCCCCAGCGTTAGTTCAAAATGTTGGTGCCTTAGGGCATAAGGCTTAAGGTTTACCTATCTGCCTGTCAGAATCTACTGTATAGCTTTCAATGCCCTGCCCTTTGCTGCCCTTCAGAAGCTGCCATCCTAGGTGACAGCCTAATCTGCCTAGTGGTTGCCCCAGCCCTCCATATAAGAGAGCTAGATATGCCAGTCAGGACCTACACCCATGTCAGACAGAGAAGGATCAATGTATCCCTTACTCATTATATGCATTTAACATAAAGAACTTTATTTTGCAACATCGGGTGACCTTTTGAGTAATAAGATATTCTGGAATTAGCAACAGTTCACCTTTCAATGGTGCAGAAATTTTCATTATCAACACTTCATAGTATCGTACCCCTCATCATATTTCATCAACAACTTTAATTAAACAGTATTTCAAGTGTGGCTATTGTGTCTGTTGTGAATATACAATGGATATTTCTGAATTTACACATCCACAATTAGGTGTTAAATTTATTATTAAAGATCACACTGATAGTTATTCCAGCTCATAGCTTTAGGAAAGCTGACCTTTTTCTTCATCTAATAGTTTCTGATTCTATTTCCTTGCATGCGTCACTGTAGTACTTCTTTTTGGGGTATGTTTACTAAGCTGCGGTAGCGGACTCCGTGCAATATTGGAGCTGCAGATTTCAATGGGGCCGCAGCTCTGATATTGCATAGAGTCTGCTATTGCAGTTTAGTAAACATACCCCTTTGTCTTGTCTTGTTTAACGTTGGAAATTTCTGTTAAATTCCATGATTGTCCCTCTTTCTCTTCTGGCTTTAGCTTGTCAGTGTTTCTGAATAATTTTTAGAGTTTCTTTGATCATGGATTTTGACCATGTTTACTTTTTCACCTTTTGCAGAGACTTTTCACTTTCTTCAAGCACAACATTCTTGATGTCATCCTATTACTATTCTGATGCTCTGCCATTTATATCCAAAGCAATGAATTGATCTAACAAGCAGTCTCTAAATTCCACTGGTATATTTTCAAGATCATACTTTGCTCCATTCATGAATGGCTTGCTGTTTTTCAGCTTTAGCATGAGTTTGCATACTAGTAGCTGGTGATCTGTACCAAATTTAGGTTTTTGTTTCGTCTTTGTTGATGTAACCGGGTAAGGCGCACTGGCCACTCCCCGCCCCACTCCCCCCCCCCTTTCCCCCTCCTCATTTCTCACATTATGCAATAATCACATCACACATGTTCTGGAATTAAACTGGTCGCAGCTTTTATTAGCCTTTTAACAATAACAGAACAATCTTATAAATCCAACAATCTTAACCCCCCCCCCCCCTTTCCCCGCGGATCAAGCCCTCACCTGCCATATCATTAGCAAGGTGACGCTGTTTCCGCTTCCGCCGGGCACAAGCCCCGGCTACTTCTTATCCCTCCCTCTTCCGGCTTCGCCATATTATTAGCAAAAGCCCGAGGGATTGTCCAGGTCGGGGGTACCCCACCCCCGCCCTAAGGATTACCTCCGGCTCCGGACCCCGGAAACCTCCGGGATCCCGCCAACGGCTCAGTGTACCTCTACCTGAGCCGCCCCCCCAAGGCAAAGCTGCGACCAGCCCGACTTGTTCCGTAGAATATCCTCCAAGGCCTCCTGCCAATCATTTAAGAGTAAATCCATCCCCACCGGGGACAGATGTACCCCATCCTGTCTATACAATCCCGCACAGGCTACCTCCGCCCAGGGATGAAAAATCTGACAACCCCCTTGTTCCCCTACCCATCGGCCAATCTGCCGATTGATTTTGGTTAACCCCCGGGACCATCGCCGTTGACCCCAGGAAGCTGGCCTTGGAATGATATCCGACCAAACGAGAACCACATCTGGAAACATAAGTAACAATTCTCGAAAGTCGCGCTGAGCTGCGCGAATCAGTTGACGACAAGTCCAGGCCCCCAAATCGTTGCCCCCAAGATGAATCAAGATGATATCGGGCGTCCCTCGCTGACGTTCATGGTGCCGCAGCAAAGGCAAGAGCTGTATCCACCGGAGTCCTCGCTCGCCTAGCCATGAAAGGGTCACCAAAGAAGTTGCCAAACCGAGGTTCTCGCCTACAGGCCGTGTCGCTGCTCACCGACCGGCCCAATAAACAAAAGAGTGGCCAATCACCCAACAGCTACACGATCCCGATCCCGGACCAAGATCTGCAAAACAAAATGAACAGTTAGTCTCTCCCCCCCCTCATAACCGCACATAGGTGCGAAAAGCCTGGGACTTCCATCTGCCAATCCGCTTAATCACTTGCTCGGGTAAGCCTACCCCCGCAGCAGTAGTCGCAGCCCCAATCCGAAATGAGTGAGGCGCAAACTGACCCGGGTCCTCACCCAGCCACCGCAGCGCCAACCGCAATACAGCGGTAAATTGAAACCGAGTCAGCACCCGCCCATCCGCATGCAGAAAAAGATTTGACCCCCCCACGGGCCGCAGTAGCAAATACTCACGCAGAGCGGCCACCGGACACGTGAGCGCTCCGAGCATGGCCCGCAAAAACACCCAAGTCCCTTTGCCCACCGTATCAGTCTTGGAACGCGCCAACCAAATGCGAACCCCACCCCGTATAAACAAAACGTGTGATCGCAGCAATCCCCGACCCGGCAAAGGATGACGCGACTCCGCGACGAGCTCGCCAATCCGAAAAGCCCCAAAAAAGGCAACCGTGAAAACTGCCCGAAAAAGCGCGACTTCAAAAAGGGGAGGAAGCTACATGAGGCAGGCCGCTGCACAGCCGTACTAGCAAGTCGTGGGTAATCAGGCGCCTGCCGTCAACCGGTGAAGGCGCAGAGCGTTCCCAACCCTGCAACAACCGACGCGTCAAAAATCCCCCCCCAGCTGCCCCCCACCCCACCGCCTTAGAGAAAAAAGAAAACCCCGCCATATGCATACGCACCGCGGATCGCGAAAGCCCCGCCGCTTTGGCTGCGATGACATACTGACTCATTAAGTGATCAGACACCGGTCCAAGCCGCCATCCGCAGTCCGCGAGGAAGGTCTCTATACTGCTGCAGCCCCGCCGATACGCCGTCCAGGTTGAAGCTGATACGGAGCTTTCCAGTAATCGCATCATCTCTGCAGACCAATCCGCCATAAGTGCTCCGGTACCGATGCCCCTTCCTCGTCCGCAGCCGGCGCCAAGGCCCGGAACAGCTCCCACTTAAAACGGGAAAGAGCATCAGCAATCCTGTTAGTAGCTCCCGGTATGTGCCTAGCCCTAACCACCACATTGAGTCGCAAACAAGCTAACACCACCTGCCGCATCAGATCAGCCACTTGCACACAGCGTGGGGCATAGTTATTCACAACACTAACCACCGCGGCATTATCACACCACCATAACAAGGTCTGATTACGAATCCGGTTTGGCCATAATGTCAGAACCACGAGTATCGGAAACAACTCTAAAAAACTGACGTTACGGGTGAGACCCGCCACACGCCACGCTTCCGGCCATGGCTCTGCACACCACGAACCACCGAAGTACACCCCCAGACCCAAACCCCCCGCGGCATCCGTAAACAATTGTAACGCTTCACTAGTAATTTCTAAGTCTCGAAAAACGGTACAACCATTAAAGTCTTGCAAAAATGTGTCCCACACACTCAAATCTGCCCGCATACTCCGGGATACCCGAATACGATGATGCGCCCGAGTAACCCCCCTCATGGCCACAGCAAAACGACGCAAAAACACCCTACCCATCGGGATCACCCGACAGGCAAAGTTCAAAGAGACAATGAGCGATTGCATTTCCTTCAACGTCATTTTACTGGAGGCAAGCGCATTTGCCACCAACACCCTCAACTTAAGCACCTTCTCCATGGGCAGGCGCGCAACCATGGACACCGTATCCAATTCAACACCCAAGAAGGTAAGTCTCGTCACAGGACCCTCCGTTTTATCCACCGCCAGCGGAACACCCCATTCCCGCGCTAAAAGCACAAATCCATCCAGAAAAGCCTGGCACCGTCCCGAACGTGCCTCACCCACAAACAAGAAATCATCCAGGTAATGCACTGCGGTCGTACATCCAGTACGTTTCTCAAAAACCCAATGCAGAAAAGTACTGAGCAATTCGAAATAAGCACAGGACACGGAACAACCCATGGGCATGCACTTGTCATAATAGAACCGACCCTCAAAACAAAAACCCAACAAATGAAACGATGAAGGGTGCACCGGCAACAAACGAAACGCAGACTCAATATCTACCTTGGCCAATAGGCTTTCACTACCACAGCGCCGTACCAGCTCCACCGCCGTATCGAAAGATGCGTAACGCACCGTACAACGCTCCCTCGGTATGTGGTCGTTGACTGAAGAACCAACAGGAAAAGACAAATTATGAATCAACCTGTATTTGCCGGGCTCCTTCTTCGGGATGATCCCTAAAGGTGACACCACTAGGTCGGAGAAGGGTGGCTCCGCAAACGGGCCAGCCACCCTACCCAATTGTAGCTCCACCGCCAGCTTGCCCCGGACGAGATGCAGAAATTGCCGAACTGAGGGCGCATTCCGAGCCCTACCCGACACCACCGTCCCCTCCACTGGAATAGAAAATCCTGTGCGAAACCCCTCTTCCAACACCCTCCCAGCCCCACCCCGAGGATACCGCCGCAACCACGGATAGATAATATCAAAACGAATTGGAGTCGGGGCTAAATCCTCAAGGTCCCTACGGCTTGGTCGCGGGGACTCCGGGACCAACGGGCAGCCGTTTGCCACACTTGAGTGCGGAATGCCCTCCTGCGCAGAGAGAACAGGCGTGCCGGAACTTACAATCCGGAAAGGGACACGAAGACTTGTTGAAGCGCCAACACAAATCTCCGGCCCCGCCCCCGGCTGCCCGCTGTCCCGACGGAATCCCACTCGCACGAAAGGACCGCCCCTGCCCCTCGCCGGCCCCTCCTCCCGCTTTTCCACTAACCCCTAACCCTCCGCCTGGGCGAACCACCATCTGGGTTAACCATAAATTTATATCTTGAGTTCCCCAAGATAAAAGCCGGTTCTCCTCCATTTTATCACGGAATTTCTCGTCGTAGTTGAGCCAGGCCCAACCCTGATGCGACTGAGATGCCTCTAAAATGGAGTCCATATAAGCCAATAACATCCCATATTGATCTGGATGCATACGCCCCCATACACTAGCAAGACGTAAAAAAGCCCTGGACCAATTAACCACATTCCGAGCTACTCGGCGTACCCGCCCTGCCTTTTCATCTTCCTTCCGCTTCTTCCGAATGTCACCCGTCCGCTTCCTGCCCTCCATCAACCTGAAAATATCAATATAACGCCTTTTCTGAATCTTCCTCCTCAATTTCTTAGGCACCCCTTCCCATAACTCCGAGAAGGCCGCCAAAGTGGGCTGCACCGAACTTTTGCGCAGATCGCCCTTCTCACTCTCACTGGAAGTAGAAGAAGCCGACGAAGACCGCACCGACGACCTAGAAGACGAATCCGATGTACGACGCCAGCGACAGGAATGCCTACGCTTCTTTTTGGCTTTCTTGCCCGCCGACCCAGGAACTGCTAAAGCCCCCCCCCTTCACCCCCTCCCCCCAGAGAGCCCACAGGTAACTCACCCGCCGCAGCACTCGGCATTCCATCTCCCGAACAGCTCGCCCGCTGTAGTGGAGGGGCCGCAAGGCCTGGACCAGCATCTTCTTCCCGACGGCCTCCGTCACCACTGGACGCCCCGCCTCCTCGCTGTTGTGAGCCCGACGGATCTGCATCGCCCCTGAAAGGCCAGCCTGTTGGAATCTGAGGAGAGAAGACACCAAAAGGCGAAGCAACACCCGCCGGGGGCCAGGGCGGCTGCCACATCCCCACCCCATCCGCCCGGGAAGAACCTTGCCCGCCCCCAAGCCAATGTTCCCATGCCGAAGGGTGTTCTACAGGCGCATGGTGGAATGGAGAGACCCCAGAATACCCTGCCGCTGCTCTCCCGGACACCCCGGCCATCCAAGCTGCTGGATAACCAGACCAAGATGACGCTGCTGGAGGCCCTAACCAAGCTGCCACAGGACAGTCACCCGCCTCCCGCACTGTGCTGTGCCCAAGAGGTCCCCGCTCACTATCCCCACTGCCAACCTGGGGAATACTAGGGCTAACAGGCCCCCCAGGAACAGCCTCGTCCCCACCAGCAGGCACAGTACCAGCCTGAGCTAGAGTTCCCCCTTTTTTTCTTCCTCTGCCCACTCCTACCCCGCTCACCCCCTCTCTGGCGCACTGACCCACGCCTGCTCGATCCTGCAGACTCAGACCCTGCCCTAGGTTGGTCCCCTCTTGCACCTAACCCCATGCTCACACCCCTACACACACCCCTGCCAGGTGGCCCTGCCTTACCCCCACCTACCCCCGATCCCACACCCCTAGCTGTACCCCTGCCAAGGGACCTTCCCTTACCCCGTGTAGTGTGAGGCCGCATACTGCAGATAATAAAACTTATTCCCCAACTTTATTTATTTTAAAGCAAGGAGTATTCAGCCACCCCAATAAAAGCAGGCCAATCAATCCAAACACACACACTTGCCTGAAGACAATCACAACCAATGCCGACCTCCTGCTCCTGCCGAAGCTGCTCTTCTACGCTGGCCCCCCACTCCGGTCGGAATCAGTGTCTCCTGTTCCTAAAGCTCCGGTGTGGTCTCACGCTCTCTCCGCTGGAATCGCCGGACAAGACCCCGCACTGCCGCCGATCCCAAGACTGGACCCGATGCTGCTCCCTGCAACCGCCGATGTAACGCCGCTCCAAGACCCGACACCGCGCAGCCACTACTACCGCCGCCGCAAAGCTAAAGAAACGGCTCTCTCAGACCGACAAAGAACAACCGCCGCCTTGCACCTCAAGGCCGAAAAGACAGCCACGCTCCACACCGCTCCCCCCTTGCCGAGTACCTTCCACCAATGATTGGCTCCCGCGTTGTCAAAACCCCCGCGGGAGCCAATCATTTTAAAGCCCGCACTTTTTGCCGCCGCTGTAACAGCCAGCCAGCGGGGAGCGCGCGCGCCAGGCACCCCCCCGGTTAACTGCGGCCGCGCGCACGGGGCTCCGCGGCCTTACAGTTATTGAGCTTTTACATCATTGAATTCCACAAATGTAATCAATTTGATTTTTGTACACTACACTGAACGAAGTCCGTGTATACAGTCACTGCTTGTGTTGCTGAAAGAAGGTGTTTTAGATGAATAGATTGTTAGGACCCACGAGCCCGGCCTGCAGAATCCCGGCTCCATAGCAGGCATCCCCCCTCGCCTGCACATCCAGGCGATAGTGATGCACAAAGGTATACAAGAACGACCAAGTCGCCGCCCGACAGATGTCTGCCGGTGGGACCAGGCTAGACTCAGCCCATGTTAAAAGCTCACCTCTTCCAGGCTGCTTTTGGATCCTAATCTCCTGTTTTCCTTGTGATTCCTCACCTTCCTTTTATGCTCTTTTTCTCATCTGTTGTGTTGTCTATCTTGATTAGTAGATTGTAAGCTCTGATGAGTAGGAACCATCTTTTACATGTGTCTGTACAGTGCTGCATACGCCTTGTAGCACTATATAAATGATTAGTAGTAGTAGTAATCTTGCAGAATTCCTTCTCCAACTTCATTTCTGTGCCAAGTCCATATTGTCCAATCACTTTGTCGTCGTCTTTGTTCCCAACGTTTGCGTTCCAGCACTGTATCATGATTTGTTTTATTGGGTTTTTATGGCACGATACAGAAGTACATTGGAACATAGGTCATGTGGTCTTTTTCTGCCGTCATGTTTCTATCTAGTCTGCCCTTCCTCCATGCAGGTAATGCCAGTGCAGTTACCATTGTCACAGAAATAACATTGCCACAGTGCTATACTGCTGCTGCCTAGCTGGGTGATTTGCCTTAGTCAAGCACTTCAGTTGAGACCTGTCTATCTTGGGAGGCCTGCCAAAAATTAAGCTACCGACAGAATAGCTCTCGCATCACTGATGCACACAAAGCCTCACAGCGCAAGTCACAATCCAAGGGAGGGCTCAAAGGAATGCATACCAAGGTATTAGGCATGACTGAAGAATATATGGAAACAGCTGGTCACACTCTGCAATGGGACTACACTTGGATCAACAAAGAGCTGGTTGATTACACTGACTTGGAGCTCCTTCAGACTGCTATTAGGGAATTTAAATATCAATAAGTTATGGAGGCCTACAGAGGAATGAAAACTAAACAGTGCATTACCTCATTAAACCTATTAGATAAAGGATATCTAGGAAAGCTTTATTTGTCTAGTTTCTTCAGACCTTGCAGAACATTCAGACGTATTATTCAACATTACCAATGTTTCTGAAGTAGTGTCTTTATTGTATTCAACTTATCTAAGACATATTTGTCTAGGCTATTTATTGTCATGTATATAGCATTGGCCATTATTGTTTAACACTATACATTGTATAAACAAAGCTTTGCAAAGGCTGTGCTTCCTATGTAGTAGCTACTGATTTAATCTTGGGAACACAAAGGTTAGAACAGAAAAGGAGCATGGTTGATTGACTGCCAAAGGTCAGAATGGATCATCTGTTGTTCAAGGCACAATACTATTAACAAGTCAGCTAGCATACACCGCCTTTAATGCTTCAGTTTTCGCCACAGAGGAAGATATCTATGAAACATACTCTTTGTCTATTTTGTACAAGTTTTAGATTTGTTTTTTTAAACTTTGGTTTATTCATTTTTATATGCCATTTCCAAGCATCAAACCTGTTAACTATATAGTTTATTGCAATAGACCTTCTTTGATGTTTCACAATAAAACATACATTAACTTTACTCTTGTTTGAAAGAAAGCTGTGCTCTTCATGTTCTAGGCAGTATTTTAAGAAGTGCCTGTGCAAAGTGGTAATACTCTTCCAATTAACAAAATTACTGAGAAGTGATACGTTTCATACTTTCATAACCCCATTACCACTGACTCTTACATAAAAGGCATGCAGTCGATTTATGCACTTTGTAAGGTGTTATTTGTGACATCAAAGGGGTCATTTCACCCAATTTCAGAGTGGAAAGAAGGCTGAAGCAAATAGCTACTTGGGAAAGCTAGTGAAAAAGAATTGTTAGCCACAGTTGGAATACAAGCTGCATAAGAGGCCAAACAGCAGCCAATGGAACAATAACAAATCTATAATGAAACATTTCAGGCACGCCCTGTGGTGTGAAATAACATTAGTAGCTACTTTCCTGTACAGGAGTCTGATTATACCTTTTACAACCATTTTTTGTCTTCAATGGCTGATTTATGTTGATCGTCTACTAAGCATTCAGTAAGATATACAGTACACTTGATCTTATTTTTATCCTTCTGGGTGAGGAATATAGCGGTTTATTGTCCAATTTCCATTCTGAATCACTGATATAGTCTGATCACCTTTGCTTAAAATTTCAAAACAGTATTGGGTAGAGTCAAACAATCTATTCTTCAAGTAAGCTGAAAGTTCTTCATCAGGGAAAACTTACTGTAAGACCACTGATATGCTTAAGGAGGTAGATTTAAAAGTTAAGAATACTCTAAGTCTGACACTGAATACTCTTGTAAACTCCTGGAAGATGGCCTTTTCTACTACCATTAATAAGGTGGCTGCATTGAAACTGTGACAGCCTGTTCCAAGGAAAGCATCACTACAATTTTCTGACAGAAAACAGTGACTCACTTTATAGCAGACTATGAAGTTCTGATGGTGGAAAATTTCTATACCGAAAGGCACAACAAAACAGTACGCCTCCTCCTCTGGAAACACTACATCACTGTCCCTGAAAAGCACTGGAATCATGACCCTAAAAGAATAACAGAGAATGAAGAGGTTATGATCACCTGGGATATTCCCATTCCAATAGATAAGAAACTGGATGCCAGGAAACATGACATAGTGGTAAAGGAGAAGAACACCAGAACAGCATTGATAATGGAAGTATTGACGCCGAGTGATTATTCTGTGAATCACGTGGAGAGGCAAAAGACCCTGAAGTACCAAGAAGTGCAGTCAGAGACGAAGAAAATATGGCAGAAAGATACAAAAATCTTTTCTATTGTACTGGGAGTGACAGGTTTGATAAAAAAGAATTTCCAAGCACATCTTGACAAACTACCCATATCTGTTACGTCTTACGAATTCCAGAAGGAAGCTTTCTTTGGCACAATGCAAATTTTACGCCGAGCATTAGCAGTAAATTTAAGAGACTAAGATCATACTCCACATACCATGACTTAGAAGTGAGATTCACAACTGCCATAATATGCACAAAACTAACCCATTTCGAGAAACTACCCCGAGTAAAAAAAAATCTCTAAAACCAGAGCTAGCGGTAACATTAGGTGAACAGGCAACCGCCTAGAGCGCCAGCCTTCTGGGGGCACCCACTGCTGCCACTGCCACTTTTCTCCAGGGCCAGCAGCAGCAGCATGGCAAAGGAATAGTGATGCTGTGCTTTCAAAAGGCTCCTGTGCTGCGTTGCAATTCCTGGCTGCTATTATCAGCCACGTCCACCCCTTTCAACGTGAATGTCCGGCTTATGCAAACCATATATCTGCATCGGAAGGGGGTGGCGGCAGGATGGAGCGGCCTGCCTAGGGATGGACAACGGGGAAGAAAAGAACAGTTCAGGTGAACCTTTTTGATTACTGTTTACTGAAAGCACCTAGAACGAGGAAGATGCTTGGAGCACAGCATTACTATCTCCTTGAAAGATCACACCGTCCAAGAAGGATATTTTGTTTATTAGAACTGTCTCAGATGGAGTTTCAGGGTTAAGTTCCAGAGACGGCATTCTACCTTCCTCTGCCACTCTGACTAAGTTGACCAGTTTTTGAAGGTATCAACAAAGGGGATTAAATGACTGGTCTATACATTTAGTAAATTTAGAGTATCATGTAGTCTAGATCCCTGCCCAGTGACCTTTTTTCTTGATGAAGATCTCATTGCCTGGCTGGTTTATTTTGTTAAAATCTCATTTTGGAGGGTTATTATCCACTCCTGTTTTTTTAGAGGAACTCACTAGATGCCTAGCAATGTGCCAGCTACAGGTCTGATTCCAACTTATCATTCCTGGCTAAGCTGGTAGTACCTGTGCATACCTCTGAGCTCCAGGCTTACTGAAGGGTCATTTCCTAATAATGCACGAATGCTGTTAACACGCATTATTTCCCACAGGCTCCAATGTGTAAAAAGGACCCTGTGGTAAATTATGCGTATTAATGATGTTAGCATGTACTGTTAGTAAATAATCCTCTTAAGAGTTTAATGGCCTGTTAGATTCAGCCCAGTCAAGTTCAGGTGAGACCATAGCACAGAAGCTGTGGCATTGGCCTACTGGATGATTTCCACACATTTTTATATAGGGGAGGGTCAGAATTCTTACTTTAGTTAGATGTGACATCTGCATTTGACATGGTCAGCCGTTCACTTCTGTTGTCAAGATGGGTGAGATCAGGATGAGGATCAATTGCAAATTGGATTTTGACTTTTCTCTCAGATAGATCACAGATGACGATACCATGAAATCAGGAATCAGAGATCTAGAGCCACCCCTGTGGCATCTTCCAGGGCACCGGTCTGTCCCCAGTCCTTTTCAACATGTTCCTGCATCCTTTGGGCACTGTCATGCTAGAAATGAGGCTACAATATTATGGTTATTCAAATGATATTCAGATTGTCTTCTTAGACACCATCTACACCCCCAAAGAATTCACCAAAACAAGACAGGACACCTCAAGAAGAGCATTATCCCTGGCAGCACCCGCTCTATGGAACTCTCTCCCTGATGATCTGAGATCAACCACGGACCTCAAGGACTTCAGAAAGCTGCTCAAAACAACACTCTTCACAGAACATTTCAAGGACTCCACCTGGACTAAATTCCAGCCCTCTCTATCCATGCAGCCCAACCTATAGTGTATATAACCCCTGTTTATAGCTCACAATGTATATAGCTCGCCTGCTAATCTCCCACACCGCATCCCACACCATTCACGTCGATGTATCCACTGCATGTTTGCAAACCCTACACCTCCTCTTGATTGATTGATGTGCAAACCGCTTTAATTTTATGATAAAGCGGTATATTAAATCTGTCTAAATAAATAGAGGGATACTCACTGGAAGAGGCATTTATCCTGTTGAATGAGGAATTTTCAATCGCCAGCAAATGGATGCAGCCAAGCACTTTGATATAAAACCCAATGAAGACTGAACGTCTTTGAGTGGAGTGGTCTTCTATGCCTCTTTTAGATGTGTTTCGCATAAACAACAGTGCCTATTGCTGCGACTCTAGCCCACATGTAAATCCTGTCAGTCTATACACGTTTGTTTGTTGGCACATGAGCCAACAAACAGATGCATAAGCCTTCCCCAGAGCAGCTTGAAACATCAAATGTCAGAGTTCCCCAGTCCAACTGGCCTGAGAGAGGACTGTGACCCCAAAACATCAGCACAAGTCCCCACCTCCTGCTGGCAAAGAGCAAGGAGAGTGTCCTCAAAGAACCAACAGGATTCCCCAGCTCCCCCTCCCCCCCAGCATCATGCCACAGCCTGTCAGAGAAGGAGGAGAAATAGTGCAAGAGGGTGGGAGGTAGAGGGAATGAGAGTAGGGGGACAGAGAAGCCTACACTTCCACAAACACACCATCCAACACCCTTATGTCACACGCATGCATGTCACAAAATACTCCCTCATCACACATACATGCACATACCATCCTGGCATCTCCTCTGATGCATATATACACCATCCAATGCCTTTATGACACATATACCCCACACACAACACTCCTATGACAGACTACTTATGTACATACATACCCCCACTTACTGACATCTCCATGATACTTACAAATATATACACAAACACCCCAACACAACATCCATAACGCACAATCATACAGACCCCCAACACTCAGCACCAAGACATACACGGTCCCAACACACACACACTGATACATATAGGTGCCCAACATACACTTCCAACCCTTGTACATCCTCAACACACAAACGTAACAGGTCCCCAACACACACTGCTAACATGTGCATAGCCCTAGAGCACACACACGTACAGGCCCTCAATACATAATCCCAATATGTACACAGTCCCAACACATAGATAGACACACAAATACATCACACGACACACTCCATGACATATACGCACAAAAATACCACACAATACCTCTTCCATGAAACACAACACTGCCCCAAGACACACTGCCATCATTCACCTACTAACGAACAGACAGACATACCTACATACGTACATGAACATGCACAGGCCCAGGTTACTTGGAAGCATGAATAGCCCCTGAAACACACATGCACACACACACCCTTGACAAACAAATATACATAGCTCCCAACACGTAATATGGACACCCCGCACAGCACACATACCATCAGCCAGTAACCACACTATGCTCACTTGTCCACTTACACATCCCCTGCAATCCTGCCATGGCTGTTTCCACCAAGTCCTCCAGACAGACATGCTTGAGTCTGTCAATGGAGGAAAGGTGAAATGTGCCATTATGTCACACTTTAAAGTGTGCACTTTACAACATTTTCTGTATCAGTGGCCAGAGTGAAGGATTTGGTGCTTAGCTCCATTTCAAAAAATTTGCAGATTGGGTGTTATAAGAGATTCGGAACTGAGGAGCATCTCAAATGCAGTTCCATCTTAGTTAGTAAGCAGATGAAAAAAAGCTTTATTTGCCTAGAGCAGGGGGTGCTGCAGCAGCAGAAGGGCAGAAAAAGCACCAGGGCACAATGCCAGGTCCCAGAGAAAGAGGGTCCAGCAGCCAAGACGATCATTGGATAGAAACAGAGCAAGGCAGAAAAGCTCTGCAGTGCCCTCTATAGCTCAGAGGAAAGAAGATTTGGTTCACCCTTCTCATGTTCCAGATGGACTTCAAGTGTAGCACAAGGAAGTGACAAAAGAAGAAAAGAAATAAAAATGCAGCAGCACATGGGATCCCTTTGCCTGCAGCAGGAAGATCTGAAATCTAGTGACGCCCATGTGCAGAAGACAGAAAGCACACGAAGTAAAGGAGAAGCTAGACCAGGGAAGATAAAACAAAGCCCTCGAAGCATCTAGTTAAGAGTCACCATAAGCTGCAGAACAGGGAGGCAGCAGAGAGTAGAGTGAGCTGAAGAACCCTGAGCTGTGCAACTGAGAGGTTTTGCTGAACCAGAGAGCTGTTAGAGCCAAGCCAAGATTGAGAGACAGCTGCAGAATTAACCAGTCGTCCAGTTCTGGAGAGTGAGAAAACCTTCTGGTAGGAGTGAGACTGGATAGAGCAAGAGTGTTGGCTGAAAGAAGGTGGCCAGAGCTACAGATGTATCTTGAGACAGGCAGCATAAACAGATCCATTGTGAAAGAGTCTGTCAGATTGTGCTAGAGCTGAGCAGAAGATCGAGTCCAACCACAGAAGTGACCAGGGAACCAGCTGAGAACCCAGTATCCAATGAGAATCGTTCATGGAGTTGAAACACTTCTCATGGCGTTAACAGATAAACTACTAAAAGGAATGAAAAACCCAACTCTGGTTTCATCCTAATTTTTCTGGACTTAGCTGCAGCCTATGACTCAATATCACATGAATATCTCATGCTTAGATTACAAGAAATCAGCCTCAAAGACAAAGTTTTGCTATGGTTCAAATCCTATCTTTCAATTAACCATCCAAGTAAAAACAGGTAATAACACATCAAGCCCATTTTACCAAAGGAAAGGCATACCCCAGAGTTCTGTGCTATCAGCGCTCCTTTTCAGCCTATATATCCAACCCATCTGCGGTATAATAAAGAGTCATGGCATTGATTACAACCTTTACGCTGATGACATTATGCTCTTCTCCCAAATTGACACCAAACAGCTGAACTTAAATATAAAGGAATGTTTCAATAACATTAACACATGGTTATTAGAACATAATTTTCAAATAAATTTGAAGAAAACAAATCCTTTTCATCACTAAGGACAACTCCTTCACTCCACCAGAAACTCTGAGGATAAAAGATGCAAGCATCCAAATAAAAAAAAGAAGTGAGATACCTGGGAATCACATTGGATCATCAATTTCAACAAACATGTGAGTAACGTAACAAAAGCCATCTATGCCAAACTAAAAATGCTTCAATATCTAAGACCTCTACTCAACACAAATGACTTCAGAACAACAGTCCAGGCTATAATCTTCCTACACTTTGACTTCTGTCATGCCATTTTAATGGGGCTCCCAAAGCAAAGCATCCGACGCATCCAACTAGCTCAAAATACAGCGGCTAGAGTAATAACACAGACTTTTATCAAAGATCACATTAGCCCAATATTAAAGCAGTTACGCTGGCTACCAATAGAGAGTAGAATTAAATTCAAGGCCCTCCACACTATATTCAAAACCATTCAATCAGAACCTGTCATCTGCCGGAAAGATTATATTCAAATCAATCTGGAAAACAGACCATGGGGAAGTAGCAATAGAAATTCTCTTGCAGCACACGCCGATTTCAGAAACTGCAAATCAACTACATCCAAGAGAGCCTTCTCCCTTTATGCCCCACTATTATGGAACTCACTTCCTTCATTCATCAGAGACACCAAGGAGCCTAAATCCTTCTGTAAGCTGCTAAAAACATTTCTGTTCCAGGAACACTATGGTGAACCAGTCACCTAGTTAAAATACTCCTTATAAGCCTTCAGTCCGCCCACTTTACAAGATGAACTCTAATGCACTGTAACTAATTTGATCTATGCATATTTCTCTGTACATAGTTATCACTTAAATCAGCTGTTACTGATTTAAGTTAATTCTTCCCTTATCCCCTTTCACTCCTGTTATAAGGTTATATGTAATTTTGTTTAATGTAATGTTCAATCTTTAAGTTCTCTGTAAACTGCTTTGATTCATGAAAAGCTGTAAATAAGCACAAATAAACAAATAAATAAATTGAGAACTGTAGGTAAAATTTCAATCTCACGTCCTCCCCACCCCTGAGATTTTGATAATAAAACTCAGCAATAATGCTCATCTTCTCTTTTATTTCTTCCAGCTCTCTATTGTAATGTTTTCTTATCAGTTTTATAGCGCTCTTTTCTTCTTTTAAATAATATTTTTATTGTACACTGCTTTGATGTTACTGAAAGGTGGTATATCAAATTCTTAATAAACCATAAACCATCTCAGTACCACCCCTCCTACAACAATCCTGTAAAACTGCATAATTGTTCATCATGGGCCTGATATTGAAAGAGATTAATATGGCTAGCAGACCTAGCTGGGATATTCAGCGGCACTAACATGGTTAGTACTGCTGAATAACCCCAGGTGCCGCTGCTGCACATCCCGATGCTAGCCAGCTAGTGAACTGCTACTCAGTTATCACCCGAAAGGCTGGCCTAACATTCGCCACTGAAACTACCCAGGCAGTGGCTCAATAACACTGTTGCCCAGTTAGTTTCATGGCAATCTAGACAACCCCGATATTCAATGCCGGGACCCAGATATGGCCCCGGCACCGAATATCTGGGTCTAAAGTTCAGTGGCAGTGGCTAGCCACTTTAACAGTGCTAGCCACCACTGATGAATATCAGACTCCACATTTTTAAATATTAAACCTTGCTATTTGCCTATTGGAGATGGAAACAATTATGGGTAAATTGTCCTCATAGTGACTATGATCCAATTTGATCTTGGAGAAAACGTCCATAAATCATTAAGGCAGACTGGTTCAATGTGAGGAGCTCAGAGAAGAGATGGCAAGGTTGAGAAGCATTTCAGACAGTTGAGTACGAGATGCTTCTTGAAACATCTAAGCTCTCAGACAGAAGTGAAGATGGGAGGCTGCAGAATGAAGAGAGACATGAGTCATTAGAGCCTACAGAATCAACATTCCAACGTCTCCAGCCTTTCAAATGAAGAACCAGTATTTAGCCCTGGAAGTGGAGGAAGTGAAAGCATCCCAGGAAAGAGAAGAACCAGAGCTCATGCACCCCAAAGTTGCAGAATCAGTGACCACAAGGAAGTGAAGGATAGTGGTGGTTGGTGACTCTCTTCTGAGGGGTGCTGAGGTATCCATCTGTTGACTAGACTTGATATCCAGAGAGGTGTGCTGTCTGCCAGGTGCCAAAATCCAAGGAGAGTTTGCCGAGACTCATCAAGCCTATTGACTATTATCTGATGTTGTTCATCCATGTCAGCACAAATGATACTACTATTATCCCTCTGAGCATATCAAAAGTGACTTCATGGCTCTGGGACAGAGTGTGAAGCAGATTGGTGCACTGGTGGTGTTCTCTTCAATCTTCCCTGTTGAGGGTAAAGGCCAAGGCAGAGAAATTCCTATCCAGGAGATGATTGCATGGATGGTGTCATCGAGAGCGTTTTGGTTTTCTGGACCATGGGTTGATGTTCCAAGGGCTGCAAGGCAGAGATGGCATCCATTTGACCAAGAGGGGTCAAAGTGTCTTCAGCATCAGACTGGCTAATCTACTGAAGAGGGCTTTGAACTAGATTCATTGGGGATGGGTGAATAAAGCCCACAGGTAAGTGAAAGCCCCCAGGTAAGTGAAAGATTGAATAGTTCTGTAGAAATGAGTAAAAGGGCAACATCTGGAAAGCAGTGTGTATAAATGCCCATAGCATGGAAAATAAAACCCCAGATGTTGAGGCTGTAATGGAAAAGGCTGACTTGGATTTAGTGGTGGTTACGGAGATATGGTTCACGGACAACCATGACTGGGATGTAATTATACCAGGCTATACTTTATTCAGGAAGGACAGGGTAGGAAGAAAGGGAGGAGGAGTGGCACTATATGTACAAAATAATATTAAAGCTTTAGAATTATAGGGCTTAAAAGGGAGTGGGAAAGAACTGTGGGTTAAACTAGAAAGAGGGAAAGGGAAATCCATTTGCATTGAACTGATATACAGAACCCCTCACAGAGAGAGGAAGTGGATGGAGATTTAATAGATGGCATAAGCAGTGTTACCATGAAAGGAGACATGATACTGATAGGTGATTTCAATAGGCCAGATGTTTATTGGTTCACCCCTGCCGCGGTGTCATCTAGAAGTAAGGAGGTGCTAGATTCTTTACAGGGAGAACTACTACGGCAGCTGGTAATAGAACCCACATATGAAGGAGCCATAGGAGGGAGAAGTGGCCTAGTGGTTGGGGCAAGGTACCACAGGCCGGAAGGTCGGTGGTTCAGATCTCACTAGAGGACAGCAATCTTGGGCCGGAAGGACTGGGGTTTCTAGTCCCACAGGTGCTCCTCGTGGTCTTGGGCAAGCCACTTAACCCTCCACTGCCCATGTTCCCTGTAAGTATTAGTGTATGTGTCTCATATCCCCTCGTGTTAAATGTATCCCCCAATTGTGTTGTGACCACTTTGATTGAAGGATAAGGTGGTATACAAAAACTGTCTAAATAAATAAATAAAATAAAATACTGGACTTGGTGCTTACCAATGGGGAAAATGTTTCCGATGTTATAATGGGAGATCATCTCACATTTAGTGATAATAAGATGGTGTGGTTCAGTATTAGGATTAGGGCTGATCTTTATCTTTATCTTTATCTTTATTTGCAATATTTGATTTACCGCCCTTGCCGGAGTGTCAGTGCGGTGTACAATAAAAATTTCTGGCTACTAGAAGAAAAAAAGGGGAGGAAAAGAACGTCAATAGTTTATAGGAAAGTGGTAGTAAAGGCAGAAGGAAGAATAGAGGGGATAAGGAGACAAACATGAAACAATTGACAACAAACAAAAGGGGGGAAGGGGAAGGGAGAAGGGGTAGGCACAGGGCTACATGGGAGCCTGAACCTATTGACCTTTAGTGGAGATAACTCTGACTGGGGGGAAGAGGAATGCTCTGATGGGGGAGGGATATCGTAAGCTTGACAAAAGAGGTGGGTCTTAAGGAGTGTTTTAAACCGGGGGAACAAGGATTCCGTGTGGAGAGAGTGAGGAAGGGAATTCCATAGGGCGGGGCTTAGAAAGAAAAATGCAGAGTGATGTCACTCGGTTGCCGGTGACACGAAGATTATACGCCACTAGGTAGCGCTGTTAAAGAACAAAGAGTCCAAGTGTAGGGTAATAAAGGCTTTTATTCCCCGTTTAAAGCAAGGTTCAACTAAGATATTTTAGATAACAGAAACAGTCCTTTGTTTCAAAAGGTACCAATATTCACTGGCTAGTTAACTGTTACTTCACAGTTTAAAGCAGGTTTTCTTCAAAGTAATATTCAGTATAAAAAAACATCAAATTATACTTCATTTATTCTTCTGTGGAGCATACACACTCTGGAGCATAGGCAGTGCACCAATCACATTCCATTTCCTCAGGCAAAGGTGAGGGAATAGTGCTGGGAGAATCCACTTCCATCAATTCCTCTCCCCTATACTGATTCAAAGGGCTTCCACTGTCCCTGTCTATTTCAGCATGGTAATCTACTACTTGGGAGTTTGGCTTCACATAACCAGGGACTCTTAAGGCTGGCGGTAATTTAGTGAACCAGTCTGCACTCTTGTTTCTCTTAGGAGGAATCCTTCTTTTAGCATAGCTTTTAGCAGTACAATCATTACAGTTAATGTTCAATGCCTCATACCTTGGCTCACTGAGTAAAAACTTCCGTTGCTTATAAAAATGCTTTCCCCTCTGAATAGGTGAAACTGGGCAATGATCCTCTAGAGATAAGCTTCTGTCAGAACCTCCCTCTCTGGTTCTTAGCTTTCTTCTCTCTAGGTTACAAACAGGCAGAGTATAGGAACTAGGCGTGGCAGAGCCTCTCACCTTGGAGCAACTTCCACCAAACTCCCCTTGCACAACAGGTCCGGTTTGGGCTTTCTGGCTTCCCACCTTGTGAGGTCTGTTTCTCCTCCAGCTTCCAGCTTGGCTTCTTCCACAGCAATCAGGCTTATGTCCTTGATAGCCTCCAGGCTCCTCTGCTGTTTCTCCTTCTAGTCCAGCTCCAGTTCCTTCTTCCTCTTTCTCCTCCTTCCTCAGCTCCTGCTGTGTCCACTGCTTCCTCTGCTTATGCCACTGCTGCTTATGCCACTCCTTATGCATAGGAGTGATATTGTGTATCTGGACTTTCAGAAAGCCTTTGACAAGGTCCCTCATGAGAGACTTTTGGCAAAACTAAAGAGTCATGGGATAGGAGGCAGTGTACTACTGTGGATCAGGAACTGGTTAAAAGATAGAAAGCAGAGGGTAGGGCTAAATGGCCAATTTTCCCAATGGAGAAAGGTGAATAGTGGTGTACCCCAGGGATCTGTGCTGGGTCCGCTGCTTTTTGACATATTCATAAATGACCTGGAAAGTGGAATAACGAGTGAGGTTATCAAATTTGCTGATGACACAAAACTATTTAAAGTTGTTAAAACCCAGGAGGATTGTGGAAAATTGCAAGAGGATCTTGATAAATTGGAAGACTGGGCATCAAAATGGCAGATGAAATTTAATGTGGAGAAGTGCAAGGTTATGCACCTAGGGAAGAACAACCCAAACTATGGTTACACGATGCAAGGTTCCACATTAGGAACCACCACCCAAGAAAAAGATTTAGGCGTCCTTGTGGATACCATGTTAAAACCCTCGGCCCAGTGTGCAGCGGCGGCCAAGAGAGCAAATAGAATGCTAGGTATGATAAGGAAAGGAATGGAAAATAAAACAAAAGATATTATAATGCCTCTATATCGTTCCATGGTGAGACCGCACCTTGAATATTGTGTGCAATTCTGGTCGCCATATCTTAAAAAGGATATAGCAATTTTAGAAAAGGTTCAGAGAAGAGCCACCAAAATGGTAAAGGGGATGGAAGGCTACTCCTATGAAGAAAGGCTAAAAAGGTTGGGGCTCTTTAACCTGGAAAAGAGACGGCTGAGGGGAGATATGATAGAAGTCTATAAATTAATGAACGGAGTGGAACGGGTAAACGTAGATCGATTGTTTACCTTATCAGAATATAGAAAGACTAGGGGACATGCAATGAAGCTACAGGGTAAACTATTTAAGACTAATAAAAGAAAATATTTTTTCACTCAACGTGTAATCAAACTCTGGAATTTGTTACCGGAGGATGTAGTAAAGGCTGTTAGTGTAGCTGGGTTTAAAAAAGGTTTGGACAAGTTCCTGGAGGAAAGGTCCATAAACCATTATTAAGAAGGGACCCAGGATATCAATGCTTGAACCAATACAAGCATTGTGGAACCTGTGTCCCTTGGGGAAACTGCTAGGTACGTATGACCTAGATTGGCCACTGTTGGAAACAGAATACTGGGCTTGCTGGACCTTGGTCTGACCCAGTATGGCATATCTTATGTTCTTATGTTCACTGCTCTCCAGAAGCATTCTGCTCTGGCTTATAAAGTGAACCGTTACTGCTGACTTCCTGGTTCCCTTTCAGCTGCAGGTGATCAGTGAGGTTAGGTTCATTAAGACCAGTATGTCTGTTCCTGCTCCCTCTAGCTGTGCCTGGAGGTAACTGCACATCTAGTTCTTCTAAAACAGGATTTCTTTTCTTAAAACCAACTTTATTAGTGCCCGCATCATGACAGTGACAAGTGAGTTCGAGATGGTGTGAAGGAGGGGGAAGGAAGAGACGATTTCCGTGTATCGAGCAGAGGAGATGGGGAGTGGGCTGAAGACGGATAAGGTCGGCTAGATACTGGGGTGTGCTGGTGTGGAGAACTTTGTGGGTAATGGTGAGAATTTTATAGATAAACCTGACCTTGATCGGAAGCCAGTGGAGGGAAAGAAGACAATTTGTGATGTGATCACGAGGGGATGAGTGAGTGAGGAGACGTGCAGCAATGTTTTGGACAAGTTGAAGATGCCTAAGTTGATAGCAGGGGAGGCCTGCCAAGACCGAATTACAATAGTCAAGGCAGGTGACTACAAGAGAAAGAACCAAGATAGTGAGGAAAGATACGGGAAGAAAGGGACGAATGGCTCTGATCCTACGAAGATGGAAAAAATAACTGCGAACAAGTGTGGAAATGTGTTGGTGAAAGGAAAATGAAGGGTCCAGAGTAACACCAAGGTAGCGGAGGGTGGGGACGAGAGGGATAGGGAAGGTGGACTTAGTAGGGGAAATGGATGGAGTAGAGGCACCAAAGGAAAACCAGATAGCAGAAGACTTTGAAGGGTTGACATGTAGAAAATTGTTGGTAAACCAATAAGAGACAGAAGCAAGGCAAGTGTCAAGAGCAGTGAGCTCAGGAGCCAGGGGGCTAGTGTGGTGAAGGAGAAGAATGTCATCTGCATAGAAATAGGCTGAAACTCCGATTTGTTGGATGAGTAGGGCCAAGGGTGCAAGAAAAATATTGAAGAGAAGAGGGGCGAGAATGGAACCCTGTGGGACACTGCTGTATAAGAGGAGTGAGGGAGAAGTGATGGACCCTGACTGGACGGCAAAAGTGCGAGAGGAGAGGAACGACCAAAGCCACTGAAGAACCATGCCATGCATGCCAAGGTCGGCCAAACGAGTGAGGAGGGTGCGGTGGTCGACAACGTCAAAGGCAGAAGAGAGATCAAGAGAGACAGCTATAGACGATCACTGCAATCGTGGGAGTGGTGGATTTCACTAAGGAGTGCAAGAAGAATAGTTTCCGTGCTATGACCTGCCCTGAAACCAGACTGACGGGGATGGAGCGAAAGGGTGGAATTGAGGTGTGAGGTGAGTTGTGTGAAGACAAGTTTCTCAAGGACTTTTGAGAGGAAAGAGATTTGACACCGGTCACCAGTTTGCGAGGATGGCAGTATTCAGGTCAGGTTTTTTAAGGAGGGGGCAGATTAGAGCATGCTTCCAGGGAGCAGGGAACTGGCCAGAAGCAAGGCTGGAATTAATGATGACAAGAACAAATGGGAGAAGCGGAAGTGAAGGGTCAAGAAACCAGGAGGAAGGGAGGGGGTCGAGGGGGCAAGTAGTTTTGTGGGAAGCAGTGATCGCCTTGATGAATTCAGGAGAGGTGACGGGTCGGAAGGAAAGCCAAGTGTGGGGGAAGGTATGTGATGAAGGGGGAGTGGGCATGGGCGCAGAAGAGAGGGAAGAAGAAGGGGGGAGGCGAGAGGGGGGAGAGACAGGAGCTAAAAGAGGAACGGAGGGACTGGATCTTAGCAGAGAAGAAGAAGGCAAGGCTATTTGGACTGGGGGCAAGAGGGAGGGGAACCAATGAAGAGGAGGAAGCAGAGGGTAAGGAGAGTTGATAAAGAACCTGAAAGAGACGCCTTAAGGAATAGGAGGAGGATTCATTGAGATGTGAATAATAGGCTTTCTTAGCTGAGGATATCATTGAGCAATAGAAACAGTGTGCTTGACGAAAGGTGGTGAGGGTATCAATGGAGGGATTCTTGCGCCAAATGCGTTCAACACGACGGAGATGGAGGCATAACCCAGGGTGATACCAGGGATGGTGGAAGGGAGAACGAAGGGGAATGGGGCGAAGCAGAGCAAGGACGTCGAGAGTGGAAGAAAGAGTGGAGGTCCAGGTATTAACCTGCTGATCTACAGGGAGAGTAGAGAACTCTGGGGAGAAGACGGAATCTGCTGAGGGGAATTGTGAAGGGTAAATGGAGTAATGTGGCGCTTAAATTGGGGAGAAGGACCAGCAGTAAGTGACTTGGAGGCCTGTGGAGAAGGTAGAGAGAAGGATAATAACAGGCAACGATGATCAGACCAGGGAAGGGCAAGTGACCGGATGCTAGAAAATAAAATCCATTTAAAAGTGAGGGTCTTAGACTTTAGGAAAACTAACTTTGCCAAGATGGACAATACCTCAAGGAGTTGTTAGCAGGATGGCAACAGCTGAGGGATGTAGAAAAGCAATGGGCAAAACTAAAAGGAGATACTTTAAGAGCAACAAATCTTTTTGTTGGAAAGGTAATTACATGTAAAAGGAAAAGGAGGCCACTATGGTTCTCAAAAGAAGTAGCTGAAAAGGTGAAGAAGAAAAGGGAAGCCTTCATAAAATACAAGAGATCACAGAGAGGAAGACAGGCATCTATATTTGGAAAAACTTAGAGAAGCTAGCAAGATAGTCAGGGAAGCAATGATGCAAAAAGAAGAAGAAATAGCCAATGCAATAAATGGGGGGGGGGGGGGAGAGTTAAGACATTTTTCAGATATTTTAGTGAGAGGAAGAAGGACAAAAGTGGTATTGTCAGACTTAAGACTTAGAAGCTGATGAGGATAAAGCAGAATTGCTCAACAAATATTTCCGTACTGTGTTCACAGATGAAGGGTGTGACCCCGCTTCTGTAGTGCCCCCCAGCAAGAGCAGGTAGGGTTTAAGCGGGTTGTTTTCTTCCTGAACAGCTACTCTACAAGTTCCTAAAGCAAAGTGTCGCCCCCTCCTGGCCAGGTAGATGACTGGCAGCAGGTGAGGTCGCCTTTTAGCCTTAAGACAAGACTCCCTGTAATGGCTGCCAGAAGGGCTGATGGGAATCGTAGTTTATCCTAAAGCAAAGGAGTTGTGATCCGAGGGTTTAGGCACAAGACAGAGAATATTTCTTTTAATGTAATCAGGGTTTCTTCATACACAGGAGGCGTGAGGCATAAAGTATGGAAAGGATTTTTAATCCACGGTATTGCTTCAAAACAACAGGAACAAATTATGCTTTGCAATATAACTTCCAACAGAAATAGGCATCACTTTGCTTGAGAAATCAAATTGGCACTTTCAGAACTTTAAACAGATAAATGCTTTCTTCTTAGACAGGAACAACTTCTCGTTGTCCAAACAAAACTTTTAAATGTTCCTTAAACATGTAACTTAGCTTTTCACTTTGTCAGCACAGTCAGCTGTTTCTTGCAGTTTGTGACGTCTTCACAAATTAACGTGCTTCCTGAGCATGGCACAGCTATAATGGCTTTTCTAGGATTCTTCACCGTCAGAGGTAAAACACATAGTACACTGACAATCCAAAATGCTATTATCCACATTCGTTGTGTCCATTTCTTCCTCTCTATCACCCTCACTTATGGCATAAGGTATCTGCACAGAGAGCTGATTATTTTCCTTCTTTATTAAATCACTTAGCCTTCTCAGTAAAGTCTGCTTCTGCAGCAACTCGTCTGTTAGCTGAGCTACGTGCTGATTAGACCAGCTGTCTCTCTTTTCCCTGGGACTCTGGCTATGCTTAAACTTAGCTTTCTCTCCTATGGGTAATTCTCTGGGGCTTTTCCTCTGTAGGCATTGGGAAGGACAGACTTGCCTTGGTTCTGAGGTATTTAGGGATTCCCTCCGTCCTGCAAACCAGTCATGCTTTTCTTCAAGTGCAGACCTTCCGTTTGCTGACAGCAGCCTCTCATTCCCAGCTGTGTCTGGCAATCTTTCATCAATCTCCTCTTCACAGCAAATAGTATTTCTCACACTCTGTCTCTCAGGCTCTGCAAACACTCTCTTACTTGCTCTGCCTCCTGGACTCCGTGTTGGCCCCTCTTCTGAACTCTTTGAACCTCGTGAACCTCGTGAACTCCGTGGACTATGGATTAGGCTCTCCTCTGAACTAACTTCTGTTCTGTGAATCAGCTTTTTAAACTTTCCTTCCCTTTGAGGCACACCCTGCTCCCAGCATATGTGACTAGGGACAAGCTTCTCTCTGACGTGCTGCTGTGGGCGGGGCTTAGGGATGACTAGCTTCTGAGTCACAGACTCCTGGTTACTGGGGAAACCTTTGATACAACCTGAATTAAAGTGACAGGACCTTTTTTCCTGTGCATTTCTATAATCAGCCGTGGTTTCCTCACCACATATTCCCCTTCTTAAGACATTTCGTGCTGGGGTTCTCCCAGAATCACAGCACGTAAATCTCTTATACCTTTTCTCGTTGCTTTGTCTTCCTCGCCTAGCCTGGGTAATGGTGACCACCTGCCCTTGCGCTGTTCGCGCTCCTGCCAGGGTTTGAGCAAGTTTATATGAAATAACTGTTGGCGTCCTCGTCTGGTTTGTACTAGATAGGTCGCCGGTCCCACTTGCTTAACCACCCGGAAGGGTCCCTTCCACTGGCTCTCAAACTTAGGGGCGGTGCCAGTTACCATCACTAGGACTTTCTCATCCACCTCTAGCTGGCGGGGTCTTTTATTACGGTCATAATACACTTTCTGTTTTTGTTGGCTTTCCCTCAAATTGTTTTCTGCCAACTGGGAGGCCCGCGTTAAGCGTCCTCGCAAATCCCGCAGAAATTGGGGTATTTCTGTTTCCTGGACTCCCGGCTCTACCCACTGATCCCTCAGAATGTCTAGTATGCCCCTAGGGCTCCTACCAAACATAAGCTCGTAGGGGGAAGTTCCCAACGAGGCCTGAATTCTCTCTCTACAGGCATAGAGGGCGAAGGGAAGCATCGTGTCCCATTCAGCCATCTTTCCTTCCAACCCCCTCCTTAACAAGCTCTTTAGGGTTTGATTGGTCCTCTCAACCAACCCGTTCGTCTGGGGATGATAAGCCGCCGTTCTAATGTGCTTGATGCCGAAGGCATCCCACACTTGAGCCAAGTACCGTGACATGAAATTGGTGCCACGATCGGACAACACTTCCTTGGGGAATCCGACTTCGCAAAACAATTTTATTAACTCGGCTGCTACTGTGCGAGCCGAAATATTACGAAGGGGAACCGCCCAGGGGAACCTGGTGGCGTGATCCACCATCACCAAAAGGTATTGAAATCCTCGTGGCGTCTTTATCAGGGGACCCACTATGTCAATAGCTATTCGGTGCATGGGAACCGGCACCACTGGTATGGGAATCAGGGGAACCTCCACAGGCCTAATAGCAGTGACCTTCTGGCAGGCCGGACAGGCTTCACAGAACTTGGTCACTTCTTTATAAACTCCGGGCCAATAAAATCGGGTCAATACCTGATCTAAGGTACCCTGAATGCCTTTATGAGCACCTACCGGATGGTCATGGGCTAATCTTAGGACCAAAGTCCTAAAGGTATTTGGAACTACTAATTGCCTCCGAGCATCCCCTGTAAAGGGATCTCGGCTTTCCCTATACAGAACGCCTTGATCTATCTGGAATCTGGGCAACTGTTCCCGGCCCTCTCTAGCAAATTTGAAGGCATATATTAGAGCAGGATCTGCCTCCTGTTCTTTGCTAAAAGAGGGAAATTTTTCCATTAGTTCCTGCGGAACCCAAGGTAAATCTATACCTGCCCGAATCTCATCTCTGTTTTGAGAGCGTATTTGCCTCTCATGGCGCTTCTCTCCCTTTGATTTCCTCACTTTCTTCTGAGGAATGTTTAGCAAATCCTCATGAGAGGGTAGAACCTCTGCCTCCCCCTCTGCGGATTCTTTCTCTAGGACCTGTTGAGCTTGGGACTGGGCTCGTGTAGATACTAAGCCTTCCTTAACCCCTAACCCTTGCTGAAAATGGGGCCAGTCTCTTCCAAGTACTACCTCCTGGGGTAGTCTGGGAACAATGGCGACCGGGACCTTTCTTTCTACGCCCAAACCTTTTATACGGACAGGGTAAACAGGGTAGGTGCTTGTTGTTCCATGAACGCACCTAATGTTCACACTGCCCGTGGGTGTCTGAGGTGTGTCTAAACTTGTGGCAGTTATCCTCCTCCATAACCTTTTGGAGAGCATCGATTGGTCCGAACCGGAATCCAATAGTGCTTTAACTGGTATGCCCTGTACTATCACCTCCAGTAAAAAGCCTTCCCTTTTCTTACTAGGGTCACTCAACACTAGGGCTGTTTTCATTTTGCGCTCACGCATCAAATGTTGTTCACTTCCACACCGATAACACGCACGCTTCTCACGCACCCTTCTATTGGTGGGAACACCAACATTCTGTATATTCTTGCCAGTCACCTCCCACCTAGCCATAGACGTTTTTGTATAGGCTGAAGCCCTATCATTAGCTATCACCTCAGCTTCCAAAAATCGTTCTGACATAGCTATGGCTTCTCCGGTGTTTTTACAACCTTGTAGCAACAAGAATTCTTGTAACCTTTCGGGTACTGCTGCAAAATACTGTTCCAGAACGAGCTCATCTATCAGTGTTTCCACCGACTTATGTTCTGGTTCTAGCCATTTTAACACTAACATTTTTAGCCTATGGTATAGTGCTCGTGGTGTTTCATCTACGCGTAATTTTGCATTCCTAAGCTGGCGTCTATATACTATAGGTGTTAGACCAAACCTATCCTTAATAGCCTTCTTTACCTCAAAATAGTCATTGGCCGACTCAGCTGGAACGGTTTGGTAGGCTGCCAATGCCTCACCAGAAAGCGAGACAGCTAACCTTACCGCCCACTGTTCGGGTGGCCACCTGGCTATTCGTGCCACTTTTTCAAATGCATCAAAATACGTGTCTACATTTTCACCATCCCTTAATTGTCCCAAACCAAAGGTCTCTCTGGACCCGAGTCCAAAGTTATGGGCTATTCCCAAAGAAAAACCTGTTTGCACTGGATCAGGCTCTGGTGGTTTCTTCTGTTCCTTCACCCAGGCCTCCATGAGCTCTATCAGCGGTTTCTGCTGGGCTTGCGTCTGACTCGCTGCATGCGCTAGAAGTTCCAAAGATAAGTCCCTTTGCTTCTTGAGCTCTGCTGCCGCCCATGCAAGGATATCTTGGCTTTCCATCTTCGTCTCTGTTTCCTGTAGAAAAACAAACACACAACACCCAAGTGCGATTCCTAACACAAGATATGCGTTCCTCTCTACCTGCTGCTATTGCCCCCACCCAGTACCAGTATCCTTTAACTCTCTCTAGTTATACACGGGTTACCTGGTACTAGTGGTGCATCTCGCTCAGCAACAGCGTAGGACCTCGACAGGTCTCTGGACCCTCCGGCTCTGCAGGACTCTGGACTCCTAGTCTCAGGTGCTTGCAACTCTCCGGTGTCCTTCCGTCGACTCTGGAATCACTGTATGCGTCTCCTGGTGTGTAGTCGTACTTCCGCTGTAATCCAGTGAACTGCGTTCCTTTGTGGCGTGGCCTACTCCGCATCCAAACTTTATATCACTTTGTGGTGTGGCCTACTTCGCATCCGAACTACTACGCCACTCTGGAATCCCCTCCTGGCCAGGTAGATGACTGGCAGCAGGTGAGGTCGCCTTTTAGCCTTAAGACAAGACTCCCTGTAATGGCTGCCAGAAGGGCTGATGGGAATCGTAGTTTATCCTAAAGCAAAGGAGTTGTGATCCGAGGGTTTAGGCACAAGACAGAGAATATTTCTTTTAATGTAATCAGGGTTTCTTCATACACAGGAGGCGTGAGGCATAAAGTATGGAAAGGATTTTTAATCCACGGTATTGCTTCAAAACAACAGGAACAAATTATGCTTTGCAATATAACTTCCAACAGAAATAGGCATCACTTTGCTTGAGAAATCAAATTGGCACTTTCAGAACTTTAAACAGATAAATGCTTTCTTCTTAGACAGGAACAACTTCTCGTTGTCCAAACAAAACTTTTAAATGTTCCTTAAACATGTAACTTAGCTTTTCACTTTGTCAGCACAGTCAGCTGTTTCTTGCAGTTTGTGACGTCTTCACAAATTAACGTGCTTCCTGAGCATGGCACAGCTATAATGGCTTTTCTAGGATTCTTCACCGTCAGAGGTAAAACACATAGTACACTGACAATCCAAAATGCTATTATCCACATTCGTTGTGTCCATTTCTTCCTCTCTATCACCCTCACTTATGGCATAAGGTATCTGCACAGAGAGCTGATTATTTTCCTTCTTTATTAAATCACTTAGCCTTCTCAGTAAAGTCTGCTTCTGCAGCAACTCGTCTGTTAGCTGAGCTACGTGCTGATTAGACCAGCTGTCTCTCTTTTCCCTGGGACTCTGGCTATGCTTAAACTTAGCTTTCTCTCCTATGGGTAATTCTCTGGGGCTTTTCCTCTGTAGGCATTGGGAAGGACAGACTTGCCTTGGTTCTGAGGTATTTAGGGATTCCCTCCGTCCTGCAAACCAGTCATGCTTTTCTTCAAGTGCAGACCTTCCGTTTGCTGACAGCAGCCTTTCATTCCCAGCTGTGTCTGGCAATCTTTCATCAATCTCCTCTTCACAGCAAATAGTATTTCTCACACTCTGTCTCTCAGGCTCTGCAAACACTCTCTTACTTGCTCTGCCTCCTGGACTCCGTGTTGGCCCCTCTTCTGAACTCTTTGAACCTCGTGAACCTCGTGAACTCCGTGGACTATATATTAGGCTCTCCTCTGAACTAACTTCTGTTCTGTGAATCAGCTTTTTAAACTTTCCTTCCCTTTGAGGCACACCCTGCTCCCAGCACATGTGACTAGGGACAAGCTTCTCTCTGACGTGCTGCTGTGGGCGGGGCTTAGGGATGACTAGCTTCTGAGTCACAGACTCCTGGTTACTGGGGAAACCTTTGATACAACCTGAATTAAAGTGACAGGACCTTTTTTCCTGTGCATTTCTATAATCAGCCGTGGTTTCCTCACCACAAAAGCCTCTTGGGATATGTAGTTTCTTTTCACTGCCCAAAGAAGAGTAGTGTGACTTCAAAAAGTGGTTAAAGCAACAAGGATTTATTTCCCCTCCCGGGGCGGATTTTCAACAAGGAAATGAAGGTAACAAAACCAGATACCTCTGGCAAAAAGACAAAGTAAAGTTTCCAACATAAATAGCTTACTTCAGCAGAAACATTTGCTTCTCAGCAATCAAAACGAAACAGCTCTGTTTTCTCAGCTCTGTACTTTTTATCCCAATACCTCTGTACTTCTCTGCAAGGCAAACATTCAGTGCAGGGATAATACTTCATCAGATATTGTAATTGTACAGTCCATCAATTCTTCCGAGACACTTTCAAAACCTGGCTCTATTTCCATTAACTCCTCCGAAGAGGCAGGAAATGTTTGTACCGTTGTTTCTTGGGCTCCGCCCTTCCTCTCTGCTTTAAGCTTTGTACTATATTCTTGAATCATGTACTGCTTTAAATAGTCATTTTCATTACAGTCATTATAATCAATGCCCCAACCTTCTGGGTAAGTAGAATCACCTTGATTATAAAAACCCCAGCCTTTGGGCTTACCTCTGTGCCTGGCTGAAAATGGTTTTCTCTGGGCTTTAGACCCGGCTGTGGATTCTCCACCTACTTTGTGCAAAGAATGTTGAAACTGCCTTCCTGGCTTTCTCTCCTCTCGGTAATCCCCAGGATATTGCAGACAGCCTGGCTTGCTTCTGCCGTATCCTTTTCTTGAATAAAGCTTTGTAAAAGGTTCTCCTTTTACCTTTGAAGTTGGCTCTGGCCCTGGGCTTGGAACCTGGACTTTTCCCTGGTCCTCCTCCTGGGTTGTTAGCTGGCCTCTCACCGGAACCCTCGGCTGGCCTTGTAAGTAGACTCCCAGCTGAGCCTGTGCTGGAACTTTCTCTGGAACTCCTAACCGAGAACCTCTTCCAGCTTCCAATGGAGCTTCCCTTCCAGCCTCTTCTAATGAACCCACACTTCCTGCTTCTTTATGTATCTGCCCTTTAGGGTAGGTGCCTGACTCCTCCCCCTAGCAGGTGCTCTGAATCAGCTCTTGACTCCTGAGCTAACTGGCAGCAAGGGCGTGTTTCTTTCTCCTGTGTCTGGTTTCCTTGGTAACTACCAGCCATGTGCTTTTGTTTATACTCCAGCACTGCCTCTGATTCCTCTTTTTTGGCTCTTTCTACAGGGCTGGAGGAATCCACCATGTCACAGATCCCACCCCCCCTTAAAATATTACGGGCTGCCGGAACCTGTGACGGCCAGCACGTAATCTCCTTTAATGGGTTTCTGTAGTCTTCCCCGATAGCTAACCGCACTGTTGCTACCCTTTCTTACCAGGGTTTTAACACATTAATATGATAGACCTGGCGACGGCCCTTATTATTTTTCACGAGGTACGAAACGGGACCTACCCTTTCCACAACAGTACAGGGCCCTTTCCATCTTGACTCAAACTTGGGTCCTACTTCTGCTACCATAACTACCACTCTATCTCCTACCGCCAATTGGCGGGGTTTCGTTCCCCGGTCATAATATTTTTTCTGCCTCCTCTGGCTAGCTTGTAAATTTGCCAAAGAGATTTGAGACGTTCTTTTTAAACGACCCCTCAGGTCTATAAGGAACTGGGGTACTTCCGTCTCCTCCTTGTCTGGTTCTACCCATTGTTCTCGCAGTATATCAAGAACTCCTCTGGGGGCTCTACCAAACAGCAACTCATATGGGGACGCCCCTAGGGACGCTTGTACGCGTTCCCTACATGCATATAATACGAAGGGCAACAAAGTATCCCATTCGGACATCTGTCCATCTAGTCCCCGCCTAAGCATTTGCTTAATGGTTTGATTCATTCTCTCGACCATACCATTGGACTGAGGGTGATAGGCCGCAGTACGCACATGGTGTATGCCAAAGGCATCCCACACGGTAGCTAAATATTTAGACATGAAGTTACTCCCTTGGTCGGTGAGCATCTCCTGTGGGAAGCCAACCTCACAGAACAACTTAATAAGTTCCAGGGCTATTGTTCTGGCGGAGGTACTCCTAAGAGGTATGGCCCATGGGAATCACGTAGCCTGATCCACGATCACTAACACATATTGAAAACCCCGGGGAGTCCTAACGAGTGGCCCTATAATATCCATTGCCATCCGCCGGATCGGTGTGGATATGGCTGGTGTGGGTATCATAGGTACTGCCCTCGGCTTCGAGGCAATAACCCGTTGGCAAGTGGGACACGCTTCACAGTAGCGGGAAACTTCCTTAAAGACCCTTGGCCAGTAAAAACGGGCCAGGACCTGGTCAAGTGTCCCTTGAATTCCCTTGTGGACTCCTATTGGGTGATCATGGGCCAACCGCATAACTATGGCTTTGAAAGTGGTTGGCACCACCAGTTGCTTTCTTACCTCTCCTGTAAGAGGGTTATTACTCTCCCTATACAAAATATCTTTATCTAAAAGAAATCGGGGCAGAGTATTCCTTCCTTCTTGTGCAAACGCGAAAGCCCGTTTTAAAGCGGGATCCACTTTCTGTTCCCCTGGGAAGGAAGGGAATTTTTTTACTAATTCTGAGGGAACCCAGGGTAACCCATCCCCGGCTTCCAATCCAGCCCTCCCTTGGGCTCTGTGTTGCCTTTCCTGTTTTCTCTTCGCCTTTCCTTTTCTAACTTTCTGGGATGGGGCCCCAAAAAGGTCAGTCTATGCGGGCATTGGGCCTGTTACTTCCTCTTCACTTGCCCTTTCCAGCTCAGGGAAATCCTCCCTATCTCGGGATGGACCTGCTACTTCCTCCGCAGGGTCCTCACTATCAGGAGATGTTCTTGCCTGGGACCAGGTAGAGACATAGCCTGTCCTCTCTTCTATACCCTTCTCTATCCCCTGGCAAAATGGGGGCCAATCGTTCCCTAGAATAATATCATACAATAACTGCGGGATTATTGCCACCTTCACTTTCTTTTCCGTTCCCAACCCTTTTATTGTAAGGTCATATACGGGGTAATAGGAGGCTGTCCCGTGTACACACTGTACTCGAACTTGGCCTACTGCTTGACTCGGTGCTGATTGGGCTTGTATGGCTTCCCAGAGCCGTTGGGACACCATACTCTGGTCAGCACCAGAGTCAAGTAGCGCTTGGGCCGCTATGCCCTCTACTTGCACCGGAAGTAAAAACCCGGCTTGGTTTTTCTTTCCATTGCCAGAAACCAAGGCTGTACGTATGACACAATCCTTTTTAAAATGCCCGAAGTTCCCACACTTAAAACATTTTCCTTTAACACTGGAAAAATTCACATTTTCATATGGTGGTTTATTTCTAGGATTCTTATCCACACTACCAGCCCTTGTCGCCCCTAGAACGCCTGATTTTGAGGTCTTTGCAAACTCGGCCTCAAAATATCGTTCCGACATACTGGCTGCTTCCTCTGTTGTTTTACAATTCTGCAACATAAGAAAAGTTTTTACCTCTGCTGGCACAGCTTCCATATATTGCTCCAGAATCACATTATCCAGTATAGACTTTACAGTCTTTTGTTCTGGTTTTAGCCATTTCCAGGCTAAGCCTTTTATTCTGTAGTACAGGGCTTTAGGGGTTTCACCAGGCCTTAACTTTGCCTTCCTAAATCTGCGCCTGTAGAATAAAGGGGTTAGCCCTAACCTATCTCTCACAGCATTTTTAACTGCATTATAATCTACTGCTAAAGTAGCAGGCATAGATTTATACGCTGATAAGGCTTCGCCGGATAGGGACATCGCGAACCTTATGGCCCACTGCTCCTTAGGCAGCTTTATGGCTTCAGCAATGCGCTCGAAGGCATCAGTATAATCGTCCAAGTTATCTGTAGGAGATAATTGTCCCAGCGTGAGTGCGCCACTATTATGTAGTCCTACCCCATGGGTATACATAGGCAAGTCTCTTGCTGGCTCCTGCTGCTGCTTCACCATCTGTTCCATGAGCTCTCTGACCGGCTTCTGCTGTTCATGGATGGCAGCCATTGTCTGCTCCTGCACCCGTTGAGTCATCTCCAGCTGCTTGTCCCATTGTAGAGACATCCACCTCAGCATTTCCTGAGGATCCATCTTGGATGTCCAGGTGCCTGAAAGAACACACAAAAAAAACACCAAGTGTGGCCCAAAAAAAAAAATTTCCCCCTTTTTTTTTTTTCTTTTCAATACTGTGCACTATTTTTGTGCACTACCCCTTTCTCTGGTTTATCCCTCCACACCCGTGCCTAGCCACAATTACCTGGGCACAGTGCAGAGTCAGGCACTGAGAAAGGTAGCTCCACAACCTGACCGATTGTCAGCCGACTACTGGATCCTTCTGCTCCTGGATGTCAGCTCCCTGTTGCTGGAACCTTGTCCTTCACGTGTTCTTCAATCCAGGTGAAAAAATCCGTACTACTACGCCATTTGTGACCCCGCTTCTGTAGTGCCCCCCAGCAAGAGCAGGTAGGGTTTAAGCAGGTTGTTTTCTTCCTGAACAGCTACTCTACAAGTTCCTAAAGCAAAGCCTCTTGGGATATGTAGTTTATTTTCACTGCCCAAAGAAGAGTAGTGTGACTTCAAAAAGTGGTTAAAGCAACAAGGATTTATTTCCCCTCCCGGGGCAGATTTTCAACAAGGAAATGAAGGTAACAAAACCAGATACCTCTGGCAAAAAGACAAAGTAAAGTTTCCATCATAAATAGCTTACTTCAGCAAAAACATTTGCTTCTCAGCAATCAAAACGAAACAGCTCTGTTTTCTCAGCTCTATACTTTTTATCCCTATACCTCTGTACTTCTCTGCAAGGCAAACATTCAGCGCAGGGATAATACTTCATCAGATATTGTAATTGTACAGTCCATCAATTCTTCCGAGACACTTTCAAAACCTGGCTCTATTTCCATTAACTCCTCCGAAGAGGCAGGAAATGTTTGTACCGTTGTTTCTTGGGCTCCGCCCTTCCTCTCTGCTTTAAGCTTTGTACTATATTCTTGAATCATGTACTGCTTTAAATAGTCATTTTCATTACAGTCATTATAATCAATGCCCCAACCTTCTGGGTAAGTAGAATCACCTTGATTATAAAAACCCCAGCCTTTGGGCTTACCTCTGTGCCTGGCTGAAAATGGTTTTCTCTGGGCTTTAGACCCGGCTGTGGATTCTCCACCTACTTTGTGCAAAGAATGTTGAAACTGCCTTCCTGGCTTTCTCTCCTCTCGGTAATCCCCAGGATATTGCAGACAGCCTGGCTTGCTTCTGCCGTATCCTTTTCTTGAATAAAGCTTTGTAAAAGGTTCTCCTTTTACCTTTGAAGTTGGCTCTGGCCCTGGGCTTGGAACCTGGACTTTTCCCTGGTCCTCCTCCTGGGTTGTTAGCTGGCCTCTCACCGGAACCCTCGGCTGGCCTTGTAAGTAGACTCCCAGCTGAGCCTGTGCTGGAACTTTCTCTGGAACTCCTAACCGAGAACCTCTTCCAGCTTCCAATGGAGCTTCCCTTCCAGCCTCTTCTAATGAACCCACACTTCCTGCTTCTTTATGTATCTGCCCTTTAGGGTAGTGCCTGACTCCTCCCCCTAGCAGGTGCTCTGAATCAGCTCTTGACTCCTGAGCTAACTGGCAGCAAGGGCGTGTTTCTTTCTCCTGTGTCTGGTTTCCTTGGTAACTACCAGCCATGTGCTTTTGTTTATACTCCAGCACTGCCTCTGATTCCTCTTTTTTGGCTCTTTCTACAGGGCTGGAGGAATCCACCATGTCACAAGGGCCAGGAGCAGGATCTCAGTAAACACCCACAAAAAGGAAAAGAAGTGACGGGGATCTTGAACGATTTTTAGAAGACTGTGTTTGTGAGGAACTAGCTAAACTAAAAGTAGAGAAAGCAATGGGGCTGGATGGGATTCATGCAAGAATACTGAAGGAACTTGGGGACATTCTAGCAGCAACATTGACTGACTTTTTCAATGCTTCTTTGGAGTCAGGAGTGGTCCCAGGGGACTGGAGAAAGGCACATATGGTCCCTTTATACAAAAGCAGAAGTATGGATGAGGTTGAAAACTACAGGCCAATTAGTCTAACCTCTGTGTTGAGTAAATTATTGGAAATGCTACTTAAAGAGAGGATAGTGAGGTTTCTGGAGTCCAATGGATTGCAGGATCTGAGGCAGCATGGGTTTACCAGAGGTAGATCTTGTCAGACAAATCTGATTGATTTCTTTGACTGGGTGACCCGGGAGTTGATCTGAGGGAGAGCCCTAGATGTGGTGTTCTTAGATTTTAGTAAAGCCTTTGACACTGTTCCACACAGATGACTTATTAATAAAATGGGCACCCTAGGAATTGATCCTAACGTGACTGACTGGGTTAGAAATTGGTTGAGTGGGAGACGACAAAGGTAAGTGGAGTTCGCTCTGAGGAGAAGGAAGTCACCAGTGGTGTGAAGCAGGAATCTGTTCTTGGTCTGATTCTTTTTAACATCTTTGTTAGTGATATTGTGGAAGGGCTGTCATGTAAGGTTTGTCTCTTTGCAGATGATAACAAAATCTGCAATAGAGTAGATGTCCAGGAAGGAGTAGATAATATGAGGAGGGATCTAGCTAAGCTTGAGGAATTGTCTAGAATTTGGCAGATGAGATGTAATGCTAAAAAAATGCAGGGTCATGCACTTGGGCTGCAAAAGTCAATGGCATGATACAGAGTAGGGGGCAAAGTACTTCTGCCCACGAAAGTACAGTAGGACCTGTGTGTGATTGTTTCTGATGATCTTAAAATGGCTAAACAGGTAGAAAAGGTGACGGCAAAAGCCAGAAAAATCTTTGGGTGCATAGGGAGAGGAATGGGGGTGGCGGTGATAGTGTCTCTGTATGGTACCTCATTTGGAGTATTGTGTGAAATTCTGGAGACTGCACCTTCAAAAGGATATAAACAGGATGGAGTCGGTGCAGAGGGTGGCTACTAAAATGGTTAGTGGTCTTCATTATAAAGCATATGAAGACAGATTTAAAGATCTTAATATTTATATGTTAGAGGAACGGGTGGATAGAGGAGATATGATAGAGACATTTAAATACCTCCGTAACATAAATGCACAAGAAGAGAGCCTCTTTTGATTGACAGCAAGTTCCACTATGAAGGGATATAGGGTGAGGATGAAAGGAGATAGACTCAGGAATAATATGCGGAAATATCTCTTTATGGAGAGAGGGTTAGATGCATGGAATAGTCTCCCAGTGGAGGTAGTAGACACAGGGACATTATCTGAATTCAAAAAAGCATGAGGCCAACACAGAAGATTTCTAAAGGAAAAAAAGGGACTATTGTTGATATGGAAGGTCAGACTAGATAGGTTATGTGGTCTTATTCTGCCGTTATGTTTCTATGAATGAAGAATAGATTGTTTATTATATTATTACTATTCTCATTTAAATATAGTGCTACCAGATGTATGTGTACATAGCCATTTACATACAGTACATATTTATAGACAATCCATACTCTTTGGAGTTTACAATCTAGTCAAGAAAGACTGACAAGACATACAACAAAAACATGAGAGGCTTGTACAGTAGTTAACATAGAAATTGACTGAGAAAAGCTAAACCAGGTAGGAAAAAGGGGGCTAAATCAAGGAAGGGGCAGGATAAACCAAGTGAAAATACAAGGAAAGAGTCCCCGGTACATAAATTTACTAGAGACATAGATAATATTCTTGGAAAAAGCGATTAGATAGAGTTTACTTGAGGATAGGAGCCACATAATTTAATTGGGCACACAAAAAAAACATCAGAAGTTTGTCACATAATGAGGACTTCTGATTTTAGGTTTTCACCAAAACACCCACTAATAAAGCATCTCTAATGCAAAAAAATGAACATAGGTGTTTATTAGATAAACACCGGAAAATCACCACTTCCCCTGATACTCTCAACCTTTCCCTGACTTGTCTGGTATCCTCCACTCAGTTTTTGTACCTTTTCTGTACCAGTGACTCCTTAGTGACACAAACATACATGACTGATTCCACCGGAAAAGGTACCCAACAATAGTACCTATGGTGCAAAAACACCAAGAAACACCAAAAAACCCTAATTAGCTGAAAAATAAACATTTAAATTTACAATTTATAAACACACCTAGGAATAGAAGGCCCTACCCATAACCAATCTATTAGAGAAAACCAAAGACTGGAAATGGTGTTGGCAATCCTCACACAGCTTCCACAGAAACCAAAGTGGGTAAGCAGAGAGCAGAGGCAGCAGTGTCCTTTTACAAGTGTCAGTTCTGAAACGGTCCCTATTCCACTTTCTTCACATTAGAAGCAAAGCACAGAACAACAGTCTCCCTTATAAGTTAGCACACAAATGTGTCTAGTAAACATTTGTTGCAAATATCCTTAAAAACAGGCCTGCAGCTGAGACTACAGAAATGGTTATCCATTATTTATGTACTATTGAAGAAGACAGGGTGGTTGTGCATTCTAAATGCATTGCTATCAGCCTAAAGAAACAGGGTGAAAAAGATTAATTCTATAGAATCAGTAACTAACATCTATCAAATGGACACCTTAGCTCCCCTATAGGCCTATATATAATCATTTTCCACTAAAGGTACGAGAGCTTCTTTTTGTTTTAAGCTGATTGGCAATCATTAAAAATAATCCGTGACTGAAAGTGCTTGCAGGCTTATTCCTCAAATGCACTGGAGCTCATACTGCTCTGCTATAGTGCTCTCAAACATCCTGTAGTTTTGATGTACAGAACAACAGAAGCAAAGAAATTGCAGTTTTAAATTGTTTTGCACCTTCGAACTGGAATATATACTGACCATAAGCTGTTGCACCTAACACGCCAATAGCGCCAAAACTATGGCACATTAGGTGCAACACCATCGTATTTATTTATTTATTTTATTTATTTAACAGTTTCTTATATACCGCCCCTTCCAGAGATCAGGGGCGGTTCACATCGAACAAAAATCAATATACTTCTGTATATTTTACATGGAACTTGTGTTAACTATGTACACGTTTAGTTACATTGAACATGTTTTGAACATTAACTAGAATAACACTATTCAAACTATGTACAGGTCATCACAACATAATTGAGTTACCGGTATTATTTACAATAGAGATATAGCCATTTGTCTGTGTAAATCTTTGTCTGTAGGGTAAGGCAGAGTAGAGTAAGTGTCTTTCTTATGTTTAATCATTTGTTCTGTCTTGAGAACTGTGAATGTATTAACTATTGGGGGTGTGGGAAGCATTTCCCCAGTAGTTAACACAGAGCACTTTCGCCTAATGTGGGCTGCATTAGTGCAGGTGTATTTAACTCCACCTAATGAGGTGGTGTTAGGTGAATCCATGCTAATGCAGTTAGCACTAGATTCAAACCGTATGCTAACTGCACTGAGCTCACCATACTCACTCCCCACTCCTAATCCACCCATTCACCACTCTAATGCGGGTTGCACAGTTAGCGCACGAATCGTCCTTAGCTGTCTAAATCATTGTTTTTGAAATTTTGGCCCCACCAACCATTTAACTTTCAGCCAGACATTGAAATGTCGGATCAAAAGCTTTGCAATTAAGTACTACTACTACTACTAATCAGTTGTATAGCACTACAAGGTATACGCAGCACTGTACGGACACATGTAAAAGAAGATCCCTCCTCATCAGAGCTTAAAATTTAGTCAAGACAGACAACAGAACAGCTAAGGACAAGGCTACATCTAGGGGAAGGGAAAGGAAACATATAGGCGACTAGGCAGATCAAGATCCAAAAGCGGCCTCAAAGAATGTAAGTTTTCAGCCTGGATTTGAAAAGGACCAGAGATGAAGCCTGACGTACTGACATAGGTAGTTTCTTAGAGGTATAACGAGCAGCAAGGTGAAAGGATCGAAGTCTTGAGTTGGCAGTAGAAGAGAAGGGCACAGATAGAAGCAATCTGCCAGAAGAGCGGAATTCTGGAGGAGGGGGTATAGGGTGAAATAAGAGAGGAAATGTAATGAGAAGCAGCAGAATAAGGGCACTTATAGGTCAGTAGAAATTTGAACTGGATACGGAAATGGATAGGGAGCCAATGAAGCGACTTGAGAAGAGGGGTTATATGAGCATATCGAGGCTGGAGGAAGATTAGCTGCGCAGCTGTGTTTTGAATAGAGACTGGAGGAAGATTAGCGGCACAGCTGAGTTTTGAACAGATTGAAGGAGAGAGAGATGATTCAGGAGGAGAGCAACAAGGAGGAAGTTGCAACAGCCTAGACAGGAGGTGACTAAAGAGTGGATAAGTGTCTTAATAGTGTGTTCAAAAGAAAGAGACAACCTTTGCTGATGTTACAGAGAAAGAAATGGCAGGTTTTAGATCAGTTGGATGTGTGTGGAGAAGGAGAGAGAGGAGTCAAAGACAACCCCAAGGTTGCAAACTGAGGAAACGGGGAATAGTATAGTGTTATCCACAGAGACTGAGAAAGAAGGAAGGGGGGAGGTGGATTTAGGGGAAAAAATAAGAAGCTTGGTATTGACCATGTTCAATTTCAACCAGTGGTGAAACATTGAGGCAGCAATGTCGGATAGGCAAACAGATATCCGGACTTGGATTTCCAGAAAGATTTCAGGTGTAGAGAGGTAGATTTGAAAGTCATCAGCATAAAGATGGTACTGAAAAGCATGGGGGGGGGGGGGGGAGATGAGTGTACTAAGGGACTGGATATAGATAGAACAGGAGTAGACCCAAGACAGACATTTGGGGTACATCAACAGAGAGTGGGATAGCAATAGAGGAGGAGCCACCAGAACAAACACTGAAAGTACGATGGGAGAGATAAGAAGAGAACCAGGATAGCACAGAGCCCTTAAAACACAAGCAAGGACAAGGTATCAAGGAGAAGGTGGTGGTTAACTATGTCAAAAGTGGCAGAAAGGCCAAGAAGGATGAGGATCGAGTAAAAGCCCTTGGATTTTGCCAGGAAAAGGTTGCTGGAGACTTTGGCAAGAGCCATTTCAGTAAAATGTATAGGACAAAAGTCAGATTGCAATAGATCCAGAAGGGCTTGAGAGGAGTGAAAGTCAACACAATGGCAGTGAACTGCATGTTCAAGTAGCTTAGAAATGAAGGAGAGGGGTCAAATGCAGGGAGAGAGGAATGAGTGAGATGAACAAACTTGAAATTTATTCAAATTCATTAAAACAGGAGAAGACTGTAAGGATTTGCAGAAGGATCTTATGAGACTTGGCATCTAAATAGCTGAAATTTAATGTGGACAAGTGCATAGTGATGCACATAGGGAAAAATATTCCCTACTACAGGTATAAAATGCTGGTTTCCCAGTTAGACGTCAGTACTCAAGAAAAAGATATTGGAGTCATTGTGGATAATGCACTGATATTTTCAGTCCAGTCTGCAGTAGTTACTAAAAATGCACAAAGGTTTTGGGGATTATTTGAAAAGGGATGGAGAACAAAACTGAGAGCATTATTAGGGTTCTGGTGTATCCGCACCTTGAGTATTGTTCTGTTTGTCCCATCTCAAAAAGGATATAGTGGATCTAGAAAAGGTTCAGAGAAGGGCAACAAAAATGAAGAGAGGCTAAACAGTGCTTTTCAGACAACTGAGAAGGAAGTTGACAGAAGCGTACAGTGTATAAGTTGGAATCTCTAAATAGGGAATAATTGTTTAACTTTTCAATGAACACAAAAACAAGAGGAAAACCTCCATGAAACTAATGACCAGCAGACCGAAAACAAATCAAAATTTTTTTCATGCAGCACATAATTGAGCTGTGAAATCAGTTGCATCAGATGTGGTCAAAGCAACCAACACAGAAACATTTAAAAGAGGTTTAGACAAGTTCTTAGAGGAAAAGTCCATGAAAAATTATTAGTCAGGTAGACTTTGGCGAGCCATTGCTAATCTGCCGGGAATTTACAACCTGGGCTGGCTGCCGTAGGAGACAGGATGCTGGGCTCAATGGACCTGGGTCTGACTCAGCATGGTCTCTTAAATAGTTTTCCTAACTTAACCAATATTCAGTGGCCCGACTCAAGCAGATAAGCCAGCTAAAATATTTAATATTCATATTGATAACCCTTCTGACCCTTAAGCATTAAAGCTCCTTTACCTTACCTCCTTATTCAACCTCCAGCTTTGCTCTACTGACCCTGTCATCAGCCTGGTCACTGCCTTGACCTTATTTTGTCCTCTAATTGTTTACCCTCTGATTTCTGTACCTCTATTCTTCACTTATCTGACCATCACCTGCTAAGCTTCACTCTTCATCATTCCCTGCCTCAATCTTGCCCAGTCTTCCCCAACCTCTTTAGAAATCTTCATGCTATCGATACATTAACTCTCTCCATTATTATCTTCTCACCTCTTTCCTCTGCTATGTCTTCTAAGTCTGTTGATGAGGCTGTAGTTTCCTATAATACTACACTCTCCTCTGCTCTGGATGCTCTTGCTTCACCCATGCCAACACCAAACAATCCACCAACAATAGGGCATTTACATACATAGCACCTTCACAGCGGAACGCCATCCCAGAGACAATAAGATGAATTAAAGATCTACAATCTTTCCATAAAGAATTAAAAACCCACTTATTTAGAGAATATTATACCAACACCAAGAATAATATCACATGATTTCCACTCACCTATCATCCTCCCCCTTCCCCCCTAACTCCTCTACTACCCCCCTCCCCTCCCCACTTTTTTACCCCTCCTAAAACTCCACTCCCTAATGGTATTAAAATTGAAACTATCAAGTTAGCCACCAATAGCAACTATTGCCCTGAATAAGAATATCATCTATGAACCCTATTATTCTGTACATACCGATGTAAATAGTTAGAAGTGGCTCCACTCAGTTCCACGATATGTAAATAGAGGATTTACTTCTTCTACATTGTTCATTGTATAAAGTTCTTGAATACTGTACCATGTAAAAGCTTCAGTTAGTCTGTTATGATGTAAACCGCTCCTGATCTCTGGAAGGAATGGTATAAAAATATGTTCAAAATTAAATATAAATGCCTTGTCCAATGAGGCGCACTGTACCTCAGTCCTGGTTGTCTTTAACCTCCAACAACAAAGCACGAGTCCATGTGCTATGTACAAACCCAGTAAAAACGTGGACAACAGAAAGAGGGATATTCTTTTTTGGTCACTTTAAGCCTATGGCCCGACACAGGCCGTGTTTCGTTGCCTTCTTCAGGGGCAGGCTAAAATATATTAAAAACAATCGTAAACTCATAAATACATAAATAAACATATTATAAATAAACATAGAAATAGTATAAATAGGGGCTAAAATATGCTAAATAAATTGAATAAATACGTATCATAACAATTATAAATAAATAATTAAAATGAATGAACACCATAAATCAGCACGAAAAATATAAAGAATAAATAAAATACATTGTTGGTTAAAAATGATAAACTACTATATAGTACTACTATTAAAAGCGACATTCTTCTATGAGTACTTATACCTTTAATGTATACTCTATAAAACTTCAGGGAAAACAAAAACCACATTGATTAATACGTATATCCAGGTATATAAAACATTTCAGAATAAACCTAATTCAAATCAATTGATATCTATTATATGCAACATAAACTTCATAAATAAAGGGCAAATTCTGCCAACAAAAAACGGAATCAGTGGAACCACGGGTGAAAAACTTCTTATATTGGCAAACACATAAAAATAAAAATAAAATTAATACCTGTAAAAATGATGTATCTCCTTCCAAACTATATCATTCAGCAACCGCCGGCAATATCAAACTATGAGACATAAGATGTCATTATTCATAAAGGAGATAAATTGTTTTTCATAAAGGAGATAAAAATTTTTGAAGGGAATAAATTTTTAACACCCTACCGTAAGAAAACCCCATTGAAAGTATATATATCACTTGCTAGAATAAACCATATGAATATTAAAGCCTTACTCTTATCCATCAATTCTCATGATGTCATATATTAATTTATAGAAAACATTTAGCTTTCTCAAACTCCAAAGTTTAAACTCTGAATGTTATAAGCGGGAATGACTCTTTGATATGAGTCCTACCTTAGTTAAATTACACATATTGATTCCTACAAACGCGGTCAAGCCCCAGACATATTTTAAATCTTACATTTATAATTCCATCATCTCCATATTCAGGTTATAAAGCGCTACCTATACATAAAACAATTCGGGAATTCCTCATTTGTCTATCCCTCATCACAACTCCAATTGTTATTCCTTTCCGAAAGGAGACTTGAAACTGTTCCTCTAACAGTAACCGAGGCATGGCGGACACAGTGCCTTACCCCCTCCCACCCACCCCCCCTTCTACCCCAAAAACTCGCAACACTCCATTCTTGGCATAACACCGGTCGCAGCTTTATTAACTTTAAAACACTTTAACAATAATTTCAAAACAAAACAATTCCGCCTCTACGACAACAGTAATGACTCACCAGCCATGTGGGTAGCAAAGTAAGGTCATCGCTGTTGCCCCCGCAGCGAGGCTACTGCAAAGATCCTACCACCCCTTCCTCCGGCTTCGCCATATGACTAGCAAAAGCCTCACTGGGGTTATCCGGGCCGGGGGTACCCCACCCCCGCCCAACTAATAGCTACGGCTCCGGACCCCGGACCTCCAGGATCCCGCCGCCCCCCCCCCCCCCCAGCTGCAACACCCCACTCCTACCACCCAACCCAACAATGGGCGGGAGGGAGGGACGTCGACCTTCTTCAGCCCTGCGCGCCCAAATGAGCAGCGCAGGCTCTCCCCCCGCTTCTTTCTCCCTCCTCCTGGCTTCACCTAATGCGATTGGCTCCCGCTGCCGCCGCTCGACCGCAGGAGCCAATCAATTTAAATAATGCTGTCAGATCCTCCCGGCATGCCTCCGGCCCCCGCAGCACGAAGGGGACGTCACCCGCCGCCGGCCCGGTTACTGCCAGCCAAACAGGTAGGTCCCCTGCGGCCTTCAAATAACCGAGGCACGGCGGACACAGTGCCTTGCCCCCTCCCACCCCCCCTTCTACACCAAAAACACGCAGCACTCCATTGTTGGCATAACACCGGTCGCAGCTTTATTAACTTTAAAACACTTTAACAATAATTTCAAAACAAAACAATTCCGCCTCTAAGACAACAGTAATGACTCACCAGCCATGTGGATAGCAAAGTAAGGTCATCGCTGTTGCCCTCGCAGTGAGGCTACTGCAAAGATCCTACCACCCCTTCCTTCGGCTTTGCCATATGACTAGCAAAAGCCTCACCGGGGTTAACCGGGCCGGGGGTACCCCACCCCCGCCCAACTTATAGCTACGGCTCTGGACCCCGGACCTCCGGGATCCCGCCACCGGTTCAGGCGATCCCAAATCCCTGAACCGCCCCTCCGAAGCTGCGACCGGTGCGCCGCCCACCGAAAATCTCCTCCACGGCCTCCTGCCAATCATTAAGAGCAAGTCTAGCCTGATCGGGGATAAATTCACCCCATCTTGGCGGTATAAACCCGCACAAGAAACGTCCACCCAAGGATGTTTAATCTGAAAACCCCCATGATCCACCACCCACCGCCCAATTTGCCGATTAATCTTGGTTAACCCACGGGACCACCGCCGCTGCTCCCAACAAGCTGGCCGTGGAATAATATCAGACAATAGTAAAAGGACATCAGGAAACATTTGTAACACATCGTCCAAATCCTTTTTTGCAGCCCGAATCAGCTGCTTTACATGTCCAAGAACCCAAGTCATTCCCCCCCAGGTGTATCAAGAGCAGCTGCGGCAGATCCCTCATATGCCCCTGATGACGCAGCAAGGGCAGGAGCTGCACCCAACGCAAGCCCCGCGCGCCCAGCCATAGAACCGCCAGCTCTGCAGGGTCCATCCCTAAATTGGGCCCCATCAGCCGCACCGCCGCTCGCCGCTCCGCCCAATGCACGAAGGAGTGGCCCATCAACTAGCATGTCCAAGGACGCCCATCTGCAACACAAAAGAACAGTTAGCAGCCCCCCCAAGCCCATCCACAGTCCCCTCACAAACGCACGTAACCCTGAAACGCGTGCGAGCACCAACGGCCGATCCGCTGAATCTCTTCTTGCAGTAAACCCTTTGCTGCCACACTGGTAGCGGCTCCAATCCAGAAGGAGTGTGGGGCAAACCCAGCGGGATCAACCCCGACCCGAAGCAACGCCATCCGCAGGACCGCAGCAAACTGAAAACGCGTCAGCGGGCTCGAATCATCATACCGAAGGAACGGACCCTCCCCCGCCGGGCGCACCCCCAAGTAGTCCCGAACCGCAGACACAGGTCAGGTCAGGGGGTCCCCTATCGCCCTCAATGAAACCCAGTGCCCACAACCCCGCTGATCTGTTTTAGAGCGGGCCAGCAATATCCGCACCTCCCTAACCCCCAGATACACATGCCTCATCTCTAACCCCTCCCCCCGCCGGCGTGAAGCCGCCACCAACTCCCCCATTCGAAAGGCACCGAAAAACGCCAAACTAAATGCCGTCCGAAACAGCCTAGTTTCATAAGGCGAAGCAGCGACACCTGGCAACTCTGCAGAAAGTCGCGCCAGCAACTCATAAGTAACTGGCCGGCGACCATCCCGCGGGGTCGGGTGGGAAAGCTCCCACCCCTGCAACAACCTCCGCATCAGAAAACCCCCACCCTGACAGGCCCAACCCACCGCCCGCGCGAAAAATGAAAATCCCGCCAGACGCGCCCGAACTGATGCTTTGGACACTCCTCTGGCCTTTGCCGTGACCACGTACTCCGCTAGCAGGTAATCGGGAGCATGCCCTCCTTGCCACCCCCGAGACACCAGAAAGTTGGCCACGTCGTCACTTCCCCGCTGATACTTCATCCATGTCGCCGGCGCTACCGACTGCCGCAACAGCGTCAGCATCTCCACCGGCCAAGCTGCCATAAGTCTTCCGGGACCTGCGCACCTTCGGCGTCCGCAGCTGGTGCCAAAATCCGGAACTGCTCCCACTTAAAACAAGAAAGAGCATCCGCAATACCGTTAGTGCTACCTGGAATATGTCGAGCCCTGACCAGTACATTCAGCCGCAAACATGCCAATACTACTGCCCTCATCAACGCTGCGACTGGCAAACAACGAGGAGTGTAATTATTTACTACACTAACCACCGCCTCGTTGTCACAAAACCAGAGCACCCTGCGATTACGCAACCGGTCTGGCCACAGCTCCAACACCACTAGGAAAGGAAACAACTCCAAAAACATGATATTCGCAGTTAAACCCGCATCCCTCCAAGCCTGCGACCACGCCGCCGCACACCAAGCTCCCCTAAAGTAAATACCCAGCCCACCCCCTCCCGCCGCATCCGTGAAAAGCTGCAAATCCTCCGTAGAAACCGCTTCCGCCATGAACACAGATGTGCCATTGAAATCCTGTAAGAACGTGTCCCACACCCCCAAATCTGCCCGCATACTCCGCGACATTCGGATCCGATGATGAGGCTTGACCACCCCCAATAAAGCTGCCGCCAAGTGCCGCAGGAACACCCTACCCATGAGAATAACCCTGCAAGCAAAATTCAAAGAGCCAATTAAAGCCTGCAGCTCTCTCAAAGTAATCTTGCGCGAGTTCAGCGCGGTGGACACAAGCAACTGCAAATGAACTACCTTCTCGCCAGGCAACCGCGCGACAATCACCGCAGAATCCAACTGTATACCTATAAAGGTAACGCTCATCGCCGGACCCTCCATCTTCTTGCTTGCTAACGGCACCCCCCACTCCTGCGCCAGAGACAAAAATCCATCCAACAACGCCTGACATTGCAGCGTCTGTGCCTCACCCACAAATAGAAAGTCGTCCAAATAGTGCACGACATTCGCACAAGCCACCCTTTGCGTCAACGCCCAATGCAAGAAGGTGCTGAACATCTCAAAGTAGGCACAAGAAATCGAGCAACCCATCAGCATACATTTGTCAAAATACCAGCCTCCGTCAAAACGAAATCCCAACAGCGGAAAGGACGACGAGTGCACCGGCAGCAACCGAAATGCCGATTCAATGTCTACTTTGGCCATCAGTCTCCCTGCTCCACAACGCCGCAACAAATCCACTGCCGTATCAAAGGAAGCATAACGCACCGTACACCATTGCTGCGGAATGTGATCATTGACCGACAATCCAACCGGGAAGGATAGGTTGTGAATTAGCCTGTACTTCCCCGGCTCCTTCTTCGGAACGATACCCAAAGGAGACACTACAAAGTTCTCAAATGGCGGACCGGGGAATGGGCCAGCCGCCCTACCCAAATCCCGCTCACCGGAATAGGAAAACCATCCCTAAACCCACCCTCTAGCACCTCCTGAGCACGCCTATGCGGATACAACCGGAGCCAAGGCTGCAAAGCATCCAGCCGAATCGGCGTAGGAGCTCGCCCCCGCACCTCCACACTATTTGGAACCCGAAACGGTAGGGGCGGGGGGGACCCGCTTCGTACACTTAAGGGCAGAATGCCCCCCACCGCAGACGGAACAGGCATGCCGGAACTTGCAGTCAGCAAAAGGACAAGACGACTTATTGAATCGCCAGCACAGGTCCCCGACGCCTTCTCCTCCCAATTTTTGCCCCCCAAGCGCCCCTTCCCGAAAGGAACACCCCCTTCCCAGTGTACCTGTCCCAACCCCTTTCGCACTCCCGTGTCCACTCCCCCCCCCCCAACTCCCCCAGTCCTAGCAGCCATTTGGGTCAACCACAAACTAATGTCCTGCGTCCCCCAAGACAACAATTTGTTCTCTTCCATCTTATCCCGAAACCTTTCGTCATAGTTGAGCCAGGCCCAACCATCATGTGTCTGCGCCGTTTCCAAGATCGAATCCGCATACGCTAGAAGCATTCCGTATTGCTCCGGAAAATGATGACCCCATACACTGGCTAGCCTCAGGAATGCTTGAGTCCAATTCACGACATTACGGGAAGCTCTCTTGACCCGGCCCGCCTTCTCGTCCTCCTTCCTTTTTTTGCGACTCTCGCTCGACCTCCGTCTCCCTTCCAACAACCGAAAGATGTCAATGTATTTTCGCTTCCGAATCTTCCGGCGCAACGCCCGCGGCACTCCCTCCCACAACTCCGAAAAGGATGCCAATGTCGGAACATACCCACTCCCCTCGACCCCAGTGGCTCTGTCCCCCACTACCTGCCCCTCATCATCTGCTGAAGAAGTGTCCGACGACGACTCACTGGACGAGGAGGACGAAGTGTCTCCCCTACGATGTCGCCGACAAGTATGCCTCCGCTTCTTCTGCGCCTTACCCCCCCCCCCCCCGCCCACAGCCAGCCCCCTGCTCTGCTCCCCAAACCCCACATCCCCGGTAGTCAACTCACCAGCACGATCCGCCACAGCACTGGCCGCATTGGTCCCCTCTTGTTGATCTGTTCGCGCAGGCCCCTGCTCCATCCGCACTCCTGCCGTACGCTCACTGCTCTCTGCCATTCGTATAGGTGGCCCGTCCAACTCAGTCGCCGCTCCACTTGGACTTCCCACGCCATATCCGCCAGGCCACTGCCAAGTTGCCGCCACCTGAGAAGGAATGAAAGGAAACACAGAGGGGGGGGGGCCACCCCAGCCCATGAGGGCTGCCATGCCCCCAGCCAGTCTGCCCTGGAGGTACCCTGCCCCCCACCCCTCCAGTAATCCCAAGCCGCGGATCCACTCGCCTGACACAAACTTCCGGGACCGCCCACCTCCAAGCCACCCGCCTGGTTACACAACCCCGCAGGGACGCCCCCCACCGCTCTCCCAGCCTCGCCACCCCAACCCAACCCAGCACCAAGCCCCTGCTCGGTTCCCCCTGTGCGCGCAGCAACTGACACAACCCCATCTGAAGTAAGGCCCGATCCCCCACGGGACCCACCAACAGCTAATCCCTGTCCAGGACCCGGGGGATGAGTAGCCCCGCCTTGTCCCCTGCCCCCTGAGGTAGCCCTCGTCCTCACCCCTCTCCTTCCCCGAGGTCCACCTGCCAGAGGGACACCCCCCGCAGGAGCTATAGGAACCCCCTCCCCTCTCCCCCTCCTCCCCCCACCCCACCACGCAAGGCTCCACTCTCTCTACGAGGAGCACTGGCAGAGCACTGCCTGGAACCCCCCCTCTTACCCCTTCCCATGCCCCTGTTAGTGTTAGCCGGCATCACTACCTCCCCCCCGCACAGAGGCTTACCGCGCTCTCCACGAGTTCAGCCGCCAAATCACCTCAGCCGTTCAAGCACCGCAAACGGTACCCTACCGCTCCGCACACAGCCCATACTAACCGGACCGATAAAACCGCGCTGGACCGCTACCTGCAACAAATACAGAAAATAAGGCAGGAACAATAAAACGCCGCGCTCGCCAGACGACGTCGACCTTCTTCAGCCCTGCGCGCCCGAATGAGCAGCGCAGGCTCTCCACCCCCGCTTCTTTCTCCCTCCTCCTGGCTTCACCTAATGCGATTGGCTCCCGCTGCCGCCGCTCGACCGCGGGAGCCAATCGATTTAAATAATGCTGTCAGATCCTCCTGGCATGCCTCGGGCCCCCGCGGCACGAAGGGGATGTCACCCGCTGCTGGCCTGGTTACTGCCAGCCGAACAGGTAGGTCCCCTGCGGCCTTCAAATACTCTAAGTCAGATCCGAGTAATCTATACAATCCGGGCATAAACATAATAAATATATTTGTAAAACAAAAATTAAAATTAACTTACATTTCTAATAGATCGTTGACCCGACTCTGCAGATCTGCAGAGTTCTGTCGGCTCTACCAATTGTAAAACGCCGGCGTCTGCGCACTAGCTTAAAAACTTCCCGCGAAGATGCAAATGTAATGACGTGTGACTAACCATTTAACTATGTAGATGGTGTGGTAAGGAGAGTGTAGCACAGCCCTGGGAAATAGAGGAAAAAGGAACTTTTGCTTCTTTAAGGGGGATGGGCTCACCTAAACACATGTGCAAAAGTAAAAGCAGTGAAAGAAACCACGCTTGCAGAGCTAGGCTGAAGCCACACCCAGACTCCATGGCAACCCTAAGTAAGAATAAGGGACACCTATGGCGGGCGCGCCTCCACCAGGCAGTCGCCTAGTGAAGACGGGCTCCCATCTTGTATCTTTTAGCTTTAAACGTGTAGTTGTGTATAAAAGCAACCCAAGTGGTTTTAAAGCAACACAGGAATTTTTATTGATTTTTAACTTGGTGCAGTTTAGTAACAGTCCTTGTAGAAGATTCCAAACTCAGCAACAGAAAACAAGGATATTTTCTCCCAAATAAAGTTCTTTACAAACAGTGTGTTTCAGTGGTATTATTTACAAGTAAATGTCTTTACTTCTTTCATTAGGAAATTTCTCATCTCAGAAACAACAGCTTTATTTGCAGTTAAAGCCCACAACGGAACTCAGTAATTCTGTCGGCTCCCTTTAGCTGCTTCAGTTTAAAACACTTCTCAGCTGGTCAGCACAGAACTCAATTGCATCATCTACTTCTCTTCAACAGACAGAGCTTTGCAAGTTTTAGACTAAGAGATTTCCTTTCTCTCTTTTCAAAGCTTTCAGCTATCATGAACCTGAGAACTGCTTCCTGAGATTCTTCCTAGTATTTTACTTCTTTCAATCAGCAGTAACACATAGAGCACATTCCATTTCAGAGCAAGTGGAATCAGGGTCATCTTCCTTATAATCCACCTCCATTTCTTCCTCTGCACTGCCTGATTGTGGAACTTGAATACGTTCAGGTACTTTAAGGTTTATATGCTTTAACAGCTTAAACAGTTTCTCCCATTGAACTGCCTTTCTTTCTCTTGGTAAAACATTAACAGGCTTTGTTTGCTTGGCTTTATCTACAAAACCCTTCTTCCTGTTCTGCGTGCTAGCAGGTATAACTATCTCCTCAGTATCTGAGTCAGAGTTATAAGCATTAACTCTTTCCAACTTTCCTCTCCTACCTTGGAGCTTAACTGTGGGAGTTTCACAGCTGTGACATCTGTTGGAGGTAGCGACCTCTGAGTCAGAGCTGCTCAGGGAATCACTGCAGGATTTTCTTCCAGCTTTCCTGGGCTTTCTCAGCCTGAAGATTTGTCTTTCTTCAGAAGAAGCTGAGCCTTCCTGTTCTAGCTTTCTTACAGCCAGCCTTTTGCCCTTCTCTCTCCTAGAAGGAAAGGCCTGTCCTCTGGCCTTTCCCCTGCTGCTGCTTCTCAAGCTGTTCCCGTGGCTTCCAACATCTCCAAGGCTTCTAACAGTTCTACCGAGTCTATCACTTTCTGTTTGCTTAACCTTAAATGCTGGGCAGTGTGCTTCCCCCTCTGGCTCCACCCACAGGTGTCCCTTATCCTTACTTAGGGTTGCCATGGAGTCTGGGTGTGGCTTCAGCCTAGCTCTGCAAGCGTGGTTTCTTTCACTGCTTTTACTTTTGCACATGTGTTTAGGTGAGCCCATCCCCCTTAAAGAAGCAAAAGTTCCTTTTTCCTCTATTTCCCAGGGCTGTGCTACACTCTCCTTACCACAATGGTGAAGGGCACAAAGGGAAAACATTATTTCTGAAACTGGCAAACGATAATAAATACTCATTTTATAAAAAATTAGCTTACATCTCTAATGAATCAACCCTGCTGATCTGCAAAGCTCTGTCAGCTATACAAATTTTAAGATTCCGCCGTCTGCCCGCAAACTTAAAAACTTCCCGCGAAATTGCAAATATTATGACATATGGTGAAAAATGTAATTTCTTAACCTGGCAAGTATTAAAATGCTCAAATATTTAAAAAATAAAAATAAAAAATCTTCATTTGGAAACACCAATGTGACTTATATGAGTCATAAATTCCATGCGCAATGACAATATTTTTCTTATACATCTCATAAACGAGAAAAGAACCAAAAGATATGCAATCATAAAACATTTTTAAGCCAGTTCGTATTTCAACCTATATTAAATAACCTGTCATATAATAGTGTATCTAAGGTTATATGTTATTTAATATTCTGAAGCATATCGCGATCTAAGTCTACTTAACTATATAAAAAATGTGAATAAATGAAACTAAATCAAAGAAAAACGGATAGATCACTGTCCATATTCAATCCATTAGGATGCAAACTGTCAAGCGCAAAAATGTATCGTTCTTCCAGCCGCCGAATCGTCCTTGCAACGTCCCCTCCTCTCCAATTTATTTTAACTTTCTTGATAACGAAAAATTTTAGATCAGAAATCTTATGTGTGAATTCCTGCCAGTGATGAACTAGAGGTTTATCACTTGCCCCTCTCTTGATGCAACTTCTATGCTCTATGATTCTATTACGAACCGGGCGAGTGGTAATGCCCACGTACAATTTTTTACATGGGCATTGTATCACATAAATGGCATTGATAGTACAACAATTAGAGAAGTCATCTAAATGAAATATGTGTCCTTTTGTGGGATGAGTATATTGTTTTTTAACCGTAAGGGCATGAGTGCACACTGAACATGAACCACATTGGAAATGACCTTTGTGTTTAGACAGAAATTTCCTCTCAGTAAATGCAGATGGAACAAGCATATTTTTTAGATTTACATTACGTTTATGGGCAATTGTAACTTTCAAATTCTGAAAAACTGGGATAGTTTGGATCAAGTGCCAATGTTTTCTTATTATTTTGGCTATTCGATGTGATTGATAGGAGTATAAGAGAGGACACACCAGACCAACATCATTGGCTTTATTATATGCCTTTTTAATATCTTGTGATGGATAATGTCTTAATTCAAATCTATCGCTCATCATCATTGTCTGCTCTTTAAAATCCTGATCTAATGTACATATTCTACATATTCTTAAGAATTGTCCAACTGGTAAATTATGCTTTAGAGAAGAATTATGGAAGCTGTTGTAATGAAGTAACCGATTCCTATCTGTAGGTTTCCTATAGAGTGTAGTAATGAATTCGCTATCAGTCTTTTTAATGAGTAGATCTAAATACGCAAACTGAATTGTTTTACAAATATATTTATTATGTTTATGCCCAGATCGTATAGATTACTCAGGTCTGACTTAGAGTACTGTTAGAGGAACGGTTTAAAGTCTCCTTTCGGAAAGGAATAACAATTGGAGTTGTGATGAGGGATAGACAAATGAGGAATTCCCGAATTGTTTTATGTATAGGTAGCGCTTTATAACCTGAATATGGAGATGATGGAATTATAAATGTAAGATTTAAAATATGTCTGGGGCTTGACCGTGCTTGCAGGAATCAATATGTGTAATTTAACTAAGGTAGGACTCATATCAAAGAGTCATTCCCGCTTATAACATTCAGAGTTTAAACTTGGAGGTTTGAGAAAGCTAAATGTTTTCTATAAATTAATATATGACATCATGAGAATTGATGGATAAGAGTAAGGCTTTAATATTCATATGGTTTATTCTACTGTGTATACCATGGACTGCCTGAAGAACAAACCAGTCTGTACTAGAGGAGATCAAACCTAAGCTTTCTTTAGAAGCTCAGATGACAAGACTTCGACTTTCATACTTTGGACACATCATGCGAAGAGAGAGATCATTAGAGAAAGACATCATGCTTAGCAAGACAGAAGGTCAACGCAAAAGAGGAAGGCCAGCAATGAGATGGATCGATACAATAACAGCAGCTACGGGTACCAGTCTGTCAACAATAAGCCGCCTGACTGTAGACCGAACACAATTTAGGATAGCTATCCAGAGGGTCGCCATGAGTCGACTCCGACTCAACGGCACAACATTCTAGTAAGTGATATATATACTTTCAATGGGGTTTTCTTACGGTAGGATGTTAAAAATTTATTCCCTTCAAAAATTTTTATCTCCTTTATGAAAAACAATTTATCTCCTTTATGAATAATGACATCTTATGTCTCATAGTTTGATATTGCCGGCGGTTGCTGAATGATATAGTTTGGAAGGAGATACATCATTTTTACAGGTATTAATTTTATTTTTATTTTTATGTGTTTGCCAATATAAGAAGTTTTTCACCCGTGGTTCCACTGATTCCATTTTTTGTTGGCAGAATTTGCCCTTTATTTATGAAGTTTATGTTGCATATAATAGATATCAATTGATTTGAATTAGGTTTATTCTGAAATGTTTTATACACCTGGATATATGTATTAATCAATGTGGTTTTTGTTTTGAAATTTTGTAGCGTATACATTAAAGGTATAAGTACTCATAGAAGAATGTCATTTTTAATAGTAGTCCTATATAGTAGTTTATCATTTTTAACCAACAATGTATTTTATTTATTCTTTATATTTTTTGTGCTGATTTGTGGTGTTCATTCATTTTAATTATTTATTTATAATTGTTATGATATGTATTTATTCAATTTATTTATCATAATTTAGCCCCTATTTATAATATTTCTATGTTTATAATATTTCTATGTTTATTTATGTATTTATGAGTTTGTGATTGTTTTTAATATATTTTAGCCTGCCCCTGAAGAAGGCAACGAAACACGGCCTGTGTCGGGCCATAGGCTTAAAGTGACCAATAAAGAATATCCCTCTTTCTGCTGTCCACGTTTTTACTGCTTTTTTTCCTGGTTGTCTTTAACTACCGATTATGCTCCTGTGCCCACTCAGCTGAGCACATTTGGCTCAAATCCCCCCCCCCCCTCCCTTGCTGACTTTCTTCACTTCAAATTCATGCTTGCTTCTTTCCAGTCAGCCATAGCACTCGCCAAACAAAACTACTTTGTCCATCTAACTCTCTTGCCTCTGACCCTCATCGTTTCTTTACAACTCTCAACCATCTCACCAAGGCGCCTCTGCCTCTGACCCCTCCTTCCCTTTATGCCAACACCCTTGTCAACTACTTCCAGAGGATTATATTCCAATTCCCCATGATATCAGCTTCATTCTCTCTTCCTCCTCTTCACTCCCAACTCTTCCCCTCAACCTCTGCTATCCTTTCTTCCTTTTCTAAGATTTTTGAAAAGGAAACTATTCATCTTCTTTCCTCCTCTAAACTGATTACCTGCTCCTCTGATCTTATCCCCACCCATCTCCTTAACTCCATTTCTTCCATTGTCATCCCCTCCATCTCTCATATTCTCAACCTATCACTCTCCATTGCAACTGTCCCAGCAGTCTTCAAGCATGCCATTATTACTTCTCTCCCCAAAAAAACTTCACTTGACCCTACTTGTCCTTCTAATTATTGACCTATCTCCCTCCTCCTCTTCATTTCTAAACATTTTGAACGTGTGGTTCACTGCTGCTGCCTTAACCTTCTCACCTCTCAAGCCCTTCTGGATCCTCTGCATCTGGCTTTTATCCATTGCATTCTACTGAAACTGCTCTTGCCAAAGTCTCCAGTTCCTGGCTAAATCCAAGAGCCTTTACTCAATCCTCATTCTTCTTGACCTCTGCTGCTTTTGGTACTGTTGACCACCACCTTCTCCTCGACACCTTATCCTCACTTGATTTGAAGGGTTCTGTGCTAGACTGGTTCTCTTCTTATCTCTTCCATCATTCTTTCAGTGTTTGTTCTGGTAGATCCTCCTCTACTGATATCTCAGTTGGTAGTCTGTTCTGGGCCCACTCCTGTTCTCTCTCTATACCCAGTCCCTTGATACACTCATCTCCTCCTGTGGTTTTCAGTACCACTTTTACACTGATGACTCTCACATCTATCTCTCTACACCTAATATCTCTCCGGCACTCTAGGCCCAAAACTCTGCCTGCCTATCTGACATTGCTGCCTGGATATCTCACCATTTGAAATTGTGCATGGCCAAAACTGAGCTTATTATTTTCTCCCTAGACCAATCTTCCCCCTTTCTCCTTTCTCTATGTCTATGGACAGCACTCTTCTATTCCCTGTTTCCTCAGCACACAACCTTGGGATCATCTTTGACTCTTCCCTCTCCTTCTCCACACACATCCAACTGGTAGCTAACATCTGTCATTTATTTCTCTATAATATCAGCAAAATTCGCCCTTTCCTTTCTGAACACACTAAGACATTTATCTACTTTTTAGTCATCTCCCATTTAGACTATTGCAACCTCCTCCTTGCTGATCTCCCTCTGAATAATCTCTCCCTCTTCAATCTGTTCAAAACTCAGCTGCATGGCTAATCTTCCGCCAGTCCTGATATGCTCATATAACCTCTCTTCTGAAGTCACTTCATTGGCTTCCCTTCTGTTTCCATATCTAGTTCAAACTTCTTCTTCTGACCTATAATGTAAATGCATTCTTTCTGCTGCTCCTCACTACCTTTCCTCTCTCATTTCCCCCTACCCCCCTCCTCATGATCTCCGCTCTTCTAATGGATTACTTCTATCTGTCCCCTTTTCTTCCACTGCCAACTCCAATCCTTTCACCTTACTGCTCCTTGTGCCTAGAACAAACTACCTGAGTCAGTACATTGGGCTTCATCTCTGTTAAAGCTCACCGCTTTGAGGCTGCTTTTGGAATATGATCCGCTTAGTCGCCTATGTGTCTCCTTACCCTTCTCTAGTTGTATCCTTCTCCTCAGCTGTTGTATTGACTTAGTAGATTGTAAGCTCTGCTGAGCAGGGACTATCTTTTATATGTATCTGTACAGCGCTGCATACACCTCATAGCGCTATATAAATTTTCAATAGTAGTAGGAGTAAAAATCCACTAAAAGATAAAAAGATAAAACATCCAGAGATCCTTAAGTGAAGAGGAGACCACTGAAGTTTGGCCCCATAATACATATAGGAGGTCTTTTACTAATGGGCACTAAGGTGTTGCTCCTAACATGCCAATAGCACCAAACCCATGGTGCATTAGTTTGTAACACGAACACGTTCACTGTTGGGGGTATAGAAAGCATTGCCCCAGCAGTTAATGTGGAGACACATCACCTAGCATGTGCTGCATTACTACAGGGGTACCTAACACTATCTACTGAGGCATCACAAGTATAAATCAGTCAGCCAGTGCGCTGTGATTCTCAGTCTAGAAGGACTACCAAAAGGGACTGCTACAGCTGGAAAAAGATCTGTACTTATAAGTATTTATCTTCTGGAATATACTCTAAATCTTGGGGGAAAAGGGAGTTCTTTGGTTTAAAGCTGATAAATCTGTGTATTTTAGAATTCAGTGTTTTTGCTGACTCAGTCAGGTTTTAGTACCATCAGAGAGCTTTTAATTTAAATCAAATCAGATTATAGTTTAGCATACAAGTAGAATAAATAGTCTCTGAGTAGAAATAAATAAATTTATTTCTAGTGACCTTTACGAAGAGGCCTTCCAGTTAGAAAGCAAAAGATCTGTGAAATTGTTTTAAATAGGTGTTAAAGTCAAATGATAGATCAAAGGAGCAATTTGAAAGGCCCCCCTATCAAACCAAGGGCTGTGTGAATCAATCCAGGAAATTGATAAGACATTACCATAGAAGCACATGCCGGGGCACTGTGTAACAAGCCAATTTTTATTGTCTTCTTTTCCTCCCATCCACCTTGACTCCCACCCACCCCAGGGGATAATCTTAGCTTTATAGACTCTTAAACATATTAAAGGGGAGGAGGTGCCCATATTCACTTTCAGATACTGCAGAAATATTAGCCTAAATAAATTAAGAACCTAAGATTAATTAGTCTTGAGGTGAACAAAGTCTATTAAATATATTAGGTGTCTTGAGGTGAACAAAGTCTATTAAATATATTAGGTAAAGTTGTTTCAGTATAAGCATCTCCAACAAATTTAAGTAAGTAAAAAACTTAAAAACCTAAACAAAACCTTAAAACTAAGATGCAGACAGCAGTCCAGCAGTGAGATGGGGGTTTCCAGTATTTTGCATTGAGAGTCACATGTATTATTTTCTCCCAGTTGGTGAGGTGCCTTACTGGTGCATTAGGTGCAAGGAGCTCTTTGCTCTCAGGGTATGAGTCGGATCTCTGGAGGCTAGACTAGCACACTTGAAGGACATAAGGAAGACAGGTATATAGACAAGACCTACAGGGGCGTAGTACTTAAGTCCCACCCCCAGTCTTGGCAGCCTTCCTGTTACCATGGAGGAGAGTGGTCACATGACAGGAGAGCATCACCCTGGTGTGGCAGGAAGTGATCCTGTAGCTAGGACCTGTCCTCCAGTTCCCTCTTATACTGAGGAGGTTTCTCGAGGGCCATGTTTCCATGAGGGAAGGGTTAGGACAGCCGTTATACTTGGTGATTCAATCATTAGGCATGTAGATAGCTGGGTGGCTATGGACATGAGGATAGCCTGGTAACATGCCTGCCTGGTGCAAAGGTAGCAGACCTCATACACCACCTAGACAAGGTTTTAGATAGTGCTGGGGAGGAGTCTGCTTTCTTGGTACATGTTGATACCAATGACATAGGAAAGTGTTGGAGGGAGGTTCTGGAGGCCAAATTTAGGCTTTTAGGTGGGAAGTTGAAATCCAGAACTTCCAATGTAGCATTCTCAGGAATGCTTCCAGTTCCATATGTGAGGACCCAAAAGGCAGGCAGAGCTCCAGAGTCTCAATGCGTGGATGAGACAATGGTGCAAGGAAGAGGGTTTTGGATTTGTTAAGAACTGGGAAACATTCTGGGGAAAGGAAGGGCTTTTCCGAAGTGATGGGCTTCACCTTAATTGGGATGCCAGCAGCCTGATTCCATCCCAGTTAAGGTGGAGCCCATCCCTTTGGAAAGGCCCTTCCTTTCTCTTTTAAAAAGGAGATAGAGCAGCTTTTAAACTAGATAATGGGAAAAGCCGACAGTCGCCCAAAAGTGCATGGTTCGGAAGGATATATCCTTGAAGGATACTAGCAAAAGATTGGAGTAAGGGCATATTGACAGATTCCAGTAAAGACAGACGTAACCCAAATGCCCTTAAGTACAGAGTAGACAGAGCTTAAAGATTGCAAATTACCCCTGTCTACTGATATCCAGATTAATATGAATAAAATACAAACTCTAAAATGCTTGTATGCAAATGCTAGAAGTCTAAAAAATAAGATGGGAGAGTTAGAATATATAGCACTAAACGAGAGCTTAGATATGGTTGGAATCTCAGAGACCTGGTTGAAGGAGAGGGCAACCAAAGGGACACTGTGATACCTGGTACAAATTATATCGCAATGATAGAGTAGATCAAATTGGCGGAGGAGTTGCACTCTTATGTTAGAGAGTGCATTGAGTCACACAAGATTAAAGGTTTGCAGGAAACAGAATAACACTATAGAATCTCTATGGATCGAAATTCCATGTAAAAAGAGGAAGGTGTAATATTGACTGCCATGCCAGAATGAACAAATGGATGATGAAATGCTTAAAGAAATAAAGGAAGCCAACAGAAGTTACAACATGGTAATAATAATAATGGGTGTTTTCAATTATCCTGGTATCGACTGAGTCAGTGGCATGGCAGGACATGCTAGGGAGATAAAGCTTCTAGATGAAATATAGGACTGCTTCTTGGAGCAGCTGGCTCATGACTTAACAAGAGGGGAAGCCATTTTGAACCTAGTCATTAGTGGAACACAAGATCTGGTGCAAGAGATAAAGGTGTTGGGGCCACTTGGCAACAGTGAACATATGATCGCGTTTGATTTAATAAATAGAGGAAGGACAGCAAGGAAATCCACAGTACTATCTTTTAACTTTCAAAAGGGAGACTATGATAAAATGAGGAAAATAGTTAAGAAAAAAATAAAAGGAGCAGCTTCAAAAGTTAAAGATTTGTATCAAGCATAGGTGTTTAAAAATACTATCTTGGAAGCTCAGACCAGCTGTGTTCCATGCTTTAAGAAAAGTGGAAGGAAGTCCAAAAAACTGTCAGCATGGTTTAAAGGTGAGGTCAGAGAGGCTGTTGTAGCTTAAAAAAACATCTTTCATGAAATGGAAAAAGGAGTCAAATGACAAAAACTGGAAACAACATAGGCACTGACAAGTTAGATACAAAGCATTGATAAGGCAGGCAAAGAGAGAATTTGAAAAAAAGCTTGCCGTGGAAGCAAAAACTCATAATAAAAACGTTTGAAAGTGCATTTGTTGCAAAAAAAAAACCCCATGAGAGAGTCAATTGGATCATTAGATGATAGAGGGGTAAAAGGGACACTAAGAGGGGACAAGGCCATAGCAGAGAGACTGAATGAATTCTTTGCTTCGGCCATCTTTACTGAAGAAGATATAGGAAAGTTACCCATGAGTGAAATGGTATTTAAAGGTGATGCATCGGAAGAATTGAAAGAAATATTGATAAACTGAGAAGATGTGTTACAACTGTTTCTATACAGTATGCTATACATCCAAAGGTGTTGAAAGAACTGAAATATGAGATTGCAGGTCTACTATTAGTAATCTGTGAACTATCATTAAAATCATCAGTAATACCTGAATAATGGCGAATGGCCAATGTAATGCCTGTTTTTAAAAAGGGTTCCAGGGGTGATCAGGAAATTACAGACCTAAGGTCAGTATCGGGCTAAATGGTAGAAACCATTATAAAGAACAAAATTTCTAAACATGTAGATATTGTTGTCAAATGCCTTCAAGTCGCTGTCAGCTCATGGTGACCCTCTGAATAGTTGTCCTAAGCTGTGTTCAGTCTTCAGTCAGGCAGCTCATTGTTGACAGACTGGCACCCATAGCTGCTGTTACTGTATTGAGCCATCTCATTTCTGGCCTTCCTCTTTTGCATTAATGTCTTTCTCTAATGAGCTCTCTCTTCACATGATGTGTCCAAAGTATGAAAGTTGGAGTCTTGTCATCTGAGCTTCTAAAGAAAGCTTAGGTTTTATCTCCTCTATTACTGACTGGTTTGTTCTTCGGGCAGTCCATGGTATACACAATGTTTGTCGCCAGCACCATATTTCAAAGGCATCAATTTTCTTCGTATCTATCTTTTTCACTGTCTAAAGTTCACATCCATATGATGTTATTGAAAATACCAAGGCTTGAAGAAGTGAATCTTTGTATGGAGAAAGACATCTCTGCTCTTAAGAATCTTGTCTAGGTCCTTCATAGCCATTCTTGGAAGAGCAATGCCTTGTTGGATTTCTTGACTGCTTGTCCTTTCTTTATTGATTGTTGATCCAAGTAGATTAAAGTTGTCCACTATTTCAATTTCTTCTCCATTAACAATGAACTTACAGATTTTGCCAGCTGTCAGGATCTTTGTCTTCTTTACATTAAGGTCCAAGCCCATTTTAAGACCATATCTCTTGATCTTGAAAAGCAAATGTTTCAGATTGTCTTTACTTTCAGCCAGTAATGTGGTATCATCAGCATAGCTAAGGTTGTTGATGAGTCTTCCACCAATCTTCACACCTCGGTTCATCAGAGAAGCAGGACTGTATAAACATGTAGATAGTCATGGTTTAATGAGAGAAAGCCAACATGGATTTAGCCGAGGAAGGTCTTGTTTTACTAATCTGTTATATTTTTTTGAAAGTCTGAATAAACAAGTAGACAAAGGTGAGACAGTCATTATAGTGCATCTGGATTTTAGCCTTTGACAAGGTCCCTCATGAGAGACTCTTGGAAAAATTAGAAAATCATGGGATAGGAGGCAGTGTATATTGTGGATCAGGAACTGGTTAAAAGATAAAAAGCAGGGTGACGTCACCAGACTGCATGGCGGCGCCATAAGCGGGCTCCGTCGTTAAGCCTGCATTAAGCTGGAAAAAGCAACCCCCCATTAAAAGTAATAGTGGTGTGAGACGGGGAAGTGAGTGGAGCACCCCCGGAGCTGATTTCTGTGTGCTCGGGCGGATCGCAGCTGAATAAAAGGCGAGGTAAGCGGCGCTGCAGGGTACGCAGGAGAGCAGGCCGCGGTGGCTGTGTGATGAGAGCAGCAAGTGACGGGAACGGTGTGGTTTGAAGGGTAGCCCTCAGCGAGTCGAAGCAAACCCAAAGGAGTGATTGACCGGTAAGGAGGCTGTGATTGCCGGGACTAGAAGCCAGAAGGAAGCGTGGGGTACTGGAGGATCGGGCGAAGTAAGCCACATGTGCTCCTGGAATTGGAGTGGAGAGAGCAGAGCAGTAACCTGCTCTACTGCGACAAAGTAAGGGTGGTGACTGTGATAGTGAGCACGAGCTGGAGCCATAGATCCTGTGGCAGCTTATTGAACCCTTCCGAGTGAGAGGTGGCGGTGGAACGCAGGAGGCCCATAAGGGCGCAAAGCACGTGCTGAGCGGAGAAGCAGGCCACAGTAGTAGAGCAAGGCACAAGTGGGTGCTGGAGGGCCAGGAGCTCCTGTGCGGCGGTAGTGGCTTGTGACGGGGAGTCGTGGAGCCTAGTAATTACAATAATACTCCCCCCCCCCCCCGAATTGGAAGGAGTGCGGAGCCAGCCGGCTTGCAACAGCACCTCGCCTCTGATGGCAGGAAAGAAGTCGGGAATGGATTTGAAAGCTTTCTCCTTCAAGACCACGGCAAGTAATAAAACCCCGGTGGGCAAGGGGGCAGCTAGCAATGTGGAGCCGGTTGATGTGGTTGCAGGAGGAACATCGAAGGGAGGCGGTGGTGAAATTCAAAGCCTCCGTGAAGACTTGCAAGGTTGGTTTGATACAACAAAGCAGGAATTCAGCTCCTTCAAGTTGGAAGTGCAAGGCTGGTTCCGTGACTTAAAGCAGGACATGGTCTCGTTTGGGGGGAGGTTGGAGGACCTAGAGACTCGCTTGGAGGAACAGGAGGAGCAGTTGGGGAGCGGGGAGCAGCGGATGAAAGTGCTGGAGGCGACACAGGAAGAAGTGTGGCAGAAGCTGGAAGATCTAGAGAATAGATCTCGCCGCTCAAATATCAGAATTCGAGGTGTCCCGGAGGGGGAGGGGACTGTTAACTACCTGGCGTTGGCCGAAGAGTTCTGCAGTACGGTGCTGAGAGCGGCTGATGTGGAAGTGGAAGGAGTACGCCTTACAGTTGAGAGAGCACACAGATCACTTGGGCCATGGCGGGACAACCGAGCAAGAGACATAATCTGCTGCCTACATGAGTATAAAACTAAAGAGTTAGTAATGAAAGCGGCCTGGAAATTGGGCAAAATCCGGTGGAAGGGAGTGGAAGTGGAGGTGTTTGCAGACATTTCAAATATCACCATGCGGAAGCGCAGAGAATATCAGCTGGTGACACGGAGGCTCAGAGAGGAGAATGTTCGGTATCGCTGGCTGTTTCCAGTGGGGCTGCAGTACACCATAAATACTAAATCGTATGTGGTCCACTCAGTAGAAGATGCCATAGCGAGCTTGCAGCAGGCAGGCTGGTCTGGACTACCAACGTACCGGGCGGGCGCTTCGGGATCTCCGGAGAGGGCGGGGCCCTCAAGAGTGCCACAGCAGAAGTGGAGCAGAGTGTCTGGTGGAGAGAAGAAGCTGAGAAGGAACAGACCAGTACAAGGAGTGGAAGGGGGTGCAGCATGAACTATCCCTGGTGGGGCTGTGTATATGGTTAATAGAGGCTGAATGGCCTGGACTGTGGGGGGAGGGTTGAGCCAGTGGAATAGGCCTTACACGGGTTAATAGTGTATGGCATTCCTGGTATGGCTTACTGTGTAAGTTGTTGATTATATGGGGTAATGGGGTGGGGGTGGGACATATATACGGGCTTATTGTTGGGAGGATTAACTAATGAAAGATTGTGCAGGGGGGCTTTCTGGTTTGATGTCATCAGGGAGGCATCTATGTTATAGATCGGACATGGGTGGGGGGAGGGGGGTGGACGGGGGGTGGAGAAGAGGGAGGGGGTGGGAGGGGGGTTGGGGAGGAGTAGCACCAGCAGTGTGGGGGGTGTGGAGAGGATTTTGCAACCATGGTTAATTTGGTAACTATGAATGTGAGAGGCCTAAACTCCTTTTACAAGAGACAAATGTGTATAAAAGAAAGTATTAGATTAAAGGGAGATAGAATATTTGTGCAGGAGACGCACCTGCTCCAAAAGGATGAGGGGCAAATGTGTCATCCTCTTTTCCCCCAACAATACTTTGCATCTAATAAGGTGGAAAAGAAGAAAGGGGGAGTGGGGATCCTGTTGTCCAGTAGGGTCCCGGGTTTGGTGAGTGAAGTGTTCAGAGATAGAGAGGGGCGGTTTGTGCTCATTAAGCTAAGGTGGGGGTCTAAGATTTATACCCTGGTGAGCGTATATGCCCCGAACTCCAATCAGGCGGAATTCTTTCAGAGGCTTCACTCTACATTGTTCAGTAGGGCGAAAGGACAGGTAATTCTAGGTGGGGACTTCAATGTGGCGCTCGACCCTTTAGTGGACGCATCAAGGGGGCAGTTTCTGCTCCCAGGGTGCATAGGTTGCGTTTGAAACAGCTAATGTTGGGGCTGGATTTGGTGGATTTGTGGAGGGAGGTAAATGTTGGGTAGCGGGACTACTCCTTCTACTCCCCTGTGCACGATGGATACTCAGATTGATTTGTTTTTAATTGATAAAACACTGGTAGCTGGAGTAGGATCATGTGTGATACAAGAAAGGACGTGGTCTGATCATGCACCAGTGTCTTGTGATATACTTTTGGGCCCTCAGGAACGGGTGAGGACGTGGTGGAAATTAAATGAATCCCTGTTGGAGGATAAGGAGGTAGTGCAACAGATCAAGGGGGAAATGGAGGAATATCTTGCATTAAATGATATGGGTGAGTGTTCTCCTGGGACGGTGTGGGATTGTCTGAAGGCTGTGATGAGAGGGAGGTTTATTGCCATTGGGGCCCACAAGAAGAGAATTCAGTCTCAGAGGAAGGATGAATTGCTGGCCTCTATTGGGAAGCTGGAAAAACAGTTGAAACAAGATGGGAAGAATGTGGCTGTACGAGAGCAGTTGAATGCAGTACGGCTGGAATTGAGTGAGGTGCACATGAAAGAGATTCAATATACGCTGACTGTGCTGAAGCAAAAACACTTTGAGTTTAGTAATAAGGCGGGACGGCTCTTAGCCCGTAAGGTTAAAAAGCTGGCGTCTAGGAACACGATAGTGAAGATAAAAGATAAGGGGGGGCAAGTGAAGTGGGTGGAGGAAGAGATTGAGGAGAGATTTGTTCAGTTTTATCGGGAGTTACATACCCCAGAAACGGAGGTAGAGGAGGAGGAGATTAAGAGATATTTGGATGAGGTTGAGTTGCCCTGCCTGGGGGGGGGGGTGGAGTCGGGGGAACTCTCGCGGCCAATCGGGGAACATGAAGTACTCACAGTGATCAAAGGCCTATGGGCGCATAAGGCCCTGGGAATGGATGGGTTCACTAACCGGTTTTATAAGCTTTTTGCAGGCACGGTGGTGGGTCCCCTTACTAAAATGTATAATGCCTTCACTCAGGATCTTAAGATGCCTGTATCGATGCGCTTGGCGGGGATTAGTGTCCTTCACAAAGAGAGGAAAGACCCAGTGGAGACCTATTTCCTTGTTGGGGGGTGATCTAAAAATTTTTACCAGAGTATTGGCTAACAGGCTGCTACCTCATCTGGGAGAGCTGATTCATCCAAACCAGTCGGGTTTTGTGCCTGGGAGGTACACCTCAGATAACATTAGAAGAACCCTTAATCTTATTTGGCAAGGAGAGAAGGCCGGGGCAGATCTGGCCCTTTTGGCCGTGGATGCCGAAAAGGCCTTTGATAGAGTGAGTTGGCCCTTTCTTTTTCGGACATTGGAAAAGGTGGGCATTTCGGGAATGTTTTTGAAGTGGGTGCGGATTTTATATGCGGAGCCTTTAGCGTGCTTAAAAATTAATGGGTCAGTCACAAAGTCATTTGAATTGCATAGGGGACAAGGCAGGGATGTCCCCTCTCCCCGCTGCTATTCATAATAGCTATGGAGCCCATGGCTCAGAGGATTCGAGACTGTGGGGAAGTGAGGGGGGTAACAGTGGGACTAACCCAGCATAAGATCTCATTGTTTGCGGACGATCTTTTGTTTTTTATCACCGATCCGTCCAGGTCTCTTCCGGTGCTGCAGGCTGCAATGGAGGGGTATGGTAGGGTATCTGGGTTCCGTATGAATCCCACCAAGTCTGAAATGTTGAATATCTCGCTCAGTGGGGATAAACTTGAGGAATTGAAACGGGAGTTCCCATTTAGGTGGGCAAAACGCAGTATCAGATATTTAGGGGTGCAGATCACGGCCCAGAGGGACCAGTTGTTCCAAAAGAATTATATTCCGGTTAGGACTAAGGTTTGGAAGGAATTAGAGCGGTGGGGGGGCTTTGAAGTGTCTTGGTTAGGCAGGATAGCACTGACTAAGATGATCCTGCTACCGCGGCTCCTGTATCTCTTTATGAATCTACCCGTAGAGGTCCCCCGTACCTTCTTGCGGAAGCTGCAGGATCGAATTATGTTATTTGTTTGGAATCAGGGGAGGCCGAGAGTAGCCCGGAACATTTTATGTGCTACTAAGACAATAGGTGGAATGGGGGTTCCTTTGTTGTCAAGATATTACGAGGCAGCCCGGTTGCAGGCTGTGTTTGAATGGGTGGTTAGAGATGGAGCGGAGTGGGTGCAGATGGGAGGGGGTGGGGACCTGGATGAAACTGGCTAGTTTAGTTTGGGTTAGGGCAGGTGCAGTTTTGGTGGAAGGGCAGCATAACCCATTTGTCCAGCTTACGCTGCGGTACTGGAGGAAATGGCGTGATAAATGGTATGGGCCCCTTGGGTACTCTAGATTCACGCCCTTTCTGGATAATCTGGAGTTTCCCCCAGGAGCACAGGACCCGACCTTCCGAAGATGGGCACAAAAGGGGTTGCTTCATATAGGGCAGTTCCGGCATGGGGAGGAATGGGTGAGCTTTGGGGAGCTTAGGAGAGAGTTTCAGTTGCCTGAGACGGATAGGTTTAGGTATATGCAAGCCCTTCATTTTTGTAAGAGAGTGGTAGGAAGGGGGTCTGGTGGGAGGGGGGGCGGTTATTGATGAGATGTGGCAGTCGGGGGAGGTTAAAGGGCTAATCTCTAAATTATATTGGGTGATGGATGATGTTACTTGTAATGAGTGGGCGCATAGGAAGGCATGGGAGAGGGACTTACATAAATGTTGGGATGGGGAGCAGTGGGAAGTAGTTTGTAGGGGTTTGCTTACTGGGACTGTGGCCAGTACTAGTTTAGAGCAGAATTATAAGATGCTGTATAGGTGGTATATGACGCCCCAGAGGGTGCAGAAATGGAAGGGTGGGTCGGCCCTATGTTGGAGAGAGTGTGGAAGTGAAGGCACCTTCATGCACATTTGGTGGGAGTGTGTGTATATTCAACCCTGCTGGTGTGAGGTGGCCGATTGGATGAGTGTGGTCCTGGGAGAGCGTGTGACTCTAGGCTCTTGTTTGGCGCTGCTGAATGTGGGGGAGGGGGTGGGGAGTGTGAAGGGGCAGAGATGGTGTCAGATTGTATGTGGGGCCATGAGGCAGTTGATAGCGCGGAGGTGGAGGGGTACGAGCACCCCGACTATTGGGGAAGTGCAGCGGAGAGTGGAGCACCTCTATTTGATGTACCGACTCACGGCCCTCCGGTGTGGCAAGTTAGCGAGCTTTCTGGCAACTTGGGGGTTCTATCTTTGTTGGACAGAGAGGGGGGGAGGTAGCGGGCGGGGAGAAGTTGGGAGTGAAGCCTCTAATAGATGAATATTGATAGATGGATATTGTGGTTATAGATGAATACTGTGGTTATTGATGAATACTGTGGTTATATGATAGGCTGCTGTGTTAGATCTGTGCTGGGTTTCTTTGTGTGGGTATAGGAGTGATGGGGGAAAGGGTGGTAGAGTGGGTTGAGGGGGAGTAGGGAGGAGGGGGGGCACATTACTAGTTTATTAATGTGTGATGGGACTACATTTTTATGTAATAGATGTGTTTTGTTTAACGTTAAAATCAGTTTCTGTCATTGCTGTTTGTGGTTCTGCGAGTAATAAACAATAAAGAGAAAAAAAAGAAAAAAAAAGATAGAAAGCAGAGGTTAGGGCTAAATGGCCAATTTTCCCAATGGGGAAAGGTGAATAGTGGAGTACCCCAGGGATCTATGCTGGGTCCACTGCTTTATAACATATTCATAAATAGCCTGGAAATGGGAATAACAAGTGAGGTAATCAAATTTGCAGATGACACAAAATTATTCAAAGTTGTTAAAATCAAAGAGAATTGTGAAAAATTTCAAGATGTCCTTGATAAATTGGAAGACTGGACGTTCAAATGGCAGATGAAATTTAATGTGGACTAGTGCAAAGTTATGCACCTAGGACAGAATAACTCAAACTATGCTACACGATGTAAAGTTCCACATTTGGAACCACCACCCAGGAAAAAGATTTAGGCATCATCGTGGATAACACGTTGAAACCCTCTACCCAGTATGCAACAGCAGCCCAGAAAGCAAGTAGATTGCTAGGAATCCTAAGGAATGGAATGGAGAATAAAACAAAGGATATTATAATTGCTCTGTATTGTTCCGGGGTGCAACCACACCTTGAATATTTCGTGCAATTCCGGTCACTTAAAAAAGATATCGCGTGATTACAAAAGGTACAGAAAAGAGCCACCAAAATGGTAAAGGGAATGGAAGGATACCCTTATGAGGAGAGGCTTTAAAGATTAGAGCTCTTCAACCTGGAAAATTAATGGAGTGGAACGGGTAAACGTAGATCGATTGTTCAGATAATCAAAAAGTAGAAAGGGTAGGGAACGTACAATGAAGCTACAGTGTAAACTGTTTAAGACTAATAAGAGAAAGCATTTTTTCACTCAGTGTAATCAAATTCTGGAATTCATTATCAGAGGATGTAGTAAAAGCTGTTAGTGTAGTTGGGTTTAAAAAAGGTTTTGACAAGTTCCTGGAGGAAAGGTCCATAAACCATTGAGGATCCAGAAAACCCAGTGCTTGCCCCATACAAGCATTATGGAACCTGTGTGCCTTTTTGGGAAATTGCCAGGTACTTGTGACCTGGAGTGGTCACTGTTGGAAACACAATACGGGGCTTAATGGACTTTAGTCTGACTCAGTATGGCATATCTTTTGTTCTTATGTTTTTATTAACCGGTGTGTCCTCAGTCTACAAGAGCACAGGATTTATTTATTTATTTAACTGTATTTATATCCCGCTTTTCACCGGGTCAAAGCGGTGGGACATATAACTGGGGGGGGGGGGGGGGAAACAAATGTGTGTGTGGGGGGGGCCATCACCGGGGGCTCAACATTGATGATTTTTGGGATGAACATATAGACTGACAAGATAGCATAGTTACTGGTTTGGATTTCTTGGAGAGAAATAGGGGGGTTCCTATTCAGAGATGTTCTTGGAATGGGATGGTTTTTTAGGAGGCAGTTCGAATGAACTGACGGCAGAGGGGACAGAAGGATGTAAGGTACAGCAACAGTAAGAAACACCCACACACATATACAAAGAAATGCACTGGTATGTATACTGGCTTTGCAGACATTTGTTTTGTGTGTGCTAAAGGAGCAAAGCTAGGGCTCTCTAACAATGCCTGTGTCGTGAAAAATGGTTAGGTTGATGCACATATTGTATGAGAACGAGTATGGAACACAGCCCTGAGGAGTACACAGGAATATCATATTTCCAGACCTTGGACCTCTTGCCCTCAAGGTATACCATTTGTTTACAGGTGGTGAGCATCATGTTTCCAGAAGTCTCACTTTTGTGACTGTATGTGAGAGCGTGTGTGTGCGGTCCCAGGGTTGCATCGGAGGCACTGGTGTGCTGAACAGTAAGTCTGGGCAGACATAAATGCACGACCCTTACTTGGACTGTATAGCTGACTGCAATGCCACCAGGTGCCAGTGTGATAGGGCAAGTTGCTAAATATACTGTTAATTCCTCCAATATATTCTAGGCAATTATTGCACTGAGTTGCAAATTATTTGTACCAATCTCCGTTTTCACTTGTTTCATTTAAATTTTATGAGCCGGGTCTCAGCCTTTATCAGTGCATATCTCGGGTTTCCCCGTAGTACTAGTCTTACATCAACGACTCCAGCTCATATAAGTTATCTCGTTCATGTATTCAACTGAAGAAGGTCTTCTCATTATTATTTCTTAGACCATAATGTGAATACAAAAAGAAAAGGGATAACTTATCTGGTCATCAAAGTTGCCAAAATATTTAAGATTTGCCCTGGATTTTCCCCAACGCCATCATTTGGCACCGTATTTGCGTTTCACATTCGTTTCATCAGGGGTTCAACGAAATGCTTACTAATCTGCGGAGACAGCTTCTGCTTGCGTTTCCCGGTGTATGTGATGTCGAGCTCAACAGCTTCCCAAAAACGCCGCGCAGTGTGATAGGGCAGTCATACATCAGCAGTACCTGGCATTAGGGGACATGACTGATATATGGGAAGCAGCACCAGTATCTAGGAGCAGATAGCATAACCATATCACATGCTCCCAAAGATAGTTTGCACACACACACACACACACACACATTCATGCATAGTATCATGCAATTAGTTACATAGGTGCACGTTTGTGAATGTATGGTAGTTCAGGGAGGTAGTTTCTTTTGTGCTGCAATACTATTTTCACTATCATTATCCTATTGTGGGGGATTTTTTCACCTATGGAACTGATGATCTGACCCTATTCCTGACTGTGTATGAGACTACAATCTTTGATCTTTGGTGGCAATTCATATTGTACTTATGTCTGTCTGCAGATATATGTGCTGCTTCCTATGTGTGGGGGACACTATATATATATATATATGTGAGATGTATGGTTGTGATACCGATATAGTCCATACATGCTATTCCTGAGTTTATATATGGCTTACAAGGGAATCTGTGATTTTGATTCCCTCATTAGGGGTTGGTGCTGCAACTGTACTTGGTGTCATTATAGGTTTTATAGCTTGTGGTGTACTATGTGTTTGATTTAGAAACATGTTCCTATTTATGTCCTCTGCTGCTATATTTGTGTGCAGTGGGCTTACATAGCACTTTTGTGGGCAGGAGGGGCCCCAATAAGTGTTGTAGTTTTCATCGGCATTCATGTCTCCTTTCCTCTCCTATCCAGTTAGCATCAGCATACAACTGTCTGTGTGCTCAGCAGTCTCACCGATTCGCTTTGTATTCAGGGGTGTGGCATCCACGGCTTTCTCTCTGAGACGGTCAGAATCTGCCGCGTCCATCTTCTCAGTATATGGTGTCAGCAGAGACATCCATAACAGCCAGCATTTACCCTGGTCTTTGCATATGAGTGAGATGTGTTTCTGCTAAGACCCTTGCATGGTGCTCGCACTGGGTATGTGCATGGGCCGACATCGCAGCAGGCTGGACATCCCCGCAGAATCAGAATTGACAATACAACTTCCCTATTTCTGATTGTGGCTGTTATCGAATCAACTCTTAGGGAAGAACAACTCAAACAACAGTTACATAATACAAGATTTCACATTAGGAATCACCTCCCAGGAAAAGAATCTGGGAGTTATTGTGAATAATATATTAAAACCCTCTGCCCAGTGTGCAGCAGCAGGCAAGAAAGCAAACAGAATGCTAGGAATAATAAGAAAGGATGGAGGATAAAACTAAGGATATTATAATGCCTCTGTATCATTCCATGGTGTGACCCGCACCTTGAATTAGAAAAGGTACAGAGAAGAACCACCAAAATGGTAAAGGGGTGTAAGGATACCCCTACAGGAAAGGCTGAAAAGGTTAGGGCTCTTCAACTTGGAAAAAAGACGGCTGAGAGGAAATATAATAAAGGTCTATAAAATAATGAATGGAGTGGAACGGGTAAATGTAGATCATTTATTTACTCCTTCAAAAAGTAGAAAGACTAGAGGATATGCATTGAAGCTACAATGTAGCCCATTTAAGACTAATTGGAGAAAATATTTTTTCATTCAAAGTATAATCAAACTCAAATTCGTTACCAGAGGATGTAGTAAAAGCTGTGTAGCTGGGTTTAAAAAAAGGTCTGAAACAAGTTCCTGGAGGAAAAGTCCATAAACCATTATTAAAGAGGACAGGAAAATCCACTGCTTTCCCTGGGATAAGCAACGTGGAATCTGTGTACCTGTTTGGAAACCTCACAGGTACTCATGATCTAGATTGGCCGCTGTTGGTAACGGGATATCGGACTTGATGAACCCTTGTTCTGACCCAGTATGGCATATCTTATGTTCTTATTTGTTCATAAAAGTCTAGGCAGTTTACAAACTCACATAGACAGTACTGTATATAAAACGCATAAAATCATATATAATCACTTAATATTAAAGCACTAAACTTAAATACCTTTTCTGAAATCTTTCAAATCTTTCTGAACGTAAAATCACAGTTATAGAATTCCATAACCGAGGCTCAAAAATAGGACAGGCAAAGTTTATAGTAATAGGGAAATATCTGCTGAAGTGTGGTAACCACTTAGCTTAGGTTTTACTGAATGATAACCATTAGGGCCCTCGCTAATGGGTAACTCATGCAACATGCTTAGCATGGGTTTGGCGTGATAGTACTCTGTGCTGGTGAACTGAAACTCTCGCCTATTCAGAAGCCACTTCATTGATTGCAGTCCATCAACAAGTCATTCCATTTATATATCCTTTGATCTAACTCGACCAAAGCTGTCTAACACTCTCAAAATCATTTTCCAGGTGAACTCTTTAAACTGTTACCTAGTGGGTCAATTCTGAGTCCTAACCTATTATCAAATATTTACACTTGAAAGGAGATGAAATGATGATCAGACCATATCATAGGTGTTATTAATAAATTGATCAGTTTCCAATAGCCCATGCTCTGACATATAATCCATAAAATTGTATACTTATAACCACATCACTACAATCAATATCTATATTCAAATCACCTAAAACTAAACATTTGCCTGTATCCACCTGCATGGAGCTACTACAACTTATCTGCCCCAACCTCTAGAGCTTGTAGAAGGTGATACCACAAACATATATCCCATCTCCTAAAAAATAGTAACTAAGAACATAAGATATGCCATAATGGGTCACACCAAAGGTCCAGCAGTCCCAACATTGGCCAATTCAGGTCACAAGTACATGGCAGGATCCCAAAAGGTAGACAGATTCCATGCTGCTTACCCTAGGGGTAGTAAAAGTACATCCACAGTCATTCACATCTACTTTATAATAATGTTTAAAACTAAAAACATCATAAAATAGCTAGTCAGCTTCTGCCCCCCACCCCACCCTTTAGTATGAGTTTGGTGTTTACATGCAGTATATGTACTGGAGGACAAAGATGATTGATAAATAAATCACTTTCAACTATCTATGATTCTGTATACACAAAATATCAAATTCTTTTATCAGTAAGTAAATCATAAAAGGTCTTTTTAGAGACCTGGTATTTATTAAACATACTCAATATGAACTACCGATATGGAGCATATTATATCTACGTATCCCCTCTGACATTCATCTGTTTTTAAAACTACTCTTTTCCCTAGTCTCCTCATTCTCACTCCTTCCTCTGTAACTTCTCACCTTTTTCTTTCACTCGCAATCCTTCTTAAAATAATATGTCTATTTTTTCCCATAGACATCTGACACTTTATCTCACCCTCTCTAGAAGATTCCTCACCCATGTATAATGTCCTGCTCTTCAGTTTTTATCAGTTAAGGGAGCACACTGCTCCAGAAAAGATCCTAGTCTGCCAGCTTAGTTTTGGACCCTAAGGTGCCAAGGAGAGTGAAGCACTGTTAGTCTCTCCATTCCTTTGAGATCTGCAGGATGAGCTAAAAACTGTTACAGCATCTGCTTTCTCCTTAGCGATAGCATTATCCAGAGTTAGTGCAGGAACCAGGAATTAAGAATCAGGATCAAAGCAACAGACAACAAATCTGAAAGTGCAGCTGCTGACCTAATAGATATATTTTCTATGACTGACTACAATTGAGAAGTTTCCTTAATAGTACAGGCTCTCCCCAGGCAAAGCTCAGAATGCAATGAATTGGTAAATTTGGCCCTTAATATATATGGCTGTGGACAGGCACCTAGCCCTTATCAGTGGAAGGGTACTTTTTCAATGTAATTAATAAGATGGTGTAGTGGACCGAGAGGTAAATCTTCTTATTAGAAAGAATGACTGGACCCCTGTGTAGATGGGGTTAGCTCTTGTTCTGCTTGGTGAACTGGCTCACAATAAACTGCCACTTGGTCTTTGTGTAACCTCATTCGCATGGACTCCCTCACGAAAGCTATTGCCCTCACTTCCTGAGAAGACATGGAGCCCAAATCAGAGAGGGGGATGTCCGGGCTTCCAGACATCCCCGAGGAAGACGGGCCAGTTAGGACCTGATTCTGTACCGCGTGAACAAAACGTTCTCGCGGTGCACAGAATTGGGCCCATGGACGGCCTGGTGTGCCCCGACAGCCTGTGGAGATTTCCTCCCCACAGGCACCCCCGACTCCCGCGGCTTAGACCACCCTCTTTCCTGCCACCCGACCCATGGCTGCCCTTTTGGGGCCTGGATTGGGCAGCAGGGCCCCCTCACAACTGGCCCTGCTCCAATCGCTGTGTCGGTGCTGCTTACATCCCCTTCGAAATGGAATAAGCAGCATGTCCCTTTGACCCAGCAGGATGTACAGAGCTGTGACCTGAATCAGCTCTGTACGTCCTGCTGGGCTGGCTCGCCTCCGTTCCGTCCAGATCCCACCACCTCCTACCCCCTGCCAGCTCTTCCCGTCCTGCTGCTCATGACGTACGGGGAGAGCCGGAGGGGGAATTGGGCCCAGACATGCAGCCCCGCATCCCAGAATCGGGCCCATACTGTCCAAACCAAACAAACAGGAAACCGAGGTGTCCTTTAGCTAAATGTGTGCATTTACCATGCAATTAGCGGCAATACCATCGAGCAGTACATGCACCCCTCGTGTGCTGTCGGAGGCGTGCCCAGGATGTTCCTGGCAGTTAATGCACGATCGTGTGGTGCATTTAATACAGGTGCACCTAATGACACTGACAGAGGTGTCATCAGGGGCACTCGTGCTAACAGCTACTGAGTGCATAGCAATTGCCCTTATGTAGACAGCAGTGTGCTCTCCATGCCCACACTTCACCCATCCTTTGCCCCATCACACAATGGTCCATTATTATGCGCAGTTGCTGGCAAGCCCCCATATTAACATTCCCAGCTGCCAGTTCCCACACATTAAAAGGCACATTAACCAGTTACTAGGCTTTTAATAAATGGGCACCTTAGAGTTAAAATGAAAACCAACTGAGAAAAACTAAACCAGGTAGGCTATAGAAGATAGTAAGGTTAAATTGAGTGAAACTGCAAGGGATAAGGTCTATTCGGGGGCTATATAAAAGTACTAGTGGAGTAAGTGATACTCCAGCAAAGGGTAATTATTTTAAGAGTTCAGACATAAACCATAATTCAGAATCCAAACACTTCAATTATTTATAGTGGCCATTCCAACAGCAGAACAGCTTACCTAATTTTTTCAAGATAAAATTTTACATTTGCAACGTGATTTCATCCCTGGGAACCTTTGACCATCCTCTAGCCAGGATCTTTCTCCCTCCCATGCTGAGGGACAATCTTCTTCTGGCTGTGCTTTAATCCACACTTTGTCTTTGTGTAACCTCATTCGCATGGACTCCCTCACGAAAGCTATCGCCATTTCCTCAGAAACCACCTGCATCACCATCCCGATTCCTTCTTCTTGGATTCTGGTTGCTTCCTTTGCTCTCCTCCCTTGAAGTCTTACTCTTTTTAACAACAGTTTGACCTCTGGCATATTCCTGCATTGTTTGAAAACTGCATTGGTTCGTTCTCTCCCCCTGTCTTGATACTTCTGTTCTCACACACTATCGGATGGTTTCTACTCTTCCTCAGACTGAGACTTCTGGTGGCTCCCGAACCCGTTATCGGGTGAGGAGCCGCCACGGGGCAGTAGTTGATAGACGGGAGTGACAGCCTGCAGCCCCAAGTCGTCCCCTTCAGCACCAAAGCTGAGAAGGAAGGCTGAGCACGAGGGGTAGAAAAGCCACACGGCAAAGGGGCTCCAAGGTAAGAGCAGAGAGGGGGGAAGAGAGCAGAAACCCCTAGCAACCGCCAGAACACGAGGAGACAGAGTGGCCTGCAGCCGCGTGTTTGGGAGCCTGCAACGGCGTGAGGAACTCCCCCCGCTGTGTTTAAGCGTGATTTCTTCTTCAGGCCCACGTGCATTTTAACCCCTTGCTGTATTTTCGGTGCCGGGGAGAGGCAACCACCGGAGAATAAAGCAGGACAGAGCAGCTTCTTCCTAGAGGGCCATTTGCAGTTTCCTTTCAGTTTCAGTTAATTAGAGTTTGGTAAAGTTTTAGTTTAGTTTAGTTCAGGTACTTTAGTGCTCTGTGCCTGAGCCCGTGGAGGTGCACTGTGCTAGGGATTCTTTTACCTACCCGGGTACAGATTGAGGGCATTCTGGGGAGTGCCTGCAGCCCTTCCAACTATGCCGGCCAGACCGCAGTGCCTGGTATGGGATGGTATCAAGGTGTGTGAACCCCACTTCATGCCACATTAAGTTTTGAGCTGTATAACACATTGAATGCATAATGACATGATGCAGACCTGTGAAAAAAGCCCAACTTATTTTGTTGCTGGGCGGATTTCAGAGAGCTGTTGTGCCTGGTCAGGTGATATAAGTGACAGTTTGTTGAGACATTGTGACTTTCTCCTGGGAAGGGTCAGGCAAAAAGTTAGAGACAGAAATAAGTGAAAGATAAGCAGGAAAAAGTGCTGCATAGAAGTTTGTAGTAGCTACTGTTTTATTCTGTGAAAAACAGGAAGTACTTGCATATAAGAAATATATACAGTCAAACCTCGGTTTTCATGATTAATCCGTTCGAAAAAGTCTGACTAAAACCGAAACGTATGAAAACTGAAGCAATATTTCCTATAAGAAATAATGTAAATCCAATTAATCCGTTCCAGACACCCAAAAATATTCACAAAAAATACATTTTATAGAGAATAACTATATTTTACATACAGAAAACAATGAGAAATAAATATAAATGACTAATGAAATGGATAAATGAACATTTAACATCACTGAAAGCAAGCTAAGTACAGTACTGTACAGTACAGTATGTTAACATCTGGCCTTAGCCACCCCTGACAAGCTGCTGTGCCCAGCTCTCTTCGGAATCACATTGGATTCAGTCCATTAAAATACCTTTACATTATCTGCTCAATGCTTCAGAATGGCAGAAAATCTTAATGATATAGCTTCAGACGTACCCTGCAAGAGAAAGAACTGCCTCCCACATTCATGCAACATCTCCTGCTTACGTTGACAGCTTTTCTTCCCTGCTACCTCCGAGCCTGAGGGGGTGCTCCAGAGAACGGGCAGGCGGTGGACGAGATCGGGGCCTTCCTCTCTGCGCAATCCTTGCCTCTCTGACTCTGACCAGGCTCGAGGATGTGTTTCATTTACGTGCTCAGCTGGCTTTGCTTCTCATCACGCTGGCGATCGGTGAGTCCGGGGGGCAGTGCTGCCGGGACCGGGCGGGCGTTCTGGCAGTGTATACAGACCGGTGTGCAGCGCAAGGGTGTATGTATTTACAGTACTGTACTTTGCGAAAACCGAGGCGATGTACGAGAACCGGGACAAAATCTCAGTCAAAAGACGTTGAAAACCGAAGCAATGCATGAAAACCGGGACAAAATCTCAGTCAAAAAAGACGTTGAAAACCGAAGCGTATGAAAACCGGGGCAAATGAAAACCGAGGTTTGACTGTATATCTAAAAAGATAGACACTGTCAGTAGTAGGAGACAAATTAAATCCTTCCATCTGTCTATGGTCAGTGAGTAACCTGACATGATCATCCCTTGTCTCAGCCCAGATTTTATTTTACTTTATTTGCTTTTATATACTGCCCCTTCCAGAGATCAAGGGTAGTTTACAGTGAATATAACACAATTACATTAGAACATAGAACTCACTTTTAATGTCTTAAGAGCTGTTTAGCAAAAGAGCTAAATAACATATTAAAGTAACTTATTTACAGAGTATTTTGGAATATACTAGCTATTCCATTTTCAAAGGGTGATATTGCGTGTAAGGGAAGCTGTACTCCTTATAAAAATATAAACTTTTACTCGGAGAAAGTGTCAGAGTCTGATTGGATCAGTGCATGGTCCATGTCATATCTGTGAGGTACAACACGACAGCGCAATCTAAAAATCCTCAAGATATGTAGGACCCAACGGGGAGCAGTCTTGGAGGCAGGCATCTGCCTAGACTGCATGCCAGAGGCTAAGTCATTGGAGTAGGGCCTGCAGGACGAGAGTCCCTCCTGGTGCAAGAGACCCTGGGGGCAGAGGGTGCCGTGTTACTTTCAATGGATCCAGCTCCCCATCCCTGCAGGATGCCCGGGCTATCCACCCCTCAAGACCAGGGAGCAATAGGGAAATTCTCACCAGAGTTTGTCTTACTTTTGTATAAGGTGTTTTGCCTACATCAACAGGGCTTGGCAAGCGGCTCCTCAGCCCCAGAACTTGGGGCTAAGAGGGCGTTGGACGCAAAAGAGCATGAGTCAAGGGCTGTGACATCTAAGCGGGCTAGAAGCTCAGAGGAGTGGCAGCAATCACCATTGTCGGAGGTGTTGGATGGGGAAGACCTCGATACGGAGCTAGATCTGCAGGAGGAGTTGGAAGGAGATCCCAGAACAGGAGGATCGGGCCCGGATTTGTTAGAGTGTTCCACCGGGAGGAGCTGCCAGTGCTCATTTTGGAGTCCCTCAAGGCCCTGAATATGCCTGCTAATCTCCTGGCAGAGGAAGAGGCACTGGAGGATCTGCCACTCCAGGCAGTGCCGAAATCGCAGAAAGTCTTCCCGGTACAGGGAGTAGCATGACAGATGATCCAGGATGAGTGGGATCTGCCGGGGACAAGTCTTAAAGGGGTGCGATCTATGACGTGCCTGTACCCGCTGCTGGAGCAAGAACAAGAGCTCCTTTGATCACCCAAAGTGGACACAGCGGTGTCAGTGGCAGTAGAAGAGATCTTGACTCGTCTCCTGCAGCTAAGAGCCGTGGAACCGGTTCCACGAGACCAGTACAGCTTTGATCGATACTCCATGTATTTCGTGGTGCCAAAAAAGGAAGGATACTTTTGCCCGATTCTCAACCTCAAGTGCATGAACCACTGTCTCCGGGTACTGCATTTCCACATTGAAATGCTGGGATCGGTAATAGTGGCAGTAGGAAGCAGAGCGTTCTTGATGTCTCCCGATCTCACGGAGGCGTATCTGCATATTCCCATCCATCCAGAACATCAGCAGTTTCTCCGCTTTGTGGTGCCAAGGGGCCATTCCCTGTTTTGAGCGTTGCCCTTCGGTCTGGCGACCACCCCCCATACCTTCACCAAAGTCATGGTGGTGGTGGCAGCAGTTCTCCAGAGGGAAGAGGTTCTCGTCCATCCATACCTAGACGATTGGCTGGTCGGGCCAAAGTCCAGGGACGACAGCGAAAGAGCAATAGCATGGGTGGTGGAATTCCTTTAAAAGTCTCAGTTGGGGGATCAACCTGGCCAAGAGTCAGTTATGGCCGACCCAGGAGCTAGAGTATTTAGGAACGTGCTTTGATACCTGCATGGGCAGGGTTTTCCTGCCAAATCGCTGGGCGCAGGAGCTATGACAGTTGATATGGCAGTCCTGAAGATGGCGAGACCGTTGGTGTGGCATTATCTGCAGGTTCTAGGGACCATGGCAACCACTCTCGAGCTAGTCCCATGGGCAAGGGCGCACATGCGACCGCTACAGAGAGCTCTGCTCCATCAGTGGTCCCATCAGAGTCAACACCTGTCCCAAGTACTTCCCTGCCCGTGGAGAACTAAGAGAGCCTTCAGGTGGTGGCTGCATCCGGGGAGCCTGAAAGGTGGCATGCCGCTCAAGTCCCTGGTGTGGCTTCCGCTGATGCCAGTTTGTCAGGTTGGGGAGCCAATTGTGGAGGACACTTTGTTCAGGGACAGTGGAGTCTGCAGGAGGCCCTGTGGTCTATCAACAGGCTCGAGTTGCGAGCGGTGACCTTGGCCCTAAAAGGTTTTGAGTCATGATTGCAGGAGAAGGTAGCCTGAGTCCTCTTGGACAATGCGACCACAGTGGCTTACATCAACCGGCAAAGAGGCATGGGGAGTGCAGACCTGGAGGAGGAGGCCCAAAAGGCTATTTGGAGGGGCAGAGATTCATCTCCAGGCGTTAGCGGCGGTGCACGTAGCGGGAGTCAATAATGTGATGGCAGACTACCTCAGCCGAGTACGCGTGGGCCCCGGAGAGTAGCATCTCAACCAGGGGGTGTTCAAGCAGGTGGTACGCTGATGGGGCACACCGGTCATGGATCTAATGGCAACGTTTGAGTCGTCCAAGGCCTGCCTGTTTTTCAGCGGAAGAAGAGAAAGGATGTCCAAGGTTCTGGATACTCTAATTCAGCTGTGGCCCAAAGATGGTCTCTCCACTGTTTTTCCCCCATGGGTGTTCATAGGCCGGGTAGTGCAACGGACAGAGGTGCACCGGGGATTAGTAAGTCTGGTGGCATCGGACTGGCCGAAGCACCCGTGGTAGGCAGACCTAATTTGGATACTGGTGGATCGACCGTGGGGGCTTCCGGGTCAAAAGGACCTCTTGATGCAGGGGCCGCTTCGCATGCCCCAGGTGGATTGATTCTTGCTTACAGCATGGCTCTTGAAAGGGCAAAACTGAAGAAGAGGATAGCGACCTTGCTCAGGCCCAGAGGAGATCTATGAACCTGGTGTGCACCCACGTAGGACGCATTTTTGAATGGTGGTGTGGAGAGAGGCAGGCACACCCTTCCACTGCCTCTGTCCCAGACATCTTGGCGTTCTTGCAGTCCGGTTTTGATAAGAGTCTAACCGCTAGTTCCTTGAGGGTGCAATGGACGGCAATTTCCTATTATCGCAGGAAAGTCCACGGGGTGCCATTGGGTACACCCCCAGACGTGCTGAGATTCTAAGGGTGGTGACCCACCTCCATATGGCGAGAGGAGGGTAGTGGTACCGCTTTGGGATCTCAGTCTGGTGCTGATGGCGCTGTCTGAGGAACCCTTTGAGCCACTGGGTCGAGCTTCCCTGAAGTATTTGACTCTGAAAATGGTATTCCTGGTGGCAATTTCCACGCTACACAGGATTTCAGAACTTCGGGTCATGTCATGTCAGGAGCCATTCCTTTCCTTTTCCAAGGAGAAAGTGGTATTGTGCCCAGTACCTTCATTTTTGCCCAAGGTGGTGTTAGCATTTCATGTAAATCAGGCCTTTTCCTTACTGGCTCTGGTGAGTGCATATGTGGGTCCTGCCACTCCACAGCTGTGCTGCCTGGATGTTAAGAGCCCTGTGAAGGTATGTGAAAAGGGCATCATCCTTTCAGAGATCAGACCATTTGCTGGTTCTGTTTGGCAGGCTGCACAAAGGTGAGGCAGCAGCTAAGGCCTCCATTTCCAGATGGATCAGGGAGACAATCATGTCAGCGTACATCTTGAAGGCTAAAGCAGTGCTGGCAGGGTTGCGGGTGCATTCCACGAGGGCTCAGGCAGCCTTGTGGGCAGAGTATAGTTTAGTTCCGCCGGTGGAGATCTGTAGGGCGACAACATGATTGTTGCTACATACTTTCTCTAAGCATTATTGCCGGCATGTCCAGGCAGCAGGGGATGCTCTTTTCAGATTGGCAGTGCTTCAGGCCAGTTGTGCGGGTCCCTCCCATTATTTTTATTGCTCTGATACATCCCAGAGGTGCGGAAATGGACTGGAAGGATTGCTAATTGTTCCTTGAGGAACTCCAGTCCAGTCCCGGAACCCTCCCTCTGATAAGCTGCGCGTACCCCGGTCCTGAAGCTAGTTCCCTTGGTGGAGGAAGTGGCTAGGAGGAGCCAGGGAGTGGAGTGTAATCGGTGTTGGTGGGGGCGGATTGGAAGAGCTGTCAGTCGCTTGCTCCCTGCTGGTTGGAGTTGCTCGGGCACTCAACAGGTAGGCCTCCTCATCCTGGGGGGGGGGGAGGTGGAGTATCCTTCCCAGGGGATGGAGGGGGTACTAGTTTATTTAAGCATAGAAGTGTTTGTTGCATGTTTAACTACTTATGTGGTGTTCCTCTGAGTCTGCTTTGTCAATAGATACTGGGGCTGATAGGCGGTGCCAGCTGCTTAAGTACACTAGTGTCATCAAAAAGATGACATGCTCAGTCTCCAAGCTGCTGGAAGAGGTGCACTACCCAGAGGTGCGGGACTGGACTGGAGTTCCTCAAGGAACAACAATTAGCAGGTAAGTCTAAATTCTCTTTATCCTTGACACTAGTCTCACTTTTCATGATCAAATTAATGCCATAGTTAAATGTTCTTTCTTCTCCTTTCAGATTCGCTCCATCCGTTCGCTTCTCCCTGACTCTACTGTCGCTACTCTGCTCTTGGTCTTAGTCATTTCCTGTCTAGATTACTGCAATATCATTTATGCCGGTGTCCCCAAACATCAGCTCAAGCGCCTTCAAACAATCCAGAATACAGCCATTCACATATTTCACCACATCACCAAATTTGATCATGTTTCCCCTCTGCTCATCAAATCTCACTGGTAATCTCTTGCATACCGGATCCAGTTCAGACTTCTTACCTTAGTTCACAAGACCTTGCACACCAGCACCCTTGCTTATTTATCTTCTTGTACCATCCCATACACTCCAACATGACCTCTTCGATCTACTGTATATATGTTAATCATCTCCATATCCCTTCCCCTTCACATGCTCGTTACAAATCTACCCGACCCTCTGCTTTCTATTTTCTGAGACCTAACCCTTGGAACTCTCTCCCTACAGATCTTCACCTGAAGCTATTCTTCTCTAAATTTAAATCCCTTCTCAAGACCCATTCAAATTGGCTTTTAACTTATCTCACAGGCTCCTTAGAATTCTGCTTCCCCTCTCCCTCCACCACCCATTCCCCTATTATATATCTCTTTTTCATCTTTCCTATGATTTGATAGTTGTTCTTTTCCATTTCTTTTCTTTGTTTTAAATTATACACTTCTCTGTTGCTGCGAAGGGCAGTACAGTATAGCAAATTTTAATAAACTGTAAAAAATATTTACAAATCCCATCCACATGCACTGGCAGAGGGAGGACTGGGAACTTATCTTCCACTACTGGGCACTAGTATTAACAAACAATACATACTAATAGACACCACTTCAGATGTACCGGGTTCTCCTTCAGTTAGGAATTAATTCAGCAGTGCTGGCTTATGTGATGTTATCCCTCCTTTTTGGAGATTTCGTTAAGTAATTAGCCCTTTAAGTTTGGGCATCTTGTCCCTCCTTTAGGAACAGTAGAGAAAATAGTTGCTCATAGTTCTTAAGATGTTAAAGCCAAGAATAGCTCTTGGAAAGGTAGAGATGCTGCAGGGTATACTATATAATCCTTCAAGAGAACTGGAAACAGACCCAGACTAAGATACTGCCTTGTGGAAGCTGTGGACTTTGGGAACCTGCCAGGTACTTGTGAGCAGGATTGGTCACTGTTGGAAACAGGATAGTGGGCTTGATGGACCTTGGTCTGACCCAGTATGGCATTTCTTATGTTTTTATGACATTCTTCATATTTAGTCAGGAAAATAACAATGAGGCTTTTCACGTTGAGCTGGTTTCCCTCAACTACCCTGAACTCCCAAGTTTCTATATTAAGGGCCTGTTTGTTTTCTTTATTTACCTGATTATTGTTGCTTACTCATTGTCACAGTCTGGTCCCTCTAGGTCAGCTCTCTGACCTAGGAACTCAGCAATATCTACTATTTTTCGTAGATGAGACAGAACACTGCTGTACTATTTACATCCTTCACAACTTTGAGTGAATGCTTCACCATAGGTTTCTAATTAGTAAATTTCACAACTAATATACAGCCCCCTTGCACAGTGTAATCCAAGTTGCAATTACAAACAGGTAATAAGGTTCCCTGATCTCACCTGTTCTAATTCTCCATGGTGCAAACTACAGCTCATGGGCTTGATAGTGCTCTACAGCCCCTACAGCTCATTTACAGCTCCTCTGTGCACAACAATCTAAAATGCAATTAAAAACAGGCAATTAATATTCTCTTTCAATGTTTTATCATCAGATACCTCATACCTCTGCCCTACCTCAGGCAGTTTCCCAACATATGGTGTGTGTCTGTAGTTGATCATAAAAATCCCTTCTTAGAGGCACAGTTATGTCCACCTCAGCATGATCTCCCTAGAGAAAGGAATTTCTTGACTGCCCAGTGTAGCTGCATGGATCAATGTTATCATCTAGATTTCTGCCAACTGGTCCACGGTCTACATGTTCACTCCACTGCCTGTGGGGCCACTCCAATACCCCTAAAAGAAACGAAACAAAGTTCCAAGTGTCAACTGCTTTACTGCCTTCATTTTCCTACCCACCCCTTCCATATTACATGCAGATTGGTGAAAAATATCAAATATAAAAATCTTAAATCCTTTAATAGGATTAAGGTTTTATAATTTACTTTTCCTTACTTGGTTTGCAGCTTTTCATGCTATGAGGGCTTGTGTGCATCAGTGATGCTGAGGGCTAAGCTATCGGTAGCTTATCTACTGGTAGGGTCTCCCAAGATGGAGAAGTCTCAGCTGAGGTGCCATACAAACCACCCATCTGGGCAGCAGCAGAATGGGATGGTGTTGGCGGCTGAAGATCACATTTCAGTGACAACAGCAACAACACTAAAATTACCTGCATGAAAGAAAGGCCTGGCAATCTACTTCCGTTTCTTGCCACAAAAACCCAATGGATAGTCATAACAAAACAAATTGCACTATAGTGCTGGAAGATGACACCCCCCCCCCCCCCAGTTGGAAGGCACTCAACTGGCTACTGGGGAGGAGCTGAAGACTTTGCAGAGTAAAGCCAGCATTTATGATGTGGTGGGATCAAAGCCTTCAGGACGTCTGACTGCTGATGTAGCTGCGCTTGAAATGAATCAGAAGCTCTAAAGATGTCTTACTTATTGGGACATGAAATGTACGAAGCATGAACCAAGAGAAGTTGGAGGTAATCAAGAATGAAGTGGAACGTGTACAACTTGATCTGTTGGGTGTTAGCAAAATGAAAAGGACTGGCTTATGGCACTTTTCATCTGATGATCACATGGTCTACTATGCTAGAAATGAAAGACAAAGAAGAAATGGTGTTGCATTTATAATCAAGAAGAAACTTGCAAGAACTGTAATGAAATACAACACAATCAGTGATTGCTTAATTTCCTACTACTATTGAATATTTGTATAGCGCTACAAGACATATGCAACACTGCACAGACACATGTAAAGGTCCCTGCTCATAAGAGCTTACAGGCTAATCAAGACAGACGCCACAGTAGCTGTAGACATGAGATACAGCTCGGGGGACTGGTAAGGAAACACAAATGAGATCAGGTGAGTCAAGATTCGAAAGCAGCAGCAAAGAGATGAGTTTTCAGCATGGATTTGAAAAGGGTCAGAGAAGGTTCCTGATGTACAGACTCAGGTAGTTTGTTCCAGGCATAAGGAGCAGCAAGGTGAAAGGAGCAAAGTCTGAAGTTAGCAGTAGAAGAGAAGGTCACAGATAGAAGCGATTTGCCAGAGAGCAGAGTTCCTGAGGAAAGGTAGTGAAGAGCTGCAGATTGAATGCACTTATAGATCAGCAGGAGAAGTTTGAACTGGATGCAGAAATTGATAGGGAGCCAATGAAGTGACTTGAGAAGAGGGGTAATATGAGCACGATGAGGCTGGCAGAAGATTAGCCGTGCAACCGAGTGTTGAACGGATTGGAGGGGCGAGAGATGATTCAGAGGGAGACCAGCAAGGAGTAGATTGCAATAGTCTAGATGGGAGGTGACTTAGTAGTGTGGTCAGAAAGGAATGGACAAATTTTGGTGATGTTGTAGAGAAATAAAGAGCAGGTTCTAACTATCAGTTGGATGTATGTGGAGAAGAAGAAAGAGGATTCAAAGACGACCCCAAGGTTGTGATCTGAGGAGACAGGGAGGAATAGAGAGTTATCCACAGAGAAAGAAAGAAGGGGAGAGGAGGGTTTAAGGGGAAAAATAAGAAGCTCAGTTTTGGCTATGTTCTGTTTCAAGTGGCAATATCAGAAAGGCAGGCAGAGATTCTGGCCTGGATTGCCAGAGAGATTTTAAGTGTAGAGAGGTAGATCTGGGGGAAGTCAGTGTTAAGATGGTACTGAAAGCCATGGGAAGAGATGAGTGCACCAAGGGACTGAGTATAGAGAGGGAAAAGGAGCGGACCCAAGACAGATCCTTGGGGTACACCAACTGAGAGGGGATAGCAGTAGAGGAAGATTCACCAGAAGAAACACTGAAAGAGTGATGGGAGAGATAAGAAGAGAGCCAGGATAGCACAGAGCCCTTAAAACCAAACGAGGGCAAGGTATCAAGGAGAAATTTCAAAACAGTTTCAGAAGCAGCAGAGAGGTCAAGAAGGATGAGGATTTTGCCAGGAACAGGTTACTGGAGACTTTGGCAAGAGCTGTTTTAGTAGAATGTAAAGGACGAAAACCAAATAAAGGATCCAGAAGGGCTTGACAGGAGAGAAAGTTGAGGCAATGGTATTGAACCACATGTTCAAGTAGTTTAGAAATGAAGGGGAGGAGGGAGATGGGTTGATAGTGAGAAGGACAAGTAGAGTCTAGTGAAGGTTTTTTGAGGAGAGGAGTGACCACAGCATGCTTGAAGGCTGCAGGGAAAGTTGCAGTGGAGAGTGATAGGTTGAGAATATGAAAGATGGAAGGGACTATAGTGGATGGGTGGGAATAGGATCAGAGGAGCAGGTAGTGAGTTTGGATGAGGAAAGAAGGTAAGCGGTTTCCTCTTCAGAGATCATAGAAAAAGAATAAAGGGTAGCAGAGGCAGGGGAGGAAAGTTGGGAGTGAAGAGGGGGAGGAGAAGATGTAGCTGACCTCGAGGGGAATTGGAGTGTGATTTTTCTGGATTTTGTCATGAAAGTAGTCAGCAAAGGTTTATACAGAAAGGGAGAAAGAGGTCAGAGGTGGAGGCACCTTAAGGAGAGTTGAGAGTTGTAAAGAGATGGTGAGTGTCAGAGGCAAGAGACTAAGACAGATGGACATAATAGTCTTGTTTGGCAAGTACTATGACTGAGCATTCGTCTACGAGGAACGCCCTTCAACACAACTATAATGCAGGCATATGTCCCAACAACAGCTGCAGAAGAGGATGAAGTTGATGAGTTCTGTGAACAAGTACAAGCTGAAATTGATAGGACATGCAAACAGGATATGCTGATAGTCATGGGTGACTGGAATGCAAAAGTTGGCAACAAAAAAGAAGATAAAATGGTTGGAAAATATGGACTTGGCAACAGAAATGAAGCTGGAGAAAGATCAACAATGTATTCATCTCAAACACATTCTTCCAGGAATACAAGCGGCGACTGTACACATGGACTTCACCCAATGCATTGTACAAAAATCAAATTGACTGCATCTATCGAAGTCAACGATGGAAAAGCTCTATAAACCTGGAGCTGACTGTAGTACAGATCACTAACTACTAGTATGCAAACTCAAGCTAAAGTTGAAAAAGAGCAAGCCATTCTTGAATGTAGCAAAATATGACCTTGAGAATATACCACTAGAATTTAAACTTGGGCCACATTAAGAAGCATGGGTATACTAGAACATCTGATAGTTCTCTTGCACAACCTTTACATTGATAAAGAACCAGCAGTTCGAATGGAACAAGAAGAAACAGAATGGTTTAAAATCAGCAAAGGTGTTTGACAAGGCTGCATACTTTACTCCTACCTCTTTAATTTATATGTAGAACAATCATCAGAGAAGCAGGACTGTATGAAGACGACCGAGGTATGAAGATTGGTGGAAGACTCATCAACAAAGTTCGCTGTGCTGATGATGCCACATTACTGGCTGAAAGTGAAGACAATCTGAAACATTTCTTTCTTAAGATCAAGGATTAAAATGGGCTGCATCTAAATGTAAAGAAGACAAAGATCCTGACAACTGGCAAAATCAATAAGTTCATCATTGATGGAGAAGAAATTGAAATAGAGAACAACTTTAACCTACTTGGACAAGCAGTCAAGGTGTCTGACGATGCATTGCTCTTGGCAGAATGGCTATGAAGGACCTAGACAAGATTCTCAAGAGCAGAGATGTCTCTCTCCATACAAAGATTCAACTCGTTCAAGCCATGGTATTTTCAGTAACATCATATGGATGCAAAAGTTGGACAATGAAAAAGATAGACAGGAAGAAAATCGATGCCTTTGAATTATGGAGCTGGTGACGAATACTGTGTACATCATGGACTGCCCAAAGAACAGACTAATCAATACTAAAGGAGATCAAACCAAAGGTTCCCTTAGAAGCTCAGATGACTTCGACTTTCATACTTTGGACACATCATCTGAAGAGAGAGATCATTAGAGAAAGATATCATGCTTGGCAAGATGGAAGGTCAATGCAAAAGAGGAAGGCCAGCAATGAGATGGATTGATACAATAACAGCAGCTATGGGTGCCACTCTATCAACAATGAACCACCTGACTGAAGACCAAACACAGTTTAGGACAACTATCCAGAGGGTCGTCATGAGTTGACACCAACTCGATGGCATTTAGCAACAACAACAATTTACTTTTTTGTATTTTTTAAGTTTGTGTTAAATTTGAATTACTGAATGTTGTTAATTGCCTTAGGTGTCCCTGGGGATGGTGAGGCAGTCTATAAAAAGTTAAATCATGTAACAAAAGAAGACATAGGACCATAAGAACTGCCATACTGGATCAGACAAAGGTCCATCAAGCCCAGTGTCCTGTTTCCAACAGTGGCCAAACCAGGTTACAATAACTGGCATATCCTAAAAGTAGTCAGATTCCATGAGCCCTGACATTTGCTGGAGTGCAGGAAGTGCCCGAGGTGTTTTGTGCTGCTATGGGGCTCTGATGCGGTGACTGGAGTGGAGGAATGAGCCGGAGGTGAGACTGCTCCTTCCCCACGTCATCAGGGTGTGCCCTTGCGACTGGATTTAACAAGCAGCCTGCCGGGTGGTGTTGGAGGAGAGCCCTGACTTATGCTGGCATGCAGGAGGTGCCCGAGGTGTTTTGTGCTGCTATGGAGCTCTGGTGCGGTAACTGGAGTGGAGGAACACATCGGAGGTGAGACCGCAACTTCCCCATATCATCAGGGTGTGCCCTCGGACCTGGATTTCCCTACATCATCAGGGAACGCCCCTTTCGATTTGGATAAAGCTAGTTGTACCTCTTATGACCATGAGTACGGTTACGCTGGCGTGTGGACAAAGGGGGCATGTGACTAAAGGGACGTGCCTCTTTTGTGCCCCTTCGATGCAACTTTGGTGACTTTGGTGAAAGTGGATGGTATTGCCCCACAGTTGGTAGAGTGGGGCTATGCCTAAGGGGACAGATAAACAGAAAAATAAAGGTAAGACTGTTAAGTTGTATGGCCCAGTGAAAATGCAGGGGCCAAAGGATAAGCATCTGTCTGCTGCTACGAACCAGGTTCCACTTAGGGAGGGTCTAGGCTCTACACTGCTCTCTGGAGCTCCTTTAAGCTCCCCTTCTAGGTCACCACCACCTCAACCTAGTCCTCAGTCCACTCCTATCAGGGGGACCATTCTGAACTCTCCTTTTGGGGTTAGTGAAGATGGAGTGCCCCAGTAGGAGGAGTGGATGAGTCCATTCCCCCTACTTTGTTGCCTAAACCTCTACTTTTCTCTCCCCCAGAGGCCATAGATGCAATGTCTGGGGAAGATGTTACTCTGGCTGGCATTTGGAAAGTTGTCACACAGAACAATCTGTTGCTCAGTGGCACCAGGGAGCAGATTCCTGCCTTTTCACAGGACACAGTGAACACGCTTACTGTGCAGGAGTCAGTCTTGCAGAACATACAGAAACAGGTGAATAAAATGTCTTCTCAGATTGTGACTTTGCAAAATGCATCTTCATCTTATATTAAGGATTCTAATATTGTACATCAGCAGTTGGAGCTTTTGGAAAATAGCGCTTGTTCTAGGAACTTGCGGCTTTTAAATTTTCCAAAGACCCATTATCTGTCCCCATTAGTACATCTCCATAAGTATTTTAAGGAGGTTTTGGGTATTTCTAATCCAAAGCAGATTTTGATTAGTAATTATTATTATATTTCTCTTAAAGTGACTGGAGGATAGGCCACTTGAGAGTGTTCCTAATGAAGGGGAGGCTGTTGATTCTTTAAATTTGTCTGAGTTTCGTGAGTCGTCTAATGATGTCATCCCTACTAGGACGACATTTGTAGTGTCCTTTTACGCTGTGGGAGATAAATCAACTGTTATGAAACTATATTTTAAAAAGAAAAATGATATGTTTTGTGGGGCTAAAGTTTTGATTTTCCCTGATGTTGCCAGGGCAACTCAATTGCGGTGGAAGGCCTTTTTCTTGTTGAAGACAAGAGTTGTGGCCTTAGGCGCAAGTTTCTTTCTTAAGTCTCCTTGCAAATGCCTGATAACTTATCAGGGAATACAAATATGTGTTTCTAGATTCGATACAGCTGGAGAGCTTTCTCTTGGATAAGGTATGTAGGCCTTCCGACAGGGGAGAGAAGATATAGTGGTAATATTTATCTTGGCCTGTATGTGATTTTATTTTTATTTTTTGATAAGATTTCTAGAAGTGATGGTAATAACCTAGTTTTAATTTTTTTTTACTGCACTCGGGCTAAGCCAGTAACTCTTTCCGTAATGTGGGCTTTGTTAGAATTGTAGTAATTTCTCTTTATGTCATTTTGACATTTTTCCTTTGTTATTTCTGTAATGTTTGTTTTGCTTGTTTATAAGCATTTGTGAAAAATTGAATAAATTAAAAAAAAACATAAAAAGATACCATGCTACTTATCCTCAGTGATAAGCAATGGTTTTCCCTGATAACAGTTATGGACTTTTCCTCCAGGAATTTGTCCAACCCTTTTTTAAACCTAACTGCACTGACTGTTTTTACCACATCCTCCAACAACGAGTTCCAAAGTTTAATTATGCATTGAGCGAAAAAATATTTTCTCCTAATTGTTATGGGGGTATGGGGAGACTTAGACAGGGGCAGGAGAGGGGTGTTACTAAGGCGGAGTAAGAGCAGGGCAATTCTGAAGTTTTCCCTGTATGTCCGGGCCCATGAACATGGATGGAGGACTTATTCCATCACAGAGGTGGAATAAGTCCCCCAGGACGTCGGGGGATCATGCCACTGGGCCGAGACAAAAAGGTTATGGGGGTGCAGGAGAATCCCCACAGCCAGACCCTGGCCATGGGAGGCCAGATCGAGGGTCCGGATGCGGGGAAAGAAGAATATCTGTGATGACCAGTATTTTTTGGCTCCTGAATGGAGCCGCGGTGCCATGGCGACGGGATGCCATGGCACTGCGGCTCCATTCAGGAGCCTGACTGAGATAGCTGGGGATCTGCTGGGTGTGCAAGCCAACCAGAATCGGGGCCCAGCCTGCACGTTTGGGCTGTAGACCTGATTCTGATCTCGCAGACATGTCTAACCCCCACGGGATCAGAATTGGGTGTACCTTTGGGCGTCCCACTTCTGGTCGGCCGCACAAGGAACTGGATGGCCAGGTTGGAATATGCCTCTATATGTACTACTTTGTAACTACATGGCATGTCCTCTGGTCTTTGTAGTTTTTGAAAAAATAAACAATTGTTTCATGTTTACCTGTTCCACTCCACTCAAAATTTTATAGACCTCTATCATATCTCCCTTCAGCCATCTCTTTTCCAAGCTAAGGAGCCCTAATCTCTTTAGCCTTTCCTCATAGGAGAGTTGTTCCATCTCCTTTATCATTCTGGTCACCATTCTCTGTATATTTTCTGATTCTGCTTAATCTTTTTTGAGATGAGGTGAGTAAAAATGCACACAGTACTTAAGGTGCAATTGCACCATGGAGCAATACAGAAGCAACACATAAGAACATAAGATATGCCATACTGGGTCAGACCAAGGTCCATCAACCCCGGTATCCTGTTTCCAACAGTGGCCAATGTAGGTCACAAGTTTCCCCAAAAGACAATATTCTTAGTTTATTCTCTGTTCATTTCCTAATAATTCCTAACAGTCTGTTTTCTTTTTTTGGCCGTTGCCACGCACTGAACAAAATATTTCAATGCATTGTCCCTAGTGATGCCTAGACCCTTTACCTGAGTGGTTTCTCTTAATGTGGAACCTATGTAGCTATGATTTTGATTATTCTTCCTTATGTGCATCACTCTGCACTTATCCACATTAAATTTCATCTGCCATTTGGATGAACAGTCTCCCAGTCTTGCAAGGTCCGCTTGCAATTTCACACAATCCTCAGGCAATTTAATAACTTTGAATAATTTGGTGTCATCTGAAAATGTAATTAACTCGCTCATTGTTTCCATTTCCAGATCATTTATAAATATATTAAAAAGCACTGCTCCCAGTACAGATCCCTGAGATACCCTCTTACTCGCTATCCTCCATTAAGAAAATTGGCCATTTAACCCTACTCTGTTTTCTCTCTTTTAACCAATTCCTTATCAATAGGGCAATTCCTCCTTTCCCATAGCTTTTTAGTTTCCTCAGGAATCTGTCAAAGGCTTTCTGAAAATCCAGATACACTGTATCAGCTGGTTCACCTTTATCCACATTCTGACATTGTTTCTCTGATACACTGGTCAGAGAATTACTGAACTGCATTTACAGTAATTACTTTTTCCCAGGCCATGCCCATGGTAAGTAAAAAAAAAATGGAGCAGAATGGTTAGGCAAGACTTCCCTTTGCTAAAACCATGTTGATTATCCTTTAAACCATGTCTATTAATGCGTTCAGTAATTTTGCTCTTTATGATAGTTTCTGCTGTTTTGGTTGGCACTGATGTCAGGCTCACCAGTCGTAGCTTCCTGGATCAACCCTGGATCCTGTTAAAAAAAACAAACAAACCTGTCTTTCCAATCTTCAGGTACCATTGATTATTTTAATGAAAGGTCACAGTAGTGTATCTACAGTTTCATTTTTTAGTTTCTTTTCAGCACTCCTTCCATCCCAGGTGATTTGCTACTTTTTGGTTTATCGATTTGGCCCTGTTCACAGAGATTTCTTTCAATTCCTCCAAATCACCACCATTAAATACCATTTCTGGCATTCCATTCAGCAATAAGATCAAACAATTACTTACAGTTGCTTCATCTCTTTGGAATTCAATACCAAAGGAATTACAGCAGATTACTGATGTAGCTATATTTAAAGGCCAGTTCTGAAAACCTGCATGTCTGGCAGGGGGCACATCCAAATGGAAACGTGCAGGAATAGAACCCAAATCCGCACAAATGGGAATAGATACAGCCACGTGTACAGAATCACCTACATACTGTAGATGTGCTAGGCGCAACCCGCACACAGCACTACATTGTGCGAAGACAGGTCTATGCCAACAGCTTTGTACGTCCCCGCTTACCATATTCTAAAAAGATGTACGTCTGTGATCCTGCCCGTCTCCGCGATATGCCCATGAACAGCCACCCCCCGAAAACATACAGCTTAGAAGCTGCTGTGGCCACGGACAGTGCTGTTTTGAGGCTGAATGACAATGTAGGTTGACGATACTTATAGGTGAATGCAAGTTAGACAATTGAAACTAGTTTGTTGCATGCCCAGAACACAACAAAGCAATCATAGTGCACTGTAATGTACCAGGAAAACAGGTAGAGAGTGAACCTACTAGAACAAGATGCAGTGCAGCACTACATACATGGCAGCAGATGACCTCCTGAGGTATGCATGTGGAGTACATCACAGGAACAGGACTGTACAATGCTAAGTAAGGTCATGATCTCAGCAGAACAGGTCCCCCATAGCAAACTATCCAATCATTTCCCCTTCAATAATAAGGACCATTGGAATGACAGCAGTCAGCAGTGCAAGTACCACACAGACACGCCCAGAGACATCGTCGCTCCCTATAACTGTGCACATATGTAGAGACCAATGCTGTTGCATCTGGGAATGGCATACTGCATTTTGCACTGTTGCATGCCCTCTCTCTGAGGTCCCCTGATCAGTGACAGGGAAGTGTTTGGACAGGGACATGATTGCAGAACCATCCTGCTCACTCCTGTTTGTACTCACTGGCACCTGGTGATGCTGCAGTCATCCCTATGGTCACGGTACCTGCCAAGCATATTTGTCCTCCCCGGATATGTGGATGAGCAATCTAGATCCCCCTGCGCAGCCTTCCAACCACACATGCACTCTCACTTGCAGTCTCACAGAAACAGCCGTCTGCCAAAAGAATGCCCAGAATCGAATATCTTAGCTGATGGAAAGGGAAGCCATAGCAATCAGTACTTCCAACCCAGTATCATACCTGCTCACTACATATCAGTTTGGCTGCCTACATACAGTACACGATAAATACAATAGTGGACCTCAAAATGATACAGAACTGCAGTAGTCCCAAACAGCCCTTCCATTATATCAGCCTCAAGGGTCAAACCCTTTATGCACATTGCACTTCATAGGCCCACATATGTAAACAACCACAGCAGTGACCTGTGCACAAGAAACGTGCCATATAGCCACCGGTGTTAAGATATCCCCAATATAATGTGCTGATAGGATGCACATATGACCTTATCTGCACAGGGGACTGTGCACATTGCATAGCGCATATTGTGAAGGGATAATTGGAATAAAGGGATAATCAGCTCAGATCTGCTTTATATGTTTGCCTTATGATTGCATATATGTCTGCCTTATAACTGCACTCTGGCCTGTTTGAAACATAAGACCAAAATGAAAGTTCCCCGGCTCATAAGAAACCGTAAAGGTGAATCAAAATGCAAAACTTGTGCATCAACACATTTTTTTTGTCGGAATAACCAAGCAAAAGGAAGCAGGAATTGTACCCACCCCTCGCCGTGGTCGGTCCTTTTTAATAATTTTAAATGCTCAAAAACTTATCTCATTCTCTTTACTCAGCCAGCTCGGAATTCAAAGACACAACGTGCCACATTTCGGGCCATCCACATCAACCATGGCCCTGCATCAGGTGAAGTATATGGAATCCCAGAAAGTCAGCTTTTGAGAAATGTCCAACGGTCAAACTCTTTTATCGGAAACGGCGCATGACGTCACCACAAACGATAAAAGAGTTTGACCGTTGGACATTTCTCAAAAGCTGACTTTCTGGGATTCCATATACTTCACCTGATGCTGGCTGAGTAAAGAGAATGAGATAAGTTTTTGAGCATTTAAAATTATTAAAAAGGACCGACCACAGCGAGGGGTGGGTACAATTCCTGCTTCCTTTTGTTTGGTTATTCCGACAAAAAAGAATGTGTTGATGCACAAGTTTTGCATTTTGATTCACCTTTACGGTTTCTTATGAGCCGGGGAACTTTCATTTTGGTCTTATATTTTGCCCTAGGCTAAGGGGGGTTTTTCTTGGACTGTTTGAAACATACACAGCAACATATGGTTGGCACAAAACAGGTGGGCAACAGGAAAAGAGTACATGCAGCTTACTACTGTTATAAAGCCTAGAAAAAGCTATACTTTGGACAGAAGTGTCCAAGGATATAAGCCTAGGTTCAAACAGGTCAAGCCAGGAATTCAACTAATGCTCTTGCCCTGAAGGTTTCAATTGGTGCCAGCAGATGGAAAAACACAGGAGGAGGCAGAGGGCTATGATTGATTGCATAGATAGGCAAGCCTTGATCAGCAGATCCAGCTGCATAAACATAGGAGGCCCTGGGAAAGAGCTTTGCAGGAAGCCTGCAAACACCTAAGAATTTATGCTGAATTTGCTGAAACTATTTAGAATTTGAAGCAGAGAGGTATATATAAGACAGCAATTTTAGAGGGTCTTGGGCAGTTCTTTTCTCCCCTTGCAGAGAGAAGGCTGCCCCGCTGTCCCTCAGACAGGCACTTGCTATCTGCATCTATAACCATTTGTTTGCTGTGCCAAATAATAAGTTTCTTTGTAGCTGAGCAACTGTCGTCTGAACTGTTTATTGGTAATTGGGGAGACTTTGTAGGTGGACCCGGCCTACAAATTGGCGCCCGAACAGGGACTTCTAAACTGAGTTTAGACACTCATACATTTTTCTAAATTGCCCAAGGATTCCTCTGACTGTATTTTTGTCAGAGAGGATACCTCTTGTTTGAAAGGAGAAACAGGAGATGAGAATACCATTCCAATAGGGGATGAAGATATTTTCTGCTGGTCCAGAAGATTAAGAAGCCATCCCAGTGAGGGTGAAGAGAACAAGGATATAGTCCTGAGTGGCGACGAAAGAAAAGTATACCCTAGGAAGACTCCAGTTGTGAGTATTGTGTTTTCCTGTCTACAAACAAAGACGGAAGATTTACCCATGTTCGATTGGTGGGTGAGTACCAAATTTACACATATGCATATGTATTTTATGTGCTTAATGTTTTGTTATGTAGAAAATTGTTAGAGTGTCTTTGCATTTAGTTGTAATGTTAGGGAAAGAAAGTTTGAATGTTTTGCCCAGACATTAGGTCTCTGTCTTTCCAGGATTGATTGGTGTACGCTTGAGACTGTACGTATTATTAATACGAAGCGAGTGTGTGTCTTTATCCACGTTTCCATACCCCCATCACTGCGAGGGGATTGGCTGGGTTTAGACGAAGCGCAAGAGTTGTATGTTTGTATGAGTCCTGGATTCGTGATTTCGCACCTCAGTTAATTAAGAGGTTTGGATTGCCACCTAAAAAAGCGAAATTACGCGCGCCTCTGTATATAAGGAGGTTCAATTTTCTATTGGTAAAAGGTGAAGTTAATTGTCCCTGTCCCTGAACAGTGAAAACACCAGGTCTACATAGCCTATAGCGAAGGGACAGCTGGGGAAATGTTTAAAAGAAAATCCAACCAGGAAGAAAATACTGAGAAAGGAACTGAGCCCGGTCCTAATCCCATAGATAGCCTTGTTAAACAGAACCCCCTACTGGAGGCTTCGATAAAAAATTGTTCTAAACAATGGGAAAAATGGATGAAGAAAACACCCTCTCTTGCCTGGCCAGCAGGGGGGTCGTTTGATCCGCTCATTTTGACCAAAATTAGGGATCATATTTTATTTAACAAATGTGGCAAAACCCAATTGGAACATTTACGACATATTTCCCTGTGGATGCAGGCTGGTCCAGAGCTTTCGCCATCTGCCCCTGTGCCCCCACCTTCTTATTGGGCAGCCAAAAGTAAAGCTATGGCAGCCATAGGCTATTCTGACCCTGTCTTCAAGCCCAAGTCAGAACCGACTTCTCACCCAGTAGCCTCTCTACCCCCAGAACAGGTTCTGCATAAACTCTTGGACACTGAGGGCGCTTGGGCAAAGATTGAGAGTCATGTTAACTTAAAAGCCACCCCTGCCCCAGATCCCAATGCATATGCTGAGGCACAGGCAAAATTAGAAGAGTTGAAACAACAATTGACAGCAGAACATGAAGATTTAGAAAGTCAGGCTCAAGCTTTAAAACTATCTGAGGTTAAAATTACTGAGAATCTTAAAAGATGGGAGTTAGACCTAGCAGATAGGGAAAAACGTCTTAAGGAGATTATAGAAGAGGAAGAAGAGGAGAAGGTAGATGAGGTAGTAGAAGATGAAGAGAAAAAAAGTGAACTTACACTGGTTTGTGGTGTTGTGCAAGGTGGTAAAACTCCTCGAGCTCCACAACCATGTATCCTTACTTTTATTACACAGCAGGAGGATGGAAATGGTTACTATGTTTACCGATGGTCCTCCAACATGTACGGTTGGACAAAAGCCAACCAGCCCCAGATGTTACAGTGGCCCCCTAATGGATCACTGGAAACTGTACACCTTAACACCGCCCGACTCTGCATTCGCGGAGGAGCGGGAGACCCTAACTGGGATTCTGCCTATATGGAGGCAGGTCTTAGGGTTTGGGAAAAGTATGAGAATCAGGACGCTAATAAACAGCTTCTGTTTCCAGTAATCTACACAAATGAAGGAAAATCTAAATATATACCATGGAGTTTTACTGATATGACTAATATAGCCAGTAGTCTCCCTCCTCTTAGTAGAGGGGGAGAGACATGGATTCAAAAATTTGAAAGAATTACGGCTGGATATAATTTGGCTTTGGGAGATATCAAAGCTTTATTGGCCAAAATTCTGGGAAATAGTGCGACAAATCAAGTGTTCGCCAATGCCGACTTAGACCAGGTGAAGGTCACAGTTAACACTTATGATGGTGCTTCCTTCAACGAGTTTCGTCCTCGTATTTGGGACGCCCTCAGGGAGATGTACCCTACTCAGCGCAGTTTGGCTCCTCTCACTACTATGAGATTCCAAATAGGTGAGGATATCAGTGCATACCTCGTACGATTTCAAGATTTATGGGAAGCACAAATGGGGGTACCATACGATGATGTTTGTATGAGACCTGTATTTTTCCAGACCTGTATTTTATCCCCATCCGTAACTGCAAAATTAAAGTCTATAGTAGCCTTGGAGTCTGAGCCATGGCCTAAACAACAGGCCCATATTTTGCATTATATTCGATCTTTAGAGGAGGACACTTTGAAACCTGAGAAGGATTTGAAACAGGCCCAAGCACGCTTGTTACACCTTCAACTTAAAAGGTTACAAGAAATTAAAGATCCCCAATCCACCACCAAATTACATCTTGATAAATCTAATAATGAACTTATTAGACAACTAAAACAGAAAATTAGGGAAAAGCAGGAGAAAATTGATGACATGGAATATCTGGATCCTTATGAGAATGATGTTCCAGATCCCCGTGATGAGGTATGGGATAGAGATAAGGAGCACATTTACTATAACGGAGCCCAACGACCCCGTTATCCTCAGCCACAGCGTCGAGGTCCCTCTTACCAACAAAATAACCGTACTCTTGCCCCACAGTGTTGGAACTGTGGTGGTTACGGTCATTTTCAGCGCTCATGCCGTGCTCAGCGCAGAAATGAGAATTTTGACAGGAGGCGTTTTCCCTTGTGGACACCTCCCCGGGATTCTGGACCCCCACCCCAACAATGACTGGGAATCTATATCTTACAGGTGAGGCTCACATATCAGGAACCTCTGATCACAGTATATCTTAATGATGATCCCACAGAAATGTTACTTGATACAGGAGCCACTTCCTCTGTATTAACTGCTTTACCACAGAGATGCCAGCTTAGTAGAAAGAAAATGACTACCACTGGTTTTGATGGTAGACCCCTTACATCTTACCTAACTACACCTATTTGTTTAAGAATAGGAGATCAGCAGATTTCTCATTCTTTTCTGTTTGCCCCATATTGCCCAGTAAATTTGATGGGTAGGGACTTATTGGTGAAATTACAGGTTGAATTCACCTATGGTCCGCTAGGAGAAAAAGGCCTTGAGCGGTCACTGCTCCTCAGCCCTTATGGCCGAGTTAAATCACATCTGCCTGTTACCATTCATATTAAGCCTGGCTGTAAACCACCAAAGATTCCGCAGTATCCTCTCCAACCGGAGGCCCTGCAGGGAACTCGCCAGGAGATTCAGGAGCTGTTACAGCACGGAATCATTGAACTCAGTAACTCCCCATACAACACTCCACTATTCCCTGTGAAAAAGCCTAATGGGAAGTGGCGAATAGTTCATGACTTACGTGCACTTAACAGTGTTATTGAACCACAATTTCCAGTAGTCTCAAACTCTGCCACATTGCTGACAACAGCTACTCTGTACAAATATCATACTGTTCTGGACCTTTCCCATGCCTTTTTTGGGATAGAGGTCGAACCCACATCCAGGCAGTTTCTGGCATTTATTTTTGAGGGTCAGCATTATCAGTGGACCAGGTTACCCCAAGGATACGTGGAAAGTCCCTCCATATTCTCTCAAGCACTAGTTGCTGATTTGCAATCATTCAGGGCAGAGTTGCCCAGCAATGTGTCTTTGTTACAGTATGTAGATGACTTACTGCTTTCCACAGCTGAGGCTGCAACAAACCTGGCCCTCACAGATAAACTTGTTTGTTATCTTTTGGAAAGTGGTTACCAGATTAATATGGCCAAGGCACAGATCTGCCAAACTGAAGTCACTTTTCTGGGTTTCCTAGTAGGAGATGGAATGCTATCTCTAACAGAGAAAACTAAACAACACTGCTTGCAATTGCAGATGCCTACCACTGTAAAGCAATTGTGATCTCTGCTCGGCATGATAAACTTCTGCCGTAATTGGATCCCAGGTCACAGTCAACGCACACATTCCTTTCGCAAATATTTAAAAGGGGGGGCTAAGGGGTCGACTGTTATCAGCCTGTCAGCTCCTGACCAGATTTCGCTTCAGTCTCTTTTGACTGATGTCTCGCACACACCAAGTCTCTGTCTCCCTGACTATTCAAAGGAGATGTTTCTCATTAGCTTTCACGGACATCACACGTGGGCAGCTGTGATCTATCAGGATGATGGTAAAATTGTGTCCTACTTGTCAGGGTCTTTTTCTGTTACAGAAATAGTTCTGCTTGATGTTGAGAGAGGGTTAGTAGCCACCAGTGAGGCAGTCAGGAAGACCTATAACACCTTTCATCCCTTGCGACTCACTGTGTATTGCTCCGGTGATGTAGAGGCATTGTTATGCAGTAATACTCTCCACTTTACCCCACATCGGGTGCACCAGCTGTGTGCTGCCCTGCTACGGAGTCATATACTCATTAAGCCATTCCCTGCAAGTCACCCTTTTGGTTACCTACAAAATTTAGTTTCTGTTATTGTTGGTGAGGAAGGAGATAAGGTCCCCATTTTTTCTTTCGCAGATAATATTTTGTCTCTTCATGAAATGCCTGTCAATTCTGAAGTCTGGTTCACTGACGGTTCTGAGACATCACTATGTTCTGGCTTCAGTGCAGTACAGATATCTCCTTCTGGTGATATTCTAGATGTTTTGCAATATCAGTTGCCGAGTACTTATAGTGATCAAGGTGCTGAACTCTGTGCAATTTTGGCAGTCTTACTGCATCAGGAGAAACAGAACATTATCATATTCACTGACTCCCATTATGCAGCACAAGTGCTGACAGTGCTTCATCAGAAATGGTCACAAAGAGGTTTTATCACCTCTTCAGCCAGCTCAATCTCACATCTTGATGAGATACATCAAATTTATGAGTGTTTAGAGAAACGCAGAATCAACAATGTTTCTGTGCTGTGAATGGGTTCCTGGACATACACAGGGAGACTCTTTCCGCCAGATGGGCAATGCCCTGGCAGATCAGTTAGCCAAAGAAGTAACTAGTAATGCTTCCCTGACCTTACCTGTCACCAGATCACAGATCTATTTAGTACCTGACCTTGCTGATTATCAGAAAGATGCTGTTTCTCATGAGATAGGAAACTGGGAGAGACTAGGTTGTTCCCAAATTAAGAAAATGTGGGTACATCCATCAGGAAAACTCTGTATCTGTTATGTAGCACTGAAACGCCTCACAGAACTCATTCATGATATCTATCATTCTAGTGCTGCAAATGTTTACAGCATGCTCGAGGACATTTTTTGGTGTCCACACATGAAAAATCGCATTCAGGAACTAGTAGCTAAATGTCCCGTGTGTATTCTGAACTCTCAGCCAGGGGGAAAGGCTATAGTCAAAGGTCACCTCCCGGTTCTAAGTGGTCCTTTTGAATCCTGGTATGTAGATTTCACTGACATGATTCACAGATGTGCTCAGAAGCGGTACCTTTTAGTGTGGGTTTGCCCTTGGTCTAAATGGATTGAGGCTTTCCCCTGCAATAGAGAGACTGCTGAAGAAGTAGTAGAGGTTTTGCTAACACAAATAATTCCCCGATTTGGCATTCCTAAAGTCATATATTCTGATAATGGCTCTCACTTTCGTAATGCTCTTGTGACTGCACTCACCCAGCATCTTCCTGTTCAGTGGAAGTATGTTTCTGTGTATAAACCTACTTCCAATGGTCTTGTTGAACGATGTAATGGCATTTTGAAAACTCAACTCAGAAAGATTTGCACTTCTGGTCACATGACCTGGCTACAAGCATTACCAATGTGCTTGTTTCAGCTGCATAATAGCCCGATCAAGCGATTACATCTGACACCTCATGAAATGGCCACTGGCCGGCGTATGCGCTCGACTAATTTATCACAGTCCCAGGTTCCGATTCATGATAGTCTCTCTACTTACCTTGCAGGACTCCGGATTGCGCTCCAAGAAATTGCTGACCGAGTAGCAGTCACACAATCTGTGTCCAGTCCATCCTTATTACCTTGCTTCCCTGTAGGGTCCACTGTCTATAAAAGAAATTGTGTTCGTACATCCTGGGACTGCCCAACCTTTTCAGGACCCCACGTTGTCACTGCTGCTTCCCCTTTTGCTGCCAGACTGAATGATACTGATACTTGGGTGCATGTCAGCCATCTAAAAGCGTCTCCAGCTGTCCCATCTGATTAATCAGTTTTATTTCCCTACAGAACTCACGTGTTCTCACCACAGTGCTATGTTATTAGTACCAAAGATGATCGCTGTCAAGCCTACTCCGTGGGCATCCCTGTGCCTTCTTCTGGGAATCTCTGTCATAATCGTCCTCCTTATTGAGTGTTTACATCCAGATGGACAGCTAGCTTTGTTTCTCCATGGATGGAACCAGACTAACCAGACGAAATCTCGAGTACCCCGAGCTTTACCTGAAGGCTCTCTGAACTTGTGGAAGCAATCAGTATTACACATTGTTTCCCTGATGAACATTGCAGACTGCATTATTTGTACCCCTTTACCGAAGGGTGTATCATATGCTCCAGTACATGTTTCAAAGGTTCCTTTAAATGAGTATGCAGGACAGCTTGCTTGTGTAGATAATAATAATTTTTCTGCCAGTTGTTATGAAGCTTTTAATTGTTCCCAGACGTGGCATGCAATGAATATGATACATGACCCTTTGCATGTATATGTTGACCCGAATATGATATTTGATCTATGTTTAATAACAAATGTATCCATTGCTTTTTCAGACAGGTGTAACCTGTCGTATAATGTTATTAATGGATCCTTTCATTTTGCTAGTAATTCTGTCATGGTAAAGTGGTATAATCAATCCGGTAATATGGACCCCTCCAATATGAAATATGATTGGAGAAATATTACAAGGAGCCCGGTAGTGTTTAGTGGATCTGACTTCCGCTGGTATGTGGGGGTTGGTCCCATTTACCACGATGGTTCAGCTGTGCTGACAACGGGTTCTCAGAATGAATCTCCATATACTTCTTGCTATCTCCCAATGTCCAGTTTCAGGAGGGATCTTACCTCAGCTACCACGGGAAAATCTTCTGTTAAGTGGTTTGATGGGCATCATATGAGTCGCATATGGACACCTGCTACAAACCTCTTTGCTGTAATGGGTCATTATTGGTTGTGTGGGGAAACTCTGTATCAGGTAATTAACCTCTCCCTATTACCCTGTGCTTTGGTTAAAGTTTCTTCTTTTTCTGTCTTGATACCTCTTAATGTTACCCATCATTCTGCTTCTCGCTCCACCCTGCATAGATTAAAACGTAGCTCCTCAGCTTATGCTAGCCCCTGGGATTCCTCTATAGCCGAGGATGATGCCATTCAGGCCTCATTCGAGTATATCAATTCCACTTATCCCATGACTAAAACTCGTTTGGATGCCCTTAGCGCAACGGCCTGGATTCCCTTTGCCACCCCCACCCTAACTGCTGAGCTTGGTATGGCTGTACGCCATTTGCAATGTTTGTTGCATATTCAAATGAAAGCTGTTACCGAATCTATTTCACGCCTAGCTGAGTCCCTTGAGCAAAATACACAAATGACTCTGCAGAATAGGCAAGCTTTGGATTTACTTTTGGCTGCTGAAGGCGGAACATGCACTTTCATTAATGCTACAAACTGTTGTACGGTCATCGCTAACCATACCATTTTTGTTCTTGATGCTATAAATAAGATAAAGCATCTCTCTGAGTTGCATATTGATGATTTTAAGGGGGGGCTTCAACTTGATAATATCTGGGGTAGTATTGCTTCATGGTTTGCTAGTTTAGGTGTAGGACTTAAAGCCTTCTTTATTACGCTTTTAAGTATAGCTTGTTTTGCAATCATTGCCTGTTGTGCCTTATCCATTTTACTTGCCTGTTGTAAACCAATGATGCTGCAAAGCACTAAAACCATGTACATTGTATCTATGGAACAGTACCAGCGGTTGCCTCTCAATGATCCCTCTCTGTCTCAAATGGTTGTTATCCATGCCCCTTAGTGGGATTACTTTCGCTTCCCTCCACACAGAAAAAAAAGGAAAAGAAAAAGTGGAGAATGAAGGGATAATTGGAATAAAGGGATAATCAGCTCAGATCTGCTTTATATGTTTGCCTTATGATTGCATATATGTCTGCCTTATAACTGCACTCTGGCCTGTTTGAAACATACACAGCAACATATGGTTGGCACAAAACAGGTGGGCAACAGGAAAAGAGTACATGCAGCTTACTACTGTTATAAAGCCTAAAAAAAGCTATACTTTGGACAGAGGTGTCCAAGGATATAAGCCTAGGTTCAAACAGGTCAAGCCAGGAATTCAACTAATGCTCTTGCCCTGAAGGTTTCAATTGGTGCCAGCAGATGGAAAAACACAGGAGGAGGCAGAGGGCTATGATTGATTGCATAGATAGGCAAGCCTTGATCAGCAGATCCAGCTGCATAAACATAGGAGGCCCTGGGAAAGAGCTTTGCAGGAAGCCTGCAAACACCTAAGAATTTATGCTGAATTTGCTGAAACTATTTAGAATTTGAAGCAGAGAGGTATATATAAGACAGCAATTTTAGAGGGTCTTGGGCAGTTCTTTTCTCCCCTTGCAGAGAGAAGGCTGCCCCGCTGTCCCTCAGACAGGCACTTGCTATCTGCATCTATAACCATTTGTTTGCTGTGCCAAATAATAAGATTTTTTGTAGCTGAGCAACTGTCGTCTGAACTGTTTATTGGTAATTGGGGAGACTTTGTAGGTGGACCCGGCCTACAATTGTAGAAATCCAATGTGTGGAACCTAAGACTCCAGCTAGCTGGGTGCTGCACATAGCACTAATGGCTGGGCCTACATTCTCATATGGGGTCCTGGGACTCCATCACCAGTATCATTTCCAGGATGTGGGCAATGTTAGGGACCCCTATCTGTGCCCCTTTAGCTCACACAGCAACTGTCATCATAGCTTGATTGAGCACCAGTGCTCTACTGCATTCATTTGTGTGTGTGGGGGGGGGGGGTTATTTTGCTCCTTTGACTTACATCCTTCCCCTCCTCTGCTTTCTGTTCCATAGCACTGCAAGCTGTGGTTTTCCAAACTGCAGTCACACCTCTGCACAGCATAGACTAGATATCCATTCACTACTGTTGGCTGCATTGGGGTGTAGAACAGAAATATTTCTAAGTCCTACCTTTATTCCACATTTTTGCAGGCATGACCTGGATATCTGCGGGGTCAACTGCGGACACGGGTGTGACCGGAATACACCTTATACGTCTCCGTAGCTGGCCACACCCCTGTTCCACCCCTTCCCGCCAAAGTTCTGCGATCCCCGTGTAAATGCCATGTACATGCAGGGCTGCAAAGGTTCAGAATACTGTTCTAGACGTTTTTGCGAGATAAAGTCTACTCCCGCAGGTACAGACTTATTCGTGGTTCAGAATGACCCCCTTAGAAAACAAACAGAAGTACATTTTTTTTTCACCAAACCTTCTCTGTATGAATTCCAGTTTTTATTTTATCTCTGGTTGTTAGTATTTGAATGATGCTCTTATATTATACTTTGTTTTTGTTATATTATTTCATGCTATTTAATTTTCATATTATAATATGATATGTTGGTTTTGTATGTTTTTATTAATTGTTTTATATTTGGTGCTGCAGTTTGCCAAGGATTATGTATTTTCTGGATTGATGGAATATAAATCCCTTTAAATAAAAAACAAAGTGACGCCAGTTTTTAAAAAGTGTAGGCTGCAGGCTCTCAGGAACTTTGTATCCATTGGCCTGCAAGCTAATTTTTAAAGGGAAACTTTAAAAAACCTGCTAGCCAACTAGTGCCATGGCAATCTGTTATTCCCCATATACAGCAAACCTCATCTAGCACAAAAAGACCAGAGAGAGATATATCAGTCAGAAAGAGGACCTAGTGGATCCTCCATAAGACTAAGATTTATTGGTCTTTGTACTCACAGAAGTCAGTGTAACTGGGCTATTTCAAAACTTATATGAGAAAGGGAAGAGTCTTTAGTCACAGAATCTGTTACCTTAATCTAATTAAATGTATCATCTGCATCTTTTTTGTTGACCCTTATTTCCTTTTAGACACGCTTTAGCTCAGCCAGCCTGTAGCCAGGTACACAACAGACTAGCCAGTGGCATCACAAGGAGGTGTCTCAGGAAACCACTGCTGAAATTTGGGAGAATAGTGTTTCATCAAGTGAACCTGAACTTGCAAGAATCCTTGGTTAATTACAAAAAAGTAGTGAGAGCCCCTGAATAAGAAGATGGTAAGAATCCACTAATCATATTTTGGTCTTTAACATCTTTAATGAGACATTAAATTATGAAAACTGTCAACCGGAACCCATAGAATATATAGTAAGCTAAATATAAAACCGAGAACAGGGACTTAGCAATAGCAATGAAGCAATCAAAATAAAGCAGAACTTGTATGCAGGTACACAAACTTGCAAGCACAAACCAAACGTATTTTCTTTTTTTATTATTGAGATTTTGAAAAAATACAATTTCACTTAATCACAAGAAACCAAAATACATCAACAGAACACAATCTAATGCCCATTATACAAGTAAAATAAGGTAAAGTCTACAACTTGAGAATGCTTCAGCTAAAATCTAACCTATCAACTAAAGAAACATAGGTGCACATCCAAGGCACCAATTTAAGGAGACTTCAATATAAACTAATCCCACAGCCCTATCATCCACTCTCCCTATTTCTAAGAAAGCTTTGTAAATGAGAAATATCTAAAAACACATAAGTATGACTCTGATAAACAATAATACATTTACAGGGGAATTTTAAATAAAATATGGCACCCAACTGTAACACCCACTGTCTCAGTTCCGGAAACTGATGTCTCCAGGCTTGAGTTTGTCAGGTTACATCAGGAAATATATTCAGCTTATATCCACAAAATAAATCATTTTTATGCTGAAAGAAAGCCTTCAAAATTCAAAATTTCATCGCTTCAAACCCCAGTGTTACTACTAGGGTTCTCCACTTGGAAATTATATCTGCGGAATCTTCCAAAAAAGCCGTCAAATCCTGACTAATACTCTGGGGGATCTGAGCTCCATCCCGTGAAACAGACTCCTTAAATTTACCCAGCAGATAATAAGCTTGAACCACATTGATAACATCAGGAAAGAGAAGAACCTCCGAGAAATACTTTTTAAGGAGTATCTCAGCAGAGAGCAGATGAGTCAAAGGGAAATTCAAAAATCTCAGATTACAAGCTTGCACCCTATTTTCCAAACTTTCCAGTCTTGTGTAGATTGTCAAAGAATCTTTGAGAGGACAGATTAGATGCCACTCAAGAATGGACTTGGGATTGAACTTGCACAACAGATTTTGTAATAAAGTAACTTGATTATCAACAGCTGCTAATTTCTCAGTTACCCCATGAGTAAAAGAACAAAGGGAAGCAACTGTGGCAGATAATCTAACATCTATATTATTAATTGCCCTCCATAAATCTTTTAATGTAATATCCTCTTCCACAGAAGGGGATAAACTTTCCCATAACAGCTGGAGAAACTGGCTTTGTAATAAACCAGAGTCAATACCAGTGTCTTCCACCAACGTTGAAGATAAAGGGGCAGATGAGGCAGTGGGGACCAAGCATCGGAGCTCAAAGAGGCTCCCTCCGATACTAGTGAACTGGATACCACATGGATTAATTGTCTGTCTAAGAGTCTTACCTTGAACCCCAGACAAGGCAGGCAGTTTAGTTGAACCTTTGTTCTTTCTCTTACCCATTATTCCAATTCCTCCTCCACACCAAGCCTCCGGTGTCCTCCAGTATCCCGAAGAGGTGCCAAAGGGGCATATCTGCCCCTTTTGTCACGCCCCTTCGGTCAACACCCTGCGGGCATGTGTGCCAGCTGAAGATCTTTATCAGCACTGGGGTCCTCTCTCAGGTCAGCCTCCTCAGTGCCTGTATGTTCCAGAAGCAGGCACACCAGCAACAACACGAGGGGTCCAGTAGGGCAAAGACAGCCCCTAGTTGTTTCCTCCAACAAACAGCCAAAGCGTTTCCAAATTGCGTGTGCTGGCTGAAGATCTTTAGGCACTGGGCACTGGGGTTCTCCCTTGGGTTAGCCTCCTCAGCGCCTGTCAGCTCCAGAAGCAGGCACGCCAGCAACAACGTGAGGGGTCCAGTAGGGCAGATGACAGCTCCAAGTTGTTTCCTCCACCAAACAGCCAAAGCGTTTCCCTTGCCATTTTAATATACAGGCTGATAAACTACTGCATTTCTTTCTACAAGATAGTCCTGATGTTTTTCAAATATACCTAAAAAAATCACATATACACACAAGGTTGCAACAGATCTTGAATTCACTAAGTCACAGTTCAGCAAAGCCACTAGATGAAAAATTGAGTGAAAAATCAGGTTTGGCTTGATTCTGACATTTTTCTCTGATACACTGGTCAGAGAGCTAGTGAACTGGATTTAATTACTTTTTCCCAGGACATGCTCACGGTATGTTACACATTTAAGTACAATAGTACAATCCCTGCCCAAGAAGGCTTAAAATGCATGTTGGTAGCTGAGGTAATAGAAATTGATGTGACTTGGCAAATGACATCAGTGGAAAAAGCAAGATTTGAAGTCTGGCTTCCCTGTCTCTCAACTAACCGAGCCATTTTTATAAAGCATTCAAGGCATTTTGACAATATAGCAATGAATGGGATATGATCATCTAGCACAGTACTTTGCAAAGCAATTTTCCAACACATATTTATTTTGCTTAGGCATGCTCCATCTTATGAACTCCAGAAGGAAGCTTGCTTTGGCACAATGGATCAAGTCCATTTGTCCATCTGTCCAGAGATACAATAACTCTCAAAAAATAGGATGAAAAATTACCAAATTTGGCATTCAGGAAGAAAACGGGAATACACCAGACAAGGATGAAAACCATAAACATCTGATTTATTTTCTGAGAACTAAGTCTCCAACACCCTCCTCCCCCCCCCAACAACCTCTCTCTCCCCTCCCAGAAAAGAAACTGTCAGTAGCCATTAACCTTTAGAATGTTGATAACTGCTACATTCCAAAAACACCCCAGAAAAGTCAGACAGACAGGGAACGTTAACTGAAGCAGCAACAGAAGGCACCTTCAAATTATCTTCTCCAAACTTCCAATCAATGTATACCAGGTACACCCCCAGTCTCACACTCATACACAAATCCTTGGCCACAGTTGGGGTCATGAGCTAGCTTCTTTGAAGGTAGCCTCTATCACTTGTAGAAGAATGGAAAGAAATGACTAACCATCTGGCAGTGCGGGACAGGCTGCTTTTGTGAGCAAGCATAGGCAAAGCTACAGTGGGATAGTCAAGAGCAAGGCTGGGATGGAGTGATATGGGGCATGGCTAAAATCCTTAGGGTGAGGGGAAACACCTATAGTAGGGGCACTTTTGAACACAGAAGGGAAGGGCCTTTTCACTCAGTGGCTCATGCAGCTGCACCAAGCTGACGCCCCATAGTGCTTCTGTTATCAATGGTAATAAGCACACTAAATACACACCAAGGAATTATGTGCCAAAAAATCAGTATAATGCACTAAACTAATACAACATATTAAACAGTATTTTCCATATTCTGGAAGAATATGCATCCCTGGAAAGGGAAGAACCAGAGCTCAAGTACCACAAAGTTGCAGAATCAGTGACCACAAGGAAGCGAAGGGTAGTGGTGGTTGGTGACTCTCTTCTGAGGGGTATTGAGGCATCCATCTGCCAACCAGACTTGATGTCAGAGAGGTTTGCTGTCTGCCTGGTGCCAAAATCCAAGATGTTACGGAGAGTTTGCCGAGACTCATCAAGCCCACTGACTATTACCCAATGTTCCTAATCCATGTCGGAACAAATGATACTGCCAGATATCCCTCTGAGGGTATCAAAAGTGACTTCATGGCTCTGGGACAGAGGGTGAAGCAATTAGGTGCACAGGTGGTGTTCTCTTCAATCCTCCCTGTTGAGGGTAAAGGCCAAGGCAGAGAGGCTCGCATCCTGGAGACGAATGCATGGCTGCATGGATGGTGTCATCGAGAGCATTTTGGTTTTCTAGACCATGGGATGCTGTTCCAAGGGTTGCAGAGCAGAGATGGCATCCATCTGTCCAAGAAAGGTCAACGCGTCTTTGATAGTAGACTGGCTAATCTACTGAAAAGGGCTTTAAACTAGACTCGTTGGGGATGGGTGAAGAAAGCCCCCAGGTAAGTGAAAGCCCCCAGGTATGTGATACGTTAAATACCTTTATGGAAATGGGTAACAGGGATAACATATGGAAAACAGTGTGTTATAAATGCCCGTAGCATGGGAAATAAGATCCCTGATGTTGAAGCTTTGGTGGGAGTGGCTGACTTGGATTTAGTGGCAGTTACAGAAACATGGTTCACAGAAAACCATGACTGGGATGTAACTATACTGGCTATACTTTATTCAGAAAGGACAGGGTAGGAAGAAGGGGAGTAGATGTGGCACTATATGTAAAAAATACTATTAAAGCTTTGGAATTACAGAGCTTAAAAGGGAGAGAGGAGGCATTGTGAGTTAAACTAGAAAGAGGGAAAGAGAAATCTTTCTGCGTTGGCATGATATACAGACTTCCCTCACAAGAGGAAGAGGTGGACAGAGAGATAATTGAAGACATACGCAGCATTGCTAGGAAAGGGGAAGTGCTACTGATAGGGGATTTCAATATGCCAGATGTTGAATGGCACATTCCTGCTGCAGTATCATCTAGAAGTAAAGAGATCCTGGATTCTCTACAGGGAGAACTATTCAAGCAATTGGTAACAGACCCCACACGTGAAGGGGCCATACTGGACTTGGTGCTTACCAATGGTGAAAGTGTTTCTGATGTTATAGTGGGAGATCATTTTGCATCCAGTGATCACCAGATGGTGTGGTTCAGTATTAGGACTAGGGCTGTTAGAATCCATTCAAAAGTGAGGGTCTTCGACTTTAGGAAGACTAACTTTGCCAAGATGGGCCAATACCTTAGAGAGTCGTTAGCGGGATGGGAACAGCTGGGGGATGTAGTAAAACAGTGGGCAAAACTGAAAGAGGATATTTTAAGGGCAACCAACCTTTTTGTTAAAATGGTAAATAAAGGTTAAAGAGAAAAGAAGACTGCTATGGCTTTCAAAAGAAGTAGCTGAAAAAGTGAAGAAATAGAGGGAAGCCTTCATGAAACACAAGAGATCACAGAGAGAGAAAGACACGCATCATCCTTCCTAGAAGCAATCAATGAACTAGGCTACAAGCAAATTATTAAAGATCCCACGCACAAAAAAGGAAACATCCTTGACATGATCTTCGCCCCTCTGTCAGCCCTCGATGCTAACAATAACCTCTACTCCTCTATAACTCCAGTACCGTGGTCAGACCACAACTTAATCACCTTCCCCATTCCCATCAAGAGCAAGACATCATCTAATCTCAACAAGAATTCTATCAGTGCAATAAAAGTATCATCTCGGGCTTTCAGAGCCTTTAACAAAGAGCTTATTCTTGCAGAAACTCGTCCTCTCCTCAATGACACCTCCCTCAACCTGGAGAACCTGATCACCGCCTGGCATAACCAATTCAGCGTCATTGCCCTACAACCAAACCAGAGTAACATCTTGAAGAAAAGGAAACCTTCTCCTTGGTTCTCCCCTGACCTACGATCTTCCCTCATACACCTAAGAAGATTGGAGAAACGGTGGCGTCGATCGCGTTCCATGGAAGACCAAACAGCCTACAAAATACACCTATCCATGCACAGAGAGTCAGTCATGGCTAAAATGAAACAATTCCATACCGATACACTCAAGAGATCACTAAATAAACCACGTGATCTCTTCAATCTTGTCAAGACCTTAGCCAAGGAACCTTCGTCTGAACAACCTGAACACATTAACCCACAAGCTTTTGCTGAATATCTGCAATCCAAGCTGCACCTAACTGACAACATCGCAACAATCCCTTCTCAAGATACAATCTGCATTTCGAACCTATCCATGTTCTCTACACCATCTAGAAAACATGTAGAGAACACCATCGCTGCACTCAACACATCCACTGCACAAACCGACCCTTGCCCAGCCTATTGGATAAAGGAGCTACGCTACGATCTCAGCCCTCTCATCACTAGAATGATGAACTTATCCTTTACATCTGGTTCCTTCCCATCAGCCCTCAAGAGAACATCTATTAGACCTCTCCTGAAGAACACCAAGCTTGACCCACAAAAGGTTGAATCTTATAGACCCATAGCTAGTATACCCCTTCTAGCTAAAATAATTGAAAAGGAAGCTCAAAGGCAAATACAGGACCATATAGACACCGCCTCCCCTCTAGACCAATGCCAGCATGGTTTCAGAGAGTGCCACGGTGTAGAAACCCTCCTCACCACCCTCTGCAACAACATTATCACAGGCATTGACAACATCCGCCGAGGCTTTGTTCTTATTTTCCTGGACATCGCTGCTGCCTTTGACTCTGTACATCACGATCTTTTAATTGGGCGGCTAAAAGAATAGGGCATCAACGACACTGCTCTTGCCTGGTGCAGATCATACCTGGACCAGAGATGGCAGTATGTAACCTCTTTTACAACAACATCCACACCCTTCCATCAAAGACAAGGTGTGCCACAAGGCTCATCCCTATCATCTCTGTTATTTAATATATACATACAGCCCGTCTGCAACATCATCAAGTCCTTCAAGGTTGACTGCTTGATATATGCAGACGATATTCTTCTCTACATGCCTTTCTCCACAGTCAACATGGATCTTTCTCCGCTAACCAAATGCTTTGATGCGGTCTCTGAATGGCTTCAATCCCAGAACCTCCGCATTCAACACAAGAAAACTGAGGTTCTCTTCATCTCCAGGGACCCATCTTTCACACCGCCACTTCATATAAAGGTGAAAGAAGCCGAGCTCCAAACAAAGCCCTCAATCCGATATCTTGGGGTTATTTTGGACCAACACCTGGATATGAAGTTACATATAACCAATGTTGTCAGAGCGATCTACCTCAAAATCCGGACGCTCCGCCACCTTCGCTCCTTGCTTGATCCTGAGGACTTCCGAACGATATTCCTAGCTTTAACCCTACCGCACCTCGATTATGCTAATGCCATTCTTCAAGGCCTCCCACACTCTACTTTAAACCCTTTACAGCTTGCCATGAACACCGCTGCCAGAGTCCTCTACGGAGCATCAAGAAGAGACCATGTAACACCTATTCTGAAACAACTTCACTGGCTCCCCATCCATGGGAGACTTGTTCAAGACCTTATTACTCACCTTCAAGGCTATCAAAGGCATCACCTCCTCATCTATAATAGACCTCATACAGACCGTTCCACCTAACAGAGCTAGGAGAACTATTTCCACAAATGCGCTAATAATCCCTAAGGAAGCAACAAAATGCTGCCTAACGACGTCGAACAGGGCTTTCAGCTTCTATGCCCCTAAGTGCTGGAACACCTTACCACCAGAGATTAGGGCTATCTCCGATCTAACGCAGTTCAGAAAAGCACTCAAATCCCACCTATTTCCCCAATATTACCAGACCAGCCAAACACCGACCTAACCTCCCATCTCCTTTTAATCACCTGTTCCACCTGTTCCCAATCTAAGAATAATACTGCTGTATATACATGTAATTACATATGTAAATAGTTTCAGTTTAAATTTTTCCCCCTTGTTTTATCCAAGTTCTTGTTCCTGTTATATGTAAAACCAAACAACCTGTTGTTCTGGTATATTGTTGTTATATTGTAAACCGCGCTGATCTCAAATAGTGCGGTATATAAGAGCCTGTAATAAATAAAATAATAAATAAAATAAATATTTGGAAAAACTTAGAGAAGCTAGCAAAGTAGTCAGGAAAGCAAAGATTCAAAAAAAGGAGGAAATAGCCAATGCAATAAAATGGGGGGATAAGACATTTTTCAGATATGTTAGTGAGAAGAGGAAGGGCAAAAGTGGTATTGTCAGACTCAAGGGTGAAGGGGAGGAATATGTAGAAGCTGATGAGGATAAAGCGGAATTGCTTAACAAATATTTCTGTTCTGTGTTCACAGATGAAGAACCAGGAGCAGGACCTCAGAAAACACCCACAAACAGGAACAGAAGCGAGGGACATCTTGAACAATTTTCAGAAGACTGTGTTCGTGAGAAGCTAGCTAAACTTAAAGTAGACAAAGCGATGGGACCGGATGGGATACACTCTAGAATACTGAGGGAACTTGGGGATGTTCTAGCAGCTCCACTGATTGACCTTTTCAATGCCTTGTTGGAGTCGGGAGTGGTGCCAAAGGACTGGAGAGAGGCTCATGTGGTGCCTTTACACAAAAGCGGAAGTAAGGATGTGGTTGAAAACTACAGCCAGTTAGTTTAACTTCGGTGGTGAGTAAATTATTGGAAATGCTGCTGAAAGAGAAAATAGTGAGGTTTCTGGAGTCCAGCGGATTACAGGATCTGAGGCAGCATGGATTCACCAGAGGCAGGTCTTGTCAGACAAATTTGATAGATTTCTTCGACTGGGTGACCAGGTAGTTGGACCGAGGGAGAGCCCTAGATGTGGTGTATTTAGATTTCAGTAAAGCCTTTGACACTGTTCCTCACAGGTGACTTATAAACAAACTGAACACCCTAGGGATGGACGCCAAAGTTACTGGGTTAGAAATTGATTGGGTGGGAGGTGACAAAGAGTACAGGTAAATGGAGCTCACTCTGAGGAGAAGGATGTTACCAGTGGTGTGTCCCAGGGATCTGTCCTTGGTCCGATTCTTTTTAACATCTTTGTTAGTGACATACCAGAAGGGCTGTCGGGTAAGGTTTGCCTTTTTGCGAATGATACCAAAATCTGCAATAGAGTACACACCCAGGAAGGTGTAGATAACATGAGGAGGGATCTAGCTAAGCTTGAAGAATGGTCTAGAATTTGTCAGCTGGGATTTAATGTTTAAAAATGTAAGGTCATGCATTTGGGCTGCAGCAATCCAAGGGAGCAATATAGTATAGGGAGTGAAGTACTTTTGTCCACTAAAGAAGAGCGGGACCTAGGTGTGGTTGTGTCTGATGATCTTAAAGTAGCTAAACAGGTAGAAAAGGTGATGGCAAAAGCTAGAAGAATGCTTGGGTGTAAACGGAGAGGAATGGCTAGCAGAAAAAAGGAGGTGATAGTGCCTCTGTATAAGTCTTTGGTGCAACCTCATTTGGAGTATAGTGTGCAATTCTGGAGACCGCACCTTCAAAAGGATGTGAACAGGATGGAGTCGGTGCAGAGGGTGGCTACTAAAATGGTTAGTGGTCTTCATTATAAAGCATATGAGGACAGACTTAGGGATCTTAATATGTACACCTTAGAGGAAAGGCGGGATAGAGGTGAAATGATTGAGATGTTTAAATACCTCTGTGGCATAAATGTTCAGTGGGAGAGCCTCTTTCAATTGAAAGCAAGTTCTGCTCTGAAGGGACATGGGATGAGGGTGAAGGGGGATAGATTCAGGAGTGATATGCGGAAATATTTCTTTATGGAAAGAGTGGTGGATCCGTGGAATAGTCTCCCAGTGGAGGTGTTTATGTTTATGTTTATTACATTTGATATACCGCTCAGGCCAAGAAGCATCAGAGCGGTTTACAATCCTACATTTATGTTATGGAAAATAAGAAAAGAACGCCATTAATAAGATAGAACAGAGTAGGAGAAACAGATAGACAAAGTGATAGTACAGATAGGAGAAAACAGAACAGCAGACTACCTTCACAAACTACAGGCATGACAAATAGACTCACAATTTCTGTATGAAGGTGGTAGAGATGAGGACAGTAACTGAATTCAAAAAAGCATGGGACAAACACAGAGGATCTCTAAAGGAAAAAAGGGGACTGTTGTAGTTGTTATGGAAGGACAGACTAGATAGGCCACGTGGTCTTTTTCTGTCATCATATTTCTGTGTTTCTGTCTACAGATCCCTAATGTAATTTGCCTCGAGCTGTGTTTTAACTCAAAAGCCTTCTCAGCCATTCAGGACCTATAAAGCTATTCTACAGTATCATAACAGCACTTACTTCTAGAAGTCACAGAACAAGGTCAGACCTCGGAAAAGGCAATACTATAAACACTACAGTGGACTATAAAATATCAGTATACCTATTAGGAAAGCTAAACAAGCTGTATTAGTATAGATTAGATTGATCCTATGCAGACATTCAGTGCTAACATGCAGAATGGAGCTAGAGCTTCACCAAGCATAGACTAAATAACCACAAACCAAAAATAGAAATATGTAGACAAAAATTAAACTGAAATCCCAGGATGCTAGATTCTACATATAGCGCAACACCATAGAAATAGAAACAGTGATGCATTTCCTCCTGTACTGTGCAAAATGTAGAATTAAAAGGTGTAATTTTCTAAATCTGACATATTTTAATCACTTAACTAAAAATAAAGAGCCTAATATTCAGCCCATGGCAGTCAGCACTTGTAAAGCACCTGGCCACCGAAGGCAAAAGTAAAATGGGATATTCAGTGCCGGGCATCAGATATCCACCGGTGCTGAATATTGAGTTTCTGGTCAGCATCGACATTCAACCATTAACCAAATAGCAATACCACATAAAGTTAGGGAAGCCATTAAAATGTCCTAACTTTATGCAGTTAGTGGGCTGAAAACTGCCACTGACTGGATAGGTCCTGGAACCATCCCTGCCCCAGCACTGTCTGGATTGTACCAAGGCAGTCTGTGGGGAATAGTGAGAGGCACTACTAGCGGACTCCTAGGGTTCTTTTTTGCCCCAGCTGCAAACCAAGCTGGCAGGCAGCATTGCTATGCAGCTTGATGGGCTGCCAACCTCAGCAGCCAGTTGGGGGCTGCTCTACTGCCTGCCTGGATGACTTAGAGTCAGGGAGGAGATGGTTGGGCTGTGTGGGAGGGCAAAATTCACCTAGTAGCCATTACTCAGTGATCTGGCCACTTTCAAACTTGTCATGGATTCCTGAGTTAGTTAATATGTAGACATTATGATAGGAACCTTTGAAGTTTCCAAAGAATCACTGATGAGACCTTGGCAAATCACCTGTATGCTGAGGAAGCGAAAGGTTTTTTGTTGCAGTAAGTACCCTCATTTCCTGGAGGTGGGCAGATGATCAAAGAGGAAAAAGCCCATGGAGCTGGAACGAACAATTCAAGGAGGAATAGGAGGGACACCCAGACAAAAGCAGAAGAGTAGCTAAGAGAGTTGAGAGGAAAAGAGAGCCTAGCAAAGCAGAGAAGAACAGGGAAGAAATACAGACCAGCCATAGAAGAAAACAGACAGACTGCAGCCTCAATGAAATATCTCGAGGAAAAGCAGATCTTGTGAAAGGTAGTCAGAGAACCTGAAAATGAAGCTGAGAGCCAGAAGGTAAGCATTGAGAGTAGTGCTGACAAGAGCAGACCATGCATGAATTTAGAAATAGAGAACATAGATAATTGCTAGGGAACCACATATCCAGGCCAAAGAGGAGCCTGCTTCCACTTACTTTAGGACATATACATGTGCCACTTCAAAGGAATGCCACTGTGGCATTATAACCTTCCTTTCTTCCTCTTCTGACTCTCCAGTCTTTTTGCAATCTCTGATGCCCTCTTCCCCTTTCCAGGACACCACAATCTTAAATCCGGCGATGGAGCAGACAATGACAGCAAAGGAGAAAAGAAACAGCAGGTGCATCCTGCTGCAGCAGAGAGAGAGAAAAAAACCAGATCAGAGAGCCAAAGAGGACTGAGGGACAGGAGAGTATGGGAGTCTAGCTCGAGAACAAAGAGGCAGGCTGTGGAGGATCCCAGTGAAGAGCAGTGGCTGGAAGCTAAATCCAGCAGAGGAGGAGAGTTGTGAAGGGATAGACCTCAGAGCTGTCCTCTGTAGAAAGCTACAGATAGTGACTCAAAGACTGCAAAGCTTGCCAATAGAGAGGACCAGCTCCTTGAAAGTCGGGAGAGGTAGCAGCTATGTTGGAGTCATTGAGTAGGGGAGAGGTGAAAATATCTCCATTTGGAAATGTGAATTATTGTGATAATGTGAGAGGATATGTTATATATACAGTATGTGCTAGTGTTCTTATTGCTCGTAATCATAATAAAAGCTATATAAAAAGAGAACATAATCAAAATAAATCTTTTATCCAAAAAATGTAGGGACCTTTATAAGTTGTGATACCTTTTTGAGACCAGCTACATAAAAAAAAATTGCAGCACATCGTCTGAAAATCACATGGCTTCAGATTTTCATGAGAAAAAAATATTATACTAGCAGGCACAGAACATAAAATGAAAGCAATAGTGGGAGAATTAGAGCAATGTATAACCATGCTGCTATTCTGAGGAAAATAAAATTACCGCAGATTTCATGTAATCCTTTGAGCCATGAAATAAACAAGATAAGAAAGAGAGCGTTTTTCACTATGCAGCAGGAACTACCTGCAAATAACACTTACCTCTGCGAGGGCAGCACAGCGTGACCTCCTCTAGGAACTGAATGTTCCAGCTTTAAAGAAAAAGAGTTCAGCTTCACGTATAAGATTCGAACAAAGAGTGCCTTATTCAAAATGTTGATAGAGAGCCAACGTTTGCAGGGTTTTACCAGGGGTAAAACTTAATTAGGTCTAGTTACACATAAGACCCAGGTAAACAGAACATCGTCAGAGATACATTGTTTTAATTAAAGAACATGTGATATCAACGAGAGCTAAAGAAGTGTAATTTTACACTGACTTCCTATAATAGATCCATTAATGACTTTAATACAAGCTTCCTGTATTAAAAGAAAAATAAATTGCTATGAATAATGAGTTATAATTTCCTAACTTACCACTGAAGGAACTTAAAATGCTCATTCAAATATTTTCAAACACACAAACCTGCTTCTATTTATATTTAACATTTCTTATATACCGCCTTTCATGATATCAAGGTGGTTTACATTGAACAAACTGAAATTACATTGAACAGGGCATTATAACTTGGAGATAACTATTTTACAGGGAACATGGGCAATGGAGGGTTAAGTGGCTTGCCCAAGATCACAAGGAGCACCTGTGGGACTAGAAACCCCAGTCCTTCCAGCCCAAGGTTGCTGTCCTCTAGTGGGATTTGAACACCACCCCCCCCCTTCTGACCTGAGGTACCTTGCCCCAACCACTAGGCTATGGAGTTTATATGCTTCAATATGAGTTTATATGGAGTTTATATGCTTGTATTTCTGATATGGAGGTTGAGGTATAAATGATTAAATGTTTGCTAAAAATGTATTGTTCTTCTGATTTAATGTAGTCACATAAAGTGTGATGCTGGTTCTTTAAAAGCAGGAGATAGCCATCCCGTGATAGCCATGCTAAAGCACATATATTCATAAAATGTGATTTTCGCTTAAACAACAAACGTCAAGATGTGATAGCTATCTATATATGACTACAGAATCACAGATATTTTAAATCAAAGGTTCCCAATAGGTGTGCTGCAAAATTTTCACCACTTGGAGAGAAGTGGGAAGCATCTCTGACAGCAAAATCTTAATGTCTCCCTTCTCTCATTCCATGTTAATTGAAGACATACGCGGCATTGCTAGGAAAGGGGAAGTGCTACTGATAGGAGATTTCAATATGCCAGATGTTCATTGGCACATTCCTGCTGCAGTATCATCTAGAAGTAAGGAGATCCTGGATTCTCTACAGCGAGAACTATTCAGGCAATTGGTAACAGACCCCACACGTGAAGGGGCCATACTGGACATGGTGCTTACCAATGGTGAAAGTGTTTCTGATGTTGTAGTGGGAGATCATTTTGCATCCAGTGATCACCAGATGGTGTGGTTCAGTATTAGGACTAGGGCTGTTAGAATCCATTCAAAGGTGAGGATCTTAGACTTTAGGAAGACTAACTTTGCAAAGATGGGCCAATACCTCAGGGAGTCGTTAGTGGGATGGGAACAGCTGGGGGATGTAGAAAAACAGTGGGCAAAACTGAAAGGGGATATTTTAAGGGCAACCAACCTTTTTGTTAAAATGGTAAATAAAGGCAAAAGGAAAAGGAGACCGCTATGGTTTTCGAAGGAAGTAGCTGAAAAAGTGAAGAAAAAGAGGGAGGCCTTCATGAAATACAAGAGATCACAGAGAGAGGAAGACAGGCATCTGTATTTGGAAAAACTTAGAGAAGCTAGTAGTCAAGAAGGCAAAGATTCAAAAGGAGGAGGAAATAGCCAATGCAATAAAATGGGGGGATAAGACTTTTTTCAGATATATTAGTGAGAAGAGGAAGGGCAAAAGTGGTATTGTCAGACTCAAGGGTGCAGGGGAGGAATATGTAGAAGCTGTTAAGGATAAAGCGGAATAGCTGAACAAATATTTTTGTTCTGTGTTCACAGATGAAGAACCAGGAGCAGGACCTCAGAAAACACCCACAAATAGGAACAGAAGCGAGGGACATCTTGAACAATTTTCAGAAGACTGTGTTCGTGAGAAACTAGCTCAACTTAAAGTAGACAAAGCAATGGGACCGGATGGGATACACCCTAGAATACTGAGGGAACTTGGGGACGTTCTAGCAACTCCACTGACTGACTTTTTCAATGCCTCGTTGGAGTCGGGAGTGGTGCCAAAGGACTGGAGAGAGGCTCATGTGGTGCCTTTACACAAAAGCAGAAGTAAGGATGTGGTTGAAAACTACAGGCCGGTTAGTTTAACTTCGGTGGTGAGTAAATTATTGGAAACATTGCCGAAAGAGAAAATAGTGAGGTTTCAGGAGTCCAGCGGATTACAGGATCCGAGGCAGCATGGATTCACCAGAGGCAGGTCTTGTCAGACAAATCTGATTGATTTCTTTGACTGGGTGACAAGGGAGTTGGACCGAGGGAGAGCTCTAGATGTGGTGTATTTAGATTTCGGTAAAGCCTTTGACACTGTTCCTCACAGGCGACTTATAAACAAACTGAGCACCCTAGGGATGGACCCTAAAGTTACTGCTTGGGTTAGAAATTGGTTGGGTGGGAGGCGACAAAGAGTACAAGTAAATGGAGCTCACTCTGAGGAGAAGGATGTTACCAGTGGTGTGCCCCAGGGATCTGTCCTTGGTCCGATTCTTTTTAACATCTTTGTTAGTGATATAGCGGAAGGGCTGTCGGGTAAGGTTTGCCTCTTTGCGGATGATACCAAAATCTGCAATAGAGTACACACCCAGGAAGGTGTAGATAATATGAGGAGGGATCTAGCTAAGCTTGAAGAATTGTCAAGAATTTGGCAGCTGGGATTTAATGTTAAAAAATGTAAGGTCATGCATTTGGGCTGCAGCAATCCAAGGGAGCAATACAGTATAGGGGGTGAAGTACTTTTGTCCACTAAAGAAGAGCGGGGCCTAGGCGTGGTTGTGTCTGATGATCTTAAAGTAGCTAAACAGGTAGAAAAGGCGACGGCAAAAGCTAGAAGGATGCTTGGGTGCATACGGAGAGGAATGGCTAGCAGAAAAAAGGAGGTGATGATGCCTCTCTATAAGTCTTTGGTGCGACCTCATTTGGAGTATAGTGTGCAATTCTGGAGACCGCACCTTCAAAAGGATGTGAACAGGATGGAGTCGGTGCAGAGGGTAGCTACTAAAATGATTAGTGGGCTTCATTATAAAGCATATGAGGACAGACTTAAGGATCTTAATATGTACACCTTAGAGGAAAGGCGGGATAGAGGTGATATGACTGAGATGTTTAAATACGTCCCTGGCATAAATGTTCAGGGAGAGAGCCTCTTTCAATTGAAAGCAAGTTCTGCTATGAGGGGACATGGGATGAGGGTGAAGGGAGATATATTCAGGAGTGATATGCGGAAATATTTCTTTACGGAAAGAGTAGTGGATCCGTGGAATAGTCTCCCAGTGGAGGTGGTAGAGAAGAGGACAGTAACTGAATTCAAAAAAGCATGGGAGCAACATAGAGGATCTCTAAAGGTAAAAAGGGGACTGTTGTAGTTGTTGATATGGAAGGACAGACTAAATAGGCCATGTGGTCTTTTTCTGTCATCATATTTCTATGTTTCTATGTACAGTGTCCTTTAGCTGGTGGAGGATTCAGTGTGCCGCACGTTTTACATATTGCCTGCCACCTCCCCGCACACTTCCAGTTTCACAGGAAAGCCAGCAGAAGTAGCACTAGCTGGTAAGAAGTGGTGTTCACCCATTTCCTTTTGCCGTCTGAAAATGATTAGAGGGAGCGAAAGAGATAAAGAGGTGATGCGGGGGGGGGGGGGGAGAAGGGGAAAGAAGTTGGAATTGCCAGGAGTGGGATAAGAGAAGGGAAGATGAGACTGCCAGAGGTATGGGAGCTGGGAGAGGAAGGAAGGTGATGATGGTGTTTGGGAGGGAAGGTGATGGTATGCCACAAAAAACTGTAGTTGTGCCACCCATGGGCATGTTTGGGTGAATCACTATTTTCAATTACCAACATTAATGATTGCTACTTTAACCAGATCAACTCTGAAAGGCTGATAGAAGTCTGGTTTAGATTTATTCTATCATAAGAGCATAAGATATGCCATACTGGGTCAGACCAAGGTCCATCAAGCCCAGTATCCTGTTTCCAACAGTGGCCAATCTAGGTACCTAGCAGTTTCCCCAAAAGACACAGGTTCCACAATGCTTGTACTGGGTCAAGCATTGATATCCTGGGTCCCTTTTTAATAATGGTTTATGGACCTTTCCTCCAGGAACTTGTCCAAACCTTTTTTAAACCCAGCTAAACTAACAGCCTTTACTACATCCTCCGGTAACAAATTCCAGAGTTTGATTACACGTTGAGTGAAAAAATATTTTCTCTTATTTATCTTAAATAGTTTTCCCTGTAGCTCCATTGCATGTCCCCTAGTCTTTCTATATTCTGATAATGTAAACAATCAATCAACATTTACCCGTTCCAATCCATTCATTAATTTATAGACCTCTATCATATCTCCCCTCAGCCGTCTCTTTTCCAGGTTGAAGAGCCCTAAACCTTTTAGCCTGTCCTCATAGGAGTAGCCTTCCATCCCCTTTACTATTTTGGTGGCTCTTCTCTGAACCTTTTCCAATAACGCTATATCCTTTTTAAGATACAGCGACCAGAATTGCACACAATATTCAAGGTGCAGTCGCACCATGGAACGATACAAAGGCATTATAATATCCTTTGTTTTATTTTCCATTCCTTTCTTTATGATACCTAGCATTCTGTTTGCTCTCTTGGCTGCCGCTGCACACTGGGCAGAGGGTTTTAGCATGTTATCCACGATGACGCCTACATCTTTTTTCCTGGGTGGTGGCTCCCAATGTAGAAACTTGTATCGTGTAACCATAGTTTGGGTTGTTCTTTCCTAGGTGCATAACTTTGCACTTGTCTACATTAAATTTCATCTGACATTTGGATGTCCAGTCTTCCAATTTATCAAGATCCTCTTGCAATTTTCCACAATCCTCTCGGGTTTTAACAACTTTAAATAGTTTTATCATCGCAAATTTGATAATCTCACTCGTTAGTCCCTTTTCCAGGTCATTTATGAATATGTCAAAAAGCAGCGGACCCAGCACAGATCCCTGGGGTACTCCACTATTCACCTTTTTCCATTGGGAAAATTGGCCATTTAGCCCTACCCTCTGCTTTCTATCTTTTAACCAGTTCCTGATCCACAATAGTACACTGCCTTCTATCCCAGGACCTTTTAGTTTTGCCAAAGTCTCTAATGAGAGACCTTGTCAAAGGCTTTCTGAAAGTCCAGATACACTATATCAACCAAATCACTTTTGTCTACCTGTTTATTCACACCTTCAAAAAAACATAACAGATTAGTAAGATAAGATCTTCCTTTTCTAAAGCCATGCTGGCTGTCTCCCATTAGACCCCGACTATCTACATGCTGAGTAATTTTGTTCTTTATGATGGCTTCTACCATTTTTCCCGGAAATGATGTCAGGCTCACTGGTCTGTAGTTTCCTGGATCACCCCTGGAACCCTTTTAAAAAAAATTGGAGGATTGCCAATATAACGCCAGTCTTCAGGTATTACAGATGATTTTAATGAAAGTTCACAGATTACTAATAGCAGGTCTGCAATCTCAACTTTTAGTTCTTTCAACACCCTTGAATGTATACCATCCAGTCCAGGTGATTTGCTACTCTTCAGTTTATCAAATACTTGTAATACATCTTCCCGGTGTAGCAATATTTCTTTCAATTCCTCTGCAGTATCACCTTTAAATACCACTTCAGTCATGGGTAACATCCCTACATCTTCCTCAGTAAAGACCGAAGCAAAGAATTCATTCAGTCTGTCTCCTCTTACTGCCCCTTTTACCCCTCCAACTGACTCTCTCACAGACTTTTTGCTACAAATGTAGTTGAAAAAAGTATTTATTACGCCTTTTTGCTTCCATAGCAAGTTTCTTCTCAACTTCTCGCTTTGCCTGCCTTATCAATGCCTTGCATTTAACTTGCCAGTGCTTGTGCTGTTTCCAGTTTTTGTCATTTGGCTCTTTTTTTTCCATTACCTGAAAGATGCTTTTTTGGCAACAGCCTCTCTGACCTCACCTTTAAACCATGCTGGCAGTTTTTTGGACTTCCTACCACTTTTCTTAATGCATGGAATACAGCTGGTCTGGGCTTCCAAGATAGCATTTTTAAACAACACCCAAGCTTGATGTAAGTCTTTAACCTTTGCAACTGCACCTTTTAGTTTTTTCTTAACTATTTTCCTCATTTTATCATAGTCTCCTTTTCGAAAGTTAAAAGATAGTACTGTGGATTTCCTTGCTGTCCTTCCTCCATTTATTAAATAAACGCGATCATATGTTCACTATTGCCAAGTGGCCCCAACACCCTTATCTCTTGCACCAGATCTGGTGTTCCACTAAGGACTAGGTCCAATATGGCTTCCCCTCTGGTCGGTTCATGAACCAGCTGCTCCAAGAAGCAGTCATTTATTTCATCTAGGAACTTTATCTCCCTAGCATGTCCTGCCGTAACACTGACCCAGTTGATACCGGGGTAATTGAAATCAACCATTATTATTACTGTGCTGTAACTTTTGCTAGCTTCCTTGATTTCTTTGAGCATTTCATCATCCATTTGTTCATTCTGGCCAGGTGGTCGATAGTACACCCCCACTGCCATTGACTTCCCCTTCTTACAAACCTACACAATGCTTCAAACATATATTCCCATGAGACTCTGTCAAGCCTTTTCGGCATCTAGACTAACTAGGAGTAATGGTAATCCCTGTTGCACGCACCTCTCCATTCCCAATAATATTCTATTTATATTCCTGGATGCTTCTCTGCCCTTCACAAATCCCGCTTGATGAATGCCTACTAGTTTCGGTAGCACAGATTGTAGCCTCTCCGCCAGTACGGACGCCAACAACTGAATATCATAATTTATCAAGGAAATCGGCCTATAAGAAGCTGGGTCCTCCGAATTCTTGCCCGCTTTATGTATAAGGGAGATAGAGGCTGTTCGCATATCTCTGGGAAAATTCCCAACTTCTAGGACTTCAGCATATAGAGCTGCCAGGGTCGGATTACTTGGGCTTCCAGCATTTTATAAAATTCAGACCCGTATCCATCTGGCTCGGGCGCCTTGTGGGGCTTCCCCGCCTTGATAGTCTTTTGAATTTCCCCTCCGGAAATAGGCTTAGTCAACTCCAGTAAGTCTTGCTGAGATATTCGTGGCAACTGAATCATCTCCAAAAAAGCTCTGTCCTCCCTGCGATCCTCCGTCTCCGGAGTATACAAGGTCTCATAGAACTGTCGAAATACCTCTGCCACCCGTTTTGATTCACTGTGCTTCTTTTCCTCTTTGTCACGAATGACCGTTATTACCTTAGATCCTCCTCCTTCCTTCACTAACCTTGCTAGGAGTCTACCCGAGCGATTTCCATATCGGAATAATTGATGCCGATAATGGTGCACTGTTCTGTCCTGGAGCATATTATTTAGCTGCTTTTGTACCTCCAGGTAGGTCTGCAATCTTCCCCCTATTAGACCACCTACGGCCTTTCACTTCAGATCCTTAAGCTCGTGCATTAGTTGTACTATAGTGCCATTTAGCCTTCTCTTTTCTCTCGATACGTAAGCAATGACATGTTCCCGCATTACCGCTTTACCAGCTTCCCATATTATGGCCACTGACTCAGTGCTCTTTTCATTAAATTCCAAATATTCCTCCCATTTCTGTCTCAGAAATTCCTGAAAACCCTTATCATGCCATTTATGCCTGGGGAAAGACCACCTATAGTTTCCTACACCCGGACCTTTCCAGTCTATTCGCACCATCGCATGGTCTAATACCAAAATAGGTCCAATCTCCGCCTTCAGCACTTTCCCAAAATCTCTCTCAGAGACTAGCACATAATCAATTCTGGACCAGGTCTGATGGGCTCGTGACAGATGCGTGTAATCTCTCTCCCCTTCATGTAGTACTCTCCAAACATCTACCAACTCCCCCCCCCCCCCAAATTTGGCAGAGATAGCTCACCCCTCTTTTATGCCACCCTCCTTCCGTTTTTGGATTAGACTTATCTAATTCTGGATCATGGGGGCAATTAAAGTCCCCTGCTAGTACTATTGGGACCTTCGGGGCTGCTTCGGTCTTCTTTATTAAGCGCCTAAAGAAATTATGGTCATAGACGTTTGGTGCTTATATATTACCTAGGAATAACTCCTCATTGTTCAATCTCACATGCAGAAATAGAAATCTCCCCTGGGGGTCCTCCTCTTCCCCTTCCACTTGTATCCCTCTTCTGATTAGGACCGCTACCCTACCTTGGAGTGGAGGAGTGGCCTAGTGGTTGGGGCAAGGTACTTCAGGCCGGAAGGTCAGGGGTTCAAATCCCACTAGAGGACAGCAACTTGGGCCGGAAGGACTGGGGTTTCTAGTCCCACAGGTGCTCCTTGTGGTCTTGGGCAAGCCACTTAACCCTCCATAGCCCATGTTCCCTGTAAAATAGTTATCTCCAAGTTATAATGCCCTGTTCAATGTAATTTCAGTTTGTTCAATGTAAACCGCACTGATGCAGAATAGCGTGGTATATAAGAGAATGTAAATAAAAGAAATACCCCTCTTTTCCTTCCACCCGCTGATGCAGCATATACATGTTCTACCCAATCTCTCTGTAATTTAGCATGTTCTACCGCATTTAGGTGTGTCTCTTGAAAGAGCGCCACTTGGGCTTTTTCTTTGTTCAGCGCCTGCAGGACCTTAGTCCTCTTAACATGAGTGTTTAGGCCTCTGACATTCCAGGAGACTATGCATAGATCAGGTCCCATTCATATCTTGCGGAATGGATCGCCCTACCTCAATATTATTCATCTTGTATCATATTGCTAGGGGTTGCCCAGCCTCAACCCCCAACTTAATTCCCTTCTTTTGCATAGCTCTTTTTCCATTCAATTTCTCTGAACAGCAGCTTTTAGTTACCCCCTCCCTCCTCCTCCCCTTCCCCCTCCCAATCCCCTTCCCCTTCCCCAATCCTTACACCCCTTCCACCCCTTCACCCTCCCCTCCCCTATCCCTCTCTATTTTCCCCTTCATAAACCAATTTCTTTAAATTCAAGCCTCGGCTTCCACCACCGAGGTCTCCGTCCTAGTTAGACACTACAGGACTGCCTCAGCCCCCTCCCATCCGATTCATTATTGTCTCAACCCTCTCCAAGCCCGCCTAACTTGCCATCTACCAAACCATCCTCACATTTCCGAACATCAACACATTACAGCCTAAATAAACCTTTCTGCTATTCACTGTCCATTTTGCGTGTCTCTCATACTTCTCAAGCATTCGTTGTCTGCTCCACCATACTCTTTTCCAGCCCCATTACAAAGTTCTGCGCTGCTTCAGCCGTCGCAAACATGTGGTTCTGCCCCGCGTGTGAAACTCGTAGGACAGCGGGGAACGCCAGGGTGAAGCGCACTCTCTTTTGGAACAATGCTGCACATACTGGGGTAAACTCCTTACCTTTCACCGGCACCACCGCTGAGTAGTCCTGAAAAATTAGCAGCTTCTGATTCTCCAGCAGCAGGTCTCTCTTCCGCCTGTACGCTTGTAGTATTTGTACTTTATGTTGAAAATTCAAGACCCTTAGAATCACCACTCTAGGGCATTGTCAGGCTTCCATCCTTTGTTCCCTGTGCACGCTCCACTTTAACTTCACCCACCAGAGAATTTAAGTCCAATTCTTTCGGTAGCCATTTCTCGAACAGTGGTATCAACATTTGGTCTGTCGTTGACTCTGGTATACCCACTACTCGTAAGTTGTTTCGCCTCGACCTATTCTCTAGGTCCTCTACTTTGTTCACCAGAGCTTCTATCTTTGCACGTTGTACTTCCTGCTCCCTAGTATGTCTTCCTCAATCGTCCTCCACCAGCATCACTCTGTGTTCCAATTCATCCATTCTATGGCTCATCTCAGCCAGCGACGCTCCCACCAACTCCAACTTTGCCATTATTTGATCAAACTTAGGCTCCAATAGCTTTACAACATCTCTCGCTAGGTCTTCTGTGGCCGAGTCGGCACTCTCTGCACTTGGGGATGCCGGTTGTTGCAGCCCTGCCGCTGCCGAAGCCCCAGGCCTCGCGGTTTTCTCCCGCTCTTTCCTTGCCGGCAGTGGCATTCTAATTGTGCTGCTTCATGCCTTTATCACACGCACTCTGTGAAAGCTTCTGTCCGTCTTTCTTGGTCTATCAGAGGGTTATGATGAATTTTCCATCGATTAATTCCGAGGCGGCCCTGGAGCGAGTAGAGAAAGCGTCCTCACTCGCTCATGCGTCACATGGGATCTTCCTGTGTTTTGAATTTAAACTTAAACTGCTGCCACTAGACCCTGACTGATTTAACAAATACACTGGGTTCACAGATTAATCAGCTTTAATCCAAAGAATTCCCTTCAGGAAAATTCCCAGAAGTATATACTCACTATTGCAGATCTCTCTCCAGAAGTAGCATTCCCCTTTTGTAGTCCTTCAATGAACTAGTTGAGAATTGTCCTATCCGTTCTGCTGCTCTGTGCAAACCAGTACTGGGTTGCCTCATCCAGCAGTAGTGGGGGTCAATGGTCACTGTACTAGCACAGTACTAGCTCAGGAGTAAAATTCTGTTTTTTACCTTCTCCAGGATCAGCAATAGAGAAGGTGTAGGTCTGACCAAGGTTCCACTCAAAAAACATAGGTTTTTTTAGCTCTTCTTGCATTTGACTGAGCCAACAAGGATGCATTTCTGTTTGACACAGAATTTATGTGGAAGTGAGTGGCATGGGAGTCATGTTAAACATAAAACGCATATTGCAAAAGCCAAGAACTGCAAGACAATAGCTAGTTCCATCCAAGCTCTAATTAGTTAATAATTGCTTCCCTAGGCAGAAGGCAAACTAGTACTATTAGTCCTTCTAAAATATTACCGTAGTTTCACAAAATAATAGGTTGCATGTCCCTTCTCAGTTTACCTTGCTGCCAGTTTACAGAATTTTCCCTATAGCCTATTTGCAGGTTTGCTTCTTAGCATTTAGCCTCTGCCATGCCTCTTTGATACCCGACTCTGCTTGGCTGGGAGAGTGACTCAGCAGGCTTGCTCTTTAATTTCAGTCCATCTGTGAAGTCTCTAGTGGCACATTGACAAGGTCTTAGTGAACTCTGCAGAGGGTTATACACTTTCACAGAAGACCCAGTGCCAAAGACTGCATATTTAAAACATTTCTGTACTCTCCTGTGTGACTGAGAATGCCATTTGAGGACTGTTTTTCTCCGTCAGTGCAACTGATGACATACTGTGGAAACACTTAAGTCATTTGGTTGTGTTTTTACCAATTGGTATCTTGTCTGAGAAATTATTTAGCAATAGTGTTGATTGTCTCACAGAATGTAGGAAAATCTTTATTATTTTTTTTCAACTGTTATCTTCATTGGATAGTACGAGGCAATTTGGAAATCTTTGTTTTGGTCAGTCTTAGTTTTGAATTTCCATCCCAAAGCAGTGTGGTATTTGTACTACCTGATTATACTCAGTGAAATCAATGTTGCCGAACCCATAATACACCTGGGTAAGCTTGACGACTTCAGGACTAAAATCTCCTTCCTGGAATTGAGTAGATTGCAGGTCTGAGCGGTGGTGCTAGTTTGTATTTGAAGAATGCAGTGCTGTAGCAATTATAATGACAACGGTATTACTGACAATGATGCTATTGGCACCGTTGATATCATTTATTTATTTACTTACTTATGACATTTACTACACAAGCCTAATCAATAAATGTTCCAGACATGGTATAGGAACTACAAAATTAAGGTCTATCATGAGGAAGAAAAGACCTGTTAACAATTCCTAGCAAATATCTCCTGTACTAACCCCAATGACTCTTTTGTTTTCTATATTGCAGCTTATGTCATTAAGAACAGTTTTTCTATTTAAGCTGGAGGTCTGTAGACAACACCCATCCCTTTCCATGGTGACCCATATTGCTTCCTCTGTTCCCCAAACCCCTGCACTTCAGTTGTTTTAATACTACGTTTCACATAAAGGGCTACTCCTCTACCCTTTTGGCCATCATAGCCTGCTTTCCAGTTCTTTTTGTTGGCTTTTTCATGTTCTTCATAGCCTTTTGCCTAGTTTCCTCTTCTATTTTGTTGCGCAATACGTTACTCAAATGGTTTAGTCTGTTTTTTTCCCCACTGCTGTGTTGCTTTGCTGGGATTGATATCCTGAACTCATGAGTTTTCATCAGCCACCCTCATGCTCTAGTTTAAATGTTTAGTAATAAAGGATCCAATAGTCAAAAGGGTTTATGCAATTAGTGCAAACCCTGCTGGGCCCAATATTCGGGGGCACTAACCAGCCAGTGCCACTGAGTAGCCCCACAGACCACCTTGGCACAACTTGGATAGTGCCATGACAGTGCTTAGGCAGGGCTGGGGTGGTCCTGGTTCTGGTCCTGGTCCTATCCAGTCAGTGGCAACTTTCAGCCTGTTAATCAGATAGGCAACCACATAAAATTAGAATAGGCCAATGGCTGTACTAACTTTATTCAGTTTTGCTATCCAGATAGCAGCTGAAATATCGTCGCTGACCGGATAGCAACGGAGGTCAGCAGCAAAACCAAATATTTAATGCTCGTGGATATCCAGCATCTAGCGCTGAATATTCAATTTTAATTTTGCCCGCAGCAGCCAGGTGCTTTGCAAGCGATGACTGCTGCAGACTGAATATCGGGCCCATATTGTCTGAATTTCTCACAATCCTTTTTCTTGCCACCGAAAGATGTAAATCATCATAATACTGCTTTTTGTTTTTCCATACATTGCCTCAGTCTCCATTATATCAAAAACCTTCTTGTTGACTCTAGGTTTTGAACCACTTATTGAAGTTGTCTGTAGGATGTGGCCTTTCCTCTCCCTTTCAATAGGCAAGTAGTACTGCTGAAAAAGCTACAGCCCTTACAATGGACTTTAGCCCCTCCTCCAAAGTCTGGAAAGGTGCTTATAAGACTGCTGTTTCTTCCCCAGTCATTTGTCCCCATGTAAATTATAACATCCAGTGTTCTTACTTTCTTCACTAATGTTTATGGTTTATTGTATTTGTTATACCGCAGATCAAGTTAACTAAGCGGTTTACAATATCCAAAAACAAATTAAAGCATAATAAAAAAGAACTCCAAAGTAAGATAGGAAAGATACATAAAGACAATAATAAAAAAAAAACAAGACCAATACTGAGGTAAATAAAAAAAATTTGACTGTAAACTGACCATAAACAGAGTCCCTGTTATCACCAAACGCAATCCTAAAGAGATAGGTCAGTATTTGGCTTATAAGGATTCAGGAAGGCATTTCACCTTGATGAAACCCTTGGACGATGTTCCTAGGTTAGCGCCTCTGATAATGGAGTCTCCTAGCTGTAAGACTGTTTTGTTTTGTGATGCTTTGTTAGTGCTGTGGGGAATTTTGCTTGCATCGAGTAATTCTGGTCATCTCTGGCTCCACTTCAGCTTTCCTTTCATAATAATTGTAATGTTCCAGTGCAGCAAAGGAATTTTCTTGGGGCAACAGCTTGGAGAATGACTACCTATGTGTCACAGGTTGTAATCTACCTCAGCCCCTGTAATCCATCAATTTTAATCTAATAAATTTTATCTACCACAACGATCCCATACTAAATAGTGGTTCTGTGCGGTTTACAGCAAAGAAAAAACATCTATATAAGAAGAAATATTAATTTTGATTAAACAACCATGTTTTCAACCTTTTACGAAATTGAGGAAAAGAAGAGATACATTTCAATATTTGGGCAATTCAGACCAATATTTTACTGCCAAATAAGGAATGGTGTGCCTAAAACATGATACCGAAGTCTTCCACCAATCTTCACACCTCTGTTGTCTTCATACAATCCTGCTTCTCTGATGATTTGTTCTGCATATAAATTAAACAGGTAGGGGGAAAGTATGCAGCTTTGTCTTACACCTTTGCTTATTTTAAACCATTCTGTTTCTCCTTGTTCCATTCAAACTGTTGCTTCTTGATCAATGTACAGATTGGGCAAGAGTACGATCATATGTTCTGGTATACCCATGCTTCTTAATGTGGCCCAGAGTTTTTCATGGTTTACACAGTCAAAAGCCTTGCTATAGTCGATAAAGCACAAATAGATATCCTTTTGGTATTCTTTAGTCTTTTCAAGGATCCATCTCACATCCGCAATGATGTCTCTCGTTCCTCGCCCTTTCCTGAAGCCTGCTTGCACTTCAGGTAGTTCTTGTTCCAGGTATGGTTGTAGTCTCTTTTGAATAATCTTCAGTAGAATCTTGCTGGCATGTGAGATCAGAGCGATTGTGTCATAATTTCCACAGTCAGTTGGATCACCTTTCTTTAGTATTGGTATAAACAAAGATCTCTTCCAGTCAGTTGGACATGATGTTGTCTTCCATATTTCTTGGCAGAGCCTTGTAAGTACGGTAACAGCTGCATCAGATTGCTGTAATACTTCTATGGGAATGCCATCAATGCCTGGTGCTTTGTTCTTTGATAAGGCTTTCAATGCTGCTTTAACTTCTTCTTTCATCACCAATGGTTCCCGATCATAAGGTACAGGTTGAAACAGCTGTTGGTCCACTTGATCTTTATCATATAAAAACTCTGTATATTCCTTCCACCTTTTCTCGATCATCTCAGCATCATTCAGCATAGAACCTTGAGCATCTTGTAACATTCCAATTCGAGGCTGGAACTTTTTCTTTAACTCTCTTAGCTTTAGGAAAGCCGATCTTGTTCTTCCTCTAATAGTTTCTGCTTCTATTTCCTTGCATGCGTCGTTGTAGTACTTTTCCTTGTCCTGTCTTGCTGCACGTTGGAAATCTCTGTTGAGTTCTGTTATTGTCTTTCTTTCTCCTCTGGCTTTAGCTTCTCTGCGTTACTGGGCAATTTTCAGAGTTTTTGTTCATCCATTTTGGCCGTTTTTTCTTTTTCACCTTTTGTAGAGACTTCTCGCTTTCTTCCAACACAACCTTCTTGATGTCATTCCATAACTCTTCTTGAGCTCTGTCATTTGTATCTAAAGCAGCAAATCGATTTTGCAGGCAGTCTTTAAATTCCAGTGGTATATTCTCAAGGTCATATTTTGCTGCATTCATGAGTGGTTTGCTCTTTTTCAATTTTATCTTGAGTTTGCATACTAGTAGTTGATGATCTGTAACACAGTCAGCTCCAGGTTTTGTCTTTGTTGATGTTATAGAACTTTTCCATCGTTGTCTTCCACAGATGTAGTCAATTTGATTTTTAGGCAATCCATTGGGTGAAGTCCATGTGTACAGTCACCGCTTGTGTTGATGGAAGAAGGTGTTTGAGATGAATAGATCGTTGGTCTTGCAGAATTCTATCAGTCTTTCTCCAACTTCATTTCTGTTGCCAAGTCCATATTTTCCAACTACTTTGCCTTTTTCTTTGTTGCCAACTTTTGCGTTCCAGTCACCCATTACTATTGGGATATCCTATTTGCATGTCCTGTCAATTTCAGCTTGTACTTGTTCATTGAACTCTTCAATTCCATTCTCTTCTGCAGCTGTTGTTGGGGCATATACTTGAATTATAGTTGTGTTGATAGGCATTCTTCATAGACGAATAGAGATTAAGCATTCGCTGACTGCATTGTATTTCATTACAGTTCTTGCAAGTTTCTACTTTATTATAAATGCAGCACCATTTCTTCTTTGTCTTTCATTTCCATCATAGTAGACCATGTGATCATCTGATGCAAAGTGCCCGATGCCAGTCCATTTCAGTTCGCTGACACCCAACAGATCAAGTTGTACACGTTCCATTTCATTCTTGACCACCTCCAACTTCCCTTGGTTCATGCTTCGTACGTTCCATGTTCCAATGTGTAAGACATCTTTACAGCTTCTGACTCTCGTTTCATGCACAGCTACATCAGCAGTCAGACGTCCCGAGGGCTTTGATCCAACCACACCATAAATGCTGGCTTTACTCTGAAAAGTCTTCAGCTCTTCCCCAATAGCTAGTTGAGTGCCTTCCAACCTGGGGGTCTCATCTTCCAGCACTATAGCACAATTTGTTTTGTTGTAACTATTGTCACCACGCCCTTCACCCCAGGCGGTTGCCTAGGTGTTGGGAATGGTGATAGTCTTTATTTATTTGAAAAATGCCTATAATTGTAGTTGTGCAGTTGAAATAACTTCAGCCGAGAAGGGATATAGGCACGCAGGATTTTTATTATTCTTCAGGCCAAAGGAACTTCTTATAAACAGTTCCCGATATCAAACATAAGGTGTGGATACTTTCCAGAGTAAAGCCACAAGGTAAGAGGCTTCTACATTCAACTTGTCAGCAAACTCAAACAAGGTATTTCTTCATACAAAACAGTAAAGCAAATTTGGTGCTCCAAAAAAACCTTCTTCTCAAAGGTGACTTTAAAACAGGTACAGCTTTAAGTAATCCAGCAATGCAAAACTTCAACTGCACAATGTTTTCTCTCTTCTCAAAAACAACGTTTTCTCTACCTGCTGTCTGGCAGGCTCTATACTTTTTACAAACAGTCTTTCAAAGAAAGGGTTAAGCTTTCAGAATCTCAGCAATCCTAATTTGCATATTCTTTTCAGCTCGGTGTCTTTGAAAACAGCTGCTAGTTTCTAGGCTTCAGGAAAACGTTCTAGCTTTCAGCTACTGTATGGAAACTAGAGAACATTCTATTTCCATGTCAGAGCTAGATTCCTGTCTCATAGAGGTTTCAAACTCCATGCTCTCGATGTCTGATTCTACCAGAGAAGCATTGGATTTGAACTCAGAATTATCTTGCTTTAAGCTTTCTAAGATTTGTAAGACTCTGTTTAATGCAGAATCTTCTCTTCTCTGAGCAACGTTTTTACCTTTAGGTAACTCCTCAACTTTCAAAGGCTTATTAGAGGATTTAACCTTGCTCACCTTATTCTGAGGAAATAAGCTTCTAGCTGGCTTTACAGCTGACTGCTCAGTTTCCATGTAAATTTCTGGAGAATGCTGTCGGTTACTCACATGGCTTGCAACCTTCCCTGGGTAAGCTTTAAAACCTCTGGCTGGTTCTGCCTTTCTCCACGGAGCTTCTGGTGAAGTTTCCTTCACTCTCTGGGTGCCTTCCTTGTGTAGTCTTGCCGAGCTCCTAGGGCCTCTTCCCCTTCTAGGATTCTCTTACCCATTCACTTCAGCCTTGGGCTCGGAACTAGAGCTCCTCCTCCTCCCCTCTCTCTCGGTAGAAGATTCACCGTCACTGGAAGTCAGTCTCCCAAAGCACCTTTCCCTAAGGCTGCTTTCTCCTGCAGTGTACCTCTTTCCTGCACTCTGAGCACCGCCCTCTCGGGCACTCCTTTGCTTGGCAGTTTGAGGATCTCTCTGCTGGGCTTTCCTTGCACTTCCTTTCTCCTCGGTGATTCTAGGATTTCTGGCACTTCTTTCACTCCCTCTACTTCCTCTCTCCTCTCCAGATTCCTCGCGTTTATATCTGTAGTTCCCCTTTCTGCTTGCTAGCTCCTCCTCCAGCTGTCCCTCGTGAGCAGGGCTGGTAACTAGGGAGCTAGGGCGTGTCTCTTGACTGCAAACTTTCTGTGAGGAGTTTTTTTCTAAACCAGGAGTTTTAACCCCTGAACTTCTGGTTTTGATTCCATTCTCTGGGGAAAATGCTTGATTTTTCCCTTCTTTCTTATGCTCTCCCTCTTCTGCGCCACCACACTATCCATTGGGTTTTCATGGCAAGATACAGAAGTAGATTGCCGGGCCTTTCTTTCATGCAGTTTAAGTTTGGTGGTGTTGCTGTTGTCACAGAAATGTGATCCTCCGCCATCAACACTATCCCATTCTGCTGCTGCCCAGATGGGTGGTTTGTCTTGGTCTGGCACCTCAGCTGAGACCTGTCCATCTTGGAAGACCCTGCCAGTAGTTAAAATAGATGGTGCAATATCCAACGTTTTTTCTAATGAACTACCTGAAGATATGGAAACTTCCCTGGCCAATTTAGGGAGAATATGTGTAGTGGCTGCTAGAGTAGAAATAGCAAAGGAATTGAACCAGGCTTATTTACTAGGGACCTCCTGGATTACCTTTGAAGAATGTGTGAAATTACAGCTTATAAAAATCTTCAAGATACATTATTTAATAAGATTTGGAGAAAGAATGCCTACAGCTTGTAATTTCTCATTAGCTATTTATTTGTTACTCTCCAATTGTACTTTCCATATCACTACTGAGAATAGGTAACGTGTTATTTGATAACTGGTATTTGAATGGGCATAGCCTGTGGAGGTCCAGTATAAGTGTTTATTTCAGGGAAGTGGCTGGGGCCTTCAGGGAGGGGGAGGAGGAGGGCGGTGGACTTGAGTTTTTGTATGATTGGGCAAAGTTGATATTGTACTTGTTATTGTTATGTTGGAAAAATCATTAATAAAATATAAATTACAAAATAAAGAATAGCTACTGTATATTCTGATAAGTATTTCCAAATATGAAGATTACTTGATAGTTAATAGAAAAAAATTGTGTGAATTGGAAAAGCAAGCTATATGGTGAGTGGGTGAGGGACACTAAGTGGCAAATTCTCCTGGACCCTCAAAATATAACTGAAAGAAAAACATTAAGAGCTACGTATACGTTTGTCATTCTCAGCTAGAGACCCTTGCTGGGTAATCATTAACTACCAGGGCCCAACTCTGTTACTGCAACTACAGGCCAAAGCTTTTCCTTTAAGAAATTATTTCCAAACACTGAAAATTTGAATAGTTTTTTATAGTAACAGATTTATGAAAGGCAAACAAGCCAGGTAATTTCTAGATAGTACCAATAATGCGTATAAAGCAACAGAAACCTACATAGATAGACTTAGCAAATTACAAGGGAACGAGAATAATCAAAGCTAGCCAATGAAGCAATTTTTATGACCTTATTCAAAGAGCCCAAAAAGGTCCAAGCAACTACAAACTATCTAACGAGCAAGCAAAAAGATAAAGAAAAACCTAGCCAGACTGGTCCAATAAAGCACAGTTACTTACCTTTAACAGGTGATCTCTGGGAACAGCAGGAATAAGTCTTCACATATGGGTACGTCGGTACCGACGGAGTCTGCGCGGGAACGCTTCCCAGCGTCCAATCAAGAGCTTTTGGAAGCATCCCAGCATGCCTGTGCACTGCCTTCCCGCCTTTCCCAACTGCCTCTCCTCAGTTAAGTTTTAAAGCTGAGACAAAGAGAGAGAGAAAGGAAAGGAAAGATAGAGAGAGATACAACTCCCGGGGAGGTGGGTGGGTTGGGAAGACTTATTCCTGCTGTTCCCAGAGATCACCTGTTACAGGTAAGTAACTGTGCTATCTCCAGGAACAAGCAGGAATGAGTCTTCACATATGGGGACTCCCAAGCTGAGATGCCTGGAGTCCCAGCATGTCATAGGCTGGAACATGCTATCTCCCAGAACACAAGGCATCCTGAGGATGGAGGGTAGGAGTTGAAGAAAGAAGGATGCTGTGGAACAGCTAACCTAGCATGGGACTGCAGGGAAGGAGTCCATGCGTGGATGATGATGGTTATCAATAATATTGCAAAAGACATTGCAATATGGACCTCCCCTGACAGGATTTCACAGAAGTATGGAGGTTCATGGATCTACTGGGAACCTAGTAGAGGAACCTTGAAGAGGACCTCACTGTAAGTGGAGGTGATAATCCTGTAGGAAACCAATGGAGGTCAGAATCCTGAAAGGTAACAGGGAACCCAGTAGGAAAAACTGGGGTAGTCCAAAAACAATGTGCCTTCAGCGGGAGGCTTTATGACAAAAACCTAGCTCTTTTGGAGGCAGAGTGAGACACTCTTAGGAGCAAAAAGAGAAAGGCTAACCAATTTGGACAAACAGGCATAGTCCTTGTGGGGAGAAAGGTGTGGGAACCCCTTGTATCCCAAAAGAGAGGACAAATGCCGGAGGCGTTAAAGCCTGTGATTAACTGAAGATCCACAATGTCTCTCCTAACTGAGGTAAGCTAGGAGAGATATTGGGCATGGAGAGCTGCAGAGGTACCTAAACCGTTAGGTTATGGTATAAAAATTTTTGAATACCACAGGAGTGGTTGTGTGTGTAGAACCCCAAACCTGCTATGTAGCATAGTTATGGGTAAAAACCCCTCTGTCAGACTCATATTGGTATATGAGAAGAGACAGGGAGATAGACAAGTATGTGGATACATATCTATCTCTAATAAAATATCTCAACAAATACATATATATATATATATATATATATATATATATATATATAGATATAGATATAGATATATAGATATATAGATATAGATATAGATATAGATATATAGATATATAGATATAGATATAGACAGACATATAAGAATATATCTATAGTGAGATATGGCAGGGCATAAAATACACACAAACAAATAAATATGGATATGTAGGCTTACCTATGGGTGTCTGCAGTTAGACAGAGATATGCCTACAGTACAGTAATCACATAGGCTATGTGGAGAGGAAAGATTCATCTAATAACAAGAAAGTGGAACCTACTTGAGAAGACATATAGAGAATCTATTTCTCCTGGTCATGATCTGCAAGAATGCTAGTTAGTGCAAAATAACCAGGACTGTTACGTGAAAAACCAAGGACAATGTCAAAGTGCAGCCAGCAAGTCCCGAGTCTTCCAGGACTCTGGCATGGTAAGTAGACAGAATACGCCTAGAGAGGAGATACCATGTTGACCTGCTTAAGGGCAAAGGTATCATGCGTTCTTACCATGAGGACGAGCATATCCCCGATTGGGAATACTATGGACCAAAGCAGGGAAATGGCAACTCCTTGAGTCTTCACATAGAGGCCTATGTCCTTTATATCAAAAAAGGAGATAGAAAAGAAGGGGAAACCTTCTAGTCATGGGAGACATGACTGAAAAGCCTTTTCTAACCAGCTAGGATAGCTGTTGGAGAAAAAAAAACCCATGCTCTCTAGCAAGGGCCCATAGTGGAAAGCTTCTCTGTAGATTGCAGAGAGTATGATGCAGGAGAATGAGGGGATAGAACTGGCTGTTAGAGAGCCAGTAACTCTGTCAACTATACTGCCAAACTCAGGAGATGAAGATGGCAGAATAGAAGACAATCTAGAAAGCTTGTAGTGATATGATCTCCAAGAGAGATGAAGTACTGACTTGGAGCCACTACTAAGACTAGACAGAATGTTAGTGGAGGACAATCTGGTTGTTTGTGGATAAGAACCAGTGGTCCAAACATTAAAGCTCCTGCATGGGCAGCTGTTAGCAAGACAGCAGAAGAATCTTAATGTTCAAAAACAGAAAGAAGAGACAGAGCAGAAGTAGGAACTCTGGACAGGTCTGAAAAGCTGCCCCAAAGCAAGATTGAAACAGAGGAGGTAACTCAGAGAGGAAAACTCCGCACTGTAAAGTGAGAACTAGAGAGGCTGAAGAGAGAGCCTCCCAGTAAGTAATTCCACTCTTACAGAAGAAAAAAACTTGGTAAGAGGGTGAAGAGAATGGAGCTGAAGAAGACTTATGAAGTAGTAAGTCTATAGAAAGGAAAAATACATGCTGGCACAGGAACTATCATCTGATAGTGGCTAGACCTCTTTCCCTAGCAAGGAAAAAGAGGAGAAACCTGTGACTTATAGGCATGGATAACCTGACAGCTCATAGAAATATAGAAAAAATGGATATCTTTTGGAAAGAGATCCATGCGTAGGGGTTAGAAAAAAAGTAGTGAATTGCCGCTATTGAGAAGAAGCAATTACAGATTCTAACCCAAAGAGTCACAAGCATCTGATGATGAATGATCAGAAACTCTGCAGGTGCTGGGTTTGCTGAGCCTGGTGAGAGGTTGGATGCTTTAGACCAGGACGATGCTTTCCCTGTTGGGGAACATCTGTATGATGGGCAAGTGATGAATAAAACCGTCTTCTCCTGCGGGGAGAAAGTGTGGTAGGACACTTCCTACGTGCTGAAACAGAGGAAGGGGTAGAAGAACCCTTAGAAATAGGTAAATCAGTGGACAACTGAGTAACCTGACGTAAAGACTCCTTGTTGAAAAGATTTTCACCAGTGCAAGGAGTATGTCCTAGCCTTTGTTGTGCCCATTTGTCCAAGTCTGAAGCTTGGAGCCAGGCTCTACGTCATGCCCCTATAGCTATAGCAGAAGCCCTGCTAACAGACTCAAAAGAGTCTAGGGAAGCACGAGAAAGAAACCAAGAGATATTCTGGATATGCTTAAGCAGGGAGGAATATTCTGCACTCCTGGAATCTGAAAGGAAAGGAGACAAAAGATGTAATTGCTTTGTGACCTCCTCAAGAGAAAGACTCATATAGAATATATATGAGAGAATTCTTGCAGAAAGCATAGATGTCTGGAAGGTTTGACGTCCAAAGTCATCTAGTGTTTTAGACTCACGACCTGGCGGATAGGAAGAGTGCCTTTTCTTACTCTTTACCAGCCTCATTGCTGATTCCACTACTATGGAATGATGAGGAAGTTGAGTCTTTTGAAACCCTGGAGTTGGGGGCACCTGATATAAGAGATCAGTTGCCCTGGGAGGTGGGGGTACTCTGAAAGGTGTTTCCCACATTCCTAGGAGGAGATCCTGCAAGGAATGATGCAAAGGGAGCATTATGTTCCCCTTTTCTTTGGTAGAAAGAGAGTCTTGTGCAGGATCATGTCCTGGGATAGGAATGGCAAGAAATCTTGCTATATCCAGGAGGAAACTCTGAAAAGAGGGATCCCTAACAGGAATCTCTCTTGGACAGGGTAGATTTAAAGAACTAGCCTGAACATCCACAGAGGTATCCAAATATATAGGAATAGAAGATCCTGCACAGTGAAGTGTGGAATGTTGAAGGGATGGTTGCCGGTACTGGGTATCATGAGCAGCAGCCGTCCTTACCACAGTGTCCATGCCAGGTATCGACTCCAAGGCTTGTCTAAAATGGATCGATCCTGTTGAGAAAAGCAAGGCAGAAGTTTGCCACGATGCTACTGTGGATACCGGTACCGATGTCAATACCGGTACCAATGTCGGAGTCGAGCCCAACAAAGACATCGGAGTATTCATCGGTGAAAGTTCAATTGGCACCGAGGTGACCGAACCCAACTGGGCACTATCCTCGGTACCGAAGCACCGGTATCGATCGATGTCAGTACCAAAGAATAGTGGTACTGAGTCTTCTAGACTAGAGATCGATTCCAAACTCGGCACTGAGGGCAAAGAGCCTGATAAGCGAAGCATGGAAGGCATCGACCGTAAAAGTAATGAGGTCGTCGGTACCGATGTCGGTACCGTGTTTGACACCGGTGAAGAAAGGTCAAACAGTGGCAACTCAATCGGCCTGAAAGGAACCGAAAGTTGTGGATCCGAATCATCGGAACCGAGCCTTTGGTATCGCCGAGATCCGGTACCAAGGTGAGTCGGTACCCAGTCCTCCAGACTAGAGATCGATTCCAGACTCGACATCGAAGGAAGCGAGGCTATCGATGCACGTCTGGAGGGTACCGACGTCGGAGATAGTATCGGTGCTGGTACCGATAATGGAAAGTCAGTCTGGACTGTATCCACCGGTCCCGAAGGTACCGAGGACGCCAGATGACGATCCCTGGTGAGGAGTGTTTCATCCAACACCAGTGCCGGTACCAGGGTATCGGTACCGCTCGAAGCGGATGCCACCACCGGACACGGCTGAGATATGTTCTGTGAGGGGTGAACCTCAGGAACAACCTGAAACCCCTTATATGCTTTGGAGACCGAAGACTCCCCCCGGGGTTCTGAAGCCAGTGGGCCCTCGAGGGCAAGGCCGGAGCCGTCTACATGCTGTGCATGAGAACTACCACTCGAGGACTGGCTAGTCTTAACAGACTGTTTGAGGGTTACCTGATCCTGTGTGGAAGAAGAAAGGGACGGTGCCCCAAAGTTGGGAGGGCAACCGTGTATCAAGGGAACCTCAATGTTGAAAACGTCTTCTCAAGCAGGTTAGACACCGATTTTGGGGGTCTAGAAATAAAGTTGTACCGCCACAGTGTGAACATTTCTTGGAGAAAATGCCTGGCGGTTCCATGAAGGAAAAAGAAGAGGCCTAAAAGGCCTAAGAAACCGTGGGACACTATGAAGAAAAAATATCCCGTGGAAAAGGAAAAATATTTCAAGAAAAGAAAAGAAAACACGGGCGGTACCGGTGGCGTCGGGAAGACAGCCGCGACCACAAGAAAACGAAAAATAAAAACAAGAATTTTCTGCGGTGACAGGAGGACGTCCTGCCGGCTCCGTGGAAAAACGAAAACTGAGGAGAGGCAGTTGGGAAAGGCGGGAAGGCAGCGCGCAGGCGTGCTGGGATGCTTCCAAAAGCTCTTGATTGGACGCTGGGAAGCGTTCCTGCGCAGACTCCGTCGGTACCGACGTACCCATATGTGAAGACACATTCCTGCTTGTTCCTGGAGATGAATGCTTCTGTCCCAATACTCTGGAGACCAAGTAGGTCACTGTCAACAAATTTCAAAAAATGTATTTCATAGTTTAACCAAAGGGTGCTATTGTCCTACAACAATAGGAACAGGGAATTGTAGCACACCTTGAACTTCCATTGAAAAAGGCATTAGCTGAATCCCAAACAAAGCATGGAACTAGTGCAGAAAATTTCAAATAGCACAAAAGTGAAGATAAAGTTAAAAATCAAGTACGTGATGCGTTATTGTGGGAAGAAGGGTAAAAGAGCAGACTAAATGAACCTTGGGGATCTTTATCTGCTGATATCATCCATGTTTCCATTATGCTAGGTTATTTATTTTCAGCATTTGTATAGCACGTTTAAAACCAAAGTACTCTGGTGACAGATCAAGAGTTGAAAGCAACCAAAAGATAAAGAAGAGTTGGAGGATTTATTGTGTGTAAAAGGGCTTTTATAAAATTGTCCCAAGGGTTACACACAGTGCCAAGAAGGCAGGGACCAAGCCATTAATGTGTCATGTGCGACTTGCAAACCTGGTGTCCCCCCCCCCCCAACACACATTTGTCATCTCCCCATCTTACCCCACACTTCTTCATCTCCGGCTGGCTCCCCCCCACGCTGCCTGCCTGGCCTTGCCCCGCTGCCGCTTTTCCTGTTCCCTCCAATTTAAAAAAATTACTCGGGTCTTGCATGACTGATCTGATCCCTCCTTCCTATGTCAGTGGAGGGAGGGATCAGACCAGCCATGCAAGTGGAGAGTTGGAAAGACCCGCATGTTTTTTTAAAATTGGAGATCCACCGCCACCAACGGAACAGAAAGAGCAGCAGTGGGACAAGGGCAAGCAACTTGAGGGGAGACGAGACCGGCAGAGTCGTCCCTAAATGCGCTTCTATTTTTTTGTGCCCTGTGCAGCTGCACCGCTTGTACAGGACTAGGTAATGAGCTGTATCATTGCCTATAGAGATTTTTTAAAAAAAGGCATTTAAGTGTCTTGCTGTGCTACTATTTCTGGGAATCTAGCAGTGGTGCATGGCAGCTGTACTATGTGTTTCCTACAGGTACATGTCAGTGCCCAAAAGGAGTTTACAACTTAGATTGATATCTGAGTCAATGGGAGACAAAGTGAGACTTACCCATAGTCACAAGAGTGGCAGTGAGAACAACGGGATTTGGCCCAGGGTCGTCTTGTTCTCAGCTTGTAACTGTAACCCAGGGGTCTACAAATTTTAGGTTAATTTTAGAGTTACAGATCGCTTTTCTAGAGTTCAGGAGCAAAGCACTTTACAAAGACCTACGTTCCTATGTTATATATATATTTCTCCTGTTACTTCCCCTGTTCACTGTTGTTGTAATGTAAACCGCCCTGAATGGAAGATAGGGCGGTATAAAAGACATGTTAAATAAATAAATAAAATAAATATATAAATATAAATAGGACTTTTGATTTTAGGTTTTAATTGATAAACAATGATAAAACACCCCAACACATAAAAATTAAGGGCTCAATGCAGAAACTCTGCACTAGCCCAATGTTACAGGTCTTGCACAGGGTTCCCTAACACGTGTAATGTAGTAATTTTGTTCACCCATGCTGTAAGCAAAACATTTAAATGAGCTGTGCACAAAAAGTCTGGAGATCAAGTCAGGCAGATGCGCACAGTGGTGTATCCTGGAACGCACAGCGCAGGCTCAGTCAGTCTGCCGACCCCGTGCTGTGTGTCCTAGAATGCACCACCATAGCGGTAGTCTGCATATAAGGCAATTTTTACCTTATATTGCAAATTGGACTCCACCCAGTGCATTATGCGGGGTCAGGCACTGTCATTTTCCAAGACGGCTGCTCAGGGCAGGAGTGTGTAGGCATCACTCCTGCTTCCAAAAGGAAAGGTACTGGGGGGGTTTGGATGGTGGGGTATCAGAGCTGCTGGGGGCTGGTGGAGTGGGGGACAGGGGCCGCTGAGTCACCAAGGAACTGTTTTTTGTAGGGGTTTGGGGGTAGGGGATTTGGGCCACCGATGATTTTTTGGTTGTGTTGTGGTTGGGGAGGATGGGAACATGCGATTGGGGATCTTGGCCTCTTTGGGTCATCAGAGTGAAACGTTGAACTTCACCTCAGATGGTCCTCTTGCTCCCCTCTGCATCCTTACATCTACCCAAAGCTGACATAAAGAGCCGCACAGATTTTCACATTGGGAGCAATTAAAAATTCGTTCTTTTATTTATTTTTTATTTATTTATTTCAACTTCTTATATACCGCACTCTTTGACATCAGTGCGGTTTACAAATAACAGAAAGGAACCAGAACAACAGGCTGTTTGGTATTACATATAACAGGAGTATCAACTTGGATAACATGGGAGAACTATTTACATGGAGTATATAATCTATTAGCTAGATAGCATGCTCGAACTATTTACATAAAATTAGCAGGGATGCTTGGAACAAGAGGGATATTGTGGATTGTACTAGGGTGAGGCTGTTATGTTACGGTTCATGTGGGGTAGTATTTGATGAAAAGGTGCAGTTTAAGGGCCTTTCTGAACTGGGTTAGGTCGGTTATGGCGCGGAGATCAGGTGGGAGAGAATTCCAGTATTTTGGTGCGCTAAACATGAAAGCTCTGTTTGATGTTGATAGGCTGCACGTTGTTATAGCCTTTGGGGTTGTTAGTGAGTTTAATGCTGCATGTCTCCTATTTCTATTTGATGGGACGGATTGGATGAGTTTAGTAAGTGTTGTGGACGATAAACCATTTAAGGCCTTAAATGTGAGAATGAGGGTTTTGAATGTAAGTCTTCCGTGTATGAGATTTTTGCATGAGATTAGCATGTCCACTGGACTACGCTTTAGCGCAGTGGTTTTGTTTCTGATTTTCTTGCACTAGCTTTCTTTCTGCATGCGGAAGTCAGACCAGCATGGGAATATTTCTAGCAGAATACTGCGCTAGAGCGTCGCTCAGTTCGCTGCATTGAGCCCTAAGATAGGCATTTAATGGATAAACATCAGAAAAAAATTACTTCCCCTAGTACTCTTTCATCCCTTCCCTAACTTGTCTTCTATCCTCCACTTGTTTTTTGTGGTAATGAGTCCTAAGTGATACAAACGTATACATCTGATTCCATCAGAAAAGCTACCCAGCAATGGTACTGGTGGCACAAAAACATAGATAAACAGAGATCTTTTTTGTACCCTCACAAAACCTCTAATTAGCTGTAAAATAAATACCTAAATTTATAAACACCTAGGAATAGAAGCTCTACATATAAAATAAACAAGCAAATAAATCTCAATTCAGTTATGAATAATGAAGAAATCATACAAAATGTATATCACTTTGACCCAGATATCACCAGCTGCCCTAGCAACAGAAGATATTTTTTTGTGCTGATCATTCAGGGGTATTATAGGCTATGCTAGAAGCAGGGCAGGCCCAACCACTAGCCAAATCATGCGGTTGTCTACAGCAGCAGCTTCGGGTGGGGGGGGGGGGGGGGAGGCACTAAACAATAGGTTCTGACAGCTGGAGAAGGCATAAAGCTTAAAATTTGCCTAAGGCACTAGCACTTTGAACCAACTCTAGGACTGGCCCTAGACCCCAGGAATTTTCTAGCTGGGCTCTCTCAAAGGCAAAACTAAGGGAGGAACTAGGAGGTCCCAAAGGTTATATAAGTGAAAGTGTAGGAGGAAAAGGTGTCTTCACTTCCTTTCTGCAAAGCTGACAAGGGGAAGCATGGCGGTACTGAGTCAGTATGGGTCTTGGGTTCTAATCAAGGCCTTGAACAAATAAAAAGGAAGAGTATTGAGCACTGCCCTAGCCGCAGTACAAACCAATGGAAGGAGAGAGAACTTTTGATCTTTTGCCTTTTTTCTGCCTCCTAGAAGCAGGTTGAGAGTTCAGCACCAGGAGCCTCATGTCTTGTGCATGGAGAGCCACTAAGTACTAAACCAATAATAGTGCAAATGAAAAGAAGGAATACCCCAAGCAAATGAAGATTTGGACAAACTCCCAAGAAGAAAGGAGTTTGGTCTTTTGCCTTTTTGATGCCTAGTGGCAAGCAAAGAACAGCAGTGGGCAGTCTAAAGTCTTGTGAGTGTAATGCCCTGCAAAACCACCCTTAGAGCAGAGGACAGAAGAGAAGCACTCAGGAGAAAGAAACCTATGTGAGGGAGTCTGAGAAGAACCAGTTTGAGGCTGTGTTTGAGTATCAGAGCTGAAAGATTTGCAAGTGCAAGGAGCTTGGATGACCAGGATTGGATCCAGGAATGTGGAAGTCATAGAAGGTCTGCTGAATGAGAGTAATCCAATGTGTGTGGAGAAACCTATAATGCGTGTCGAGGTGTACATGGAAGACGAGAAAGGAGTGAAGTTAGTGTTCAGATATTAGAGCCCCAGTAAGTTAGAGGCCAGGAGAAGGAGGCTTTCATCTCAAGTGTGTGACATGTGAAAGTGAAAGAAACAAGTTTATCCCTTTCAGAATTCTGACGAAGTTCTAAAAACCCAAAGGGAAGAATCCCTGAAAACTTGAGGTCAGAGGAGGGGTTTAAACAAGCATCTAAGAGGCCTATAGTTTGTTATTTCTTATGCATCAAAAGAATACATTTTGATTGAAAAGAAGCACCCAATAAATTATAATTTTAATTCACAACCTCATATGCAATACATTTCATTATAAAAGATTAAGGAGAAGCTATCCAGAGATTACAGCTGAAACTCAAGAGTTGTGTTCCATATCAAGGCCTTGGAGACTGAGCCTCCATTCCCTTCACCCCATTCTTCGGAACCCTAACAATAAACCATAAACAAAAATTGTTTATGTAACCCCAGAAATCACCTCACTAAAAAGGAGATCATTGGGAGCAGGAAGTCCACTTGTATAGTCATTCACAGCTATCTTATCCAAACAAGTTTTAGAGCTTCGTATAATTCACCTCCTCCTTACTACTCCCAACCTCTGCCAACAACAGTAACTGTCAGGGCCATATCAAGCCATAAATGCACCTTGTGTGACTTGCACATTTGGCGAGTCCCCTCCCCTCCAATCACAGGTTTGTTATTTGCCCCATGCAGCTCTCCATCTTACCTCCATATACAGCCGGCTCGCCCCCGTGCTGCCTGCCCTTGCCCAGCTGCCCCTGCCGCTTTTAGTGTTGCCATGGCAGCGGTGGTGGCGATTGGCAGCAGCATCAAATTGAAAAAAATAAAAAGTGTGTCTTTCCAAATCTGTGCTTACATGCAGGTTGGAACCCTCCCTCCCTCCCTCCTCTGACATATGCCCACATCAGAGGAGGGAGAGACAAGATCATCTATTCAAACACGAGTCTTTGCAACTCTGTGCTTTAATGTCTGGTCTGGTCCCTGCCTCTTCTGACATGAGGGAAGGATCAGGCCAACATACAAGTGTGGAGCCGGAAAGACCCGCAGGTTTTTTTTCAATTGAATGTCACTGCTGCCATTGCCACCTCCAAGGCAACACTAAAAGCGGTGGTGATTGGGCAAGGGCAGGCAGCGTGGGGGGAAGCCAAGGCCAGCAGCCCCAAATGTGCTCCTATTTCTTTGTACCCTGTGAAGCTGCACTGCTTGCAAAGAGCTAGGTATGGTGCTAGTAACTGTTACAAATGTTAACTTATATTAATGACACCTAGTGGTTCATTATTATATCTCATTGCTCTCTTACTTCCTTGTTGTTGTCACCTTTGAGTTTCTAATATAATACATCATAGTTCCATGCTCCAGCTGTGTTTATTGTCTTTATTTCTAGCTCTGGAACATGGTGCCATATTTATTTATTTATTTGTTTGTTTATTTTAGTTTTTTCTATACCGCACTCTTTAAAATCAGCTTGGTTTACAGTTAAAACGAATTTGTACCGTGCAGGCGGCATCTGCATTGTACTTACATGGAACAGGGTTTACAACTTGGCTAACTAGGGAAACTATGAACAGGCTACTCAGTACAAGCTGCTCAGATAAGAAACTATCTGTTTCTAAACCTACACTGTTTTCTTGCTAATGATGGAGAGAGTTTCCAGAGTGTGGTAGGCTGAAGGATTGTAAGTGCACAGCAAAGTTTACAATTATATTGACCAGCCTATTGCTGCATGTGCTCTCCCTTGATAGAGAAGCACAAAAGCATTACAGCATCAAGATAGTTGCTAACAGCATTCTACCACCAGAGCGCATGAAGGTTAGTGATGACTCATGTGGCAACAGGGAACATTTCAGAGCAGTTTGAAGACTATTGTGTAGACAACTACACTGAGAAAGGTGGTGGGTGCTGAATGTTGCAATGCTTATAAGCACAATTTGAGCCTCATAGAGGAGCAGAGGAAGGATACCAAAATTATTCTGGATGCACAAGAAGCCTATTTCAAACCCACCAAAAATATAAAATATTAAAGATACATATTTGGTAGCTCCAAGCAAGAGGAAGGTGATTTTGGAAAGCAGTGACTTGTGAGTATGGCCCATTGAAAGATGAACTTATTTGGTATCAAATAGTACTTGGAATTGCCAATGAGTGCACATGTCACTGTCTGTTAGGAGAATGTAACTTAACTTTGAATGCAGCCATTGAAACATGTCTTACTGCAGAATTCACAAATTTGCAACTCAGAGTTATAGAACAGGAGCAGCAGGCTGTCAATGTTAATGCAACAGACAAGCATCATCGAGTTGTGGATGGCTACTGCAACCAGCAATAGCACGGTAACTCACCTGCAACCAAATCTGCAGCATGAAAGTATTATGGCAATGCACATAAGTGACTGAAACAACACTTTCTAGCTTATGAGAAAATATATCAGCTATGTAGTAGCCCTAATGAATTGTTGCAGGTAGGTAGAGGTATGCCTTAATGTGAAGAAATTACAATTGAAGGTGAAAGAGGTCTGTTTTTGTGGGCATATCCTGTCTCCACAAGGCTTGAAAGCAAACCCAGATAAGATTAAGCCATACAGGATATGCCACTGCCTGCAGATGTAAAATCTGTGCAGTGCTTTCTTGGGTTTGTAACTTATCTAACAAAATTCATGCCACATCTGGCTGAGAAATGTGAGCTCTTGAGAAAACTTCTAAGGATGCAGTTTAGCACTGGTTTCCAAAGCATGACCAGCAGTACAGGAAATAATGTGCTTGGTCACAGATCAGTTAGTGGCCTTTGGGATCTAAGGTTGGTAACGCTTGTCATACTCAAAATACTGATATTCCTGGGACAAGAACTAACTGTGCTCCATGGTTTATTGAGATACTGTGAGAGATAAAAAGGATGCTCCACCAAGCTTAAAGGTGATGGTGAAAGCATCAACCAGATGATGTATGTTGTTGTTACTTGCATATAATTAATCAATATAAGCTTAAATTTGAAGAACTAAATGGAAGTAGTTCTCTATAAAGATAAAGAATGCTTTGTCAAGACCTGCAGAATTGCTTTTCACTATGTGCTTCCTGCTCAAAGACACTGACACTATGAATGCTGTAAATGATTTTAATTATTAACTCAAACCCAGTATAGTGAAATAAATAATATCAAATTGCAAAATTCACCATAAAACTCCCTAATTATTTTTCTTTTTATTTCTTTTTGATTTGTTTTTGTCGAAGCGTGCCGAGGGAGGGTAAGAATTGAAGATCCAACCCACTCAGACGACAAGCTGCTTTTATTCTTTAAGGTTCCCCACCTTTAAATTAAGTGTTAAAAACGTCACTTATCTGAAAATATCCCAAATTCCTTGTTAGTTCCACACCGTTGCCTAGATTTCAAATCCTTCACACGACGTGCTCGTTTCGGGAATAATCCCTGTTTCAAGTGTTTTCTCCACAATGTAAAGATCAAAAGCAACTGTGACTCAAACGCCATCTTGCAGCTTGGGGTTAACCGCGGTGGGGAACCTTAAAGAATAAAAGCAGCTTGTCGTCTGGAGTGGGTTGGATCTTCAATTCTTACCCTCCCTTGGCACGCTTCGACAAAAACAAATCAAAAAGAAATAAAAAGAAAAATAATTAGGGAGTTTTATGGTGAATTTTGCAATTTGATGTAAATGATTTTAAGGCTGAGGATTTTGCAAATTATTTGGAGAATAAGATCAATTCTTTGACAATCAGTCTACCTTCTGTGAATTTGCTTTCAGATGTGGTATTATTGGACCAATTGAATTATGATTCTTCTACTTGGAAGGTATTTACTGACGTTTCTACTAATGAGACTTTATCATCTAGGATGAGATCCATGTATTGTCCTCTAGATTACATTTCCATTTCAAGAGTAAAGACATTAAAGAGCTCTTTACTGTAATTTTTATGTACATTCATAAATACGTTCCCCACTTTGAAATGAGCCACAGTTAAGCCCATAGTCAAGGATAAGACAGCTAATCTATGTGAGATAAGTAGCTTTTGCTTGATTCTTAGCAAAGTTTATTGAGCAAGCACTTCACATTCAGTTGGATGACTTTGTGGAGATTTTTCATGTGTAAAACACTTGGCAACATGGCTTTAGGAATAATCAAGGTCTGGAAGTTTTGCTTGTTTCCTTAACTGACAGAATATTATGTGGTTTACAAGGTATGAAAATGGTATATTTGCTTCTATTTATTAACATTTCCTCGGTGTTCAACTAAATAGCTCCTTCCATTTTGTTAAGTCATTTAGCGAGCTTGGGAATATCAAGTTGTGTTTTAAAATTGTTTAATTCTTCTCTGGCAAATAGAAAACAGATGTGTCTTCCTAATGGAGTAGCTTCCTGGCATATTTATTTATTTATTTAACAATTCTTTTATACTGCTTTCCTAAGAGTGAAAGCGATTTCTAAGGATTGAAGAACTAAACATAGAACTTCAGATAACATAGTAATAAAGCATCACAAGCTGAAACGTGGAGTGCCTCAAGGATCGACGTCCTTGTCCAGCCTATTTAATATCTGCATAGTCCCATTTTCTACACTCTTGCAGAAACGTGAGTTAGAACTTAGGATATATACAGGTGACATTTTAATTTTTGAACAATTCTCGATTGATGCAAGTGCTGCTTCATCAAGGTTATCACAGAGCTTTCATTAAATCACTAATTGGATGAAGGCTAATGGCCTTTCAATTAATTAAGGAAAACAAAAGCAATAAGGATATGAGTTATACAATTCCATTATCTATTATGCTGAATTGTCATGACAGTCTAATAAGAGAGAAAATCTGTTATCTAAGAATACTCCTTAAAAACATAAGATTCGCTATACTGGGTGAGACCAAAGGTCCGTCAAGCCCAGTATCCTATTTCCAGCATTGGCCAATCTAGATCACAAGTACCTGACTGGAACCCAAAAGTAGACAGATTTCATGCTGCTTATCCCAAGGATAATCGGTGGATTTAACCAGTCCACTTTGGTTGATGGACTTTTACTCCAAGAACTTGTCCAAGCTTCTCTTAAACCCATATACACTAAAAGCTTTTTACTATTTCCACCAGCAACAAATTCCATAGGTAAATTATACATTGAGTGAAAAAATATATTCTCCGATTAGTCCTAAATGTATTACTTTGTAGCTTCATTGGATGTCCCCTAGTCATTGAACTTTTTCTTTTAAATTTAATATTTATTATGTTTTAATAAAATATAGCATAAAAGAAAAATAAATCCAAACATAATATTCAAATGCAGTGTTACAGTACAATTCAGAAAGCAAATATAAAAGAAAAATTAAAATATGCACCCCAAATTAGAATTGGGAAAAATGGAGACGAGGTACACATTATGGGGGTCATTCTGTAGCACAGATGAACGTCCCATTGGGACATCCATCCCCGCTGTTCGCCCCCCTGCCAGCCCTGGCAAAAGCCTCCCTGTACAAACAACGCGTTTGTACTGGCAGGCTTAGACAGGGGCGGGAGGGGGCATTCTGGAGGCGGAGCGGCGCATGGACGGTCTGCGACCCCGGACATACAGGGCTGATTCTGAAGTCGGCCCTGTCTGTCTGGGGTCGTGAATTTAGACGGTGGACTTATTCCACCACAGAGGTGGAATAAGTCTCCCTGGACATTGAGGCATCCTGCTGCTGGGACTGGAAACAAAGGTAGGGGGATGCAGGAAGTTCTCCGCAGCTGGACCCTGGCCATGGGAGGCCGGATCAAGGGTCCTGCTGTGGGGAACAAAGTAAATTGGGATGCCATGGCACTGCTGATCCATTCAGGAGCCTGACTGAGAAAGCCGGGGATTTGCTATGCATACAGGCTGATCAGAATCAGGGCTCGGCCTGCACGTTCAGGCCGTGGACCCGATTCTGATCCTGTAATAATTGTATATAAGGAATTTGCTCCTGTTCTCCATTGCTCAGTCCTTTTTTGGATGCACTCCTTGTCTGAGCCTGTGCACAATAAATTGTCTTGGAACCTGCAACTGACTCCTGGTTTTATTCATTGCGTGCACTTCGCTGCTACATATTCTTGGTGCGTTGGCCGGGAATGTGTGAGTAGTGGATGGTATTCAAGTGAATATACCACGTATTACCGCCTCAAGGTTTGGACCGGTTGGAACCGTGTCTGACCGACCGCAGCGGAAACCTCAGGCGCCACCGGTCCTCTTGTATCGGAGAGGGTTCCGCCTTGCCTCGGTGGATCACTGGGTCCAACCGGCCAACACCTTTGAGCCCGAGGGGAGTCCAGGATTCAACCCAAGAGCTGGTTCTGTATCGGGTACCGGATCCGGTAAGTAAAAATTTCCTTGTTCAATAGTCAGTTAGGTTTGGGTAGGTCTCGCATGAGTATGCACGAGACTGATTTGGTATAGGGTACCAAGAGACTGATCACCTCTCAGGGCAGGTCCAAGTAAGTCTTGCATGAGTATGCACGAGGCCCAAACTACCGCCCTCTTCTTCGTTTGTTAGCAGTCCGAACCCGTCTTGCATGAGTATGCGCGAGACCGGCTGCACTTGGTTAGTTAGATAGGGTCTGTGAAAAGTTGGGAAAACGTTTTGCTAGCATGTTTGGTTGTGTGTGCGTGAATGAGAGGTCTTGAAACACAGACCACGTGAGAGCGGACTCCTGAGTAGCGCAGTTCCTGGCCGGACGACCGCGCCCAGGTCGTGAAAAGGAGGAAGCGTTTGGTGTTTGTCTCCCTATTTGTTCCTAGGCTATACGGATACCTTATCTGCAGCCATACTACCCGCCCTTACTGTCTGTTGTTGTGTATGTCATTATGGGAGGGGCGGAGTCCACGCAAACTCCGCTAAAATGTACGATCAAGAATTTTAAGAAGGGGTTTGACGGTGACTATGGAATAAAACTGTCTCCATCCCGATTAGGAATACTTTGTGATAGGGAGTGGCCGGTGCTGGTCACCAAGTGGCCCCCTGGTGGTACCTTTGATGTTAGAATTATATCCTGAGTACATCAGATTGTATGCAGAGAACACCCTGACCAGTTCCCCTATATAGATTCCTGGTTAAACATTTGTGAAAAAAGAGCCCTCCTGGATGAAGCGCTGCCATGAGGAACAGTGTAGGATAATGGTAGCGACCACAAGGGGGGGCCCGGAAGTCTGAAGGAGAAAAGCTGCCTGTCTATTCAGCCCCAGAATCGCCAGAAATACCGACCTATCCGCTCCAGTTCCTTTATAGGCCAGTTCCCTCGGCTCCGCCGCAGCCCCGAGCAGAGCCTGGTGCGGGAGGATCCACTCCTCCTAACTTGCCTCTAGTCCTCCCGCACCCGGAGGAGACCCACCCCACACCCGAGCGGAAGCCCCAGCTCTGGCCCGAGTGACTCGGAAGAGCCACAGTCCACTGATGAGACAGCAAGCAGGGATTCATTTGCCAGTCCAGGGTCACCTGTTGCTCGAGATCGGAGCAGAGGAACCAAATTCCAGCAAACCAAGCTACATTACGCCCTCATAAGTACAACAGCAAGTCAGAAAGATAGTCACATTATGCCGTTACGCCAGGTCCCGGGGCTACCTATCCTTAACGATCGAGACCAGGTTGTGGTGGGGCCCACCAGTCTCGTTTATGTGCCCTTCTCCACCACAGATTTATTGAATTGGAAGACGCATTATGCGTCCTACACTGCGAAGCCCCAAGAATTGACAGAATTAATGTCTAGCAATATGCAAACCCATCAGCCTACCTAGTCTGATTGCCGCCAGCTCCTGTCTACCCTCTTCACTACTGAAGAACAAGCACGGATTGTGCAGGCAGCCACCCGATGTTTAGAAGAAAATCCTGTGGAAGACGCAGACCTTGATCCCCGGCAAGCAGCCGCTGTGGATTTCCCAAATGACGATCCCAAGTGGAATCCAAACAGTGCAACCGGGGCGACGGCCCTTCCTATTCGTCTCTCCGGGCCAGTCCAGGTACAGTTGGGTGGTCAACCTCCTCCAGCAGCTGAGGACTGAAAAAACAAAACTTCTGCTGACAGCCTATCCGGCTCCCCCTTGTGACAGAAGCCAGTCTTTCAGTCCTCAGCAGCTGGAAGGACGTGTTGCTGACAGGCTCCCGGGAGAGAGGATAGGAATTAGACTATAGGCTAGATATAAAATAGAAAAAGACACACCAACAAGGGAATAAGAATAATATCACCTTATGCCGGTTCTGTGAACTAACCTATGGAAGGGGAAAGACTTGCTCTCCTGCCCTAGCGGGGCAATCTAGTGGAGAAGTGCTCCCTTAGGTGGTAAAGGATTTCTGTTCTTTTTAAGAAATTACTTCACGGTCCTCAGCTGCTAGCCAGCGCTTAAACGGTTTCAAGGAGCAGAGCCTGCCTCGCCGGAGGATCCGTGACCTGAGAGAGGGTGTCGAAAAGCACTGGGAGCCCCAGATTTCTCTTCACACCTCCATTCCCGGCATTCTCCGTGACCCGCTAGCAGCGGGAGCCTGGAGAACAGTGCGCCGATAGTGAGGCTGCAGGTAAGGAAGCGGGGCGGCTTCACTTTGTAAGTACGCGGTTGCAGCGTCTTGCCTTTTGGTGTGTGCAGCTTTTTGGTTTTGGTTTGGTTTTTTCTAGTACCCGGTGCTGGCGGCAGCAGCCTGTTTGTCAGGCGGTCTTGCCGGCAGGTCTCTGTGCTCGGGTGTTTTTCTTCGGTTCCGCGTTCGTTTCTGTCGGGGGCAGGGGGCTGTTGCCTAATGGAGGGCTCCTTAGCGGCCTCGGATCTAGCGGGAGAACAGGCTCAGGCGCTTCAGAGGCCTTCGCTTAAGGCGGGAATGGCGGCCATTTCAGTTGTGGAGTCGGCGGTTTCTCCCGCGCTTTTACAGACGTCCTCGAAAAGAAAATCTAAGTCTCAGAAGCCGCCTGATGTAGAGAAGTCAGGCCATAAGACACCCTCTGGATCGCAGGGAGATTTGAGTTCTCTGTTTTCTCCAGAGTTTATTTTGGCGATGCATAAAGCCTATATGTTAAAAATGGCTCAGCCTGTGGACAGCCACTCTGCTCCTAGCCAGCTGGATTTCAAGTTGGAAGAGCCCAAGCTGTCTGATCCTGGAGTGGGATCTTCAGCTAAGGGGGCACTGTTAGAAACAGCCTCAGAATCGATGGGGCTACAGATTTCCAGCCCTCTATTGCCTGAAGAAGGAGAGATTCTTTCTGAATCAGGACTGGATTCATGGCCTATGGAGCTGGAGGAAGGTGAGCTTGGGCCTGGGGATAATCCAAATGTCTTCAGGGTATTTCATAAGGAAGAGCTGGGAGCTCTGATTGTCCAGTCTCTGGCGGCGTTAAATATTGTGCTTCCGGCGGCGCAAAGAGAACCCCTGGAGGATCCCTTGTTACAGGGGTTTAAGCCAGAGCAGCGGTGTTTTCCAATCTACCGAGTCATTAAGCAGATGATAGAGTCGGAGTGGGAGTGTCCTGAGGCTAGCCTAAGGGGCGGCCACACCATAGCGCGCCTTTACCCCGTTCCTCAGGAAGAGAAGGACTTATTGCGGATGCCTAAAGTGGATGCGCTGGTGTCAGCGGTCACGAAAAAGACCACCATTCTGGTGGAAGGGGGTGCTGCCCTGAAAGATCTTCAGGATCGTAGGTTAGAGGCACTTCTAAAGCAGGCTTTTGATGCTAGTGCTTTGGCACTGCAGGCTTCGGTATGTGGGGCGTATGTGTCCCGGGCCTCTATCCGTTGGCTTCAGGGAGAGCCGAACTCGGAGAAGCAAGAGGATTCGTCCTCCGAGGGGGCAAAGCTAGAGTCGGCGGCGGCTTACCTGGCGGACGCCTTCTATGATTTGGTCCGAATTTCGGCAAAATCCATGGCCTCCCTTATTGCTGCCAGGCGTTTTCTTTGGCTAAGAAATTGGGCAGCAGACGCGTCTTCAAAATCTAGACTCAGTAAGCTTCCATACAAGGGCAAGCTGCTTTTTGGGGAAGCACTGGAGAAAATTGTGAAAGATTTAGGCGATTCCAAAGGGGATCGTCTTCTGGAGGATAGGCCCAGGGCGGCTAAGGCTGGAGCGGTGCTCAGAGGTCATGGTCGAGAGAGCCGCAAGTTCCGGGGTTCTCGGTTTGCGCCTTATCAAAGGGGTCGCTTTGTTGCAAGGGGCCAGTCCTTTCGTGGGGCCAGAGGCTTCGGCAGGGTTTTTTTTAACGCCCAGCAGACCTCTGTTAAGAAGCCGCAATGAAGGGCGGCTGGTCCAGGCGGAGATTCCCATAGGAGGACTTCTGCAGGAGTTTCTCTCCGCCTGGACCGCCATAACTACGGATCTCTGGGGGCTGGAGATCATCCGCGAGGGCTACGCACTGGAGTTTGCGTCTCCGCTGGCGGGCGCTTTTGTTCGGTCCCCGTGCGGGTCTCAAGCAAAGAGAGGCGGCGGTCGGGGACACGCTGAACCGCTTGTTGCGCTTGCAGGTGGTGGTTCCTGTACCCCTAGACCAGTGCGGCTTAGGTCGATACTCGATTTATTTCGTAGTGCCCAAGAAGGAAGGTTCTTTTCGGCCTATTCTCGATCTCAAGCATGTCAACCGCAGCTTGCGAGTTCCGCACTTTCGGATGGAAACCCTGAGAGCAGGTATCCAGGCAGTGAAGCCGGGAGAATGGCTTTCCTCCATCGATTTAACAGAGGCTTACCTGCACATTCCGATCAGGGCGGAACATCAGAAATTTCTGCGGTTTGCAGTGCCCATGGGTCATTTTCAGTTTCAAGCGCTGCCGTTCGGACTAGCTACGGCACCACGGATGTTCACCAAGGTTATGGTGGTAGTCGCGGCTGCTCTCCGGAAGGAAGGGATTCAGGTGCATCCCTACCTGGACGATTGGTTGATTCGAGCGGCATCTCAGGTGGAGTCTGGAGAGGCTACAGCTCGGGTGGTACAGTTCCTAGAGCAGCTCGGGTGGGTCATCAACCGCACCAAGAGTCACTTGCAGCCGGTGCAGCAGTTGACTTATCTCGGGGCCTTGTTCGATACACAGGAGGAGGCGGTGTTCCTGCCTCCGAACAGGATACAGAAACTACAGAATCAGGTGGCGGCCTTCCTGCGCCTCGCGGCTTCGACGGCCTGGAGGTATTTGCAGGTTTTGGGTTCGATGGCCGCGGCGTTGGACCTGGTGCCTTGGGCCAGAGCTCACATGCGTCCACTTCAACAAGCCTTGCTTTCGAGATGGTCTCCACAGGATCATCTGCTGACTCGGAAGTTGCGGTGTCCGGAGGACATCCGCAGCTCTCTGCAGTGGTGGTTGGTTCCCGCTCATCTGCAGGCGGGAGTTCCTCTGGCTCCTCCGGATTGGGTCTTGGTCACCACGGATGCCAGTCTCTCCGGTTGGGGAGCTCATTGTCTGTCTCAGGAGGCGCAGGGGACCTGGTCTTCCGAAGAGAGCAGTTGGTCTATCAATCGCTTGGAGTTGAGGGCAGTGCGCTTCGCGCTTCTGACTTTTCACAGTCTGATCGCACATCGAGCGGTGCGGGTGTTTTCCGACAATCTCATGACCGTGGCCTACATCAACAAGCAGGGTGGCACGGGCAGTGCTCCTTTGCTAGAAGAGAGTCAGGTTTTGTTGCAGTGGGCGGAGTTATATCTGGTGGCGCTCTCGGCAACTCACGTGGCCGGGAAGGACAACGTTCAGGCCGACTATCTCAGTCGCAATGTCCTCAATCCCGGGGATTGGGAGCTCAACTGGGCAGTGTTTCACGATATCACGTTGCAGTGGAGGCAGCTGATCATGGATCTCATGGCTACCCTGGACATGGAAAGCAGTGTGTATTAATGCCCGTAGCATGGGAAATAAGATCCCTGAAGTTGAAACTTTGGTGGGAGTGGCTGACTTGGATTTAGTGGCAGTTACAGAAACATGGTTCACAGAAAACCATGACTGGGATGTAACTATACCTGGCTATACTTTATTCAGAAAGGACAGGGTAGGAAGAAGGGGAGGAGGAGTGGCACTATATGTAAAAACTACTATTAAAGCTTTGGAATTACAGAGCTTAAAAGGGAGAGAGGAGGCATTGTGGGTTAAACTAGAAAGAGGGAAAGAGAAATCTATTTGCATTGGTGTGATATACAGACCTCCCTCACAAGAGGAAGAGGTGGACAGAGAGTTAATTGAAGACATACGCAGCATTGCTAGGAAAGGGGAAGTGCTACTGCTAGGAGATTTCAATATGCCAGATGTTGATTGGCACATTCCTGCTGCAGTATCATCTAGAAGTAAGGAGATCCTGGATTCTCTACAGGGAGAACTATTCAGGCAATTGGTAACAGACCCCACACGTGAAGGGGCCATACTGGACTTGGTGCTTACCAATGGTGAGAGTGTTTCTGATGTTGTAGTGGGAGATCATTTTGCATCCAGTGACCACCAGATGGTGTGGTTCAGTATTAGGACTAGGGCTGTTAGAATCCATTCCAAGGTGAAGATCTTAGACTTTAGGAAGACTAACTTTGCGAAGATGGGCCAATACCTCAGGGAGTCGTTAGTGGGATGGGAACAGCTGGGGGATGTAGAAAAACAGTGGGCAAAACTGAAAGGGGGTATTTTAAAGGCAACCAACCTTTTTGTTAAAATGGTAAATAAAGGCAAAAGGAACAGGAGACCGCTATGGTTTTCGAAGGAAGTAGCTGAAAAAGTGAAGAAAAAGAGGGAGGCCTTCATGAAATACAAGAGATCACAGAGAGAGGAAGACAGGCATCTGTATTTGGAAAAACTTAGAGAAGCTAGCAAAGTAGTCAAGAAGGCAAAGATTCAAAAGGAGGAGGAAATAGCCAATGCAATAAAATGGGGGGATAAGACATTTTTCAGATATATTAGTGAGAAGAGGAAGGGCAAATGTGGTATTGTCAGACTCAAGGGTGCAGGGGGGGAATATGTAGAAGCTGATAAGGATAAAGCGGAATTGCTTAACAAATATTTTTGTTCTGTGTTCACAGATGAAGAACCAGGAGCAGGACCTCAGAAAACACCCACAAATAAGAACAGAAGCGAGGGACATCTTGAACAATTTTCAGAAGACTGTGTTCATGAGAAACTAGCTCAACTTAAAGTAGACAAAGCGATGGGACCGGATGGGATACACCCTAGAATACTGAGGGAACTTGGGGACGTTCTAGCACCTCCACTGACTGACCTTTTCAATGCCTCGTTGGAGTCGGGAGTGGTGCCAAAGGACTGGAGAGAGGCTCATGTGGTGCCTTTACACAAAAGCGGAAGTAAGGATGTGGTTGAAAACTACAGGCCGGTTAGTTTAACTTCAGTGGTGAGTAAATTATTGGAAACGCTGCTGAAAGAGAAAATAGTGAGGTTTCTGGAGTCCGGCGGATTACAGGATCCGAGGCAGCATGGATTCACCAGAGGCAGGTCTTGTCAGACAAATCTGATCGATTTCTTTGACTGGGTGACCAGGGAGTCGGACCGAGGGAGAGCTCTAGATGTGGTGTATTTAGATTTCAGTAAAGCCTTTGACACTGTTCCTCACAGGCGATTTATAAACAAACTGAGCACCCTAGGGATGGACCCTAACGTTACTGCTTGGGTTAGAAATTGGTTGGGTGGGAGGCGACAAAGAGTACAAGTAAATGGAGCTCACTCTGAGGAGAAGGATGTTACCAGTGGTGTGCCCCAGGGTTCTGTCCTTGGTCCGATTCTTTTTAACATCTTTGTTAGTGATAAAGCGGAAGGGCTGTCGGGTAAGGTTTGCCTCTTTGCGGATGATACCAAAATCTGTAATAGAGTAGACACCCAGGAAGGTGTAGATAACATGAGGAGGGATCTAGCTAAGCTTGAAGAATGGTCTAGAATTTGGCAGCTGGGATTTAATGTTAAAAAATGTAAGGTCATGCATTTGGGCTGCAGCAATCAAAGGGAGCAATACAGTATAGGAGGTGAAGTACTTTTGTCCACTAAAGAAGAGCGGGACCTAGGCGTGGTTGTGTCTGATGATCTTAAAGTAGCTAAACAGGTAGAAAAGGCGACGGCAAAAGCTAGAAGGATGCTTGGGTGCATACGGAGAGGAATGGCTAGCAGAAAAAAGGAGGTGATAATACCTCTGTATAAGTCTTTGGTGCGACCTCATTTGGAGTATGGTGTGCAATTCTGGAGACCGCACCTTCAAAAGGATGTGAACAGGATGGAGTCAGTGCAGAGGGTTGCTACTAAAATGATTAATGGGCTTCATTATAAAGCATATGAGGACAGACTTAAGGATCTTAATATGTACACCTTAGAGGAAAGGCGGGATAGAGGTGATATGATTGAGATGTTTAAATACCTCCGTGGCATAAATGTTCAGGGAGAGAGCCTCTTTCAATTGAAAGCAAGTTCTGCTACGAGGGGACATGGGATGAAGGTGAAGGGAGATAGATTCAGGAGTGATATGCGGAAATATTTCTTTACGGAAAGAGTAGTGGATCCGTGGAATAGTCTCCCAGTGGAGGTGGTAGAGATGAGGACAGTAACTGAATTCAAAAAAGCATGGGACCAACACAGAGGATCTCTAAAGGTAGAAAGTGGACTGTTGTAGTTGTTGTTATGGAAGGACAGACTAGATGGGCCTTGTGGTCTTTTTCTGTCATCATGTTTCTATGTTTCTATGTAAAGCTTCCAGGTTCTTCAGCAGGCGCAGAGAGCATATGTCGGAGGGTCTCGACGGGCTGGTTCAGCCCTGGTCGGCAGAGGGGTTGCTTTATGTGTTCCCTCCGTGGCCCCTGCTGGGGCGGGTCATTCAGAGGATTTCGTCTCACGCCGGCAGGGTGATTCTCATTGCACCGGATTGGCCCCGTCGACCCTGGTATGCGGATCTGGTACGTCTCTTGATCGCTCCGCCTTGGAGACTTCCCTCGAGAATCAATCTCTTAAGCCAAGGTCCGGTGTTGATGCCACAGGTGGATCGATTCTCGCTTACGGCTTGGCTCTTGAAAGGCAGCGGTTGTGGTGAAAGGGGTACTCGGCGTCCGTAATTGCTACTATGTTGCAATCTAGAAGGCGAATCACATCATTAGCATATATTCGGGTGTGGCGCATTTTTGAGGCATGGTGTGCAGAAAGTGGAGTGCAACCGAGAGCGGCGCGATTGCCACATGTTCTAGCATTCCTTCAAGGGGGATTAGAGAAGGGTCTAGCCCTCAGTACTCTCAAGGTCCACCTTGTGGCCCTAGCTTGTTATAGAGGGAGAGTGCAGGGAATCTCTCTCTCGTCTCATCCGGATGTTCAGAGGTTCCTTCAAGCGGCCAGAAATCTTCGGCCACCGGTGCGACCTGTGGTGCCTCCGTGGGATTTGAATTTGGTTCTGGAGGCCTTGACGGGGCCACCTTTTGAGTCTAGGTTGCCCGGAAATTTGAGGGAGTTCTCTTGGAAGGCTGCCTTTCTAGTAGCGCTGTGTTCCGCGAGACGAGTGTCGGATCTGCAAGCGCTCTCTTGCAGGGAGCCATATCTTCACGTTTCGGAGGAGAAGGTGGTTTTGCGACCTGTACCATCATATTTGCCGAAGGTGGTGTCTAGTTTTCACATGAATCAGCCCATTTCTCTTCCCACTTTTCAGTCGCAGCCGGGGGCGGCGATGGATCGGTCTCATAGGAAGTTGGATTTAGGCCGCATCTTGCGGAAGTATTTGAGGAAAACCAAGCCGTTTCGAAAGTCCGATCGGTTGTTTGTGTTATTTGCCGGGCCCCGGAAAGGGCAGGCGGCGACCAAGGCTTCTATCGCTCGCTAGGTAAAGCGAGCCATAGGGCTGGCTTATGAAGCAAGTGGCAAGGCGCCGCCTATTGGTCTCAGAGCTCATTCTACCAGGGCTCAGGCGGCCTCTTGGGCTGAGTTTGCCCTGGTGCCGCCCGTCGATATCTGTCGGGCGGCGTCTTGGTCATCTCTGCATACCTTCACAAGGCATTATCGGTTAGATGTGCAAGCGAGAGGGGACGCTAGGGTGGGGGCCTCGGCTATTGTAGCGGGGCTCGCAGGACCCTCCCCAGTTTAGATACTGCTTTGGTACTGCCCAATTGTACCTGGACTGGCCCAGAGAGACGAATAGGAAGAAGAAATTAGACCTTACCTGCTAATTGTCTTTCCTTGAGTTCTCTCCGAGCCAGTCCAGGTCCCTCCCATGGTTTTTTTCTGCGAGCAATCTGTAGGTTGAGTGCTCTGTGCTAAGTATACAGCGTGGGTCTGTTTCAGACCTGGTAGCGGAGGCTCTGGGAGAGTAATGGTCTTGGTGAAGAGGATTTTGGGAGATCCCTCGGAGCTTCGGGGTTCTCACATTTCATGACCGAAAAAAGAAAAATGAAAAAAGAAAAATACAAATGAATACATAAATTACAGAAACCTTTCCAGAAACAAAACCCTAAGGAAACAGTTCTTAGTCTCTTTAGATATTTGTTAGCATTTTTGGTTGACGTTCATATGTGGTTGTTTGAATCAGCTGCTTTGTCAATGGGAGACTGGCTTCTGTCACAAGGGGGAGCCGGATAGGCTGTCAGCAGAAGTTTTGTTTTTTCAGTCCTCAGCTGCTGGAGGAGGTTGACCACCCAACTGTACCTGGACTGGCCCGGAGAGAACTCAAGGAAAGACAATTAGCAGGTAAGGTCTAATTTCTTCTTACCCGGTTCCGTCAGGCCCTACTGCAGGGCCTGAAGAGAGGAGGCCAGAGGGCCATGAACATCGGAAAAGTAGCTGAAGTCATCCAGCATCCAGATGAGAGCCCAGCAGCCTTTTATGAGCGCTTATCTGAAGCTTACAGACTTTATACCCCATATGACCCAGCGGCTCAAGAAAATTTACGCATGGTGAATGCAGCCTTTGTGAGTCAGTCCTAGGGAGACATAAAACGGAAACTGCAGAAGTTGGAAGGATTTGCAGGCATGAACGCGGCCCAGTTAATGGAAGTTGCTGAGAAGGTGTTTGTGAATCGTGATCAAGAACGTCAGAAGGAAAGTGAACGTAAAATGAAGAAGAAAGCTGAGTTTCTTGCTGCAGCTTTAGTTGAACGACGTGGAGGAAGTATCTCTAACCGAAGGATTCGAGGACGTGGAAGGGACCGAGGAGACAGCCGGTTCCCATTGGGTGCAAATCAGTGCGTCTACTGTAAAGAAGAAGGACATTGGAAGAGTGAATGCCTGAACTTGAATGCCTGGAGGGGAGGAGGGAGTATGCGGAGAGCAGGGGGAAGATTCCGGCAGCGGGGAGGAATGAATCGTGCACAGTTCCAACAAGATGAAGCAGCTATGGAGGGCATGGCAGCCGAAGAGGGCTACGGCATGGATGAAAACTAGGCCAGACCGGGCTCCAAGTTTCCCTTAGGTCCCCAGGAGCCTATGGTCAGTTTAAAGATTGGGGACCAGTATATGGACTTCATGGTGGATACGGGGGCAGAACATTCGGTAGTAGCAAAACCAGTGGCCCCTCTATCTTCTCGATCTACTACCATTGTCGGAGCTGCAGGCCACGAAGCCTTTCTTGCAGAACCTCACTTGTGAATTAGGGGGATGGAGGATAACGCACCAGTTCCTATACATGCCCGAGTGCCCAATTCCTCTTTTGGGCCGAGATATGCTTGCCAAGCTCCAGGCACAAATATCCTTTGTCGAGGGAGGGAAGATGGAAATGACTGTGAACTCGAGACCTGCTGGCCTGATGGTGCTGACTGTCCCCCGGGAAGAAGAATGGCGGTTCTATAGTGCATCTCTGGCCAAGGCAACCAGTCCCCGTATGACCACCACAATCTCAGCTCCGCCCGAGGTATGGGCGGAGGATAATCCACCAGGCCTAGCGAAGAATATAGCCCCTGTACTTGTCACCCTCAAATCAGGAGCCGAGCCAGTGCACTTGAGGCAATATCCTCTCCCGCGATCAGCGATTGATGAAATTCACTGTCATTTAATGAAATTACTGACGTATGGACTTCTCAGAGAGTGCCAATCGCCATGGAATACCCCCCTCCTCCCAGTTAAGAAGCCTAGGACAGGTGACTACCGCCCAGTGCAGGACTTAAGACTAGTAGAGTCATCAGCTTTGGCCCCAGGAACTTCAGCACAGAAAGCTGAATTGATAGCCCTCACAAGGGCACTGATAATAGGGACAGGGCTCCACTTAAATGTATACACAGATTCTAAATATGCCTTCACAACATTGCACGCACATGGAGCACTGTACAAGGAACGTGGGTTAATAACCTCGGGAGGCAAGTCCATCAAGCACGGCCCTGAAATATTGACATTGTTAGATGCTGTATGGGCCCCTAAACAAGTTGCAGTGATGCACTGCCGGGGTCATCAGGTAGGAGAAGGAGAAGTTACGCGAGGAAACAGATTTGCGGACACTGCGGCTCGAGAAGCAGCCACCACACAACAAGCTTCTACCATTAGTACTACGGTCCAGGCAGCCATATTCCCAGTGCCCCTCAATGCATGGACCCCTCGATACACTTCCAAAGAGCTGGACTATTATTGCCAAACAGAAGGAGGAGTGTTATCAGAGACTGGGTGGATAGTACTACCACCGCCAACAGGTAGTCTTCCTCCTGGCCTGACTGTGATCCCTGAAACGTTAGGTCATGCCTTTGTCCAAGCTTTCCACCAAGTCACACATTATGGGAAAACTGCAATGAAGAAAGCTCTCAAACCACACTTTTGCATCTCACTATTAGGACCCCTGACAGCCTTAGTAGCCCGAAGATGTTTAACCTGTGCCAAGAATAATGCCCTGCAGGGTCCTAATCTGCCCCCAAGAGCTCAATCAGTAGGAGTTACCCCCATGGGAAATATCCAGGTGGATTTTGCAGAAATGCCACGAGCAAATGGATACCATTACCTGTTAGTCCTGGTTTGTACATTCTCTGGATGGGTGGAGGCTTTCCCCACCAGAACTGAGAAAGCCAGGGAAGTCACCAAAGTTCTGCTCCATGAAATCATTCCCTGGTTTGATCTACCATTAGTTATAGGATCAGACAATGGGCCCTCATTTGTATCCCAAGTAACTCAGCAGCTGGCCCGAACCCTACAAGTGCAGTGGAAGTTACATACAGCCTATAGACCCCAAAGTTCAGGAAAAGTGGAGCGGATGAATCGAACCCTAAAGTCCCAGCTGTCCAAACTCTGTCAGGAAGCACACCTGAAGTGGCCCCAGGCTCTTCCTATAGCCCTCCTCAGGATACGTTCAGCCCCCACCAAGTCAATGTAAACCGCACTGATGCAGAATAGCGCGGTATATAAGAGAATGTAAATAAATAAATTAGGAGTTTCCCCTTTTGAGGTCTTGTATGGGCGACCTCCACCCATTGTTCAAGGGATAAAAGGGGATATGAGTCAAATTGGGTCTTAAATCACCAGACAAGAACTAGTGGCTTTAGATTCTGTTTTACAGAGTCTCCATGCCTGGGTGCAAGATCAGCTGCCAATCAACCTGACCAAACCTTTGCATCCCTATAAGCCTGGAACGTCGGTGTGGGTCAAGGAGAGGAGAAACACACCGTTATCACCTCACTGGAGAGGACCCTATCTCATCATCCTATCAACCCCTACAGCCGTCAAAGTTGCCAAACTGGAACCTTGGATCCACCACAGTCGAGTAAAGCCAGCGGCGACCACCGGACTTCGTCCATGGACTTCAACCACCCATCCAACGTCACCATTGCAACTCACACTGCGACGACAACCACTACTGTGAGGAATCTACAGCCCTACTCCTGCCACCCGGCTGGAAGCTGGCAGGTCTACGTACGGTGGAAGCTGTAGAAAAGAGAACTTCAGCAAAGACTTTTGCAATACCTAGACAGACTCGTAATCATGTTGCCCTTCTATGTTTATATTGTACTTGCGGTAGCCCTGGGGTCCCCTGAAATAGCCTTTGCCTTACCTCCCTGTGCGGCTTGTATAACTGCAACCCGAGTCGGGACCAAAGTTACCCAAACTTTGCTTTATCATTCTTTCTACACCTGTACTGGTGTGATTAGCCGATGTATATATACGATGGTACGGAATTGAGTATCTGTACCAAAGGAAAAGTAAGAACTTGTTTTAACCCTCAGCAAAACCCCTCATACCATGTACTGGAGTTGCGATGGAACAACGAGGATGGAGCCCTCCTCAATGCTACACGACAGCTCGCAGATCCCACCAGATCAGCCCCTCTTTACTTTGATGCTTGTGAGGCCATCAACAGGAATGGCTACTATAGCTGTGGATCTGTCGACAATGAGTGAATTTATTACCATGATGAGAAGTACATGTGCCCTGAAGGAGCCTACAAGTGGGGAAAATGTACCGGAGCGCAACCTCAACTAGTTATGTTAAAGCATCAGAAGACGCCTACTTTTGCCCCAAGTGGGAGTGTGTATATTATGCTACCTGGACTGATGGACCTCGGGGACAGGATGGGGATCATCGCCCAGCCAGTTTGGAGAGACTACCATTGTTGACACCCCTTAAGTGTCTGAAGGGTACCTGTAATCCCCTGAAGCTCCCTCGTGTTTAACCCTAGCCACTGTCAGCTAGGATATCGATTTGGGATACGGATGGCAGGTAGAGGAGTAGACCCTGGAACCTTCCTACATATACAACTTAACACCAAAACTCGTACTTCCTCGCCTTATCAAATACACCATACCTTCTATGAAGCCATGCAGACGGAGATAGAACTGCCCAAGCCTACGCAGAACTTATTCATCGAGCTTGCTGGAGCTGTGGCCTCGAGTCTACACATTTTTAATTGTTTCTTCTGTGGCGGAACCAAGATGGGAGACCAATGGCCCTGGGAAGCAAGAGAACTCAACTACTCCGTCCCCTATAACCAGATTGCCTTGAACAAGACTGCTAGTGAATGGGTGTTGGCCAACACCATTGTCGGCCGTCTCTGTTTTGTCCGCATGGGACCACAGTTCACCATACCAGTGGGACAAATGCTCTGCCTGAGCCAGCAAATTTATAATGCCACCACAAAGAAGACGTCCTGGTGGTCAGGTGTTAATGCTACAGAACCTTCCAACCCCTTGATCTCTTTCCCTCATCTTGCCAAGCTCTGGACTAACCTCGCCCTGACCAATACTTGGGAAGCCCCTCCTGGACTTTATTGGATTTTGTCAATCCTTCACCCACTCCCCAACCTTGTGGGTTAAGGAGGGATAGGCCATGTGTAGTTGTGGGGGCCAATGAATATGCGGTGACAAGAAATTTATTTGTTTTCAAGGATTTTTATTTCCCCGCTCCGTGAGGGAGACAGGAACAGAAAAGGTTAGTAAATCAGGAATTATGCAAACAGAGGCTTTCAGTATTGTGCTTCAAACTTCTCATATGGAGAAACACATTGCTTCATGTGTTCTCTCCGTGCAATATATATACAGGTGCTCAGGTAAGAAGTATAATTGTTTCTTTTAGCAATTAGGTCACAGTCCAGCATACATTCAATGCAAATTAGGCTTTCCTTTCAAATTGTTTCAAACACTACTTTTTCCAGGTACCTTTTCTCAGCGATTCTGGACTAGCATAAGCAGAATAAAAGTCAGGTATAATCATTCAAGCTTCTGTCTCATTGGTTTTCTCTATTAATCCTATAGAGCAATCCATCGGCTGACTGACGTCCAACATGGGAACTTGAGCTTGGGGAATAATCTTTTCTTCAGGATTATTTACTGCTGGAAGAATAGCTTGTTGTGAAATAATTCTTTCATTCAGGAATTGTCTAAGGTCTGTTAAGAGTTGTTCTGCCTGTCCCCTAACAGGAATCAAGGGTAAAGCTCCTGCTTGTTTAAGCAGGTGATTATCTGCCTCTGATGAGCAAGCACGGCTTTCCCTATTCAGACAGTCTGTACTCGAGGTGGAAATTCCCTTCCCCCACTTCTCTCTGTTAATGAATGGTGGAATTTCCCTTTCGTTCTCAGCAAGGCTTCAAAGGTAGGATCTTTTATATCAGGATATCCTAATCCCTTTGTAAACAGTTGTGCTGCGTTTCTTTCCTCAGCTTGTTTGTTAGGAACAGGTATTACTGACTGAGTAAAACCTGGCTTGTAAAGAGAGTTTTCAGGGTAAAACAATCTTCCTTCATACTCCCTAAAACTATCCTGTCCTCTACAAACAGGAGTCTCTCTTCTTGGCATATAACATTTATCAGAAGGATTAAAAATAGCAGGTACCTTCAAATGAGACTGCTCAGGAATTATCTGGCCAGCATGCTTTTCTCCCCCGGGATAAAAACTGCTTCTCCACAACGTGGGCTCTTTTCCTTGTGTTGGATTAGCTTCCCTTCGGTTGCAGCTGGGCACAGCTTCTGTAATCAGGTCAAAGGGTTCTGCAGACAATGTAACTTCCTGCCTTCCAATACCTTTGGCTTTCTTTCTTGTGGATTTAAAGCAAACTCTCTTCTCAATCCACTAGCAGAGCTTATTCCTTCATTCCTTCTTGACAGCCTCTGGCTTGGTCCTGTTCCTCCATTCGTTCTAGTCCTTCTGCTCCTCTCTCCTGAGTGTTCCCTCTCTCTGTTTAAGAAGGATCCCTTACTCTGGGATGCCCGCCTCCTCCTAGGGCGTGCCCAATCCATAGCTCTGCTTCTCTCCTCCTCTGAGGTGAGCTGATTGGCTGCCTGTAGGCTATGCTGAGAGTGGGAATTTCTTCTTTTCCCTGCAATACTGGACTCTACCAGGGGGTCAGTGTCGGTCTCCATGGCCTCCGCGCCTAGTGCTGCGTCACAATTTGTGGCGCTCGAGCATACGCTCGACTCCCTAATACCTGGGGAGGGGCCTCTGTTTTGGGAACCATACGACCTTCATTCTTCCTTATCCCACTTTCTCAAGGGGAAATGTTGTGTTTCCCCCTTTACAATGGACGACGCAAGCGCAGCACTCTCAAAATAGGGCAATGGGATAAGTGGGAGGGTGATGAGTGGCCCCCGGAGCGAATTATCTCATATTATGGCCCAGCCACTTGGACACAAGATGGGACCTGTGGGTACCGCACTCCTGTTTATATACTGAATCGTATTATACGCTTACAAGCTGTTGTGGAAATTATAACTAATGAAACTAGTAGAGCACTAACTCTTTTAGCAAAGCAAAGTACTCAAATGCGTACAGCTATTTACCAAAACCGCTTAGCACTTGATTATTTACTAGCATCTGAGGGTGGTGTGTGTGGTAAGTTTAATCTAACTAACTGTTGTCTGCAAATTGATGATCAAGGTCAGGTTGTTGAAGAAATAGCTGATAATATGCGTAAGCAAGCATATGTACCAGTCCAGACATGGAATGGCCATGACCTCAGTGGATGGTCTGCAAGCCTATTTTAAGGCCTAGGTGGATTGAAGACTTTTATGTTTGCAGTTCTTATGATGATTGCTCTGTGCTTGCTTCTCCCATGTTTTCTGCCTCTCTGCATCCGCATGTTGTGATGGGGCTCGTATAATAGAGCCCTTTTTAACCCTATTTAGGCGGCTGCCTAGGGTTATTGAAGTTTTGCTCTGCTCTTTGTATCAAAACAGAGTCTTTTGGTCAAGTGGTAAAGTAAATAATTAGGGTTTTATTCCCCTTCCCGAACGGTCATTCTCAGGAATGCAACACAAAACACAGCATTGAACAAAAATGGCAACAGAAAATATCTTCTATACTTTTGTTATTGTCACAAAGTTATTCTCCTCAAACGTTAACACAAAGAAGTGAGGTCATCCGAAAAACATATGGCACAGTCCATTGGAATGGGGTCTGAAGTATGGCTATTATTTTCCCATATCATCCCTTCAGCTTCACTCCTCAAACTATCTGAGTCACATTCTTCACATGTGCTGAATTCTGGCACAGCCTCTTGTGATACACCAATATCCCTTCCTGCCAAGGGTTCTCTAAGCCCAGGGTTATATCTGCCTGGTATGAGAAAGGCTCCTTGCTGGTTTTCCTCACCAAATGAAAGCTTTGGATATCTTTCAGCTATAATGTTGTACTCAGGGCCATGCCCTTTAAAACATTCAGAGCTTTTAAACCTTTCTTTAAAAGAACAAGGCTCCCATCTTTTTACCTTGGTTCTAGCTTTAGCTCCTGGGTTGTAGAGGACTCTCTCCCTGGCTTTCCAGTCAGGCTCAGAACTAACAAACTCCTGGTCACCTTCCCAGCTGTTTCTTGCTTTATAGCCACGCTTGAAGTTCCCTTCAGCCGGTAAACTTCCTCTGGGCTGACCTGTGCTCATTGGTTGCTCATACCGTCCTCCTGAGCTGCTGGCCCCTCCTGGTTTCTCTCCAGGTCTGCTTCCTTGAGCATTGCCTTTCCCAGCACTGCTTGCTCCAACCCTTTTCTCTCGAGCTCTGCTTCTGCATTCACTTCCTGGTTCTTCCTTCTTACCAGCACTACTCTTCCTTCTCCTTTCACGTCCTTCACCCCCCTCTTCCTGGTTCTAACCAGGAACTTATATGCTTCCCTGCCCTGCACGTTACGTGGGAGTTAGGACACAGGTGCTCCTGATGAGCTTTTCTGTTTCTTCCTGCGTCAGAACTGTTACAGGGAAAACTACCTTTAATGGCTTTTGGCTTTTCTTGCGCTGACAGCCTTTTCTGTTCAGCTGTTTCTCCATGCACTGAGTTTCTCTCTACAGCCAAATCTGAGGTAAGTTCCTCATTTTCAGTAACTTCCATAGGCTCTATATTACCCACTGCATCACATATCCCCCCCCTTAAGATATTCCGGGATGGTGAGCTCCCGTTCTCACAGCCCGGAATCTGCACTGGATACGTGACCTTCCTACTGTATGTACTGTCTGCTGCTTTACTACCCTCCCAGGGTTCTTGAAAGCACGCGATTACTGCTCTACCCGTGACTTTTATACTGGAGCGGCTAGCTGCTGCCGTTCTCTCGTGCCACGGTTTCAACACGTTTATGTGGTATGTCTGAAGACGCCCCTTGTCGTTCTTCACGACATATGACACTGGACCCTTACGGTCTACTACCGTGTAAGGACCTCTCCACTGGGTCTCAAACTTTGGCCTGGGGTCAGCGACCATTACAACTACTCTGTCACCAACGGCCAGTTGCTGTGGCCTCTTGCCCCTGTCATAATATTTCTTCTGATTTTTCTGACTGTTTTGCAAATGCCCGTCTGTGACTCACAACGTCCTCTGTAGGCGACTCCGGAGTCCGCAAAGAAACTGGGGAACTCCCATTACCTCCCCTTCTGGCTCGACCCACTGGTCCCTTAAAATATCTAGGACTCCCCGTGGTGCCCGTCCGAACATTAGTTCATAAGGGGACGCTCCTAATGAGGCTTGAGTCCGTTCCCTACTAGCATATAGGGCAAACGGGAGCATAATATCCCAGTCAGCCATCTGTCCATCCAACCCTCTTCTTAACAACTGCTTAAGGGTTTGATTAAAGCACTCCACCAGACCATTTGTCTGTGGATGATACGCAGATGTTTTTATGTGGTGGATGCCAAAAGCATCCCATACCTGGGCCAAGTATTTTGAGACAAAATTACTCCCCCTATCAGTTAGCATTTCCCTCAGGAATCCCACCTCACAGAATAGCTTGACTAATTCTGCGGCTATGAACTTAGCTGAGATATTCCTCTAAGGAATCGCCCAAGGGAACCTGGTAGCAAAGTCCATTATTACGAGGATGTATTGGAATCCTCTGGGGGTTTTCATTAGGGGACCCACAATGTCCATCTCCATTCGGCGAATCGGTTCCGTTATGGTAGGGGTCTGGATCATTGGAACTCCTATGGGCTTAGCGGCGCTCACCCGCTGACAAGAAGGACAGGCCTCGCAGAACCTCTTCGTTTCCCTAAACACTCCTGGCCAGTAGAAACGATCTAGGATCTGGTCGAGTGTACCCTGGACTCCTTTATGTCCCCCAACTGGGTGGTCGTGGGCTAGTCTCATAACGACCGCCTTAAAGGTAGTGGGAACCACTAACTGCTTTCTAATTGCACCATTATGGGGATTGCTGCTCTCCCTATATAGAATGTCTTCCTCTATCAGGAACCTGGGGAGCACATCCCTACCTGCCTGTGCAAACTCAAAGGCATATTTCAATACTGGGTCTGCCTTCTGTTCCTTAGGAAAGGATGGGAACTTTTTTACCAGATCGGCAGGTACCCAGTGTAGACCTTGCCCATCTGCTACCCCGGCTCTCACTTGAGCCCGGTGATGTCTTTCTTGGCGCTTTTCGCCTTTACTTTTCTTTTTATCTTTTGAAGGAGCACTGATCAACTCCTCATGCTGGGGAAGTTCACTTAGGCTCTCATCTACAACCCTATCTTCCCCCCCTAAAGGCTCTTCTTCCTCTTCTATGGGGTCAGGATTATCCTCTAGAATCTCACTGGGCATCTCCAAGCCTTTTGCCTGCGACCGGGTGGAAACCATGCCTCCCTTTATGCATGTACCTCCCTCTATATCCCTGTAGAAAGGAGGCCAATCTCTCCCCAGTACTATATCGTACGGTAACTTGGGTATTATCACTACTAGGATTTCTTCCTGGGTGCCTAGACCCTTAACCTTTAATTTATAAAGGGGATAACAGGTTGATGCCCCATGCACACATTTTATCCTAGTCATTCCCTCTTGCTGACTCGGGGGAAAATCATTTTGGGCCTGTGTGGTTTGCCAGAATCTTCGGGAGACCATACTTTGATCGGCCCCCGAGTCAAGCAAGGCTCTTGCAGGGACTCCCTGCACCTCTACACCAATGCGGAATCCCGCTTGTACATGCTTGTCATCGTTTGTTATTAGTGCAGTGCGATGAATGCAGTCTTTTTTTAAGTGTCCTGGCTTACCACACTTAAAACATTTTTACACATCATTTCTATCCTCTCTTTTGTACACACATTCATTTGTATACCAAGTATTCATTCGAGGCTCTCTAGTTGCCTTTACAGAATTGATCAACCCCAGCTTACTCCCAGCGCCTGCCTTTTTAGCCAATTCAGCTTCAAGGAACCGCTCAGTTAACTGCGCTGCTTCAGTGGAGGTTCTGCAATTCTGCAACGTTAAAAAGGTTTTCACCTCTACAGGAACTGCCTCATAAAATTGTTCAAGCACAATTTCATCTATTATGCTATCTACAGTTTTGCCTTCTGGTTCAAGCCATTTTAAAACCAAACTGCGCACTCTATGGCACAGTGCTTTTGGTGTTTCTTCCGCTTGAAGCTTAGTGGACCTGAGCATACGTCTGTACACTGCTGGTGTTAGGCCTAGCCTGTCACGTACTGCTCTTTTTACCTCATTATATTATACTGTCAGAGCGGCAGGCATGGCTCTATAAGCCGACTGAGCTTCTCCAGTTAAAGCTGAAGCCAGTCTGACTGCCCACTGCTCTTTAGGCCAGTGTGCATTGAGAGCTACCCTCTCAAAGGATTCCACAAAATCATCAAAATTATCCTTTTTATCCATTTGTCCAAATGTCCACATCCCACAATTCTGTGGGCCTACCCCACAGAAGGATGCTTGTGGTGCTGTCCCTTTCTTTGGCTCTTCCAGTAGAGCTTGTAGTAGGTCCATCAGGGGCTTTTGCTGGGCCTTTAGGGCTGCGGTGGCCTGCTCCTGGCTCAGCTGAGCTAGCTCCCTTTGTTTGTCAAACTGCAGACTCATCCACCATAAGACTTCCTGGACCTCCATCTTTAGGCTCTTTTATCCTGAAAAACAAATCAAAAATACGCAACCACCAAGCGCGGTACTATATAAACAGGAAAAAAAAAATTTCCCCTTTTTTTTTTCTCTTCTCTTCTCTTACAAGCCCTTCCTTCTCACTGGAATCCTCCCAGCCTGTGCCCATATACCCTTTACCTGAGCCAGGTGGAGGTTCGCACTTTGAGAAGGTGCTTGTCTTTGCCTGCAGGAACTGGATCCTCTCCGGGTGTGCCAACGTCCGCTCCTTCCGCGTTGTCTTTTGCTGCATCGGGGTTTGTATCCTTTGGAATGGATCCACAACAACTACGCCATTTTGTGATGGGGCTCGTATGATAGAGCCCTTTTTAACCCTATTTAGGCGGCTGCCTAGGGTTATTGAAGATTTGCTCTGCTCTTTGTATCAAAACAGAGTCTTTTGGTCAAGTGGTAAAGTAAATAATTAGGGTTTTATTCCCCTTCCCGAATGGTCATTCTCAGGAATGCAACACAAAACACAGCATTGAACAAAAAATGACAACAGAAAATATCTTCTATACTTTTGTTATTGTCACAAAGTTATTCTCCTCAAAAGTTAACACAAAGAAGTGAGGTCATCTGAAAAACATATGGCACAGTCCATTGGAATGGGGTCTGAAGTATGGCTATTATTTTCCCATATCATCCCTTCAGCTTCACTCCCCAAACTATCTGAGTCACATTCTTCACATGTGCTGAATTCTGGCACAGCCTCTTGTGATACACCAATATCCCTTCCTGCCAAGGGTTCTCTAAGCCCAGGGTTATATCTGCCTGGTATGAGAGAGGCTCCTTGCTGGTTTTCCTCACCAAATGAAAGCTTTGGATATCTTTCAGCTATAACGTTGTACTCAGGGCCACACCCTTTAAAACATTCAGAGCTTTTAAACCTTTCTTTAAAAGAACAAGGCTCCCATCTTTTTACCTTGGTTCTAGCTTTAGCTCCTGGGTTTCCAGTCAGGCTCAGAGCTAACAAACTCCTTGTCACCTTCCCAGCTGTTTCTTGCTTTACAGCCACGCTTGAAGTTCCCTTCAGCCGGTAAACTTCCTCTGGGCTGACCTGTGCTCATTGGTTGCTCATACCGTCCTCCTGAGCTGCTGGCCCCTCCTGGTTTCTCTCCAGGTCTGCTTCCTTGAGCATTGCCTTTCCCAGCACTGCTTGCTCCAACCCTTTTCTCTTGAGCTCTGCTTCTGCATTCACTTCCTGGTTCTTCCTTCTTACCAGCACTACTCTTCCTTCTCCCTTCACGTCCTTCACCCCCCTCTTCCTGGTTCTAACCAGAAACTTATATGCTTCCCTGCCCTGCACGTTACGTGGGAGTTAGGACACAGGTGCTCCTGATGAGCTTTTCTGTTTCTTCCTGCGTCAGAACTGTTACAGGGAAAACTACCTTTAATGGCTTTTGGCTTTTCTTGCGCTGACAGCCTTTTCTGTTCAGCTGTTTCTCCATGCACTGAGTTTCTCTCTACAGCCAAATCTGAGGTAAGTTCCTCATTTTCAGTAACTTCCATAGGCTCTATATTACCCACTGCATCACAATGTTTACCTCAATTCTTGATAGCACTGTAGAACGTAAGGCAGCAGCCCGAGTGTTAGCTATCTGGCAGTATCAAGCTATACCCCGAGAAGAAGCTTCATGTTGAAACATGTCCGATTTGTGATTATATTCTCACCCTCTTTTAGTCGGGTTAAGAATAATCAAAGGGGGGAATGTGGTAGACTATGGCCTGTAAACTAGGCCTAGACCCCAACCCCCATCTGACAGTAGTGCTGAGAAGGACCAGAGTTTGAGAAACTGCTTTTGACCGGGTTTAAAACTGTTTTTGAAATGCTTGCTCTTCTTTATTAATTTCTCTGTACTGATGACAGACATGTTCCTGCATTCTCTGAGCTAGAAATGGCCTTGAAGTAGAAATGTATCTATGTCTAAGACTGTGCCTTTGTTAGAATAGTTTGGGCAGGGGGAGCAAGGAGCTAGGCCCAGAGAGGGTCCCCGATTGGACAAGAGCAAGGGGCGTTGGGACCAATAGAAAGTTTGCCTGTATCAAACTGTAATAATTGTATATAAGGAATTTGCTCCTGTTCTCCATTGCTCAGTCCTTTTTGGATGCACTCCATGTCTGAGCCTGTGCACAATAAATTGGCTTGGAACCTGCAACTGACTCCTGCGATACACGCACATAACAGAACAAATGGAAATCCAAACACATAAACTGACTTTATCAGCCTTGCACTGATAGAAATACCCCCACTCTGAGGAGAAGGATGTTACCAGTGGTGTGCCCCAGGGATTTGTCCTTGGTCCGATTCTTTTTAACATCCTTGTTAGTGATATAGTGGAAGGGCTGTCAGGTAAGGTTTGCCTCTTTGTGGATGATACCAAAATCTGCAATAGAGTAGACACCACTGTTCCCTCTAAGCTGTGCGCGTGTGCGCGCGCACACACCTCGCCGAGCGAGCGCACATACTTTACAACAGAGCGCACAAAAATTACGGTTCTGATTCTCATAGAAAACAACACAGATGTCTTAAAATTTAAAAGTTATGATTGTGATTACTAGAAATTTCCCACTTCATTTAGTAATCGTCTATTTTCATTTAATTTGATTAAAATCAATGTGGTGTACATACTGTATTCTGACGTGTAGTCAAATTTTAAAGTATATAACTCCAAGTGTCATTATGTGGCGCACAAAAATTTAACCTTCCTTCAAAAGCTGCACACAGCTGATATTTTATGCGCACACAGCCTACAGAAAATTAGAGGGAACATTGGTAGACACCCAGGAAGGTGTAGATAACATGAGGAGGGATCTAGCTAAGCTTAAAGAATGGTATAGAATTTGGCAGCTGGGATTTAATGTTAAAAAATGTAAGGTCATGCATTTGAGCTGCAGCAATCCAAGGGAGCAATATAGTATAGGGGGTGAAGTACTTTTGTCCACTAAAAAAGAGCGGGACCTAGGCGTGGTTGTGCCTGATGATCTTAAAATAGCTAAACAGGTAGAAAAGGCGACGGCAAAAGCTAGAAGGATGCTTGGGTGCATACGGAGAAGAATGGCTAGCAGAAAAAAGGAGGTGATAGTGCCTCTGTATAAGTCTTTGGTGTGACCTCATTTGGAGTATAGTGTGCAATTCTGGAGATCGCACCTTCAAAAGGATGTGAACAGAATGGAGTCGGTGCAGAGGGTGGCTACTAAAATGGTTAGTGGTCTTCATTATAAAGCATATGAGGACAGACTTAAGGATCTTAATATGTACAACACCTTAGAGGAAAGGCGGGATAGAGGTGATATGATTGAGATATTTAAATACCTCCGTGGCATAAATGTTCAGGAGGAGAGCCTCTTTCAATTGAAAGAAAGTTCTGCTACGAAGGGACATGGGATGAGGGTGTTGGGGGATAGATTCAGGAGTGATATGCGGAAATATTTCTTTACAGAAAGAGTAGTGGATCCGTGGAATAGTCTCCCAGTGGAGGTGGTAGAGATGAGGACAGTAACTGAATTCAAAAAAGCATGGGACAAACAGAGGATCTCTAAAGGAAAAAAGGGGACTGTTGCAGTTGTTGATATGGAAGGACAGACTAGATAGGCCATGTGGTCTTTTTCTGTCGTCATATTTCTATGTTTCTATGAAACAGCGCAGAAACTGTATATAGTTAAAGTTTGTACGAGCTCACTGTTCAATGTATACATTGCTATGTAAATAGTTAACATAGTTCTATGTAACTGAATAACAATATGTTCTTTGTACTATTCAGAATTTGTTCTTTGTAAACCGCGTTTGATCACATGGAAATTGCGGTACAAAAATGGCTGTTAAATAAATAAAATAAAATAAATGTCACCTAGAATGGGAAATTCAGTGGCGCCTACCGAGTAATCCCACTGACTATCCCGGTAAGCGGCTTTTATGTGGCTTGCAGGTGTGCAAACCACATAAATGCCTTTGAATATGACCTCTCCCCCCCCCCCCCGCCATAATCTTTATCAGAAACTTTAATCATACAATGCTGAAGATATTTAAGGAAAAAAGACATGTCTAAAGCCAGTGCTCTAGGTCTCAAACTCAAAAACTCTCTCTAAATCTCCAGTGTTCCAGGAAAGAGATCAGGTAATGCATACATTTTATGTGCATGGAAAATAGCCATATGCTCCTTGTAAAAAGAGGTTAATACCAAATCCCTATTAGAAAGATCCTTAAAAGCGGTAACCACCATACTCCAATTGGTTGCCTCCTGAAAACCACTCATGAATGCACCAAAATATGACCTTGAGAATATACCACTGGAATTTAAAGACTGCCTGCAAAATCGATTTGCTGCTTTAGATACAAATCACAGAGCTCCGGAAGAGTTATGGAATGACATCAAGAAGGTTGTGCTGGAAGAAAGCGAGAAGTCTCTACAAAAGGTGAAAAAGCAAAAACGGCCAAAATGGATGATGGAAGAAACTCTGAAAATTGCCCAGAAACGCAGAGAAGCTAAAGCCAAAGGAGAAAGAAAGACAATCGCAGAACTCAACAGAGATTTCCAACGTGCAGCAAGACAGGACAAGGAAAAGTACTACAATGACACTTGCAAGGAAATAGAAGCAGAAACTATTAGAGGAAGAACAAGATCGGCTTTCCTAAAGCTGCGAGAGTTAAAGAAAAAGTTCCAGCCTCGAATTGGAATGTTACAAGATGCTCAAGGTTCTATGTTGAATGATGCTGAGAAGATCAAGAAAAGGTGGAAGGAATATACAGAGTTTTTATATGATAAAGATCAAGTGGACCAACAGCCGTTTCAACCTATACCTTATGATCAGGAACCATTGGTGATGAAAGAAGAAGTTGAAGCAGCATTGAAAGCCTTATCAAAGAACAAAGCACCAGGCATTGATAGCATTCCCATAGAAGTATTGCAGCAATCTGATGCAGCTGTTACCGTACTTACAAGGCTCTGCCAAGAAATATGGAAGACAACATCATGGCCAACTGACTGGAAAAGATCTGTGTTTATACCAATACTAAAGAAAGGTGATCCAACTGACTGTGGAAATTATCGCACAATCGCTCTGATCCCACATGCCAGCAAGATTCTACTGAAGATTATTCAAAAGAGACTACAGCCATACCTAGAACAAGAACTACCTGAAGTGCAAGCAGGGTTCAGGAAAGGGCGAGGAACGAGAGACATCATTGCGGATGTGAGATGGATCCTTGAAAAGACTAAAGAATACCAAAACGATATCTATTTGTGCTTTATCGACTATAGCAAGGCTTTTGACTGTGTAAACCATGAGAAACTCTGGGCCACATTAAGAAGCATGGGTATACCAGAACACCTGATCGTTCTCTTGCGTAATCTGTACATTGATCAAGAAGCAACAGTTCGAACGGAACAAGGAGAAACAGAATGGTTTAAAATAAGCAAAGGTGTAAGACAAGGCTGCATACTTTCCCCCTACCTGTTTAATTTATATGCAGAACAAATCATCAGAGAAGCAGGACTGTATGAAGACAACAGAGGTGTGAAGATTGGTGGAAGACTCATCAACAACCTTCGCTATGCTGATGATACCACATTACTGGCTGAAAGCGAAGATGATCTGAAACATTTGCTTCTCACAATCAAAGAACATAGTCTCAAAATGGGCCTGCACCTTAATGTAAAGAAGACAAAGATCATGACAACTGGTATAATCAACAGGTTCATCGTTGAAGGAGAAGAAATTGAAATTGTGAACAACTTTAACCTACTTGGATCAACTATCAATAAAGAAGCAACAAGCAGTCAAGAAATCAGACGACGCATTGCTCTTGGCAGAATGGCTATGAAAGACCTAGATAAGATTCTCAAGAGCAGAGATGTGTCTCTCCAAACAAAGATTCGACTTGTTCAAGCCATGGTATTTTCAATAACATCATATGGATGTGAAAGCTGGACAGTGAAAAAGACAGACAGGAAGAAAATTGATGCCTTTGAATTATGGTGCTGGCGGCGAATACTGTGTATACCATGGACTGCCCGAAGAACAAACAAGTCGGTACTAGAGGAGATCAAACCTAAGCTTTCTTTAGAAGCTCAGATGACAAGACTTCGACTTTCATACTTCGGACACATCATGCGAAGAGAGAGATCATTAGAGAAAGACATCATGCTTGGCAAGATAGAAGGTCAACGCAAAAGAGGAAGGCCAGCAATGAGATGGATCGCTACAATAACAGCAGCTACGGGTACCAGTCTGTCGTCAATGAGCCGCCTGACTGAAGACCGAACACAATTTAGGATAGCTATCCAGAGGGTCGCCATGAGTCGACTCCGACTCGACGGCACTTAACAACAACAACAACAACAAGATCTCAATTAACTCTCCTCCTGGGTTGATCTATCATAAGGTAATTGTTTAACCGAGCCAGGAAGATAACACGTCTGTTCCAACCCAGGAAGAAAGGCTGGGTCCAAATGCAAAACGTCAGCATAATATTTCTTTTGCATTTCCATAGCTGAGAGGAGATCATACTACAACAAGGAAACTTTAAAAATGTCAAATTCGTTGCACAAAAAGCATTTTCCAATCTTTCCACTTTATTCTCTAATAGGACTTTCCTTTTAACCCAAGCAACGTTACTATGTTGAATACCTCCAATTCTCTTAGCTTGATCTTCCAAATGTCTCCCATGTTGCTAGATAACCACATCCACTGCCGCCAACTTTGTAATAGGTTCAGTGGAAAAAGCACATAATTGGGTAAAGCAAGATGTGAGAGCAGATTTCATTTTTGCAACTATTTCCATATATCAAGATTGGCTACTTCCTGTGGAGGTGCTAATGTAAGAGGGGCATCAAAACTGAAACAGCTAATAAAAATGACCAGTTTTAAATCTTTCCCAATAGAATTTTTAGACCATCTTTCATCTCAAGTAATAGGGACTGTATTTTCCCTCTCACAATATCTTGGGAATTACCATTATTAGACGTGGCAGAAGATTTTTTTTTTTGTTATCCACCAGACATAGAGCTATATTTCTTCCAACTCCATTTAAACTTTCTGGAGTTGACAAAGAGGAACTCATGTCCAGAGTCTTGGCTGGCGGAAGAGGTGGTGAGTGCAGGACAGGGTTAAAAGAAACTTTTCCCAAAGATTCCAATGTAGCAGTTCATACAATTTCTTGAGACACTTTGCTATTAGAAACTGCAAATATGTCTATAGGGCCAGAGGTATTCTTAGAACTGCTCCAACCCTCCACCTTTGTTTTAACCCTTCCTCCTCCTTACCCTCCTTCCTCGCAAATATCAATTCACAATTGTCTGCTCCTCAGGTTGCTCCTCAGGAGCTCCAAAGGGGAGTTCATGCACATGACTGCAGGCCGCATATTGTGGCATGTAGCTGTTTAAGTAGACAGGAGCCTCTAGTCACACCCCTGAAATCACTAGATCACCGGGAGGGACAGGAAATGTGGAAGTGTGCCACTATTAGTTCTCCTGATCAGCATCCTCGGTTCCAGATCTGTGCAATATCTCTTTCCACAGTATCGTGGCACACAACTGTTTAAGTAGACAGGAACCTCCAGTCGCAACCCTTATGTCACCGGGTCGGCAGATGAGTGTGTAAGTTGGAACTGCACCACTATTATGCAATCATCCATTCCCTGCTACAAACACCCCACCCCGACAGATCGAGACATGTTTCTACAAGGAACACCCTAGTCATTCCAGACACCAGAGCAAAATTCAACCAACAGGCCTGTACCCGTGCATTCCGACTCTATGCACCTTCAATATGGAACATATTACCAGACCCACTAAGAAGCATTACCAACCTCAGCACCTTCAGAAAGCATCTAAAGACCCACCTTTTCACCGAGTATTTTAACCCCACCACATAAGCCATAAGACCGCCATGATTAAAGCATACTGTATATAGGTACCACCCCCCCCCCCCGAATGTAACTAAACCGCTGAAATGTAATCCCCTGTACATAGCTGAATGACACTATATTCCTACTGCATGCTGTATATAGTTTCCTGTTTCACTGTAAAAAAATATTTAACAACCTGTTTCAATGTAAACCGCTATGACCAGGTGAAAAGCGGTATATAAACACAGCTAAATAAATATTAGTTCTCCTGATCAGGGTGTTCATTTCCAAGTCTGTGCAATAGCTCTTCTCCAGTCTTTGTACTTTTTGAAGAAGTAAATAACTGTTTCGCGTTTATTGGTTCCACACCACTCATTATTTTATAGACCTCTACATATCTCCCATCAACTATCTCTTCTCCAAGCTGAAGACTTCTAGCCTTTTAAATTTTTCCTTATAGGGCATCCTTCTATCCCCTTTATCATTTTGGTAGCCCTTCTCTGTACCTTATCTAATTCTGCTATATCTTTTTTTTTTTTTAGATGCGGTGACCAGAGCTGAAAGCACCACTCAAGATGCAATCCTTAATCCGCAACTCTAATTTCATTCTCAAATAGCGAATGTAGTCCTTAATCTCTTCATTAAATTACACTTAGTTAATAAGATCATAAAATCATAAGATATGCCATACTGGGTCAGACCAAGGTCCATCAAGCCCAATATCCTGTTTTCAACAGTGGCCAATCTAGGTCACAAGTACATCATAGTTCCTCCTGTGCCCCAGCTATATTTAGTGCATATTTATTTTTAGCTCTGAAAGATTCACTGTCTCACTGTCTCTCTCAAGCCCCCTCATCCCCAGCAATCTTTCTCATCAGTCGTCACGCATATCCTCTTAATCTCACCACATCCCCAGCAATCATTCTTTTTGAATGCCCCATCCCCAGCAGTTATTTTTTCTCAATGCTCACTCATTTCTCCTGTCACACCCTTTCTTACAATTCCCGCTCCCCTCATCCCTTACAGTCATTCTTTTAAACCTTCCTTACCCACAGTCATCATTCTCTGTCTATCAATCCTCAGTGGGTTGCCAACCAACCAGTTTTAGGTCAGCCTGGATGGTTTTATTAGCTGCAGGCTGGCGGCCAGCAAGATGGTAAATCTGGCCATTGAAGGGCTGGCTTTCTGCTGACTGCCAGCCTTGGCTTCCCCCCCACACTGCTTGCTCCTACCTTGCCCCACCACCGCTTTTCCAGTTCCTGTGGCAGCAGCAGACCTCCAATTAAAAAAAAAATGCAGATCTTTGTGACTCCGCGCTTGTAAGGCTGGTATGGTCCCTCCCTCCTCTGATGTATGTTCGTGTCAGAGGGAGCGGGATCAAACCATCCTTCCAAGTGCGGAGTCACAAAAACCTGTGCTTTTTTTTTTTTTTTAAAGTTGGATATCTGCCGCTGTGTGTATGAGGTGGGGTGAGATGGGGAGATGCTGGACAGGGGGGCAGAGTGCAGAAAAGGTATGCTGGACATGGAGGGGATAGGGACAGAGGGGGTATGCTGGGCATGGGGATAGAGATACAATTGAGGAAATGCTGGACATGGGGGGGAATAGGGGCAGAGTGGAGATGCTGGACATGGAGGGAATAGGGACAGGGCGGGATGCTGGACATGGAGAGGAGGAAGAAGGGTCAAAGAGAGAGATGTTCTTGGGAGATAGGGACAGAGAGAGAAGTTGGTGGACATGGAGGAAGGCAGAGAAAAATACAGGATGGAGGAAGGGAAGCAGGACAGGGAGAGTGGTTAATACTGGACATGGAGAGTTAGTGAAAGACTAGGAAATATGTAGCTGGGAAAGGAGAGAGAGCTGGGAAATGGGAGGGTCTGGTTGAAGGAAAAAGATGGAAAGCTATAGCCAGATAGCATTGGCATAAATTCTGCCCAAGCAGCCCCCACAGTGCAGGGGGGCCCTGTCAGAAAGGGGGCCCATACAGCTGTGGCGAAAGCAGCATGGCAAACTTATTTTATCATGTTTGCTGCACTGCTCTGCTCTTGTAAGTCTCCTGTAGGCCCGGCAGCTGTTCCTCGCAGGGCTGAGGTCTCACGATGACGGCCACACTGCGAGACTTTGGCCCAGTGGGGAACAGCTGCCAGGCCCATGGGCGGACTTACAAGAGTGGAGCAATGCAGGAAACATGATAAAGTAAGTTTGCTGTGCTGCTGCCACCGCCGCATGGGGAGGGCCCCGCACCCTGCAGGGGGGAGGCCCACAGCAAAACTTTGCTTGGGGGCCACTCATTCTAACTTATGCTACTGCTAGATACAGTGAAGAGAGTGAAATTGAGGAGTGGTTGGTAAGAAGGAGTGAAATCTGGATAGAAAAGCAGAAAAATAAATGAAAGAAAACTGAAAAGAAGAGATCAATGTTAAAAAAATGATATAAGTGAGGAAGTGAAGACAAGAGGAGAGAGAAGAAATGGCAGATGGAGAGGAGACCTTGAAAAGAGAGCTAAGAGAAGACAGAAGAAAACGAAAAACAGAGGCTGGTATCAACACCATTAGAAAATAAAATGAGCTGACAACAAAGGTAGAAAAAATAATTTTATTTTCAATATTGTAACTAGAAAATGTTAGGTTTTGGGAAGTACATCTGTCAGGAGTCAGAATTGTTGTTGGACATAACTGGGGCCTAGACCAAGTCAAAAATCGGAGAAGGGACCCTAAAGTCCGCTAGCAAGCTGTGCCTTTTTCCATCTCAGACAGATCTAAGGCCCTCTCTGGCTTGGGGGCTCAGGGCAGTTGCCCTGGTTGCTTCCCTCTTAATGCCAATCCTGACATCTGCTGTCTTTTGTTTTGTATAATACAGGGGAAAATGCATTTCCTTCTGTTTCTCTGGTTTTGCACTGCATGCAGCATCTGGCTTTCTCAGGTTTTAGTTTAATTTTTGTCTGTATATTTCTATTTCACGTTGTGGTCACACTTATTGGCAAAGGCCTATCTGTAATGTGTGTGGGAGACCAAGATTGGGTATTCTGTTAGTATGGAATTTCTGTTTAAGAATGTGTAGTAATTTGGTTTGTTAGCTTTTCTAATAGGTTTATTACTGTTTTAGGGCACACTGCAAAATTTATGATGCTGCCTTTTTTCTAGGTAGGGTCCTGGTGCGAGTTTTGAAAGTTGGTACTGACATGGTAGATTTTGCTCTTGGTCTTGAATTACTTTTTTGTATTAATTCTAGGGCTGGCACAACCATCAGGCAACCTAGGCGATCACTTCTGGGGGTCGGTAGAAAATAGGGCATTCAAAGCTAAACAGTAAATTCTGACAGGCAGGGGGGACATACAGGTTAAGATTTGCTTAGTGTGCCAACACTTTGAATCATCTCTGGAGCTAGCCCTGATTAATTCACTATATGCTTGGTATTGAGAGGGATTTTTTTTCTCATGTGATTAGTTTTATGGGGAAGGTTCTAGCTCTGCTCTGCACAGATTGTTGAGGAAGGGGCTGGGGTTCTGTGGGTGCAGAATATATGTTTGGATTTAATGCCAAATAGGAGAGCATATGTGTACTGGAGGGGCCTGAGACGGGGACTCTGCAATTATTTTTTATGGCCAGGATAGGAGGTAGGGCAGAGAGTGGGAATAGGCAGAGGATGGCTAGCCACAAATGGCAGGTTTTTCTCTTTCAAACAATTGGCAGTCTTAATCCTCATTTACCTTTTCTCTCAATTCACCCCGGTCACTTTCTCAGTTTTACACCTCCCACCCCCACATGACCAGCAGTCATTCTCTCTCCTAATTCTCAACATCAGTACTGCCAGATGTCCAAAATTACCTGTCCAATGCTTACTGAAAACTAGCAATCCCCTTTAGCCATGCCCTCTTCCTATTGCCAGCAGGTAATGACACAACATACATCTCTCTGGAGCTCACATCCTGCCTTGCTCTCAACCAGGATTGTACCAAGTGCTGTGCAAGCGGTGTAGCCACACAGGGCGCAAGTACAAAAGAGGCACTGATACAATCCCTGGAAGCTCAAAAAGAGTGAGTTACTGGATGTGACTAGTGGAGGTAGCACCAGATTCATTAGTCACACAGATGCATTTCTAGTTTGGTGGGTCCTGCTCTCAACTGACCTCAACTTTTTTTTTCTCGCATCTTAATATATTTATTCAGTTAGTTATGTTTTAAAATATTTTTTAGCAATACGATGTCCCACCTCCTGGGATTGATGCTCAAACACAGCACCAATCCCCCCCCCCCTTATGCCCCCACCTCCTCTTCCTCCTCCTATTCCCTCTCAGGAACAGCTGGTGACTACCTTAAATAGGAATGGTAGGGATCATCTGAGGACATTGTTTACACCAAGGCAGTCGGGGGGGGGGGGGGGCAGGCGCTGTGGACATTATCAGCATTCCAGAATGGCTATTCCTCCCTCCCTCCCTTACTGTTCCCCCAGGCAGTGTGGTGGGAGTGGGAACTGGGAGGTGCTTTGCAGATTATTGCCAGAAGACACCAGGACATCATCTAGATTTGCAAATGTTTTGAACAATTTTCTCATGGTTTTTTTTTCCTAAAATGGCATGGAAGATAGCTCCAAAATCCCATAACCTATGACCCTCAAAAAAGTCACCCAGTTGAGCAGGTAAATCATAGAAATGGCAACATTACTCACCATCTCCAACCTTTTTATTCTTCAGTCCATTTGCATTGCAGTGTGCCCCCCCCCCCCCCATCTTCCCCCCTCCTCGAGTGAAACCGCATTCAGGCCTTCAAAGGGTCATAAATTGCAAACCCTTGCTCTAACCAAAAGTTCCTCCCTTCTCCCTATCACATGCCATACCCCTTACCTATTGGTGAAAAGATCAATAATTATACAGCCCCAGAATCAAAGTGTCATGATTTAATGTGTTCTTCGTAGAAAAAGATAAAAGAAAAATGCAGAGGCGCTATCTGCCTATCCGTAATCTCTTCCTAAAATAGTGTAGTGTCTGACATAGTGTTCTCTTACAAGGAATAGAAACAAAATCTGCAGCACTGGAAGGCAACTGCAGGATATAAATACCCACATGCCTGAGTGACACAGCAGCTGCATAGCAGTGCTGTCTTGGGGGAAGTAGCTGAGGGAATCTATCATGTGTTTTGGTGTGTGCATGTAGATTTCGCCTAGGCAAGCAGGACAGGAAGTCTGGGCTCTCCTGTCTCCTTTGCTTCGAGCTACCAGTGGCTCAGCCTCTTCTTAGGACCCTGACCCCTTCCTTCCTGGCGAGGTACAGCAATAATGCCACCGCTCTGTGAGATCACAATAAATATTCAAGTTAGGTTGCCCCAGAGCTAGGGGTGAGGGGCTGGCACTAAAAGGAAAAATTGTGGATTAAATGGAAAGAACATAAAATGACACTGGAAGGACGCAACATGAATAGAAAATGTTAACCAAATTTACAGTGTTTGGATGAAAAAAAAATTAGATGGATAAGGGATAAGAATTTCTTATTAAATAATAAAAAAAGAAAACAAGTTGGTGTAATGTGGCACTTTCAATCAACACAGATGTGATAACAACAATATAATGAGATGCAAATACTTTTGTGCCTGCTTGCAGTGAAACATCAGCATTCACAACTACAATTCCAGTGGCCCACCCTTTGGGAGTAAATGTATGCACTAGTCTACTCTACAAGTTTTACCCTGCTATAAAACAGTACTTGCCTTTAGATTCTTCTCTCAGATGGGCTGCATTGTCTCACCCCTCACTTTTTTTCTCTTACTGCTTTTAAGCTGATTGAACTCATTTAGTTAAGTGTTCTGAACAGAGTTCGCATATAGTCTCATTGCTGGGTGTTTTCTTGTGATCCACGCTGAGAAGAGGTGTCAAACTACAGGCTGATAAGCCTTACCTCAGGGGTAGGAAAAGCAATGGAGATGCTGCTGAAAGAAAGGATAGTGTTTTTTCTGGAAGCCAACAGGTTGTGAAATCCAAGGCAACATAGATTTACCAGTGGAAGATTGTGCCAAACAAATCTAATTGATTTCTTTGACTGTATGGCCAGAGAACTAGATCAAGGGCATGCAATGGATGTGGTCTACTTAGATTTCAGCAAAACCTTTGATACTGTTCCTTATAGAAGGCTTGTGAATAAACTGAGGAGCCTGGGGATGGATCCCAAGGTGGTGAACTGGATCACAAACTGGCTGACTAACATACTACAGAGGGAAATGGTGAATGGAACACACTGAAGAAAGGAGGGTGAGTAGTGGAGTGCCTCAGGCATCAGCCTTGGGACCGATACTGTTCAGTGCCTTTGTGGGTGATAATGCCGAAGGGTTTAAAGAAAAAAGTTTGCCTTTTTGCAGATAAGAAGATTTGCATCAGAGTGGACATTTCAGAGAGAATAGACACCATGAGAAAAGATCTACAAAAATTAGAAGAATGGTCAAATGCTTGACAATTGAGATTTAATGCCAAGAAGTGCAGAGTGCACTTGGGATGCAGAAAGCCAAAGGAACTGTATGTGATGGGGATGAGAGGCTGGTGTGTACGGACCAAGAAAGGGACCTTCGGGTTATAGTATCCGAGGAACTCAAGGTGAAGAAGCAGTGTGACAAGGCTGTGGCCAAAGTCAGAAGGATGTTAGGCTGTATACAGAGAGGAATAAACAACAGGAAGAAGGAGATATTAGTGCCCCTGTACAGGTCATTGGTGAGGCCTCACTTGGAGTATTATGTTCAGTTTTGGAGACCATTCCTTACAAAGGATATAAAGAGACTTGAAATGGTTCAGAGAAAGGCAACCAAGATGGTTTGAGGCCTGTACAAGAAGGAATACGAGAAAAGACTTGAAGACCTCAATATGTACACCTCAATAAGCTGCCCTTTCCACTTCTTCCTCCTTGTACTCTCTCCCTTCTTGCACTCAACTTTTCATCCCTGTTTGCCCCCTTGCTCTCTCCTACCTTACACTCATCCTTCCCATTCCTTCACCTCCCCCTTGCACTCTTCCATGCCTTCACTCTTGCACTCAGTCTTCCAGCACTTCTAGCATTCTCCCTCCTCGCATCACCTTTCCATCCCCACCCCCTCTCACTACCTTTCCATCCTTCCTCCCCCCAACACTTTCTCTTCCTTGCATTGCCCTTTCCTCTCACATTCCTTTGCATTTGACCCCCACCCTGACTTTCCACTACCTTTATCTGCCTCATCCTGACAGTTTGGTTCTAGGACAGTCACCTTTCCTACCACAGCTCTGGAATTCTGCTTTCTCTGGCTGGGACTGGGTCCCCAGTGACGGCAGCAGCAGCACTTCTCACTTTCTGTCACCAAGGTTTGGGTCTCTGTCTGCAGTTCCAGCATTCTTTTTTCTTCCTAGGGGTTAGATTCACGGCAGATACTGGCAATGGTGCTGCCAGGGATTTTGCACTTTTTGGTGTTAGTGGAAAAGAAGTCCCTGCCTCATCAATGACTTTTCATCCCTGCTCTTCTTCAGGTAGCAGGGCCTGACTACCTCTGATACCCCACTCAGTTTTATTTTTTATGCGTCCTTCTGCCTGTATCCTTATGCATTGGTTTGTCTGCACAAATTACATATGGATGGGCAGACAGAGAGAGCAATGGATGGGCCCTCCTCAGTGGGTTCTATGGCATAAATAAAATGCGTGTAAAAAGAACCAATTGGACTTGAAGTAAGCTGGAGCAAAAACTACCTTTCCAGTAACAATAAAACAGTGCTAGGCTTAAATAGTATAATTCTTCAAATCAAGAATGCTTCTTGAAGATTCAATGAAATATGTGGGTAGATGATTTCATTTATGAAATCTATAAATTGTTTTATTTAGATAAGCAAAAAGTGATACATGATAACAAACAATAAATATAACCATAAGTATAAACATAATAAATTATAAATCATAAAAGAAATTTAAAATACCCACTTCTTCCTTTGTAGTTACTTTACCTAATCAGCCAACAATACTGAAAGCTTTCTTGGAAAAACAGATTTTGATGTTACACAGAAACAGATTCAGATGCAATTAGCGATATGCTGGAGTGTATCCAGCACCAGATGGCTGAATAGCCCACTGGGAAAACCTCTGAACTAGAAAGCCCAGTCTTTGAATAATATTATTAAAGAATTATCCATTAATTAGCTTTAAATATTTCCACACAACACCAAAAAATGTTAACAAAGTAACTTAATTCAAAGATGATGTTCCATGCACCCACTGTTCCCTCTAAGCTGTGCACGTGTGCGCGCGCACACACCTAACCGAGAGAGCGCACATACTTTACAACAGAGCGCACAAAAATTATGGCTCCGATTCTGATAGAAAACAACATAGACGTCTTAAAATTTAAAAGTTATGATTGTAATTACTAGAAATTTCCCGCTTCATTTAGTAATCGTCTATTTTCATTTAATTTGATTAAAATCAATGTGGTGTACATACTGTATTCTGACGTGTAGTCAAATTTTAAAGTCTATAACTCTGAGTGTCGTTATGTGGCGCACAAAAATTTAACCTTCCTTCAAAAGCTGCACACAGCTGATATTTTATGCGCACACAGCCTACAGAAAATTAGAGGGAACATTGCATGCACCCATATGGAGACCGTAATATTTGTGAAGTGGCATTTTAGAAAGGCATCCAACTGCAATGTGGATCTTCCAGAGTGGAGTGTGCAGAAAAATACAGAGGACTTCTATGTTCCATCCAGTTTTACAAATGTAGATGCCCCCGACATGGAAGCCCATGCCGGCATCTGTATATGAAACTATGGGGTGGAGACATCCATCTCAAGTAAGGTTGCATACAGGGACATCCAGCAGCATGGCAAAATTAAAAAAATGTGCTCCCATTCCCCATCAGTATTCGTTGCCAAACTGCAAAATAAAGAGAATATAAGTATACCCCCTTCTCCACACCCTAGAGATGTTTGACTAAAAAAACAAGCACTTTTCAGATGCCAATTTGCACCTAGAGCAGATATAACCTTTGACACAGTTCGGAACATCCATGACATTTCTGAAATCGGGTGAGGACATCTAAGTTTGGGAGTGCACCAACCACCCCTCCACCATGCTCCCATTCTAACTTGGATGTCCTCACTCTGAGGACATCCACAGACTAGGCTTCTAAAATGGCTCCAGGGATGTCTCTGTGCTTTGGAAGTCTCTATGCCCATTTCAACAATAAGCCGCCTGACTGAAGACCGAACACAATTTAGGATAGCTATCCAGAGGGTCGCCATGAGTCGACTCCGACTCGATGGCACTTAACAACAACAACAACATGCCCATTTCTCTAGACAACAAAGATTTTGCTTCCTGAACACTTTTTTGGGCATATCTTCTGGATTTTGGGTTGCTGATCACGAAAATCACCTTGAAATTTTCCTGTCACACACCATTTTCTTGCAATCACTTATTTTTGTGATTTCCTCGCATATTTTACTCATAGACTAGTTGTTTTGTTTAGTCCAGGCATGCACTCAGTGAAGGCTCACAGTGTGCAATGGAAATGCTACTGCTCAGGAATGCATGGGTATGCTTAGTCAGAATGGATGCTGGCAGTACAGGCTATAAAAGCAGCTCTCATACACAGATGCTATGCATAACATTGATATCAGTTTGTGTACTTAACAATAGCATTTACATGTAAGCTTCTTGTTTAAACGACAATTCATTACAGCAGAAAAGTCTCATCAATGTCGCAAAAGCCGCGATACATTCTGTTACATTTGTGGGACTATATGCTTAAGCCTCAAAAATGCAGCATAGCTGCACTTATTAAGGTGGAGGTGAATTCAGAACTGTGCACATCCAGGCCATCCGGATGTGCAAAAAATGTATGGCGCTGATTTGGACCCAATTCTGCAACCAAGGGAGCTATACGTTCCCGCGGTTGCAGAATCAGGGCATTTGGATGGCCCGGCATGCTCAGCATTCTGAGCCTGGATATGCCCAAGTGCCTATATGTCCCCACCACTCAAGGCAACGGCCAGTGTGCTGGTGCGATGGCATCCGGTTGCCAGGGTATCGGCACGTTTAGCAGGAGTTCCCAATGCCCAAATGGAAAAAAGTACCATTTCCTCACTGCCCAACCCTCAGTGGGGACAGCCAGGGCCATGATCGAATGACGGGATACCTACCATGGCGGCACAATGACATCTGGGGGGCTGTAGAGCTTGATATCCCTTCAAGGTGATATAAGCCGGGTGTCCAAGTGGCTGCCGGCGGACGTACAGGTCCTTGACCTAAATTGGCCCTGTACGTCTGGGTGCTTTGGCCTGCTCCCACTCCACCTCCTCTCTAATCTCAGCAGGGAGCGCTAGAATTAGAATAGCATCCAGGGCATCTTCGTGGGTTGTAGGCCCTATCTGGACATACAATCCCGCTATTCGGCACTTCAAATCTACCCCAAAGCATATGAGCTCTACTTCATTTGTAAAGTTGGCAATCAAGACAAATCCTGGGCTCCTCACATTTGCTGTCCATCTCAGAGCTTGGCTCAGAGCTACTCGGGAGTCAATGCCATTTGCAGTGTCGATGATATGACGAGAACATAAGGATCACCTGATGGACTATTACTTCTGTCTGACCAATGTATTTGGCTTCTCTGCTACAAATAAGAAATCTATTGAATACTCCAGTCTGCCTTCAGCCATTAGACCAGTGCCGTATGACAACAGTATGCCAGTACCAAAGCCATGGAGCCTTGATGAGGCAGACAAAGATGCCACAATACACGCTCCAGACGTGGAAACGACATGGATCCAGATTTTGAACCATTTATATCCGGTGTGCCTCATCTGTTAACACAGTCAGAATTGAATCACCTGGTGAGGGATTTAAGTTTGCCAAAAACAAAAGCTGAACTACTTGGTTCAAGATTGTAAGGATGGGGTTTGCTGTCACCAGGTACGAAAATTTCTATCTTTCCAACCTGCGGAAAAGATATGAAAAATGTCTTTGTGCAAGTTGACAAACTCTGTTTCTGCATTGACATTGATGGGTTGTTCACAGCTTTTGGTTGTGAGCATGACCCACAACAATGGCGCCTTTTTATTGATTCATCGTTATTAAGCCTGAAAGTTGTTTTGTTATACAATGGCAATGTCACCCTTTATTTATTTATTTAACAGGAATTATATCCCGCCTTCTCCTTTAATCAAGGTGGTGTACACCGCAACCAATCGAATTATATTGACATTTGTGTTATCATGCAGTGTTATACAGTATGTGTGTATGTATGTAAGTAGGCGTTGATTCGTTGTGGTCTATTTACAGCATGAGCTACATTACAGTGTTATGTACATTAGAGATAAAGGGCGAGGGGCCGGTCTTAGTCCATGGGCTGTCGGGCACGGTTATGTGCTGTCGCCATAATGCTCGATGAAGAGTTGTTTTCGGAATTTTTTAATGTCTTCTGTTGATTGTAGTTCGTCAGGGAGGGCATTCCATATTGCAGGTGCTGCCATCGATAGAGCTCTTCTTGTGGTGCTCTTGCAAGCCTTTGTGTAGTCCTTTGGTGTGTTGATGGTGCCGGAGGTGCCTCTCCTCCTTGGCCTTGTGCTGGTGTCTGGTTGTATGAGTGGTTGTAGGCTGAGTGCTGAGGTCCGGTGTTTGATTTTGAATATGTTTAGGACTGTCTTGTACCTGATGCGGGAGCTGATTGGGAGCCAGTGGAGGTCTTTTAGAATGGGGGTGATGTGGTCTTGTCTTGATGAGCCGGATATTATGCGTGCTGCTGTGTTTTCAGCCATTTGCAGTGGCCTGAGTGTCTCCTTGGTTAGGCCAAGATAGATTGGGTTGCAGAAGTCTAGGATTAGAGTTATTAGGGCTTGACAGATTGTGCGGAAATGTTCATGAGCGAGGAGGGGTTTGAGGCGTCTGATTAGTCTCATCTTGTGGCATGCATTCTTAGTGGTTTTGCTGATGTGGGACTGTAGATTTAGTTCTTTGTCAAGAGTCACTCCGAGGTATTTCATGTCTGGTTTTATGGGTATTGTTATGCTATTGACCTTGATGGAGGGTGGAGGAATGTAGCTGGTGTTATGGGTGATGAGTAGTGCCTCCATCTTATTGTAGTTTATGGTCAGGTTGTTGTCTTGAAACCAGCTGGACATGTGATTGAGACAGTCTATTATCTTGGTGCAGTCCGGGTTGTCGAGGTTGACTGTGGTATATATCATGATGTCGTCTGCATAGATTGTGTATTGTATTTTGTGTTCCTTCATGATGTTGCAGATTGGTTGAATGTTGTTGTTAAGTGCCGTCGAATCGGAGTCGACTCATGGTGAACCTCTGGATAGCTAAATTGTGTTCGGTCTTGAGTCAGGCGGCTCATTGTTGACAGACTGGTACCCGTAGCTGCTGTTATTGTATCGATCCATCTCATTGCTGGCCTTCCTCTTTTGCGCTGACCTTCTATCTTGCCAAGCATGATGTCTTTCTCTAATGATCTCTTTCTTCGCATGATGTGTCCAAAGTATGAAAGTCAAAGTCTTGTCATCTGAGCTTCTAAAGAAAGCTTAGGTTTGATCTCCTCTAGTACCGACTGGTTTGTTCTTCAGGCAGTCCATGGTATACACAGTATTTACCGTCAGCACCATAATTCAAAGGCATCAATTTTCTTCCTGTCTATCTTTTTCACTGTCCAGCTTTCACATCCATATGATGTTATTGAAAATACCATGGCTTGAACAAGTCGAATCTTTGTATGGAGAGAGACATCTCTGCTCTTGAGAATCTTATCTAGGTCTTTCATAGCCATTCTGCCAAGAGCAATGTGTCATCTGATTTCTTGATGGCTTGTTGCTTCTTTATTGATAGTTGATCCAAGTAGGTTAAAGTTGTTCACGATTTCAATTTCTTCTCCTTCAATGATGAACCTGTTGATTATGCCAGTTGTCATGATCTTTGTCTTCTTTACATTAAGGTGCAGGCCCATTTTGAGACTATGTTCTTTGATTGTGAGAAGCAAATGTTTCAGATCATCTTCACTTTCAGCCAGTAATGTGGTATCATCAGCATAGCGAAGGTTGTTGATGAGTCTTCCACCAATCTTCACACCTGTGTTGTTTTCATACAATCCTGCTGCTCTGATGATTTGTTCTGCATATAAATCAAACAGGTAGGGGGAAAGTATGCAGCCTTGTCTTACACCTTTGCTTATTTTAAACCATTCTGTTTCTCCTTGTTCCTTTCGAACTGCTGCTTCTTGATCAATGTACAGATTGTGCAAGAGTACGATCAGGTGTTCTGGTATACCCATGCTTCTTAATGTGGCCCAGAGTTTCTCATGGTTTACACAGTCAAAAAAGCCTTGCTATAGTCGATAAAGCACAAATAGATATCCTTTTGGTATTCTTTAGTCTTTTCAAGGATCCATCTCACATCCGCAATGATGTCTCTCGTTCCTCGCCCTTTCCTGAACCCTGCTTGCACTTCAAGTAGTTCTTGTTCCAGGTATGGTTGTAGTCTCTTTTGAATAATCTTCAGTAGAATCTTGCTGGCATGTGGGATCAGAGCGATTGTGCGATAATTTCCACAGTCAGTTGGATCACCTTTCTTTAGTATTGGTATAAACACAGATCTTTTCCATGGCCATAATGTTGTCTTCCATATTTCTTGGCAGAGCCTTGTAAGTACGGTAACAGCTGCATCAGATTGCTGTAATACGTCTGTGGGAATGCTATCAATGTCTGGTGCTTTGTTCTTTGTTAAGGCTTTCAATGCTGCTTTAACTTCTTCTTTCATTACCATTGGTTCCCGATCATAAAGTACAGGTTGAAACGGCTGTTGGTCCACTTGATCTTTATCATATAAAAACTCTGTATATTCCTTCCACCTTTTCTTGATCTTCTCAGCATCATTCAACATAGAACCTTGAGTATCTCGTAACATTCCAATTCGAGGCTGGAACTTTTTCTTTAACTCTCGTAGCTTTAGGAAAGCCGATCTTGTTCTTGAATAAAAGTGTTGATAGGGCGGAGCCTTGTGGGATGCCTTGCTTGATTTTTGAGGGTCGGGAGGTGTTGGGGCCAATCTTGACCTGGAACTGATTGTCCGTTAGTTATGAGTTGAACCACTTCCAGGGTGGTGCTGTGTAGTCCAATGCTCTGTAGTCTTGTTAGCAGGATTCTGTGGTCCACTGTGTCGAATGCTGATGAGATATCTAAGCAGATCATAAGTGTTCCTCTCTTGCGGTTGTCTATGATTTGGATTATGTCATTGAAGAGGTGTAACAGGAGTGTTTCGACTCCATGGTTCGGGTGGAAACCGTGTTGGTGGATGTCCAGTGGGGCATGTGCGTCAATGTGGTCCTGGAGTTGATGCTGCACCGCTTTCTCTATAATCTTTGCCAGTAGGGTATGCTTGAGATGGGTCTGTAGGCTGCTGGATTGGTTCTTGTCTAGTGGGGATTTCTTCGGGATTGGTCTTAATGTAGCTAGCTTTAGTTGGCTTGGCATGACTCCTTGGGACAGTGAGTTGTGCACCATGTTGTGTATGGTGTGGATGAAGCTTTCATTCGTTGCTTTAATCCATGTCACTGGGCATGGATCTGTTGGTGCGGTGCTCGTGTTGAGCGCAGTGATGATGAGTGAGAGTTGCTTTGTAGATGAGTGCTGAATTTGTCCCATGGTTTAGAGGGTGTGGTTGGTTTGGTGGTTGTGCTTGTCGTTGGTTGTGGTGTAGTGTCCAGCTTTTCTTGTAGGTGGTCTGTGAAGGATTGTGGGTCTGTCTGTACGTCTCTTTTGGTGTTAGGTTCATTAGTAAGATCTTTCACTATTTTGAATAGCTCTCTTGGTTTGTTGTAGGCCTTGAGTATGATGTTTGTGTGGTATTCTCTTGTCTGGTTGATGAGTTCATTGTATTCCCTTTGCTTCGTTAGGTATAGGGCCTGAGTGGAGGGGGATTTGTTGCGTCTCCATCTGCGTTCTAGTTTCTTTAGGTCTTTTTTAGCGTTACGTATGTCCTTTGAGTAGCAGAGTGTGTGATGGTTTTTGATGCCGAGCTTCTTCTTGGCTTTGTGTTCCTTGGCTGTGGCGGCAGCATTGATGATACTGTTCCATTTGTTGATTTGCTCGTCTAACTCCTCTGATTCAAGGTCCATGTGGGGTAGAGTATCCTGAAGAAATTGGTCCTTGTTGAAGCTTCTGAACCTTCTTTGCACGGGTGGGTTGTCTTGAGACTCGCTGTGTTTTCCTCCTTGTGGCACCATTTTTATTTTAATTCTGTGATGGTCTGACCAAGGTACAGGTGTGACAGAGGGTGTTGATATGCAACCTCTGTCAAGTAGGTAGTTGTGGGCAAATATGAGGTCTTGTGAAGATCCGTGTCTGTGCGTCGGTGTTTTGATCAGTTGAGTGTATTGTAGGGCTGTCATTGTTTGCAGGAAGGTTTCTGTATCCTTGATGGTTGCGGATTTGAGATTGAAGTCTCCTAATAGTAACAGTGGTTTGTGGTTGGTGTTGATCGTACAGATGGCCTCTAGTGTGGAGGCTAGGCTCATCTGGTGGAGCATGGGGGGCTCTGTAAATGAGGCACAGGGTCATCTGTTTGTTTTCCACAGTGATTGTGTTGTATTGGTCTGAGTTTGATGAGCTTCGGGACTTGAGCTTTAGGCTGTTTTTTGCGATGATCAACACCCCTCCTCCTCTCCTCTGTGTGTGTGGGCAGTTGAATGCTGCGTACGTAGCAGGCACTAATTGATTGAGGGGTTGTCAGACATTGTCAGTGGGGGTGAGCCATGTTTCTGTGATGCAGAGGATGTCAGGTTGTTGAGCTTCTATGTGGTCTGCTAGCGTGTTAATTTTGTTTCATATGGATCTGGTGGTGTTGAGCTCTATGGAGATGGCAGTTGGCCTGTCTACTGCTCTGGTGGCTTTTTTTGGGTTTGCGTGGGTGTTGGTCTTGGGGTCGGATTGTTTGTTGTACTTGGTTTTCTTGTGAGTGCTCCAGCTGGTGTACTAGAGGAGGGTGTAGACTGGTGGGGTTGTTGGTAACCATAAGGTGTGTGTGGGTAGGTAGTGGGTGGTTGTGTGCTGTAGAAGGAGTTGGGTAAGGAGGAGGCATATAGGCAGATACATGATTGCAATCATGTTGAGTCTGGATGCACTTACTTTCAAGTGCTCTTGTTGCTCTTGGAGTTTTTCATTGCTCTTGAGGTCCACTCCTGTGGTCTGGGGTTGTCGATATTTTGTAGGGCTGCTTGGGGTTGTAGCTGTGGCCGCGCCTAAGGGCCATGCCAAAGGGCCCACTGGCGAGGCCCTCCGGCGCGGGCCCATCAAGTGCGGGCACGCCCGTTTGGGATGCCGCTTTTAAGCTTGTCTCCCACTGCCCCGATTAGGCAGGAGCTTCTGAGCGGGAGGACTTCCTGCTCAGGTGCTCTACCCCGATCGGGGGAGCTTCTGGAGGTCGGCGGGGAGGAGCCTATGCAGTGCACATGAAAGAAACCTACAAAAACATGGAACTGTTGTTGAAACACACACAGTACAACAACTACAACTGGAACATCTGTGGTGATTTAAAAGAAGTGGCACTAGGAATGCAGCTTGGGTATACCAAGTACTGTTGTTTCATTAAGTGGATAGGATTCCCATGCTAGAGAGTCTCATTATAGTAAAAAGAACTGGCCGCTCCATACACGTTTGGTTCCAGGACAGAACAATATGGCACATGAACCACTTGTTGACACAAGTAAGATATTTTTGCATCCTCTGCACATAAAACTCAGACTGATGAAAAACTTTGAGAAAACGATGAACAAGGAAGATGAAGGATTTCGATATTTGAGACAGATGTTTCCAAGAATAGCTGATGCCAAGATTAAGGCATTTTTGTAGGTCCTCAAGTCAGACATATCATCAACAACAAGTGGTTTGAAGATCTGCTGGTGGGGCCTGAGAAAATCGTATGGAAGACATTCAGGGATATTGTTGAGAATTTTCTTGGCAATTACAGGGCACCCAACTACATCCAGCTGGCTGACAACATGCTTCAAGCATGCAAAACCATGAAGTGCAATATGTTGCTGAAGATTCAATTTCTGCATTCACACTTGGACTTCTTCTCTGCTAATCTTGGTGCAGTTAGCAATGAACATTATGAAAGGTTTCACCAGGACATTGCAACAATGGGAAAGCAGTATCAGACATTGCTCCCTATCCATTTCCACTTACAGTTCAAACTTCTCTTGCTGACCTATAAGTGCATTCATTCTGCAGCTCCTCACTACCTTTCCTCTCTTATGTCTCCCTACACCCCTCTTCAGGAATTCTGCTCTTCTGGCAAATCGCTTCTATCTGTGCCCTTCTCTTCTATTGCTAATTGCAGACTTCACTCCTTTCCCCCTGCTTCTCCTTATGCCTCGAACAAACTACCCAAACCTGTATGTCAGGCACCTTCTCTGTCCCTTTTCAAATCCAGGCTGAAAACTCACCTCTTTGCTGCCAATTTCGGATCTTGACTCATTTGATCTCCTTTGTGTTTCCTTACAATTCCCCCTAGATGTATCCCATGTCTACAGCTACTGTGTTGTCTGTTTTGACTAGATTGTAAGCTCTGATGAACAGCGAATGTGTTTTACATGTGTCTGTGCAGCTCTGCATACGTCTTGAAGCGCTATACAAATGTTCAGTAGTAGTAGTAGAGAAGCATCAGATGCTGAGTACAAACAAAAATCAGGAGCAAAACATTTTTATCTCAGGTGAACTAGTGCAATATGTCAATATCATTGTGCGATTAAACATGCTAAATTCAGTCAAAATGTAATTTCATGTTTCTCCAAATTCCTACATGATACAGTCAGCTTGAAGCTGTCTATCATAATCACCAAAAATGTTTCAGGAAGCAAAACCTTTGAAGAAATTTGTTGTCCAGTGTATATTTTTTAGATGTCCAAATCACAAATAGAACTTGTTAAATATCCCCAATAAATAACACATGTTCAAAATATAAATATTCAAATGAGTTTTGTAATAATGAAGTTAGCATTTTGCGGTATATAAATTGTAATAAATCTCTGTAGTTAATTATCTACCTTTGTGACATGAAATATTACATGCCCCATTAGAAAACTAAAAGTTAAGATTCTTGAATGTGCCTAAAGTTAAAAAAAAAAAAACAGATAATATACCCTGTAGCATTTCATCTTCAAGACATAAGTAAAAGAAAATTAAATGGATTTAGATTCTTTGGAATTGAAAATCTCATCCATCCTGTTGGGCTTAATAAAGGCATTAAGAAAAATTTGTTGAATTAAAAGATTAGACACTATTAACTCCACAGGGTATCAAACTATATTTAAAAGTAAGTACTTAAATCTCTTTCAAATGCTAGAAAAATGAAATGCATTATTTTGTTTAAATTTTGTCTTTATTAACGTGATTATAGTTTTTGTTGTATATAATGATTAGAGCTGCAGAAAACAAATTATACATGAGGCTTATTAATATAGTTTGTTTGTTTGGGGCTGATGAGAAAATAAGGGTGGTTGTTAAATGCCGTCAAGTCAGTGTCGACTCATGGCGACCCTCTGGATAGTTGTCCTAAATTATGTTCAGTTTTCATTCAGGTGGCTCATTGTTGACAGACTGCCACCCGTAGCTGCTGTTATTGTATTGCTCCATCTCATTACTGGCCTTCCTCTTTTGCATTGACCTTCTACCTTGCCAAGCATAATGTCTTTCTCTAATGATCTCTCTCTTTGTATGATGTGTCCAAAGTATGAAAGTTGAAGCTTTGATTTGATCGCCTCTAGTACTGACTGGTTTGTTCTTCGAGCAGTCCATGGTATACAGAGTATTCATCACCAGCACCTTAATTCAAAGGCATCAGTTTTCTTCCTGTCTATCTTTTTCACTGTCCAACTTTCACATCCATATGATGTTATTGAAAATACCATGGCTTGAACAAGTCGAATCTTGTATGGAGAGAGACATCTCTGCTCTTGAGAATCTTGTCTAGGTCCTTCATAGCCATTCTGCCAAAGCAATGCATCATTGGATTTCTTGACTGCTTGTTGCTTCTTTATTGATAGTTGATCCAAGTAGGTTAAAGTTGTCAACTATTTCAATTTCTTCTCCATCAACGATGAACTTATTAATTTTGCCAGTTGTCAAGATTTTTGTCTTCTTAACGTTAAGGTGCAGATCCATTTTAAGACTATATTCCTTTATCTTGAGAAGCAAATGTTTCAAATCATCTTCACTTTCCGTCAGTAATGCCCAGTACTTTGTTCTTTGATAAGACTTTCAATGCTGCTTTGACTTCTTCTTTCATCACCAATGGATCCTGATCATAAGATATAGCTTGAAACAGCTGCTGGGCCACTTGATCTTTATGGCATAATGACTCTGTATATTCTTTCCACCTTTTCTTGATCTTCTCAGCATCATTTAACATGGATCCTTGAGCATCTTGTAGCATTCCAATTCAAGGCTGGAATTTTTTCTTTAACTCTCGTAGCTTTAGAAAAGCCAATCTTGTTCTTCCTTTAATAGTTTTTGCTTCTATTTCCTTGCATGGGTCATTGTAGTACTTTTCCTTGTCCTGTCTTGCTGCACGTTGGAAATCTCTGAGTTCTGCGATTGACTCTCTTTCTCCTCTTTCATTTCTGGGCAATTTTCATTGTTTCTTCAGTCATCCATTTTGGCCGTTTTTGCTTTTTCACCTTATGTAGAGTCTTATCGCTTTCTTCCAATCAATCTTCTTGATGTCATCCCATAACTCTTCTGGAACTCTGTCATTTGTATCTAAAGCAGCAAATCAATTTCTCAGGCAGTCTTTAAATTCCAGTGGTATATTCTCAAGGTCATATTATGCTACATTCATGAATGACTTGCACTTTTTCAACTTTAGCTTCAGTTTGCATACTAGTAGTTGGTGACTTGTACACAGTCAGCTCCGGGTTTTGTCTTTGTTGATGTTATAGAGCTTTTCCATCGTTGTCTTCCACAGATGTAGTCAGTTTCATTTCTGTACAATCCACTGGGTGAAGTCCACGTGTAGAGTTGGCTCTTGTGTTGCTGGAAGAAGGTGTTTGAGATGAATAGATCATTGTCTTGCAGAATTCTATCAGACTTTCTCCAGCTTCACTTCTGTTGCCAAGTCCATATTTTCCAACCACTTTACCTTCTTTGTTGCCAACTTTTGCATTCCAGTCACCCATGACTATCAGGATATCCTGTTTGCATGTTCTGTCAATTTCAGCTTGTACTTGTTCATAGAACTCATCAACGTCTTCCTCTTCTGCAGTGTTGTTGGGGCATATACCTGAATTATAGTTGTGTTGATGGGCTTTCATCGTAGACAAATAGAAATTAAGTGTTCACTGACTGCATTATATTTCATTACAGTTCTTGAAGTTTCTTCTTAACTATAAATGCAACACCATTTTTCTTTGTCTTTCATTTCCAGCATAGTAAACCATATGATCATCAGATGCAAAGTGCCTGATGCTGTAATTATGTTTCGGTCATAGAGGTAATGATGAAAGTGCTGGCAGGCTAACACAATGCTGAGACATTCCTTTTTGATTTGCACATAATTTTGCTCAGATGGGGGTAAGCACCCAAGATATAAAAGCCAATGGTTACCCTTCTTGCATTAAGCAGTAGCAGAAGCCATTTTTGCTAGAGTCACTCTGCATTGCAGCGGGCTTGGTAACATCATAGTACCACAACACAGGGGCATTTGTGACCAACCAGCTTATTTCTTGTGCTGCCTGGTCATGTTTTAGAAGCCATTGTCAAACTATATCGTTATCCTGCTGTTTTTTTCAAGGGCTAAAATATCTCAGACAGATATGACATGAATTTTTCTGGCTACATCACAAGCCTAATGAAATGTTGCACTAATTTTACATCTGCAAGCAGTGGCATATCCTGTATGGCTTTAATCTTATCTGGATCTGCTTTTAGGTTCTGTAAAGACAGGATATGTCCATGGAAGCAGACCTCCTTCACCTTCAACTGTAATTGCCTCATACTGAGCTGTAGCTTCATCTGCCTATTTTATTATTTATTTATTTAGAACACATTTATATACCGCTGCTTCCAGCGATCAGTAGCGGTTTGATTTTTCTTTTGGGGAAGTCGATCAGGACAGGGTGGGGGAGTAAATACATAGAGGACTTGGGGGGTCACGGCACACATGTTTAAAGTTTTGGGGGTAAAACATATTTACATTTATATAATACATATTTACAGATTGAGGAAATCTCATTTTACTTGGCTATACATGGTTACACAAGGCGGATTTACAATGTACGTATTTGTCAGTTTCCTTTGTTAAGTTTTCCTGGATTTTGTGACTTATGGCTGGTTGTAATAGCATTTAAATAAGTGGGTTTTTAACTCTTTCCTGAAACTTTTCATGTCCTGGGTTATCCGTAGTTCAACAGGGAGCTGATTCCATATAGTGGGCGCAGCGAAAGAGAAGGCTCTGCGACTTGTACTTGTTTTCACAGTTCGTATTGCGTTAGGGACCTGCAGGGTGCCCAGGTTGTTAGTTCTTCTATTTCTATTTGCTGGTTGTATGTTGATAAGAGAGGACAGGAACGAGGGGGCTATGTCGTTGATCAGCTTGAACGTTGTTACTATCATCTTGTACTGCGCCCTAGCAGCAACTGGAAGCCAATGAAGGTCGATCAATATTGGGGTGATGTGGTCAGTTACACTTGTTCCCATTATTATTCTAGCTGCGACATTCTGGGCCATTTGAAGGATACCCAGTGATTTTTTGGGTAGACCTTGTAGGATGGCATTACAGTAGTCGAGGTGCGGCATGACTAGTGCTTGAGCCACTGACCTGAAATCGCCTGGTGCTATTATTTTCCTTAGAGGTTGTATCACCCTAAGTTTATAGAAGATGGCTTTGTTTGTTTTACGCAGGTGTTTCTCCATTCTTAGGTTGCAGTCGAGTGTGACACCTAGATATTTGATTTCTTCTTTTGCTTTGTATGTGTTGTTGCACAGGGTGATTGAGTCAGGTGACTTGAAGTTGGGTTTGTTGGACATGTACATTACCTCCGTTTTTTTGTGGTTTATCGTCATGTTATTCTTCTGTAGCCATATCAACATTTCGTTCAGGCAGATTTCGAGCTGTGCATATTTGGGGTCGGCGACGTCCAGTTGCGTGTAGAGCATAATATCATCTGCATAGATGTGGTAGTTGATGCTATGCCTTTTGAAGATGTCACAGAGGGGTCTCATGTAGATATTGAATAGTAGTGCTGAGAGTGCTGAGCCCTGTGGTATGCCCTGCATTTGAGTGAATGGCATAGCTTCTTCCCCATTAAATTGCACTTGTGGCCTTCTGTTAGATATATAGGAGGATAACCATTTGAGGGGGGTTCCCTCAACTCCTATGGATTCTAGCTTACTAAGGAGTATCTCATGATGTACCGTGTCAAAGGCGGCGGAGATGTCAATGAAAATGAGTATGAACATTTTCTTTGTGTCTTCTAGTCCTTTAAGTAGGTTGTTCATCAGTGCTATGAGAAGAGTTTCCACTCCATGGTTTCTTCTGAATCCGTATTGTTGTTTGTCCAGGGCATCCTGTTCGTCGAGGTGGTCTTGAAGCTGCAAGAGTACTGCCTTTTCTATGATTTTTGCCAGGAAAGCGATGCTTGATATGGGGCGGTATGATGATGGGTCTTCTTTATTGAGGGAATTATTCTTTAGGATCGGCCTTATTATAGATTGTTTTAGTTTCTCCGGCATTTCTCCTTGTCTTAGTGATTGGTTAACAATGTGGGCTCTTTGCTGGTTTATCTCATTTTTTGCCGCTTTGATCCAGGCAGTTGGGCAGGGGTCAAGTGGTGAGGTGGTGGTGTTTATGGAGGTTAAGATGTTAGTTGTTTGTTGTTTGTCAATGTTGCGGAATTTGCTCCATGTAGATTCTTGTTTCATCTTTGTTCGTTGGTGTGGTGTTTCTAGGGCAAATGTGGGGGTGGTAGTATTCAGTTTGCTTGCGTAGTGATCTGCTAGTGTTTGTGGATGTATTGAGCTATCTTGAGGTTCAGGGATGGCTGTCTTTGTAAGTGATTTTACTAGGGCGAAAAGCTCCCGTGGTTTGTTAATGGCTTTGTTCAGTATGTTGGTATGGTGTAATCTTTTTGCTGAGTTTATTTCCTCTTTGTAGTTTGCGAGGAGATTAAGGTACACTTTCCTGAGTTCAGTGGATTTGGTGTGTCTCCACTTTCTTTCATGCTTCCTGAGCTCTCTCTTCATTTTGGTCAACGTGCTGGTGTACCAAGGTTCATTTTGCTGTTTCGATGCGTTTGGCGTCTGAGTCTCTTTGAGAGTTGCTATGGTCCGGATTCCGGTGTCCCATTTATTTGCTAAATCATCGAGGTTTGTTTTGTCGAGGTCTATATGAGATTTGATGGACTCAATCAGACCTTCCATGTTTGGTTTGTTGAACCGTCGTTGTTGTTGTGCTGTTCTTTTTGCTTTGGTGTCTTTAGACAGGTTCGGTAAATTTAACTGTATATTGATTTGGTGGTGGTCTGACCAGGGTAGCGGATTGATCCCTATCCTGGGCTTCTCGTCCTTGTCTTGAGCATTTTTGGGTGTGAAAACCATGTCTAGGGTATGACCTTTATCATGGGTGGGTTCTGTGATTTGTTGCTGGTAGCCTAGTTGGGTCATGGCTTCCAGGAAGGTGGTTGTATTTGTGGCAGATGTAGTACAATTTGGAATTTTCTAGGTTGGGTTGATGAAATTATTTCCAATGCTGATGCTAGTATCTCATATTGTTGTGTGGGGGGTCTGTATATCAAGCAGACGGATACAGCGGGGTTTTCAATCTTGAGTATGTCCATGTCTGGATTTGAGTTCTGATACGTGCTGGTGAGTTTCAGGTCCTCTTTTGCTATTATGAGTACACCTCCACCCTTTTTATGGGATCGGGGACAGTTATAGATGTTATATCCAGGTTTGCTAATCTGATTTAATATGGCTGAGTCTGTTTCCGTGACCCATGTTTCGGTTATACATAGGATGTCTGGTTTTTCATCTGTGATGATGTCGTAGATTATGTGGGTTTTATATAGTATAGTATAGTAATCCATTAGGGGTTAACAATTTGTTGTCATGGTCATGCTCTGCCTCTTCAGAAGAACACCACAATCAAATGATGAGGATGTCATCTACTATTAATTCAGTACCACAGAGTCCAGCTAAACGTCTATGCATCTTCCACTGATACATCTCTGATGCTACAGAGACGAAATAGTAGTTTTAGCCATCTCTTTCTGCCTCAAGGGGTCCAGAATGTGGTCATTAGACTGTTTTTCTCATCTAACTTATATCGCAAAAATGCATCATGGGCATCAGTAAGTGTAAACAAGTGAGCTTTGGGCAGTTTGTATAAGACATCTTTGAGTTTTGGCATGATATAGCGTGATCTCAGAAACTCACTGTTGAATGAATACAAGTTCTTAGCTTAGGCCCTTTTTTTTTTTACTATGAGTCTATTGCTGATTCAATCAGTTAATTCAGTCACAGGTATGATATTCCCATCATCGTCATGCTTTTTTAATTAAGCTTTCTCCTTTGGCTTTATGGCAACCGGTACACTGCATGCAGCACATTATACAGGTGAAACACTGGGATTAAGTTCAAAATGAACTTCTCCCAGAACAGACTCCATTGGGCCATGAAAGACTTTGTCATAGGTACTAACCAGCTGTTGTCACACAGTCTGGTGCACTGATATTCTATCTGGTTCAGCTCTGCAGAAATGGTGAACTGGATCAGCCCAAAGCACTCACATGTGTCAGACAGCAAGGGTTTCTGAGCTGATTTTACTCTCTCAAATTCAGGCTTAAGACTACGTCCACATATGCTGTATTGAGTGTGAAAAACTCCTAAGGATGGCATGAGCACCCCTGAATATAGTTTTTTTGGTGCCACTCTGCTGCAGGCGTACCCTTGGTGCCTTATTTTTCAGGCACATGACATTATATGTTGTCCCATAATCCAGCAGACAAATGCTGTACCATATTTTTCAATCTGAGATTCACAAACCATTTTTGTCCTTTTGTTCTTATAGCACAAGGGCACTCTTGAGAAAATTGCTTTAGTACTGAGAAAGTCTATATCATCTGACTCTTATCTCTTCCAACTTATATTGTACATTTTACTTGTGTCCTGCTTTCTGCTTGATAGGCACAATCTTGCAAAATGATTTGGGCCACCGCATAGCTGACATATTTTCCCATATGCTGGACAATGTTCTTTCATTTGCTTATGTGATTGCTGTAGTACTTACATGCAGCAGATTTGGTTGCAGGTGAGTTACTCTGCTGTTCCTTGTTGCAGTAGTTATGCATAACTCACTGATGCTTGTCTGTTGCATTAACACTGTCCGAGTGCTGGTTCTGTTCTATAATTCTCAGCTGCATGTCTGTGAGTTTTGCAATACAGCATGTTTCAATGGCTCTATTCAGAGTTAAGTCACATTCTCTTAAAAGACAGTGACGTGTCCTCATTGGTAATGCCAAGAACTGTTTTATCACAAATAAGTTCATTTTTCAGAGCACTATACTTACATGTTGCTGCTTTCTCTCTCAAACGCATGACAACATTTTCAGTGGATTTAGCTTCCTCTTATTTGCAGCTGCAAAATATGTCTTTCATTTATTACATTTTTATAGGGTTTGAAATAGGTTTCTAATGCATCCAGGATTACTTTGGTATTCTTCCTCTGTGAGGCTTAAAGTGTGGTTATAAATATTACGGCAATTAGTACCCATCATCTTTCTCAGTGTAACTACCTTCACTTCAACTGACATCTCATTCACGCCTGTTGTCAGACAGTAATCTTCAATGTCTGCTCTGAAATTTTCCCAGTTGCCACTTAAGTCTCCACTAACTTTCATGCCTTCTGAGGGTGGAATGCTGTCAACAGTAGCCAAGATGCTGTAATGCTTTTGTGTCAAGGGAGAGCACATGCAATCCTAGGCCAATCAATATCACTATAAGTTGTTGTGTATGCTCTTAGTATTGAAGCCCACTGTACTCTGGAAACTCGTTCCATCATAGGCAGGAAAACACGGATTCAAAAAAACATGTTTCAAAGCTAGAGGTAAGACACAATGAATAAAGCTAGAGCACAGGAATCATGATCAGAAGATCAAAGGTGACAGCAACAAGGAAATTGGAAGTGAGATATACTGATGCCATCTACTGTAGTGGCTTATATAACAATCCACTATTTGGGTGTGCTATGAGGGTGGAAGTATGGTGATATGGATATAAACAGCTCATTACTTTGATGTGTAGGGGGTAATGTTAGGCAACAAAGGCCCTTGGATTTTAGTGTTGGGCATGAGGAGACTTGAGTATATAGCCTCCACTCAGTATACTAGGCTAGCCTATAGCCATGAGAACATAATACCTGGTCCAAAGCAGGTGTTAAGTTTCAGGCTTTAGGCAGACACATGAGAAAAGTGAAAAGCATGCCATGATATTTCTGCATGCCAGTTGAAAATGATGAGTACAGGATGCACCCACTAATATGTCAGAGGACCAGTTAAGAATGCACACCAGGTGGCATGTTTTCTAAAGGTTAACACATGTTAATGAAGTTAATGCATGTTAAGTGCCACTGCACCCATAGAAATAAAAGGACACTTAATGCATGTTAACTTTATTAATGTGCATTAAAACCTTTAGTAAATGTGATTCAAGACCCTTGTTGGTGGGATTCTAATCTCATATTACACTCCTTTTAATGCAGAATCGTTGGCTCCCTGTAGCATCGTTGGCTCCCTGTAGCATCCAGAGTGCTCACATATAAAGCAGTTCATGACTCAGCACCAGAATATTTAGTATCTTTGGTTACCCTTTACACTCTTGCTAGGACGCTGTGATCGCTCCATGGTCTTCGGCTATATGTCCATCTCCATCAAATTTCTTTTTTCCACTCTATCCTAGAACCACCAATACATGATCATTCTGTCAAAGTTTCTGGAAGAAGATCCCCACAGAATAATACCTCTAACATCTGCACATTCAGCACCATGTGATTCTCTACCAACCGGTCAGACACTTCTATCAAACATTCATTTGTCCTCCTAATAGTCTGAAGGAAATCCTGCCCCAATGCCACCACAATCTGGATATCATCAGAATACATAAACCTCCAAAAACCATAGCCCCTAATAACACCTCCCAAAGGCTGCAGAACTATATTAAAAAGAAATGGGGAGAGAGCTGAACCTTGGAGCACCCCATAGGATAGTCCTCTAATAGTGGACAACTTTTCCCCCAATCTAAATTGGAACCTCCTCCCCTGCAAAAAAGGAGATCTGTGCCAGTATTTCCCATTTACTCCCATTTGTCTACATCTCTGCATCGGCCTATCACATTCAGCCAAATCAAAAGCCACAGACAAGTCAAGTGCTACTTTTTCTTTATCTTCATGCAAGAAAAAATAAACAGAATCATATAGTGGTCCGACCAGGGAATCTTTCTAACTTTACCCATTAATGACTAAATTGGCTGCATTCCTCTTTCGTCCCAAAACTCAGATCTAATTTATTCCTGCCCACATGTGTAGGCTCCGTTAGGTGCCTATGTGACTTTATAAAATTCAGCAGTAAAAGCACCTACATTCAATGCATTGGCATTACATCCACTTCAAAATAGATGAAAATGCTGTTGTATATTTTATGCATGTATTATATAAAATACAAGAGTAAACTGCGACTCTACCCATGCTCCACTCAGACTCCGCCTTTGTGCAGGGCTACTGTACAAGTATACATTGGCTTGCACTGCAGTACTTGTAGGCTTGGCCTAATTTTATGAGATCCGATTTACACATGTAAAACATTTTTTTTTATGTGCAAAAATGGTTCATATAATTACTCTCATGGGGTCTACTTTGGCTGTTCAATATGGATTAAATAAATCTTTTTTTAATACCTTGCTCTTTTACTTGTTTTGAATTTGTGCCATGAAAGTTTGAGGGTTTTTTTGCTGACATTTTGAGACAGTATATCATAAGTTAATGCTCTCCTGATGCTTGTTTCTAATTGCCTATGGTTTCCTTCACCATATATTTGCTACTGTATAATCAGATGCTTAGCTTTTTTTCATCTACACAAGATCTAATGTGGTTTGCATATAACCATTTGAACATGCAGTACAGTCTGTGGTGACAGAGGTAATAGCAGAGTTAACTCTAGGTTTTCTGCCACTCCAAGCAAAAAAAATTTTGCCACCCCCTCTATAACATTTTTATTGGTTTTAACAAAGGCCTGTACCTTGCAATTTAAAAACAAAAACTAGAACCTTTCAACGTGTGGAAATCGATTGCCGCATACTAATTGATCCTAACCAAACAAAGGGAAACACCTGTATTCAAACATTTTTTTGTTGGAACTCACACCATGAGGGGGAACCCCCTCTCGTTGTGTGCTGTTCCGTTTTTCTCTATAGGTTAAATGAGGGAATTAACCCTAAAAAAGGGATCCGAGGGATGATTCCCCTCATACACCAACTGAAATTATGTGATAATAGCCGAAGGGGATTAATCAAAATCACTTAGCTTGGAAACAGGATCCGGCATCCAGGAGATGAAGTGATTTTGATTAATCCCCTTCGGCTATTATCACATAATTTCAGTTGGTGTATGAGGGGAATCATCCCTTGGATCCCTTTTTTAGGGTTAATTCCCTAATTTAACCTATAGAGAAAAACGGAACAGCACACAACGAGAGGGGGTTCCCCCTCATGGTGTGAGTTCCAACAAAAAAATGTTTGAATACAGGTGTTTCCCTTTGTTTGGTTAGGATGTTTATTATGGGAAATAGAGTAGGGTTTTAGTGTTTGATAGTTAATAGCATACTAATTGATAGCGTAATGCATGTTAAATCGCTTTGCATGCACTAAACCTTCCAAGGTGCGTTAGTGAACTAAATGTGTGCTAACAAATGTACAGCCCTAGTCTTTGCTTGTCAAAGTGATGGCCAAAATGCCGTCCCTGGGTAATAGGAAGTCAGTTAAGATAGTCTTATAACCACTTTCTCTTATAAAAACAGGGTGGGATTTTGTATTACCTGCTGGGACTAGCAGCCAGGAGCTCTCTGCATGTGGAATGCCTTCCTTTCCTACTTCCATCTATTAAAGCTGTACTGACATTTTAGTAAAGGGGCATGAATCAAGTCTGATGTGCTGCTTTGTAATGATCATCATGAAATTTTAGAGATACCAGGGCTGGTATTTCCATTAGGCAAACTAGGCAGTCACCTAGAGTGCTGAGATGCTGAGGGTGACAAAAAGACAATGGATGGATATTTTGATTTTCCTTCCTCCATCCCTCAGAGGCCCTATTCCAGTGGCTCGGACCCCATGGCAGAACACTTACTAGCATAGTGTTCTTTGTGAGATGGATTCAATCTCATGGTATAAACCACAAGATCCAATAATCCTAAAGTTCATACCACAAGGCTGGCCCCTAGCAGCAGAGGAAACTGGTGTGCTATTAAACCCCCTTATTCCTGCCACCCACGGAGGCTGAGCCACGGTGGGAGTCATGGAGTAGGGCTTCTGAAGGAGGGAGAGAATTTAAAATACCTGCTTACTGCCTTTTTGCCACCCCCAGAATCTTGCTCATATTCAAGTGCCTTTCTTCCTGTTGAGCTGTTGGTAGGTAGGTTGTGGCAGAGGGGAGGATATTTTTCTAGGATGCCTAATATCCTTGCACCAGCCCTGAGAGAGATTGATTTATATTAGTCAATGAGAAACAATCTGCAATGTGATTAGCATCAGAGTGGATACGAAAACCAATCATTCTCAGCAGAGTAGAAACTTAAGACTTACAGTTTGTCAATCATTTTTGCAGTCCCAGAGCACCATTCAAATAGGATGGCATCTATCAATGTTTGCATAATAAATACGGTGATCGATTAAGGTAGTTTTGTACATGACAGGAAGGAAAGAATAAATGAAATACAAGCTCCCAGTGAGAATATAAAAAGATGGAATAGCATATGGTGAATTATGCTATACCGTGGCAGAATCTAATAGAGCCATTTTTATATTATGTGGCTCTTTAACATTTTAAAGATATATATTTAACTCTTTTTTTTTTAATAAACTGAGGGCTTCTCCTTTCTTCAGTTTAGTGAAGTGGTACGTTGTCAAGTAACGCAGGAAGTGAGTTGCATGAAGGACTAGTTAGAACAGCAGGCTGGGAACCAGGGAAGCCAGGCAACAAATCCTGCTTCTCCTGCTGATGCTTTTTATGATTTTGGGCAAGTCACTTTACCCTCCATTGCCACAGGTACAACTCAGATTGTAAGCTGATTTGGAGAGGGAACTAACTTGTACACTTGCTTGTAACTTGCATTGAGCTCGGTATCTAGACTAGGCAAGTTACTGTACTAACCCAGAACAGAGGAGGAGCCTAGTGGTTAGCAAAGGAGATTAAGAAGCAAGGAAACGAAGGTTCAAATCCTGCTTTTCCTACTAATGCTCCTTGAGGAAATCATTTAACTCTTTATTGCCTCAAGTACAAACTTAGGGGTATGTTTACTAAGCAGCAGTAGCGGCTTCCGTGCGATATGGGCTCCGATATCGCACGGAAGCCGCTACCACTGCTTAGTAAACATACCCCTAGGTTTGTAAGCCCTACAAGGACAGGGAAATAACTACCGCACCTGAATGTAACTTACCTTGAACTACTACTATAAAGGCATGAGGTAAATATAAATAAATAATAAGTAATCGTGCTGGCAGTAGTACTAGTTCAATCATGTTCTTATAATTCAAACTGATTGCACTACTAGGATGCAGGACCTTACCTAGCCCTGTGCAAGTGGTGCGGCTGCACAGGGCGCAAAGGCTTAAGGAGCGCATTTTAGCTGTCTGCCATTGCCTGCCGCCACCACTTTTTCTTCTCTCAGCGGCAGCAGGCAACGACAGACAGCTAAAATGCGCTCCTTAAAACTTCTCGCCGGAGACTTGCACATCGAGCGTGCCTCTTCTCTCCCGCTGCAGGGGGGGAGGGTGCACGTGTCCAATGTGCAAGTCGCACAGGGCGTGATTTACACTCGGTGCGGCCCTGCTAGGATGTAACCAGCACTGAAATACTGGAGTACTTAAGACAGTGATGCCCAACTATGTCCTGGAGGACTCCCAGCTATTGAGTTTTCAGGTTATTGACCAGTGAGGACAAGAAGGGCTCAATATTCAAAAGGATTTATGTGGTTGGTGGTGGAACGGAGCCAATAAATCCATTTTTTAAAAAATCCCAATACTGCAGTCTGCTTCTGGGAAGCAGAAAAAAGGCAAAAACATGGAGTTTTACGGACCTTTGGAATCTGCTAGCTCCTCTGCTAGTTTTCCCTCACAGGGAGCCCAACTAGAAAATCCCTAGAGGCATAATATCTTACACTGCTTCCAAAGGATGTCTACCCCAAAAAGGGCACCACAAGAAAACCATTATCTCCTGATGCTAGGAGCTTAGTGATACTTGGATCACATTATTAAGGTTTTCTTTAAGCACTGAAAGGGAATAAAAGCTCAGTAAATCAGGACCATAGCTAACATTCCTGAACACTGTGCAGGAGAAGAAGCTGTTCCAAAGACGACTTTGAGATATCTCAGTTTCCGAATGTAAACACACCCTTCAACTGCACTCATGTGAGTTTGATTCCTCTAGAAAGCCATCTACTATAACCATAAATATTATTACAGTCTGAATATCCAGGTTTGCTGTGGCCATCACATACTGGTGATAGATGTAGTAGCTAGGTTGTCTGGTTCCTGACATGAATGCCTATCTTTATGCTATACTTGCACAGGCTTATGATATGTTCATGCTTTGAAGTCTGCGACAGGCTAGGTCGCTTGTCACGAGCTATACAGCAGTTCACCACTAGAAATGGCTCGAGAGAGCATATGGAATCTCAGAAAGGAAGTAAGCTTATAGAAGATGTAGTCCATGACGTTTCTGAGAACAGCAGTCTGGGTTGTGTAGTCAGGAAGCAGTTGATGTTTAGAACACAGTTGGCGATACCTAAGCATTTGAAATCAATTTGGCAGGCGGCTTGATAAATAAAATAAAATGTAGACTGCTTGCAGAGGCAGGAGGAGAAGGGGTGGATGGAAAGGATCTACATGTCAGGAAGGCAAGTCACTGTACTGAGATAGGTACCTAGACAAAGTAATGTTTTTTAAAAAAAATGATCACTACATAATTAAGGGGCACACAATGCAGAATCTAACCGTAGGGGAAACTGAATTACAGAGGTGGTGATCTGTGCTAGCAAGAGTCGGAAGAGCTAAAAGTTATAACTTTACTGTCTGGGTGAAATACAGTATGCCCTGGATTAAGTTGTGCAAGAAGCCTATATGTAATGAAAGCTCCTAACTACAAGCTAATGATGAAACATCCATAGGAAGACATTGCTGAGTTCCTGTCCAAAAGAGCTGATCTAGAGAGACCAACCTGTAGCAATGCCCATATCTATGACATGTTTGCACAGGATCCAGGGTAGGTGCTGGAACTATTGTAGTTTCCTGAGATAGAAACATAGAAACATGATGACAGAAAAAGACTACATGGCCTATCTAGTCTGTCCTTCCATAACAACAACTACAACAGTCCACTTTTTACCTTTAGAGATCCTCTGTGTTGGTCCCATGCTTTTTTGAATTCAGTTACTGTCCTCATCTCTACCACCTCCACTGGGAGACTATTCCATGGATCCACTACTCTTTCCCTAAAGAAATATTTCCGCATATCACTCCTGAATCTATCTCCCTTCACCCTCATCCCATGTCCCCTCGTAGCAGAACTTGCTTTCAATTGAAAGAGGCTCTCTCCCTGAACATTTATGCCACGGAGGTATTTAAACATCTCAATCATATCACCTCTATCCCGCCTTTCCTCTAAGGTGTACATATTAAGATCCTTAAGTCTGTCCTCATATGCTTTATAACGAAGCCCATTAATCATTTTAGTAGCAACCCTCTGCACCGACTCCATCCTGTTCACATCCTTTTGAAGGTGCGGTCTCCAGAATTGCACACCATACTCCAAATGAGGTCGCACCAAAGACTTATACAGAGGCATTATCACCTCCTTTTTTCTGCTAGCCATTCCTCTCCGTATGCACCCAAGCATCCTTCTAGCTTTTGCTGTCGCCTTTTCTACCTGTTTAGCTACTTTAAGATCATCAGACACAACCACGCCTAGGTCCCGCTCTTCTTTAGTGGACAAAAGTACTTCACCTCCTATACTGTATTGCTCCCTTGGATTGCTGCAGCCCAAATGCAGGACCTTACATTTTTTAACATTAAATCCCAGCTGCCAAATTCTAGACCATTCTTCAAGCTTAGCTAGATCCCTCCTCATGTTATCTACCCCTTCCTGGGTGTCTACTCTATTGCAGATTTTGGTATCATCCGCAAAGAGGCAAACCTTACCCGACAGCCCTTCCGATATATCACTAACAAAGATGTTAAAAAGAATTGGACCAAGGACAGATCCCTGGGGCACACCACTGATAACATCCTTCTCCTCAGAGTGAGCTCCATTTACTTGTACTCTTTGTCGCCTCCCACCCAACCAATTTCTAACCCAAGCAGTAACTTTAGTGATAGTGATCTTAGCGATGTGTTCATAGCTTCAAACATTTTATGCTGTGTCACCTTCTTTTAGGGTTTCCAACTTTTTGAAAGAGAAAAAAGCACCACTTATTGCTGCCAATACTCCACCTCTAACCCACCCCCTGTTTTGTCCCCAACAAATAACTGCAGTAATGCAGCCTTCAGCATTTCAGGCCACATTGAAGTGGGGGGGAGGGTACAAGAGGTGGAACTCTTCAACCTCTTTTGAGCAACAGTCCCCTTCCTCAGCTTCCCAACACACACGTGCTCCCCCGTATGATATTAAAACCAACATATAGTATACATTCACTGAACTCACTATCCCTTCCACAACAATGGATGCAAAGCAAAGCTAGGGCATTGCCCCATAGAACTGACTAAACTATCTAAAGTTAGGCCAGCCGCTGACTGGCTAACCCTCAGCGCCATCCCTGGAACGCCCTGATATTTACTGCTTAGTATCGGGGCATTCAGCTGCACTAAGAGGGGATATTCAGTGGCAGAAACCGGGTATATGCCGCTGAATATCCCGCTCAGCGGGAGTAACACAGTATTCCAAGTGAGGCCTCACCAGTGACTTATACCTGTACAGTGGCATAAGTATAAGTCACTGGTGAGGCCTCACTTGGAATACTGTGTTCAGTTTTGGAGACCATATCTTGCAAAAGATGTAAAAAGACTGGAAACTGTTCAGAGGAAGGCTAACAACATCCTCCTGGCTTTTGCCACTGCCTTGTCGCACTGTTTTGCCACCTTGAGATCATCAGAGATAATCACACCAAGGTCTTTCTCCTGAACCATGCACACCAACCTCTCGCCCCCTATCGCGTACATTTCCCTTGGATTTCTGTTACCTAAGTGCATGACACTGCACTTTTTTGCATTAAATTGTAATTGCCAAGCATTAGACTATTCTTCCAGCTTTTGTAGATCTTTCGTCATGTTATCCACTCCCTCGGGGGAGTCCACTCTGTTGCAAATTTTTGTGTCATCTGCAAAAAGACAGACTTTTCCATTCAGCCCTTCAGCAATATCACTCACAAATACACTGAACAGTGCCGGGCCCAGGACCGAACCCTGGGGCACCCCGCTAATAACCTTCCTTTCATCCGAGTGAGCTCCATTTACCGTCACCTTCTGTCGTCTGTCAGTCAACCAATTTCTAATCCAGTTTACCATCTTGGGACCCATCCCCAAGCTACTGAGTTTATTGACAAGCCTCCTATGAGGAACAGTATCAAAGGCTTTGCTGAAATCCAGGTAGATAACATCCATCGCATGCCCCTGATCTAGTTCCTTGGTCACCCAGTCAAAGAACTCGATCAGATTTGTTTGGCAAGACCGTCCTTCGGTAAAACCATGTTGCCTCGGATCTTGCAACCTGTTGGTTTTGAGAAAGTTTACTATTCACTCTTTCAGGAGCACCTCCATTACTTTTCCTGCCACCGAGGTAAGGCTCACGGGCCTGTAGTTTGACACTTCTTCCCTGTCGCCACTTTTGTGTAGAGGTACAACATCAACCATTCTCCAGTCCTGAGGAACCTCTCCTGTTTCCAAGGATCTGTTGAAGACATCCTTTAACGGCCCTGCAAGAACCTCTCTGAGCTCTTTCAGTATCCTGGGATGTATCCCATCTGGTCCCATGGCTTTGTCCACTTTCAGTTTAGCCAGTTGTTCTAACACCTCATCTTCTGTGAATGGTGTGGAATCTACTTCATTCACATTTTTATATTTGGGAGTCACAGCTGGTCCATCTCCAGGATATTCTTTAGTTAAAACAGAGCAGAAATATTTATTTAGCAATTTTGCTTTTTCAATGTCACTTTCCACAAGTCCTTTCCCAGCACTTCTGAGTCCTGCAATTCCAACTCTGATCTTCTTCCTTTCCCAAATATACCTGAAGAAAGTTTTGTCGCCACTCTTAACATCTTTAGCCATCTTTTCCTCTGCCTTTGATTTTGCTATCCTTATTTCTCTTTTTGACTCTTTGTTTGATCTTGTCTTCATTTCTGTGTTCTTCTGTTTGCAAGCTTTTGAATTTTGCGAAAGCTGTGTTTTTTGCCTTTATTTCAGCAGCCACTTCTTTGGAAAACCAAATAGGTTTCCTTCTTCTCTTGTTTTTATTTACTCTTCTTACAAATTTATCTGTTGCCTGTTTTACTGCCACCTTTAGTTTAGCCCATTGCAATTCCACTTCCCTTATCTCCTTCCACCCCGCCATCTCCTCCCTTAGGTACTCGGCCATTTTATTGAAGTCAGTGTTTTTGAAGTTTAGGACTTTGAGCGTGCTATGATTGGCCTGTACCTTGGCTTTTGTCTCAGACCACACCGTGTGATGATCGCTGTTGCTCACAGGGGCACACACACAGACATTCGACACGCTATCACCGTTGGTGAGCACTAAATCCAGTGTTGAGCTTTCCCTGGTTGGTTCTATCACCATTTGTCTAAGTAATGCATCTTGGAGAGCATCCACAATTTTTTTGCTTCTTTCCAGATGTGCAGAAGGAGTAATCCAATCCACATCAGGTAGATTAAAGTCACCCAAAATGATCGTTTCCCCCTTTGTGGCTATCTTGGTAATATCTATAATCAATTTGTTATCTATCTCTTCAATTTGAGTCGGAGGTCTGTAGACTACCGCAGTATGGATGACAGTGCCATCTCCTCTTTCCAACGCAATCCAGAGCGCTTCTTCTTTTCTCCATGTCCCCTGCATTTCAGTAACTTTAATATTGCTTTTGACATACAAGGCTACTCCTCCTCCTTTTCCATTTTCTCTGTCTCTTCTGAATAGATTATAGCCAGCTATGGCTATATCCCAATCATGTGATTCATTAAACCATGTTTCTGTAATGGCCATAATGTCCAAATCCATTTACACCATTAGGGCTTCCAGGTCCAGAACTTTGTTGGCTAAGCTTCGAGCATTTGTGCTCATTGCTTTCCAGCATTTACCTGGTTTGTGTGTATTTTGCATTGATTTTGTTCTGCCCACTTCTTCCCACTTGTTTTTGATGTGTGGTTTAAAAGTGTGGCTGTTTCTATTGTTGTTCTGCTTTTGCAGGGGGTGGCGTGCAGATCTTGACCCTCCACATCCGTCACCCCCTTTTCCTAGTTTAAATGCATATCCAGATACTGCCTGAATTTTTCACTTAAGATTCTTTTCCCTGCAACAGAGAGATGTAGTCCATCAACACAGTATAGTCTCTTGTTGGTCCATCTGTTTCCCCAGTTGCCAATAAATCTGAATCCTTCTTGTTTGCACCAGGTCTGGAGCCATGTATTAAAGCTGTTAATGCGATGCAGCCTTTTTGTCCCCTTAGCAAGAACAGGTAGAACTTCTGAGAATGCAACAGTGTTAACAATGGGCTTGAGTTTCTCTCCCAGATATTGGAAGTCCTTTTGGACTGTAGAGGCACTGTTTCTAGCCAGGTCATTTGTGCCCAAGTGGATAACATCATCAAGTTTGGAGTGTTCACTTTTTGCGCTAAGTACTTCAACAACTTGTTTTGTATTCCTGCTGGCTGACAAGCCTGGTAGGCACATGACTATCTTCTCTCCTTTGAACTGTGTTCCCAAGTTGGTGCCTCTGATGATGGAATCTCCAAGTAGTAGTAGTTTTCTGCTTGGTGAGGTTTTCTTCATATTTGGTGCTTTAGCAGGAGATTAGGCATTGTCTGACTCATTTAAGGGCCCTTCAGTTTCTTTGGATTGGGCATCCTCATTAGCCAAGGCAGTGAAGGCATTATGCAGAGATATCTCTTGATGTATAGGATGTCTCTGCATTACAGGTCGCAATCTACCAGATCCCACTGTGATCCATTTGTTCCTGGCGTGTTTGATTCTTTGTGGGAGCGGTGGTGGACTTTGTTCAGTTTGTATCCTAGAAGAGGTGTGCTTCATTGCAGCCAGTTCCTCCCTCAGTAGAGTCACTTCTTTATGCATGGCAGCTAAGTCTTTCCTTAGTAGAGTCAATTCTTCATGCATGGCAGCTGACTTGAGGCACATAGGACAAGCTCTTAGGCTCCAAATGATTCGTCTTGGACTGAAAGTACCGCAGTTATTGCACTGAATACACAACATGTTGATTAAGCAGTCCCAGAAGAGGAAGAGGAAGAAGAAGAAGAATAGATGAAGCAGATGTGGGCTTTAACCCAAGTTAGAAAGGATAGATGGCACGTATGTGACCACTATATATGCAATGTAGCCCCTGGGGTGGGTGGGGCGAGGGGTAGGGTGGGCGGGAACCTAAGTGTCTCTGGTAGGCTGTTCCTGAACCGTGGGCACACACACAGATATCTAATTTAAGTCTATACAAGGAAAGCAGACAGTCTAAATGTCCCCAAGCTTAATCTAAACCCACAGTTATAAACTATATTAGTAATATCCCCAAAAATCAACAGTTAGAATTTATATTTTAGCTAGAAACCAGCAGAGAAGATAAAAAGGTTTGCTCTTAGCTTTATGGATGCTTCTCAGCACATTAACTTTTAGTAACCATGCCTCTTAATGAGTGTCTGAATACCATTTGCATGGGCAGTGTGGATAATGGAAGACTACCAGATTTCTACATTACTATACTCCAGTGCCAACTGCCAAACACATTAGGAAGTACTATAAAACACTGCCCATTTAGAACCCATAACAAACCCGCTATATCATAACAGCATTACCAGGACTCACAAAGCACCAAACCCTACCTATCAAAAGGCAACACTGCAAATATTAAACCAATACATCTGAGAGAATACCAATACATCTCCTACTGGGAAAAGAGAACAAGTGGAACTGTCACATAGAAACTATATGAACAGAATACTGCAACTTGGTTACACATGCAGAACATAGACTGCCACCAAACATAGAACAAAGTATCATAATTTAGAAATATGAAGACAATAATTAAACTGGGAACCCCAAAGCCAAACTTGGAAAGTACAACAAAACTGGAGAAATAAAACTATAAATTAATTTCCTCTTGTACTAAACAAAACACAAAGGGGATTATTCTGAGACACGAATAGCTATTTATGTCGGTGGCAGCTCCCAACTAACTTCCCCGCCGGTTGTGCAGGGAAGTTAATCAGGACCGGGGAAGAGGCGGCCCGGGGGCAGAGAGTGGGCGGGCAGTGGGCGGTCGCCGGCCCTGGACGTCCAGGGCCAATTCTAATGTCTGCCCTGTACATCCAGGGCTGGCGAAATGGCTGGGGAAATTATTACACCTCCGAAGTCGAATAACTTCCCTGGACATTGTTTTTTTTTAAGTCGGGGCACGGAAGGGGCTGGGGGGGCCAAGGTTTCTTCCCTGCAGCCTGACCGTGGCCTTAAGAGGCCGGATTGGGGGTCGGGCTGTGGGAAAAATACCCTAATTGCTGGCGGCCAGCATCACTGCATTTAAATAGAGCCGCAGTGCCAGCGCCATGGCTCCATTTAAATGCCTGTCTGAGTTATCCGGACAGTGCCTGCACGTACAGGCCTGATCGCGATTCTGATCCCCTTTGTACGTCCGGCTCAGACCGGACGTACAAAGGGAATAGTCGTGCGGGACAGAATTAGGCCCAGACATTAGCGATGCACATTTCCCAAAGTCGACATATTCCAGTTAATAAATTAAAAAGAAAATAATTTTATTCTACCTTTTGTTGTTTGGGCATTTTATTTTTCAGTTGCAATTGCCCCAATCGCTTTCTTCTGCTTTCTTCGTGTCTTCTGTTAACTCTCCATTGTCTGTTGTCCATTTGTCCTCTCTTCTAGTTTTTTCCATTCTCTCTCTACATCTGCTTTAACACACTGATCTTTCCTCTTTTGCTCTTTCCTCCATTTCTTTATTCCTTTTTCATCCATTCAAATGTCACCCTTCCATCCTCACTCCTCACTTTCTTTCCCAATACCTGGCCAATCATAGATTTTTCTTTCCTCCATCACAAAATATCTTTTCCTCTCTCCTTCCTCACTCCCCCAGCCCCATCCCTTCTGGTCCATCAGGTCCCTTCTAGTTCCAATCCCTCCCAGCATCCGCTCCCTTCTAGTCCCATTCTCCCATCCTCACCATCAGCCCATTTCCAGTTCTATCCTAGCCACCCCATCGGCCATTTCCAGTCCTATCCTAGCCCCCATTAGCTCTTTTGCAGTCCTAGCCCCCCATCAACCATTTCCAGTCCTATCCTAGCCCCCACATCAGCCAATTTCCAGTCCAAGCCCCTCCCAATCAGACAATTTCCAGTCCAAGCCCCCCAGTCAGCCCATTTCCAGTCCTAGCCCCCCATTAACCATTTCCGGTCCTATCCTAACCCTCTATCAGCCCAGTTCTAGTCCTAGCCCTCCCCCCCATGATTCCACTTGCAGTCCTAGCCCCCCCATCAGCCCATTTCCAGTTCTAGCCCCCCCCCCCCCAACAAAGAGCCCTGTGCCTGCCTGACCTGCATTGAATATCCGGGGTTAGAGGATGGTGGTGACGGCTAGACACTGTACTCACACCTAGCCATCCTAACTCAGTATTGGGCACAAAGCTCTTTAACCAATGGGATAAGATTAGCCCTAATTTGGGGTAAAGCTGATAACATGAAATAGAAAAATATGCAGTTCCTCTTGTACTGAACAAAAATATAAATATAACAGATGTCAGGGTAAGTGCAAGGAAGGTGTCCCCAGGCCAGAGGGGACCCTAAGCCTGCCTGAAGCGCTAAAAGACAGTCTGCTAGCAGGCATTGGGATCACCTTCCAAATTTCTGCCCTGGGCCCCAGCCATGTCTAGACTCTGGCAGATGTACATTCCAAAAACTGCTATACTGCAGTCAGTAAATAGAAAAAAATATTTTTTTCTACCTTTGTTTTTTGGCCATTTTATTTTTCTAATCATGTTGGTCCCAATCTCTTATTTCTGCTTTCCTCTGTCTTCTCTTATCTCTCTTTCCATGATCTGCTGTCCATTTGCCATTTCTTTGCCCTCCTTCTTTCTTCACGTCCTCCCTTATACAATCTCTAATGTGGACCTCTTCCTTTCTGGGGGGTTTTCTGCTTCTCTATCCATATCTCACTCCTCCTTCTTACTCTCCTCAGTTTCCCTCTTTTTACTGCATCTATGGCAGCTACAGCTTTCCATCTCTTTCCCTCACTTCAGCTGTCCCATTCCCCACGTGTCTCTCATTCCTCAGCTTCTTACTTCCCAGTCTTTCACTAGCTCTCCTCTGCTATCTGTCTTCCCGCTATCCAGCATATCCCCCCTCTCTCTCCTCCATCCAATCTCTTTCTATCCCTCCATATCTACCACCTTCCCTTTGCATCCCTATATCCCCATATCCATCATTTCCCCTTTGTGTCTCTAGCCCCACCATGCGCAGCATCTCTTTTCTAAGTCCTTGTCCCTATCCTTCCCATGTCTAGTGTTTTTCCTCTATCTCTCAGCACCCCCTCCCCCATGTCCAGCATCTCCTCCTCTGTGTTCTTGTCCCTTTCCCCTCTTTTCCAGCACCACCTCTCTAAATCCCATCTTCCCAATGTCCACTATCTCCCATCTGTATCATTGTCCCTATTCTACCTCCCTCCTTTTCCAGCATCTCCCAGTGGCTAAGCATCTGTGTCCCTTTTGTTCACCATGTCCATATCCTGCTCTCCCTTTTCTCTCATTATTTGCCCCCACCCCAGTGGTCCAGACAGCATTTTCCTTCACACTACCTCTTCCCCTCCCCCTACTATGACCCCACCACATCCAGACACTTTCCATTGCTCCAAAAGTGGTACCAGCACACTGACAGGAAACAGAAAGAGTATGGGACCTGCCTTTAAACCATGCCTTTAATACTGATGATGGAGGGGGTGGGACACAGAAGAGCCACTTCAGCATGCACATGGGCCCCATGTTCTTTCTCTGTATCTTGTCTCTGTGCCGGTGTTGCTACTGCAGGTGACAGATCTTGACGACTACATGCTAAAGTCTCTATAAAAATACCCCTTTATCTATTCTATTGCATTAGGATACCAATTAGAATAAAAGTGCTTCCTAGTATAAATCTGCTGAACTATGTTGAATATTGTTTGTGAAATTTAACTCCATACTGGTTACAACTTTCGATGAGGTGGGTAGGGAAGCCCTACTCATCCAATCATCATCCTAGGAAAGAAACCACTGTAAGGGCTTGACCTGGGTAAAAAGTCTCAGTAACAGGAGTAATTTGATCTATATCTTCCCCATACTGATGTAGTCTTATATCATCTTTTATCTCTGTTCTATTTCTTACCCTGTCAGCTCTGCTTCACCCTCTTTATCAGAAAATCGATTTAGAGGCACATGGAGCCTGATTCAGGGAGGGGAACGCCCGGGCCGTCAGGACGTTCCCAAGGAAGACAAGGCTGTTAGGACCTGATTCTGGTCCGTGGGAACCAAACATTCCCACGGTAGCCAGAATTGGGCCCAAGGGCAGTCTGACGTGCCCCTGCCACCTGCGGGGACATCCTCCCTACAGGCACCCCCAACATTCACAGCTCCAGCCCCCCCCCCCCATGTCACCACCACCCAACCCACAGCTGACCTTCTGTGACCTGGATTTGGCGGCGGGGACCCCCTGCACCCAGCCCAGGCATCAGGGGGTGTTCTCTGGGGCCAATCACCGGATTTTCGCTGCTTATATCACCTTTGAGGTGGTATAAGCAGCGCGTACCAACGGGCACGGCAGTACATACAGGGCGTGACCTGAATCAGCCCTGTATGTAATGCCGGGCTGGCCCGCCCCACAGACCCCACCCCCTCCCCTCCCCCCACCGGCTCTCCCCATCTTAAAGCATGGGACATACAGGGAGGGCAGGAAGGGGAATAGGTTTCAGGTGGCTTGTGTGGCTGCAAGTCCCGCCTGGATGTGCAACCCAGCAACCCGTGTTTCAGAATGACCTACTAGGAGAATGGCAGCTAGATATTGCACACCTCCTGGCAATGGTAGAGTGATATTAATTTTATTTAAAAATTATTATATACCACGAATCACAAAATTCGAAGTGCTTTCCAATAAAACAAACAGTTCACTAGACTCAAGGGAGCCTCCAGATTAGACCCTAAGTGCCCTTTACCGTGGGAATAACTAGTTTAATTTTTTCCTATTCTCTCTAACAGTCACAAAATCATTTATGAGGTTCTGAACCTATGGCACCAAGGATGCTGCCGGATACCCTTTGACTTTCCCCTTCCATTTACACATTCTAATATAGAGCATGTTTCACAAGGAATGCTATTGTATCCAGTGGAGGATCACGGTTCTGTGACAACGGCAATAACACTAAACTTAAACTGCACGGCGGAAAGGCCTGTCAATCTACTTCTGTATCTTGCCATCAAAAACTCAATGGATAGAGACAACAAAACAAATTGCACTATAGATGAGACCCCCCCCCCCCAACAGGTCGGAAGGCCCTCAAAAAGCTACTGGGGAGGAGCTGAAGACCTTTCAGAGTAAAGCCAGCATTTATGATTTGGTTGGATCAAAGCCCTTGGGACGTCTGACTGCTGATGTAGTTGTGCATGAAATGAGAATCAGAAGCTGTCAAGATGTCTTACATATTGGGACATGAAATGTACGAAGCATGAACCAAGGGAAGTTGGAGGTGGTCAAGAATGAAATGGAATGTGTACAACTTGATCTTTTGGGTGTCAGTGAACTGAAATGGACTGGCATCGGGCACTTTGCATCAGATGATCATATGGAAATGAAAGACAAAAAAGTTGGAAGATTATCTCTCTTGTAATGTATGATAGATCATTAAGTTCATTAAGGTCGATCTGTAGACCCTACTATGTGTGCTGTGTAATACCCCTTGCTATCTATGCCCCATATATTCTGTCTTGATTTTGTGACAAATCCCAAAATTATAATCGAACCGCTTCTGATCGCTGGAAGTAGCGGTATATAAGTATCTACTAAATAAATAAATAAATAAATAAATGGTGTTGCATTTATAATAAAGAAGAAACTTTCAAGAACTGTAATGAAATACAATGCAGTCAGTGAATGCTTAATCTCTTTTAGTTTATGAGGATAGCCTATCAACACAACTATAATTCAAGTATATGCCCCAACAACAGCTGCAAAAGAGGATGAAATTGATGAGTTCTATGAATAAGTACAAGCTGAAATTGACAGAACATGCAACCAGGATATCCTGATAGTCATGGGTGACTGGAATGCAAACGTTGGCAACAAAAAAGAAGGCAAAGTGGTTGGAAAATATGGACTTGGCAACAGAAATGAAACTGGAGAAAGACTGATAAAATTCTGCAAGACAATTATCTATTCATCTCAAACACCTTCTTCCAGCAACACAAATGCTGACTGTACACATGGACTTCACCCAATGGCTTGTACAAAAATCAAATTGACTACATCTGTGAAAGTCAACGATGGAAAAGCTCTATAACATCAACAAAGACAAAACCTGGAACTGACTGTGGTACAGATCATCAACTACTAGTATGTAAACTCAAGCTAGAGTTGAAAAAAAGCAAACCGCTCATGAATTTAGCAAAATATGACCTTGAGAATATACCACTGGAATTTAAAGACTGCCTGCAAAATCAATTTGCTGCTTTAGATACAAATGGCAGAGCTCCAGAAGAGTTATGGAATGACATCAAGAACATTGTGTTTAAAGAAAGCAAAAAGCCTCTACAAAAGGTGAAAAAGCAAAAATGGCCAAAATGGATAAACAAAGAAGCAATGAAAATTGCCCAGAAACGCAGAGAAGCTAAAGACAGAGCAGAAAGAAAGACAATCGCAGAACTCAACAGAAATTGCCAATGTGCAGCAAGACAGGACAAGGAAAAGTACTACAATGACACATGCAAGGAAATAGAAGCAGAAACTATTAGAGGAAGAACAAGATCGGCTTTCCTAAAGCTACGAGAGTTAAAGAAAAAATTCCAGCTTCGAATTGGAATGTTACAAAATGCTCAAGGTTCTATGTTGAATGATACTGAGAAGATCAAGAAAAGGTGAAAAGAATACACAGAGTTTTTATATGATAAAGATCAAGTGGACCAACAGCTGTTTCAACCAATGATCCGGAATCATTGGTGATGAAAGAAGAAATCAGAGCAGCATTGAAAGCCTTATCAAAGAACAAAGCACCGGGCATTTATGGCATTCCCATAGAAGTATTACAGCAATCTGATGCAGCTGTTACCATACTTACAAGGATCTGCCAAGAAATTTGGAAGACAACATCATGGCCAACTGACTTGAAAAGATCTGTGCCCATACCAACACTAAAGAAAGGCGATCCAACTGACTGTGGAAATTATCACACAATCGCTCTGATCCCACATGCCAGCAAGATTCTACTGAAGATTATTCAACAGAGACTACAACCATACCTGGAACAAGAACTACCTGAAGTGCAAGCAGGGTTCAGGAAAGGGCGAGGAATGAGAGACATCGTGGATGTGAGATGGATCCTTGAAAAGAATACCAAAAGGATATCTATTTGTGCTTTATCGACTACAGCAAGGCTTTTGACTGTGTAAACCATGAGAAACTCTGGGCCATATTAAAAAGCATGGGTATACCAGAATACCTGATCGTTCTCTTGCACAATCTACATTGATCAAGAAGCAACAGTTCGAACGGAATTAGGAGAAACAGAATGGTTGAAAATAAGCAAAGGTGTACAACAAGGCTGCATACTTTCCCCCTACCTGTTTAGTTTATATGCAGAACAAATCATCAGAGAAGCAGGATTGTATGAAGACAACAGAGGTGTGAAAATTGGTAGAAGACTCATCAACAACCTTCGCTATGCTGATATCATATTACTGACTGAAAGTGAAGATGATCTAAAACATATGCTTCTCACGATCAAGGAACATAGTCTTAAAATGGACCTACACCTTAATGTAAAGACAAAGATCATGACAACTGACAAAATCAATAAATTCATCGTTGAAGGAGAAGAAATTGAAATCATGGACGACTTTAACCTACTTGATTAACTATTAATAAAGAAGCAGCAAGCAGTCAAAAACTCTGACGACGCATTGCTCCTGGCAGAATGGCTATGAAAAACTTAGATTAGATTCTCAAGAGCAGAGATGTCTCTCTCCATACAAAGATTTGACTCGTTCAAGCCATGGTATTTTCAATAACATCATATGGATGCGAAAGCTGGACATTGAAAAAGATAGGAAGAAAATTGATGTCTTTGAATTATGGTGCTGGCGGCGAATACTGCGTATCCCATTGACTGTCCGAAGAACAAACCAGTCAGTACTAGAGGAGATCAAACCTAAGCTTTTTTTGGAAGCTCAGATGACAAGACTTCGACTTTTATAATTTGGACACATCATGCGAAGAGAGAGATCATTAGAGAAAGACATCATGCTTGGCAAGATAGAAAAGAGGGGACTATTGTAGCAGTCAATATGAAAGGGTATGCTGGATAGGCCATGTAGTCTTTTTCTGCCATCATGTTTCTGTGTTTCAAGGTCAATGCAAAAGAGGAAGGCCAGCAATGAGAAGGATCAATACAATAACAGCAGCTATGGGTGCCAGTCAGTCAACAATGAGCCGCCTGACTGAAGACCAAACACAATTTAAGACAACTATCCAAAGGGTCGCCATGAGTCAACACTGAATCAACGGCACTTAACATCAACAGTGTAATTCTACGTTTTTCTCTCTTAGAGCTACAAGAGTGAATGAGTAATCATTTCATTGTGAGAGGAAAGTATAACTACGTTCATCCAGCATATAAAAAGGGGAATTTCGAAGATAGGGGCTTAAGTTTCTTAGGGGACAGTGACAGAAGAGGTATCCAGTATTTTCTTTCCAGTATGAGAAGGAAAAAGGTGACAAAAAACTGAAAGTTATTACCTGATCTTTTCATTTCATGTGTATGAAAAAAGAGCCCTGGTGCCAAGCACCTAAGAGTGAGAGGGGGGGGGGGGGTCTCGGAAGAACATATCATCCACAGAAGTTGTGAGTAAGCCATTTACTGGGAGGCAAGCAAAATGTAGAAGGACAGAGGTCTAAAAATTATTTCTTGTTCCACAAAATTGCTCCTGCATTTCACAAGAGCATCTCCTAAGAGGATAAGAATAACTACATATCATTGGATTTGTTCAATGTTACGACATTACAGTCCAATAAAAGATTCATATTTGGAATGCTAATTGTCTGTAAAGTCATCTAAAATTTGGAACCAAATAACTCTAGCCAACAGGCTGATTTTTTTAAAGCAACATGTAGTCTCTGACAGGCCTTGTAGAGAGATCTATCCTCTCAAGAATGGAACAAGCACAGCCAAGTGGTTACACTAACCCTACTACCACTCCCCTCAGAGTCACAGCAAAATCCCAGTATACTTTGCAGATCCTCATCTTGTTTCACTCCTACCAAAGGAGATCCTAAAGAAAAATACCCTTTTGCTTCATCCTTCAGCCATGTTCCAGCAGTGGCACACAACTGGCCAGGTGAAGGAAGAGAAGACCACTGGGGGTCTCAGCAAGCAAGAAATTCCTCAAAAAGCATTCACAGATAGGGATGTTTCAACCAAGTGGGGATGATAGAGTCCTGCCCTTGGTACCTAGAAACAGAAACAGAGAAACATGATGGCAGATAAAGACCATACGGCCTGTCCAGTTGCCCCACCCATACCAACTACTACAGGTCCTTTTTTTTCCTGTGTCTGTCCCATGCTTTCTTGAATTCAGATACTGTATCTCCATGTATTTACCATTATATCAATTGAAAGAGGCTCTCCCCCTGTGCATTTATGCAACAGAGGTATTTAAATGTCTCTATAATATTGCCCCTTTCCCACCTCTCCTCCAAAGTATACGTATTGAGATCTTTAAGTTTGTCCCGAAATGCCTTATGATGAAGCCCACTGACCATTTTGGTACCCACCCTCTGCCCCGACTCCATCTTGTTTATATCCTTTTGAAGGTGAGGTCTCCAGAATTGCACACATTACTGCAAATGGGGTCTCACTAAAAATTTATACAGAGACCCTATCACCTCCTTCTTCCTGCTGGCCATTCCTCTCTCTACGGACCCAAGCATCCTACTAGCCTTCACCATTACCTTTTCTACCTGCTTAGCTACCTTAAGGTCATCAGAAACAATCAAGCCCAGGTCCTTCTCTTCTTTCGTGGACAAAATACTTTACCCTCTATAATGTTACTGCTCCCTTGGATTTTTGCAGTCCAAATGCATAATCCTGCATTTTTTTTAGTGTTAAATCTCAGTTGCCAAACTCTCGACCATTCTTCAAGCTTTGCTAGATCCCTCCTCATGTTATCTTCTACTACCTGCGGGGTCTACTCTATTTCAGATTTTGGTATCATCCACAGAGAGGCAAACTTTACCCAACATCCTGTCCACAATATCACTAACAAAAATGTTACAAAGAATCAGACCAAGGACACATCCCTGGGGCACACCACTGATAACATCCTTCTCAGAGTGAGCTCCATTTACCTGTACCCTTTGTTGCCTCCCACTCAACCAATTTCTAACCCAGTCAGCCTCTTTAAGGTCATCCCTAGGGTACTCAATTTATTTATAAGTCGCCTGTGTGGAATAGTGTCAAAGGCTTTACTGAAATCTAAGTACACCACATTTAGGGCCCTGCCTCTGTCATTCTGCCTTTCTGCCCTTGGGTTGTTTTAATTTCTTCCTCATACATAGTATAATCAATATTCTGCTTAAACTGCTTTCCATCAATTGGAGTGGAAGAGTAGCCTAATGGTTGGAGCACTGGCTTGGGAATCAAGAGACCAGGGTTCGTATTCCCACTAGCACTCCTTGTGGCCTTGGGTAAGTCACTTAACTCTCCATTGCCATAGAAAAATCCAAGTTATCAATGTCCCTGTTTATTGTACATTACAATGTAAACCACTTTGACTGAAATAATAAAGTGGTATAAAAACCTGTTAAATAAATAAATCCTTTCATGTTTGACTTCTGGGCCTGAATAGCTCTTAAAATATTAAATTAATTTAAAAAAAAAAGTAAAAGTTGCATCTTTAATAACAATCTTAGGGCTCTGTTTACTAAGCAACGCTATCAGCTTCTGTGCGATATCAAAGCCGCACCCCATTGAAGAAAACGGGGCTGCAGCTCCAATATCGTATGGAAGCTGCTAGCACCACTTAGTAAATAGACCCCTTCGTGTTAATTTTTCTGTCAATATAAAATAAATCTTAGACAAACACAGGAAACACTCGGAAATTTCAATAATAGTTCAATAAGTAGACTAAACTAAAAGTTAAGTCTTTGTCCACAAGAGACCCAATTAAACTAAACAGGAATCTCCTATATCAAGAATTTAAATTGACTCCTGAAGAAATCAAAACTGAGCTAACTGCACAAATTAGGCCGCCATTTAGTTCGAAAATGCCACTTCTTAATCCATTTTGTAAGCCTAAACCTTTCCTCTCATGAGCTCCATGCACCAAGTTGTTGCTTCCCCACTGTCTCTGTGAATCAAATCTCTACTTTCTCAGTCACCTCGCAATCCATGATTCTACACATCCCTGACCAAATAATGCTCTGATACAACACAGGCAACATGTGAAAAGTTAATCTACATCCACACACTCAAAGTAGGGCCAGTGGCAAAAAAAACTGATTCTGAAACCACAAGGACAGAATAAATAATAAAAGTGACCAAAAGCATAATCTGAATAAAAAGCAATAACAGAGATCAAATAAAGAAAAAACAAAAAATTTAAAAATCTATAAGCAGTCTATTGGAGAACAAAGTCATGTCTTAATAGTAGTCGTCTTTCACTTTTTTCTCAAGTTCATTGCTTATGTGCATGCAAATGCTGTAGTCTTCCCTGTTGATTCCTATCGAGTCCAGGTGAACAAATGTTAGAGTGAACATGGAAATTTGACAGGCCTATAAATAAAATGTGAACAACTTTGGCTTCTTGCCCTTATTTTGCACTGTCACACCCTGTGCATGTTCACTGCCATTGCCCCAACTTTTCTACAAGGGATCAACCTCACTTGAATAACTTTGCTGATCAGCAAAGGGATAATGATATTCATACATATTATCATGCTGCTGTTATCCTGTTCTCCAGCTCAGAGCCAGACTGGCCCCAAATGCCTCATTGTTATATCAATTTTGAAAATGGGGGGGGAGGGGGGATTCAGAACAATTAATGCAGTTAGCAAACCTGCTAATTGTGTTAATCACCTTGGCCAGGATATTCATCAGCAGTAACATGGTTAGTGCTGATGAATATCTGCGGGTACCACCGCTGCACACCCCAATTTATTTATTTTATTTATTTAAAAGGATTTCTATACCACCTTCTCCTGTAATCAAGGCGGTCTACACTGCAAACAATCGAAGAATACTGACTTTATGTGTGTGCATGCTGTGATAACCAGTGAATGTGTGTGTGTGTAGGGTGGCATTGATTCGTGGTGTGCCATTTACAGCAGGCGCTATTTTACAATACTATGTACATGAATAATAAGGGAGGGGGGGGTTGGTCTGTAGTTCTGGTTGGCGGGCAGGTTATGTGACATCACCATAGTGTTCGATGAAGAGGGTCATCTTGAGCTGTTTCTGAAAGTCCTTGATATCTGTGGTCAATCGTAGGTCATCAGGGAGGGTGTTCCAAATTGCAAGTGCAGCCAGCAATAGAGTTCATTTTGCTGTGTCCTTGCGTACCTTGGTGAAGTCTTTTGGTGTATTGATAAGGTTGGAGATGCCTCTCCTCCTCGGTCTTGTGCTGCTGTCGGATTGTATGAGTGTTTGTAGGCTGAGTGCTGAGGTCTGTTGTTTAATTTTGAATATGTTTATGACTGCCGGCTAGCACTGAAACATTCCAGAAGCAGTGCAGGGTAATAACTGGGTGGCAGAGAATTAACCGGGCAGCGGCAATATTGAACTGCTGCCCGGTTATAGCAAAGCGGCGAACGTTAGGCTCAGTAAAAGTTGGTCTAACTTTTGCCACAGAACCTAATCATGCAAAGGCTTAATATCACCGCTGCCCGGTTAGCTTCTTTCCTCTCTGGCCACCCTGGATATTCAATGCTGGTGGCCAGATATGACCCGCGACATTAAATATTTGGGGTTAAGTATCAGCAGCAATGGCTAGCCGCTGAAACCGTAATAGTTGCCACTGCTGAATATCCCCCCTGTGATTTTAAACAAATATTTTTGACTCTCTTTTCTATTCAGATCAGGCCTTTAAAAAGCATTTAGAAAATTTTAATGTGAAAATTTTATGTTTAGAAATAAGACTGACCCCTCCAGTTTCCTTTCTTCTCAGTTTTAAGACAGTCACTGTCTTACATAGAAAAATGACAGTAGATAGAGACCATATAACCTATCCAATCTGCCCTTTAATACCAACTACTAAGCGCTACAGCCAAATGACAAAAACTGAAAACAACATAGGCACTGGCAAGTTAGATGCAAGGCATTGATAAGGCAGGCAAAGAGAGAATTTGAGAAGAACCATGCTGTGAAAACAAAAACACATAATAAAGACTTTTTCAAGTACATTCTTAGCAAAAAACCTGTGAGAGAGTCAGTTGGGCCATTAGATCATAGAGGGGTAAAAGAGGTACTAAGAAGGGACAAGGCCATAGCAGAGAGACTGAATGAATTCTCTGTTTTGGTCTTTACTGAGGAAGATGTAGGGATGTTACCCATGACTGAAATGGCATTTAAAGGTGATGCCGCAGAAGAATTGAAAGAAATATCAATACGCCGGGAAGATGTATTACAACTATTTGATAAACTGAAGAATAGCAAATCACCTGGACCAGATGGTATACATTCAAGGGTGTTGAAAGAACTGAAATATGAGATTGCAGACCTACTATTAGTAATCTGTGAACTAGCATTAAAATCATCTGTAATAACTGAAGACTGAAGGATGGCCAATGTAACACCAATTTTTAAAAAGTGTTTGAGGGGTGATCCAGGAAACTACAGACTGGTGAGCCTGATGTCAGTACTGGGAAAAATGGTAGAAACCATTATAAAGAACAAAATTACTGAACATGTAGATGGTCATTGCTTAATGGGAGACAGCCAACATGGCTATATCCAAGGAAGATCTTGTCTTACTAGTCTGTTATGTTTTTTTGAAGGTGTGATAAACAGGTAGACAAAGGTGAGTTGGTTGATGTAGTATATCTGGATTTTCAGAAAACCTTTGATAAAGTCCCTCATAAGAGACTCTTGGCAAAATTAAAAAGTCATGGCATAGGAAGCATATTATGGATCAGGAACTGGTTAAAAGATAGAAAGTAGAGGGTAGGGCTAAATGGCTAATTTTCCCAATGCAGAAAGGTCAATAGTGGAGGAATCTGTGCTGGGTCCGCTGTTTTTAACATATTCGTAAATGACCTGGAAATGGGAATAACGAGTGAGGTAATCAAACTTGCAGATGACACAAAATTAGTCAAAGTTGTTAAAATCCAAGAAGATTGTGAAAAATTGCAAGAAGACCTTGATAAATTGCAAGACTGGATATCCAAATGGCAGATGAAATTTAATATGGAGAAGAGCAAAATTATGCACCTAGGAAAGAACAACCCAAACTATGGTTACATGATGCAAGGTTCTATATTAGGAACCACCATCCAGGAAAAAGATTTAGGCGGCGTCATGGACAGCATGTTGAAACCCTCTGCCGAGTGTGCAGTGGCAGCAAAGAAAGCAAATAGAATGATAGGAATCATAAGGAAAGGAATGGAGAATAAAACAAAGGATATTACAACGCCTCTGTATTGTTCCATGATTCGACCGCACCTTGAATATTATGTGCAATTCTGGTCGCCATATCTTAAAAAGGATATAGCGTTATTAGAAAAGGTACAGAGAAGAGCCACCAAAATGGTAAAGGGGATGGAAGGATACCCCTCTGAGGAGAAGCTAAAAAGGTTAGGGCTCTTCAACCTGGAAAAGAGACGGCTGAGGGGAAATATGATAGAGGTCTATATATTAATGAATGGAGTGGAATGGGTGAACGTAGACTGATTGTTTACGCCATCAAAATATAGAAAGACTAGGGGACATATCCCACACCTACCAACTCAAAAATAACAGAGAAAACGAACACCACCCAAGGAGATTCAAAGCATTTAGCAAGGAAGACTTCCTATCGCAAACCCTGCCTAACCTACACACTAACTCCAACAATCTTGACGACCTGATCCACAACTGGAATACCACAATCTCCTCAGCAGCCAGCGCAACTAGAAACAACACCAATACCAGACCCATCTCCTCAAAAGCCCGATGGTTCACCCCCAGCCTCCGAAAACTGAAAACCAGACTTAGAAGAACCGAAAGGAAATGGAGAAAAACCAAAAGCGACAGAGACAAAGCAAAATACCTCTACGAACTCAATGCGTACCATTCAGAAGCTGACAACGCCAAAAAAACCTACCACACCAAAATCACCACAACAGCCATAAACAAACCTCGAGAGCTCTTCCAAATTGTCAAAAAACTAACAAGAGCACCCAGCAACTCCGACCAGCTGCCAGATATCCCCCCTGACCTTCTAGCCCGACAATACAAACAGCTTCAGCAACCACAAAGCTCACATCACTATGCTGAAACAACCAAGACAAACTCATACCCCATCCTGAACAGAGACTGGAATACATTCGACACAATCTCAAAAGAAGAAATATCCTCCACCATCTCCTGCTTGAACTCCACCACCTCCCCACTGGATCCCTGTCCCACCGACTGGATAAAGAAAACCAAAGAAGACCTCAGTGCACCACTAACCCACATCGTAAACGAATCCTTTACCCAAGGACACATGCCAGGCGCCCTCAAGACCACAATCATTCGACCAACCCTAAAAAAGCACAACCTAGATCCCCTAGACCCCACCTCCTACAGACCAGTAGCGAGCCTCCCACTCACAGCAAAAATAATCGAGAAGATAGTCCAACGCCAGCTTCAAGAACACCTAGACCTCAACAACATACTAGATCCGCAGCAACACGGATTCCGACCATTACATGGGGTCGAGACCCTCATGACCATGCTGATGAACACCCTCATCATAGGAACCCAAGAGAAACACTCAGGATACATCCTAATTTTCCTGGATATATCAGCGGCCTTCGGCACCATCTCCCATAACACCCTTATCCACAGACTCCAAACAATTGGGATCAAAGATACTGTACTCCAGTGGTTCAGGTCCTATCTAACCAACCGACAGCAACTGATTCGCACCAAAACCTCAACCTCAACCCCCTTCCAGCAACATCAAGGAGTACCTCAAGGATCCACATTATCAGCCATGCTTTTCAACATCTACCTCCGTCCACTCTGTTCAGTCATATGCATTCACAATGTCAACTTCCACATATACGCTGACGACATAATGCTCTACGCCCCAATTACAACCACAGACCCAACAAATGACCAGCTATCAACCTGCTTCACCAACGTATCCAACTGGCTACAAGAGAACAACTTATCCATTAACATAAAGAAGACCGAGGCTCTTATAGTGACAAAAGACCCAGACTTCAAACCACCCACTCACCTCACCATGGGAACCACGCAAATTCCAATACAACCACACATAAGATATCTCGGCATCATCATTGACCAAGCCCTAACCCTTAAGCAGCAAATCAACAAGACTACTGGAACTGTATTCCACAAAGCGAAAATGGTACAACGTCTCCGACCTCTCCTCGAACCACAGGACTTCAGGACAGTAATGCAAGCTCTGACACTCCCTCATCTGGACAAATACAACATAATCTACCATGGCCTACCTGCCGCACAAACCAATCCACTCCGAACTGCCCTAAACACCACGGAGAGAATAATACACAATGCAAAGAAACGGGACCACATCACCCCAATTCTGAGGGACCTTCATATTCTCCCCATCGAAGCAAGAATCAAGTACAAAGCTCTTCTACTCACCCACAAAACCATCCACCAAACACAAGGCACCCCACTCCACACCCTACTGCCTCGCCCAACCCACAGCAGAACAACCAGGCAATCCTCCAACAGCTCCATTGCCGTCCCCCACAAAAGAACCAAAGCAACACAACGGACCTGCAACAAAGCCTTTGAACTCTATGCCCCATCCCTCTGGAACTCTTTACCAAGCCACATCAGGAACAACGGTGATCTCCCATCATTCAAAAAGCAGCTAAGAACCGTCCTATTCCAAGAACATCTCTGAATAGGAACCCCCCCTATTCCTCTTCAAGAACTCCAGACCAGTAACTATACTATCCTGTCAGTCTCTATGTTTGCCCCAAAATCATCAATGTTGAACCCCCGGTGATGGACCCCCCCACTATTGATTTCCCCCCCCCCCTGTTATACGTCCCACCGCTTTGACCCGGTGAAAAGCGGGATATAAATACAGTTAAATAAAATAAATAAATAAATAAATGCAATGAAACTACAGTGTAACCTATTTAAGACTAATAAGAGAAAATATTTTTTCACTCAGCACGTAATCAAACTCTGGAATTTGTTACCGGAGGATGTATAAAAGATGTTATTGTGGCTGAATTTAAAAAAGGTTTGGACAAGTTCCTGGAGGAAAAGTCCATCCACGTGATATCCTGGTATTTTACCGTTGTAAATAGTTGCTCACTGTTCTTGTAATTAGCTCTCATGTTACCTGTATATATCTCTGTTACTTTGTTCCATGTAAACAGTTGAAACATACTGCCTTTAATGTTTTATGTAAACCATTTTGATTTGTAGAAAGACAGTATATAAATTCACGTAAATAAATAAATAAACCATTATTAAAGGGGACCTGGGAAATCTACTACTTGCTCCAATACAAGCATTGTGGAACCTGTGCCTTTTGGGGAAATTGCTAGGTACTTGTGACCTAGATTGGCCACTGCTGGAAATAGGATACTGGGCTTGATGGACCTTGGTCTGACCCAGTTTGGCATATCTTATGTTCTTACAGTCCCTTTTTCTCCTCTAGAGATCGTCTATGTTTATCCCATGCTTTCTTGAATTCACATACAGTTTTTGTCTCTATTACCTCCATTGGGAGACTATTCCATGCATTGACCACTCTTTCCATAAATATTTCTGCAAGTTATTCCTGAGTCTATCCCTTCACCTTCATCCTATGCCCTCTAATTGCAGTTTTCTTTCAATTGAAAGAGACTCATCTCCTGTGCATTTATGCCAAAGAGGTATTTAAAATTTTCTGTCGTATCTCCTTTCTCCCACCTTCTTCCAAAGTATATATATTGAGATCTTTCAATCTGTTCTCATATGCCTTATGACGATGATTACTGATCATTTTGGTAGCTAGCCTCTGCACCATCTCCATCTTGTATTTATCTTTAACCCTATCATTTGATCCCCACCTGCTTCGATGTAACCATCATCACACACAATGTAGTCCTCATCTGATTTTCCCCACAAACTTGTTCATGACACATCTCCAAGTGGCCCTAAATGTATTCTAGTATGATTGAAGATTATTCCATATTTCAGCTCGAAACGGATTCCAAATTTTATTTTGTACAGAAAGCCAAATGAAGACTGTACCATTACAGAATTATTCCTACAGAACTACTCTTCCGTCGTGCTTCGGAAAAATCACAGTCGCCCACGTAAATGACTCAGAAGGCAGAAAGAAATGAAAGTCTGTAATCAGCTTAGTACAATCTGAAACCCATCTCTGTGGTAGAAAATAAACACTTAAAAACAATTTTGTTGGCAAATAAAGTACAGACATCATACCAGCTATTTGTATGCTGTCTGGCTAGAAGAAAGATTAGAAAAGCTTGCTTTCAGGTTTAAAATGTAGCTTGTAAAGCAGTAATCCTTTTAAAGAATGACTTCCCTGGGCATATTCATTTTGGATCCTGGTCTTAGCTACAGTAAGTAATGGATGTACGGAATCCCATCCAAGCACATAATATAATTATATTTCCTTTGGTAAAGCAAACTTAGGTCTGAGCAGCACAATGTGTAATGATGAGCTGTCAGTGAACTAATCAGATTTTAATAAAATTTTCAGAAATATACAATATGACAGCAGATAAAATCTAAATGACACATCTACTGTAGTCTGCTCATTTACCCTAACTACTACAATACTGCAGACCTTTGGTGATCTACAGCTTTACCCTCACATCCCCAACATTTAAGCTTTCTCTGGGTTCAGTCCATCCATTCTTGAACTATGTGTGTTTTATTATTTATATTGCCTGGAGGTACTCCCCTCCCCCCCCCCCCCCGCCCCGCCAGAGTTGGGGCAGGGTCACTGGTTGGGTAAGGACTGGTATTCCACAACCCATACCTCTGGAACAATGTTGGACAGGAGCGTGGAGGGAAGACACTCTCTCGACCCTGCTTCTATGGATTCTCCTCTCACACTTCCTAGTCCTCCTGCAATCAGTACAGTCACTCCCAAAACTGCAAATGTTATGTCTGAATTACTGTTCAAACAAAAGATGAGTTTCACTGATGATTTCTTCAAACAAGACACAGTTAAAAATCACAGGCTTCATTTTCAAAGGTATTTACATAGGTAACTGCCCTAAGGTGCCAGATGCTATGTGGTTAGCATCGGGGCATGTTGGGGGCATCCTGGGGCAGAGCGGGGGTGGAGGAAAGGGCTAAGCGGGTAGCAGCGATTTTCGATGCTACCCGCTTAGCCCTCTGCGGCTTAAAGTGAATATTTTCCTTGCCTATGTTTAAGACACAGGGGCTAAGCAGTAGCATCGAAAATCGCTGCTACCCACTTAGCCTTAGCAGCTGCCAACACGTCCAGCATAACCCGGATTTTCACTTCTGTCGCTGCGAAAGTGAAAATCCCGGTTTAGGGGGTCGGCAGGCAGGCTATGTGTCGATGCGGCGCATAGCCTGCCTAAATCAAAATTGGGCCCCACAATTTTAGTATGGATAGTTAGATGCAAAAATTTATATTCCTTAATGCCTCCAGATCCTATTCTCTCTACAAAATATATTTCACTATTAACATCTAGTAGAAAGGAGGCACCTGCTCCTCTGCACACTGCCCTCTTCTTCATGGCTCTCCAAGTCCTTTCTCTGCTTGCACCTGGAGTTCTTCTTTGAGATCCATGGAGATGCAACCCCACTGCAGCACCAAAGCAATGGACCTCCTTTCCTTAACCTGTGGCCTTCTGACCTCAGGACCCACTCCTTGGAGTGCCAGTATTCCCAAAGGAGAGAAAGGAAGGACCCAGTCCCTTCCCACACAAGGGGTTCTATCCAGGGGCGGCTCAAGACATTCTGCTGTCTGAGGTGAGAAATGAGCTTGTGCCCCTCTCCCTACAGCCAAAATGGAGGGACCTCCTCAGAGCTCTAGTCAGGGAACAGGGGGATCCACTCACTCATAACACCAATCAGGTGGTTGCCCCAAGAATAAAGAAAGAAAGATATTCCCAGGCTATATAATATTTTTAACTTTGCAATGATGTTTGTATGCACCTAAAATTGTAGCCTGGAAATCTAATATAAAACATATCAACTCCTGACATTGCACACTGGATCAGCATGGTATTTAACGTAAATATATATTCAGCAAAAGGCAAAGGAAATGCAAAGTGATCACACACCAAGGAGCAAAAAGAAAAAGTGAGAACCACGGAGTAGTTTATAACATGTAGCTTAAACTGTGCTGTGGTTCTCGCTTTTTCCTTTTGAACATTTGTTCCATATCCAAAGAAACCCCTCTCCAAACAATGGGTGTAAAGCAGAACTAGGACATTTCGCACAGAAAACATACCAAAAATAATTTATGATTCTGGTGTCATCTCAGTAACAACAATATAAACCCTCACCAGTCCTGGGCATATTGTGATGTAATACAAAACCTTACAAAAAAATACTCAGGATCTATACAGAAAATCTACCATACCATAACAGCATCAACTTCCAAAACTCACAGAAGGGATATATCTAGAAAAGAGCAACACCTTAAACATTGCAGTGGGTCCTAAAACATCCATACATCTGTTCAAAAATCTGAACAAGTCAGATTACTACTGATTCCTACATAGAAACCCCATGCTAACAGAACACCCGACCTCAGTCACACATTCAGAATACAGATAGAGCTCATCAATTAGGAAATGAATTGCCACAAACTAAAACTAGACTTGGTGGTATGCTGTCGTCTGGCAAACCAGCCTCTGGATTTTCTTGGCAAGGTTTGACTGGAAGTAGGTTACCAAAGCTCCTTACACACCATGAGTTTTTACAGCCCCTGGTATTCCAAGGTGGTCACCCATCCAAGTAGTAGCCAAGCCCAATGCTGCTTAGCTTCAGTAATTAGACAAGAGTAGGTTTATTCAAGACAGGGCAGTACTACTACTACTTTTAATCTGTATAGCACTACAAGGCATACAGTGCGTTGTGAACGTATTCATCTCCTCGGTTTTTGTCCTGTTTGTCGCATTACAACCTGGAATTAAAATGGAGGTTCATTTGGATGTTAGGTAATGGACCTAACAATATAGTCCAACTTGGTGAAGTGGAATGACAATAAAATACCTTGTATGTACAAAAAAACAAGTAAAAAAAAAAAGTTGTGAGTGTATATGTATTCATCTCTTTTGCTATGAAACCCCTAAATAAGATCTAGTCCCACCAAATAACCTCAGAGGTCACATAACGGTGGCCAAGAGAGCAAATAAAATGCTAGATATTATAAGGAAAGGAACGGAGAATAAAACAAAGGATATTACAATGCTTCTGTATCGTTCCATGGTGCGACCGCACCTTGGATATTGTGTGCAATCCTGGTTGCCATATCTTAAAAAGGATATAGCATTATTAGAAAAGGTACAGAGAAGAGCCACCAAAATGGTAAAGTGGATGGAAGGATATCCCTATGAGGAGAGGCTAAAAAGGTTAGGGCTCTTCAACCTGGAAATATGGCTGAGGGGAGATATGATAAAGGTCTATAAATTAATGAATGGAGAGGAACGGGTAAACGTAGATCAATTGTTTACACCATCAAAATATAGAAAGACTAGGGGCTATGCAATGAAGCTATATGGTAACCTATTTAAGACTAATAAGAAAAAATATTTTTTCACTCAACGTATAATCAAACTGGAATTCATTACCAGAAGCTGTAGTAAAAGCTGTTAGTATAGCCGGGTTTAAAAAAGGTTTGGACAAGTTCCTGGAGGATAGATCCATGAACCATTCTTAAAGGGGACCTGGGACATCCACTGCTTGGCCAAATACAAGTATTGTGGAACCTGTGTGTCTTTTGGGGAAACTGCTAGGTACTTGTGACCTAGATTGGCCACTGTTGGAAACAGGATACTGAGCTTGATGGACCTTGGTCTGACCCAGTAAGGCAAATCTTATGTTCTTATTTATATACCATGCTATTCTGCATCAGTGTGGTTTACATTGAACAAATTGAAATTACATTGAACAGGGCATTATAACTTGGAGATAACTATTTTACAGGGAACATGGGCTATGGAGGGTTAAGTGGCTTGCCCAAGACCACAAGGAGCACCTGTGGGACTAGAAACCCCAGTCCTTCTGGCCCAAGGTTGCTGTCCTCTAGTGGGATTTGAACCCCCAACCTTCTGGCCTGAAGTACCTTGCCCCAACCACTAGGCCTCTCCTCATGTACCTTCCACTTTTCAACTCTTGACACGGCCTTCTCCTTCCTCAGCCTCTTATTCCCCAGTCTTTAAATCTCTCTTTTCTTTCTTCTTCCCCAAACATCCAGCATCTCTCCTATCCAACATATCTCCCCGCTCTTCTCCATCCAGTACCTCACACTCTTTTTCTCACCCCAACATGTCCACTCTTCTCCCTCTCTCCCTATTCCTCCCCAGTGTTCAATATATCCCTCTTTTTCTCCCCACATCCAATGTCCAGCATTTCAGATCTTCCTCTCCTTCTCTCTCCCCCGTGTCCAATATCTCTACTCTCTCGCATTTCCACCACTGTGGTCAATATCTCTACTCTCTCTGCCCCCCCCCCCCATATGTAGCATTTCCCCTATCTCTGTTCTGTGTCCAGAATTGGCCCTTTCTCCCCTATCTCCATCCCATTTCCAGCATCTGCTCTCCATCCCCTATGCCCCCCTATCCTGAGTCTAGCATCTGCTTTCTACCTCTAACGCCATACCATCTATCCTCTGCCTCCCCCATCTTGTGGCCCCCATCTTCCCTCTGCCCCCCACACCAAAACAAGTATCTGTCCTCTATCCCCCAGCACCCCCATGGTCAACATTTGTCTTCTACCCCCACCCTGTGGCCAGCATCTACCCATTCTTCTTTTTTTCCACCTCAAGTCCAGCATCTGCCCTCTACCCACATCCCATATTGACCATCTCTCTTTCACCTTCCCCAGCCTGTGGCTTCCATCTGCCATCTGCCTTTCACATCCCATAGCCACCATCTACCACCTGCCCTCTCCCCATGGCCACCATTTGCCCTCTGCCCCCCCACATCATAATTTTCCATTTGTCCTCCATAACCCCATTCTTCCCCCTTGCCCAGTATCTGGTCTCCTTCTCCTCATCCAACCTGCTTTCTACACCTATCTCATGTCCATCATCTCTCCTCCATCTCCCCCACCTCATGGCCATCATCTGATCTCTGTCCCCTCACCGAATAGCCAACCTCTGCCCTCTACCCCCTCACCCTCTGCCCAGGGTTTCTTCCCACCATGCTCCTGACAGTGTCCAGCATCACCTCTTTCCCTACTGTAATGAAGGAATAAAACCTTTTTTTTTTTTTAACCTCCAGCCTGTCGGGTGCTCCTGAATCTACTGTGATCATGGTTCCAAAGGGGAGAGGACCATAAAAAGCACACTACCACAGCCCTGAAAAGAAAAGAATGACTGGGGCTGCCCTATCTGTACTGTGGACCCCCACCCAGGATCCGCGATCACAGCAGGCCCAGAAGCACCTGACAACTCAGAGGTAAAAAAAAAAGTGTTAAACACTTCCACTCAGCCTGACGCTACTGCCTCTCTCAACCTCGCAGTAGTGGTACCAATCACAAAACCAAAAACATGGGATCTTCACGACTCCTGCACGCTTGGAAGGCCCCGTGGAACCATAGTCTTGAGGAAAGATTCATTATCTAGTTGATGAAATCTATGACTTATGGGAGGCATATTGCTGTCAGTAGCCAGTGATGTTTTCATGAGATGGAGAAGAGTATTGTTGCATGATAGGACCAGGGAACTGGCAGGATTGTAGGTAGAGTCTGACTGAGTTCTGTGTAGATGTCACCAGGTATGAATATTAGGTCAAGTGTGTTCCCTGTATTATGAGTTGGTTTGGTGACAATCTGTGTGTTATGAAGGGCATCCATGGCATCTAAAAATGATGCTGATTGCTTAGTAGGGGCAGCTGAAACATTTAGGTCTCCAAGTAGGATAAACGATGGTGCGTTGGGGCTACACAGGCTGCTTCCAGTAGAGTGGATAATTCTGCAGCATTTCTATGTGGTGGTCTATACATTAGGCATATAGAAAATGAGTTGTTTGCTATAGTAAGGATGTCAATATTGTCTGAGGACATTGTGTCAGAGGTGACAAGCTGGAAACTGGTTCTAGCTATAATGCAGACACCACTGCCACTGCTAGTTGTTCTATTACAGATATGAATGTTATAAGGGGAGGGGGCACAATTGGTTAAGAAGGATGGTGTCAGTTTCAGAGAACTGTGTCTGTGATGCATAGGATGTCTAGTTCCTGGTCTTGGATGAAGTCCACTATTGTCGGGATTTTGTTTCGGGCTGAGCGTGCATTGATGAGGGCACATTTTATAGGAGTGCTGAAGGTCTCTTCGTTGTTTGGTCTGTGTATCAAGTCTTTGTGTAGGTTAATCTTAGCGAGAGTACAGATCCTTTTGTTTTGATGTATGTGTGCTCAAATTGACTAAAAATTTGAGGTTGTCTTAGTTTGTGGATGATAGGTATACTTGAGATGTGATTTGTCTGGGCTGTATCAGCAAGGGGTGCAGCTAAAATTAGTAAAAGGAAGGTTAGAGCAGATATAGTTTTGTATCTTTTCCTTGGGGTTTCCATTTTCTCGAGTATAGCTTAACTGATGTAGGCTAGTATGGTGTCAACTTTTCAGTGGCAGAGGGTTTCCACTAGATGGTTGCATACTGTTGGTGGGATAGGCAGTGCTGACTTTTGTTATAGATTTAGTTCCAGTTGGTTTTATGTTTGGCAGTGTTCACGTTTGAGTTTGCCATTTTGTAATGACTTGCTAGGTATTCCTTCCGAATGATGAGGTTTATTTTATTTATGTTACTTTCCTTTCTGCTCTAGGTTTGTTTGGCTGCATCTGAAAAGTCTCCTCTGGGTTAGCTAGAGTGTGATCAACCAGTGATGTGCTGTAGTTGCGCTTACCTTTTCTTGCCTGATATGATGGATGTTCCTTTTATCTGCATCTCAACCTGGGCTTCTGGTGCCTCAAACTCTGATATAGGGATGTGTTGATTGTTGTAGCGTTTCCACGGTCTTCTATATTCTTTATCCTTTGGGATCCAGGGTGCCGTCACTGCACACACCTCGCTCCCCAACTAAAGGCTCTTTGGCGCGGCCCTTAGGCAAGGGCACGACTGCAGTGTTTCAGATTTGAAATGTGCCAACTTTGCTCTTCAGTACAGAGGGAGGAGCTCACCTCCTTCTGTGCACACTATGCTGCTTGGGGCTGGATTGCTGCTCCTGCAGTGTTTTAGATTTGTCAACAAAACCCTGCTAAGGGACTCTGATCTATAATGAAAGAAAACCATCACCCAAAATAATGACAGAGCAAAAGTAATTTACCACTTTAGTAAGTAGCATAGCAAACAAAACAATTTCTATGACTTTTCTAGACTCATTACAAAATATTATTGCCAGAAACATTATATAAACCAAATGATTTTATGAATGTGGACAGGAGTTTTGGGGATGGAGGCTACCGTATGAATTAATATATTCCATTTAGACAGGTACGTTTTGTGCAGTTTAATTGCAGGACATACTGCATCTCTAAAATATGGATGCAAGCAAGTAGTTGCATGTGTCATACTGTGTAAGAAACAATGTTTTTCCATTTTAATATCTAACTGATATATTTCCCTTCTTGCTTAATAAAAAATACATGCTTATAATTGTATTAACAAATTATCCCTAAACAATTAATATATCATTTTAACTACAGTGTTTAATGGCATACTGCTAATACCCTACAGTATAACTGATACAGTATACTTATGTTTAAATGCTGGCAAAGTTCATGGTAAGACTATCAAAGTGATTTTTGTCATGTGTACACATAATTCCATTCACTGCATACACAACACTGTAGCTAAGAACGAGCTGCAGTCAGAGCAGGCTACAGTGGCATCAGGATCAGGGCCCGCCCAACCATCAGGCAAACCAGGTGGTTACCTAGGGCATCAGCTGCTGGAGATGGCAAAGAGCAGGGCATTCAAAGCTAAACAACAGATTCTGACATCCAGGGCTTATGGTGTTCTTAGGGCACCAACACCTTGAACCAACTCTGGGGCCAGCCCTGATCACGACATACAAGGATGTATTAGAGCTTGAGGAAGGACCAGCATTAGGGGATGGCAAACAGGGCAATTGCCCTGGACCCCCATGCCACAAAGGGCCCCAAGTCTGCCTTAAGCTGAAGGAGGCATATCCTGCAGGCAGACTTTGGGACCCCCTCATTGGTGTCTGCCCTGGGCTCCTGCATGTCTAACACCGTCCCTGGATTGAGGAATTCTGAAATCGTTTACAGGAAAGAAATAAATTAATACGGTAATTCTATAAAGGTCACTTAGTTCTATACATGTTGTCATGCAGGTATTTGGCACCTATTCTATAAAGTAAAATACATGCATGTTTTACTTTATAGAATAGGGGCATAAGTGGTGAAATATGTGTACCAAATCTAGGCGCAACCACTTACACTATGCCTAGATTTGCTGCAAATACCCACAACTAGATTTATAGGATGGGGCATAAGTTATAGAATTATAACTTACCCCTGTAAATTTGCACTCTGCCTACTCTCCCCCCAATTTCTGTCCCTGTGCTCACCCATTCTAAAACTATGTGCCATAGCCCTGACAAATGTACTTACAGGATAGCGTCAAAAACCAGAAAGATTTACATTACCACCCTGGTTGCAAAACAGATCTATAGTCCATCAGCAATTTTTTGTTGATGGGTTTACAGAATAGCAACCATCTGCGCTCTGCACGTAAGGGCCCATCGCCATGCATAAGTCATTTAAAATATGTGGCATTGATGTCTCGCAAATGTACATGGTCCATTATTTATTTATTTATTTATTTATTACATTTTCTTTTATACCGCGCTATTTGAGATCAGTGCGGTTTACAATGAACATTAAATCTACACATCTCAGATTAGTGATTTGTGCTTACAATAAACAGGTAAAATAACTTGGGTATACAATTAAACAAGTTTCTTAACAGGGAGAACATGATAAATATATACAAGCAAATTAATGTAACTATAGAATTAGCTCCCTAGTATACAGAAATTCTCTTTCTGATGTTTCATATTCAAGGTTTTGTAATAAAAGTTATTAGTCAGGCATGAACATTGAGTCAATCAAGAACATAAGGTATGCCATACTGGGTCAGACCAAGGTCCATCAAGCCCAGTATCCTGTTTCCAACAGTGGCCAATCTAGGTCATACGTACCTAGCAGTTTCCCCAAAAGACACAGATTCCACAATACTTGTACTGGGTCAAGCATTGATATCCTGGGTCCCTTCTTAATAATGGTTTATGGACCTTTCCTCCAGGAACTTGTCCAAACCTTTTTTAAACCCAGCTACACTAATAGCCTTTACTACATCCTCCGGTAACAAATTCCAGAGTTTGATTACACGTTGAATGAAAAAATATTTTCTTTTATTAGTCTTAAATAGTTTACCCTGTAGCTTCATTGCATGTCCCCTAGTCTTTCTATATTCTGATAACGTAAACAATCGATCTACGTTTACCCGTTCCACTCCGTTCATTAATTTATAGACTTCTATCATATCTCCCCTCAGCCGTCTCTTTTCCAGGTTAAAGAGCCCTATCCTTTTTAGCCTTTCTTCATAGGAGTATCCTTCCATCCCCTTTACCATTTTGGTGGCTCTTCTCTGAACCTTTTCTAATAACGCTATATCCTTTTTAAGATACGGTGACCAGAATTGCACACAATAATCTTCAGGAACAAGCAGGAATAAGTCCTCACATATGGGTACGTCAGAACCAACGGAGCCTGTGCGGGAAAGCTCCCCAGCTTCCCAGAAAGGAAGCTTTTGGGGCCTCCCACTGCACATGCGCGCTGCCTTCCCGCCTTCCTGACCAGCTCTCCTCATTTTCTCTTTTTCCGCGGAGCCAGCAGGTCGTGTTCCTGTCACCGCTGAAGAAATTCTTATTTTAGTTTGTTTCTTTAGACCGCGTACCTGCCTTCCCATACCGAAACCGGTATCGCCGGTCTCTCTTTTCTTTTCTTTTAAAAAAAAAACAAAAAAAACTTTTATTTTAGCACAACTTGGTGACTTCGGTTAGGCCTCGGGCCTACACAAATTCTCCTCATGGAGAAACCAGCCCCTGGTTTCAAGAAGTGTACCAAGTGTAGTGCTGTTATTTCTGTTACAGACACCCATGACTGGTGTCTTAAATGTTTGGGGCCTGACCACTCCATTCCGGACTGCCCATCCTGCTCCCAGATGTCTAAACGTGGTTTGCAGAACTGGGCCAACAAATTCCATGTACTGTTTGCTTCAGATAATCCAGCATCACAGTCATCCAGGTCTTCCTCTCCGGATGGATCTCAGGTAACCAAACCTTCTTCGGGCAGGTCCTCAAAAGGCAAATCTCCTTCAAAGTATCGAGAGGCCCTCAATCTTGAGTCGGAGGACCCTGCCCCAGCCAACCAACCCCGGCGGGAAGCTCTGGCTTGCAAAGCTCCATCTATGGGGTTACAGGTTGACATCGATGGCACGGCCTCGACCGATCACCTGTTAGACTGCTCTGGGGTACCGGCCCATGCCGGTACCGACATCCAGGCAGCAGTGGCGTCTATGGACAATACTGTTCAGACCATGCAGCAGGCCATTCTGGCTTTCATTAAAGCTGCGACGCCCTCGGTACCGCATCCAGCGGTTCCGGGTCCGGTTCCGGTACCGTCCCACATACCGGAACCGAGACCATCGTCTTCCAAACGCAGATCGGTTCCGCATGCCGGATCCGGGTTTTCGCCCGATACCGATCCCATACCCGGTACACCTGATGTCGATACCGAGCGGTATGCGTATCGTGCGTTGAAAGCAAATAGAGGATACTCTGATTCTTCTGAGGATTTTGACTCCTCTGATGACTCTGATGAGCTGTCTCTTGTTCTTCCTGAGGAGCCTTCTTCCCCAAAGAGGAGAATGTCTCCACCAGAGGATTTGTCCTTTCAAGACTTCATTATAGAAGTAGCTAAAGGACTTTCTATTACTACATCCTCTGAAAAAGAACCTAGATCAAAGAAATTGGATATTTTAGGATACCCTAAGGTTCCTAAAGAGGCAGTCACCCTGCCTATCCATGAAATCCTTCAAGAACACTTGATGGACTTATGGGAGGCTCCTCTAACGTTGTCTCCTCATTCCCGTAGGTTGGACACCATGTACCGGGTCCCTCCTTCTCCTGGTTTTCAAAAAACTCAGCTGCCTCACCATTCCATTGTGGTGAAGTCTGCGCTGAAAACGATTAAGAGTACCAAAAGGCACTCTTCTACCCCTCCATGGCGAGAATGTAAGACCCTAGACTCTTTTGGTAGGAAAATCTTCCAGGCTAGTACGCTTATTGCCAGGATTAATTCCTACAGTCTGTATATGGGCATGTTTCTAAGGGAACTTGCCCTAAAGGTACGGCATTTTGCCCCCTTTATCCCTGAGGATAGAAAGGAGGAGTTCATTTCTCTGGTGAAATAGCTTCTAGATGTTTCTAAGTTCTCCAACAGAGCAGCCTTTGATTCCTTTGAGGGTGCCGGTAGAGCTTCGGGCATTGCCATTGCAGCCCGCCGACTTGCTTGGCTCCAGGCCTCTGACCTAGAACCCTGGGTCCTGGATGGCTTACGGAATCTGCCCTGTACAGGTGAGAACTTATTTGGTAAAGACTGGCAAATTAAAGCCACTCAAATGGACACAGAAAATGCTACCTTAGATAGACTTTCTAAGTCTACCTCTACTCCTGCCAAGAAAAAGTCTTTCAAGAGGCCTTACTACAAGAAGGCCAGATTTTCCACAAATACTGGCCAACAATCTTCTCAGCCTCGCTTTGCTGCTAAGCGTCAGCAACCTAAACAGGCAAGGTCAAAGCCTGCAGCGTCTGCCACTCCTCAGCAGGCTCAACCCCCTCAGGGGTTTTGACTTGCCCCTAGAGAACTTAACCTTTCTGGCTCTAGAACAACCAGAGCCCCTCACCATTCCCGGAAGGTTAGCTCACTTTGCTCCCAGATGGGGGCAAATTACATCAGAGCAATGGACCCTCTCTATCATCAGAGAGGGCTACAAACTTCATTTTTCCAACCTTCCTCCACATACCATGGTGAGGCACTTCAATTCTCCCCCATCTCTCCTGGCCCTGTTGGGTCAGGAAGTCTCTTCCCTCCTTGCCCAAAGGGCAATAGAAGAGGTTCCTCTTCTTCAACAAGGGACAGGTTTCTACTCCCCTTATTTTCTCATACCAAAGAAGACAGGGGGATTAAGACCTATCCTAGATCTGAGAGAATTGAACAAATTTCTATACAAGGAGAAATTCAAAATGCTTTCTCTGGGCATTCTCCTTCCATACCTTCAGAGTCAGGATTGGCTTTGTTCTCTAGATCTCAAGGATGCGTACACACATATACTCATCCACCCATCACACAGAAAATATCTTCGATTTCTGTTCCAGGGAAAACATTTCCAGTACAGAGTACTTCCCTTCGGTCTAGCCTCTGCTCCAAGAGTGTTCACCAAATGCATGGCAGTCGTAGCCGCATTTCTAAGAGCCCTGGGAATTTTCGTATTCCCATATCTGGACGACTGGCTCATCCGAGCTCCATCTCAGTCAGAGGCCCAGATTTCCCTGGACCGCACAAGGCGCATTCTGCAGTATCTGGGACTGGTAGTAAACCTTCCCAAGTCTCAACTCAACCCTACTCAGTCTCTGGAATTCATAGGGGCCCGGTTGGACACCACCACTGCAAGGGCCTACCTACCTCAGGTCCGGGGCCACCGTCTGGTGTGCTTGGCCTCCCAAGCTCAGTCCAGCAGTCACTTGACAGCCAGGGAAATGCTGCGTCTTCTGGGCCACATGGCCTCCACGGTACACGTGGTGCCCTACGCTCGTCTTCATATGAGAGCAGCTCAATGGACCTTGGCCACCCAGTGGACTCAAGCATCAGGAGCGCTCTCCGACCAAATACTCACCTCAAAACATCTGTTTTGGTCCCTCCAATGGTGGATATCCACCAAGAATCTGTTGTTGGGGGCCCCCTTCCAACCTTTGTTGCCCCAAGCAACCCTCACAACAGATGCCTCCCAAACAGGGTGGGGAGCCCATCTTCAACACCTCTCCACTCAGGGTACTTGGTCTCCACAAGAGACCACCCTTCACATCAACCTCCTGGAACTGCGAACAATCTTCTTTGCCCTCAAAGTCTTCCATACCCTCCTTGTCAACCTGACCGTCCTAGTTCATACAGACAATCAGGTGGCCATGTTCTACGTAAACAAACAAGGAGGGACAGGCTCTCTGTCGCTTTGCAACGAAGCTCTCAGATTATGGGCCTTCGCCAGAGAGCATCAAATTCATCTTCTGGCAGTATATCTTCCAGGGGTTCAAAACTCTCGGGCAGACAGACTGCTTCCACACGAATGGTCCCTACATATGGACCAGATACGCAGAATCTTTCAGGAATGGGGAACCCCGGACATAGACCTCTTTGCAAGTCCGTGGAATGCCAAACTTCCCCGGTTCTGTTCCAGGACTCCGTGTCAGGGAGCTCAGGCCAACGACGCCTTTCTCCTGCATTGGGGTCAGGAATTCCTATATGCCTTTCCACCCATTCCTTTGATTCCCAAGACTCTGTTCAAACTCCAGAGGGATCACGGATCGATGATCCTCATAGCTCCACGCTGGCCACGCCAAGTGTGGTTCCCTCTACTTCTGCATCTCTCCCAGGGACCCTCCCTGGACCTGGGAGCTGCGCCAGACCTTCTGTCTCAGGAGGACGGGACTTTGTGGCACCCAAACCCCAAGTCCCTACACCTCAGAGCTTGGTTATTGAAGGCCTAAGCCTTCATGACTTCAGTCTTTCTCAACCAGTGAAAGATATCCTTCATGCCTCTAGGAAACCCTCCACGAGGCATTCCTATGCTTTCAAATGGAAACGCTTTTCCATTTGGTGTGCTCAACAGGGTCTTGACCCTCTAGCACTTCCTTTGAATTCTCTACTAGACTATCTCCTGCATCTTTCTAATGCAGGCCTTAAGACGAATTCAGTAAGAGTCCATTTGAGTGCTATTGCAGCATCCTTAAAACCTATAAATGGACAACCTGTCTCCTCTCATCCTCTTATTGCAAGGTTCATGAGAGGCCTGACTCTAACTAAGCCTCCCATCCGACCTCCTCCGGTAGCATGGGATTTGAACCTAGTTCTAGGTCAGCTTATGAAGCCACCTTTTGAACCGTTGGTTTCTACCTCCTTGAAATTTCTTTCCTGGAAGGTCCTTTTCCTTATTGCAGTCACTTCGGCTCACCGCATCAGTGAACTACAGGCCTTAGTGGCTCATCCACCTTATACTAGGTTTCATCATGATAAGGTGGTCCTCAGGACGAATCCCCACTTTATGCCCAAAGTGGTCTCGCCTTTTCATCTTAATCAAGAGGTATATCTACCTGTCTTTTTCCCGGCTCCTCATGCATCCAGTGCAGAGAGGAACCTTCATACTCTAGATTGTAAAAGAGCTCTTGCCTTTTACCTCAACAGGACAGCCACATCGAAAGTCTTCCCAGCTTTTTGTGGCTTTTGATCCTTCTCATTTGGGACTTCCAGTCTCCAAACGTACACTTTCCAATTGGATTGCTCAGTGTATTTCCTTTGCTTACCAGAGTAAAAACATTTCTCTGGAAGGCCATGTCACAGCTCACAATGTGAGAGCCATGGCCACTTCTATGGCTCATCTTCACTCTGTATCCATAGATCAGATCTGTCGAGCCGCCACCTGGGCCTTGGTTCATACCTTCACAGCCCATTACTGTTTGGACAAGGACTCCCGCCGGGATGCCTTGTTTGGTCAGGCTGTCCTCAAACACCTGTTCCATACTTGAACAACTCCTGCCCACCTTCCAGGATGGATGCCTGAGATCCATACGAAGATGGCGAACCCTTGGAAGGGGATCTCCCAGGCATCTTAGCTAGGGAGTCCCCATATGTGAGGACTTATTCCTGCTTGTTCCTGGAGATAGCACAGTTACTTACCTGTAACAGGTGATCTCTGGGAACAGCAGGAATTAGTCCTCACAACCCACCAACCTCCCCTAGGAGTTGTATCTTCTATCTATCTTCCTTTCCTCTCTCTATTGTCTCAGCTATAAACTCGAACTGAGGAGAGCTGGTCAGGAAGGCGGGAAGGCAGCGCGCATGTGCAGTGGGAGGCCCCAAAAGCTTCCTTTCTGGGAAGCTGGGGAGCTTTCCCGCGCAGGCTCCGTCGGTTCCGACGTACCCATATGTGAGGACTAATTCCTGCTGTTCCCAGAGATCACCTGTTACAGGTAAGTAACTGTGCTTTCAAGGTGCGGTCTCACCATGGAACGATATAGAGGCATTATGATATCTTTTGTTTTATTTTCCATTTCTTTCCTTATGATACCTAGTATTCTATTTGCTCTCTTGGCCGCCGCTGCACACTGGGCCGAGGGTTTTAACATGTTATCCACAATGACACCTAAATCTTTTTCCTGGGTGGTGGTTCCTAATGTGGAACCTTGCATCGTGTAACCATAGTTTGGGTTGTTCTTTCCTAGGGGCATAACTTTGCACTTGTCCACATTAAATTTCATCTGCTGTTTGGATGCCCAGTCTTCCAATTTATCAAGATCCTCTTGCAATTTTCCACAATCCTCTTGGGTTTAACAACTTTAAATAGATTTGTGTCATCTGCAGATTTGATAGCCTCACTTGTTATTCCCTTTTCCAGGTCATTTATGAATATGTCAAAAAGCAGCAGACCCAGCACAGCTCTCTTTGGTACTCCACTATTCACCCTCTGCTCTCTATCTTTTAACCAGTTCCTGAAAAGTCTCTGATGAGGGACCTTGTCAAAGGCTTTCTGAAAGTCCAGATACACTATATCAACCGACCCACCTTTGTCTAGCTGTTTATTCACACCATCAAAAAAACATAACAGATTAGTAAGACAAGATTTTCCTTGTTTAAAGCCATGCTGTCTGTCTCCCATTAAGCCATGACTATCTACATGATGAGTAATTTTGTTCTTTATGATGGTTTCTACCATTTTTCCCGGTAAAGACGTCAGGCTCACCGGTGTGTAGTTTCCCAGATCTCCCTTGGAACCTTTTTTAAAAATTGGCATTACATTGGCGATCCTCCAATCTTCAGGTATTACAGATGATTTTAATGATAGCTCACAGATTACTAATAGCAGGTCTGCAATCTCATATTTCAGTTCTTTCAACACCCTTGGATGTTTACCATCTGGTCCAGGTGATTTGCTGCTCTTCAGTTTATCAAATAGTTGTAATACATCTTCCCGATATATCAATATTTCTTTCAATTCTTCCACAGTATCACCTTTAAATACAATACAGTAACATCCTTATATCTTCCCCAGTAAAGACTGAAGCAAAGAATTCATTCAGTCTCTCCACTATAGCCTTGTCCCCTCTTACTGCCCCTTTTACCCCTCTATCGCTAATTGTCCAACTGACTCTCTCAAAGGTCATTTGCTACGAATGTACTTGAAAAAGTCTTTATTACACGTTTTTGCTTCTACAGCAAGTTTCTTCTCAAATTCTCTCTTTACCTGCCTTATCAATGCCTTGCATTTAACTTGCCAGTGTTGTGCTGTTTCCATTTTTCATCATTTAGCTCTTTTTTCCATTTCCTGAAAGATGCTTTTTTGGCAACAACAGCCTCTCTGACCTCACCTTTAAACTATGCTGGCAGTTTTTTGGACTTCCTTCTACTTTTCTTAAAGCGTGGAATACACTGGTCTGGGCTTCCAAGATAGTATTTTTAAACAACACTCAAGCTTGATGTAAGTCTTTGACCTTTGCAACTGTTCCTTTTAGTTTTTTCTTAACTGTTTCCCTCATTTTATCATAGTCTTCCTTTCGAAAGTTAAAAGATAGTACTGTGGATTTCCTTACCATCCCTCCTCCATTAATTAAATCAAATGCGATCATGCTAGGATCACTATTGCCAAGTGGCCCCAACACCCTTATCTCTTGCACTAGATCTGGTGTTCCACTAAGGACTAAGTCCAAAATGGCTTCCCATCTGGTCGGTTCATGAACCAGCTGCTCCAAGAAGCAGTCATTTATTTCATCTAGAAACTTTATCTCCCTAGCATGTCCTGCCGTGACACTGACCCAGTCAATACCGGGGTAACTGAAATCACCCATTATTATTACTGTTCTGTAACATTTGTTAGCTTCCTTGAGCATTTCATCATACATTTGTTCATTCTGGCTAGGCGGTCGATAGTACAAACCCACTGCCATCGCCTTCCCCTTTTTACATGGAATTTCAATCCATAGAGATTCTACAGCTAATTTTGTTTCCTGCAAAACTTTAATCCTTTGTGACTCAATGCCCTCACTAACATAGAGCTCAACCCCTCCATCAATTTGATCAGCTCTATCATTACGATATAGTCTGTACCCAAGTATCACAGTGTCCCACTGGTTGTCCTCCTTCCACCATGTCTCTGAGATACCAATCATATCTAACTTCTCATTTAGTGCTATATATTCTAACTCTCCCATCTTATTTTTAGACTTCTAGCATTTGCATACAAGCATTTTCGAGACTGTATTTTATTCAAATTAATCTGGTTATCGGTAGGTGGGGCAATTTGGAATCTTTAAGCTCTGTCTGCTCTGTACTCAAGGGTATTTGGGCTACCTTTGTCTTTATTGGAACCTCTCTGCTGATGTGCCCTAACTTCATTTTTTGGGTAGTATCCTTCAAGGATACATTGTTTCGAACCATGTGCTCTTGGGCGACTGTCAGCTCTCCCCTATTATCTAGTTTATATGCTGCTGTATCTCCTTTTTAAAGGTTAATGCCAGCAGCTTGGTTCCATCCCATTTAAGGTGAAGCCCATCCCTTTGGAAGAGCCCCTCCTTTTCCCTGTTCCTAACAAATCCAAAACCCTCATCCTTGCACCATCGTCTCATCCACACATTGAAACTCTGGAGCTCTGCCTGCCTTTTGGGTCCTGCGCGTGGAATGGGAAGCATTTCGGAGAACCCTACTCTGGAAGTTCTGGATTTCAACTTCCTACCTAAAAGCCTAAATTTAGCCTCCAGAACCTCCCTACCACATTTTCCTATATCACTGCTACCGACATGTACCAAGACAGAAGATTCCTCCCCAGCACTATCTAAGACCTTGTCTAGGTGGCGCATGAGGTCCGATACCTTCGCACCAGGCAGGCATGTTACCAGGCAATCCTCACTTCCACCAGCCACCCAGCTATCTACATCCCTAATGATCGAATCACCAACTATAACGGCTGTCCTAACCCTTCCCTCATGGGCACTTGGCCCTGGAGAAACTTCCTCAGTGCAAGAGGGTTTTACATCACCTGGAGGACAGGTCCTAGCTATAGGATCACTTCCTGCCACACCAGGATGATGCTCTCCTGTCACGTGACCTCTCTCCTCCATGGCAACAGGGATGCTGCCAGACTGGAGGTGGGACTTCAGGACTATATCCCTGTAGGTCTCGTCTATGTACCTCTCTGTCTTTCTTATGTCTTCCAAGTCTGCTACTTTTGCCTCCAGAGATCGGACTCGTTCCCTGAGAGCAAAGAGCTCCTTGCACCTTATGCACACGTAAGACCCCTCATCAACTGGGAGAAAATCACACATGTGAAACTCAATGCAAAAGACTGGAAAGCCCCCATCCCGCTGCTGGACTGCTGTCTGCATCTTCGTTTTAAGGTTGTGTTTAGATATTTAAGTTCTTTACTTACTAAGGGTTGCTGGGGATACTAAATGCTGGTGAGACTAAAAATTTAGGGTTGGGCTAGGAAGACAGAGGAGATGCTGGACATGGGGGCAGGGCTAGGGAGACAGAAGAGATGCTGGAAATGGTGGGGAACTAAGGAGACAGAAGAGATGCTGGACATGGGGGCAGGGCTAGGAAAACAGAAGAGATGCTGGACATGGGGGCAGCGTTAGGCAGACAGAAGAGATGCTGAAGATGGGGGCAGGGTTAGGCAGACAGAAGAGATGCTGAACATGGGGGCAGGGCTAGAGAGACAGAGAAGATGCTGGACATGTGTTGGGGGGACTATGGGGGCAAAAAAGAATAGAGAGACCTGATGGGGAAGGTGAGAGAAGAGAAAGTGAAGATGCAGGACAGAGAAGAAGGAAAGAGGGGGAGAGTTTGTGAAAGACTGGGCAATAAGAGGCTTGGGAAGGAGAGAGAGATGGGGAAGGGAGTGCTGGGTGAGAAAAAGTGATGGAAAGTTGTGGGTAAATGCAATAAACAGCAGGAGACTGACAACCAAATAATAAAAGAAGAAAGAAAATGGAAAAGAAAAAAATGATATCAATCTGTTGCAGTGAAGACAGGAGGAGAAAGAAGTAAATGCAAATTTGCAGGTGACCCTTGAAACAAGAGTTAAGAGAAAACGGAAGAAACCAGAAACCAGAACCACACGATTAGAAAAATAAAATAGACAGAAAAAAGAACTGTATTTTCTATTTAGTGATTGGAATATGTGTGTTTTTGGAATGTATATCTGCCAGGACTAGTAATAGATATTGCTGGGGACCAGCTCAGGGCAAAACCCTGGGAGGAGACCTCAAAGCCCACTTGCTTTCTTCAGCTTCAGACATACACATGCTGCTGCTGGTCCCTTATTGCTCACATCTGCACTGGCACAGTGCTCCCAGACACTCGACCACCACATGCACATGCACACGCACACGCACACACACACACACACATACTGCCTCCCAGACACTTAGCTCCCACACACACACACTGTCCCCAGATGCTCAGCCCCCACATTGCAAATATTTGAGAAGCTGTGCCATTAATTTGAAGCCCACATGTGCCAGGCATGTTCAGTACATTGGATAATTACTTTAAGAAGCATACATTTAGATATTTATATGTTTATAGTTATGTTGTTTGAGTGATCATTTTATTTTATTAGTATCTGGGGTCATGTGAGTATAGGCATGGTCTCGGTTGATGCACATAATTTATGGAATACCATGACTTACCCATGTCAGTACACCAATCTAAGTGTGCCCCTGTTTTATAACATAAAGCATGCCTATACTTTATAAACTAGGGCCTACATGCGCACACTGCAGTACATGAAACTTGTGCGGGTGCTCCACGTGACAGGTATCGCTTCTGGAATTATGGAGGAGGAACTATATAACCTGAAATAATTCCTCTCCACAAAATTAATAAACTGAGATAATTACAAAAACACATCTTAAAATTAATATTTTGTAATGTTTCTGTCCATCAGAGAACAATATTGTACTGTATAGAGATCTAGTCAAATAATAACAAAAACTATTATCCAAAATCTGATACATCATTTAAAATGACTGCTAGGCATTGTTGAAATTATTCTACTCCAGAAAAAAACATCAACAATTTATTATTAGTTTGTTGTTTTTAAATCATCCTAGAAATATGTAATAGTTTTGTTTTAGTCTGTAAAACAGCTATTTAATGTTTCGATTTATGGGTCCTGTTTTCCTCTAGTATCCATGAAACTAGGATTGTCAACTTAATGGGGGTGATCATGTAAAGTATGGCCAATAGAAACTGCATGGGTAAATATACTTGTATAAGTATGCCTGCCAACAAACACAGGTGTGCTTTTATGGGGGCCATGCAAAAGTGTTTATAGGGCGTACTTTGGGTGGAGCAGAAGTAGCATTATGAGGTGCATACATACATTCATAGCTTCAAAAGCCTTTAGATCAACTGAAAAACTGCATTGGATACTTTCTTGTTCTTTACCTGGCCTGGGGACAGTGAGCTGCACCTCCAGTGATGTTTTCAGACTGTGCCTCTCATTTTATCAGACACAATTTCTGTAGTATGCGGCTATGGGCATGCCGCTGCTGAGGTTTGCAAAAGGGGCTGACCCCTTTGTGCACCCTTATTGCAAAATTAACGTACAGTATTATAGTGTTTCTACAACTTGTGCTGAGTTTTTAAAGGGTTTTTGTCTATTTTGTTGAGGTGAATAAGGGAATTTTAGTGTTGGTTGGAACTGAAATAGAGTTTTTATGGGACTGGTTTATTAAGTGGAGTTTAGGTTTTAATAGCTGGTGGAATGGCGTGAGTGAGTGAGTTAGTGTACAGGAAATATTCAATTCCATTAATATGGGGTAAAAGATCTGCCTGTGAATAAATCAAATATGTTAGAGATTTGCTTGTTGATTACAGTTTAGATGCGATCCGTATGACAGAAACATGGATAATGGAGAGGAATAGAATTTGCCTGGTACAGGCCTGATCACCAAGTTCTCTTCTTTCATAGAAGCAAATCAAGAAAAAAGGAGGAGAGACAGAGGTGTTTTTTCCCCCAAGATCTCCAATTACAGAAACTGCAGTAACAAGAATCAATGGCTTTTGAGTGTTCAGTTTTAAAATGTATGGTCGTGAGGGATTACATTTTGTACTCATTTATCAACCATCATGTTTTTGTTTAATTTTATGGGTTGTCCAGTGGAGCAGCTGTTAAATAGGGATAGTTAGGGTCATTTTAGGTGATTTTAATATTTTTTATTTTTATTTATTTAAAACATTTCTATACCGCAGCTATCCCAATTAATAATCAAATCAGCGTGGTTTACAAAAGAATGCATAATTACAGTTTGAACCCTAAGGTAACAGAAAGTTGCAGATAATATACATAAAACCAAACATTTCCAGAAAGTTAGGAAGGTGTCACATTATTTCCCAAAAGGATTTAAAATTACAATCAACATACAAAATCATTACAGCCCAGAGGTCCCCGGAAATCCAGTAAACATTGGAAGAACGGCCAAGAATTAAATTAGCGCCATAATAGAAAAACATATCCCCTCCTATGTAGACTGAAACGTATCCCGTAATTCTATTACTTTGTATCCAATTATTAATCCAATTCCTTAGTTATTTGCAATAGTAAAATGCTTCCCTCCTATATAGATAGAAGCTTACCCCATAAGTTAATTACTTTCTAATATCCGATTCTTTTAATATTTATTTCCCCTAACTGAATGGAAATAACAGAATTACAATACATCCAGGAAGGCTTAGACAGGGGAGGGAAGGGGCGGTGCGGAGGTGGAGTTAGGGCAGGCAGTGGGTGGTCCATGTCACCAGACATATAGGGCTGATTCTGAAGTTGGCCCTGTACGTCTGGGGCCGGCAGATTTGATGGGGAACGTCAGACGTGGAATAAGTCCCCGTAGATGTCGGGGGACAAGAGGCCCAGCCAGCATCAAACAGGTGAGGGGGTGCAGGAGATTCCCCACAGTCCGACCCTGGCCATGGGAGGCCAGATCAGGGGTCGGGCTGCGGGGAAAGGACAGAGTGGCCGACAGCCAGAGATCGCAGCTCCTGAATGGAGCCACAGTGCCATGGCAACTGCACGCCATTGTACTGCGGCTCCATTCAGGAGCCTGACTGAGTTAGCCGGGCTTGGCTCAGTACATGTAGGCCGATCAAAATAGGGACTGGCCTGCATGTACAGACCCTAGAACCGATTCTGATCCCACAGGGCACATCTAGCCCCTGCGTGATCAGAATTGGGTCTGCCTCTGTTCTTCCCGTTCTGACCGGACGCACAGAGACATGGACGCACACTTTGGAATGTGCCTCCATGTAAATAGCCAGGCTTTAAGCTGTTTACAAAATATAGGAATAGATGAAATCCCCTTCAGTGTGTATGGAAACTTGTCCCATAATTCTGCCGCCTTATAATCAATTGTGTTTCCAAATTTTTTTTATTCATTGACCCCTTACTAGAGGGAAAAACAAGCGTCAATGAATCTTTCAATCGTTTAGATCTAATACTAGTACCAGAAAGTAACTTCTCAGAACATGCAAGAGGTACCGAGTCATAGAAAAACCTAAATATCATAACATAAAACTAAAACTGTAGTCTCTCAGGTATCCTGAGCCAATGTAATCTTTCAAACAGCAGATATCCCAAAGAATGAAGCTAAAGAAAGTTTTCTGGAATTTTTTCCGATTTGAGTTACACACTATTAATAAGAAAGCCCACGCACAAGGGGAAACATATGTTAGACCTGGTTTTGGTGTATGTAATGTTGTACTATTTCATAGGAATTCAGAAAGTTAAAACAGTATCTTGAAAAGATCATAAGCACTTGAAATTGAGTGTGATGGCTGCACAGTTGCTGAACTCCAGCAACTGGGCTTGTTAATTTGGCATTGCAAATCCTCCACAGATGCCTATAATATTTTGCATATTGACTAGACATGGTGGCGCTTATCTGCAATGACCATAAGAAAAAAAAGCCAGTGGACTTGCGAGGGTTTGTCTTCCATGGCTTTGGGCCCATGGTGGCTGCCATAGAACTTTCAGGTACAGAGAAAATGGTGAGCTAGCAAACAGCAACATGGCAGAGCATCAAGGCCACTCAGATGATGAAGTTCAAAACTGGCTGTGTGAAATTAAACATGAGAATAGAACTGAACTGAAGGATGTGCTAGCTGAAATATGCACCAATATGGGGCATATTGGTAAGTATGCTGAGGAGGTGGAGGCATCTGCAGAGGAGTAGAGCGCGATAATCATGGTCTTGAGGAAGCAAACTGCAGCCTGAAAAAAGAACCGTTGGACCTCACAGGGAAGGTGGAGGACCTAGAGAACAGGTTCAGATGACAGAACATACACTGGAAAGGGGCCCCAGAATTGGCAGAGTTCTCTAACTGTAAAAGTGTTAGCAGAAAATTGAGCAGAGCGGTTTTGGCAGCTGGGAGTGACCAAATCAGGATATCACTATAAAACTGGAGCATGCTCATAGATCGTTCGATGCCCCATGCTGAAATTGACCACAAGACATTATTGCCTGTTGCAGCGATGATGTGTTTAAGGAGCAGATAGTGATATAATCCCAAGCAATGAGTCCCTTGTTTTGGGATAGCTGTAAGATTGAGTTGTTTGCTGACATCATCCTGACTATACTCAGAAAAGGTTGGGAATTTTTGGATATCATCAAAAGACTGCATCCTGAAAAACTGAAGTACCAATGAACCTTCCTTTACCATTGGAGGTGGCACAACCAGGGCAACTACTGTGAAGGAAGCTCCGTAGAGCAGGCCTATGGGTCTACTGGATCCCACTACTGAAGAACCAACCACCCAGTAAAAGGAATAGCTGAGTGGCAGCAAGCGAATAAGAAAGGAAAAAGACTTTGGCACAATTCAGTGCTGCAGTGAAAAAGTACCTAAGAGACGTTATCTGCATAAATTACATTTTGAGGGCTATAAAAGTTTTGAAAGGAAACTGCAGCTATTCTGTGCAGTAATTACTCAATTTACATAATGAGGATGGTCTAAATTTGAGACTTTGGTGAAGGCTGGGCTTAGAGATATCATCTTTACCTATCTGTATTGGGTGCAATGCAAGTCTATTCATTGGGTGGTTGGGGACGGAAGAGGGGTGGTGGAGGAAAGTGTGGAGGGAGGGGGTGGGAGGTCTGAATGGGTGGAGCAGAGTATGAATAGTATATGTGTGTAGAGGAATGAATGATTGGAATATGTTGGCACAGTTTAAAGAGTATATCCCTTAAACTATAGAACTATACTATGCCCATTTACTCTTTTTTGTATAAATGGCTAGGCTAAAGGTCTGTAGTCCTAAATGCAAATGGCATCTGCTCTCCTTATAGAAGACGTTAAAAGGGCAAAAGCCAAAATAACTTTTATACAAGAGGAGATTCATCTTTGGAAGAAACATAAACGGTTTGCTCCTACTTCATGGATACACTACCATTTTATTTGCATCTAATCAAAAAGAGCACAGAAAGGAACGTAGCTCTCTTATTATCACTGTGACTGAAAGTCCAAACTCTAGAACTAGAAAGAGATGGGAAAGAGCATTTCCTGATAGCCAAAGTGTTACTGGAGATTACAACTGTGACTTTGGTAAACATATATGCACTTAACATCAGGCATAATTTTACAGAGATTTCTTTACACAGTTGGCTGGCTTTTCATCAGGGTATATTAGGGGGGGATTTTAACCTCATCATAAAACGAACAGTAGATAACTCACAACAGGTGCCTGCCACCTCTAGATTGGTTAGAAGGCTAAAAAATATTGATAGGGGCCTATACATTTTTTGATGTTTGGAGACAATTCCATGGTAGAAAATAAGATTACACTTTCTACTCGAAAACACAGGATATTTATTCTAGAACTGATTTCTTTTTAGTGTATTCAGAAATGCTCGCCATGGTAATGTGAGTAGAAATAGGCAGTATAACATGGTCAGATCACGCACCTATTGCCTTACATCTGAAAGGTTTCCCTGAGGGGTTAAAGCATTTGGAAGTTGAATGGTAGTTTGGTTACTATAGGGAAGTTAGAGAGGCAGTCTCAAGAGATATTAAAGAATACTTCCAGATTAATGAAAATGATTAAGTCTCTTGCCAAATACTGTGGGATTGTATGAAATGCATAATTAGAGGTACAGAAAACTAATAGCTTGGGCCTCTAGGAAGGAGAGGAAATAGGATCAATCTCGGGAAGAACAATACAACCCTATAAGCAAATTAGAGCAACAACAGAGCACTATCCCCAACAAGTTAGAGGCACAGAAGGTACAATTAACAATCATTCAATCTCCTATCCATTCCATAGACTCATTTCCAAAACCAAGATTTTACTAGCCCTATTTAAAGTCGGGTGGGTATGAACCCACTAAAGCAAAGTCCTTGTTGTAATCCTCATTCTCACTATCAGCATAAGCATAGCTATTAGACAAAGAGATAATTAACTCTTAAAATACACACAAAGTTAATTGAACCACAATGTGCCCGATTCTGTCCTGCAAGCCGGACGTACAAGGGGATCGTGATTCTGATCCCGTGTGGCACATCTAGCCCCGTGGGATCAGAATCACGAACAGGCCTGTATGTGCCGGCCGGGACTGCGATTCAGTCCCAGCCTGCACATACAGGCACTGCCTGGATAGCTCAGTCAGGCTTTTAAATGGAGCTGCCATTTAAATGTCACGATGCCGACTGCCACAGAAAAAGGTTTATTCCCCACAGCCAGAACCCCAATCTGGCCTCCCAAAGCCAGGGTTGGGCTGCAGAAAATAAACCCTGATCCCCAGCCCCTCCCGCACCCTGAAGTTGAAAAATAAAACGTCCAGGGAAGTTATCCACCTCGGAGGTGGAATAACGTCCCCGGCCATTTCTCCAGCCCTGGACGTACATGGCTGACATTAGAATTGGCCCTGTACATCTAGGGCTGGTGACTGCCCACTGCCCACCCACTCTCCACCACCAGGCCGCCTCTTCCCCGCCCCCAACTAACTTCCCCGCATAACCAGCAGGGAAATTAGTCAGGGGCTGCTGCCAGCACAAATCCACGCTATTTGTGTCTCAGAATAACCCCCAATGGGAATAATCCCAAACATTGAGGCACTCGTTCAAAAACATGCTTACCCTCGTATAATCCAGCACTGAGATTCTCCTACCCTTTCTAAATCAAAGGTACTGTAGGTGTTCAAAGTACTAGTCGTGCAGCCAAAGAACATTTTCTTGTGATTGCAACAAGGGTAAACCACATGGTCAGTCACATCCAAATAGGAAACAATGTTGTAAATAGAGGTAATGCCGCACTTCTCATAGTGAGTTCCATCATTGGTGCAATTTATTCATCAACCCAATAGCAAAATTCATATTATAGTCAACCATTGGATTCCAGCTGATAGAATACTCTCTGAAGGTATCAATCCGTGACATATCACTCAATCTTTGGAAAGCCAGACACACAGTTAATACAATCAACTTGCAAAATCCATAAGAGTTTATCTTAAATAAAGGATTGCCGAGTTTTACAGAACATCAAATTTAGTTGTTACTGTTAACCATAAGGGCAGATTTCTTGGTACAACAGCAATGTAGACCTTGTGGCCATTTATCAGAACATAGTCAACTATGAGCAAGCTTATTCAGAAAACCTCAGTCTCCTCCGGAATTGTGAACACCTCCACCTGTCCATCATGGCTGATCCTAAGCACAGCTGGATATTGTAACTTAAATCTTACCTGTTGTTCTTAGAGCTTAAGACAAACTTCTGAAATTTACTCTCCGTTTATTAGACGTCTTAATTGAGTAATCCTGGAATATCAAAATCTCTCTCTTTTGGAGAGTAAGGTATTTTTTCTATTTATATTTCTACAGAATGACTGCCTTTTGGGCTTAATTGAAAAATTTGAAAACGACGACACGGCCACTGCTCTGTAGGCCACTTCAGTCCTAACCTGTGTGCTCATTCAATCATGGCCATCTGTCTAGTGTCTCATGCAAATTACTTTCAGCAATATTCTCAAGTGGACCTTGAAATCGTAGGTTACCATGTCTCAATTGATTTTCAAGCTTATCCAGTTTTTCTTCACAGGGTGCAAGGGCTTCTTGCAGTTTATGTACCTCCTGCACTGTTTTAGCCATATTTTCCTTTGCTGCAGCTATGCGCTGTTCTGTTTCTGAACCCTAGTGACCCAAATTATTAATCATTTGGCTGACTGTATCTAGTTTACAAAGGTCTTATCAAAATGGCCAGTTGGAGCTTACACCACCACCTCTGTTAGCTCCGAGAGTGAGGCTTCAGTTACAGCATTTTCCGAGGTGGGGTCCGGCAACCATCTTGTCTTCTGCAGATTTTTTTTCATTGTTTTCAATGTCATTTTGGAGGTCTATTTAGTGACATCCAATAGATAAAGTTATAAAATTCACCCAAAATCCAGGAATAGCAGGCTCAATTATAACGGATGAAAGCAGATTTTGGAAGTTGCCCCAGAAGCTAAGGGGAGACAGGTCCGCCCTTGCTCACTGCATCATATGGTCTCCAAAGGGTACAATTAAAAGCACTCCTAGCAGAGAATATTGTGCATCAACTGAGATTAGTTAAGCAAACTTTCAAATCAGGGAGGAAAGCCAGTAAGCTGCTGGCCTATGAACTGTAGGTTAGGCATTTGTAGAAACGCATACAGCAACTCCGACAGCAAGATAGATACACCCTAGGAATGATACAGGCATTAGAGAGGCATTTGTCCAATTTATCAATAGTTGTACACACCAGGAAATAGAAATAGAGGAATACCTGCAAAAGGTAAATCTTCCATCACTTGCTGAGCAAGAACAGTTGCAAATATATGGGCCTATAACTTAAATAGGAGTAAAGATAGCAGTTGCTTCCTTAAAGCTTCCCCTAAATGACCTCCCACTCACGTGCACCTCAACTCCAACACACATCCATGTGCTCAGACACCCCTCACCTCCTCCAGCATAGAACTCATCAACGCCCGATCTGTAAGGAATAAGACCAACACTATCCTAGATCACATTCAACACCACCAGACTGACATACTATGTATAACCGAGACCTGGCTAACAGACGCCAACCATGTAATACTAAACCAGCTGACACCACCAGCCTACAACTGCCCCAGAACACAGAGAGAGGGGGAGGAGTATTAATCCTCGCCAGAACCCATCTCAGATTCAACACAGCTGCAACTCTGAACACGCAACACTGTAATACTATCACCATACAGAACAAGCACCTGGCCATTTGCCTCACATACAGGGCCCCCAACGGCTCTCCAGATGACCTCGCATCTACCCTGGAAATAATATGCGCAACAAATGTCCCCTACAAACCTCTTCTTGTCCTAGGGGATTTCAACTTTAAATCCCCTGCCAGACTGAGAAGCAACCTCATTCCTCAACGCCATGAAGGACCTCGACTACTCTCAACTACTTACTGCACCTACCCACCAGCGGGGCTCCACACCTGACTTAGTCTTTGTCCCTAGCAGCACTCTATGAAGAAACAAAATAACCACACCACTGATCACTCTGATACCATGGTCAGACCACTATACTGTACAATTCAGGGTGGCCCTTCCCAAGAGCTCCACACCACAAGCTCAACAAGAAGCCACTAGAAGATTCAAACCCTTCAACAAGGAGCAATTCCTGCTCGAAGTCCTCCCAGAACTAGAACATGAAGCAACTAACCTGGCCGCTGCCATAAACTACTCTATCTGCAGCATCAGAGATGCCAGCCAACAACCGTTGACAGAGTAGCAAACCAAGAAGACACTCAGCACACTCTGGTATTCCGGATCAATACGAGAAGCCAAACGAGCCCTCCGAAAGCTAGAGCGAGTGTGGAGAAAAAACAAGACACAGACTACTCGGTCACTCTATCAAGAAAAACAGGAACAATACAACAAGCTAATCAACCAGCATAAGCAGGAGCACCATACCAACCTTGTCCTCAAAGCAAGAAACAAGCCTTGTGAGCTTTTCAGTATAGTCCACACACTTACTAGGGATCCAAGCAACACTGGAATGATTAAAATCTCCCCACAATCCTTCGCACAACACCTAGCTACCAAACACACCCCCCCCCCCCCCGCATTGAACTAGCACAAGAGTTAATCCACACACCTGCAACTACCATCCCTAACACTACATGGAACGAATTTCACATACCCACAAAGAAAGAATCACCCATACCATATCTAGCCTCAATACCAGCACAGCACCTATGGATCCCTGCCCAGTCACATGGGTCATCAGCAAATGAAGAGCTGGCGAGTCACATCCAGAAAATAACCCAAGCTTCACTAACCCAGGGCTACATGCCCCCACCTCTCAAGCTTGCCACTATACGCCCTATCTCCAAACTCACTACCCCCTCTCCAACAGACCCATCAACCTATCGCCTAATTTCCAGCCTCCCCTTCCTAGCCAAGATCCTGGAGAAGATCGTATATCGACAGCTTCAGGACCATGTAGACACCCATGCACCCCTCGACCCCCACAAATACGGCTTCCGGCCTCTTCACAACGTTGAATATCTACTTACACCGCTTACACCAGACAATCTCATCAAAGGAATAAACAATTTCAAGACGGGCTTCCTCCTCATATTCATCGATATAACTGTTGCTTTCGACACCGTATCCCACCCTGTCCTACTCAAAAGACTGGAGGCTATTGGTCTTCGCAACACCACACTCAAATGGTTTGACTCATACCTCAACGGAAGAAAGCAGCAAGTCAAGATAGGAGCCACCACGTCGTCTCCATTTCCATTAAAACAAGGAGTACCTCAAGGATCCTCCTTATCCGCCCTACTCTTTAACCTCTATGTCCAACCCATCTGCAAAATCATAGCACAACACGACATCCAATATGAACTTTATGCCGATGACATCATGATTTACACCCAAATTGACTTAGACAAGCCTGACTATGCACCTATAACCAACTGCATCCAAGACTTATCCCGATGGCTATCTAACAACAATCTCAAGATCAACTACAAGAAAACAGAAGCCTTGTTCGTCACATGCAACAATAATTTCTCTCCTCCCCAGCATGTTGACCTTGTCAATGTATCCATCCCTATCAAAGAGGAGATAAAATACCTGGGAATAATCCTATATAAGAACCTGAACTTCCACTTCAACATCGCCAGAACCACAAAAAATGCATACCACAAACTAGCAATTATTCAACGGCTAAAGCCCATACTAAGTCAAGACCATTTCAGGACAGTCTGTCAAGTAATAATAACACCCATTCTAGATTACTGCAACTCCATTCTCCTCAGACTGCCTGCATCAATTACTCGCTCCCTACAGATGGTGCAGAATACGGTCGCTCGTATCCTCACAGGCTCTGCAAGACACCTATATATCACTCCTATCCTGAGCCAACTACACTGGCTACCCATCACGTTCAGAATCAAATTCAAGTCAGCCCTCATCCTTTTCAAAATCCAACACAACCTGGCACCGAACACCCTCAATGACTTGATTAAGACAAAAGCCGACACTAGGCCCAGACGCAGACCAATGATGGTTGCCCTCCAGACACCGGCCTCATACCACATATCAATGAGCTCGACTTCCAAGAGGGCACTGTCTCTTGCTGCTCCCTCCCTATGGAACTCTCACTCCACCAGGGCATCAGGACTACTACAGACACGAAGGACTTCAAGACAAGACTGAAGACCTTCCTATTCGCTGACTACTATGGGACCAACACATAGTCTACTCTTCCCTCAGTAAAGCCCCTACCCCAGCTTTCCCCCTGCTGTATATAACTCTCTCTTTTGTACATACATTCCCTTTTGCTGTATATATGCATTGCCTATGCATCCCCTTGCTGTACATACCTCTCCTATTTGTAAATAAGCACCTCCTCCCCACGCCCCGTCCTACAAAGTCCTTTTTCTGTAATAGCTCCCTCCCTCCCACCCTTAAGCGTCCCTTCCCTAGCACCCTTTATATCTCCCGACAATCCAATATTCACTGAAATTAAGAGTTAGTTATGCTGTTGTGTAGATTTGACTACTTATCTTATAAACCGCTCTGATTAAAGGACAGAACGGTATTTAAAATCTGATAAATAAATAAATAAGTCTTTGGGGATGGATGGATATACTGCTAAATTTTATAAAATATATGCTGACATTTTAGCAGACCTTCGTACAGATTTTAAATTATTGTCCATTAATATGAAAGATAACCACCAGCGGAAAAGTAGCCCATTAAATATAAAGAGGTGGGTTTTTTTACACAGTTCTTTTTGTTTCATAGTTCTTCTAAAACACAATTCACATTCTGTCCACTATAATCCCTCCTTGAATCCTCACACGCCAAATATTTTCTGCCTCTACTCCTCTTGCCAGGCTTCCTGTAAACACTGTAGCTCTGCTCCTGCTGTATTCAAGCGAGATTTGGCCCAGGTTCAGCATAAAATTTAGGTGAACTTTCTGACTAAAAGCTTCCACTTATCCAGCCCTTGGCCTTCTCATAATTAGAGTCCTTATTAATGCATGCACCCTAAATTTCATCTGTAGCTGTTTTGGGACAGATATGTTGTGATTCCTGTCTGATGTAGACACATGCTTACTAAAGGTTGACATGACTTAAAGCACAGTTACTTACCTGTAACAGATGATCTCTGGGAACAGCAGGAATAAGTCTTCACATATGGGTACGTCGGTACCGACGGAGCCTGCGTGGGAACACTCCCCAGCGTCCAATCAGAAAGCTTTTGGGAGCATCCCTCAGTGCCTGCGCGCTGCCTTCCCGCCTTTCCAACTGTCTCTCCTCAATTGAGTTTTATAGCTGAGACAAAGAGAGAAAGAGGAAAGGAAGAGAGATAGAGAGATACAACTCCTAGGGGAGGTGGGTGGGTTGTGAAGACTTATTCCTGCTGTTCCCAGAGATCACCTGTTATAGGTAAGTAACTGTGCTATCTCCAGGAACAAGCAGGAATGAGTCTTCACATATGGGGACTCCCAAGCTAAGATGCCTGGAGCCCTAGCATGTTGGTGATTAAAACATGCTCCACCCCATAAGCCCAGACATCCCGAGGATGGAGGGTAGGAGTTGAAGAAGAGAGGAGCTGTAAGAGACAGCAGACCTAAAATAGGACTACAGACAAGGAGTCCTTGTATATATGATAAGCATCATGAAATGTATTGAAATGAACAATGACCATATGGACCTCACCTACTGGATTGCAGGAAGTAGAGAGGCTGATGGAATCTACTGGGGATCCAGTAAAGGAATCTTCAAGATGACCTCACAGGAGTGAGTTGAATGTCAAATCTGGAACTGACAGGTGACCCCAGGATTCAACTGGGGAAGAACAAAAACGGTGAGTCTTTAGTAGAAAGCTTTATGGAAAAACCTGAAAACTCTTTTGGCTACAGAGTTAATTATAGCTAGGAGCAAAAGAGGAAGACTGACCGAGTTGGACAAAATTGGCTTAGTCCTTGAGGGAAGAAGGGGTAAGGGGAAAACCCCGTAATCCCAAGGAAGGACAGATGTCTGAGGAGTTGGAAACCTCAGAGCTACTGAAGACCCCCCATGTCTGTCCTAACTGACGAGAGGTAGGAAGATAAAGGAATAGGGAGCTTCAGGGATACCTGAACCTAAGGTTATGGTAAAAGCTGTCAGTATCACAGCAGTGGTTGTGTCCATAAAACTGAAACATACTGTGAAATAGTATGAACATGTGAAAACCCACTGTCTGGAACAGATAGGAAGGAAAACACACCTTTATAAGCACAGACAGTTAGAGAGATAAGTATGTGAATACATATCTACCTAAAAGAGTATCTCGACAGAGAAACATACATACATACATATATATATATATATATATATATATATATATATATATATATATTGTGATCCCTCCCCTTTCCAGTACCCGTAGGTAGGGGTTAAGGAGTTTACGTTCCTTCTTTAAACCAATGTTCTGTTACTTCCTGGAGCAGTGCTCGTAGGGAAATGTAGTTTACCACCAGTTCAAATGAAGAGTAGTGTGACTCAGAATGTTTGCAAGCAAAAAGGGATTTATTTCCCCTCCCGGGGTTGGACTTCACAAGGATAAAAAGGTAACACAAAATATCTGCTCTCTGGCAGCAAAAAGGACAAACATAAGAATAGCTTCCTTCAGTGTGAAATAAACATTTTCTTTCCAGCAGGATGAAATTCAGCACATGGTTTCATACAGCTCTGTTTCCCTCACAGCCAGCTTGTATTTTCTTCACCATAAATTCCTAACATAAAGATATTATCTGTTCAGATAAAGTAATCGTGCAATCCATTTCTTCTGTGGGATAATTCATACAAGGTGGTTCTGTGTCCATAAGTTCCACCTCTGAGCTAGGATTAGTTTAGCCAGTTCTTTCTAGGACCGCGCCCTTTTCTCCAACCCTGAGCCTTTCAATACATTCAGGGTTTAAGTATTGCCTAAAGCCAGTACCGTAGCCCCAACCTTCCAGGCTGTTAAATTCACATGGATTCCTGTAATCCCAGCCCTTGGGCTTACCTGGGGACCTGGCTGTGGAAGCCTTCCTCTGAGGTTTAAAAATACCAGTTGGTTCCCTGCTGAACCTGTGTGAGGCAGTTTCCAAATGCCTTCCTGGCTGCTTGTAATCCCATGTATGCTTCAGCTGGTCTGGTCTGCTCCTTCGATAGCTCTCAACCGGAGCCTCTGACCTCCCTTCAGCTGAAAACTCCTTCCAACTTCTGACCGGAAGTCTGCTTTCCTCTCTCTCCTCTCCCTCTCTGCCTGCTGGGGCCTCCTTATGAGACAGCCTTCCTGGGTAGGGCCTGGCTCCACCCCCTAGCAGGTGTTCAGACTTTCCCCGTGACTCTTTGCTAAACTGATAGCAGGGGCGTGTTTCCTTCTCTCGAGCCTGGTTTCCCTGACAACTGGTAGCCATGTGCCTTTGTTTACCTTGCAGCCCTGCACTTTCTACCTGGTTTTCCAGCATTTCTACCGGGCCAGAAGGACTTGCTATATCACAATATATATATGTGTAGATATATAAAGATATATATATAGAGGCATATATATATATATATATATATATATATGTTTATGTCGAGATCCAGGGAGTATAGTCTGTGCACACATGGCTGACAGACATATGCATCTAAAGAAGCATATAGACATATGAACCTATATGAATATATATATATATATAGGTCTAAAGAGAAATGTCTGCAATTTAGCAGAAAGAGATATGTCTATAGGAATCCTCACATGGAAGATGTGAAGAGGAATGATTCATCTCATAACAGGAAGGTGGAACCTACTTGAGAAGATATAGAGAATCTATTCCCTCTGGTTAAGATGGAGTAGAATGCTACCCAGTAAAATAACCAGGCTGGTTGCGAGTAAACAGAGGATAATATTAGTCCGTAACAGCACGTCCTCAGTCCAGTAGAACTCTAACATGGTGAAGGGACAGAATACGCATAGGGGAGACACCAGGTAGACCCACTTGAGGGACAAGGGGTGGGGCATCATGCGTTATTTAGTTAAATATGTGCTGTCCATAAGAACAAGTCGCAAGGAAAAAGAGCCTATTTCCTGTAGGAAGTTGGTAACTCTTTAGACTGTCACATTGGAAAGGCTTATGTCCTTTATTAAAAGGGAATAGAAGGGCGTAAGAACCCTCACAGTCCTGGGAGGTGACTGAGGAAGCCTTTTCCAACTATATAGGATAGTCATTAGAGAAAAAAACACTATGCTTTCTAGCAAAGGCCCATAGTGAAAAGCTTCTCTGTAGGATTGCAGAGAGCATTATGCAGGAGAGTTGGGAAATAAAACTGGATGTTGGAGATAACCAGCTGCCAGCTCAACTATGCTGCCAACTCCAAGGGTTTGGAGATGGCAGAAATGAAGTTACAAGGATTATCCAAGATAGATGAGGACTATCTTGGAAGCACTACTAAGGTTGTACAAAAGTAGTGGAAGATCATACTGGAACTTATAGAAAAGTACCAGTAGACCAATCATTGAAGTCCTGCATGGGCAGCTGCTGAATGGCAGATCAGAAAGAATTTTCTGTTTTAAACAGAAAGAACAGACAGAACAAGAAGAAATATCCTGTTCCTGTCTGACAGGCTGCCCAGATCAGGAAAAAAGGAAGACTGGAAAGGCTAAGAAAGCCTTCCATTGGTATGATACCACTGTTACAGGGGAACCCTGGGAAAGAAGGTAAAGAAAAAATAGGAGCTGAGGTGAGACTTGCCATATGGTAAGTCTGTAAAAGGAAAAATTCATGGTGGTACAGAAAAACTATCATGAGATAGTTGGCAAACCTCTCTTCAGTGTAGAAAGAGGAGGAAAATCCTGTGACCCAAAAGCATGAATATCCTGACAGCTCAGCATACCTAAAACACAAGTGGATGTCCTGGAAACAGGAATCCAAGTTCAGAGGTTTAAGGAAAAAAACAGTGAAAAACTTCTAATGAGAAGAAGTGAACTGTATATTATAACAGATTAATTGGAACCCTATTGAGGGTTAATTTCCTGGCTGGAGTTTGGATTCTTCAGACCAGGGCGAGGTTTCCCTTGCTTGGGAACATCTGTATGATGGGCAGGAGAGGAATAAAACCTTCTTCTTTTAGGGAAAGAAGGTTTGGTAGGGCATTTCCTACCTACTGGGGAAGGAGAAGGCTTAGGATAGCCCTCAGAAACAGGGAAGTCAGTGGAGCAATGAGCAACCTGACGTAAAGACTCCTTGTTGAAGAGATTTTCTCCAGTACAAGGAGTGTTACCCAGTCTTTGTTGTGCCCATCTGCTCAAGTCTGAAGCTTGAAGCCAGGCTCTGCGTCGTGCTCCTATGGCTATAGTAGAGGTTCTGCTAACAGACTCAAAGGAGTCTAGGGAAGCACGAGAAGAAACCTAGAGATATTCTGGCTATGACTAAGAAGCAAGGAATAGTCTGCAGCCTTGGGCTCTGAAAGAAAAGGAGTCAAAAGAGATAATTTCTCTGTGACCTCCTGAAGGGATAGACTCATATAAAAAATATATGAGAGAATCCTTGTTGCCAGCATAGATGTTTGGAAGGTTTGATGTCCAAAAGCATCTAGTGTTCTAGATGCACGACTTGGCGGGAAAGAAGAATGCTTCTTCTTGCTTTTTACCTTCCTCATTGCTGATTCCACTACAATGGAATGATGGGGAAGTTGAGTCTTTTGAAACCCTGGAGAGGGGGGCACCTGATACTGAAGAGCAGTTTCTGTAGAAGGTGAGGAAGCCCTTAAAGGTGTTTCCCATATTTTCAGAAGAAGATCCTGTAAAGAATGATGTACAGGAAGCATTATATTTTCCTTCTTCCCAGAAGAGCCTTGTGTAGGATCATAGCCAGGGATAGGAATAGCCAGGAATGTTGCCATGTCAAGGAGACATTTCTGAAAAGAAGGATCTCCAATGGGAACAATCCCTGGACAGGTTAAACTCGAAAAACTAGTCTGGGCACCAGAGGATGTACTTTTCCGGTGCAAAACAGGATCTCTAATGAATGAATACTGGGACTGGCGGGTATGACCTGAAACCGTCAGTACTGTATCGTCCATGCTAGGTATCGATTCCAAACTAGGCATAGAAAGGAGCGAACCTGAGGAAAAAAGCATGGATGGAGCTGGTCCCGATACTACTGCGGGTACCAGCATTGACACCGATACCGGTGGCTGAACCGGAATCGAAGGCGATATCGACACCGAAACCGTCAGTGGAGGCTGCCCAAACGGTACCGAGGAAACTGGAAAGTCTCGGTGAATATCCTCGGAACTGCACATCCGGAATCGGTGTGTGCGAGACGTGTCGGTACCCAGTCTTCCAGACTAGATATCGATTCTAGACTCGGCATCGAAGGAAGCGAGTCTATCGATACATGTCTGGAGGGTACCGACGTCGGTGGTATTATTGGCGATGCTGTCGATACTGGAAAGTCAATCTGGGACGTATCGACCGGTCCCGAAGGTACCGAGGACGTCCAATGACGATCTGTGGCGAAGAGTGGAATACTCAACACCGGAGCCGATGCCGGGGTATCGGTACCGCTGGAAGCGGATGCCACCACCGTGCATTGCTTAGATACTGGAAAGTCAAACTGGAACGTATCGATCAGTCCCGAAGGTACCGAGGATGCCAGATGACGATCCCTGGTGAAGAGTGGAGCACTCAACACCGGTGCCGATGCCGGGTTATCGGTACCGCTCGAAGCAGATGCCACCCCCGAGCATGGCTCAGGTATGTTCTGTGAGGGGTGAGCCCCAGGAACAACCTGAAACCCCTGAAAGGCTTTGGAGACCGAAGACTCCCGCCGGGGTTTTGAAGCCAATGAGGTCTTGAGGGCAAGGCCAGAGCCGTCATCATGCTTGGCATGAGACTTACCACCCAAGGATTGGCTAGTCTTGACAGACTGTTTGTGGGTTACCTGATCCTGTAGAGAAGAAATGGTCGGTGCCCTTACACTGGAAGGGAAAACGGCATCAAGGGAAACTCGAAATGGAGAATTTCTTCTCATAAAATTGTAGCCTGATGGCTCTGGAGGAAAGGGGTCAGGACCCAAACAGGTTAAACACCAGTTATTGGAGTCTAAAAAGAAAACTGTATTTCCACAGTTAAGGCACTTCTTAGGAGAACAAGGCTCCATAATGGAGAGGCCTTACAGGCCCAAAAATTCAAGACAGAAACAGAGGGAAAAAAACTCCCTGAGTTTTAGGGAAAAGAAAAGAAAAGAAAATAACCACTGGCGGTACCGGAGGAGTCGGGGAAGCAGCCGCGACCACAAGAAAAACAAAAAGTAAAAGATTTAAAGAAAAAATTTTCTGCGGTGACAGGAAGACGTCCTGCTGGCTCCGCGGAAAAACAAAAACTGAGGAGAGACAGTTGGAAAGGCGGGAAGGCAGCGTGCAGGCGCTGAGGGATGCTCCCAAAAGCTTTCTGATTGGACGCTGGGGAGCGTTCCCGCGCAGGCTCCGTCGGTACCGACGTACCCATATGTGAAGACTCATTCCTGCTTGTTCCTGGAGATTGATGTTAATGTGTGTTAAGTGCCATTGTGCCCATAGAAATAAGAGGGCTGTGGGCATTTAACGCACATTAATTTCATTAACATGCAAACCTTTAGTAAAGATGCATCTGTGCAGTCTTTTGTTGATCCATGGTTTCAATCTTTGTTACAAATGGATTTATGCTAGTTATTGGGAACCTGACACGTACTTGTGACCTTGATTGGCCACTGTTGGAAAGAGGATACTGGGCTTGAAGGACCTTTGGTGTGATCCAGTATGGCATATCATGTTCTTATGCTGTATTTTATAATTTTGCTGATGTACGATTATTTTTATTGTATTGAAGTTTGTATTAAGTGGGTTATATAGCAGGGTTTTTAATCATTATAATCCGTCTTGAATCCATAGCAGGTTAAACAGACAATAAGTACCCAAATTAAATTAAATAAAATACCCTCTGAATGGTATAGCTACTGACAAGTCAAGGGATACAAAGCCTTACTCACTGACCTGATAAGAAGCCCACTTGCAGCACAGCTCCCATTGATCTTAAAAAGTCCCATCAGTGAATGTTCAGCTCTGCTAATTCAAAGTTCACCATAATAAATATATTTTAAAATTCACAGAGAATAAATGGTGACTTATTGAAATATCCTGAGGCATTCATCTTCTATATGGTATTGGTAGCTAGCTATCCTTATGTAAGCTAGGTATTTAAATGCACCAGACTAAACATCTTTTCAGTTCTCACTGTATGCATTGTTTGCAAAGCACAATAATAGTTTGGACATGCAAAAAAAAAGGGTTTCTGAAGCAGAGGTTTCTGAACATTTCTGGAGGAAATGTGCCCTTTTTAAATTATCCATTCATGAGGTGGACTATTAATTTATAAGGCAGATTACCATTTATCTCAAAGTAAGACAAATGAATATATTGTGCTTATATGTTCAAATTAAATTTAAACCACAGTCGTCGTCTTATAAATTTCTGAATGCAGCACTTCTGCAGGAAATACCAGTTTTCGTCTTCTACTGAGAAAGTTTCTTGTAGAGCTCCCACATCCTGCGAGCCCTGAATTTAATGGTTCTTTGACAAGCAAGTCCAGAGGAAGACAAATTCTATCTTGAAAATTAGTTTCTCGCTGTCACCAGACATGCTTGGTTCAGCACTAATCATAGCTAGAAAATGCATACATCAGCAGCACAAGTTCTCAAGAGTGAAACTTAGACAAGCATTATTTTAAAAATAATAACTTGCTATGGTTTAAAATGTGCCTTTTACCAGTTTATAATATGCTTTAAAATAAGCAGTCTTTTGGCAGTTTATACTGTGTGTCAGCTATGTATCTTTCCTTACTTTCTACCTTACACTTCTGCCCCCAAAATATATATATTATATATACACACACATACATACACATCTGGAATAATTTCTAGATAATGTTCCATACCTGTGTACTATGTCATCTGTGCTTTGGGCCCAAGTGACTTGTCAAATGACTGAACACTGGATTTCGCAAGCTTCTTAAGCAGATCGCTAATATGTTGTCCCTGTAAGAGGAAATGGTGCCTCTATCATAGAAAATAAAGGCTTAGCCACACCAGATTTGAAGGAAAGAAGCTTGTAGATTATGCTCAGCTTGCTGACAACTAGGACTAGCACCAGATCCTTCATACACACTGATCTGGTTTTAGATGGAGTCACAGTACCAAAACGCTACTGGTTAGCATTATGGATCTTTTTGGAGAGAAGCTAGTATAGGGGTGCCAGTGTTAGCATGGTTTGTCTCATACTTGGAGAAGGTCCTATTGGTTCTCTTAGGATTCTGCGGCTAGTATCATGATCTTTACAGTTTTCTGAGTCATGCCATATCTTAGCAGGGCCCTACCAATGGCTGTGCGAGTGGTGCAGCTGCCCAGGGAACAAGTACGGAAGCTGATACCATCATTGGGCTTCCAGAAAGCTCAAAAAGAGTGAATTACTGCATGTGGTTGGTGGGGAAGAGGGTGCCAGATTTGTTAGTTGCAGAGAGTACATTTCTAACTTGGTACAGTCCTGCCTCTTAGTAAGTGGAACCGAGGTTTCAGTCATTGAGCTGTAGCTTTCTTCAGGATGAAACCTCGGTTCCACTTACTAAGATGTGGCATGACCCAAAAAAACTGCAATTTGGCTTGATTTTATAACAGGATACTTACATGAAATGTCAAAAAAGGCACTTATTTTATATTCATTTTATAATGAAAACATAGGGATCCTTTACCTTGCTTGGCAGACAGTGGTCACAACCATCCAAGGGCAACGCAGTCTTTTGATCTCTACTTCTGGACAATAATTTAATGGGTTTCTTTAGTAGGACCAGTATACAATGGGAGGCCTTGGCATTTAAAACTCCACTCACTCCTTTTCTCTTCTCAAAATAATTGAGTCTAGGCTAGAATTTATGTTCTGAACCAAAAGGTTTACTTAAAGAACGTTAAGATCACCGATGTTGTTGTTGCTAAGTGCCATGAAGTTGATGTCAACTCATGGCAACCCTGTGAATAGTTGTGTAAACTGTAGTCGATCTTCGGTCAGGTGGCTAATTGTTGATAGAGTGGCATCCATAGCTGCTTTACTGCCTTGATCCACTGCATTGCTGGTCTTCCTCTTTTGCATCAACTTTTTCTCTTAATTGAATTTTCAGAATTTATCAAGAAAAGGTAATTCCAATAAATACAGCAGAAAAGAAAAAAGCAATAACAAGATTATCCATAATCATATTATCAAAATTACCACAAGCCCACCACAAGAGGAGGAGAGGAGACAATCCCCCCCCCCAAAAAAAAAAGCCTTAAGAAAATAAATATACCTTTCCTCAGAAAACATACCCATAGATAATTAACTAAATCCTCATCAATTACCTTAGCCCACAAACAAAAACATAAAGGCACTCAATTTTAAACCAGATTTTTTTGGCAACAAGAAATGATTCCAATTGCAGTGGGTCAAAATGTAGCTATGCCCCTGATATCTTACTAGGCATTTACAGGGGAATCTCAAATAAGATGAAGCCCCTATAACACCAAGCCTGGTTTTAAACTGAAAGAAAGACTTCTTTCTCAGTTTCATGGCCCTAGCCACATCAGGAAAAATATACACTCTTGGCCACAAAAAGAAATTTGTCTATACTTAAAGCAAATTCTAAACAATTTAGTCTTAATTGGCTCTTAACCTAACACCACAACCAATGTTGCTCTACTGGAAATATTATCCACTGAGGATTCCAAAAAGGCAGATAGCTCAAAGCTATCCACCAACACAATCTTCCACTTCTTGTTTCTTCCCTCTAGGTAAACAGTACAATTGGGACACCTCAATCTCCTCCAGTTCTTCCACCTTCAAGATACCTTGCAAATACATTGTCCATAATTCTTTAGAGGACAGCACCCTAGTCTTTGGGAAATTTGGAAGTCTGATATTCCTTGACCGCTGATTATTCTCCATAGATTCCAATTTCAAGTGGAGCGACAGGGTATATTTAATAAAAGTTGCTGCAGATTTTTGAAAAGTCCCTTTCTCCCTCATAACCTCCCCTCCCCCCCAGCCATCACCTAGTCTCTCTCTCTTTTAGCTTCCCCCAACCATCACCTAGGGGTATGTTTACTAAGTGAGGCTAATGGTTAACCCATGCTGTTTGTAACTAGGTACCACTGAATAGCATGGGATCTAGTTACAAATAGCACAGGTTAACCGTTAGCCCAGTTTAGTAAACATACCCTTAAATGCTTTTCCTCTCTCATGGCCCCCCAGACACACCCAGTCTCTCTCTCTCTCTCTTGCACAATCACACATGAACTTCTTGGTGTAAGTTTAAGCCCCAGACACTGTCCTACCCCTTTGCTCTATTGTTTGCTGCTCCTTGTCCTGTGGCTCCCTCTAGATGGAGTGAGGGGCTGGGGCTAGCCTTTAAGGGCAGATGCCTTTACTTCCTCCTGCTGCAGTGACTTACTGTCTTAATGACAGGGTACTGCCTTTATGAGTGGTTTATATATGAGTTGGATTTTCCTTTCTAGAGGAGTTTCTTCCCAGCATGATGTACTCTTCCCTGTTTTAGAAAATTGCTAGTTGAACTCCAGGTTAAATTGTAACAGTTGAGTAGGGGCACTGGAGGTCTCTGCTGCTCCAAGGGGCTTTTACATAGAAGTACACAGAATCAGAACCAGACCCAAAAATGCTCCCACATAAAATTACACCTGCTCTGAGGAAGGTATAAATATGTATGCATGCTCTGCGTTTACTCACATACTTTATAAAATACTGATATACACTGCAACTCTGTCCCTCCTATACCCCTGGTAACATCTAAGTAGGTGCACTCTTTCTATGTGTCTACTTTTTAAACACGTTTTATTTTTTATGTGCCATCAAGTCAATGCTGACTCTTGGCAGCCCAGCAGCACCTGGGTTTTCCTCGTAAGATATGACCAGAAGTAGATTTCCAGGCCTTTTCTTCCAAGTCAACGAAGGGTAAAGTGACTTGCTCAAGGTCACAAGGAGTGCTAGTAGGACTTGAACCAGGCCTGATCTCTTGGGTACTAGACTGGTGCTGTAACCACTGGGTTACTCCTCCACTCCTTAGAAAATGTATATCCGCATCCAATTTTATAAAAGCCCTTTTGTGCATGTAAAATATGCTTTATACATATGAAAAGATTAATAAAATTATTCCCATAGGTGGACATGCCGAAACACAAATAGCGGAGTTGCACATCCAGTTTATCTTTATCTTTATTTCTACATTTTATATACCGCTCTTGTCGGGACATTAGAGCGGTTTACAATAAAAAGGTCTACGCCACTAAACTATGGAAAAGGAACGCCATAAAAAATAGGAAAGAGGGAGAGACAGCGGCAAAATCAAACACAATAAATAAACAAAATACAGACAGAAAATACTCAGGGAGGGATAGCAGAGGGGAGGTCAAAGGCCTGTTGAAACAAGTGAGTTTTTAGCAATTCTTTGAACTTAGGGTATGAAAGTTCCAGACGGAGGGAAGGTGGTAGAGCGTTCCAGAGCCAGGGGTTGAGAAAAAAGAAGGCCAAATGACAAGTCTGTTCTAGATGTACCTGAGAAGGGGAGGGTAAGGACAAGCGGTTAGCATGCAATGAGCGAAGTTGGCGGTACGGTGTATGAAGGGAGATAAGATTAGCTAAGTAGAGAGGATTTGATGTGTAAATGGCCCTATGTGTCAGAATGAGACATTTATAGTGGAATCTGAAACAAAGAGGCAACCAATGGAGGTGGAGGAGGAGGGGAGTGACATGATCAAATCGTTGGGCGAATGGGATAAGACGAGCTGCAGTGTTTTGTAAGAGTTGTAAATGCTGAAGCTGATAAGCTGGTAGGTTGACTAAGAACACATTACAGTAGTCAAGTCTACTGGTGACCAGGGCCAGAACTAGGGTGATCAGTGAACTGGAGGGGAGAAGGGAGCGGACAGCCCAGATTTGATGTGTATCTCTCGCTATTCGCAGGGAATTTATTCCACCCCCTTGCCTACCCGCACATACTCTGCCGGTATGCAGTGAACACTGGACAGGGCGGAACGGAGGCAGAGTGTGGGTGGAGCGGGGGTGAACCACAGCACTTGGATGTACAGAGCCTATACAGGTCATGGTCCTGTATGTCTGGCGGGTGACGGATGGACATGGGACATTCCACCTTGGAGATGGAATAAGTCCTAGGAGCAGTAGCAATCAGGCCTGGCAGCACCCACCACCACACGGCACAGATGAAGGTGAGTCCCCGCAGGCTGATCCAGGCCTGGCAGATCCCACCGAGGGTTGGGCAGGGGGGAAATGCAACATGTTCCACTGTTGGACCTGCTTGCGCCTGCTGGGCGTCCCAGTGCCATGGCGACAGGACGCCACAGCACCGGCACACCAGCAGGAGCACTGAGCAGTGGGGACAGACAGCCTGCTGAACGTCTCCCCACTCAAGATTAATTTGAAATTTAAGTACTCTTGAAACAGATATCAAAACGTGATGCATGCATCAGACATGTTGGGTTTTTGGAAAATGTCATTGGAGCCATTTCTTTTTGTAAAAAATCATTGGAGCTACCTATTCTTCAAAACTGTAAAGTATGATTGGAGAAAACTCATGAGAACCCTCTTGCGAGATACAATTGTATGCCTCCAGTAATTGTGTTTTAAGATTTTGTGGTTAAGGTTACGTTTATATTGAAAGTAAAATGTGCTTCACTAGGGACAGTGATAGCTGTGATGGTTTTACACCGTTGAGTGTCAGGTTCAACAAAAAAAGAATTTTGTAATAATGAGCGAGCGTTACAGAGCTGGGAGATTTTGATTGATTTTGTTTTGCCACTACCCTGATATCAGGGCTCTCTAATGTAAAGGGCCTTTACAAGCTAAGCACATTACTGGAATTTTTTACAAGCAGCCTTTTTTAAAATTACCCTCCATGCAACTATTAAAATGAAATGTAAGAAGAAATGTGCACAAATCTTAAGTGTATAAAAAAAAATTAGGTCTTTTGTCTTTAAGGAAAATTTAGCAAAAAACCTATTTGCATTTTTTTTCCTATAGAGTTTAATATTAAAAATGTGGCTGTAACAGGCAAAAAGAGCGTATTTTGCTTTTTTAGCTGTAATTAAACAACACACACACACACTAGGGATGTGCATTTATTAGTACAAATTCAGTTTTTGTTAAGGCATCTTAAAACATTAGGAGCCCTTTTATTAAAGTATGCAGTAGTTTTGCACCTAAGACACTAATGGTGCACAAAATTGCAAGGCCACTCTGCTACCTGTTGGGGACGTGGACAGCATTTCTGCGATAGATAATGCGTATCACTATTCATTAACGTGGGTTGGCAATACTGCAGGTGCTACTAGCAACATCTATTGAGGTGGAGGTAAATGATCTCGTGCGAACTGCAAGACGAGCCTTTAGCATGCGATGTATACCTGCATACTGAAGGTGCAACACTCACCACAACCAGTCTCTACCTCAACCCACACATTTCCCATCCTAACACGCAAGACACAGTTAGCACGGGAATCGGCATACGCTGTCACGGCTATGCACTAGTTATCACCAGTCACCCCACAGTGCGTGCTTAATGTGCACCAAAACCCACACTAAGGGTGCAAGTTACTAAGGTAATGTATATTATCTTACCACAAGTCTCATGTTATTCAGTTGGATTCAGTTACTCCCATTAATTCCCATTAACGGTGAATTAACATGTATTAACATTAATGTACCTTTGTAACTAGCCCCCTAAGGCATGTAAATAGTTTTTAATATGCAACCTATGAATTAACACACCTATAACTGATTTCCACACATTAAAAATTTCAAATGTGTGTTATATTGACACAAATGTATGAAACAGACAAAAAAAATTAACGGAAACCAGGGAAAAATGCAAATCTTTCAAAAACGAACCAAAACGTTTTTGCCTATGCACATTCCAACACACACACACACCCCTTTAAAAAACTACAGCAAATTGCAGACAAATCTGCCACTTTTCATATGTCACATGAATACTATCCTATTAAAATTTATGATAAAAACTTTTTAACATGTTAAATCTGCAAGTGATTTAAGCATGCATATATTGCACCATTTCTGAAAAGGAAACCGCTGATGTTGTTTTCCTTTGAAAATGAACAGATGCAAAGGGCCCGTGTTCAAAAAGAGGGGCAAAATAGTGCATGTACCTTTGGTTGTCACAAATACCCACTTTCCTTCCCCTAAACCAGTGGTTCTTAACCTTGTTGGAGGTACTGAACCCCACCAGTTTCATATGCACATTCACCAAACCCTTCTTTATTGAAAAAATGTGATTTTTTTTTCAAATTCAAGACATAGGTATATGTTTTACTGGTTCACAAAATGAATCGTGCATTAACATCACTTTGTTCAAAGAACAAAACCAATACAATGCATGAACTCACAACAAATTACATACATAACTTTTCACAAAGACATGACCTTTTTTAATACTACCACACTGAAATGGTTTTAATTTTTAACCTCATGTATTCCAATAATGAACTTATTGCTTCTAGATAGGCCAGGCTGGTAGCTCACATGGTTTCTATATTGGCTTTTGTGTGTTAAATTATTTTCATTGGATCCTCTTCACTTTTGGGGGCTATAGTTGGGCCAGGGATTTCTTTATCTTTGTTTGTATTGCTTCAATATTGAGGTTTCAATATTGTTATTATTATTGCTTCCCTGTTCCCATGTTTTCATGAAGTTTTGTAAATATACTACATTCTTGTAAAAATGATAAATTTCAAATAAAAAAATAATGAACTTATTGTATTTATGCTATTTATTATTTTTAACATTTTAACACACACCCATCACCTAATTTCCATCAGGCTACACCGCTACAATAATAATGAATATTTACTGCAAATCAGTGTGACTTCTGCTGTTGCCTTTGAGAGACCAGTTCAGAAATGCGTGGCTTCACCTTGGCAAGTGCCACTCTCATGTCATTTTCACAGCAAAGTCTGTTCCTTTTCTTCGTTTTTATGTCCAGCATCCTCGAAAAGGATTGCTCGCTAAGATGTGTTGTAACAAATGGTATAAAAATTTCCAGGGCTTTCCTAGCAATAACAGGATACATTACCATTTGTCGACACCAAAACGTTGAGAGCGTTGTTGTTCTGAAGAGTTGCTGTTGAACCTGGCTCTGCTGAATTTCAATGATTTCGTCGAGGTAATCATCATTGACATCTGCTGTCTCAACACCAAACGTGAACGGCTGTCTCACCCATGCTTGATATGACTCTCTTGTAGGGAAGTATCCGTCGAGAGACTTTGCAAGCTCATCTAAGTGCGTGGCAATTGCTTGCTTCAGTTCTGTGGGTACAGAAATGTCTCCGATTCCAGACACATCTTCGATCTTACTTACACAGTCGTCCAGCAGGGGAAAGTTTGCGAAGTTATCGTTCTCTGTTCGTCGTTTCCATAACTGTAGCTTTTTTTGAAAACCCTTCAGGTTTTCTTCCGCTTCGATGATGTTGACTCCACCACCCTGCATCTGCTGATTGAGTTGATTGAGAGATGTGAATATATCAGCCATGTACGCTAAAATGAGAATGAACTTAGAATTTTTGAAGCAATCTGCATGACGATGTTGGTGCTCTTGCAAAAACATGGCTAATTCCACACGCATGGCAAAAATACGATTCAGCACCTGTCCCCGGGATAACCACCAAACGTTAGAATGGTACAGAAGTACCTCGAATTCAGAGCCCATTTCTTTACACAGCTCACTGAAGATGCGGTGCCTCAGTGCATTATTTCGCACATAGTTCACACATTCCACTACAATTTTTAATACTTCTGTCATTTCTGGAGGCAAGGTATTTGTTGCCAACGCATGCCTGTGCAGAATACAATGCGTAACAATGATGTGTGGTGCATCGGCTTTCACTAGCGCACCAAAACCAGACTTTCTTCCCAACATGACTGGAGCTCCGTCCATACAAACTGCAGAAACCATATCCCACGAAAGATTGTTGTCTCTGAAGAAGTCATCCACAAGTTTCTTCACATCGGCTGCCTTAGTTGTTGTTGTAAGAGGCTTACAAAATAAAAAATCTTCCTTTATCATGTCGTCTTTCACATAGCGCATAAATACAGCAAGCTGACTTAGATTAGAAACGTCTGTGGTCTCGTCGAGTTGGAGGCTGAATTTTGCCAGGCTTGAAATCAGATCTGCAACTACTTGAGCCAAGATGTCTTTGCTCATGTCCTCTATTCTGTCGCTGATGGTGTCATTTGAAAGAGGAATTTGGGATAATTTAACTTCGGCCGCTTTTCCCAGCATCAGATTCGCCATCTTCAACACAGCTGGTTTTATGAGTGTTTCACCAATGGTGTGTGGTTTGCCATGCTTTGCAATCAGGTAAGCAACTTCATACGATGCTGTGAGGATCGGTTTGTTGATGGGTACAAAGCCGAGAGCAGGCAGAGTAGCCTTTTCATCGAATCTGGCTCTCTTCACCTTGAATTCAGCAAGCGTTGTGTTTTTGTATTCCCCATCTCCATGCAGGTTAAGGAAGTGTTCCTTTAGTTTTGCCGGTACTAGACTAGAATTGCTTAACTTGGCATTGCAAATCATGCAGATAGGACGCTGACTCCCATCACGTTCTGTTATATATGTGAATCCATGTTGTACATATTCGTCCGACCACTTTCTTTTTTTGCTCGACATAGTATGGATTAAAATATTAAGAAAGAAATCACACGACATACCATCACGACAGTCACAAGTTGACTAGTGAGTGCACCAAATTCCCTGCAGCACAGATTGGCCAAGCAATGTAGCGTGATCACCTGCAGCCAATGATGGCCAAGCGGGGCGTGTCATCACGAATCATATGAGTCAGGTGCGTGTCTTGTGTCTTGACCTCCGCCGAACCCCTGAGACTGACTCACCGAACCTCTATGATCGAACCCAGGTTAAGAACCACTGTCCTAAACTAAACACACCTACATGAATGTCTCTTTTTTAAAGTGACTAAATAGTGCACTTGGGAAGCTCAGCATACTTTTAGTCACATGTAAGATAAATACCTTTGAAGATTTCCCTCTTTCATAACAGGAGAGAGTTCAGCTGGCTACCTTCCTAGTCATGGCACGAATGATTTCTTCCTTGTGGTTCATACAGGAAGCTAAGCAATAAATCTGATGTTGATAAGCAGGGGAATCTACATCTATATTACACCGTGTGACTGTTCAGGAGTGCTTAAGCCATCTTGGAAGCCTCTGGGAGGTGTTCATGCAACCAGAAGTGCTACATCACTCATTTTTCTCCTTTTAAAGCTTCACTTTTTGTTTATATAAGTGACTGCTTGAAACTAAGAAGTCTCTCCGTATCTGATGCAGTTCTAGCAAATAGTATCTCCTGATTCCAAGTGAGTTGCATATAGAAAACACAGATGCTGCTGAATTCATTGGATCATGACTTTAATTTTGCATGCAGAAACTAATTAATGTAGGAGGGAGGAGGACAGAAAAGAAGAAAACAAAAGGGGGAAGGGGGAAAGAGGATGGAAGAAAGCTTCTTGGCTTCTTTTCATAATTGTGCAAACTTTTCCCTATAATCCTTTTATCCTCGTTATGTGTTTTCAAGTTGGGAAACATTTTTCTTTCATTCATTGCCAAAATTTCTGAGATGGAGGATAAAGCCTCTTATGGATCAGCTCTGTCAATACAATAGAGATATTCAGGGAAACACTAAGCATGTATAGAGCCAGAAAAGAAAAACAGAGTCCGTACTAGCCACGGAAAAATAACCATAGATCTGCAGCTACATTTACAAAAGCAGATATTATTTCCCTTCTGAATGATCTAACACTAATTTCCTCTGACGTTTCCAGTGCTGTGGCAGGCATACATAGAGAAAGAAATACCACGTCAGCCAGAATGAAATCAGTAAGGTCCTGATTTTATAACAGGACAAATTTATTTATTTATGAGACTTGATAAACCGCCCAAACCAGAGTATCAGAGCGGTGTACAATAAAAGCAGGCTGCCAGAAAATTAAAGAGGGAAAAGGAACGCCATTCAAATGACAGGAAAGTGCTGTAGAAATAGATAGATAGAAAGAAAGAAAGAGACAGAGCAGTATGGCTAAAGAGTTAGGGGCAAATATGTGAAAATTCCAAAAAAGCACCTATTTTATAAAAGACAACATAAGAGCCTATGTGCCTTTATAAAAAAGGGTCCTAGATTCAAACCCAATAGTTCACAAATGCCGATGCATAAATTTAATCCTGCTCTGAAGGAATAAATGCAAACGAATATGTTAAGTGTACACATGCATATTTTATATTTTATACAAGCAGGGAAAGCATGCAGAGCATGGCTTATGGAATTCTTTCCAACCCTTCTAAGTAAGTACGTGTGTGTGGGTGTGTGTGTGTGTGTGTGTGTGTGTGCACACGCACACATGCACGCATATGTCTGTGTTTGTATTTGCATTGCCTGTGTGTGTGCCTGTTTAATTTGTGCTTTGCATGAGTGGTATGCGTGTGTGTCTCTCTCTCTCTCTTTGTGTGTTTGTTTTGTTTGCAGCCCTTTTACTAAAGTGCGTTATGCAGTAAACGCGCAATTTGGTGCACATTAACTACATGCTTGGGCTCACGGCAACAATGGGGGACATGACAGTTAACACACATAAATTTTTACGCTATCTGCCAATTGCACATTGGGTTGCTGAATAGGCGGGTTAGGGGCAGAGAGTTGATGTGATGAGCACATTGCACTTAGTATGGGGGAGTGGCATATCACACACTGTCAATGTTACAATTAGCACAGGTGCATTTACCTCTGCCTCCATAGATGGAGGTAAGTGCACCCAGGGTAATAGCGCTGTGCATTAGTGTACACATCCGCACGTTAACTATTGGTTGCACTCATGACAGTTGCCATGGAGGCTTTGCATTTAACACCCGTTAGTTTTTATGCTAAACGCATGTTAAGCGCCAAAACCTCACTTTAGTAATAGCGCCCCTTGTGTGTGAGAATGCTTGTTTATGAGCAGGTGTGTCTGTACATATTTGTGTGTGTGTGTGTGTATGTATGTTTGCATATATGTATGTGTGTGTCTGTGTGTATGCATATATATACATCTGTTGGTTGCTGTGTGTCTGTTATCGGGAGCCAAAGTGAGAGGGGAGGGAAATTTGAAAGGTACAATTCTTTAGCACACAAATGCTGATGCACAAATTTACACCTGTTCCTCCCACATTACGTCCATGGGAATGCCTATGGCTATTCACAGATTGCATAAAAACAGGTTCACACTTTCCCTGCAAGTACTTTTTACACACATATGCAGTTGCACAATTTTATAAAAGCCCTCTTTTGTGTGCAATACAGACTTTTACATAGAAAAAGCTTTGTGAAATTATTCCCAATATGCTGATGCAGCAAACTGTGCAAGGCAGGCTGACCCTGTGCAGTGCATCCTGGGACACTGCGTGGGGTCAGGCACCACCATTATGCAAGATGGAAGCATGGAAAGGGGAGCTCCTGCCTTTCATTGTTCAAGGTTCTGCAGCAGGTGTTGGAAGGGTGCTGGGGGGAACAGAAGGTACACCAGGTACCAAACATTTTTGCAGGGGAGGTCAGGGCTGGGGGGCCTAGCGTCCACTTGGGCTACCAATGGGATTTGGAGGGGATCAAGGGGGATGAGTATAGGGGCCACTGATGCTTTTATTGGGGATCAGGGATTTGGGAGGGGGGGTAGCACTAGGGCCACCAATGATTTTTTGCGGTGATCAAGAGGTCATCTGAGATGACGTGTCAAGCATGTGTGTGTATGTTTGCATGGCTGCAGTACCACCAACATGTTGGTATTTGTCGCCTTTTATTTCTGCAAATTTTTGCATGCAACTGATTTGCATATTTTTTTTACTGCAGCCCTAAGCAAAAATTGTGCCTTTTCCTTGTGTTATAAAGCTATGCACTGAGCTACAGCACATGGCTCTAACACAAGGTTGCTGCATCAGCCTGTAAGCGAGCAAATAAATAGATATCGTTGCCTGATCCTTTGTCAAAAGGAAAATCTGGGGTTAACGTTTTAGAGCACATACTATTTAAAGAGTTCAGCTAAAGCATGCATTATGCTATGGCTGGCCCTGAATTGGTAGCCTGCCCTCTGAACCTCTGGAGGGATCGGATATTGAACTTGACACAGAAAACAGTGACCATGTCCCTCAGGACCCATAGTGGGCCCCCATCCTTGAAAAAGACTCTCTGGAAGAGCTTCCTTGCTCTGAGCAACTAAACAGCTCCCAAGAATTACACCTAGTGTCTGGAGGACTGCTTAGCCCATGCTACTGCTTCAGAAAGGCTACCCAGGATCGTTCTGATTTGCTGTCTTGCTCTCTGCTTCGCCTTCAAAGCTCCCACTGATTTGCCATTCATGTTCCATGCCTAAGTAGCAATGTTCACACTTCCCTTGATCCTCATGACTCTGACCAAATTCACATGGACACATTGCAGGGAGAGAGTTGTGGCTGGACCCTGGGACTACAAATTCCAGTTCGCCTTCCTCCACCCATGTGGCTGCTTTCTGCAATTTGTAATTGAGTCCTCGGTACTGATTCAGAATTCTGCTACTGCTCTGTCACCCTATGGGTGAGCTGATTCCTATTCTGTTAGTGTTTTTATTTCTACCAGGGAACCCTCACAGAATTCTGCTGCCTATATGTGTGTCCTGTCATTCTTTTCCTGTGCCTCCTAGCAAAGTAAGTTGCATTGGCTTTGTGAAATCTTAACTGTTCTCTGCTCCCCTGCGTCAATCAAATCCTTTTTTTTTTTTTTTTTGTAAATCTCTGCCAGGTAACTTGCACAGGTATCTGCTGCTGCTGCCTGTTCACTTGCTGCTGTATCTGTGCCCTGTCTTGTTCTTATTTCCTCCTACCTCTACAGCACCCAGACTGTTGAACAGCAAAAAAGACACACAAAGCTCCTAACCTGATGTGTACCTTACATCTTACTCTTATTAAAACAATGGACTGCTGAGATCGACAGCCTCTAGTCCCCCTCCTCTAACCTCCAAACATGCTGCCATTTGTCCTCAAACCTGGTTTCTAAGTTCAAGCGGGGCAAAGAATTTATATAATGTTGCAATTGGAGGAAGGCAAAAGTGTCCTTCCTTTCCAACCCATACTCCTCCCTTTCCAGCCCATACTCCTCCCTCAACTGTGCAAAGGCCAGCAAGCCCCCCCTGCTCGTCAAAGACCTGGCTCACTCTGGTAAACCCTCCCACCCCCCACCTCTGAAATCCTTGGGACTGCCACCCTGGGGAAAACGCCACATTCCCTTACAAAGGCAGAAGGACAGTCACTTGGGGGTCCTGCTGGAACAGCTCACACCAGTAACACCAGGCCTTCCATATCGACCCCAGTAAGCAAGAACGTAAGTGCCCAGGGAGTTTCTCTGTTGGGGCATGCATCAAAGAGACCAGGTTCAACAGGTAGCCCCACACACCCTCCAGCAAGCAGGCTATATTGTAAAGGTGTAGATTGAGCAGGCCAGCCCCCCTTGCTTCCACCAATCCCCCCCCCCTCGCCCCCCAAATACCCATGGGGATGCAGGCCCTCAGCACACAATTTATTTTTAAAACTACATATAAAACCTACAAATGTTATTCATGATAACTGTCCCAACCTGATTGTGAGGTACGGTTAAATTGAAACCGTTAGTTTGACTTCCAAAACAATGATGCTGTTTCTTGATTTGAACACGTGACAGAATCAGTGGAATCTGACTGCTTCTATATGTGTGCGGCGCATGCGTCTGGGCATGAGGTATCATGATACAGAAGGACCATTAACAAAGCCATTTTGCAGTGTCCCTATTAGACTCAATTTGGCATCATACTTCAGTTGTCAGAGACTTGTCTTTTTGATAAAGCAAATTGCTTCTCATTATTGGAAGTCAATGGATCTGACAGATACTACAGACAGGAAAAAGTAATGTGCATTACAGAACCGTTAATCCCAGTAGTCTGCAGTATCTTTGTTACTCTTGCCTTTTTGATTTTTAAATGAAGACCTTCCAAGCTTTGAGAACATCCCCTACTACAGAATACTATGGGGATCTTTTACTACAGGGCACTAAGCAATTACCATGGGTTACAGCACGTGCCAACCCTGTGGTAATTTTTAGCACAGGCCCGATTTCTGCGCTCACTGTGCTTCACGCATTGGGGTGGGTTAGGGATGGAGAGTGGGTGGGGTGAGCACCTTGCAGTCAGTGTACCCTGTGCTAGCTGCACGACATGCAATTAGCATGAGTGCATTTACTGCCACCTTCATAGGTCGAAGTAAGTGCACCAGTCCTATTTTTATGCCACGTTAGGGCAGGGTGCACCGTGTTAACTACCGGGAACATGTTTTCTACACTCCCGACAGTTAACGCAGTGGTATCGCACCTAATGCGCTATGGTTTTGAGTGCTATCGTTGTACTAGATGCAACACCATAGTTCCTTTTCGTAAAAGAGGCCCTATGTTCAGTAGGGGTGTGCAGGCCAATAATTTTTTTGTTTAGTTTTCCGTGTTGTTACTAGATTTTTCATTTTATTTAGGTTTTATACTTTTTTTTTCATTTTGGGGAGGGGAGCAATGTCATCAAAATGCATGCTATTGCTCAAATTACTATGCGCAGTAATGCACACTATTGCATCATAGCATGCACTCATTCAAAGCATCTCATCCCACAATCAAGTTCATAAAGGATAATTCCATAAAAGAGTTAACGTTTTAGGAATTAAAGTCTCAATCAACAATAATCACCTTTAAACAGCCTCACACAGGAAATCAAATGCACCTCCCTGCACAGCTCCACTTTTCATCCTTCACACATAAAAAAGCCTATTTTACACAGCCAAGCTATATCATACACTATAGTTGCTCTGACCCATAGGACAAAGCTCTAATGGAGTGCTGCAAACAGGGCTATCACCTCAAAATCATATCCAAGAAATTGCATCCTCATTCAATCACCTAGGGAAAGCCTAGTGTAATAGAAGTAAAGAAGAATCATGGAGCATGCACTGGCTGTAGTAATATTGTATACAACTCAGAAAGTCATAAAAGGCTAATCAGTATTTCTGGAAGATGAATTACTGAACGAAATATTCTCCACTCTTCCTGTTCTAGACTTCTGGCAATCATCTAACTTGTAAGAAGTAAGCTCCAAGCAGACTCCCAAATAAAAGAAAATAGTATATAGACACGCCTGTTGTTGGGCCACTTCTGGGGGCTTATATAAACTAAGGGCTCAATATTCAATTGGGATGGTTGTGCGCCGCTACGGCGCATAGCTGTCGCCGCCAATTTCCAACCCCAGATATTCAATCCCAGGGTCATATGCGGCTCTGGCATTGAATATTCGGAGTCACCGCACAGCCTCCGATACTGCAGAAGCTAACCTGTGAGCGACAATATTGCACCTAGTTTTATCTGCAGGTTGCTAACCGGTACAATATCACTGCTACCCGCTTAGTGACTGTCTCCACCCTTGACACGCCCTGGAACGCACATGACATGCCCCGGTTTTAAGCTGTTAGCATTGGGGCATATAGCAGCGTTAGTTGAGGATATTCAGCAGCACTAACCGTATTAGTGACGTTGAATATCCCATTCAGCGGCATTTACATGGTTTACATATCTGTAAACCGTGTAAATGCCTTTAGAATATTGGACCCTAAAATAAAAGAATTTTATTTAGGGTTCTGAGTGGTCAGGGCTAGAATTCTCCTCCGGCTAGTGTTGTAGTCCGTCAGTCAGCAGCGGTGCTATACCGAAGTCCATCTTGGCTACAGGATTTGTCAAAAATCAGTCACTCCACAGCAAGTTAACAAACAAGACTTCACTTTATTAGTGACCCGATGAGGACAACTAAAACACTGTACAATGATCCAAGAAGCTTGTGTCAACTTTTAAGATAGGTAACATATTTGAAGAACATTATGGTTCAACTATCAACATTCTTTCTTCACGTCCCCTCACAGCAGGGAAGATTAAGGCTATCCTCATTCACACCACACACTTCGTTGAGCGAGCCTCACTTACTGCAGTGTCTCAAAACAGGGGCATAACTATGGGAGATCTCGGGGGGGGGGGGCAGATCTCTCCATTTTTGGCTCAGGCCCTCCAGCTAGACCACAATGTGTAAGTGCTGCTCAGTTTTAGTCTGACCCATTAATGATATGCATGCAGACCCCATGTGTCAGCATGTTCGGCCTGCAGAACCCCTGCTAGACCCCACCACACCCACTCGCTGGCCCACAGCTGCCTCCAGTGCCTGCATGCTGCCTGAATCCTCCCACTCCCACCCATGACCTGCTGGATGGAGCCCTACTTAGTGACAGTGTTTCCAGGCAAGTCCCTCTCTTGCCAGACCTCTATCAGTGTCTGTCCTGATTCTGGCTCCATATTACCTGCCTACTGTCTCCTCTCAGACTCTCCCACCCACCTGACAGAGCCCTGAATACTTCCAGAAGGTTGCATGGGCAGCCAGGCCTCTCTGCTCTGCCTCGCTTCAGCTGGATCTTATCAGCCGAGGATTTCTCAGCTACAGTAAGTTCTTGAGAGTCTCGAGTCCCACGCGCTTTTGCTGTGGTTGCTGCAGCAGCACTACTGAAGCCCTATGCCTGGCTCTTGTCTTTGTGCCTTCCTGCCTTACTTCCCTGCCCACCTGTTAAAAACACTCCTGAGGAACCCCCAATTTAAAGAAAGCAGCTCACATCAGGAGGGTGGGGGGATGGAAGAATGGGGGTACAAAGAAGGGACTAAGGGAACTTTATAAAGGAAGGGCTTAGGGTGTACATGATAGAGGAGTTAGGGATATGGTGGGGTGCAGGGGATTGTGAGAGACAAGAAGGGGGACGATGTGCGTGAGTGATTGAGTGAAAGGGAGCTGGTCTATCAGAGTTCACGGGAAAGAAAACCTAGAAGGAAGGTGAGTACTGGTGTATGGAACCTGGGATTGGGAAAGAAGGGACAGAAAGAGGAACATGGTGGAAAGAGGGAAAAAGAGATCAGGGTGTCAAGATCTGTTTGTGTGGAAGCTGCAGCGCCTCCCCACAGGCTCTGCCACCTCCCTCCTCCTCTCAGGTCAGAGTACGGGGTTGCTTGTACAAGTGAATTCTCCACAAGGATTGGTAGTGGGAGAGGACTGGGACTGGTGTGAGAGGGGGGGGGGAGAAAAAGCAGATCCTCAAAGACTAGGGGAAGAACAGAAAAAGGAAGGACTCAGGTACTGGGGGGATGGGGAGAGCAAGGGAAGACGGGAGGTTTGGTGATTAGGGGAGAAAGCAGGGATTCAGACTGGCTGGGAGAGATTTGGAAACAGAGCTGGGAAGGGGGAAGACCAAGGAACTGGTTCTGGAAGAAGGTGAGGATTCAAAGGCTGAGTGAATTTGGAGGGACAGTATGGACCTGGCAATTAGGTAAATATGAGTGGGGGAATACTAGATAGACCTAGAAGTTATGAATGAGGGTGTGAGGTTGGTGTAAGAGTAGAGGGATGAAGAATCGGAAGGAGTGTAGATTTGGCATGAGGACTAGAGAGAGGGTGAGAAGCAATTAAAAGGGATGGGGGTGCTGTGGATGGGTATGAGAGGGGAAAGGGATGTATCTCTAAAAGGGGTGAGGTTGGAAATAGGGCTAATGGGTGGCAAAAGAGAGATAATAGGAGGCTGTATAAGGATAAGAGAGAAGAATGGGCTTGAGACTAATGAAGGAATGAGTGAAAGGGAAGGGGTTGGGATTGGTGACAGCATCATTGATGACTGGAGAGTAAGAGAAGGTAATACGGAGGGGTAAAATTGATCTGTGGGTAAAAACAGTCAAACAAGAGAAATGAAGAAAAAAAGATGAAAGGGGAAGAGACAAATGTTAGAGCGAGATAGAGGGAGAGGAAGAAAAAAGATGTAGAGAGAAGAAACAGAAAATGGAAAAGAAGTCCTGGAAAAGGACTTAAAAAACAAAGGAAATGTGGAAAAACTAGGAGCAATGCAAATAGAAAAAAAATGATCAGACAGCAAAGATTGAAAACAATGTGTTATTTTGAACTTTTAGTGATTGGAATGAAAGCTTTGGAAATGTACATTTCTTTTCTATTTGTATTTTCCTTGGTACAGTGGAAAGTACATTTCTGGTTTGGTTCTCTTTCTCCTGAAAGAGCCTGGATTCTCAAACTTTCTATTTCAAGTTGTGTCTGTGTTTCTGTTAAAAATGTGTATTTATTTATATTTTTATAGATCATCCCACTATCCCCAAACAGCAATCAAAAATATAAATAATTATTAAATATGCAAACTTTAAAAATATGGCCCTTTATTCAATATTTAGTGAATGTGTGTGTATATCTGTCTGTCTATTTGTGTGTGTGGTCAAGGTGAGGTATTCTGTAGTAGTCCATCCCATTCTGGTTTCCCCATAGATGATGTTTTAGTTGTAGGGTTTTATTGGGGGAAGTTTCTCCAAATGGGTTAGTTTTGCGGATACCATGACAGTCGTGAACCTAAGCCAGGTTATGTGGCGTATGATCTTAGTCTCTCAGATTTACTGCTAAATGCTCGGCATAGTACTTGCATCGTGCCACAAGAGAGCTTCCTTCTGGAGTTCATAAGATGTAACAGGTATGAGTAGTTTGTCAAGATGTGCTTGGAAATTCTTCTTTATCAAGCCTGTCGCTCCCAGTACAATGGGAAAGATTTCTGTATCTTTCTGCCACATTTTCCTGATCTCCGACTGCATATCTTGGTATTTCAGGATCTTCTGCCTCTCCATGCAATTCACAGAATAATCACTCAGAACCGACACCTCTATTATTATTAAGGTTCAGTGTGATAGTAACATAGTAAATGACGGCAGATAAAGACCAGTATGGTCCATCTAGTCTGCCCAATAAGGTATATATGCAGTGTTGCCTTTTCAACTCCACTCTACAGCACACTTCAAAATTTCAGTGCAATACACCATCTTCTTCACTATAAGTACCGCAAACTCAACTCAAAAGCAGTAACTATAGTCCTCTTTAATAAGATTTCTCTTCTATAACTCAGATACTTTTGCCTTCTCCTTCAAAATGGATATCATTAGCAGCCCCGTGGTCTCTCTGTGGATAGCGCCTCCTACAAAGAAGCACAGACACACAAACAGACATAAAACAAATAAAGACATAGCCCCTTTTTAATTCTTACCTCACCCAGTTTCATCCTCTTCTTCTTCAGTTTCAGATTTAATGCACTGACTCTTGCTCCTCGGACCTGGGTTCTCCAATAGAACGCATCTTCCTTTCAGCCTCTGAAAGTAAATGCAGAAATAATGGGACAAACCCATGCTTTCCAGATGACTCAGTTCCTCATTGCTGTAATGACTCATGAAAGTAGGTAGAGACTGCATCTGTACTTGGTAATAAGTGATCTTGTCACATAGGGTTCGATGGTCATGAAGAGGTGCTTGATATCCAGTACACTCAAGCAGTAACTGAATGAAGTTAATCAGTTAGGGATTCTGCGTGTAGTCCCACCTCAGCTTGGGAAATCCATCACCATAGGTCATCACCATATAGCCACTCAGTTCTCCCAATTCAGGAGTGTTCAGGTCATCATAGGGATCCTCCAACCAGGTCCAATAGAGCATTTGCTGTTACTCTATCACTAAAGGAAAAACGACCTGGGCCCCACCGAACAGCAGGGTATTAAGACTCAGGTAATCACTATGGGTGCTGTTTTTTGGCATGTATTTATATATTTATTTATTTAACAGTTTTTATATACCGTCTTTCTGTAAATCAAGACAGTTTACAGCAAACATAACAATGCAGTGTGTTTCGACTGCTCACATTGAACATGGGTATATACGCATATAACAAAACTTTTTACAATGATCAAGTATTTACATGGATTGTATTGCCAATGAGCCTACTCGTCCCACCTTCAGCCCATCTCTATGGATCTCAGACCTATATGGCTGAGAGAGTCCCAGTCTACTATCACTCACCATCTTACTCTCCATCAACTCACAAAACATCTTCTCAATATCACAGGTTTCAAACATGTAACAGTCTCACCTGATTTGTTGGATTCAACAGGTTCAGGGTCAGCAACTCTAGGTTTCTCTCTATCAATATCTATTATGGCCCATTTAGGCAGAAGATTGCACCATAGCATGATCACCAGAAATACAACACATAATTAAGAGCAGGCTTGCTAGAGCAAACCCCCTTTCCCCTTTCCCCCTCCCCCGTCTCCCAGAGACAGAATAGCTCTTTCCGAAAGGGTCTTGCCTTTTAATTCAAGTTGCCAGTTTGAGGCCAGGCTGTGACAACAGTTAGAAGTAGGGAAAAACACAGAATTTCAGATGTTTCATAAAAATTAATAATAATGAAATGACCATGTGGCTTACATTACTATCTTGCTATGTTACTGAAAGCATGTTACTACAGAATAAACACCAGTCAGAAATAAACATAGCAAAAGATAAGCTAGTGATCAGCTAAGGTCTTTGTCTATGGTATTGCAGATTGATGTTCATCTCTTCCCATTCTTACAGAGTTTTCAAGATAAAACATGTTACTGTATAAAATGAACAAATACAGGGATTATAGGCATCACTGTCTTATTCTTCTCTTTATTTGTGCATTGTGAGGTCACTTTTCAAAGGCATTTCCATTCATAAAAAGTATGAGGGGGGATATTCAGCGGCGGTAGCTAACGCTGTTACAGCAGCTAGCTGTCACTGCTAAAGCTTAAACCCGGATATTCAATTCTAGGGTCCAATTGTGTAAATGCTGTCCAAGCAGCCCCTGCAATGCGGGGAAGCCCAGGCAGGAAGAGAGCCCACATAACAGCACACCCTCCTCGCACGTGGCAACTTCCTTCAATTTGATAGCTGCGCTGCCTATGTGCCAGACTCAGCAGCTGTCACTTCCCGGGCTGTAAACTCACGGTGCAACTGTTATTGTGAGACTTCATCCCGGGAGCAGAGGCAGCACAGCAAACAAGTTAAAGGAAATTTGCAACGCACTGGGGGGGGGGCACTGTGAGGGGGGGAATGCAACAACGAAGGGGAGTGCCACAATGGGGACTGACAATGGGGGCCCCTCATTAGAACGTACACCATTGCTGGGGTCACTGGCATTGTATATCTGGGTTAGCCTGACTGCCCTATTGCAATCCAGTCAGTGGCAAGATTCAGTCACCGGCTGGATTGCAAAAGTGGCTAAACTTAGGGCAGTCATTTAGCCGGTTATCCCCAGGTGCCGCTTCTTCTCTTCCCCTAGAACGCTCCGATGCTAGCTGGCTACTGTTGCAGATTTCTGCACAACTTCCCTCCAGTGCTAGTTAGCAGGTACATTATGAAATATTGCAAACTCCTGTAAAAACCTCAGAGCCTATGGCAAACCTGTCATATCCTAACTGCACTGCCAGGACTCCTACAGTACCAACTCTATCTATGTAAATAGGCAGCACTACAAACATACTATTGGGCCCTATAGCAACAGTGCACTTACCAATAGGAAAACAGAACCAATGGGACTGCTACAAATCTCTACAAGGAAAATAGAAGCTGACAGAATACCGCACCTTGGTCACATAAGGAAAACACAGAACCAAATACAGAGCAAGAGACCACAAATGAGAAACAGAAATAGGAAGACAAATATTGTATCAAAAACCTGAAGAAGCCAGACTCTGCTTCCAGTGTAATACTGGAGAAATAGAAATAGAAAGGCATTTCTTCTTGTACTGAGTGAAATCAAAGACGTCAGAGACGCATATTGTATTTCCCAAAGTTGTCACATTCCAATTAATAAATTCAAAATAAAAGACTTTCTCTAGCTTTATTTATCCAATTGCATCCAAGTCTCTCTTAGGCTTTCCTTTGTCTTTTTCTTCCTAACTTTCCCATAGTCTGCTGCCTGTCTTCATCCATTCCTCCCTTACATCTGTCTTTGGCACTGATTTTTATGTTACAACAAGGGGCTGCCAAGCAAAACTTTCCTGGGGTACCGCATTGTCATGGCAGTGGCATGCCAGCCCCCATATGGGCCCCCCTTCGTGCAGTGGCAGCAGCATGGCAGACTTACAGTAACATGTTTGCTGCGCTGCTCCGTTCTTGTAGGTTTGCTGTGAGATCATGGGCCTGGTATAGAATAGCCACCGGGCCCACACTCCCCACGGTGAACTTACAAGAGCAGAGCAGCACAGCAAACATGTTACTGTAAGTTTGCCACGCTGCTGCCACCACCGCTGTGTGGGCCCCCTTTCTGCTCTGGCCCTCCCGCATTGCAGGGGTTGCTTGGGCAGAATTTACGCCATTGCCTCTCCTTCGATTTCCACCTTCTATACTTACTCCCTTCCTAGCCTTCCTCTGCTTTTTTCTGTCTTCCATCCCCTCACCAGTTCCATCTCCTTCCCTGTCAGTTATTCTCCCCATTCCCTTTCTTCTGTCTCTTATCCCCACACAATCTTTCTTTAACTACCTCCTCAGCTTTCCATCCTCTTCTCACTTATCTCCTTCCTAAGCTCTCTCATGGCCTCTTCCACATAGTACCTACTTCTCCCCCTTCTCTCTTCCTTTCACCTCCTCACAGTCCAGCATTTTCTGTCTCCCCAACCTCCACAGTTCAGCATCTCCCCCTCTTCCCTTTCCCCTTTCCCCTTCACCTCCCTCCAACAGTCCAGCATATCTCCTCCTTCCTTTTCCCCTTACTCTCCCACACAGCCCTTCATCTCTCCTCCACTCATTCCACACAGTTCATCATCTCTCCTTTCCCTCACAGCCCAGCATATTCCCTCTAGCCTTCCCCTTCCCTCCTTACAGTCCTCAGTCCAGCATCTCCCTCTTCCCTTTCTCTTCCCCTTCCCCTCTCCACAACCCAGCATCTCACCTGTTCCCTTCCTGTAGTCCAGCATCTCCCCTTCCCTATCCCCATAGTGCAGAATCCCCCTCTTCCCTCCCCCAACATTCCAACATCTCTCCTCCTCCTTCCCTTCACCAACAATCCAGCATTTCTCTCTCTTTCCCTTCCCTCCCACTTAACAATCCAATTTCTCCAATCTCTTTCTACAAAAAAATGCAGCAGGAATAGCCAGGGCTTGCTTAGTGCTCTCCTAACTGCAACAGGTTTGTGAGCAGCTACCTAACTCCAGCCATCTAAATGCCACTGGAGGGGTGAAGGCAGTAGACGGTAAGCAGAGGGAACAAAATAGCAGTGAGAAGTGATGGTAGGACTGCAGATCGCAGCGGGCAACAGCTACAACCTGCTGACAGAGATTGGCGATAGTGGGCTCTTGTGAGAGGGCGCTGTTCTCGGCCCTATTATAACTTGCAGCGATCGAACATGGCATGCTCCAGCGGGAGGGCTGTACTGTGGGACCTTCTTCTACAGCCTGCTGGCAGAAATTGCCTATGGTGTGGTGTAGGAAGTGCTGACCCGCTGCACTTGCGCTCATGCCACCTAATTCTTCTTGCTCCTTCTCCTCCTGCCACTACCACCTTCCCAGCAACACCACCCTTTGCAAATGCACAGCTTGCACAGTGGGTTGCACCGGCCCTGATTGCAGCTAGATTGAGCCAAGGACATTTACGCCTGCACAAATCGTGACTCGACCCAAACTCCTGCCCCAGAACATGCCTACTGTAGAGTCACAAACAAGTTTGCACCTAATTGCTCCATATGTACTTTGCATGTGAGGTAGTTTTATAAGAGGCCTTTTACATGCAAGTGTTTGCATATGTGCCCAAAAATCATATATAAAATTGCTTCCAATTTGTATTTCCAAACAATGCACATAAGTTTACATGACAAAAGTATCTGCACAAACAGCAAATTCAAATTTGTGCGCAACCTATCCCAAATCTATTTTCAAAGGAAAACGTTTCCAATCGGTGTATAAAGTCCATAAGCACAAATTGCCTATGCATGCATGTTTGGACAGTTGTTCCCTCTTTGTATTACCTAGAGTCTGTTTCTGTTTGATTCCAATATAAATTTATGATTACCCTGATTTCATATTTTGTTATACCCAGGGCTCTTGTGAGGGGGTACACGGTGGTATGCAGTACCAACACCTTTTTCAATGCCTACTAAAATTGACCCATGATCTTTATGTATTAATGAAAGAGCCCTGCATATAAGTACCGGCACCTTTTTTGCTAGGAAAAATGCATACCAGCTTTACATACTTTTTCTACACCAGTTTGCTGTGATTTATTCTAACAAATTCCTCAGCAAAATCAATAAAATAAATACATATGGCCCAACGATCAAAAGGGTTTATGCAGTTAGCAGGACCTGCTGAGCCTGATATTCAATGGCCCTAACTAGTTACTGTCACTGAATATCCCTGCAGTCTGCTTTGCCACAATCTGGATAGTGCCAGGATAGTCTGTGGGCAGGTCTGGGGCAATCCCCGCACCTATCCGGTCAGTGGCAATTTTAGAAGCTCAGATGACAAGACTTTGACTTTCATACTTTGGACACACTATGTGAAGAGAGAGATCATTAGAGAAAGACGTCATGCTTGGCAAGGTAGAAGGTCAATGCAAAAGAGGAAGGCCAGCAATGAGATGGATTGATACAATAACAGCAGCTATGTGTGCCAGTTTGTCAGCAATGAGCCGCCTGACTGAAGATCGAACGCAATTTAGGACAACTATCCAGAGGGTCGCCATGAGTCGACATCAACTTGACGGCATTTAACAACAACAAGAAGCCAGATAGGTAACCGCAAAAGGTTAGGATCACTGTTCCCTCTAAGCTGTGCACATGTGCGCGCGCACATACCTCGCCGAGTGAGCGCACGTACTTTACAACAGAGCACACAAAAATTACAGTTCTGATAGAAAACAACCCAGACGTCTTAAAATTTAAAAGTTGTTGTGTAATTATGTTTTTCACAAGTTCTACAATATTTTCTAGTGCAATCTTATAGACCTTCAGGATTTAAGATCTTTGGTCTTAAACTTTAATTGGCGCATTGAGAAACTTCTGCTTCCGTACTTTGGCTTGCGACATGCGTGAGTAGTCCAATTGTAATCTGTAATTCAAATTGCATTATTAAATTATTTATTACATTGAAAACTGAAAGAAGTTAATATTTAAAATGTCGAAACCGATAGCGATAAGAGGTACAAAACGTAAGAGAATGGCCAGAGCTTTTAAGCCTGAATGGCTTGAAGAAATTGTTGAAACGAAGACACCGAAATCTCGGGATAAAACGTGTGTTCAACTGCTGAAATATTCAAAGAGGATGACGGACTAGTCTGTTTATATACTGCCAAGATGCAAAAACCATCAGAGTTTTCGAGTGGCAAATTTTGGGATGATGTGTGGAAACTGGACTTTTTGAAACGACATCTGTCTAGTAAGTCTCATACTGAAAGTGTTAAGAAACCTAGAGCTAAAAATCCAAATTTAAGAGGAGGATTATTTAACTTGTTGCTTGAGAGCACCGCTGAAAAAGAGAAAAGGCAAATTAGTAATGAACGGACGCGTTCTACACCAGAAGAAATTAAAATTCTAATTGATAGAGTTTTGCTGGCTGTTCGGATGAATATTTCCATGCTCTCTGTTCAGGATTTTAATGAACACATGTCCTAGTACAGCGATGGCGAACCTATGGCACGCGTGCCAGCTGTGGCACGCGAAGGCCTTGCAGCTGGCACGCGTGAAGGTCCGCAAAAAAAGAAAAAGCGGGCTCTGGCTGCTGCCGCGGACGCGGCAGCATGCAGTGTCCCGCGGGGCCCCCTCCGCCCGCTAAGCCCCTCTGCAAGGGCTTTCAGATTCGCGAGGGAGACAGCGTCTCCCTCGCGTCTCTGTTAAGCCCGTAGGGGTTAATGGGAAATTTCCCATCAGCCCCTTTAGACGCGAGGGACTGATGGGAAATTTCCCATTAGCCCCTGCGGGCTTAACAGAGACGCGAGGGAGACGCTGTCTCCCTCGCGAATCTGAAAGCCCTTGCAGAGGGGCTTAGCGGGCGGAGGGGGCCCCGCGGGACACTGCATGCTGCCGCGTCCGCGGCAGCAGCCAGAGCCCGCTTTTTCTGTTTTTAAATTTGCCGGGGGGGGGGGGGTTTTAGGACTGCTAATGGGCTTGGGGGGGGGGTTTTGGACTGCTAATGGGCTGGGGGGGGGGTTAGGACTGCTATGGGCTAGGAGGGGGGGGGTTAGGACTGCTAATGGGCTAGGAGAGGGGGGGGTTAGGACTGCTAATGGGCTAGGGGGGGGTTAGGACTGCTAATGGGCTGGGGGGGGGTTTGGACTGCTAATGGGCGGGGGGGGTTAGGACTGCTAATGGGCTAGGAGGGGGGGGGGTTAGGACTGCTAATGGGCGAGGCGGGGGGGGGGGTTAGGACTGCTAATGGGCTGTGGGCTGATGGGGGCTGGATGGAAATGGGGTGAGGGGGGGTAAGGAATGGTAATGGGCAGGGGGGGGGGTTAGGACTGCTAATGGGCTGGGGGGGTTTGGACTGCTAATGGGCTGGGGGGGGTTAGGACTGCTAATGGGCTAGGAGGGCGGGGGTTAGGACTGCTAATGGGCTAGGGGGGATAGGAATCCTAATGGGCTGTGGGCTGAAGGGGGATGGCTGGAAAATGGGTGATGGGGGGTTAGGACTGGTAATGGGCTATGGTGGGGGGGTTAGGACTGCTAATGGGCTAGATAGGGGGGGTTAGGAATGATAATGGGCTAGCGGGGGGGTTAGGACTGATAATGGGCTGGGGGGGTTAGGACTGCTAATGGGCTAGGGGGGGTTAGGACTGCTAATGGGCTGGGGGGGGTTAGGACTGCTAATGGGCTAGGAGGGGGGGGTTAGGACTGCTAATGGGCTAGGTGGGGTTATGACTGCTAATGGGCTAGGGGGGGTTAGGACTGCTAATGGGCTAGGAGGGGGGGTTAGGACTGCTAATGGGCTAGGGGGGGGTTAGGACTGCTAATGGGCTAGGGGGGGTTAGGACTGCTAATGGGCTGTGGGCTGATGGGGGCTGTCTGGAAATGGGGTGATGGGGGTTAGGACTGGTAATGGGCTATGGGGGGGGGTTAGGACTGCTAATGGGCTAGAGAGGGGGGGGTTAGGACTGCTAATGGGCTAGGGGGGGTTAGGACTGCTAATGGGCTGATGGGGAGGGGTTAGGACTTGAGGTGGGCTGTTGGGTGGGGTTAGGACTGGAAATGGGCTGATGGGGGGTTAACACTGGAGGTGGTCTGATGGGGTTAGGACTGGTAATGGGCTATGGGGGGGTTTAGGACTGATAATGGGCTATGGGGGGGCTGGGACAAGAAATGGGCTGATGGGGAGGGGTTAGGACTTGAGGTGGGCTGATGGGTTAGGACTGGTAATGGACTGTGGGCTGATGGGGGGGTTAGGACTGGCAATGGGCTATGGGGGGCTGACTGGAAGTGGGGGGTTAGGACTGGTAATGGGTTATAGGGGGGGGCTTAAACTGAAAATGGGGTGATGGGGGGTTAGGACTGGAAGTGGGTTGATGAGGGGGGGATAGGACTGGTATTGGGTTGGGGGGCTGCTAGGACTGGAAATGGGCTGATGCAGGGACTAGAAGGGAATGGATGCTGGGTGAGGCTGGAACTAGAAGGGAGCTGGTGTTGGGGGAGGATTAGAATGGGATGGGGCTGGGAGAGTAAAATGGAGAGGGGAAAAATATTTTGTGTGGGAGGGATAAAAAATCTACAATTGGCCGGGTATTGGGAGAGTAAGTGGGGATTGAGGATGGAGGGGTAAATTTTGAGTAGATGAAATAGGAATGAGGAAAGAGCCAAAGGAGAAAGATTAGTATGTTAAAGCAGATGTAGAGAGAGAATGGAAAAAAAAAAACAAGAAGACAGAAGAAAGGACAAATGGACAGCAGATGGAGAGTTAGCAGAAGACACGAAGAAACCAGAAGAAAGTGGCTGGAACAATTGCAACTGAAAAAAAATGCACAAAAGGTAGAAAAATATCTCTTTATTTTGAATTTATTAACTGGAATATGTCAGCTCTGGGAAATGTGCATCATTAATTTTTGCGCTTTGTTTAGTACAAGAGGAAATTAATATATAGTTTTATTTCTACAGTGTTGTTGTATATTCCAAGTTTGGCTTTTGGGGTTCCCAGTTTAATTATTGTCTTCCTGTTTCTAAATTGTGATTCCTTGTTTGGTGATGGTCTGTTCTGCATGTGTAACTGAGCTGAGGTATTCTGTTTATATAATTCCTATTTGACATTGCCACTTGTTCTTTCCCCAGTAGGTCATGTATTGTTGTTCTCTGAGATGTATTGGTTTAATATTTGCAGTGTTGCCTTTTGATAGGTAGAGTATGGTGCTTTGTGAGTCCTGGTAGTGCTGTTAGGATACGGCGGGTTTGCTATGGGTTCTAAATGGGCAGCGTTTGTAGTAGTTCCTAATGTGCCTGGCGGTTGGTACTGGATTATAGTAATGTAGAAACCTTTTAGTCTTTCTTTATCCATATACTCATTAAGAGGCATGTTTACTAAAAGTTAGTGTATGGTAACATTATGCAAATATTTATGCAAATGAAGCACCTTATGCAAATGGGGCTTTAATTGACGTGCTGGCACTTTGAGGAAATTCTTTGGTTTTGTGCGGCAGTTTGGGCACTCGGGCTCAAAAAGGTTAGCCATCACTGTCCTAGTACATAACCATACCTGAAAGCTGGAGAAACAAAAACTATTCATTTGAATTTCTTGAAATTATAAACATCAATGTCCAAGATAAGCTCATAGCAGATGTTGCATCAGCAGCGTATCATACATTAACTATTGATGAAAGCACAGACATTTCTGTCAACAAATATTTAATACTGTACTTCAAATATCGGCCAATAAATTCATGTCTGTATAAGACGTATTTGGTGGGATGCTACAGCTGGAAGCATGTGATGCTGCATCAATAGTCAGTGCACTCCGGGAATTCTATGGGAAATACAAGCTTGACCTGAACAAAATGGTCATGTTTACTTCGGATGGTGCCTCTGTCATGTCAGGCAGAATAAATGGTGTTGCTGCGCAGCTAAAAAAAATATTTCTCATTTAGTGCAGCAGCATTATGTTGCCAATCGTGAAGATTTGGGGATCTCTGAATCATGGAAGGAAGTAAAGTTGATGAAAGAAGTGGAAACTTTCATGAGAACTGTTTACACAACCTTTTGTCAATCTTCTACTAAAAGGTCGCAATTTAAAGAATTAGCAGATGCTTCTGAATGTGAGTCAATTGCTTTTAGACCTCTGAACAAAGTGCGGTGGTTATCTAGACATTTTGCTCTTCAAGCAATTATTCGAAATTATGATCCATTATTAAAATACTTTGAAGAAGAGAAGGATAGTGATCCCATTGCAAAGTACTGTTATAAAAAACTAAACAGCCATCAATTCCATATAACAGTGCAAATTTTGAATGATGTTTTATCTGAACTGGCTTCATTAACAATGGCATTTCAAAAACGTGGGCTAACACCACTGGAAGCATATTATCTTGGAAAGGGTAAACTGAACAAAATCCGAATGCAATACTTGGGTGACACAGTAAAATGGAGTGATAATGTTAAAAAATCTTCTTTACAAGATACCTGGAGACGTTTCAGTGGATACTGGTTCCACACTTATTTTCATTAATATGCTGTGTCTGAATTTAGGGGAAAGATTTCCTGAAAATGAAATTGAGGAATGGTCTGCTTTTGATTTGACAGCAATAGCACAGTGTGATTATGAATTTGGAATTGAAAACCTCCGATTACTCTGCTTAAAGTACAAACAATTTCTTATGGAGGAACATATTGTTGTTCAGCAGTACAATGACTTCAAGTTCTTAGTCGCAGAAAAAATCAAAAGCAAACTGATAAACAGTTTTCCAGATATGGTGACTTTGGCGTCTCAGAATGCTCACTTTGCAGATTTAGCAAAATTGATGGATATTGGTGGAACTTTTTTTGGCTTCTAGTGCAGACTGTGAGGGTGGTTTCCGCTTGATGAACAGTTTAAAAACCAAAATAAGGAATCGCTTACAGTTAGAACATTTGGAAATGCTGATGCGTGTTAAGAGTCATCTTCAAGATGGCGGATCAGTAGACCTTGATAAAATTTATTCAGACTGGTTAAATTTGAAAGCTCGAAGAGAAAAATTTGGAGAATGAACTGTTAATAGTAAGCTCATTCTCTTCTTCCATACATAAATTATTTACATGAAATAACAATGACTTTCAATAAAAATTAACTGAAATAATACCGCATTTGTGATTGTAATTACTAGAAATTTTCCGCTTCATTTAGTAATCATCTATTTTCATTTAATTTGATTAAAATCAATGTGGTGTACATACTGTATTCTGACGTGTAGTCAAATTTTAAAGTATATAACTCCGAGTGTCGTTATGTGGCGCACAAAAATTTAACCTTCCTTCAAAAGCTGCACAGCTGATATTTTATGCGCACACAGCCTACAGAAAATTAGAGGGAACATTTGTTAGGATAGGTCAGTAGCTTGTCTAACTTTATGCAGTTTTGCTAGCCCGTTAGCAGCTGAATATCGCCGCTGACCAGAAAGCAATGGAGATTGATGGCAAAACAGGATATTCACGTCATCCGGTGCTAAATATCCGGTTTCACTTTTCATGGAGTGGTCAGGCGCTTTATAAACACTGACTGCTACAGGCTTAATATCGAGCCCATAGATCTTTCTTCTTTTGAATCATTTTTTCAGCTATTTGTGAAAGGTAAATAACATCTCTTGTTCCTCTTCTAAATCCAAGATGTGCCTTATCTACTGTAGATCAGGGATATCACACTGCAATAATAGAGGGCCACAAACCAGTGAGTTTTTCAGGCTATCCCTAATGTAAGGGAATGAAGTATATTTACATTCACTGCCTCCATTGGCTGCAGATTTATCTCATGCCTATACATTAGGGATATCCTGCTCTCCAGGATTGTGATTCCATACCCTTGGTCTAGATTCTGTTTAACAACTGCTGGAATTCAGTTTGTAATGATCTGCCAAAGTACCTTGGATGTATATGAGGTCAGACTTTTCCTGTAATCTCTGGACTCCAGTGCTTTGTTTATTTTGCAGGGTGGAATAAGTTATTGACAAGGAAGCCTTCAGGGAATTCTCCAGTGAAGTTTCTCCAATTAATCAAACGTGTAACGGACTTAACTCCTTTCTGGCCTGTATTCTATAGAAATTCCCTAGGTACTTTGCCAGCTAAGATACTTTGGGGTATGTTTACTAAACAGCGGAAGTAGTTTCCATGCGATATTGGAGCCGCAGCCTCATTGAATTCAATGGGGCCGCAACTCCGATATCGCATGGAAGCCACTATCAATGTTTAGTAAACATCCCCCTTTGGGGTTTTTGGCAATTCTTATATCATATATTTTTCCTTTTCACTTATCATATTTTTTCACAAAGATCTTGCACAAACGGCTAAATGGAAGGTTAAAATAACAGCTGTGGAATAAAAGTAAATACATTTCTTTTCCAGAAATGTGTAAAAATGTAAAAATAATGGCAGCAAATGCGTAAAAGGTGAAAATGGTGAGATGCTATTTAGTGCAGCTAGACATCTAAGACTTAGAGTACCTAAAACTTAGCAGCCCAAAAGATAAATAAATAGAAAATTTTAAGGCAGCCAAGACAACGACAAACAGGAAAGGTAAATACTGCAACCTACATGCATTGAACTGAATCCTAGAACACCAACAGTTCTATGTTTGTCTAAAAATCAATTCACAGAAATAATACATCTGTGAGCAAACGCATGAGAAAACAGCAGCTGTTCAGCAATACTGTATTAACAACAGGCTTTGTCTGATTCTACTTTATACATTTTTCCATTGATGATAAACAAAAGATTAAAATGGACTTATTGTATTAGCTCTCCTTGACTCATTTTATGCTTGACGAATTCTGCTTTTTTGTTTTAAGGCACAATTGCTTTTTAAGACAAAATCACACTGAAGGGATACAATTCATGAATGCTTTTTCAAGAAACGCATTAAGTTAGTCCAACAAAAAGATATCATTTTATAGTTTTTTCTGGTTTTGTTTTTTAACCTTTATTTATATGTGTTTAAGTGAGCCAACACAGCACTCACATTACTCTATCCGAATATGCTTTAGATTCTTTTCAAGTGGTATTATTTATAGGGCCAGCAGAAGAGTTATCCCAAGAAATTGTTGTACATGAGCTCCGAGACCACTTAGGTCCTTTCTCCATGTAGGGGACCTCTCACAAGAAGGCGAGGGTAGCCTCTGAGGTTCTGCGTAAAAAAAAGAGAGCACTGATATTATTGGGAGCCACGGGCCTGATTAAGAAGAATTTCCAATTACATCTTGACAAATCACCCATACGTGTTACATCTTATGAGCTCCAGAACAAAGCTCTCTTTGGCACAATGCAAGTACTATTGTGAGTGCTAGCAGTAAATTTGAGAGACTGAGATCATATTCCACATACCCTGGCTTAGGAGTGACGTTCATAGCTATCATGATATGCACAAAACTAACCCATTTGGAGAAATTGCCCCTGGGAGAAAAACTGCAAAAACGTACCAGTGAGACAAATAAAGGGTCCTAATGTATCAAGAGGAGACAAAACCCCAGGGCCTAAGCTGAAGTGAATTAAAAGACAAAAATACCAGCCATGATCCATTAATCATTCTTTTTCTCTTGAAGCATTAGCTCAGATTTGTGTGTGTTATTAAATACCAATAACCCAATCTTATCCACCTCTTCTTCTTCAGATAGGCTTGTAGCTTGAATTAAGCCTAGCCGGTTTAGGGATATCAGCACACCCAGCTGGTGACGTAGCCAGCTATCAAGGAGGAATCATCCCGGGCTACGGCTGAGTCCACCAGTGCTGAATTTCCAATTTCACCACTGACATCATTTGCTATCCAGTCAGTGGTGATATTCGACTATGAACTGGATAGCAAAACTGCACAAAGTTAGAAGAGCCGTTGATCTGCCCTAATTTTTTGAGGTTACCTATCCAGTCAGCAGGCTGAAAATCACTTTTGACCCTATAGGAACTAGAACCGCCATAGCTCCGCCCATGTGCCACCCCATGCCATGGCAGTCTTTGGGGATATTCGCCAGCAGTGACAGGTTAGTGTCGCTGTATATCAGGCTCAGCAGGGGTTATGTGATAAACATGCCCGTTTTTATCTTGATGTAATAAAAGGTATATTGACCTGCAAAAAAATCCAATTTTATGCCCAACTAATATAGGCTTGCTCTGAATAATTAAGAATTGTGTGGCTTGATTTAGGACTATTGGTGGAAAAACTAGCTAGTTTACCTTAACATGACAGGAACTGCGCTGTACTTATAGGGAACTTTTATGCTGGCTTTTCTAGCTAATGTTTTCTAACATCTAAGATAATTACCAATTTCCGTGATGTGTGGAGGGGATCAGATTTTAATTTGATTTAAATTGACCATTTGAGTTGTCTTTGGTAAGGATATTTCAAAGTTGTGGCATAAGAAAAAGCCCTTTTTGAATAAGGACCATCCAGAGCTCGTTGTGGAGTTAAGGCTTTACTTGTCTGCTTTCTTTGTCACCTTTCTTTGCAGGTGACTCACCTGTTCAACAGCTGCTGACATGACATGTTTAGAATAACACAATACTCTAATTCAACAGAAAGAAAACCTAGCCCATCCAAAAGCTTAATCCACTGAAATGAGTACGGATGTTTAAAGTAAATAATGTGGCAGAGTTAGCAGGTGAGCACACACAAATCTGGGGTAATTCTCCAAGAGGAAAAGAATGATTAAGAAGCAAAGCAAAGTAGGAGCAAATACTATTATGCTACTTGATATACTGGTCTATTTGTCTAAGGTAAATAACGTGGGGGCGCTAGCAGGTGAGCATGCACAAATCTGGAGTAATTCTTCAAGAGGAAAAGAATGATTGAGACACAAACTAGGAGTAAATACTATCATGTTGCTTGCTTTACAGGTATATTAACACAGTAGTAATGATAATTTACTAAAGGAAGCTTCTCATAGAATCATAGCAGAGAAGCTGTATGAATACAAAAGGCTCGACACACTCATATCCTAGACTTGGAAAAATTAACAGCTAAACATTATTCACCAGTTTGATGAATAAATACATTAACGTTCTCTGTTTAAGACACATGACTCTCATCCTGCCTTTCTTAATAAAGTCACAAACAGCCTTATCAGTAGGGCTGTATCTTCCTAAGAAACGATATGGGAATGGCGAGGCCGCGTGGCCCCCCCCCCCGGGGCGTGCGAGCGGCCGGAGGTAACCGGGGGGGCGGCCGGCCGCTTGCCCGCCGCGGCGTGTCTACGCGATTCGGGGGGAGGGCCTCCGGCAAGTGAAGGGCTCCCATTGGCTCCTGCGGTACATGGCAGGGTGCGGGAGCCAATGGGAGGGGTCGAGAATGTCGGAGGGGGAGCAAGGGGGGCGTTGCGGTGTCCTCCGGCCTTTCCCTCGAGGTGGCCGGAGGTACCGGACGTGAAGTGCTCCTTTCATGGCTGCGGAGCTTCCAGGGGTAGGGCGCGGTCCCACTTGTGGATGGCACGCGGCTTTCTGTGGCTCCTTGTGAATTGTCCCCTCGGTTCATTTTGTTGGACTGGGGTTCGGCTTTGACAGAGTTCTGGAGGTGGAGGGATTTTGGTCGGCGTGTGTGGGTTGACTGTTGTCGCAGTCCATCATTGTTTGGTTGGAGCAGCACTTTGGTCTGGGTAGAGCTGTGTTTGTTTGATTGTCGCGGGATCCTCAGGAGCCTGGAGTCGGTTGCTTGCCCCTGTCCTGGGGGAGCGCCTGGATGGTGGGGAGTTTTGCCTGGCCTCTTCAGCGCCTACTGTGGGTTGTGCCCCTTTCTTGGGAGAGGCTCGAGAGCAAAGGGGGTTATATTTGGATGTATTAGTGAATGTATAGTGTTCACTAACAGTGCTCATTGCAATGTTATTGTGGTGAGCAGGTTCTTTGAAGTGGTCTTGGCGGTTCAGATGACAACAGTGTAGTTGGGGTAAAGTATGCTTATCTTGCCCCTCCATTGAATTGATGACGTGCTTTGGTGCCCAACTGGGGGAGGATTTTGTGGGTGCCAGCACTTGTTGGCTGGGTGGTTCCTGAACCACAGTTGCGAGTTCAGAAAGGAGCAGTTGAGGGACCTCTCAAATTCAGAAAATCACACACAATATTTTGACTCTCCCATTGGCTCCCGAGGTACATGGCAGGGTGCGGGAGCCAATGGGAGGGGTCGACGATTGAGAGTGCAGCCGCCTCGAGGGAAAGGGGGTGGGGTGGGAGGGGGGGCTTTGTGCAGTGGCGACATGCTGCACTCATGGATCCGGGCCCTGGGGGGATCTCCGGGAAGGTTTTTTTGTGGAGGCTCTAGCCTTTTCAACGTTGTAGGGGGTTGCAAGGGATTCCTCATTTTAGTCCTCGGCTTATCCGGGGTTTATTTTGATCTGTATTTTATGGTTAATTAATACCAGGAGTCTGTCCAGTGGGTCCAAATCATTTACTGTGCCCCAGACTCCAGCAGAATCACATTCAATATGGCGGAGCAATGGTTGCTAGCAATACGACAATGTTTATACCTTGCTTCTCCATTCTGTACATAGGCAAACTTCTCATTGGTACCGGTAATGGGTCCCGGTGCCATTCCCTAGTCATTCAATGGGGATCTCGGTCTGGGCTTAGCACCTGCTTGCCCCCCCCTCACAGTCCCCATTACAATTGACGGTTCTTGGGCTCTTGATACACTTCTCCTCCAGCGTCACTTCACTGACTAGAACGGGGGGTAAGCAGGGCACTGTAACCCTTTTCTCAGCAGAACTAAGTAATTCCCGGCAGCTTTTACACTATTATCCGTGCCAGTTAGAGCTTGTTTTTCTCTGTTTTCTAAGTGTAGATTATGCTAGCTCTGCTTAGTTAGATTTCGATTCTATGACGGCAGCATTCGGGGGGGTTTTCAATCCTCTGGGCCGATCCGCAGGCTTTACTTACAGGTCAAGCTTCTTAGGCCTGCCGGCCTAGTTCAAACAGCGTGGATCAATAGGCCTTTGCCTACCGCATTTCCCCCTTGGATTAATCTCACCCTACTGTTAATAAGGGTGAGAGTTACATCACTATAGTTACACTTGGGTGGGCTTCCGACCATACATACTAGGATTAGGGGCCCGGCCGAGGTTGGCTGGGGCAGGGAGGAGTTAAGGCGGGAGTCGCGGCAGGTGGCGGTGGGGGAAGGGCAGGGGCATCGGCGGGGGAATAGTGGGTCCTGCGGGGGTGGGCAGGCGCAATTGGTGGGGCTGGGGGGCCCGGCGGGGGGGGTGGGGTGGATGGGGGGAGGCGTCTCCCCTGGTTGGGTACATTGGCAGGGTGGGGGGGCAAGGCCCTTCCCGGGCAGACTGGCTGGGGGCATGGCAGCTGCCTGGGGGAGGGCGAGTGCGGAGGCATCTATCCCCTTTTTTTTTCTCCCCACAGGACACTCTGAGATGGCCGTTCACCGGGACCCCAAGGCACGGGATTCTGCTGGCATGGACCGGCGCAGCGCTGAGCGGGGAGGAGAGCACGCATGCAGCTGGGTCAGCAAAGCAGGGACAGGGCTCGAGGAGCATGGTGACGGGTCGGTCGGAGGCAGGAGCGGTGCCTGAGCAGGCGACGGCTGCGGCAGGTGAGTCTGTGAGGGCGGGGTCTTCAGGGGGAATCCCGGTGGGGGGAAAATGGGGGGAAGGCGGCCGGGAAGCGGCGGCGGCGGTCGGGCCTCGGGTTCCTGGTCATCTACGTCCTCGGTATTGACGTTGTTTTGTACGGGTATGATGGGAGCGGTTGGTCGTTTCGGCGAGGGGCGGAATCGTCGGTGGTAGCGTTCTCGGAGTGGGGGAAGGCGTGCCGAGGAGGTGGCGGCGTAACATTACGGGGAGGCGCTATATGGCTATCTTTGGTTACTGGAGGGTCGAACGCGTTGGGGACAGTAAGAAGACACGGAGGGTGGATGGAAAGGCGGGTAGGGTGCGTAAGATGGCGTGCAACATAGCGAGTTGGGCGCGGGCATTTCTGTGCGGGCGGATTCGGGCTCCATCCTGGAGGCTGCCCAGGGTCCACCATGCCCCGGTGGTGCGGCGTCTAGCCAGCGTGGTCCGTGATCGGCTGGCAGTGGAGATCGGTTTGGGGGGGGTAGCTGGCCCTTTCGGGGAGCCGTCCTTCCCGGGGAGCCAGGTAAATACCGGTTGCTCTCTAACCTGTCACGCCCTGTCGGGGGTTCGGTGAATGATCTCCTCTGCGTTGTTGGACGGGCTCGTGCAGATGGCGGGGGAGTGGGGGTTCCGTGGGCAGAGGGGCGGGCGGAGGGCCCCATGACTCGGTTCACCTTTTTCGGGATCGAGATGGAGTCTGGGGATTGAGTGGTCTGCCTGCCGGTGGGTAGGATCCAGAGGCTCCGGGTTCTGGTGGCGGGCGCCTTGGGTGCTAGACGGGGGACATCGTGGGAGACGCAGGCGTTAATCGGGTCCCTGCATTTCGACTGTCGAGTTATCCCTAAGGGGCAAGTGTTGGCGGGGCGTTTGCAGGTCTCCCTGGACCGCATCCTCGTCTGAGGGTCACAGCGTACTCGGGCCGATTTAGCCATCTGGGATGAGTTCGGGCGGGAGTTCGATGAGTTCGGGCGGGAGTTCGATGGCACTACGGTGCTTCGAGATCGGGAGAGCGACAGTCGGGACCGGCAGTTGCTTACCGATGCGGCCGGAGGGTTGGGCCTAGGGTTGTACTTGGCGGCTCATGGTGCGCGACGACGAGGCCTGGTGCTTGGGAGGTAGTCGGTATCACAGCCAGTATAGCCTTCCTGGAGTTGTTTCCGCTACAGGTGGTGTCAGAGGTCCGGCCGGACAAGGTTCGCCATCGTCGGCTTGTATGGTGGTGCGACGACGCAGCGGTGGTAAGCGAGGTGCGCGACTACACTCCATGCGTATCCCGGTAGCAAAACTTGATACGACAGGTCGTATTGGCTGGCTTGCGGCTGGACACCGGGGTGCGGGCACGGCATGTACCCGGCGAGGTTCCCTCTAGTTTCGGTAGGCGCTGTGCGCATAACATAGCAGCTGTGTGCAGCTTTTGCAGGAAGGTTACAATTTTGTGCGCCACATACCAATGCGGGGAGTTAGCTACTTAAAATTTGACTGCATGTCCGAACACAGTATCTGCACTTGAATCGCTTTAAACGGAAATAGGCGCTTACTAACTGAAGCGGAAGTGGCTAGTAATTACAGTCACGATGTTTGAATTTTAAGGTGTCGGTGTTGTTTTCTATCAGTGTCAGAGCCGTAATTTTGTGCGCTCTGTTGGCAAAGTGTGTGCGCTCGCTCGGTGAGGTGTGGGCGCGCGCCCACGCGCACAGCATAGAGGGCGCAGTGATACCCGTTAGTCCTACCCAGGTCGCCGAAGTGGGTGCTGTTCCAAGCATGGGCACCGGAGGCGGAAGGTTAAGTAGTCCCCGGCTGCGCTGTTGGTGCGGTTTCTGGGCGTGTGGAAATTTGGCGGGTTTCTTATTCCTTGCTATGGCAGTGGGGTGGGCGGTGGTCGGGGGGATTGGTAGCGCGCCGGGTGGCAGCAGGGCAGGGAACGCTCTGGTCGGTCGCCCAGGGGGCAGCGGGCGGTCCATTACGCAGGAGTGGCGGCAACGCTGGTGGGCTGTTTTGCCGCAGGTGATGTCGCCCGGCTACGTGGGCACCTGCGTCCGGGCGGTGTTTTTTCCGTAGCGTTCGTGGTGCAGGTTGTAGGCGCCGCATTCCTTTCATAGTGGCGCAGCTACTTGGCGGCGGTGGCGGGCTTACCTCAGGAGGATATCAGGCGGATCGGAGGATGGCCTGCCTGGGCGTATCGGAGATTGTGCGCCGGTGCGGGCGCTGGGGGGGGGGCTGGCTAACTGTGGATCTGTTTCTTTTGCAGCAGTTGTTCCTGGCTCGTGTCACTGTTGGGTGATTGGTCACTCAGAGTTCCGGGCCAGTCGGTGTGCAGCAACATGCTCGGTGAAGTGGTATATAGGTTTGGACCAGTTCGGGGTGACCGTTTCATGGCTGGGTGAGCGTGGTCTGCGATGGAGTCAGCTCTTGCCTTTGCTGCGGCACCACGAGCGGCTGCGGGGGCCACTGGATGCCGTGGTGATCCACCGGGGTGGCAACGATCTGGTGTCCTGGCCGGGCTGGCAGTGGAGTCGGACTGTGACTCGGGACAAGGAAGCGCTATTTGCGATGTTTTTCTGGTGTGATTTTGCTGTGGTCGGATATCGTTCCAAGGCCTGCTTGCCTGGCTCAGCGGCGGTGGTCGCAGGGCGCACAAATGATCAATCGCCGAAGTGGCGGACGGGGGGGAAGCAGAGGGGGGGCCCACTCTTGCACCAATGGGCGGATGCGGAGTGTGCGGGCTTCTGTGCGGGCCTATATCGGGTCGGTGGGGTCCATCTATCCCCGGTGGGGATGGATTTGCTCCGCACCGATTGGCGGGAGGCCTTGGAGGATAGGCTGAACCGGAGGGGCGCTGGTCGCAGCTTTGCCGGGGGGGGGGCGCGGCTCAGGCCGGGGCTGGCCTGAGCCGGTGGCGGGATCCCGGAGGTTTCCGGGGTCCGGAGCCGGAGCCAAGCAGTAGGGCGGGGGTGGGGTACCCCCGCCCGGGCGGTCCCTCAGGCTTTTGCTAATAAATGGCGAAGCCGGATGAGGGAGGCTAGGCAATTTGCCGTGGCCTGGACAAGGCGGAAGCGGAAGCGGCCTCACTTTGCTACTCATGGCTGGTGAGGGTTCGCTCTGCTGGGGGGGGGGGGAATGCAATTTAATGTTGGATTGTTGATGTGGTTTATGGCAATAAAGCTGCGACCAGTTGAATTCCCATATATGTGTGGTCTATCTTTGTTATTAATGGTTGAGGGGTCGGGGGGTGTTGCGGTGGGGCGGAGGCCGGTCCGCCTTAGCCGGTTATGGCGAGGCCGCGTGGCCCCCCCCCCCGGGGCGTGCGAGCAGCCGGAGGTAACCGGGGGGGCGGCCGGCCGCTTGCCCGCCGCGGCGTGTCTACGCGATTCGGGGGGAGGGCCTCCAGCAAGTGAAGGGCTCCCATTGGCTTCCGCGGTACATGGCAGGGTGCGGGAGCCAATGGGAGGGGTCGAGAATGTCGGAGGGGGAGCAAGGGGGGCGTTGCGGTGTCCTCCGGCCTTTCCCTCGAGGTGGCCGGAGGTACCGGACGTCCCGCCCTCCCGCCCGTAGTTGGGGCTCGGGGGGGGGGGGGGGTGGTGGGGTGTTGCAGCTGGGGGGGTGGGGCGGGATCCCAGAGGTTTCCGGGGTCCGGAGCCGGAGCCAAGCAGTAGGGCGGGGGTGGGGTACCCCCGCCCGGGCGGTCCCTCAGGCTTTTGCTAATAAATGGCGAAGCCGGATGAGGGAGGCTAGGCAATTTGCCAGGGCCTGGACAAGGCGGAAGCGGAAGCGGCCTCACTTTGCTACTCATGGCTGGTGAGGGTTCGCTCTGCTGGGGGGGGGGGAATGCAATTTAATGTTGGATTGTTGATGTTGTGGTTTATGGCAATAAAGCTGCGACCAGTTGAATTCCCATATATGTGTGGTCTATCTTTGTTATTAATGGTTGAGGGGTCAGGGGGTGTTGCGGTGGGGCGGAGGCCGGTCCGCCTTTCCCGGTTAATGCCAGTGACATAAGCCTAGCTCATTTTATTTTATTTTTTTTAAAGCTAAACAAAAAAAGAATTTTATTTTGTTCTTTTTTTTTGTTTCTTTTCCTTTGCAATGATCGCTGCTGAGTAAATAAACTAATATAAAAATAGACCACTTCCCAAGCTTTGCAAAACATCCCACTTTCCACCCACCTCCCTCACTTCCTTCTCCAGATCCTCCTTAACTTACCCTTTTCCAGGGCCCAAATGGGGCAGAAACAAACCCATTTGTTCCTGCCTCACCAGTGCTGTACTTTAAAGTAAAAAACTTTAGGGCCCGATATTCAGCACTGGCGGCTAGCGCTCCTACAGCGACTACCCACCAGTGCTAAAACTTAGTCCCAGAGCCATATCTGGCCACCGGCACTGCATCTCCAGGTCAGCTGCAGGACCCAGTAGCTAACCAGGCAACGGCGATATTTAGCCTTTCATGTGCCTTACTTTTGCTGTATGTCACTAATCAGGCAGCAGTTGAATATCTCCCTATCACCCTATTTGCCTATGTCCACCATCTCCCCTCTGTTTCACCATTCCCTCCCCCATGTCCAGTATCTCTACCTGTCTCCCTATTCAGCACCATCCAGCATCTCTCTCTGTCTCACTAGTCCCCCTCCTCCATTTCCAGCATGTGTCTGTTCTCTGTCTCTATATTGCCCTCCTCCAGTAGTTCAACATTTCTCCCTTGTGTCCCTGTTCCTGCCCCTCACAGTCCTACCATGTCCAACATGTCTCCTCCATCTTTGCCCCAGTCCAAAATCTTCAAAGTGCTTTAACGTCCCGTGTGCAACATCAGTCTCCCATCCATGCCCATCAGTCAGCCGCTTTTGCCACTGCATCACCCTGCAACCCGAGACAGTGATGGTAGAGAGAGGAGGCACAGGGCCTTGTTGAGCCTGTGTATGTGCCGAAGCTTCTGCCACATCTTGCCCCCACAGAAACAAGATGGGGGTGGGGTATGGCAGAGGCTTTAGTGCTTACTTTGTGTTCCTGTTGCTGCTGCAGGTCCCAGGGTGATGCAGTAGTGGATGGCACAAAACCGGCACTGATATTGACTAGTTTTCTGTCCTGCTGGACAAGTTAGCCAAATATCAACCGGTTGGCAATTGTTTTACCCATATACAGGATGGGCAGTTTTCAAATAACCCATTTCAATGGGTAAAAGAAAGGAACTAAGTAGCAGCACCTACAAAGTTAAGAGTATGAAACAAAAAGTTCTGTCCAAATATATCTCAGCTTCAGTCAAAATTTCAGGGGGCATATTCAGCGACTAGACAAAATAAAACACTTAGCCACTGCTGCTTTAATTGTGACTGGATATTCGGTGATGGAACATATCTGGTTTTTGCTGCTGAATATCTGAGTTGGGTGGCCATCGGAGAACACAATATCCAGTTAGGGGCAATATTCAGTCACTAACCAGATAGTGCTAAGTGATTAAAGTTAGAAGAGCCTGTCACCTGTCCTAATTTTTAAGCACTAACCAGATAGCGGCTGTCACCACACCTGCTCCACCCACAGACTGCCCTGGTTTTAACAGAGCATCAGTGGCAGCAACTGGTTAGTGCCACTGACTTTCTCGGTGACTGTGGTTTAACTAGTTAGCAGGTCTCCCAACCAGCCAGAACATTACAGTACTAAAATATGACCGAATATGAAAGTGTGAGGAGCCTCACAAAATGCAGGTCTCTTCCCCTAAGTTTGCTGACAGTTGGTCTTGTGGAGTTATACAGTTTTCTCTTCTCTTTGTACTTGAATCGTAAAGACGTCAAGTGTCTGCCAGACAGGGAAGTATCCATGTACCAACATGCAGTCTGTAAGCACCGACTTAACTGAGCTGCTTAGGAGGTTTGCAATTACTGGCCTAGAGCAAAAGGCAACTTGGATTTACAAATAATAATGTGCAGTTTGATACTTATAACTGCTTTGTTTATACAAAGAAAGGCAGTATATAAAGTTTTAATAAACAACAACAACAACCACCCACCTAGGTCTGCTGTATTATGATGCGTCATCACTGAAACAGAATAAGAATCTTCTAAGCAGGCGAAAAGGTCAGAGCCTTCTGAAGTGTGGGTGTTTATGAGGTCATCCCTCCCTGCTTCCTGGAAGAAACCCTAGAGCTTAGGGATGCTGAAGCACTGGAAAGAGAATTCCCGAGTTTGAGTACGGTGGCTGAGTATCCTGACTGTTCAGGGGGGCTAGCTGGAAAAGCACCGTACCTCTGGTGCCATTTAATGGGTATGAAGGCAGCTGGAGCAACAGAAAGTTCTCCAGAGAAGGTCTGGAGCCCCCCTTCCTAGAGGCAGAAGGCAGCTGTAGTGAGGAGAGAGGGAGCACAGGTGATTGTTCCTACTGTGTGTGGAATCTGTCTTCAGCAAGTCTAGCTGGTGCAGGGAGATCTGGTAAGTCCAGGACAGCTGATTTTTTTCCCCTAAGGACACAAGTGAGTAAAGCATCCCTCACATTTCCCACAACAGTTCATTCTCTTCCTCTTATCTATTTGACTGTCTCTGTCCTCTACTCTGTCCTATCTTATAAATGGCGTTCTTTTCTTATTTCCCTAAATGATGTAGTATTGTAAACCGCTCTAATACCTTTTGGTCTGAGCGGTATATCAAATTCAAATAAACATAAACATAATAAACATAAACTGCTGCAAAGACAGTAACACAGAGACACTAGCCAGGAGAGTGGAGCGAGGGCTTACAATTGGATTTATCAGCCGTTTTTATTTATTTGATGGGTTGTCTCAGCCAAACATTGTCGGCTTAGTGGTGTGTATTCTCTTAGACTGTTACTCAGCAGGGTTAAACACAAGCAGCCACTAATATTTGGAGGAGTCATGCATTCCAGCTTATGTATCTCAAGGAGGGAATTCCAGAAGTCCTTCCTTGCAAGGAACTATTAAAAAAAAACATCTGGTTACGAGACTTTATGTGTTTCTTTCCTCTAGTTTAGTTTATTGATTTAACATTTCTTATATACTGCCTTTCATGATATCAAGGTGGTTTACATTGAACAAAGTGAAATTACATTGTACAGGGCATTATAACTTGGAGATAACTATTTTACAGGGAACATGGGCTATGGAGGGTTAAGTGGCTTACCCAAGACCACAAGGAGCACCTGTGGGACTAGAAACCCCAGTCCTTCTGGCCCAAGGTTGCTGTCCTCTAGTGGGATTTGATCCCCTGACCTTCTGGCCTGCGGTAACTTGCTCCAACCACAAGGCCACTCCTCCCTCATGTCCTTGCCATGGAGAGCTTAAAAGGCCCACTTTAGAAAGGCCTTTGAGATGGGAATTGATATGTACAGGTCAAGAATGCTCATTTCCACCTGTATTTTACAAAAGGCTTTGTCAAACACAGAGCTTATTGTAAAATATGCATAAGGACATGCGGGAGTGCACATGTATTTGCTGGCATGAAGAGCAGGAGCAGCAATTTTAGAAACAAAAATGCTGATAAAAAGAGCATCCCCAGCTCACAAATTGTGTTGCTGCATCCAGACACACTGGAGGATCCTAGAGGCAGAAATGCAGATAAGAGGCCCAAGATCAGGTCTATGGTCTCTAAAAGGAGTCAGTGGTGGTTAGTTAACCCAGTTCCACCTCTTGCACCACCCAACATCACTCCATCAACTCCCACCCCCATATCTCCCCCAACAACTCAATGCGGCCCCCACACCTTGTACCCCTCCAACAGCACTCCATATCGCCTCCAGCAACCTCCACCCCCATGTCCCCTGACTCTTACTAGGGTTCTCCTGGTGTCTAATGGGAGGCAAGAGTGATTTCTGGATGTTCTTGCCGTCAGTGCTCGGTTCAAAATGGCACCTCTGACCCACTAGCAGTAGTCTTGTGGTACTATTGCTAGGGGTCAAGTTGCCAAACAAGGATGTGCAACCTTTATTTGGCATCTTGACCCCTAGCAGTACTACTTCAGCACTACTGCTAGGAGATCAGCGAAGCCATTTTTAACAAAAGGCACTAAAGGGCAGAAGCATCTGGGGATTGTTCCTTTCTCCCACTAGACACCAGGGAAAGCCCTGATAAGAGCAAGGGGATGTACTGGGGGGAGGGAGGATGCATAGAGTGCTATCTGGGAGCAAGGGCAGAAGGGGAGGATATGGAGAGGATATGGGAGTTGATAACATGATATCAGGGGGTGTGAAGGGTGAGGATGGGTTACCTAGCCCACTATTGGTCCCTTTAAGAGACTGTAGGCCTGACCAGGGCCTGCTATCTGCATTCCTGTAGCCAGAAACCCACTCTTTTTTTTCAGCATCCTCATTTCTAAAATCACTGCTCCCGCTGTGCATGACAGCAGATACACATGCACTACCACACATCCTCACACTATGGAAGAAAGACAGGAGAAGAGCGATATGAGAGCGACATACTATAAATGCACAGGAGGAGAGCCTCTTTCAATTGACAGGAAGCTCTGGAACACAGGATCATAAGATAAAGGAATAGACTCAAAAGTAATTCTAAAGAAATATTTCCTTACCGAAAAGGCAGTAGATGCATGCAACAGTCTCCTGCAGAAATATTAGAGATGACGACTGTATCTGAATTCAAGAAAGCATGGGACAAATACAGAGGATTTCAGAGGGAAAAGAAGGGATTATAGGGCTTAGTAGACTGGATAAACCATGTGATCTTTACCTGCTGTCATTTTCTTTATTTCTCTGTTTAAGAGAATGGTTTGTTAATTCAGGATAAGAGAAGATTTTGGAGGATTTTTGCCTTTGGATACAAATTTTCCTTTCATGAAAGCAGTTATTCATGCTTTGTACCTTTCTAACACAATTCTGTTTTCATTGTTTTTCTTTAATAAAAAAAAGTTGCATTTGCATGTCTTGCTACCTCTTTCTTCATTATTTCCTTTAAAGTCAGGCTGTATAAGCATTGGACAGTAGATTTAAGTGAAGCTGGGAGCAGACTGTGGGTTGGGAAATTGTTTTTCTTTCTTACCCTTAGATCATACTGACTTTGCACATAAGCATCATCTGTGCACTTCCTCTGTTTAATTCGTAATGTTGCTGATTCTAGCAGAGTGACTTTTTATGCCCATAAAGGGATAAGGAGCATCATAAAAAATGATATGTAGCACAGAGCAAAGACAGGCCTAAAACGTTTCCTAAAGGGGAGCTAACCAGTATTGACAATATGCGTGAGCCTCTTGGCAGCATTTTTAAAATTCAGGATACAATTATTTTCATTTGCCCCAAAACTAAGGTACACTCAAATTATCAGGAAGCAGTTTTCAAAACAAAATAAAGGGAAACCTTCTTCATACAGCTTGAAGTTATGCTTTGAATCTTATTCCCACAGAACACTGTGAACTGTATTATTGTGCTCAAAACAGGGATTAGACAAATTTATGGAAGATATATCAGTCATGGATTATTCAACATAAGCAGTCAGCGATGTCACCTTGAGTTCAGCGCATTCATAAATTATGACTTCTAGAAACTAGAAAGTTCCGACAATGGATGGATAACTCTGCAGGTCCTTTTATACATGCTTCTAAGCAGCCGCTGCTTGCTTCCGTCAGAGATAGGATGTTTGACTAGCTGGATATTTGATTTGAGCAAATTTGGTAGTTCTGTTTCTAATAAATTCCTAAGAAAATCTTTACTTACGTCATGGATCTTGCATTTTTTTTCATGTGTAAATCCTATTATGTTCAACACAGTCAACAGCACACACAACCTCAGTTCATAGAAACATAGAAATATGACAACAGAAAAAGACCACATGGCCTATCTAGTCTGTCCTTCCATATCAACAACTACAACAATCCCCTTTTTACCTTAAGAGATCCTCTGTGCTTGTCCCATGCTTTTTTGAATTCAGTTACTGTCCTCATCTCTACCACCTCCACTGGGAGACTATTTCACGGATCCACTACTCTTTCCGTAAAGAAATATTTCTGCCTATCACTCCTGAATCTATCTCCCTTCACCCTCATCCCATGTCCCCTCGTAGCAGAACTTGCTTTCAATTGAAAGAGGCTCTCTCCCTGAACATTTATACCATAGAGGTATTTAAACACCTCAATCATATCACCTCTATCCCGCCTTTCCTCTAAAGTGTACATATTAAAATCCTTAAGTCTGTCCTCATATGCTTTATAATAAAGACCACTAATCATTTTAGTAGCCACCCTCTGTACCGACTCCATCCTGTTCACATCCTTTTAAAGGTGCGGTCTCCAGAATTGCACACTATACCCCAAATGAGGTTGCACCAAAGACAGAGGCATTATCACCTCCTTTTTTCTGCTAGCCATTCCTCTTCGTAAGCACCCAAGCATCCTTCTAGCTTTTGCTGTTGCTTTTCTACCTGTTTAGCTAATTTACGATCATCAGACACAACCACGCCTAGGTCCTACTCTTCTTAGTGGACAAAAGTACTTCACCCCCTATACTATATTGCTCCCTTGGATTGCAGCAGCCCGAGTGCATGACCTTACATTTTTTAACATTAAATCCCAGCTGCCAAATTCTAGACCATTCTTCAAGCTTAGCTAGATCCCTCCTCATGTTATCTACACCTTCCTGGGTGTCTACTCTATTGCAGATTTTGATATCATCCGCAAAGAGGCAAACCTTACCTGACAGCCCTTCTGCTATATCACTAAAAAGAATCAGACCAAGGACAGATCCCTGGGGCACACCACTGGTAACATCCTTCTCCTCAAAGTGAGCTCCATTTACCTGTACCCTTTGTCGCCTCCCACCCAACCAATTTCTAACCCAAGCAGTAACTTTAGGGTCCATCCCTAGGGTGCCCACTTTGTTTATAAGTCACCTGTGAGGAACAGTGTCAAAGGCTTTATTGAAATCTAAATACACCATATCTAGGGCTCTCCCTCGGTCCAACTCCCTGGTCACCCAGTCAAAGAAATCAATCAGATTTGTCTGACAAGACCTGCCTCTGGTGAATCCATGCTGTCTCGGATCCTGTAATCCCCTGGACTCCAGAAACCTCACTATTTTCTCTTTCAGCAGCGTTTCCAATAATTTACTCACCACCGAATTTAAACTAACCGGCCTGTAGTTTTCAACCACATTCTTACTTCTACTTTTGTGTAAAGGTACCACATGAGCCTCTCTCCAGTCCTTTGGCACCACTCCCGACTCCAACGAGGCATTGAAAAGGTCAGTCAGGGGAGCTGCTAGAACGTCCCCAAGTTCCCTCAGTATTCTAGGGTGTATCCCATCCGGTCCCATCACTTTGTCTACTTTAAGTTGAGCTAGTTTCTCACGAACACAGTCTTCTGAAAATTGTTCAAGATGTCCCTCACTTCTGTTCCTGTTTGTGGGTGTTTACTAAGGTCCTGCTCCTGGTTCTTCATCTGTGAACACAGAACCAAAATATTTGTTAAGCAATTCCACTTTATCCTTATCAGCTTCCACATATTTCTCCCCTGCACCCTTGAGTCTGACAATACCACTTTTGCCCTTCCTCTTCTCACTAACATATCTAAAAAATGTCTTATCCCCCCCCATTTTATTGCATTGGCTATTTCCTCCTCCTTTTGAATCTTTGGGGCATGTTTACTAAAATCCGCAAAATAGCGCGCCGCAAAATAGCGCACGGCAACGCGGCACTGAAACGCGCAGAAACGCGTTTAAACGCCCCGCACACGTGCGTGTCACCCCCGCACACGTGCGTGTCACCCCCGCACAGGTACGCGGCTCACTAACGGGCCCCGTACAAGTGCGGGCCCGCAAATGTCCGATAGAGGCGTGGAACGGCGAAAGGAGGGCGGAGGAAGGCTCCGGAGGGGCGGAGGGACGGGGTCAATGGGTGGAGAGTGGGAGGGGAGAGGCTCCCCGCACAGTATCGGGCCCGAATTTGCATGTAAAAACTACCGCGAGTGAAACACTCGCGGTAGAAAGCATTTAAAGGGAAGAGAAACCATTTCCGTCAGCAATGTACAGGAAAACCGGGGAAACCAGCAAAACGTGAGCAGTGTGATACATGTGCACAGCACAAAAGTGAAAATAAAAATAGAAAATGACCACAACAGAACTATTAAAAATAGTAATTCAGCTGGGGAACAGTTATAGTGATGGGCAAATACAGAAATCACACCCAGCAAAGCTCCAGAAAAAAGAAATGAAGTTTGGAAGGGTCTACTGAGAGGAGACTCTTCCAAAAAACATTTCCACGTTTTGGAGCTTTCCTGGGAGTGTTTGCTATGGTTGCCCATTAATATCACTGTTGCCCAGCGTGGTGATATTTTGTCCCACATTTCCCGTGGTCATTTCCGGGGTTTATGTGCACGTTTGTCACCAGACAGGGTGCATATGCCCACAGTAGAATTGCGTAGAGCAGGGTTTGTGACTCCATCCTGCCAGGCTTACTGCCTCCAGGGGCTGCACTGTCTCTGTGGTCAAAGTGTGGTACAGCAGACAGAGTTATTACCTCTAGGACCAGAGGGCAGAGGTTCAAAACCCAGCTGGGGCACCTGCCAGCCCAGTCCCTATATTTTACCCACCACTAAATAAAGATAGCGCAGACACCCCTGTATGCATGGGGAAAACACCCATATTTTACCCAACACCGCACACACCCCACAACAATGGGCATTACCTACAGCCAAGTCCCCCAAATGCAGTCCCATACTGCCACATTGCAATCAGGTCAACTGCTTTTTCTGAGAGAAGTTCATGCCAGCATGTTGGCGGACAAGTACATGTGGTGCAGGGGGCAGTGGCTGCTAACCACAGAAGACAGAGGCCTAGCCATGTGCAGGCTGGCACAGTCCACTGCAACAGACAGGTCCTGCCGGATCCACAGTCATGGACAGTCCAGGGAATCCAACCAATCTGTGGCTACACAGTGGTGCAGCGCACACAGACACTGCATACAAGAACAGAAGGTCACAGGTTCAAAGCCCAGCTGGGGCTACTGCCAATCCTGCCCACATATTTTTCCCACAACTAAACAGTGATAGTAAGGACACACCTTTCATGGCGGGGACATATGCAATGGTAAGACATCTATCTTTTACCCCACTGAGCACAGACACCATGAACAGGGGCAGTACCTAGAGCAGAATCACCCAAATGCAGTCCTGGTGGGCCACACACCAGTCAGGTTCCATGCTGACACTCATACAAATGCCTGTGCTGTATATCTATGCACCACCCCCATGGCATGTAGATGTAGCCCATGCATATTCATGAGGGATAGCAGGAAAACCCGAACAGTGTGATGCAAACCTGGACTGGAGTTGGGAATCTGTGCCGTAAAGCAGCAGCCATCAAGGGCAGACACACCCACACCCACAGGCCCCATTGGCCAATGTCTCCTGGAAAGGCAGAACATTGGACCGTGCATGCAGCACCCAAAACGAGCACTTGCATAACTTACCAATGTCACCCTACACCTGAGGTATACGGTACACAGCTCGGAGACGTTTGCTAGGAGCACAGGCAGGCAGTTATCCATACGTTACGTACATACTGCTAGTTGACCCCATCCAAACAATCTGTTAGGTGTTTGCGGGGCATGCTCCAGGCCTGGCCTCTGACGGTGCTTACCACCCTGGGGAGTGACCACCAGCTGTAATGCGTACCATATCCATGCCTTGCCGTGCTCAGGACCGGTTTGGTGGGCAAGGCTACTTACCCCCTCAATCGTAGCACCATGATGGCAGAGGTGTGGAAGTGTGTGTCTGTCTATACAGTGGGTGTTGGCTGCAAGCCCCTTCAACAGCCCGCACTGCCAGCACTGTTGCCAGTATTGGCCAGTCAATGTGCATAATGAGGTGCAAGGTACCATGGGTATAGCCAGGGCAGGGTGACGTGGCCAGGATGCATCTGCACTGGGCATAGGGCCCTGGCAGGGACATTGGCTGGGATATTGTAGTGTCCGGCCACCACCTACACAGACAGGGTGGCCAAAGCATGTCCTTCTGGGGGATCACGCTCACCCTGACTGTGCAGTGACCACAGCATGGCTAGGCCCCCCCATAGTGCTGTATAGTAGTTCTCTCATGTGATAGATATGGGTTTCTCTTTGGGGCCCAGTCACTGATCTATCTGCTTGCTGTGTATGCAGACAGCCCAGTTCTGGGTGCATGCATCTCCATTGGGAACATGCACTATGGACTAACCAGCAGACTGTTTGTAGCTGGTAAATGTCTTGCTATAATGGCTTGCAGGGTGCAGTGGCTGTTGGCTTGCTGCAGGGGAATATCTGGTGGTGGAGTGCAGCTTACCATACCCTGGGCTTATGTCTGTCTGCTATTGTGTTATGGCTGTGTATGGAGCTGCCTGCCTGGGTGGGGGGTGGTGGTGTTCCTCAGCAGGACTGGGGTTGATGTTGCCCTCTACTGCCACCTTTGCAGGGAGGTAGAGTGTGGATCCCTTGATGGGGACCATGTTTGCCACTGGGGGGGTGCCTGATGGCGGCAGACAGGGATATCCATGGTGTTTGTGCAGAAACTAGCTATCTTACACATTAACACTGCTTTGGAACGCCCGCTTGGCCTCCATCAGCCATGGCAGGTGTTGTTGACCTGGTCCTGGCCACCTCATTGCACACTCAGGGTGAGCACAGTACCCGCACGATGTAACGGTGTGTGGCTACTCTGTGCCAGTAAAACACCCGGTCAGTGCCCCCTACTAGGCCAAGGTGCTGTGTGGGTGCACCCGGTCACTTCCCCCAACAGGGCCGAGGTGCTGTGGGGGTGCATTCCCCATCTTGTGTCCATCTGCGGACAGCTAATTTGCATGTGCAGTGCATCATGGGTACGGGTGGCCTAACCCTATCCTGTTGACACCAGCAGACTGTCTGTGAGGTGACGTGTAGGCTATCTGCAGCCAGCCAGGGTCCTGCTTACAGCTATGGAGCTGTAGCGCAATGGTTACATCACTGCCTGTGCAGCCAGAGGTCATGGGTTCAAACCCACAGTGGGGCCCTTTGGTAGGGCTGTCCACAGCTTTATTTTTATTTACTGTACATATGTCTATGCCGGCAAGACCACCCTCAGCTTACTATACCCATTAGGTGCCTCTGAGGGTGCTTCATAGGGCGCCCTGTAGGCCACCTTATGGTTGCCATCCCTATAGGGTGCACTATACATTATCCTGTGTCGCAACATACATGCTGCCCTATAGGGGTCATTCAAGGGTGCCTTGGCGAACAGTGCACTGTAACATGTGCCTTATGGGCCGCCGTATGTTAACATGCTGGGAGAGTGCGTTTGCTAGTAGTGATAACAAAATATAATTATACAGCCTCCCTCAACATAATACATACTGCCTCAGCAGGCATTTTTCACTGGGCATTGTGAGGAGTTGAACCCCTGATCCCTGCACCATTGGTCAGTGTTTTAACCATTGTGCTGTGGCTCTGTTCCTGTGCTTGTGCATCAGCGCGCCGCCTTGTGCCTATCAGCGCGCCGCCTTCTGCCGCCCAAGGGGACCAGTGCGCCGCCTTCTGCTGCCCAAAAATAACTGTGCGCCGCCTTATGCCGCCCAAAAAGCACTGTGCGCCGCTTTCTGCCGCCCAAAAAGAACTGTGCGCCGCCTTATGCCGTTCCAAATTAATTTGCCTCCTAAAACAATGTTAATCATTACAGTTACTGCCTCAGCTGACCTTTGTCGTTGCGCACACTGGGGGATTGAACCCATGGCCCCTGCACTATTGGTCAGTGTCTTCACCGTTGTACCACGGCTCTGTTGTTTTGTATACTCAGCAGCGCGCCACTTTGCCTTTCCACGCGCTAATGTCGACCCCCGCACATTAGCGCGACGCACACACGTCCGGTTGCTTACTACCGTTTTTTTTCTATTTTCTGCCTGAACCACCCACTCCTTATATGGCACAGGCACACTAGCACGGCCCCGCACGTTAGGAATGTTTAGTAAACATGCCCCTTTGTCTTCCTGTCTACTTTGCTAGCTTCTCTAAGTTTTTCCAAATACAGTTGCCTGTCTTCCTCTCTCTGTGATCTCTTGTATTTCATGAAAGCCTCCCTCTTTTTCTTCACCTTTTCAGCTACTTCTTTCGAAAGCCATAGCGGTCTCCTTTTCCTTTCATCTTTATTTACCATTTTAACAAAAAGGTTGGTTGCTCTTAAAATATCCCCTTTCAGTTTTGCCCACTGTTTTTCTACATCCCCAAGCTGTTCCCATCCCACTAACCCTGAGGTATTGGCCCATCTTGGCAAAGTTACTCTTCCTAAAGTCTAAGACCCTTACCTTTGAATGGATTCTAACAGCCCTAGTCCTAATACTGAACCACACCATCTGGTGATCACTGGATGCAAAATGATCTCCCACTACAACATCAGAAACACTTTCACCATTGGTAAGCACCAAGTCCAGTATGGCCCCTTCACGTGTGCGGTCTGTTACCAATTGCCTGAATAGTTCTCCTTGTAGAGAATCCAGGATCTCCTTACTTCTAGATGATACTGCAGCAGGAATGTGCCAATCAACATCTGGCATATTGAAATCTCCTATCAGTAGCACTTCCCCTTTCCTGGCAATGCTGTGTATGTCTTCAATTAACTCTCTGTCCACCTCTTCCTCTTGTGAGGGAGGTCTGTATATCACACCAATACAAATAAATTTCTCTTTCCCTCTTTCTAGTTTAACCCGCAATACCTCCTCTCTCCCTTTTAAGCTCTGTAATTCCAAAGCTTTAATAGTAGTTTTTACATATAGTGCCACTCCTTCTCCCCTTCTTCCTACCCTGTCCTTTCTGAATAACATATAGCCAGGTATAGTTACATCCCAATCATGGTTTTCTGTAAACCATGTTTCTGTAACTGCCACTAAATCCAAGTCAGCTACTGCCACCAAAGCTTCAACATCAGGGATCTTATTTCCCATGCTACGGGCATTTATACACACTGCTTTCCATATGTTACCCCTGTTACCCATTTCCATAAAGGTATTTAATGTATCACCTACCTGGGGGCTTTCACCTACCTGGGGGCTTTCTTCACCCATCCCCAATGAATCTAAAGCCCTCTTCAGTAGATTAGCCAGTCTACTACCGAAGACGCGTTGACCTTTCTTGGACAGAAACTACGAGCACACATCCTTTCCCTCAGTCAGTGGGCTGTATATTCCTTATACCAGAGAGACGGAGGTAATTTTGTAAATCTCTTTACATGCAGAAAAGGGCTCTTATTAAATTATACAAGGTATACATGGGTAAAACGTAGGTGCTTGGAAAGAACACATCTACTTTTTTAGGATCTGCATGTAGGCATTACCTAGGGTGGAGTTGAAATATACACATGTAGTTCAGGGGTGTAGCTATGGGGAACCTCACGGGTCCAGGCTCCCTCACTTCTGGCAGAGGTCGCCTCAAAATATTCTTAAGGCAGGCTTTAAATTTACTCACTGTGCAGGATTGTTCCCTTGTAACTCTGCCTTCTGCTGACTTTCCTCTGTCTTTGACCAATCAGGAGTCTGAAGATTTGAGAAACATATGACATCGGCAGGGCAAGCACAGCTGCACCAAATAAACTGTGCCGTATATGACTTCATGTGTAGGAGTTGTGCAGCGTGGTGTGGCACTGGCTTCTGGTCACCAATCTTAAAAACGAGTGCGAAGGCAAGTTTCTCACACTGCTCATTGCTGCCGTCCCTACTCCTGGCATTTTACTTTCAGAGCTGATCGTGGTGGGCCTCACTATGATCAGCTCTGAAGGTGAAACTCTGCATTTTCGAGCAGTTACAACCAGGAAGGGAACAACAATGGCTGCTGCTGAATGTAAAGAAAGACTGGGGGAAGGGGAGGGGACGTCATGATGATAGAATGAGACAGAGTGGGGGAAGTTGGGGGGTCAAGATGAGAGAGACAGAAAGTGGGTAAAGTGTAGGGAGATGATGAGACAGAGAGAGACATACAGACTGGAGAAAGCAGAGGTGTCATGATGAGAGAGAGAATCAGACTGTGGAAGTAGGGGGTCATGATGAGGCAGAGAGACTGGGGAAAGAAGGGAGTCATGAACGACGAGACAAAGTGAGACTGGAAAGAAGCAGGTAAGTTATGATGATGCGAGAGAGACTGAAGGAAGCAGAGAAAGAGATTTTTTTTTTGGCTTCATATATAACCAGGCCATTTGAAATGGGAAGCAAAAAGGGACATTGTCTCAGATGCAGCTCTCAAGGGTCACTGGGGGGTGATGGGGATGGGAGGAGGAGTGTGGCCACTGCCTTCTGTTGGCACTGTGCCGCGGCATGCTAAGGGCCCAATTTTATGAAGCTTTGTTTTCCCATAGAAAATGGGAAAACAGTTTAAGCAAATCAGATTCAAAAAATCTGTGCTATGCCATTTTTTATTTTGGAGGGGGGATGCACACTGAGACTTAGGCTGAAAGAGAACACACTAGTCAAGTGGACAGAGCTGCCATATTACCCATTTCCAGGAGGGAGATTTAAAGCCAGTCCTGGATTTCTAGTAACCTTATCTTATCATTCTAATAACCTGATTGGCACATCCCTGCTGCGATGTCATCTAGAAGTAAGGAGATCCTTACTCTACAGAAAGAATTATTCAGGTAACTGGTAACAAAACCCATATGTGAAGAGGCCATACTGAACTTGGTGCTTACCAATGGGGAAAGTGTTTCTGATGTTATAGTGGGAGATCATCTCCCATCCAGTGGTCACCAGATGGTGTGGTTCAGCATTAGGACTATGGCTGATAAAATCCATTCAAAAGCGAGGGTCTCAGACTTTAGGATGGGCCAATACCTCAAGAAATCATTAGCGGGATGAGAACAGCTGGGGGATATAGAAAAACAGTGGGCAAAACTGAAAGGGGATATTTTAAGAACAAACAACCTTTTTGTTAGAAAGGTAAATAAAGGTAAAAGGAAAAGGAGGCCGCTATGGTTCTCAAAAGAAATAGCTAAAAAGGTGAAGAAAGAGAGGGAGAGGCCTTTATGAACTATAAGAGATCACAGAGAGAGGAAGACAGGCATCTATATTTGGAAAAACTTAGAGAAGCTAGCAAAGTAGTCAGGAAAGCAAAGATACAAAAAGAAGAAATAGCTCATGCAGTAAAATGGGGGATAATACATTTTTCAGATATGTTAGTGAGAGGAGGAAGGGCAAAAGTGGTATTGTCAAACTCAAGGGTGAAGGGGAGGAATATGTAGAAACTAATGAGGATAAAGCGGAATTGCTTAACAAGTATTTCTGATCTGTGTTCATAGATGAAGGGCCAGGAGCAGGACCTCAAAAAATAACCACAAATAGGAACAGAAGTGACAAGGATCTCAAATGATTTTCAGAAGACTTTGTTTGTGAGGAACTAGCTAAAAGTAGACAAAGGGATGGGACTGGATGTGATACATCCGAGAATACTGAAGAAACCTGTGGACATTCTAGCAGCTCCACTGACTGACCTTTTCAATGCCTCTTTGGAGTCAGGAGTGGTGCCAGAGGACTGAATAGAGGCAATGTGGTCCCTTAACACAAAAGCGGAAGTAAGGATGTGGTTGAAAACTACAGGCCGGTTAGTCTAACCCCTGTGGTGAGTAAGTTATTGGAAACACTGCTGAAAGAAAAAATAGTGAGGTTTCTGGAGTTCAATGGATTACAGGATTGGCAGCAGCATGGATACACCAGAGGCAGGTTTTGTCAGACAAATCTCATTGATTTCTTTGAGTGGGCAACCAGGGAGTTGGGCTGAGGGAGAGCCCTAGATGTGGTGTACTTGGATTTCAGTAAAGCCTTTGATACTATTCCGCATAAGCTGAGCACCCTAGGGATGGACCCTAAAGTAACTGGGTTAGAAATTAGTTGAGTGGGAGGCGATAAAGGATACAGGTAAATGGAGCTCACTCTGAGGAGAAGGAAGTTACCAGTGGCGTGCCGCAGGGATCTATCCTTGGTCCGATTCTTTTTAACATCTTTGTTAGTGATATTGCAGAAGAAAATCTGCAATAGAGTAGACATCCAGGAAGGAGTAGATAACATGAGGAGGGATCTAGCTAAGCTTGAAGAATGGTCGGGAATTTGGTAGCTGAGATTTAATGCTAAAAAATACAGGGTCATGCATTTGGGCTGCAATACTCGGAGCGGTATAGTATAGGGGGTGAAGTACTGCTGTCCACAAAAGAAGAGCGGGATCGAGGCGTGATGGTGTCTGATGATCTTAAACAGGTAGAAATGGTGACGATGAAAGCTAGAAGGATGCTTGGGTGCATAGGGATAGGAATGGCCAGCAGAAAAAAGGAGGTGATAGTACCTCTGTATAAGTCTTTTTAGTGCGCCTTATTTGGAGTATTGTGTGCAATTCTGGAGACCACACCTTCAAAAGGATATAAAACAGGTTGGAGTACGTGTAGAGGATGCCTACTAAAATTGTTAGTGGTCTTCGTTATAAAGCATATGAGAATAGACTTAAGGATCTTAATGTGGGATAGAGGAGATATGATAGAGACATTTAAATACCTCCATAGCATAAATGCACAGGAGGAGAGCCTCTTTCGATTGAAAGCAAGCTGTGCTAAGAGGGACATGGGATGAGGGTGAAAGGGGATAGACTCAGGAGTAATATGCAGAAATATTTCTTTACGGAAAGAGTGGTGGATCCGTGGAATAGTCTTCCAGTGGAGGTGGCAAAGATGAGGACAGTATCTGAATTCAAAAAAGCATGGGACAAACACAGAGGATCTCAAAAGGAAAAAAAGGGACTATTGTAGTAGTTGATATGGAAGGGCAGACTAATTAGGCCATGTGGTCTTTTTTCTGGCGTCATGTTTCTATGTTTATCTTAATGTATTATGGGACTCAAACAACTGATTTCAATGGGCAGAATTTGGAACTACAAATCCACATTGCTTTGAGATGTGCTCCTAAGTTCAAAACCGTGAGGGGCCAAAAAGTCTCCCTCTTGGAACACAGTATGTTGCACAGCTCTGGATGAGATTGCTGAGTGTCCATCGTTTCTTGGTGATAAATTTAGGAAATTTAGCTTGCCTACATTCCTTGCATAGCCTTTTTAAATCAGAAATCTGAGTATGCCTTCACTTCATATAAGGTCTACTGGCCAAGGACACTGAGTTCTTGTTATTTATCTACTTGGAATTGAAATAAACATTTGCTTTTAGATTTGCAGAGACCTGTTTTCCTACTTAATTTTGCAGTAAGGGTATACATTTTAAAGTTCCAGAGTCGTTTTCATAGTAGGCTGATACAATGAAGTAACATTTCTTTTTAAACTTTTAAAGTTTCTGTTGTTCTTTTACAAGTCTGCCTCACAGGGTGTAGTTAATTCAATCAGCCTCTGCTGCCTGAGCAAGCAGTCTGATTCAGTAACTGCCATCACAACTTCAAGAGACTCTACAACTTTACAATTTGACTGGTTTTGATATAAATTTTCCTTGCTTATTTATTGCCTGTTTTATTCTCTTATAATACTACTTAGGTACTGTGGTGTGTTAGCGTAACTGCACCAAGGGATGAGGATAAACACACAAAAAAACAAAAAAAACCCTTGCCCTTCCTATCTTTCTATCCCTATCACATTTCTATCTGTTCACAGCCACCTTGATCTGCAGTTTAGTGGCAAACAACCTAAATTTTGGTTATAAGTTTAGGAAAATGTAGCTTGCCTACATTCCTTGCACAGCCTTTTAAAATCAGAAATCTGAGTGTGCTCTCGATTCATATAAGGTCTACTGGCCAGGGACATTTAAAGTCCCATTCACCCCAGGGTTGAATTGCCTATATAGCCATCATATAGATTGGTATCTGTCCTCCAATTAGGTGTAACACCCATTTTTCCTCCTTGTCCCTAGAACTGCTTTATAACCATCTTAATCATATGTCATGTAGTCAATGCAATAGCTGTGATGCCTTCATTCTAAGAAAAATCATTTGGAGCCTAAGAGCTTGTCCTATATGTCTTAAGTTATTTGCTATGCATAAAGAAGTGATTCTATGAAGGGAATAATTAGCTGTAATTAAATATACCTCCTCTAGGGTACAAATTGAAAAAATCCACCACAGCTCCCACAAAGAATCAAGCAGGCAAGTCAGTCAACAAATTCTGGAATAGCAAGGCTGTGGTGCCTCATGCTGGCGGCCGGCACTAACTGGGGGGGGCGGCATCGTGCGCCCCCGGGCGACGGCATCACAGCTCCGGAAGGTGAGAGGGCGGGTCGCGGTAGTCACTCGATGTCATTGGCTACCGAGCGACGTGGCAGCTCGGGAGCCAATGAGATACGAGGAGGCGTGGGGGGATTAATTTAAGCGGGGACGCGGCGTGGCTTCTGCCTCTGTTGGTGAACCGTTGGAGGCGCCAGTCGGCTTGAGGAGCGCGGTCATCGCAGCGGTGAGGCCTGACAAGCTTAGGCTGGGAGCGGAGGACGAGCAGTTAGGAGCGGAGGACGAGGCATTCAATTGCGGCGACACAGTTAAGGTCGGGTCTGCAGGTGATAGGCGGGGAGCGGAGGACGAGCGTTTGTGAGCTGAGGTCGTAGTTTGCCTTGCAGAGTGAGGGACGAAGGCACAGGAGAGCGGGGCAGGTGGGGTGCTTGTAAACAATTGATTTTCAGTTAATTCAACAGGTTTTGATGGCTCAGTGGCAGTGCAGTTGCCTTATTAATCACGGGTTGTGAGTTCTTAGGTCGCAGGAATACAGAGGTTCTTAATCTGGTCAATTCATTTTATTTTATAATACTAAAACAAAATAAGGAAACGGGGGGGGGGGGGTACAAGGTAGAATTATATTGGGGATGCAGCCAAGCAGGGAGAGAAGGGGGGCCCGGTAAGGGGGAAAGGTCCAAGCCAGGGGAGAAGGGTTGAGGTGGTTCCAGGTGGAGAAGATCCTTTGGGGCCTGAGGCTAGAGGTGGGCAAGAGGTCAGGGGGATCACAGGGCGTGGAGGTAGGACATCAAGAGCAAGTAAGGCATGTGGGGGGGGTAGGGGCAGAGCAGCTAGCAGGGGAAAAGGTGGGTGGGGGGGCATTAGGTCGGTCAGTGGGCCAGCCCAGACGCAGAGCGGGGCAGCCAACACTGTACAAGGGGGCGAGTACGTCGGCGATAGTCAGGCAGCAGGGGTGGGGGAGTTCTAAGGGAAGTTACGGTGCAAGGGGTAGGGCAGGGGTCTATTGGAAGCCTGGGTGGGGGGCCCTTTCCTCCAGAAGGGGGTGTAGCGGTGACGGGTGGAGGAGAGCTGGGGGGGTCAGCGAGTCTGGTGGGGTGGCAAGGGAACATGGGAGGTGTTTCCTCTCCAGCCTGGGAGCATTGGCAAGGTGGAGGTCAAGGCTCCTCACGGGCAGAGTGGCTAGGGGTGTGGCAGCCACCTTGGGCTATGGCAGGTGTCTCTTTGCCTTTTCCGGTTTTTTCTCCGCAGGTACCACCGGCTTGGCAGTATGCAGGGAGTCCTTGGTGGAGCGCTTCGCGATTACGAGACGGCGCGAGTTTGAACCTGGCCAGTCATGACATGCCGGGAGGACCGACGGGCGAGACGGTGGAAGCAGTCCAGTCGGTTCCGGTGCGGCAAGAAGCTAGTACATCTCCAGAATCAGCTGCGGATGCTGCAGGTGAGTTGGCAGTTGACCATTTGGCAGCGGGAAGGGATGGGGCAACGACGGGTGGCAAGGGCCGTAAGAAAAAGAGTCTTAAGCGGAAGCATTCTAGTCATAGGCGGAGGAGATCGGAGTCCTCTTCCACTTTGACTTCTGATTCGTCGTCCGGTTCGATGTCTGACGAGGGAAGCCGTGGTAAAGCGGATGTGGGGATGGCGGGCAGACGTGAAGCAGAAGGGGCAACTCCTATGCTAGTGACCTTCTCTGAGTTATGGGAGAGTGTGCCTAGGAAGTTGTGTCGGAAAGTCCAAAAGCGGCGCTATATTGATATTTTCCGTTTACTGGAAGGCTGAAAACAGTCGGGGGACAGTCGAAGGAAGAGTAAAGAGGACGAGAAGGCCGGTAGGGTGCGGAGAGTGGCCCAGAATGAAGTGAATTGGACGTGGGCGTTCCTACGGCTGGCTAGTGTATGGGGGCACGTGCACCTGGAGCACTACGGCATGCTTTTGGCATAGGCCGACTCTATTTTAGAGGCTTCTCAGACGCATGATGGTTGGGCTTGGCTCAACTACGATGAGAAGTTCCGGGATAAGATGGAAGAAAACCAGATGCTTTCTTGGGGGACGCAAGATATAAATTTATGGTTGACACAGATGTCGGTCAGACATGGCGGGGGGGGGGGCGGGAGTGGGTGGCCAAAAAGGGGGATTGGTCAGTGCAATGGGTGCTGGGAGGCCCTTTCGGTCTGGCGTGCCCTCGGCGGTTCAGAGGCCTGCGGGAGGGGGGGGCGTTGGAGATATCTGTTGGCGATTTAACAAGTCTTCATGTCCCTTCCCGGACTGTAAATTCCGGCACACTTGCTCTCTCTGTGGCGGAGGACATTCCACCCTCAAATGTGTTAAAAAAAGTGTGGTTGGAGTTATTCCGCCCCCCTTCAAGCCATAAGCACTTGCGGAGTTTGGCTCCGACCCCTATTCAGATCCAAGTTATGCGTCCGTGGTTGCGGAGGTATCCCAAGAGGAAGGATAGTTTAATATTGGACGGGGGTTTTCAGTGGGGGTTGCAGATCCCGGTGGTGGGACGGGTAGCCGCAAATATGGCTAGGAATTCGTCTGCAGTTAAGCAGTTCGCCCATATTGTGAGGGATAAGTTGACTGGGGAGATTGAGTTGGGGCGGGTGGCAGGCCCCTTCGCGGAGCAGCCATTTGAGGATTTCGTGATGTCACCTTTGGGAATCATCCCGAAGAAGGAGCCGGGCAAGTATCGTTTAATTCATAATTTGTCCGTCCCTGTTGGTTCTTCGGTTAATGACCACATCCCCAAAGAGTTGTGCGCGGTGCGCTATGCATCTTTTGATGAGGCTGTGGATCTGGTGAGGGAAAGCGGATCGAGGTGCTTGATGGCAAAAGCGGATATCGAATCAGCCTTCCATTTGTTGCCCGTGCATCCGTCGGCTTTTCATTTGTTGGGATTCCGTTTTGAAGGGCAATTTTATTTTGACAAGTGCATGCCAATGGGCTGTGCGATATCTTGTGCTTATTTTGAACGGTTTAGTTCTTTCCTGCATTGGGCCCTTGTGGAGAAAAGGGGCAGTCAAAATGTAGTGCACTACTTGGACGATTTCCTGTTTGTCGAAGGGGCGCAGTCTGGACAGTGCCAGGATTTGTTAGGGGACTTTATGCAGTTGGCACAGGAATGGGGGGTGCCGTTGGCGGTCGGGAAGACAGAGGGTCCGGCGACTTATCTCACTTTTTTGGGGGTGGAGTTAGATTCGGAATTAATGATAGCTCGGTTGCCGGTCGACAAAGTGACGAGGTTGCGAGTCTTGGTGGCGAACACGATGGTCTCCGCGAAGTTAATGTTGCGTGAGATGCAGGCTCTTATAGGTTCCCTTAACTTTGCATGTCGGGTGATTCCTATGGGCAGAGTGTTTTTGCGGCAGCTAGCGTCGGCTACGGCGGGGGTTACTAAACCTCACCATCGGATCAGGGTTTCGCGGAGCATGCGAGCTGACTTGGGGGTATGGGATGATTTTCTGCGTGATTTCAATGGGATCACGGTCTTGAGGGATAAAGAGATATCCAGTGAAGAGTTGCAATTATATACCGATGCGGCTGGGGGGGGGGGTCTAGGGGTATACTTCGGTGGCTCATGGTGCGCAGCGTAGTGGCCGCAGTCCTGGCGGGACGTTGGCCTTACCAGTAATATCACCTTTTTGGAGCTGTTCCCGATACTAGTGGTGCTGGCGTTGTGGCCGGACAGACTACAGAATCGCAAGGTGGTTTGGTGCTGCGACAACGAGGCGGTTGTCAGTGTAGTGAATAATTACGCCCCAAGATGCAAACGGGTAGCGGATTTAATGTGGCAGGTGGTTTTAGCCTGTTTGCGTTTGAATGTGGTGATTAAGGCTCGCCATATTCCTGGGGTTACTAACTTGATTGCGGATGCTCTTTCCCGTTTCAAGTGGGAGCGGTTTCAGACCTTGGCGCCGGAAGCGGAAGAGGACGGGGCTTCGGTCCCGCAGCACTTATGGCAGATTGGCCTCGGGACATGATGGACTTGTTGAAGAATTCAGTGTCGGCAGCGACGTGGGCAGCGTACCAGAGGGGCTGCAGCAGTGTGGTGACTTTCCTGGTGGAGCAGGGATGGCAGCAGGGCCCAGCATCAGAGTTTCTTCTTGGTCAGTATGTTTCGGCAGCGAAAGTCGCGGGAGTGTCACAGTCAACGGTGCGGAGGAATTTGGCAGGATTTGCCTTTTTCATGAAGGCGGTAGGATGGGGGGTTGCTTCGGGGGTTTTTTTGACGCGTAGGCTCCTGCAGGGATGGGAGCGGTCCGTTCCATCGCCTGGTGATGGTCGGCTGCCTATAACGCATGGCCTGCTGGAGCGATTGTGTCTCGCTTTGCCGCAAGTGGTATCGTCCCCTTTTGAGGGCACGCTTTTTCAGGCGGTATTTTCGGTGGCCTTTTTTGGTGCATTTCAGGTGGGGGAATTGGTAGCTGAGTCAGGTCGCCTTTCCCGGGGTGGTGGTTTGCAGGTTCACCAGGTTCAGGTTGGATAGGGAGGGCTTCGCATCCACCTGGCGTGGTCCAAGATGGATCAGACGGGGAGAGGAGCGTGGGTGGTCTTGCGTGAGGTGCATTCCAATCCTACTTGCCCAGTTAAGTTGCTAAACGCGTACATGCGGTTGCAGCCGTCAGGTGCGGGCAACCTCTTTTTGCATAAGGATGCGCGAGTGCTTACGCGCTTTCAGTTTACGGCGGTGTTGCGGATGGCGCTGGGGCACTTAGGGGAGGATCCTGGCCGGTTTGCTCCACATTCATTCAGGATAGGAGCAGCTACCAGTGCTGCAGCGGAAGGTCTGTCGGAGCGGGATATTCGGCGGATCGGGAGATGGAGGTCACAGGTGTTCCAAAGCTACGTGCGATTGTAGGGGTGGTGGGGGTGACTAACTGTCTCAATTTTATTTTGCAGCAGCGGTACAAGGAGTATGTCGCTGTTGGGTGATTGGCCACTCGTTTGTTTACTGGGCCGGTCGGCGAGCAGCAACACGGCCCGTTGGCCTGAATATTGGACTGGATGCGTCAGAGGTGGCCGTATCATGGCTGGGCGAGCGCGGTCTGCGGGAGATTCAGCTCTTGCCTTTGCTTCGGCACCACGTGCGCGTCAGAGGGACGCCGGAGATCTTGTTGATTCACCTGGGAGGAAACGACTTGGTGTCTTGGACTTCTAGGCAGTTAATTCGAGCCGCGCAAAAGGACTTGGGGGTGGTGCTGGCAATGTTGCCTGGTATAGTTCTTGTATGGTCCGATATTATTCCAAGGCCTGCTTGCAAGGGTCAGCGGCGGTGGTCCAGAGGGCTGACGAAAATTAATCGACAAATTGGCCGCTGGGTTCAATAACGGGGGGGGGGCCAAATTTTACACATCTGGGTGGATGTCGAATGCACGGGCCTGTTCAGGTCGGATGGAGTGCATCTCTCCCCGGTTGGGATGGATTTGCTCCTTAATGACTGGCAGGAGGCCTTGGAAGTTATCATGATGGGGAGGAGAGCTGGTAGCAGCTTGCTCATTGGGGGGTGGCTCAGGTCCTCAGGTTTTTGCTAATAATATGGCGAAGCCGGATGAGGGAGGGCGAGGTGATTTAGTCGGGGTCTGGACCCGGCAAAGCGGAAGCAGCGTCACCTTGCTAATAACATGGCTGGTGAGGGCTTGCACCGCTGGGGGGTGGGGGGGGCAAGTTAATGTGTTGGATTGTAGTTGGTCATTGTTGGAAGTTTAATAAAGCTGCGACCAGTTTGAGTCCCAAAAAGGGTGTTTGTGTCTTGTATGGGAAGGTTCAGGGGAGGGGGTTAGGGGTGGGTGAGGGGGGGGTAAGGGCAGGAAGCGACGGGTCCGCTGTACCCGGTTAAGCAATGAGCACAAATGCTCATAGCCTAGCTAACAAAGTTCCTGACCTGAAAACCCTAATGGTGGAAATGGACTTGAACATTGTGGCCATTACAGAAACCTGGCTTAACGAGTCACATGAATCGGATATAGCCATAGCTGGCTATAATTTATTTAGAAGAGATAGAGAAGGCAGAAAAGGAGGAGTAGCCTAAAGGTTAGAGTACTGGCTTGGAAACCAAGAGACTAGGATTCGATTCCCACTAGCATTCCTTGGGCAAGTCACTTAACCCTCCATTACCTCAGAAAAATCCAAGTTATCAATGACCCTGTTTAATGTACATTACCAAGTTTAAGTTACAATGTAAGCCACTTTGGCTGAAATGATAAAGTGGTATAAAAAAACCCCTGTTAAATAAATAAATAAAATATGTCAAAAGCAATATTAAAACTGTTGAAATGCAAGGGATGTGGGGAAAAGAAGAAGCACTGTGGATTGTGTTGGAAAGAGAAGATGGTGCTATCATCCATACTGGTGTAGTCTACAGGCCTCCAACTCAAAATGAAGAAATGGATAGAGACTTGATTATTGATATTGCAAAGGTAACCATGATGGGGGAAGTGATCGTATTGGGTGACTTTAATCTATCCCTTGTGGATTGGAGTATTCCTTCTGCAAATCTCGAAAGAAGTAAAAAAAAAAATTGTGGATGCCTCCCAAGAAGCATTGCTTAGACAAATGGTGATGGAACTAACCAGGGAAAGTTGGATGCTGGATTTAGTACTCACCAACGGAGATAGCAAATGTCTGTGTGGATGCCCATGTGAGCTGCAGCAATCATAACACGGTGTGGTTTGAGATAAAAGCAAAGGCAGAGTCCAATCACAGCAAGTACAAAGTCCTAGACTTCAAAAACGCTGATTTCAGTAAAATGGCCAAGTGCCTGAAGGAGGAGTTGGCAGGGTGGGAGGAGGTAAGGGAAGTGGAATTGCAGTAGACTAAACTAAAGGAGGCAAAAAGGGGACAACACTACATATGTAAGGAAAGTAAATAAAAACAAGAGGAAAAGGAAACCTATTTGGTTCTCCAAAGAAGTGGCTGTACAAATAAAGGCAAAAAACACAGCTTTCAATAAATTTAGAAGTTCACAAACTGAGGAACACAGAAAAGAATACAGGATAAAGCTAAAAGAGACAAAAAAAGAAATAAGGATAGCAAACGCAAAGGCAGAATAAAAGATGGCAAAAGATCTACAGTGTGGTGACAAAACATTTTTCAGGTATATTCGGGAGAAGAGGAAGATCAGAGGTGGAATTGCAAGACTCAAAAGTGCCGAGAACGCATTTGTGGAAAGTGACATTGAAAAAGCGAAAATACTAAACAAATACTTCTGTTCTGTTTTTACTAAAGAAAATCCTGGAGAAGGACCACCTGTGATCGACAAATATACAAATGGGAATGGAGTAGATAATACACCATTCACAGAAGATGATGTGTTTGAACAGCTTGCAAAACTGAAAGTGGAAAAGGCCATGGGACCAGATGGGATTCATCCAAGGATACTGAAAGAGCTCAGAGAGGTTCTCGCAGGTCCTTAATGGATGTTTTTAATAGCTTGGAAACAGGAGAAGTTCCACAGGACTGGAGAAGGGCTGATATGGTATCTCTTCACAAAAGTGATTGGGAAAAGTAATGGAGGCACTCCTGAAAGAGAGAATAGTGGACTTTCTCGAAACCAATGGGTTGCATGATCCAAGGCAACATGGTTTGACCAAAGGACGATCATGCCAAACAAATCTAATTGAGTTCTTTGACTGGGTGATCAGAGAACTAGATCAAGGGCATGCAGTGGATGTGATCTACTTAGATTTGAGCAAAGCCTTTGAAACTGTTCCTCATAGGAGGTTTATCAATAAACTGAACAGCCTGGGGATGGGTCCCAAGGTGGTGAACTGGATCAGAAATTGGTTGGTTGACTGACAGATGACAGAAGGTAATGGTAAATGGAACTCACTCAGATGAGAGGAAGGTGATTAGTCATGTGCCCCAGGGTCGGTCCTGGGACCGGTAATGTTCAATGTATTTGTGAGTGATATTCCTGAAGGACTGAATGGAAAAGTCTGTCTTTTTGCAAGTGACACGAAAATGTGCAACAGAGTGGACTCCCCTGAGGGAGTAGATAACATGAGGAAAGATCTAGAAAAGCTGGAAGAATGGTCCAATGCTTGGCAGTTAAGATTTAATGTGAAGAAGTGTAGTGTCATGCACTTGGGATGCAGAAATCCAAGGGAATTGTATGCAATAAGGGGCGAGAGGTTGGTGTGCATAGACCAGGAGAAGGACCTCAGAGTGATTGTTTCTGAGGATCTCAAGGTGGAGAAACAATGTGACAAGGCAGTGGACAAAACCAGAAGGATGCTTTGTTGCTTACAGAGAGGAATTGCCAGAAGAAAGGAGGAGGTACTGATGCCACTGTACAAGTTACTGGTGAGGTCTCACTTGGAGTATTGTGTTCAGTTTTGGAGAAAGTAGCTCACAAAGGATATAAAAAGGCTTGAAACAGTTCAGAGGAAGGCGATCAAAATGATTTGGAGCCTGCACCAGAAGACGTATGAGAAGAGACTTGAAGACCTAAATATGTATATGCTAGAGGAGAGGAGGGACAGGGGAGATATGAAACAGACCTTTAAGCGTATTAATGAACAACTCTTTTTCAAAGATGGAGAAGCTGTAAAACTAGAGGGCATAACATGAAGCTGCAAGAGGGTATACTGAAAGGCAATGTCAGGAAATACTTTTTCACTAAAAGGGTGGTGGATGCTTGGAATGCCCTCCCAATGGAAGTGGTAGGGGTAAATACAGTGACAGAATTCAAAATGGCATGTGGATCCCTTTGTAGCAACAGGATATAATCAAAATTAACTTAACTATCTCTTATATCTCAACAAGAAGGGGTGACCTACATGGAGAGGCAGGTGCACCTACTCTTGTCACCTTGCTGGGAAGACTAAATGGATCATGCTGGTCGTTATCTGCCAACATATACTATATTACTATGTTGAGGCTTCAGGCTCTGTGCATTATTCTTGTGGCGGGTGCTATGTAACGTAACAGCTCCCACTCCCCCACAAGAACAATGACTGGGGCTTGGCTTAGCATTGAAGGAAATGCATTTCTGTTTCTAGTTCTCAAGTTTTGCACTGTGTACAGAGTGAGTCCTTGAGGTTTCAGTTTAGATTTTGTCTGCACATCTATAGTTTGTGATTAACTATATTCTGTATTTAGTGAAGGTCTGCCTTTACGCTATGTGCAAATCAATATAAAGAAACCACTCCATTTGTACATAAATTCCACACGTGCTACACCCAAAAGAAGACTAAAGTTAAGAATTTGGCCCGTGCTGACTACACAACTGGCTATGTCTACCCATGGATAAATCCTAACCAGAAAGAGGAAAAGAGATGTCGCAGGAGACCAGATTTTGAGTTAACTTCGGAGGAGTCCTCTCATACCACTGATGACGACCTGTCTAATAAGGATGATTTTTTAGGGCATGGCCACAACAACAAGAAACCGGCGGGACAAGGCAAGCAAGCGGCCACTGCAGTGCCTCTGCCGGCGGGCCAACGAGGACGAGGACCCCCGAAGACACTGGAATATACTTGTCCAGTGTTCAACTCACTTCTTTTCAAGTATCTTTGCTGAACAAGAGTTTGTCTTTTGTTCCGTCTATGGCTTTTGATTCCTTTCAGTTTTGGGTGGATTTCAAGAGGTTCATGCGGTTACTCTGCTTGAAAGAATTTTTCTCTGATACATCTGATAGTGACTCGAGCTTATCTAGCTTACCAACTGAGGAGCTGCCAGCTGATTTAATGATACCTGAACTTTCTTCTGTTAAGAGAATCAGTTTACCTTTTCATTCTACCTGGTGCCCTCCAGGGCCCATGCATCCAGCTCTAATGGAGAGGAGTGGCCTAGTGGTTGGGGCAAAGGTACTTCAGGCTGGAAGGTCAGGGGTTCAAATCCCACTAGAGGACAGCAACCTTGGGCCAGAAGGACTGGGGTTTCTAGTCCCACAGGTGCTCCTTGTGGTCTTGGGAAAGCCACTTAACCCTCCATAGCCCATGTTCCCTGTAAAATAGTTATCTCCAAGTTATAATGCCCTGTTCAATGTAATTTCAGTTTGTTCAATGTAAACCACACTGATGCAGAATAGCACGGTATGTAAGATAAATAGTGACTTTTCAGGAACTGGTTTTGTGGGAAATAACACATCTTGAATGTTCTGGTTTAAGGAAAACGCAGTGGACGTTGTCCAGGGATGAGCATCAATCCTTGCGGGAGCTGCGTTTGATGCCAGGGTTGGTAATTCCAAGGGCAGATAAGGGTGGTGCTATTGTTTTGTTGAATCGGGTGGATTATGTAGCTGAAGCACATCGGCAGTTGAGTGACACTATGATATATGCCATTCTGGACCAGGACCCCACTAGGGCTTTACTGAACTGTATTTCAGATTGGACAACAATGGCAGTGCAGCTTCATTGCAATACCAAAAATAATTTTCTTTTTTAAATCCGACATCTGTTAGGCCATCACGGTTTTATTTACTACCTAAGATTCATAAAAATCTTATGAACCCGCCGAGTCAGCTGATTGTTTCTACTCATGGCGCTTTGTTAGAGCCTTTGTCTATGTTTGTGGACTCTTTTTTATGCCCATTGTTGACTTCTATCCCTTCGTTTTTGAGGGATACTGTTCATTTTCTTACTGTACTGTCTGAGGTGGATGCTCTGGCTGTTCTTCCCGATATAGTGTTGGTCACCTTGGATATTTCTTCATTATACACCAGCATTCCACAACAGGAAGCATTGATGGTTATTCGGAAAGCATTGATATCCCGTGGGGATGTTTCTGATTCTCTTTTGGACGTCCCGATGAAACTTGCTGAATTAGCTATGACTCAGAATTTCTTTATGTTTGAGGGGCAGCTATATCAACAGAATTCGGGGGTGGCTTTGGGATCTACGTTTTCCCCATCAGTGGCTAATCTCTACATGGGGGATTTTGAACGTAAATGACTAACTATATCTCCTTTCTTGTCCCACATTAAGGTTTGGCGTCGGTTCATTGATGATGTTTTCTTATTGTGGGAGGGATCGATTGATGATCTATTGCAATTTCACCAGTGGTTAAGTTGTCATCCTGCGATACAATTTACAATTTCTTATCATGCTTCCCGAATTGATTTTTTGGACGTTTGGGTAGTTAAATATTCTACTGGTTGGGTGACCACAATACATCGGAAAGAGACAGATAGAAATACTTACCTGCATTTTGACAGCATTCACCCTCTGAGATTAGTGGAGGGTTTACCATTTTCTCAGTTTTTACATTTTCATCGGAATTGTTCCGACAACTGATTTTAAGCGCTGTGCTTGGGTTCTGAAGTGTAATGTTCAAGCACGGGGCTATCCCCTGGGAGTGATAGATAAGGCATATAAGCGGGTGAAATATAGCAAGGATTGGTTACTCTCTCCCTATTCTTTACATCATGCTACACCTGAGACACATTATATACATTTTGTCACTAAATTTTCACCCTTGAGCTTTCGTCTACAGAAGATTGTCAAATGGTTCTTTCCAGTGACACAGGTTGTGCCAGGTCTTAGAGACAAAATGTTTCATTGTGTATGGAAATGTAATCGTAATCTTGGGGAGTTATTGAGTCCTTCTGTACTGCCTGATAGTGAACCCAGGGGTTTGGACATTCCACAGGGACATCAGGTTTGTGGTGCTTGCTCAATTTGTGAACTCTCTGAGGAAGTTTTGTCTTTTCTCCATAACGAGAAGACTTACTGTATTAGGAGCAGTACCTCTTGTGGATCGAGTTTTGTAGTATACCTTATTCGTTGTCCCTGTGGTCTGATCTATGTTGGCAAAACCATTCATCCATTTCGGGTTCACATGGGGGAACACAGAAGTAGACTCCGTTGTGGCCGTACGGAAGCTCCTATTATGCAGCATTGCCTGGATAAGGGTCATGTGTTTTCAGACCTTCATTGTTTCTGCATTGATCAGATTAGGTCTGAATATGGGAGTTCCGATATGGCTAAGCTTCTGGGGGCGTCATGAACAAGAGTGGATTTTTAGGTTTAGGGCAGTTGTCCCTTATGGTCTAAATGCTCAGATTTAATGGAATCTTTTTTTCTGAAAGGGGGGAGGGTGGTATGTTCTTGTTGTCTGATTTTGTTTTTGTAGCGACTTGTTAGGCTTTGGGATTGGTTTGAGACAGTTTCTGATTTTTTCTGTGAACTCCGGTGTTTTGGCGTCATATGGCGTCATCTGCCCCTGCAGGCTGAACAGAGACGCGAAGGAGACACTCTCCCTTCGCGAATCTGAAAGCCGGCACAGAGGGGCTCAGCCGTCGCAGAGGGAGGGAGGGAGGGACTCAGCCGGGCAGAGGGGGCCCCGCGAGACACTCCATTCTGCTGCTGCCGCGGCGGCAGCAGCAGTGGTAGCAGCCAGCTTTTTTTTTTAAATTTGATTTTGAAAAAAAGCAGAATGTTCTTTGCGCGGGGCCCCCTGAAACGCGGGGCCCTGTGCAAAAAACATTCTTGCTGAATGGACGGACCGGCCCTGATTTGAGGAGTTTTTTTAGGCCACTGATGTTTCTGTTTTTGGAGCTGAGGGCAGTCTCTGCCTACTGTGTTTGCTCTATGTTAAAACAGTTCTGAGGCCTTTTTCTCCTCTGGTGGTTTTTTGGGTGTAGCACATGTGGAATTTATGTACAAATGGAGTGATTTCTTTATATTGATTTGCAGTTTTTCACTCTGATATTGACCCCTCATTTTCGTTGTTTACTCTATGTGCAACTGAAATGAGGTACGAGGTGTGATCAAAAAGTATCAAGACTTGTTGTGTAGCTATATAACAATATGTCACACCACGATGCTATTAAGCATGTAGTGACCTAGTTATGTGCTCTGCATGTGCAGAGTGTAGCATGGCTGCTGAATACCTGTACATTTTTTAATCACATGATATTTGGTAACGTGTAATAGCAGTTCATCAAATTTACAATGAGTGAAAAAATTCAACAGCGAACTTGCATTAAATTCTGTCAGAAACTTGGAGATTCGTGCAAAGACACTTATGACAAATTACAGCAAGTGTATGGCAATAAATGCATGAGTCGTGCTCAAGTTTATGACTGGTACAAATGTTTCCAAGAGGGCAGCCAAAATGTTGACAGTGACAAACAGGAATGAAGACAAAGTTGAAACAGTGTGTGCTGCAATACACTCAAATCGTTGACTGACTATCAGGAAGCTTGCTGAGGATATGGACATCAGTTTTGGGTCGGTACAGTTCATTCTTACTGTCGATTGGGGGATGAGACATATGTCTGCAAAATTTGTGCCGAAACCCCTGTCCCCTGACTAAAAAGATCAACTATCTGTAGCCAGGGAGTTATTGGAATGCATTGAAAATGACTCAGATTTCATCAAAAAGATTATTACTGGTGATGAATCATGGGTTTATGGTTATGACCCCAAAACTAAGGCTCAGTCCTCACGATGGAAGACTCCAAACTCTCCCAGACCCAAGAAAGCCCATCAGGTGAGGAGCAATATCAAGGTTATGTTCATAGTTTTCTTATCAGGGTATTCTTTATCACGAGTATGCTCCAAAAGGCTGAACCATCAATAAGAAATACTACATCCAATTCTGACTCATTTGAGAGATGCAGTTCGTCGTAAAAGGCCAGAGTTCCACAGGAATGGTAAATGGTTGCTTCATCACAATAACGCCCCAGCTCACGCATCATATCTTGTCTAGCAGGTCTTGGCCAAACACCAAATTGAGCAAGATTATCAGCCTCCATACTAACCTGACCTCACACCCTGTGACTTTTTCTTGTTTTCAAAACTGAAATTACATAGAAACATAGAAACATGATGACAGAAAAAGACCACATGGCCTATCTAGTCTGTCCTTCCATAACAACAACTACAACAGTCCACTTTTTACCTTTAGAGATCCTCTGTGTTGGTCCCATGCTTTTTTGAATTCAGTTACTGTCCTCATCTCTACCACCTCCACTGGGGGACTATTCCATGGATCCACTACTCTTTCCGTAAAGAAATATTTCCGCATATCACTCCTGAATCTATTTCCCTTCACCCTCATCCCATGTCCCCTCATAGAATTACCACTGAAAGGAAGGAGATTCAACGACTTGGAGACCATTAAGCAAAATTTGACATGAAAGAGGCATTTCAAAATTGTTTCCAACAGTGACAGGAATGCTGGAGGAAATCTGCTTTTTCGGAAGTGGACTATTTTGAAGGAGACTGAGTGCAATAACTATCAGTGTTATTGTACAAGTCTCGATACCTTTCGATGGCACCTTGTATCCTGAAAGTGCAGGTTTGGGGAACATCCAGCCCTGCATTCCACCTACCCCTGACAGCTCATGGCCATTCTCAGTGCTGCACTCATTCCCCCATTTTCCCCAGGATCATACATTTTTGTTTTCTTCTCATTCCATTGTGGGATGTCTGATTTTTCTTTTTCAGTTTTTGGAAATGTGCATTTCTGCTATCTTTCGGATTTTGTACAGTACCAGAGGAAGTGCATTTCTGCTTTTTCTTTATTTGGGATGCTGTCTGATTCCTTGGGGTTTCCAGTTTAGAGTTTGTCTACATATTTCTATTCTTAATTTGTGTTCCCCTATTCTGCATTTGCTGAAGGTGTGTGATCGAGGTATAGCAATCTGCGGGGATCTGCTGCACTTCTGCTTATGTTTTCCCAGTCGAAAGCATATTAGTGTTACAGAGCCTGCTGTAATATTTCTATTCCTATCTCTTACTAGGTAGAATTGTTGCTATGAGAGTCCTGGGAGTTAGTATTGTTTTGGAATGACAGGATTACCTCACAGGTGCTGAGTGTTTTTTTTAGAGTTGTGTGTTACTTCAGGATGAGGCGTTTGTCAGTGAAGTGAGATGACATCAAAATTTTAAATATTCATTTTGCATTATTGATGATAATGAATGGAAGCATCCAATTAGCACATGATGTGCCATGCTGGGTCAGACCAAAAATCTATTGAGCCCAGCCAAGAAATATTGGTGTGTTATAAATTACAATGTACACATTGTAAGCACTCTTTCCTAAACATTAGTGTGCACTGTCTGCTGCAACACCCATAGTGGCAGATAGCACGTGAACATAAGAACATAAGATATGCCATACTGGGTCAGACCAAGGTCCATCAAGCCCAGTATCCTGTTTCCAACAGTGGCCAATCTAGGTCATACGTACCTAGCAGTTTCCCCAAAAGACACAGGTTCCACAAATATGTTCAGCAATTGATTTAATGTTGTAGACTGTTTACCTGAAAATCTATCAGCAGGTGTACTCTAATGCTTTAGAGTTTAACTAATGTGGCTCAGGCCTAAGCATGCCTAGGGCACACTTATATTACCTCTGAGCTCCCCTAAAAACTCAATGACACCACTACACCACTGACATGTACTTTTTAAAATACACAAGTGCGTGCATAATGTACACACACATATTTGCAGGTGTAAATTTGTTTGAGAGGATTTGTGCACTACTGAGAACAGGTTTTAAAATAGGTGCCCTGTAAAAGGGATCCAAGATGGAGGCGGCAGAACATGCGTGAGCGGAGCACTTTTTTGAATGGGAAGGAAGCAGAAGGTAAAGGAGACCAATACTCCCTCTCTGGCCCCCTTGACCTCTTTGCCATTACCTTTGATTGTTGGACTATTGGATTCCTTTGTGCTGAGCTCGGCTTAGCAATTGGTAGAGTCCCGGGAGTTAAGCTTGGCTGTGTTGGCATCAGTGTGGGATGACTTGATGCACGCCTCGAGCAGTTATTCTGTCTCCCCGGATTTGCGGCACTCAGCAAAGGCAGCGTGTCTCCAAGACTCCCCCCAAGGAGCAGCAGTTGGTCGAACAACCTGGCGAGAGAGTTCTTGATGGCCGGCAAGGGAATGTCCCAGGGTATCCTAAGGAGGGTGTGGTTTCCACCTCAGACCAGCAGTATTCCGCCAGCTACACCGGTCAATCTACAGGAGTTCAGGCAGTGATTTTAGCTGCTCAACAGGCCCAGGTTTGAGATTTTGATGGCATGGAGGGCCCTACAGCAGTAATGGGGGAGTCTTTCTCTGAAGCCTTCATTTTACAGCGACCGGAGATTTTCACATTAGTCTATATGGACAACTATAATGCAGTTGGGGGCTGCCCTGATTCCTCAGGTTTCTTCTTTAAATCAGAAAGCTCAGCTTAACTCTGTGGCTATTGAAGGGACTGCTTGTAAGGAAGTATCTTTTCAAACTTCTTTGTCTGGTGTGCAAGTGCAAGTTAATGCTTTGGAGAAGTGTTCGGAATCATTTATGAAAGAATCATCTATAACTAAGGTGAAGTTGGAAGTCTTGTTAAACTCTTTTAGGGCTGCAAATTTGAGGATTTTAAATTTTCCTAGGGATCCTTCAGTATCCCCAAGAGTTATTTATCAGAAGTGTTGAGTATACCACCTGAATCCCACCCAACGATGGTGAAAGTTTATTACTTTCAAATTTCTAGGAGATCACCTATGGCCATGGCTGGAGTTGTTCCTGAGCTGGGGCAAGTAGATGTATTGGATGTTTCTGCTATTTTGCAAAATTCAAAGGAAGAAGTTGTTACTCCTCTTACACTATTAGTTACTTTAGCTTTAATTTCAGACAAAGAATGGTTGATGAAGTTGTTTTTCAAGAAGAGGAACCTATGCTTATTACAACGCCTTGCAAAAATATTCATCCCCTTGGTTTTTGCCCTGTTTTGTCCCATTACGTACAACCTGGAATGAAAATGGAGGTTCATTTGGATGTTAGGTAAAGGACCTAACAATTTAGTCCAAATTGGTGACGTGAAATGACAATAAAATACCTTGTATTTGTAAAAAAGCAAATAAAAACTGAAAAGTTGTGAATGCAAATGTACCTTTTGCTATGAAACCCCTAAATAAGATCTAGTCCAACCAATTAACCTCAGAAATCACATAATTAGTTGATTAGGGTCCACCTGTGTGAAATCAGTGTCACATGATCCTTCACATAATGCCTTTATAAATATACCTGTTCTGAAAGGCCCCTGACTCTGCAACACCACTAAGCAAGCAACATAAAGAACAAGGAGCATGCCAAACAGGTCAGAGACAAAGTTGTGGAGAAGTATAGATCAGGGTTGCGTTATAAAAAAAAATCCCATATTCTGAATATCCCACAGAGCACCATTCATTTCATTATTACAAAATAGAAAGAATATTGCATCACTACAAACCTGACAAGAGAAGACCACCCACCAAAACCCGCAGACCGGGCAAGGAGGGCATTGATCAGAGATAGATACCAAGGATAACACTGAAGGAGCTGTAAAGATCCACAGCGGAGATGGGAGTATCTGTCCATAGGACCACTTTAAGCCATACACTCTTAAGGAAGAGTAGCCAGAAAAAAGCCATTGCTTAAAGAAATAAGAAAACACATTTGGAGTTTGCACAACAGCATGTGGAGGACCCCCCCAAACACATGGAAGAAGGTTCTCTGGTCAGATGAGATGAAAATTGAACATTTTGGCCATCATGGGAAACACCATGTGTGGCGCAACACAATACTTCCCATCACCTTGAGAACACCATTCCCACAGTGAAACATGATGGTGGCAGCATCATGCTGTGGGGATGTTTTTCATTAGCAGGGACAGGAAAACTGGTCAGGATTGAAGGAGCGATGGATGTCAATAAACACAGGGCAATTCTTGAGGAAAATCTGTTTCACTCTGTCAGAGATTTGAGACTGGGACAAAAGTTCACCTTCCAGCAGGACAATGACCCTATACATACTGCTAAAGCTTGTTTAAAGGGAAACATTTAAATGTCTTTAAATGGCCTAGTCAAAGCCCAGACCTCAATTGAAGATTGCTGCACACCAATGCAACCCATTTAACTTGAAGGAGTTGGAGCAGTTTTGCCTTAAGGAATGGATGAAAATCCCAGTGGCTAGTTGTGCTAAGCTAATAGAGACATACCCCAAGAGACTTGCAGCTGTAATTGCAGCAGAAGGTGGCTCTACCACGTATTGACTTTGGGGGGTGATTACATATGCAAACTCCTGATTTCAGTTTTTTTTGTCTTAATTTATAGTTTTTGTCACAATAAAGGATATTTTGCACCTTCAAAGTCATAGGCATGTTGTGTATATCACATGGTGCTAACCCCCAAAACTCCATTTTAATTCCAGGTTGCAATGCGACAAAACAGGACTAACACAGAGCGGATGAATACTTTTGCAATGCACTGTAGTTCGCAATTTTCCAGACCTTGCTCGAGATACTCAGCGTAGGCAACGGGAGTTCCTCCTTATGCACCCAGGGGTTCAGCAGTTGGGAGTGCTTTTCTTAAAATATCCATGTAAATGCTTGGTTAAATACCAAGCTGTTTCTTATGGTTTTTTCCAGCCTTCCCAACTGTTGGCCTTCCTTAATGCCAGACACTTGGAGAACCAGGTGCTTTCTCCTGCTGAATCTCTGTGATTATTGTAATGTACCATTTGTTCAAGTTTACTGTATTTCCTTCACCTTCTATATATGTTTGATTTCCTTTATTTTTGGATCTCCTGCTATTGAGGGCTGGAGTGAGATTGTTTGATTGTTATTACCTAAATTTTTGTGTTGTTTTACTGAATGATTTCATGACCATATCTCAGTTTCTGTACATGATCTATTCTTGATTTGATATTGTAAATTTGCATAAATATAAAATAAAAAAAATAGGTGCCCTCTTATAAAATCAAGTCCAAGGTGCACAAGCTCCCTCACCCCAGGCAATAGTACTCCAATATCCTTACTCCAATCCACACCATTCACACATTTTCATAATGCTCAGCAATGTTTGCACCTGGTTCTCCCCAGTCAGCATAACCCCAACCAGCAGCTTATACACATAACCGCAGACTAGAAAAGTAGTCATTAACGCTCTGTATTTTATGATAAATATAGATCCGTGCATTTTTTGCATGGAAGTAAGCAACAGCACGAACTAAAATTACCAGAAAGCTTTTTGTTAAGCAGCACAACTTCTGCAGGGGAGTTGAAGAGCAGGTCCAGGTTTCAATACTCTGTGTGTGCTCTTCATAAGCTGGCAGAAGTGCTGATGTTACTGCAGTGTCCAAGCTCTCTCCTAGATAGCATATCTAAAATGCAGGCAGAATAGTCTTTCATTGGTCATGCAGTACAAACAAAGTTCCCTTTCCAACCATTTTTACTCCTATGGGACTTCTGCAGACAAATTCAAAATGTCAGAATTATGCAAAATTCTGCATCTTTTTGTCTGTCAAATCAAAAAAGCATATTGTTTTGAGTGATACCGGTACTTAATTTAAAATACAATACAGAAGAAAAATATCACAAAAATGTGCATTGTGTGCAGAATTTCAGCAGGAATGCATTTTGCAGTGTGAAAAGAGACTACCATTTGATTACAAAAATGGGCTTAGCTGGACTTCATGATGGTCATTTTATAAAGAATACTCACATAAAAGGCCTCTTATAAAATTACCTCATGCATAAAATATACAAGGTGCAATAAGGCCCATGTTTGTCCACAACCTTAGAGTAGGACTGTTCAGGGGAGGAGTTTGAGTGATACATGGGTGGACTCATGATTTATGTACATACCTTATGCAGTAACATTTACACCTGCTCCTGAGCAAACACAACTGGCCACAACTTTAATTTAGCCGCTAATTCTGTTGGAATTGTGCAGTATTTTATAAAGACACATAGGCACCTATGTTTGGCCTATTTTATAAAGATACATGGGTGCCTATGAGTCTTAGACTAAAACTAGACACTTTGATGGCCTTCAGCAGCCAATCTGTTATAAAAGTACCCATCACAAACATAAAGAAGCCTTGCACTGACTAGAATCAGAAGCCTGCTGCTAAATAGTATTTGCACTGGCTGAAAGAAAAAAGTCCATTCATTTCATGAGCGTCTCAGATAGCAGTCATACAACTCCTATTAGCTATGTGCTTTCCTGCAGCTTGTTCAACTCTTAAAATGTCACAGCATAGCATGTACTTCAGATTCACCCATCACAGGATCAAGCATAAGGCTGATTTTTGCCTAATCTTATCTCTTGGAAAATGCCAAAGTACTGATGTTCAAATTTTGAAGAGAAGCATACTTAGATATGTCTAAAACTATCAGTGCAGCTGCATTCCACAGATTTTTTCTGAGCTATGGTTAAAGTTCAGGGGCAATTTTGAGCAGTCCACATAGTTGCAAAGTGGACAAGTACTTTTCCTGTATACATTTTGTAGTTAATTTTCACAGTAAAGGCACAAGTGTAGTTTCTCTTTGAAAATTAGCTAACATAGGTGCATGACTAAAAGCACCTCCATACTTTGCATTTACTATTTGTGGGGTAACCAGGAGAGAGTAAAATGACATGTGGATATTTGAAAATGCAAAGAATTGAGGCTGTTTTACTCCCTCTACCCTGACCTAAGCATCTCCAAAGGAATGCTCCTTTTTAGGACAGCTACAAGTATGCATGTTGTGAGCTTTACACTCATAGATGGCTGTTACAATTGCCTTCAAAGTGACTAAAAAAGTAATGTTTTTTTAATATAAAAATATTCATAAAATACTGTTCAATCTTCTCTTTTATATCTACTTTTACATATATATACTGTGCAAGATCTGACAGAGTTAGCCGAAGAGATAGTCACAGGAACTGCTCTAGCATTCAGGGTTCCACCAGTGTAAATAGATTAAAACCTGGCTTTTGTTTATATATTTTGTTTTCTGCACTATTTATCATATAAGCACTGTTAAGGTGCAGTCACCAAATGCTTTCAGTTTAATTTGTTCAGTGGTCAAATAAATTACCAGACTCACCAAGTTACCCAGTTCCAGGCGTGAGATATTTTTGCCAGTTCTGGTTTTAAATTTACAGTCAAACCTCGGTTTTCATGATTAATCCGTTCGAAAAAGTCTGACTAAAACCGAAACGTATGAAAACTGAAGCAATATTTCCCATAAGAAATAATGTAAATCCAATTAATCCGTTCCAGACACCCAAAAATATTCACAAAAAATACATTTTATAGAGAATAACTATATTTTTACATACAGAAAACAATGAGAAATAAATATAAATGACTAATGAAATGGATAAATGAACATTTAACATCACTGAAAGCAAGCTAAGTACAGTACTGTACAGTACAGTATGTTAACATCTGGCCTTAGCCACCCCTGACAAGCTGCTGTGCCCAGCTCTCTTCGGAATCACATTGAATTCAGTCCATTAAAATACCTTTACATTATCTGCTCAATGCTTCAGAATGGCAGAAAATCTTAATGATATAGCTTCAGACGTACCCTGCAAGAGAAAGAACTGCCTCCCACATTCATGCAACATCTCCTGCTTACGTTGACAGCTTTTCTTCCCTGCTACCGGGACAAAATCTCAGTCAAAAGACGTTGAAAACCGAAGCAATGCATGAAAACCGGGACAAAATCTCAGTCAGAAAAGACGTTGAAAACCGAAGCGTATGAAAACCGGGGCAAATGAAAACCGAGGTTTGACTGTATATTGCAATGCAGTATGGCATTTGTAATCCTTGATTTTGCCTATTTGAATCAGTGCTGCAGGTCCCTGAGTCTGTACGACAGTCTTCATCTCCACCCCTCTTCAGATCTTTGCTAAAGGCTCACCTCTTTGAGGCTGCCTTTGGATCCTGATCTCTTGTTCCTTGTGTCTCCTTACCCTTCCCTATTCTATCCATTTTCTAACTTTGTCTTGTTTGTCTTGATTAGATTGTAAGCTCTATCGAGTAGGGACTGTCTTTATCTGTGTTTTGTATAGCGCTGTGTATACCTAGTAGTGCTTAATAAATGTTTAATAATAATAATGCAGGATGAGATTGTCAGAAATCCGGGATGGTCTTAAAATCTCACTCCTGGAACTCGGTAACTTGGCAACTCTGAATTACCTTCTCCTGAGGCTACTTTGGCTGAGCCGTGTCTTGCTTTGATGCCTGTGATCCACAAAGTGGCAATAATCCTAATATTCCTTAGGAACACAGAGGTGAAATGTGCTCAAGTGTTGTCCTCCCATCTTGCATGCTCAAACTACACACCTTCACCTGTTTCCTTTTATCTTGGGGGCAATTTCTCCAAATGAGTTAGGTTCATTGTTGTCATGGTATTCGTAAAACTTACTCCCAACTTAGTAAGATTGCTAAATAGCTTGCTGACAACAAACTAAAACTCAATCCATCCAAAAGCAAAGGTAATTTCTTCTCTAATGACACTATGACCAAATGTCCTCTTCCAAAAATAAATGGTACACCCATCACCTTAAAGATTCAATTAAACTTCTAGGGGTTACTGTCAACTCCCAATTATTCTTCTCTGATCATATTTCCAGTTCTATAAAGAAAACCTTTTATGTGCTCAGGGTGATCCACTTGGTTGATGCTTTTGTTACCCCTGAAGCTTTACATTCCATATCCATGCAGTGATTTTATCCAACCTTGACTATTGTAATGCTCTACTTTCTGGTATTAAAAAAAATCTGAACTAAGATGGCTACAACAAATCCAGAATACAGATGCAAAATTAATTAAAGATTTCCAAAAATATGTTATGTCTTTCCTATTCTTCACTGGTTACCCTTAAGTTATCAAATTTCTTATAAAATCCTAGTCCTCACCCATAGAATTCTTCAGTCCGGCCTTCCAATCTTTTTAGATAGCCTTATTAAATATATCTACCCTCTCGTTCTCTACTTCCCACGCAAAGAGGTCTTCTCGCCATACACTCATACAGACTAATTTGCCATGAAACAACTAGACAAACAGCTTTAAGAGAAGTAGCTCCTACTCTTCGGAGCTCCCTGCCCCTAAATATCCATTTTGAGCCCTTCATTAACAGATTTAAGACAGGCTTAAAGTCTTTGGGGGACATAGCCAAAGTTGTTGTTGTTTTTTTGGGAGGGGGGGTGTAACTAATGTTTGAGACCAACTGTGAACAGGGACAGACCATAATGTCCAACAACAGACCTGCTAACTGACTAAAATATGATCAGCCTGATATTCATCAACACTGATCAGTTAGTGCCATTGAATATCCTCACAAATCACTGGAAAAAATGTCTGGTTAAAACTGGGGAGATCTGTGGAGAGATCAGGGGCAATGAGGGTGACTATTCGGTTAGCAATAATATTCAGCCACTAATCAGATAGCTGAAATGGCTAAATTTAGGGCAGGTGAATGTCTGTCCTTACTTTACCCACTTAGTGCTATCCAGTTAATGGCTGAAAATGACCACTAGCCGATGCTGGTGTCTGATGAGCCTGGATATTCAATGGCAGAAACCCAATATGTTCTGCCACTGAAGATCTGAGTTTTATTAAAGCTGTGGTGGCTAGATGCTTTAATTAGTCTAGCTGTTACTGCTGAAAATGCCTCCTATTTTTCCTAAGCTTATACTCTTAGGGCTGTTTCTATCCTTACTCCTAGGACAGCACTATCTTGTAAGTCATAAGAAGATAAGATTTGCCATATTGGATCAAACCAAAGGTCTATCAAGCCCACTATTATGTTTCCAGTAGTGGCCAATCCAGGTCACATGCACCTGTCAGGTTCCCCAAGGGTAGACAGATTCCATGCTGCCTATCCCAGCAGAGGATTTCACCTGTCCACTTTAACAATGATTTATGGACTTTTCTTCCAGGAACTTGTCCAAACCTCTCTTAAACCCATTCCGCTCCACTCATTATTTTATAGACTTTTATCATATCTTCTCTGTGCCTTTTCTAAGTCTGCTACAGTGGCGTATGAAGAGTAGGGTGGTGGGTGCAGCCTGCCCCATGTGCCGGATGCTGGGGGTGCACCCCCGCCAGCCCCATGGAGACAGCATGGCAAACTTACAATTAAGATTGTACCTGGGGCATAGAGGGCTACGTGATTTCCCTAAAGTCACATTGACCTTCAGTGGAATTTGAACCCTGGCTTCCCTCATTCTTAACCCACTGCTGGTAATGCATTAGGGCAGTGGTTCTCAATCCATTCCTTGGGGCATACCCAGCCAATAGTGTTTTCAAGATATCCACAATGAATATGCATGAGACAAATTTGCATACTAAGGAAGCAATGCATGCAGATCTACCTCATACATTTTCATTATGAGGGGAATGTTAGAAGAGATGTCCCAGTGCAAACTGGGACATCTAAGCCAGAGCATTTGAAAAAAAGCAGGCACTTCCAATTGCAGACACAATTTCATAAACATGGACATGCCTAGGGCCTGCCCAGCCACTAGGTGATCACCTAAGGCGGCAGACCCTGGTGGGTGGCACAAATTTGTTTTAAAAGCAGCGGCTTTGTGCTGCTGTTTCGGTGCCCTCAAAATGAAGTAATGCCACCATTGCTGCCCCCCCCCCTTGCTGCTGCAAGCTGAGAAGATGGATTTGGAGGGTGGAAGTGGTGGCTTCTGCCTAAGTAGTCAGAAACCCTTGGGCCAACCCTGGATGTGCCTGATATGAACATATGTAGAGGCATCTACACAAACATCCTCAAAACCATATTCCAGAGCCTGGATGTCTAGGATAGCCTAATGGTTAGAGTAGTGGGCTAGGAATAGGGCAGCTAGAGTTCAAATCCTACTGCTGCTATCATTGACATTATCCTGAGAATTGGGGACGATGGAGCGCCTTCTTCTCTATACCCTCTGGATGTTTTTCAGCCAAAACAAGCACTTTTCAGATGCCTGGAGCAGGTCTAAACTGAGATGTGTTGCCAGATGTCCATGATGTTTCTGAAATCACGTATGGATGGTCCAGGTTCCTGGGAATAGCCTGGCCACAACTCCACCATGCCCCATTCAGACTTGGACATCTTTACATTGTGGATGTCCCCAGAGCCGGCCTCAAAAATGGCTCTGGAGATGTCTTTGTGCTTTGAACATCTCTATGCCCATTTTCAGATTCCAAAGTATGACTAGGGCTTCTAATATGACCCCCTATAATTATCCTGAAAACCGAACCAAATAGGTGCACCCCAAGGATTGGGTTAAGAACCACTACACTAAGCTACTCCTCCCCCTCTACATTTTCTCCCTACAAACAAGTCTCTCTATTCTCAATTCTCATCTAATCTTCATAGTCACATTCTGATTCCAGCAGCGTAATTTGCACTGCTCCCACTAACACCCACAGGAAATTTGCTGAATCTATCTCAGCCAATGAAAAAGAAATAGGATACTCTGAGTAAAGACAAGAAGACCAAGACTCAGAAGATTTCAGGTAGATGAAATTAAATTGCATTAGAGAGCACAGGTTTTCCAGGAGGAGCTGTTAGGCCTCCCTGGGGGGCTAGCTGGCTCTTGCCTGCCTTCTCTTAGCTGTCTCTTGTATTTCTAGCAATTAGTTCCTGTCTCCTGATTGGAACAAGTTTCCTTGTCTGGTCTTGAGCTCCATGTATAATTGTTCTTGTGGATCTATTGACTCCTGTTCTAGAGACCTACTCCAAAAACTTTTCTTGTGCCATGTTCCTATCCCTGTAAGTTCCAGGAAAAGTATCCTGAAATCCTTGTTATATTTTTTTCCTGGTTGAATTCTTGGACTTGCAAACCTGAATCCTTGTACAGAGGTGTCAAGTAAATCATTTTCAGGAGGGAGACTTTTTGGCCAGTCCTGGTTTTGAGCTTACATCCCAAAGTGGAGTGGTATTTGCAGTCCTTGATTCTACTTATTGAAATCAGCATTGCAGGTCCCATAATGCAACAGGATAGGATTGTCAGAAATTCAGGACAGGCCTAAAATATCCCTCTTGGAATTGGATAACTTCACAGCTCTGCTTGTGTGAAATTCCCAGTTACTGTATACTATCAAAGACATTTACTAAGTCTACTTCTGATCAGGGTTGTCCAATTAGCGATCCTGTTCAGACGTTCTGTGAAATTATATCTAAGAAACTTTAGACATGGATTTCACCGAATTTCAGGCACAAGAAAAGTCTTTAGAGTAAATATCTAGAGCAGGAGTCAATAGATTCACAAGGCAAAAAATCAAGGAAGGTTTTCCTTAGAACTCAAGACCAGACAAGGAAACTTGGGCCAATCAGAAAATAGGAAATATCACCAGAAATGTAAGACACAGCTAAGAGTAGGCTAGCTAGAGCCACCCAGGAGGCCAGTTCCTTCCAAACTAAGGAACACTAGTTTCAGGCCAGACCATGAAAACAATGGGAGAAGAAAACACAGTTTTACATGTTTTTATATTTAAAATGATATGAGACAACATGGGAAATGTCGTTGATATTTCCCATGTTGTTTCAAATGAATGCACATCCCTAATTTTTACCTACAGGGTGTTTCATCAATAAACAAAGCAAATCTATGGCACAGTTTTGCTTTATTATTATTATTAGGGGTTCTTTTACTAAAGATTAATGTGCCTTAAGTGCCTTTGCACTCATAGAAATAAAAGGGCTGTGGGTGCTTAACACACATTAACTTCATTAAAACCTTCAGTAAAATGGCCCTTTTATATATATATACTACCACTGTGAGCACTAGCTTTTTTAACAGATACTTTTTCTGTGCTTTTGCCTCCTCCAAATTAACTCTGTCCCTGGGAAAGCCTCTGCAGTATGCAAGTTAAAAGTACGCACCTTTTACTCACATGAAGACCGGGTATTTTTCAAAAATCCCATTTTCACCTAAATGACTTTGATTTACTCTCAAAATGCAAGGCCGCGGGGCATAAGAACATAAGAACATAAGATATGCCATACTGGGTCAGACCAAGGTCCATCAAGCCCAGTATTCTGTTTCCAACAGTGGCCAATCTAGGTCATACGTACCTAGCAGTTTCCCCAAGGGACACAGGTTCCACAATGCTTGTATTGGTTCAAGCATTGATATCCTGGGTCCCTTCTTAATAATGGTTTATGGACCTTTCCTCCAGGAACTTGTCCAAACCTTTTTTAAACCCAGCTACACTAACAGCCTTTACTACATCCTCCGGTAACAAATTCCAGAGTTTGATTACACGTTGAGTGAAAAAATATTTTCTTTTATTAGTCTTAAATAGTTTACCCTGTAGCTTCATTGCATGTCCCCTAGTCTTTCTATATTCTGATAAGGTAAACAATCGATCTACGTTTACCCGTTCCACTCCGTTCATTAATTTATAGACTTCTATCATATCTCCCCTCAGCCGTCTCTTTTCCAGGTTAAAGAGCCCCAACCTTTTTAGCCTTTCTTCATAGGAGTAGCCTTCCATCCCCTTTACCATTTTGGTGGCTCTTCTCTGAACCTTTTCTAAAATTGCTATATCCTTTTTAAGATATGGCGACCAGAATTGCACACAATATTCAAGGTGCGGTCTCACCATGGAACGATATAGAGGCATTATAATATCTTTTGTTTTATTTTCCATTCCTTTCCTTATCATACCTAGCATTCTATTTGCTCTCTTGGCCGCTGCTGCACACTGGGCCGAGGGTTTTAACATGGTATCCACAAGGACGCCTAAATCTTTTTCTTGGGTGGTGGTTCCTAATGTGGAACCTTGCATCGTGTAACCATAGTTTGGGTTGTTCTTCCCTAGGTGCATAACCTTGCACTTCTCCACATTAAATTTCATCTGCCATTTTGATGCCCAGTCTTCCAATTTATCAAGATCCTCTTGCAATTTTCCACAATCCTCCTGGGTTTTAACAACTTTAAATAGTTTTGTGTCATCAGCAAATTTGATAACCTCACTCGTTATTCCACTTTCCAGGTCATTTATGAATATGTCAAAAAGCAGCGGACCCAGCACAGATCCCTGGGGTACACCACTATTCACCTTTCTCCATTGGGAAAATTGGCCATTTAGCCCTACCCTCTGCTTTCTATCTTTTAACCAGTTCCTGATCCACAGTAGTACACTGCCTCCTATCCCATGACTCTTTAGTTTTGCCAAAAGTCTCTCATGAGGGACCTTGTCAAAGGCTTTCTGAAAGTCCAGATACACAATATCAACCGACTCACCTTTGTCCACCTGTTTATTCACTCCTTCAAAAAAACATAACAGATTAGTAAGACAAGATCTTCCTTGTCTAAAGCCATGTTGGCTGTCTCCCATTAGGTCATGACTATCTATATGCTGAGTAATTTTATTCTTTATGATGGTTTCTACCATTTTTCCCGGTACTGATGTCAGGCTCACCGGTCTGTAGCTTCCCGGATCACCCCTCGAACCCTTTTTAAAAATTGGTGTTACATTGGCGATCCTCCAATCCTCAGGTATTAGAGATGATTTTAATGATAGTTCACAGATTACTGATAGCAGGTCTGCAATCTCAAATTTCAGTTCTTTCAACACCCTTGGATGTATACCATCCGGCCCAGGTGATTTGCTACTCTTCAGTTTATCTAATAGTTGTAGGACATCTTCCCGATGTATCGATATTTCCTTCAATTCTTCCACACCTTTAAATACCACTTCAGTCGTGGGTAACATCCCTACATCTTCCTCAGTAAAAACCGAAGCAAAGAATTCATTCAGTCTCTCCGCTATCGCCTTGTCGCCTCTTAGTGCTCCTTTAACCCCTTTATCATCTAATGGACCAACTGACTCTCTCACGGGTTTTTTGCTACGAATGTACTTGAAAAGGTCTTTATTTCGCGTTTTTGCTTCCGCAGCAAGCTTCTTCTCAAATTCTCTCTTTGCCTGCCTTATCAATGCCTTGCATTTGACTTGCCAGTGCTTGTGCTGTTTCCAGGTTTCATCATTTGGCTCTTTTTTCCATTTCTTGAAAGATGCTTTTTTGGCAACAACAGCCTCTCTGACCTCAGCTTTAAACCATGCTGGCAATTTTTTGGACTTCCTTCCACTTTTCTTAAAGCGTGGAATACAGCTGGTCTGGGCTTCCAAGATAGTATTTTTCAACAACACCCAAGCTTGATGTACGTCTTTAACCTTTGCAACTGCTCCTTTTAGTTTTTTCTTAACTGTTTTCCTCATTCTATCATAGTCTCCCTTTCGAAAGTTAAAGGGTAGTACTGTGGATTTCCTTACTATCCCTCCTCCACTAATTAAATCAAAGGCGATCATGCTATGATCACTATTGCCAAGTGGCCCCAACACCCTTATCTCTTGCACTACATCTGGTGTTCCACTAAGGACTAGGTCTAATATTGCTTCCCCTCTGGTCGGTTCATGAACCAGCTGCTCCAAGAAGCAGTCATTTATTTCATCTAGGAACTTTATCTCCCTAGCATGTCCTGTTGTGACACTGACCCAGTCGATGCCGGGGTAATTGAAATCACCCATTATTATTACTGCACTGTAACTTTTGCTAGCTTCCTTGATTTCTTTGAGCATTTCATCATCCATTTGTTCATTCTGGCCAGGCGGACGATAGTACACCCCCACTGCCATCGCCTTCCCCTTTTTACATGGAATTTCAATCCATAGAGATTCTACAGCAAATTTTGTTTCTTGCAAAACTTTAATCCTTTCTGACTCAATGCCCTCTCTAACATAGAGCGCAACCCCTCCACCAATTTGATCAGCTCTATCATTTCGATATAGTTTGTACCCAGGTATCACAGTGTCCCACTGGTTGTCCTCCTTCCACCATGTCTCTGATATTCCAATCATATCTAACCTCTCGTTTAGTGCTATATATTCTAACTCTCCCATCTTGTTTTGTAGACTTCTAGCATTTGCATACAAGCATTTTAGAGACTGTATTTTATTCATATTAATTTGGCTATTGGTAGACATGGGTAATTTGGGATCTTTAAGTTCTGTCTGCTCCATACTCGAGGGCATTTGGGCTACTTTACTCTTTTTTGGAACCTCTCTGCTTTTTGTAGTATCCTTCAAGGATACATTCTTCCGAACCATGCGCTCTTGGGCGACTGTCGGCTTTCCCCTATTATCTAGTTTAAAAGCTGCTCTATCTCCTTTTTAAAGGTTAATGCCAGCAGCCTGGTTCCATCCCGGTTAAGGTGAAGCCCATCCCTTCGGAAGAGCCCCTCCTTTCCCCAGAATGTTCCCCAGTTCCTAACAAATCCGAACCCCTCATCTCTGCACCATTGTCTCATCCACGCATTGAGACTCCGGAGCTCTGCCTGCCTATTGGGTCCTGCGCGTGGAACGGGAAGCATTTCGGAGAACGCTACCCTGGAAGTTCTGGATTTCAACTTCCTACCTAAAAGCCTAAATTTAGCTTCCAGAACCTCCCTACCACATTTTCCTATGTCATTGGTACCAACATGTACCAAGACAGCAGACTCCTCCCCAGCACTATCTAAGACCTTATCTAGGTGGCGTGTGAGGTCCGCTACCTTCGCACCAGGCAGGCATGTTACCAGGCGATCCTCACGTCCACCAGCCACCCAGCTATCTACATGCCTAATGATCGAATCACCAACTATAACTGCTGTCCTAACCCTTCCCGCATGGGCACTTGGCCCTGGAGAAACCTCCTCGGTGCGAGAGGGGTTTACATCACCTGGAGGACAGGTCCTAGTTACAGGATCACTTCCTGCCACACCAGGGTGATGCTCTCCTGTCACGTGACCTCTCTCCTCCATGGCAACAGGGATGCTGCCAGACTGGAGGTGGGACTTCAGGACTATATCCCTGTAGGTCTCGTCTATGTACCTCTCTGTCTGTCTTATGTTTTCCAAGTCTGCTACTCTAGCCTCTAGAGAACGGACTTGTTCCCTGAGAGCAGAGAGCTCCTTGCACCTAGTGCACACGTAAGACCTCTCACCAGCTGGGAGAAAATCATACATGTGACACTCAATGCAAAAGACTGGAAAGCCCACATCCCGCTGCTGGACTGCTGTCTGCATCTTAGTTTTAAGTTTGTGTTTAGATCTTTAAGTTCTATATGTACTAAAGGGTGCAATGGATATTTATACCACTAAAACTGTACCTAAGAAGTTTAATATACCTTGTTCACCTGAAGCTTAATTAATCTCAGGTCCTTGGTGTATGACTGATTTGGGTAATGAGCTTCACCTGAGAGCACCTCCTGTCTTTTAAGTTGTGCAAGTACCTATAAAGCTGTGAAATTCCCAGGGGAGGGTGGGTGTGGGGAGGGAGGGAGGGATATAACACTTATTAAAAAAGGGCTGCTACACAGTACCTTGTCCTGTGCTGCTGAGGAAAACTATATTCTGATTTGATTTAAATTATAGCTCTTTGCTGCTACTAGGCTCTAACCTATTATGAAATTTAAACTACAAGCTCTCTGCTGGATTCTAAATTTAACCAGAAAGCTCTCTTCTGTGTTTTAATTTGAAACTAAAAGTACTTTGCTGATGCTAGGCCCTGAGTGACTATGAAATTTAAACTACAGCTGTCTACTGGGTATGAAAGGTAACCAGAAAGTTCTCTTCTGTGTTTTTAAATTGAATCTTAAACTGTTGCTACTAGGCCCTGACTGATTTAACAAAAAAAAAAATAGTGGGTTCACAGATTAATTAGCTTTAAAAGAAAAACAATTCCTTTCAGAAAAATTCCCAGAAGTATATACTCACAATTTCAGATTTCTCTCCAGAAGTAACAGCCCCCCTTTCCAGTCCGTCAAGGGTCCCGGCGGCCGATAGTAACCGGGTGCTCGGCCGGTGCGGGGGCCCTGGCCCGCGGACGTCATTGGCGGGGGGGGGGAGGGTGCGAGCGCGATGACGTGGAGAGCGCCGGTACCATTGATTGGCTCCAGCCGCGCGCAGGAGCGCGGTGGAGTCTGGGAGGCGGGAAGCGGGTGGCTTGGTTGGGGAGGAGCCAGGAGTCGGCAACGGTTGCCGAAGCTCCTGCTCCTCCTCGGGGACGAGGCCGGCTTCCCTCCCTCCCTCCCTTTTTTAGGGCTGTGGGATGGGGGCTGAAGGGGTGTCGCAGCTGGGGGGAGCGGGATCCCGGAGTTTTCCGGGGTCCGGAGCCTTAGGCTATACTTGGGCCGGGGGCAGGGTGCCCCCGACCCGGACATCCCCTGGCTGACTTTTGCTAATTACATGGCAAGGTCGGGGAAAGGGGATTAGGAAGATTGCGGTTGGCATGACCACGGCAGTAGCGGAGGCGTGGTCACCTTGCTAATAGCATGGCTGGTGAGGCATTACTCCTATGTTTGGATTGTTAAGAGGATTATTTTGAACTGAATGTTCGGTATGTTATAAAGTTAATAAAGCTGCGACCGGTGCTTTTTACCAAGAGTGGTGTATGTGTGTATTCTGTGGGAAAGGAGGGAGGGGGGGCTAAGATGGGGGGGGAGGGGGCAGGGGTGGATGGTTAGAGGGGCCGGAGCACCGTGTCCAAGCTACCTCGGTTAATATTTTTCATCTTCATTTCCTTTCTAGTTAAGGAATGCAAATGACATAGAAGCCGGCCTGCTACGTAGCATTCATGAAACAAAGATCCAGATGGGTACAGACGATAAACCACAGTTGTTCGGTACCTGTCATCTGCCTGTTGGTCATTTGTCCCTGAAGCATGTGTGCAGAGATTTGAAAAGTCCATCAAATTTATGATTTATAGTGAAGGCTGAACGGATATTATTACCCATAAATATGATATATTTCATTTAGGCATCCCACCCAAAGAAAATGCAGTGATAATTAAAACTTATCCAATTGCACTTATATTTAGCATGGTTCCTCTCTACAACTTCTGAATGTGCCCATATCTTCAAGACTAGAAGGCACAGTCAGTTCATAGACTGACAGATTCAGGGAAAAAGACATTCCTTTTCTTTGCACCAGATGGGAATTTATATAAAGGAGAGCTGTGTACTATGTAACAACATTCATAAATCTAGTATATATTATCACGCTGTTTATAATATTACCACTCACAGCATATTCCTGCTGGTAGATCACATCAAAAAGTAAAAACTATATAATCAGAAAATATTGCTGTGGAATATAGATCAGGTTATCTACCTGCATTCTAGTTTGCTAGTGATTTTTTTAGACCAGTATATAGATTGGTGAAATTAATATACCAAACAGGCATTACATACAAATATGCTCACCAAAAGCTAACTTTGGGTGTCAGTTGTTGTAAAGTGCCATCAAGTCAATGTTGACTCATGGCAACCTTCTCGATAGCTGTCCTAAATTGTATTCGGTCTTCAGTCAGGCAGCTAATTGTTGATAGAGTGATATCCATAGTTGCTGTTATTGTTATCGATCCATCACATTCCTGTCCTTCCTCTTATGCACTGACCTTTCAAATTTTTCAAACATGATATCTTTCTCTAATAGTTCTCTTTGCATGATGTGTCCAAAGTATGAAAGTTGAAGTCTTGTCACGAGCTTCCAAAGAAGGCTTAGGTTTCATTTCCTCTAGTACCAATTGATTTACTCTTTGGATAGTCCATGATATATACAGTATTTTTCAACAGCACCATAATTCAAAGGCATCAGTTTTCTTCCTGTCTTTCTTCTTCACTGTCTAACTTTCACATCTATGTGATCTTATTGAAAATACTATGGCTTGGACAAATCAAATATACGTATGCAGAGATATGTCTCTGCACTTCAAAATATTGTTTAGTCCTTCATAGCCATTCTTCTATGAGCAATGTCAAATCAAATTTCTTGACTGCTTCTCATTTCTTGACTAATTATTGACCCAAACAGGCTAAAGTTAGCTACCATTTCTATTTGTTCTCTATCAAGGATGAAATGATTGATTTTCTCGTGGTCAGGATCTTTGGGGCATGTTTACTAAACACCGTTGCTGTGCGGGTTCCCGTTAGTGTGCTGGTGCCATATAAGGAGTGGGCGGGCCAGGCAGAAAAAAGCAAAAAAATGGACCGTACGTGTGTGCGTCGCGCTAATGTGTGGGGCCCACATTAGCGCGTGGGAAGGCTAAGTGGGGCACTGCTGCAAAACCAAACAACAGAGCCGTAGTACAACAGTGAAGACACCGACCAATGGTGCAGGGGCCAGGGGTTCAAACCCCCATTGCACTCAACAAAAAAGACCAGCTGAGACACCAACATTTATGGGCAAAAGTGGTTAGGAGGCATATTAATTTTGGGCAGCAGAAGGCGGCGCACTGTTATTTTTATTACGGCATGAGGCGGCGCACTGTTTAGTGTGGGCGGCAGATGGCGGTGCATTGTTAAGTTTGGGCGGCAGAAGGCGGTGCGCTGATAAATGTGGGCAACAGAAGGCGGCGAGCCGGTGGGCAGAAGGCAGCGCGCTGATGTGTGAGGGGGCAGTCCAATAGTGGGAGGGATAAGTGGCGCGCTGATGTGCAAATAACAGGAACGGAGCCATAGCACAATGTTTAAGACACTGACCACTCGTGCAGGGATCATGGGTTCAATTCCCCACAGTGCCCATTGAAGATAGCTGGCTGAGGCATTATTTTAGGGGCATTTCCATGTTGTGCGGCATAAGGCGGCGCGCTGTTAATTTAGTGCGCCACAAGATGGCGCGCTGATGGCTACAAGGCTGCGCGCGGATGCACAAACACAGGAACAGAGCCACAGCACAATGGTTAAGACACTGACCAATGGTGCAGGGGCCAGGGGTTCAACCCCTCACAGTGCCCAGTGAACAAGGCTGGCTGGGGCAGTATGTATCATGGTGAGGAGTGCTGTAGGAGGCCTTCCATTTATATTTTATTTCCCACCACTAGTAAACCCGCTCTCACAGTGTGTTAACATATGGATGCCCGTAAGGCACATGTTACAGTGCACTGTCCGCCAAGGCACCCTAGAATGTCCCCTATAGGGCACCATGTATGTTGCGACACAGGATAATGCACCCTATATGGATGGCAACCATAAGGTGGCCTATAGGGCGCCCTATAAAGCACCCTCAGAGGCACCTAATGGGTATAGTAAGCTGTGTGTGGTTTTGCCGGCATAGACATATGTACAGTAAATAAAAATAAAGCTGTGGATGGCCCTATCAAAGGGCCCCACTGTGAGTTTGAACCCATGACCTCTGGCTGTACAGGGAGTGACGTAACCATTGGGCTACAGCTCTATAGCTGATAGCAAGCCCCTGGCTGGCTGCAGAGAGCCTGCACGTCACCCCACAGACAGTCTGCTGTTGTAGACAGGATAGGGTTAGGCCACCCGTACCCATGATGCACTGCACATGCAAATCAGCTGTCCACAGATGCACACAAGATGGAGAATGCACCCCAACAGCTACCCGGCCTGGTAGGGGGAATTGTCCGTGTGCACCCACACAGCACCTCGGCCTGGTAGGGGGTCCTGAGCGGGTGGACTACCAGCAAAGAGTAGCTACACACCGTCACATTGTGCGGGTACTGTGCTCACCCTGAGGGTGTGATGTGGTGGCCAGGACCAGGTCCACAACACCAGCCATGGCTGGATGAGGCCATGACAGAGCTCCAAAACAGTACTAACCTGTGAGCTAGGAAGGTGCTGCAGAAACATGTTGGATGTCTCAGTTAGTGGAAACCCCCATGGACCACTGCCCCCCCCCCCCCCCCAGGGTGCCAACCAATCCCCATTTTCTCCCCCCCACCCCAATATGGCAGCAGAGTGGACCATCAAACCCCACTCCTGCTGGGGAACAGACACCCTACAGGGCAGTCCAAGCAGCTCCACACACATCCATAACACAATAATCAGACAGACTTTAGGCCTGGATATCCAAAGATACACCCCAGCACTATCTGATATTCCCCTGCAGCAAGCCATCAGCCACTGCACCCTGCAAGGCACATACCAGCTGTGAACAGTCTGCTGGTTAGCCCTGATGGAAATGCATGCACCCAAAATTGGGGTGGCAGCACACACAAGCAGAGAGTTCTGTGAGGAGGCCCCAACAGGAAACCCATATATATCACAAGAGAGAAACACAATACAGCACTATGGGGGTGCCTAGCCATGCTGTCATCACTGCATACTCAGGGTGAGAGTGCTCTCCCAGCAGCACATACAGAGGTCACCCTGTCTGTGTAGGTGGTGGCCTGGCACTACAATGTCACAGCCAGTGCCCTATGCCCTGTGCAGATGCAGCCTGGCCAGCCCACCATGTCTGACCTATACCCATGGTACCTTGCTGCTCATTATGCACATTGGCAGGCCAATACTGGCAGTAGTGCTGGCAGTGTGGGTTGTGGAAGGTGTTTGCAGCCAACACACACTGTATAGACAGACACACACTCCCACGCCTATGCCAGCATTGTGCTACTATTGAGGGGGTGATTAGCCTTGGCCACCACATCGGTCCTGGGCACGGCACAGGCATGGATATGGTACGCAGTACTGCTGGGGGTCACTCCCCAGGGTGGTGAACACCATCAGAGGCCAGGCCTGGAGCACGCACCGCAGACACCAAACAGATTGTTCGGATGGGTCAACTAGCAGTATGTGCGTAACGTAGGGATATCTATCAGCCTGTACTCTTAGCAAACGTTTCAGAGCTGTGTACCTCAGGTGTAGGGTGACATTGCTAAGGTATGCAGGTGCTGGTATTGGGAGATGCACGCAGGGTCCAATGTTCTGCCTCTACAGGAGACATCGGCCAATGGGGCCTGTGGGTGTGGGTGTGTCTGCCCCTGTTGGCTGCTGCTTTACGGCAGCGCTTCCCCACTCCAGCCCAGTTTTGCATCACACTGTTCGGGTCTTCCTGCTGTCCCTCATGAATATGTATGAGCTACATCTACATGCCGTGCATAGATATACAGCACAGGCATTTGTATGAGTGGCAGCATGGAACCTGACTGGTGTGTGGCCCACCAGGACTGCATTTGGGGGATTCTGCTGTAGGTTCTGCCCCTGTTCATGGTGTCTGTGCTCAGTGGGGTAAAAGATAGATGTATTACCATTGCATATGTCCTCGTCACGAAAGGTGTGTCCTTACTGTCACTGTTTATTTGTGGGGAAAATATGTGGGCAGGATTGCTGGTAGCCCCAGCTGGTCTTTGAACCTGTGACCTTCTGTTCTTGCATGCACTGTCTGTGTGCACTGCACCACCGTGTAGCCACAGCTTGGCTGAATTCCCTGGATAGTCCATGACTGTGGATCCGGCAGGGCCTGTCTGTTGCTGTGGACTGTGCCAGCCTGCACATGGCTAGGCCTCTGTCTTCTGTCGCTAGCAGCCACTGCCCCCTGCACCACATGTACTCGTCCGCCAACAAGCTGGCATGAGCTTCTCCCATAAAAGGCAGGTGACCTGATTGGAATGTGGCAGTACGGGACTGCATTTGGGGTACTTGGCTGTGGGTAATGCCCATTGTTGTGGTGTGTGCGTTGGGTAAAATATGGGTGTTTTCCCCATGCTTATGTCCCCTGCAATACAGGGGTGTCTGCGCTATCTGTGTTTAGTGGTGGGTAAAATATAGGGACTGGGCTGGCAAGTGCCCCAGCTGGGCTTTGAACCTCTGGTCCTAGAGGTACTGACTCTGTCCGCTGCACCACACTATGGCCACATAGACAGTGCAGCCCCTGGAGGTAGTAAGCCTGACAGGATGGAGTCACAACTCTGCTCTACGCAAATTTACTGTGGGCATATGCACCCTGTCTGGTGACAAACGTGCACATAAACCCCGGAAATGACCACGGGAAATGGGGGACAAAATATCACCACGCTGGGCAACAGTGATATTAATGGGCAACCATAGCAAACACTCCCAGGAAAGCTCCACAAAAGGAAATGTTTTTTGGAAGAGTCTCCGCTCCGTAAACCCTTCCAAAATTCATTTGCCCATCACTTTAACTGTTCCCCAGCTGAATTACTATTTTTAATAGTTCTGTTGTGGTCATTTTCTATTTTTATTTGCACTTTTGTGCTGTGCACATGTATCACACTGCTCACGTTTTGCTGGTTTCCCCGGTTTTCCTGTACATTGCTGATGGAAATGGTTTCTCTTCCCTTTAAATGCTTTCTACCGCGAGGGTTTCCCTCGCGGTAGTTTTTACATGCAAATTCGGGCCCGATACTGTGCGGGGAGCCTCTCCCCTCCCACTCTCCACCCATTGACCCCGTCCCTCCGCCCCTCCGGAGCCTTCCTCCGCCCTCCTTTAGCCATTCCACGCCTCTATCGGACATTTGCGGGCCCGCACTTGTACGGGGCCCGTTAGTGTGCCGCGCACCTTTGCGGGGGTGACACGCACGTGTGCGGGGCGTTTATTAGCGTTTCAGTGCCGTGTTTCCGTGCGCTATTTTGCGGCGCGCACATTTCCGGTTTTTAGTAAACATCCCCCTTTGTCTTCTTCATGCTAAGGTGCAGCCCATTTTAAGACTATATACCTTGATCTTGATAAGCAGATGTTTCAGATCATCATCACTTTCTGTCAGTAACGTCATATCGTCAGCATAGTGAAGGTTGTTGATGAGTCTTCCACCAATCTTCAAACCTCGGTTTTCCTTCACGCAGTACTGCTTCTCTGATGATTGGTTCTGCATATAAATTAAACAGGTAACAGGGCCACAAGGTATATTTTTAGTTGGGTGGGAGGTTTGGGGCTGCTGGGCCACCAGGTTTATTTTTAGTCAGGAGGGCAGTGAGGGGTTTAGGGCCACTGGGCCACTAAGTATATTTTTAGTTGGGTGGGGGGTTAGGGGCGCTGGGCCACCAGGGATTCGCTTTCTGTCGAGGCACCAGCCCACGACAGTATTTTGATGGCATTGGGGACTTTTCTCGATGCCTGGATGATCCCTGACATTTCTCCTCAGATGATTCAGGCATCGGGGAAAGCACACAATGCCATCAAAATACTGTTGGGGGCATGTCCCTAGATGTTTAAGCCACCTTGGACCCAGGTGTTAAGATATTGGCACTAAGGCTGGTTGTGAAATCCTCTATGCATTTCTCTGCATCAGGTGCAGCCAATATTAGCATACCATCTTATTATGTGCTGCTCATTTACCTATAATTTAGACACATTTAAATACTCTTGGCGTTAATTATACATTAGTTTTTCCTTTGCTGTTTTCTGCATTTGGCGGTAGCAGTAAGTGTGCTTAAAAGTGGCGTTATCTGTGCTTAAAGACCATGCTAGTTTTCTGCATTGGCCCGTGAGTCTATGCTGGCTGCTGCTGAAGTTGCAACTACTGTCGCTGCTACCTTCCTGCTTTAGATGAGTGGAGGAAGGGAAAGGAGGCTGGAGCCCTGTTATTTTGATTTCATTATCATCTGGGGACACGTGAATATTCAGTTGTTAAAATGGGGTCATATGGGATAAAAGTTTGAAAAGCACTGGAATAGCTTGTTTTAATTAAAAGTGGTGTTGGCTGACTGCTTTAATAGTGCTGACCACCTCTGCTGAAATTACCCCCGATATCTTACAATGGACCAGATTTTGAGCCTTTTCACTAAACAAAGCTCTGGAATTCATTGCCAGAGGATATGATAGAAGCTATTAGTGTAACTAGGTTTAAAAAAAGGTTTGGGGGAGTTCCTTGAGGAACAGTCCATAAACCATTAAATAAGATGGGCTTGGAAGCCCACTGCTTATCCTGGGATAAGCAATATAAAATCTGTCTACCTTTCGGGATCCTACCAGGTGCTTGTGACCTGGATTGGCCGCTGTTAGAAACAGGATGCTGGGCTTGATGGACCTTTTGGTCTGACCCAATATGGCGGATCTGATATTTTTATGTTGGATGTCATCCCCAGTACACCCCAAATCCTGCCCCTTTTCTGAATGATGGATAACTGTGCCATATAACAATTTATACATCCAAACGTATCCATCCTGCTGCCACAGTTGTTGTTTTTTTTAAATGGACTTATGCAGTCAATGCTGCCGACCACATAAATGCTTTTGAATATCAACCTCACCAAGTTTGAGAGAGGGAAAGGAATGACGGGGAGTTTTTCTGCTACTCTTCAAGAAGAAACATGGAGCAGTAAAAATGTCAGTCCCCTCAAAGAGGCAGAGTGTACATAAGGCTACCTGAAGAGATGTTTGCAGCAGGGTTGGACAATCTTTCACATATCAAGTGTCAACATAGCAGAATACACTGTAGCAGAGTGCCTCATCTTTTGAGAAGTAACATGGGTTATGGGAAGGCTTGCTTCCCCCCCCCCCCCCCCTTTCCATCAAAATAAAAGAAAGGAACATTTCTTTCAACCTCCATCCCCCCCTATCCTCACCAGTCTGTCTCTTCCTTCCCCCATGTCCATCCATTTCTCTGTCTCCCTCTTTCCCTGTCTTCCTTAGTCTCTCTCCCTCCTCCAGATTTCCCCAAGTCTCCCCCTGTATCCTTCGTGCTGCCCTGTCTCCTCTCTCTCTCTCTTTCCCTTTCTCATCCATATCTCCCCCATCTCTCACCACCACCCTCTCTGCCACCTATTTTTACAGTAGATGATCTCTTAGCCTAGTTGGAGATTTCAGATTGACAGAGGATGCAAGCTAGATCTTGCAATACAGCTTAAGATTTATTTTTTTAAAGAGCAATGTAATATGATACAACTGAAAATCAGCCACATTGCAATTAAACTACTGTACAACTCTATCTCCTAGGCCTACTGGGTATATTTTACAACAGCAGTAGTAAAACCACAGGAAACATAGGGGAATCTTTATGATGTGTTAAGTTTTAATACTCTCCTTCTAACAGAAATGCTAGAGAAAGAGAAACAAAACAGAAAAGAAAAATGGAGAACAGCCGAGAGAATAAGAAGGCAGTGATAAAATCAAGAGAAGACAGAGGGCAAACAGAGCTACAAGGATAGAAATTATACTGATGACACACCAGTCAGAAAATGTTTTCTAATTTTGTCTAGTTTCCTGTCTTTGTTTTTTCCTATGCTAGATAGGTTAGTCTAAAGAAAAAGGCTCACAGAATTATAGGGTGTGGCTATTACTGTCCTGCACATTCATTCTTGTTGTCATTGGTGTAAATAAGGAGCCAATATTTAAAAACATGTATGTGGCTGGTGCTGCTGCTGCTGATCAAAAGTGTTGTTTTTTTTAATCTGGCCAATTATGTGGATAATTTTGGCCACTTGAATCATTAAAAAGTTAGCAAAATCCTTACTATAAAAAGGGGCATCTTCAGGACCAACCAAACAGCTATCGGTTTAAGCAGTGATCTTCAGCTGCTCACAAGCATCAAGTTGCTGAGCCCTCCATTGCTGGAGAGACATGAGCTAAATACAAAATAACAAATTGCGTATTTTCAGCAGAGCCACTGAAATAGGTAGCACTGCTCAGGGCCAGTCCAAAAATATCTGATGCTATAGGTGAACCTTCAGCTAGGCACCTCCCAATAGTCCAACATCCTACTTTTCTTTCCCCCCTGCTCTGTACCCAACATTTCCACTTTTCTTCCTTATCTTCCCCCATAGGTCTAGCATCTCAGTTTCCATGTCTGATGCCCTGTGTCCAGCATCTCCCTTCTCTTCCCTTCCCCCAGCTCCATGTCCAGTATTTCCCCCTTCTCTTCTCTTCCCCTCCTCCCATAGTCCATCATCTCACCTTCTCTTCCTTTCCTCCTGATTCATGTCCATAGATGGAAACATGATGACAGAAAAAGACCATATGGCTTTCTAATCTGCCCTTCCATATCAACTACTATAGTCCCTTTTTCCTTTAGAGATCTTCTGTGTTTGTCCCATGCTTTCTTGAATTCAGATACTGTTCTTGTCTCTACTACCTGCACTGGGAGACTATTCCATGCATCTACCACTCTTTCTGTAAAGAAATATTTCCAAATATCACTCCTGAGTCTATCCCCTTTCACCCTCATTCCCTTGTTGCAGAGCTTACTTTCAATTGAAAGATGCTCTCCTCCTGTGCATTTAGGCCATGGAGGTATTTAAATATCTCTATCATATCTCCTCTATTACACCTTTCCTCTAAAGCATACATATTAAGATATTTAACACTAGAAGCCCCAAAAGGCATTTTACCTAGAAACCCCAAAGTGCGTCAATTGACGCATCATCACAACGACTGCATTTAGCATGAAATGCAGATGTGAATTAATTTGAAGTTACTTATTTGTTTAATACATGCAGTTTGTGACGTCATTACATGACATCATCTTGTGTGTGTTGGTTTGTAATTTCGGAGTAAAACTGGAAACACTGATTGATTTAAAACCAAAATTTACTCTGTTACACAGGTATGTACAATGTCGTGACTTTCGAACACGCCCTAGAACAGACCAACACTCCAGAACTTTTAGCATATCGCTTCCTCCCTGAAATTTTATTCATTTTTTTTCTACGATTCTATGTACAGAATGCCGAGACGTTGTAAGAAGACAGCAGTGCCTAGATGTGCTGGTGCAAAATCAGTTGATCTGTTGCCAGCTGCGGCTACCGCTTCGATGCAGAAAACGAGAGAACTGCTTCCGCAGCACATGACAGCAGCACAAGCACTTGCCAAGTTGCAAGATATTTTGGAAATTGGCAGTGGCTGTGATTCGACTGAATCAGATTCAAACGTTGACCTACATGTTACAGGTTGTGCAGGCGTAGAGGATTTGACTGGTTCAGACTACAGCAGAAACACTGATGAAAGTGATGATGATGCTTGTTATCCAGTAATCGCTGAAAACAAGAGCAGGACAACAGGGTCAACAGTGGTAGCAAAAGATGGGACTGAATGGAAGATCATATCACAAGGTGAAAGCAGTGGCAGATTGCAGGCCCAAAATGTATTCACTGCTAAAAGTGGGGTTACTGCATATTGTCGTAATGTTGAAACACCAGTGGATGCATTTAGATTGATTGTTGACCCTGGTTTTGTGAGTCACATCAGGAGCTGCACTGTGGAGTATGCCCGTTTATCAGACCCATCATGGGATGTAGCTGAAGATGAAATAGAAGTGTTTCTGGGACTGGCACATCTAAGAGGTTTCATGAATGCCAAAAACTTTCCAATTGATTTGATGTGGTTTGAAACTTATGGCTGTGCTAATTCCTTTTCTCCACTGCCATCACCTTAGCTTTGCTTGAGCCAACCTGAAACACACTAAATTTGGATGCATTGCATGGAGCTATGAGTTCAGGCATGTGCTCAACTTCTGCTGAGTCCCATAAGGTGGCCAGGACAGGGATAGGGTGGAAGCCATGGTGATGGCAGCAGAGGGGTAGAGGAAGCAGACTCTGTTCTGCCACACTGCCACCATCTGATCTCTGTAACTCAAGGTAGATGCCTAGTTTATTTATTTATTTAACATTTCTTATATGCTGCCTTTCATGATATCAAGGTGGTTTACATTGAACAAACTGAAATTACACTGAACAGGGCATTATAACTTGGAGATAACTATTTTACAGGGAACATGGGCAATGGAGGGTTAAGTGGCTTGTCCAAGACCACAAGGAGAACCTGTGGGACTAGAAACCCCAGTCCTTCTGGCCCAAGGTTGCTGTCCTCTAGTGGGATTTGAACCCCTGACCTTCCAGCCTGAGGTACCTTGCCCCAACCACTAGGCCACTCCTCCCTCCCTAGTTCTCTTAGTGATAGGGCCAGGCAGGCCTGGATTTAGGCATAGGCAACTGCCTAGGGTGCCACATTTTGAAAATGCCAAATATCTTGGCCAAAGAGACGTCTGCTCTTGCCTATCTTAAAGCAATAGTATGTTCTGATTTAGAGTGTGATCACTGTGGCACTATGGCCTTTCTACGATTCTCTTTTAGCTCTTTTATATTTGGGATCTCTGAAAAAAACTCCCTCCCCATGCTTTCCTGAATCTGTTGTCTGGTCTTGCCTATGGATGCCAAAATCTTAAATCCGGCCCTGGGAGCAGCCCTGGTGCTGCTACTACCACCACCACCACTACTACTATTATTTATCATTCATATAGCGCTATTAGGCCTACACAGTGCTGTATATATATGAATATGAGACACTCCCTGCTCCACAGAGCTTACGTACTCCACACTCCATGGCTTAGAAATGAGGCTCATGACTATCATGGTATGCACAAAAATAACCCCTTTGGAGACATTGCCCTTACAATCTATTGAAGACAGACAAAAGAACAAACAAGGGATTAGGGAATTTCATTTAAGGGAAATGATTAAAGATACATGGCTATTAAACAGGAGAACAAGGTGATCAGAATCCTAAAACATCCACATAAAGGTGAATTTTAAAGCCTAGATTTAAATAGGACCAGAGACAAAGCCTGACGTACTGACTCAGGAAGTCTATTCCATGCATATGGTACAATAAGTTGCAAAGAACAGTCTGGAGTTGGTGGTGAAGGAGGACAGCAGAGATAAAAATGATTTACCTGGTGAACAGAATTCTCGAGGAAGGGTGTAGGAAGAGATAAAAGAGAAGACGGATCAGCAGAATGAAAGTACTTATATTATTTATTTAGTATACTGCTACTTCCATGACAGGAAATTTTTGAGGTATAAACACATTGATTAGACAGGAAAGCATAGCACACAGAGAACTATTTTACAGGGAACATGGGCTATGGAGGGTTAAGTGGCTTGCCCAAGACCACAAGGAGCACCTGTGGGACTAGAAACCCCAGTCCTTCTGGCCCAAGGTTGCTGTCCTCTAGTGGGATTTGAACCCCCCACCTTCTGGCCTGAAGTACCTTGCCCCAACCACTAGGCCACTCCTCCACTGTAGGTCAGTAAAAAATGTCTGACTTCTATGAGAAATGGATAGGGAGCCAATAAAGTGACTTGAGAAGAGGGGTTATCTGGGTATAGCAACAGCGGTGGAAGATTAGCAGTGTAGCTGAGTTTTCAATGGATTGAAGTGGAGAGAGATTATTCAATGGGAGACCAGAGAGGAACAGGCTGTAATAGTCTAAGCAAGAGATGATGAGGGTGTGGATAAGGGTCTTGGTAGTATGTTCAGAAAGGAAGGGACAAATTTTGCTTATGTTATAAAGAAAGAAATGATAGCTAATACCTATCTATTGGATATGTGCAGTGAAAGAGAGAGAGAGAGAGAGAGAGAGGAATCAAAGATGACCCCAAGGTTGTGAGCTGAGGAAACAAAGGATCTGAAACATGTCATATCCACTTAAATCTGAAGCAGGACCAGGTTGGACAGTCTGAAACATAGCATGTCGTTGGTGATGGGCAACAACATCTATTGACACTTGGCGTTTTTGAAAGATAAGTTATCACACATTTAGTTTCTAATAATTAAGTAAAAGGAGCCTCTACAGTGAGGAGGTGAGCTATTCCTTCCTCCCCTTTTGAATGAGGCTCCGACAAATATTCTAAATTACATTTTCACCCACTTGACAGCTGAATGGGAGCCTTTATATAATATTGATTACTATTTGGTTACCAATTTTATTTTGGGCAATTTTATCAAGGATAAAATAAAGTTTAAGCATATATGTGAATATGCATACTCATAACTCGTTAAGGGCTGCTTCTGCCTATTTTTAACTTTTGAAATTACTGAATACTATCTTGACTGGTCATTTCAAAATATATGGGGAGAAAATGCCTGAGGAGGGAGGATACCTGTTCTGCCCAATCCAGCTCAGCCCTGCCCAGGTGTCCCATATTTGCTCTCCAAAAATTTGGTAACCCTATCTCTGTGCTAACTAAAGCCTGGGATGTTGCATTCACATTCCCTAGGGGGAAGGGACTCATAGTGCTAGTAGTTTGCAAGACAGAATTTGTTCCTGCCCACTGGGCTCCAACAAATGACTTTCACCACATTGACTGGACCAAGCTGGGAAAATATGGCTATAGTGTAGGAAAAAAAAAACCTTCATAGTTACAAATGAAATCTCTTATCACTGTTGTTCGGTGGAGAGCAGAGACAAGTTCTCATTGATCTAGAAAGCCATGAAGGAACAGGAGGAAACTAAAAGGCCAAATAAAATACAGGATTAGAGGGCATAGATAATAATTATCATGGGGGGAGGATCCAAGAGGGCCACCGAGTGAAGACGTGCTCCGGCGGTGTGCGGGTGGTGTGGAATGCTGATCCTTGGATTCTAAGTTTCTAGCAGATTTTTCCCTTTTTAAAAAATGGGAAAGAGGAAAGGGAAAGTTACTTACCCTGAAGAGAAGCTTCCCCCTAAACAGCTGCCCATAACCAACTTCGTGTCCGTCGGCGCATCACAACACTCTGCTGGGGAGTTATTCGGAGCTGACCAGAAGGCGGTCTTTTCGACTTCAGACGCGAGTCTGAGCCCCGAGCAGCGCGCTCCTCCAGATGAGCCTTCTTTGCTGCTTGCTGATTCAGCACACCGGCTATCGCAGTATCCTAAGGGGGTAGCTGCCTTACAGTCATCTTTGGGGGTGATGCTGAATTCACAGGAACCGTTGGTTGGTGCTGGAGCTGTGGAGGCTACTACCGTAATTGCACCAGTTGCTGAGGCTGGAGCTTTGATTACCCCGGCGTCCGTTGTGCCGGAAGTTGTTGTTCTGGGGATCGTGGGGAGCTTTGCAGGATCCGCTGCTCTCAGTTCCCTGGTGAAACCAACTGTGGTAACTTTGGATTCCATTTGGACTGCGATAACATCGTTGGAACACTCTGTCTCCAATCGGTTAAACATAGTGGAGAAAATTGCCCAGGAGTCATGGACGAGACTTGAACAACATGAACAAACCAGTAAGGACTCCATCCAAACACTTGGAAATTTAACTGGACAAATGTCAAATATTTCTTTGCAGTGCTCTACCTTTGTTAAGGACAGCGCTGCTATCCATGCAAAGTTGGAGAGTTTAGAAAACTTCTCCAAACACTTAAATTTACGTTTTGTTAATTTTCCAGTGTCTACAATTGTTTCCCCCGCAGAGTTATTTAAAAAGTACTTGTTGCAGATTTTGGGGATGCCTGAAGCTGCCCTTCCTCCCACCTCTAAAGTTTATTATTTACCTATAAAGAAACGTTCTTCGTCTAGTGTTGTTGATAATGAGGAGGGTGTTCAGAGGGAAAGTTTGGATGTTCTGAATCTCTCCCAAGTGCTGGAATCTTCTGATGAGGAGGTTATGAGGAGGGCAATTCTTATGGTTGGGTTTTTATTGGAACCTGATAAAGTGTGGACTTTAAAGTTATTTTTCAGAAATTCTGATAAGCTTTTTTTTGGCCAAAAAGTTTGGGTTTTTCCTGATGTTTCTTATGTGACTCAGGGAAAATGGAAATTGTTTATGTCCATGCGTCCTGAGGTAATTTTGTTGGGATATTCCTTTTGTTAAGGTTTCCATGTAAATATCTGATTAAATCTGCTTTGTCTAGATTTATTTTCTATGACCCAAACCAGTTATGTGCATTTTTGGATGCTAGGGTTGTTTATTTTATTTATTTACATTCTCTTATATACCATGCTATTCTGCATCAGTGTGGTTTACATTGAACAAACTGAAATTACATTGAACAGGGCATTATAACTTGGAGATAACTATTTTACAGGGAACATGGGCTATGGAGGGTTAAGTGGCTTGCCCAAGACCACAAGTGGGACTAGAAACCCCAGTCCTTCCGGCCCAAAGTTGCTGTCCTCTAGTGGGATTTGAACCCCTGACCTTCTGGCCTGAAGTACCTTGCCCCAACCACTAGGCCACTCCTCCACTCCACTTGTGACTGGTTGTTCCGGAACTGGTCACAATTCCAGTGGAACCTGATTAGATCGACTCATTAGGAATGCTGAAATGTTTAGCGTCTCTTGGTGGATTTTCTTAGGGAAATGTTTCCTGTATTATTGGATATATCATCATTGCCTTTTGCCAATTATTTCTCCCCCCGTCTTTTTGTGGGCTATAGTGTTAGATGTACTTAGATATCTTTACTTTATCCTTTATTGTATAAAGGGTGTTACCCTATATTTGGTACTTTGTTTTGCTAAGTACATCTTTCTGTTTTCTTTCAAGTATGTAATATATTGCTTGATGTAATTATTAAAATTTGTAAATAAAAAAAAAAATAATAAGATAATAATTATCATGGCTGGCGCAACTATTAGGAAAACTAGGCAGCTGCCTAGAGAGCAAATAGTCTGGGGGTGCACCATTGCCACCACTGTTGTCCCTGTCTGAGACCCACAGGGGCAGCAGTGGTCACAAACAGCCCCATAGCGCTTACCTTCAACCCCCAGTACTCCAAGGTTGTTTCTGTTCTTCCCCTACCAAGGGCCGATGCCGACTTCCTGTTTGCAAACATCTGCAGGGCTGTATGTGACCACTGTAGGTCCCAGAGAAGGGTGACGATGGCCACAATTGAGGCCGGTGAGGGGTCAGGGGCAGGGGCAGGAGTAGGCCCCAGTGGAGGTGGCGTAACAGATGAGGTTTGCCTAGATCATCTCATTTTCTTGAACTGGCCCTGACAATTATATTAAACTGTAAATTCAGAATCTGCATCTATCCATAGAAATGAATCCAAATTTTATTTAAAACTGGGTGGTTAAAGTGGCGTGAAGTATTCATCAGCTGAGGTATTCTCTTGGAGCTAGACATTCATAAATTGTAATTTGTTATGGCAGAGCAGCCTGCGGTGGAAAGAACAGCAGTAATGCTTAAAGTTTAACAGCAGTAAGGCAAGCACTGCTGACCAAGCAAGAGCTGGAGAGATGCATTGATCTCTGTTTCAGGGAGGACTGCATAAACTCATGATCTCATTTTATTAATTAGCAATGTTTTTCAAAGTCCCGACATTGACTGTCAAGGAGGAACACTTAGTCTGTATCTAGTCCCTTTAGGGACCTGTGCACGAAAACTCATTATGCACACCAAGCTCGTTTAGCATTCTCTGAATTAAGGCCCTAGTGCACACACTAAAACAGTCCCCAAAGACATTATGGCATATGCACATGTTAACAAAGGAATATAAGATGCAAATTAGGATTTAGTTGGTGCATGAAAATAATGTCATGCTCAGTTTCATGCAGGCATAAATTTGAGCATAAGTAACATATGCAAGTGCTTCCAGTGCCAAATTTTCATAGCCATGGAAATGCAACAGTCATCGTCATGCCAATATCTTGGTCTGCCTCTGCAGTGCCACTTGTAGATTGGTGCTAGAACCGCAGCAATAACTCCAGCAAGAAAATTCAGCACAGGGCCTGTGAGGCTTCGTGAACTGACAGGCGCTGTGATTTCCCCACGCCTTCCTATCACACAGTTTTCCAATTACCATAGAAACCCATGCAAAGAGTTGGGAACCACTGGATTTGTCACCATGCAAAGGCTCTCCAGCTATAACTGCAAACACTTTTTCACCTTCATAGGGTACCAACAAGGTAAAGATGGTCTAGACCGTGTGCTACAGAATACTCATAGATAGGCAATGGTCAAACACTGTGCCCTGTGGAATCAGGTAGACATCAATAGATGAATGTGCTAGAGCTCGCCAAGTCAACATTTAATGCCTGTTCTCTTGCAGACTCTTGGGGCTAAATATCATATGAGTATATGTGTCTGTCTCACTGCTCCTGTTCCTCTATACTTTCCTCCTCCTCCAACTTCCCTACATCCTTTACCTTCTTGACAAACATTCTTCTGAGGCATGCACATTTGATCTGCTTTTTTAATTTTGTTAAGTGTCATTGAGTCAATGTCAACTACAATACTACAACTTGCCCTAATGCAGCAATACATCAGGCTATGTAAATGACCATGAAACGCTTGTAAACATGTTTCTAACACTAGGCTATGTAAATACTCATGAAACGTATGCAAATATGCACATAATCTTACATTGATCATACTGTACAATTCCAAATTTGTGTTATGCATATGTAAACAAATTAGACTACTGTTATATGTAAAAGGATTGCTGTGATAAAGGTTTCATGTAAAACCGCTACTGATCGCTGGAAGAAGCAGTATACAAATGTAACCAAATAAATAAATAAAAACAAACTCATGATGATCCTGTAGATAATTGTCCTAAAAGGACAACAAAGGAACAGGCAGAGACTTTGGTAGTTCTCTCTCTTTTACTTTAACAGGTACCAAAGCTCCTCCAACTGAACAATGACTGGGAAAAATCAAAAGGATAGTTACACCAGCTGACATATTCTATCTCTGAACAGGAATGAACTGCTGAAACCCTAAACCGATGTTTTTGATAACATACATATTTTGTATATAGTTCTAATTCTGTTCTTTGTATATAGTTTACAACTGTTAATTGTAAGATTGAACTTTTTGTAGTTTCACATTGTTATCTGTAAAAACAGCATTGCCTTGTTTACTGTTGTTCCATGTAAACCGCAACTGATCAATGGAAGGTGCGGTATATAAAAACTTGCTAATTAAATTAAATTAAATTAAATTAAAAATCATATTGCTAAAGCTGTTGCCCCCATTACAGCTTCTGCCTCTGTCCAGAAAGAAATCCCAATGCCAATTGAAGGTCCAGTTCCATGTGCAGGATGCCTGTATGCTGAAGTTCTCAGAAAACAAGTTGAGGAGCTCAGAGAAGAGGTGGCGAGGCTGAGGAGCATTCAAGACAGTGAGAAGTACATTGATGAGATGCTTCTTGAAACATCCATCGCTCTCCACTGCAACTGTCCCTGCAGCCTTCAAGCATGCTGTTATATCTCTCCTCAAGGAACCCTCACTTGATCCCACCTATCCTTCTAATTATCAACCCATCTCCCTCCTCCCCTTCATTTCTAAACTACTTGAATCATCACTGCCTTGATTTCCTCTCCCCTCATGACCTCCTGGATCCTTTACAATCTGGCTTTCGTCCTTTACACTCTACTGAAATGGCTCTTGCCAAAGTCTCCAGTGACTTGTTCCTGGCAAAATTCAAGGGCCTTTACTCTGCCCTCATCCTTCTTGGCCTATCTGCTGCTTTTGACACTGTTGGCCACAACCTTCTCCTCGATACCCTGTCCTCACTTGGTTTTAAGGGCTCTGTACTATCCTGGTTCTCCTCCTATCTCTCCCATTGTTCTTTCAGTGTTAGCTCTACTGGCTCCTCCTCTGCTGCTATCCCACTCTTAGTTGGTGTACCTCAAGGATCTGCCTTGGGTCCGCTCTTTTTCTCTCTCTATATCCATCCCTTGGTACGCTCATCTCTTCCCATGGCTTTCAGTACCATCTTTATGCCGATGACTCCCAGATCTACTTCTCTACACCTGAAATCTCTCTGGCAATCCAGACCCAGATCTCTGCCTGCCTTTCTGATATTGCTGCTTGGATGTATCACCGCCGCTTGAAACTGAACACGGCCAAGACTGAGCTTTTATCTTTCCCCCTAAAACCTCCTCTCCTCTCCTCTTCCTCCTTTCTCAGTCTCTGTGGATAACTCTCTACTCCTTCCTGTTTCCTCGGCTCGCATCCTTGGGGTTGTCTTTGACTCCTCTCTCTCTTTCTCCACACACATCCACCTGATAGCTAAGACCTGCCATTTCTTTCTCTATAACATCAACAAAATCTGCCTATTCCTTTCTGAACATACTACTAAGACGCTTATCCACTCCTTAATCACCTCCCGTCTTGACTACTGTAACCTACTCCTTGCTGGTATCCCTTTGAATCATCTCTCTCCCCTTCAATCTGTTCAACACTCTGCTGCGTATCTAATCTTCTGCTAGCCTCGTCATGCCCATATTACCCCTCTTCTCAAGTCACTTCATTGGCTCCCTATCTGTTTCCACATCCAGTTCAAGCTTCTCCTACTGACCTATAAATGCATTCACTCTGCAGCTCCTCACTACCTTTCTCTTATCTCTCCTTAAACCCCCTTCGGGAACTCAGCTCTTGTGGCAAATTGCTTCTATCTGTGCCCTTCTCTTCCATTGCTAACTCCAGACTTCGTTCCTTCTACCTTGCTGCTCCTTACGCTTGGAACAAACTACTTTGTATCTGTACACCAGGTACATTCTCTGACCCTTTTCAAATCCAGGCTGAAAACTCACCTCTTCGCTGCTGCTTTTGGATCTTGACTCACCTGATCTCCTTGTTTCTTTACCCTTATCCCTGTCTACAGCTTTTGTGTTGTCTGTCTTGACTAGATTGTAAGCTCTGATGAGCAGGGTCTGTCTCTTACATGTCTGTGCAGTGCTGTGTATGACTTGTAGCGCTATACAAATTCTCAGTAGTAGTAGTAGTAGTAGAGGTGAAGTTGGGAGCCAACAAAATTACAAAAGTTGGACATAAATCACCAGGGCCTGCAGAATCACCAATCCAATTCCTCCAGCCCTTGAACTGAAAAACCATTATGCAGCCCTGGAAATGGAGGAGGTGAACGCATCCCAGGAAAGGGAAGAACCAGAGCTCGAGCACCCCAAAGTTGCAGAATCAGTGACCACAGGGAAGCAAAGGGTAGTGGTGATTGATGACTCTCTTCTAAGGAGTACTGAGGTGTCCATCTGCCGACCAGATTTGATATCCAGAGAGATCTGCTGTCTGCCAGGTGCCAAAATCTGAAATGTTACGGAGAGTTTGCTGAGACTATTACCCAATGTTGCTCATCCATGTTGACACAAATGATACCGCCAGGTATCCCTTTGAGTGGATCAAAAGTGACTTCATGGCTCAGTATATTTTAGAGGAAAGGCAGGATAGAGGAGATATGATAGAGACATTTAAATGGACAGGAGAAAGGCCTCTGCTACAAGGGACATAGGATGAAAGGGGATAGACTTGGGAGTAATATGTAAAAATATTTTTTTTATGGAAAGAGTGGTAGATGCGTGGAATAGTCTCCCAGTGGAGGTGTAGAGATGAGACAACCAGTCCATGACTTGTAAAACCATGTCTCTTTCACGAAAATGAAAATCTCACCATGCGTGCGTCTTTACACAGCATGGAAAGAACACAATGAATGTTCCATGCTGTGCTCTCCGTGTCTGAAGATACACATATTTACAGATCTATAGATCGCTCATACGATCAGTCTACAGGTTTCAGACCTTCGGGGTTTTAAATCCTATAGCTTTGGAATTGACAGTTTATGTAAAGACGCACGCATGGTGATATTTTCATTTTTGTGAAAGAGACATGGTTTTACAAGCCTAGCCGTGGTGTCTCCACCACGGCGGTGTTTGTTTTTTTCACTCAAGTTTACAAGTGAGCCTCTATAACCCCTGACGAAGTATCACACGAAACACGGCCTGTGTTGGTTTTGGCCACCTCTGGTAAAGATCAATAAAAGTTTTCCGTACAGGGTTTCCTGCCCATAATTTTGGACTGGTTGTTTGTGCTGTTCTGTGTGGCAGTGTGCTGTTTTTTGCTTGGTGTAGAGATGAGGACAGTATCTGAATTCAAAAAAGCACAGGACAAACAGAGGATCTCTAAAGGAAAAAAGGGGACTGTTGTAGTTGTTCATATGGAAGGACAGACTAGATAGGCCATGTGGTCTTTTCCTGTCATCATTTTTCTATGTTTCAGTGTTTCTATCTAAGCCAGAACGTCTGGAAAAAAAAAAACAGGCAAGTTCAGGTGCAGACATGATTTCACAAATGTGGACGTGCCCAATCTGGATGTCTGCTGGGGTGTCTACATAGACATCCCCAGAATAGTATTTCCAAGCCTGGATATCTAGGATAGCCTAATAGTTAGTGTAGTACATTAGGCCAAGGTGCAAATTGCATTGTCGCTATCACTGGCATTGTGCTGAGTACTGGGGATGACATAGTACTACCTTCTCTACATCCTCTGGATGTTTTTTCAGCCAGAAGAAGCACTTTCCCAATATTTATGTGTGCCTAAAGTAGGTCTAAACTTAGATGCAACTCCAGAAGTCCAGGACGTTTTTCAGATCATCCTTATGCTCGAGACATCCAGACCCAGCTTCTAAAATGGCTATGGAGATGTCTCTATGCCCATTTTCAGATGCTCAAAGCATGAATAGGGCTTCCAAAATAACCCTCATCGAATAAAAAATAATTTTTACAATAAATCAAACAGTGAAAGTTTAAAACATGGAATAAAAATCATTTAAAATAAATTTAAATTTAAAATAATTCAAATAGTAAGAGTTCGAATCATAAAAATTGATGGAAATTTTATCTGTCCTGGCAGTCTCTTCTATTCTTTCACCTCTTCTTTTAAGGTCCAAATGCTCTTCTGCTTGCACTTTTAGCACAGAGCAGACCCATGAGTCAGGATAAATTTTATATAGGCTAAGAGTAAGGAGGCTGGCTCACTAGCATCTATACATTATTTAGCAACTACACACTATTATTGATCAGGCAGATATAGTGCAGATTCTATGGGGCAATATTTAAATTCCACATTTGGTGTTCCTTTTAAATGGGCATGCCACACTATTACACAGACACATCATAGTATAAATTGATACCTTGAACCATGGTACTTTCTTACCCAATTCCTTGTTGGTATTTCCTATCTCATCGTATCAGTTAACGTTTTATGTATCTTGTATTTTATACATTGCAATTGTGTTACCATGTCAAGTTAGAGTTCTTTCATTTGTAAATTGCTTTGACTAACAGATAAAGCAGTATAGAAAAGTAGCTAAATAAATAAATTCCAGCCATGGTGTTTAAAGATATCCTCAAATATAAAGCATCAATCGAACTCCAGATAAAGTCATTGAATATCCAGACATGCCACTGACGGACACAGCTATCTGGACAACAGCAATATTCAGCACTGTTATCTGAATAGCCATCCACATAATTTAGGACAGCTATGTTGCCTTCTCATTCCCAGCTCAGTTCTGGTGCTCAATTTCTAACTCATCTAAGGGACAGCTTTTGTGCAACTGCATAGAGTACCTGAATAAAGGAGTACTGCTCTACTGGTGCCCCCCCCCCCCCCCCCCCCCCCAGTATCTTTCCACATCACGTGGATAGGGATCAAAGGAAGAGGTTGGGGGGATAATGGTCCTGGGCAGAGGATAAGAAGAAAGATGGGGATATTTTGTAGAAAAAGAGAGAGAGGGATATTGTGCCACCATCAAAGGAGTTGCTAATTTCCATTTTTGCTCAGAACGGTGGTTCCCAATCTATGGCCAATGGACCTCTGGAGATCCGCGAGACCATTACAGGGGAGTCTGCGGGATATAGAAAAAAAGAGAAAAAAAAGCATAGATGCTGGAGGAAAGAGGGAGAGACTGGTGGGAATTGGCTGGGGGAGGGAGACAAAGAGAATGAGACTGTTGGGAACTGGCTGGACAAAGAGAGATAGACTGCAATACAAAAAGGAAGGGAGATAAAGAGAGCTAATGGGGACAGGTTTGGTGCTGAGGGGAGGGTGTCTGGGAAGAGTGTTGGGAATGAACTGGGGGTCCCTAAACCTTTTGGAGATTAATAAGGAGTCCACAAAAACAAACCTCTGGCCTTAACAAACCTCTGGCCTCAAGCCCTAACACAGCTTCCTAGGCCAGTGACCTACTCTCTGACCATCGAAGATTTATAAGGTTGACTGTCATGCAGTGAATCAATATAAATGCTTGCTTCTATGTCCAGGGCTGCAGGATCATATCAAGAATTCCCATTTAGCATGAGAATGAGTGCAACTGTGGCCTCGGGACTAGGAACTACTGAGGTTTCCAAAGCATGAGTATGTAGGTGTTTAAAGCAATTTGTAGGGACTTTCTGTGAGTTCCAGGAGAAGTGCTGCAGGTCATGGGAAGAATAGGCTCTGGGAAGATGAAGAAGAAAAGTAATCCATGCCTATGGAGAAGGGAGAATTATAAATTAAAACATGAGCTGAATCTGCTGAGGAGGGGACGCTGGCTTGGCAGGCATAAGAGGGAACCTAATGGGGTGAGGAAAAAGGAGTAAGGAGCACACAGCAGAGCAGGTCAGGACAGGTCAGAAGGAAGTAAGAATCAGAAGTTTAAGATGGTGGAGTACTGCAGATAGGGGATATTGACCACCCACCCCCAAACATAAGTCAAATTGTGCATAGGTAGTAAGAAGCAAAAGAAAAATGGGATAAGAAGGCAAGAGGAAGAAGAACAAATTAAGAGGAAGAGGATTCAGAAAGAAGTGGGGTGGACTGACTGAGAGAGGGAGAATATAGATGGTATAGAAGGGCCAGGTTGGATTGGAAGTGATAGAGTGAGTGTGGTGCAGATATTTTGCTAAAGCAGGTGGGTAAAAACCAGAGTTAAGAAGTACATCTCATGACCATTCTTGAAGTGAATCAAGCAAGACTCATTCCTAAAGTAGCATGATAAGGAAACAAAGGGAAGAGGCAAGTGAAGGCAAAGCGACATGTGACTTCAAAATGGATAGTAACTGGAGAAAGCAGAGCAAGCAGATTTTCAGACTGGAAGCTAAGAGATCTGGTTGGGCAGTATAGAACATAAAATCAAAATCACAGTAACAGTCAAATACATTACCTCCCCCTGCAGCAGGAGAACCCCATCTATTTATTTAACTAGGCTTATATACTGCTTTTCTACCAGTCAAAGCGGTGTACATTCAGGTACTGTATATATATTTTTCCCTTGTTCCCAAAGGGGCTCACAATCTATGTTTTTGTAGCTGAGGCAACAGAGGATTAAGTGACTTGCCCAAGGCCACAAAGTGCACCTGTGGGACTAGAAACCACATTCCTTCCAGCCCAAGGTTGCTGTCCTCTAGCAGGATTTGAACCCTTGGCCCTCTGGCCTGAAATAACTTGCCCCCAGCTAGTAGGCCACTTCTCCCACTCTGTGTTTATGCCATCTTATTGGCCAAGTTGGAGTGGAGGAGTAGACAAGTGGTTAGCGCATCAACCTAGTACCCAAGCAATCAGGGTTCAATTCCCACAGGCAGGCCTTGGGCAAGTTATTTTACTCTCCATTGCCTCAGAAGAAAAGGCCTGGCAATCTTCTTCCTGTCATAACCTTGCCAAGAAAACCCAGGGGCACCTGGGTTGCCAAAAGTCAGCATTGACTTGATGGCACTTAAAAAAAATTGCCCAAGAAATCCTGAAACAATTAACAAGCAAATGCATTTGTATCATCTTCCTAAACTGCAAGTTATTTAGTCTCTAACTGTATTTCCAAGGGGAGCAGGTCCCAAACATAGGGGCTCACATATTGATATACCAATTATGTATACATTGTGGACCTCCAGTAGGGAGAAGAGTTAATGTCTGACCACTAGGTCACAAGGAGCAGAATGGTGTATGGGACTCTAATAACTGTGCTAAATTTAGAGGGTGTCCTAAATGATAACACTTAAAAACTAACATAGTAATCTTAAATTGTATCCAAGGGGTTGATATTGAAAAACATTTGAGTAACAGCACTTGATACCTGGATAAATGCCACTGAGGCCAATATGCAGTAGCACTTTCTGGATAGTTCCTCTGAATATCATGACACACTGCCTTAACTTATCCAGATAGTGCCGGGGTGAAGTCAGAGCAGAGAAAAGAATGATCTGGATACTGGTGATTTTCAACAGCTATCCAGATAACAAAGAACAGGTGAAAAATTATCTTAAGTGCTATCCAGATAGCTAATCTTGATAGTGGCTAAAATTTGCCGTTATCTGGATATGCTAGTGATTATCCAGATAGTGGCTACATAATCTAGATTATCAGCATCACCCACTATCTGGGTAGTGCCACTGCATATCCAAATTTTTTTGCCCTTGGAGAACAAATTTGTCAGAGAGAAACAAAAGAGGAATGAAACGGTTCAGATTTGACAGTCAAAGGTGAATTAAGGTAGATGCCAAGTACAGTGATGGATTCACTAAGAAGTACAAAAATGTTATCAATCCCTGGAAAAAAATGGCGAGAATGTAATTTCCTTACGGACCAGATAGCCCCAGATTTGAATGGATTTGGCTTGAGATAATTCTAGACAACCAAGAGGCAGTAGCAACTAGACATCTGTTTAAAGGCAGAGTCGGTATAGGCTACTTGTACCTTAAATACTGCACCTCTTATCCCTAGATCCTGCACCAAAGGGGCTGGTGGTTCCAAAAATATATTAAAAAGGATCAGGCCCAGGACAAACCACTTTGGATATCACAGGACAACATGGTGGATGAAGAGGTAGAAGAGCCAAGATTTACCAAAAATGATCACAATTCTAAATATGAGGAGAACCACTAGAAGACAGTACCCTGTGCCAAGCTCAGACAGGTGTGCAGCAAGAAGTTGATAATCTGTTAGATCAAATACTGTACTGAGATCTAATGCGATAACAATAGCAGACTTCTCAGAATCCAAGGAGCCTCCAATCTCATTAACCATACTGACGAGCAGAGACCCAGTGCTATGACCTGGGTGGAAGCCAGTTTGCCTAGGATGATGAAGGATATTAGTGTCATCTAAAAATTTGCAAAGTTTGAACTGGACGACCTTCTCTAAAACAGCTAGCTAAGACAAATTAGAAACTAGACAAAGATTTGACTTTCACAGTGTTATTGATAAGGACTAGCAACCAAAGGAAAAGTGCAAGTATGGGATATCTGCTAAGAGGGATGATGGCAGTGTGTCAGTGAAGGCGATGCATGGCTTCATAAGACAAAGATCCTTAATCAACACAAATGATGAAACAGCATTGAAGGCAACTCAGCAATGGGTATTAATTTCAGTAGAGAAACCCAACATAGGAGAAACAGAGGAGCAAGGTGGACTGCACCTGCTGTTGAGCCTTCCTAATGGTTACAGCAGCAGGCTGAGAATTGGAGAACTATGGTTCAAATCCCATTGCTGCTCCTTGTAACCTTGTGTAAGTCACTTAACCCTCCATTGCCTCCTTGTTTAGATTATAAACCCTCAAAGCGGTAGGAGAATACCTACTGTACCTGAATGTTACTCACCTTGAGCTATTCCTCAAAAAAGTGTGAGCTAAATCTAAAATCCTTTCCCTTCCCCTCCGGTAATAATCACCTTTTTCAGAATATAAAAAAATTCTAGGAAGGTGCTGTCACATAGACAACCTACTTCCATTGTCTTGGATCCCACAGTGCTATCCTAAAACATCCATTAACTCCATTTCCTCAGGGGGCAAATACCAGCATACCAGACTCACAAGTGAGAAAGGGCTTTTTTCTGTCACTCAGCTTCACATCTAAAGGAAACTGCAGTATGCTTTACCCTGTCCCCAGATCTACAGTCTGAGGAATACATTTACTAACATGCATTAATGCATGTTATTAATAAATAAGTCCCATTGACAATAATGAGGCCTGTGTTAAATAACACACATTAAAGTGCATTAATGCAGTGCATCAAGCCATCAGTCCCTGAGTTAACACTGAGGCCAATACCTTTTTCGAGCTAACCAAAGAATTTTCTTCCAAATGCGAGGCTTTATAGAAGCTTTTTAATGCATTGTGTGACCTGGGTCAAATATAAAAGCTCTTTCATGCTCTTAATTCAGCTACAGTTTATACATACAAATGAATGACTGCCAATAAACTACTCTTCCTATAATTGGAATACCCTCACTCCTTAGTGTTGCCAGAAATAATGTCTTACAATAAAATGTTTTTTTGCCGAGAGCTGTTAATACATTATAAAGCCAGCGAAGGGGAAGGAAAAGAAATGGGAAAACTGCCCCATGGTCTAGCTTTAAAAAACAAAACCAGAGCTACTTTCTGATCCCGATTGTTGGGTTTTGTAAGTAAAAGGCTCTTATAGTTGAAAGAGTTCCTGTATGAACTGGTAACTTTGCTTTTCCTAGGGGAATCGGAACAGCAAATACATGCATGTAGCGTGCAAAACCACAACTGCCTCTTGTTGTCCCTGATGGCCTGAGGGTAATCCTAATTTACACTGATAAATGATATATCAATTGGTCTTTTAAGTGATATAAGGTACTGTTAGCACTTCAGGATGTCCATCAATGGCAGGGTGATTGACACTTGGATAATGAAGAGAAATCTGCTCCATTAAGCAGCATGTCTGTGGTCCCACTACACAATTTATTTATTTATTTATTTAACATTTCTTCTATACCACGCTATTACAATCAGTGCGGTGTACATTGAACAAGAAACATACTACAATGCATACAAGCAACATTGAGTTTACAATGAACAGGGAACCAAACAAGGGACAACCGGGGTAACTATGTACAAGTTAACTTAATGCTATTTACAATAGTGTGAACTCGTTTGGATATTGCATGTGCTTTTCGGGTGGTTCGCCGTGGACTGGAGGGAAGGTTGACCAACTAGAATGTAGGCTAACCTTTTTCTGGTTGTATTGACGTGCTAGTTTTGGCATTGTCTGGGATGGTTTCTGGGTAGCATTTTGTGAACAAATGCTATTTCAAAGCTTTTCTGAATAGGATTAGGCTTTTGATGGCGCGGATTTCATGGGGAAGCGCATTCCAGTTTAAAGGAGCATATATGGAAATTCTCGATGATGCTGCATAGCAGGTGGGATATATTTTCCCACCTTCATTGGGTAAAAGGTAATCTATACTTTTTAATAACCTTTATTTAAGCATACAATACTAAACTATAATATCATGAATGAATATATTCTGTATTACTACTAGAATTGTCAAAAGGTCTATGCCATAAGAGACAGCCTGAGTAAATCTTCGAATTGCCTTATTTTATGCATGGAGATAAAATGCTGTTTTTCTTAATGAAGTCAGAATGACACATTTATCTATATGAATGGATAAAACCAAAACACCATTGCTCTGCCTTACTATTTTTTGATCTGGTGATTTATTCTTGCTTTATAGCTTCCAGCTCAGTTGGAACCAGGGATGGGATTCTGATATTATGAGCCTTCATTCACAACTGCCCACAGATATTTTTTCCCTTATTTTATACCCTGACCCAATGCACCTAGTTTAATCATTCTATTGATGGTCCTCGACCAGGGACCAGGCACAAAGGCTGCTTCCAAACTCTGCAATCATGAACCCTGGATCTGGCCTATGGGTGCCATCCTTAAGTGACTATGACTCCCTGCCCACCTCCCCCACGCCCACAGATGGGGGAACAGGGGCGGCTCTATAATGAACATAAGAACATAAGATATGCCATACTGGGTCAGACCAAGGTCCATCAAGCCCAGTATTCTGTTTCCAACAGTGGCCAATCTAGGTCATATGTACCTAGCAGTTTCCCCAAGAGACACAAGTTCCACAATGCTTGTACTGGGTCAAGCATTGATATCTTCGGTCACTTCTTAATAATGGTTTATGGACCTTTCCTCCAGGAACTTGTCCAAACCTTTTTTAAACCCAGCTACACTAACAGCCTTTATAAGAACATAAGATATGCCATACTGGGTCAGACCAAGGTCCATCAAGCCCAATGAGGAGGAGTGAGGTGGCTGCCTCAGGCGGCAAGGTTTTGGGGGTGGCAAAAAATGCCTCCAAAACAGCCACCACACTCTGCCTTCAAATGTTAAAAATAAAATTTAAAATTGAATGGCCAGCTGCTGCCGCTTCTTGGCAGTGGTAAAATCCACTCCCCCTGTCGCCGCCGCTGCCCCAGATCCAAGGACTCTGGGGAAGCGGTTGACAGCTATCTCCATTTCAAAAAAAGAAAGAAAAAAAGTAATTTAAAAGTGTCGGATTTTCAAGTCTCCTGCCCCACCTTTGAAATTAAAAAAAAAAAAATAACCCTCAAAAAGCAAAATTGTGGAATCTTGTGGCACTGGCATACTTGTAAGGCCCTGATGGATCCCGCCCCATCTGATGCTACTTTTCACATGAGGGGGGGGCGTGGAACCAGCCAGGGACTTACAGTACAAGCCGACGGAGGCTTGAAAATCCCACGCTTTTGTATTCCTGCCACTGACAAACATCAGTGGCAGCAAGAGGGGGGGGGGGAGTGGAGAGGTAGGAAGAGAAATTCTGGACAACAGGGGAGGGGGCAGGAAGACAAGTGCTGGACAATGAGAGGAGGGGGCAAGAAGACAAATGCTGGAAAAGAGAGGAGGGGCAGGAGGACAAATGCTGGACAACGGGGACAGGAGGACAAATGCTGGACAATGAGGGGCGGGGGCAGGAAGACAAATGCTGGACAACAGGGGAAGGGGTCAGGAGGACAAATACTAGACAATAGGGGAGTGGGCAGAAAGACAAATGCTGGACAAGTGGGACAGGAGGAGCACAAATGCTGGGCAATGGGAGGGGTCAGGAAGACAAATGCTGGACAATAGGGGGCAGGAGGACAAATCCTGGACAACTGGAGAGGGCAGGAGGACAAATACTGGACAACTGGAGGGGGGCAGGAGGATAAATCCTAGACAATGAGGGGAGGGGGCAGGAAGACAAATGTTGGACAATAGGGGAGAGGGGCATGAGCACTGTTCCCTCTAAGCTGTGGCGTGTTCGCGCGCACACACCTCGCCGAGCGAGCGCACATACTTTATAACAGAGCGCACAAAAATTACGGTTCTGATTCTGATAGAAAACAACACAGACGTCTTAAAAATTCCTTCCTTCAAAAGCTGCACAGCTGATATTTTATGCGCACAGAGCCTACAGAAAATTAGAGGGAACATTGGGCAGGAGGACAAATGCTGGACAACAGGGGGCAGAAGGACAAATACTAGACAACAGGGGGATAGGATGACAAATGCTGGACAACAAGGGAGGGGGTAGGAAGACAAATGCTGAACAAAAGAGGAGAAGAAGAAAGACAAATGCTGGACATTGGGAGGGGAAGCAGGAAGAAAAATTCTAGACATGGGGTGCAGCAGTAAGACATGCTGAACAGGAGGAAGCAAATGCTGGACAGAGGGAGGAGCAGAAAGACAAATGCTGGACTACGGTGGGGGAAGCAGTATGAGAAATGCTGGACAGAGCTGGGGAGTGGGAAGACAATGCTGGACAACAGGGGGGGTGAAGCAAGAAGACAAATGCTGGACCAGAGCCAGCGCTACCCATTCAGCTGGGTAAGCATGGCAGGGAGGTGCTGACATCAGGAGAGTGATGTTGCTAGCTGCTCGCCCCCCACTCCCCATTCAGGAGGGCTTGCAGAGTACCGGCAGCTTAGTGGAGAGCCTGTCCTCAGGACACGCTGCTCCCACAGGCAGAAGGCTGTGAGAGGCTGCAGTTGCTACTCACAGCCTTCTGCCATCAGGCTTGCTCTCCACTAGGCTGCCCATGCTCCGCAGGTCATCCTGACTGGGGAGTGGGGGTGGGAGAATAGTGACAACGCCCTCCTGTTGTCGGCTTCTGTGAGCAGGCTCTGTTTCTCAGGGCCACAGTCACGGCTTGCACAGAAAGGTGTGGGAAACAGCAATTGTAGCCCAGAGATCAGAATCTGCCTGTGGGAGCAGCATGTCCTGTGGGCAGGGGCTGTGCAAGGCCAATTGTACCCTGCCTCTCTGGGCTGAGATCACTGCTTGCACAGCCCCTGTCCATGGGACATGCTCCACAGGCAGGTTCTGCCCCTTGTACATACAAGAGGTGGGATGGGCACACTGAGTCAGGTGGGAGATGCTGGGTGCAGAGGAAGAACAGGTAGGCAGCAAGGATAAGATTGAGGTGGGGGGCTAGAGAGATAAAGGGAGATACTGAACATGGAAAGAGACAAAGGGAGAAGTAAGGAGGGGAGATGGAGTGGTGATGTTGACCAGGGGGTTATAAGGAGACTATGGGAAAATGCGGGACTGGCGAGGGGGACACAGAGGGGAGATGTTGGACATGGGGTAATAGGGGGAGAAGGCGATGCAGGACATGGGGGTGAGAGAGGGGAGAAGATGGACATGGGGTAAATAGGTTGAGAAAGAGATGGAGAGATGCTGGACATGGGAGTATTAGAGAGGGGTTAGTATGGTATGGAGATGCGGTAGATGCTGGTTGCAGGAGGGATAGGAAGGGAGAGGGCAGACATGGAAGAAAAGAGAGAACGGTGGTACTGGATGGAGGGAAAAGGAGCCAGAGAGAGAGAGAGAGACACTGGATGATGGGGGGAGAGAGTGAGCAAAAGACTGGGGAATAATGGATCAGGGAAGAAGAGCTGGTGAATGGAAGGACTTGAGTGAAGGTTGAAAAGCGATAGGTAGATAGCATAAAAAAAGAGGGAAATTGAGAAATGGATAGTAAGAAGTAGTGAAATCTGGGTGGATAGAAAGAGAAATGTACATAGAAGAAAGGTGGAAGGAAAAAAAAATCAATATCCAAGATGGAAGGAAGTGAAGAAAAAAAAAGGAGAGACAAGAAATGGCAGATGGACTACAGACCATAGAAAGAGATCTAAGAGAAGACAGAGGAAAGCAAAAGCCTCAGATTGGGATCAGCATGATCAGAGAATAAAATGGTCCGACAAAAAAGGTAGAAAAAAAATAATTTAATTTTCAGTTGAATGATTGAACTTTGTGCTATCTTAATATTTAACACAGTATGGAGAACTGCATCTCTTATTTCTCTGGTGTTGCTCCGCTTGTGGAGTCTGACTTTTTGGGGTTTTAGTTTAATTTTTGTCTACATATTTTTATTTTTACTTTAGGTTGTGATCACTTATTCTGTACTTGGTGAGGGTCTGTGTTCTGAGTGTGTGACTGAGGCCAGGTGTTCTTTGGGTGTATGTAGGGATCTGTACTGTAGTAATTTGACTTGTTCAGCTTTTCAGATAAGTGTATGGATGTTCTAGGGCCTGCTGCAGTATTTATAATGCTGCTTTTTTCTGAATAGGCCCTTGTATGAATTTTGGAAGTTTATGTTGGTATGATATAGTAAATTTGACCATGTCGATCTTCAGTGACTCTTGTAGCGTTTTATATTAGTTCACAATATGCCTAGTACTGGAGAATGTTTGTTAGTGAGATGACCAAAATCTGATTTTTTAAAAATATACGAGTATTTAATTCTGTAGGTGAATGTCCTACTTCTGTTCTCCACCCATTGTCGAGGGAAAGGTTTCTGTGAATGCAGAATATATATTCAAAAAGAAAAAGCAAGAACCATAATGCAGTTTATAACAAAATAAAATGAGTTCTAATTTTATATTCTGGTATTATAAACTGTGCTATGGTTTTCACTTTTTCTTTTAGTTCCTTGGTGTGTGAGCATCTTGTATTTCCTGTTTTTTTGCGGAATATATATTTACATTAACACCATGCTGGTCCAGTATGCAGTTTCAGGAGAAACACTGGGGTTGCTAAGCCTTTCTTGGTGTTTATGTTGGAGTGGGAGGTTTTGTGTTGGGGTCACAAAGTCCAGCTTGTTTTTTAGAGGGTGGGAAGTGCTGTGTTGGGGCACCAAGTCACTCTTGTTTTTGTGGAAGTGAGAGGTGCTGCAAGGGTGCTGTTGAGTCCCTCCTTGGCATATTTAGCAGCATATTTCCTAAGCAATGCACTGGTAACATAAGAACATAAGAAATGCCATACTGGGTCAGACCAAGGTCCATCAAGCTCAGTATCCTGTTTCCAACAGTGGCCAATGCAGGTCACAAGAACCTGTCTGGTTCCCAAAAAGGCACACAAGTTCCACAGTGCTTGTCCTGGGGCAAGCAGTGGATTTCCCAGGTCCTCTTTAATAATAGTTTATGGACCTTTCCTCCAAGAACTTGTCCAAACCTTTTTGAAACCCAGCTACACTAACAGCTTTTTCTACATCCTCCGCTAATGAATTCCAGAGTTTGATTCTAATGGGCCATAGGCTAACTGTAGGGAGGCAGTTACATTTCCCCGCAGTTACTGCATTTCAGCTTGGCCAAATGGCTGCTGGTGCAACTAAGGCCACCAACTGAGGTGGCCTTAGTTGCACGCACGCTACTTGCGCTGAGCCATTATTTTAGTTTCTGCTGACAATGTGGGAATTCTTTCTCTCACTTCACTCTGGAGTAAAGTATAATTTTGGGAAATAAATCCTGTAAGCATAAGAGTAATGGGTAAAAGCATTTTTTATCTACATATGTTTGTTTTTAGTTGGTATTAATATATTCCCTACTTGGTGAAGTTCTCTCTTTGTTGGGCATGTGTGACTGAGGCTACGTGTTCTGTTAGCATCGAGTTTCTATGTAGGAATCTGTAGTAAACTGGTTTGTTCAGTTTTTTGAATAGGAATATGGATGTTCTAGGGCCCACTGCAATATTTATGATACTGTCCTTTTCTGAGTATGCTCCATGTTGTGTGAGTTTCAGAAGTTAGTGCTGTTATGGAATAGTAGATTTGCTGTATGGGTCCTGTACTCTGGGTTCTTGGTATAATCAACTGTAGAGTGTTGGGTTGGAGTACTGGAATATTACCGTAAGACCTCTAATAGAACGCCACCTCTAATAGACCGCCACTCCGGCGGAGAGGTTGAAAAATAGAGCGCCACCCTCTAATAGAGCGCCACCTCTAATAGACCGCCACTCTCACCTTGTGTAAATTTACTGCATTTAACATTCATGTGTAAAAGAAACAAAGATTTTCTCAGAGAGTTTCTTTCTTTGTTCGAAACGATAAAAAGATTTGTAGTATATGAATGTTAATGTAGACGTCTTGTTGGCGCCTTTTTCTGATGCAATATTTCATGTGTTTTCTACCGTACTATGCTGTATTGCGCAATGTAAAAGTAGTGCTCACCGCTAACGTTCTAGTTTGATTTGGCTGTCAAAAAGTGATAGTTCACAGACGCATTTTCTGCACGTTACAATAGTCGGCTGTGTGTAACGTTTGTCCACTTAAAATTTTGGCCAGATAGTTGAAAAATAAACCGCCACCCTCTATTTGAACGCCACCTCTAAAAGACCACCAAATTGGCAGAGGGGTTGAAAAATAGAGCGCCATGGCGGTCAGAGGTTTTACGGTATTTATCTTTGAGATTTGCAGTTTTGTGTTCTTTATGCTGCAAGACTGAAATTTAAAATATTTTGTCAGTTCATATTCAAGGAAATTTCAAATTTTAAGGGAACGTCTCAGTTTAATTTTATTTAGTAGCCTGATAGCTTCACTGCTGCTGATTTCTGTACTTTTCCAACTTTAGCATATTCCAATTCAGCCTTTGAATTTATGACTACCAAGATTAGTTTTTCTCATTTTATATCTTCCCTCCATATCAATAATCTCGTCATAGCAAAATAAATCTGATGTACAGATACTTATAATGCTTTGATTTGGGAGGATTGTGTAAGTAGCTTTTTATTAATCAAATTTCATGTTTATTATTATGTTTGTTTTATTGTAACATCTGTTTTACTAAATTGCATGTATATGTTTGAAAGTCACATAGGATTTTAGATGGGTGGCATATACATTGATGCAATGAGTCTCCACACATGGCCTTGCATCACCCTCAGGCTGCCCCTGGAGGAAAGTAGACAGGGGGGCATTGGGAGGTAGAGGAAAGCAGAAACCTCAGATTGGGACCTGCATGATCAGAGAATAAAATGATCAGACAACAAAGTTAGAAGAGAATTTTATTTTCAGTTTAATGATTGGACTTGGTACCATCTTTATATTTCATACATAAGAACATAAGATATGCCATACTGGGTCAGACCAAGGTCCATCAAGCCCAGTATTCTGTTTCCAACAGTGGCCAATCTAGGTCATATGTACCTAGCAGTTTCCCCAAGAGACACAAGTTCCACAATGCTTGTACTGGGTCAAGCATTGATATCTTCGGTCACTTCTTAATAATGGTTTATGGACCTTTCCTCCAGGAACTTGTCCAAACCTTTTTTAAACCCAGCTACACTAACAGCCTTTACTACATCCTCCGGTAACAAATTCCAGAGTTTGATTACACGTTGAGTGAAAAAATATTTTCGTTTATTAGTCTTAAATAGTTTACCCTGTAGCTTCATTGCATGTCCCCTAGTCTTTCTATATTCTGATAAGGTAAACAATCGATCTACGTTTACCCGTTCCACTCCGTTCATTAATTTATAGACTTCAATCATATCTCCCCTCAGCCGTCTCTTTTCCAGGTTAAAGAGCCCTAACCTTTTTAGCCTTTCTTCATAGGAGTATCCTTCCATCCCCTTTACCATTTTGGTGGCTCTTCTCTAAACCTTTTCTAAAATCGCTATATCCTTTTTAAGATACGGCGACCAGAATTGCACACAATATTCAAGGTGCGGTCTCACCATGGAACGATATAGAGGCAATATAATATCTTTTGTTTTATTTTACATTCCTTTCCTTATCATACCTAGCATTCTATTTGCTCTCTTGGCCGCCGCTGCACACTGGGCCGAGGGTTTTAACATGGTATCCACAATGACGCCTAAATCTTTTTCCTGGGTGGTGGTTCCTAATGTGGAACCTTGCATCGTGTAACCATAGTTTGGGTTGTTCTTCCCTAGGTGCATAACCTTGCACTTGTCCACATTAAATTTCATCTGCCATTTTCATGCCCAGTCTTCCAATTTATCAAGATCCTCTTGCAATTTTTCACAATCCTCTTGGGTTTTAACAACTTTAAATAGTTTTGTGTCATCTGCAAATTTGATAACCTCACTCGTTATTCCACTTTCCAGGTCATTTATGAATATGTCAAAAAGCAGCAGACCAGCACAGATCCCTGGGGTACACCACTATTCACCTTTCTCCATTGGGAAAATTGGCCATTTAGCCCTACCCTCTGCTTTCTATCTTTTAACCAGTTCCTGATCCACAATAGTACACTGCCTCCTATCCCATGACTCTTTAGTTTTGCCAAAAGTCTCTCATGAGGGACCTTGTCAAAGGCTTTCTGAAAGTCCAGATACACAATATCAACTGACTCACCTTTGTCCACCTGTTTATTCACTCCTTCAAAAAAACATAACAGATTAGTAAGACAAGATCTTCCTTGCCTAAAGCCATGTTGGCTGTCTCCCATTAGGTTGTGACTATCTACATGCTGAGTAATTTTATTCTTTATGATGGTTTCTACCATTTTTCCCGGTACTGACGTCAGGCTCACCAGTCTGTAGTTTCCCGGATCACCCCTGGAACCCTTTTTAAAATTGGTGTTACATTGGCGATCCTCCAATCTTCAGGTATTAGAGATGATTTTAATGATAGTTCACAGATTACTGATAGCAGGTCTGCAATCTCATATTTCAGTTCTTTCAACACCCTTGGATGTATACCATCCGGCCCAGGTGATTTGCTACTCTTCAGTTTATCTAATAGTTGTAAGACATCTTCCCGATGTATCGATAATTCCTTCAATTCTTCCGCACCTTTAAATACCACTTCAGTCATGGGTAACATCCCTACATCTTCCTCAGTAAAGACCGAAGCAAAGAATTCATTCAGTCTCTCCGCTATCGCCTTGTCGCCTCTTAGTGCTCCTTTAACCCCTTTATCATCTAATGGACCAACTGACTCTCTCACAGGTTTTTTGCTACGAATGTACTTGAAAAGGTCTTTATTTCGCGTTTTTGCTTCCGCAGCAAGCTTCTTCTCAAATCTCTCTTTGCCTGCCTTATCAATGCCTTGCATTTGACTTGCCAGTGCTTGTGCTGTTTCCAGGTTTCGTCGTTTGGCTCTTTTTTCCATTTCCTGAAAGATGCTTTTTTGGCAACAACAGCCTCTCTGACCTCACCTTTAAACCATGCTGGCAGTTTTTTGGACTTCCTTCCACTTTTCTTAAAGCGTGGAATACAGCTGGTCTGGGCTTCCAAGATAGTATTTTTCAACAACACCCAAGCTTGATGTACATCTTTAACCTTTGCAACTGCTCCTTTTAGTTTTTTCTTAACTGTTTTCCTCATTTTATCATAGTCTCCCTTTTGAAAGTTAAAAGGTAGTACTGTGGATTTCCTCACTATCCCTCCTCCACTAATTAAATCAAAGGCGATCATGCTATGATCACTATTGCCAAGTGGCCCCAACACCCTTATCTCTTGCACTAGATCTGGTGTTCCACTAAGGACTAGGTCTAATATGGCTTCCCCTCTGGTTGGGTCATGAACCAGCTGCTCCAAGAAGCAGTCGTTTATTTCATCTAGGAACTTTTTCTCCCTAGCATGTCCTGACGTGACACTGACCCAGTCAATACCGGGGTAATTGAAATCACCCATTATTATTACTGCGCTGTAACTTTTGTTAGCTTCCTTGATTTCATCATCCATTTGGTCATTCTGGCCAGGTGCTCGATAGTACACCCCCACTGCCATTGCCTTCCCCCTTTTATATGGAATTTCAATCCATATAGATTCTACAGCAGATTTTGTTTCCTGCAAAACTTTAATCCTTTCTGAGTCAATGCCCTCTCTAACATAGAGCGCAACCCCTCCACCAATTTGATCAGCTCTGTCATTACGATATAGTTTGTACCCAGGTATCACAGTGTCCCACTGGTTGTCCTCCTTCCACCATGTCTCTGATATTCCAATCATATCTAACCTTTCATTTAGTGCTATATATTCTAACTCTCCCATCTTATTCTTTAGACTTCTAGCATTTGCATACAAGCATTTTAGAGAATGTATTTTATTCATGTTAATTTGGCTATTGTTAGACATGGGTAAATTAGGATCTTTAAGCTCTATCTGCTCCATACTTGAGGGCATTTGGGCTACTTTACTCTTTTGTGGAACCTCTCTGCTTTTGGTAGTATCCTTCAAGGATACATTCTTCCGAACCATCCGCTCTTGGGCGACTGTCGGCTTTCCCCTAATATCTAGTTTAAAAGCTGCTCTATCTCCTTTTTAAAGGTTAATGCCAGCAGCCTGGTTCCATCCCAGTTAAGGTGAAGCCCATCCCTTCGGAAGAGCCCCTCCTTTCCCCAGAATGTTCCCCAGTTCCTAACAAATCCAAAACCCTCATCTCTGCACCATTGTCTCATCCACGCATTGAGACTCCGGAGCTCTGCCTGCCTTTTGGGTCCTGCGCGTGGAACAGGAAGCATTTCGGAGAATGCTACCATGGAAGTTCTGGATGTCAACTTCCTACCTAAAAGCCTAAATTTTGCCTCCAGAACCTCCCTACCACATTTTCCTATGTCATTGGTACCGACATGTACCAAGACAGCAGATTCCTCCCTAGCACTATCTAAGACCTTATCTAGGTGGCGCGTGAGGTCCGCTACCTTCGCACCAGGCAGGCATTTTACCAGGCAATCCTCACGTCCACCAGCCACCCAGCTATCCACATGCCTAATGATCGAATCACCAACTATAACGGCTGTCCTAACCCTTCCCTCATGGGCACATGGCCCTGGAGAAGCTTCCTCGGTGTGAGAGGGTTTTACATCACCTGGAGGACAGGTCCTAGTTACAGGATCACTTCCTCCCACACCAGGGTGATGCTCTCCTGTCACGTGACCTCTCTCCTCCATGTCAACAGGGGTGCTGCCAGACTGGAGGTGGGACTTCAGGACTATATCCCTGTAGGTCTCGTCTATGTACCTCTCTGTCTGTCTTATGTTTTCCAAGTCTGCTACTTTAGCCTCTAGAGAACAGACTTGTTCCCTGAGAGCAAAGAGCTCCTTGCACCTAGTGCACACGTAAGACCTCTCACCAACTGGGAGAAAATCATACATGTGACACTCAATGCAAAAGACTGGAAAGCCCCCATCCTGCTGCTGGACTGCTGTCTGCATCGTAGTTTTAAGTTTGTGTCTAGATCTTTAAGTTCTTACTTACTAGGGGTTGCTATGGGTATTTATACCAATAAAACTGTACCTAATACGTTTAATATACCTTGTTCACCTGAAACTTAATTAATCTCAGGTCTTTAGTGTATGACTGATTTGGGTAATGAGCTTCACCTGAAAGCACCTCCTGTCTTTTAAGATGTGTAAGTACCTATAAAGCTATGATTAATTATCCCAGGGGTGGGGAGGGAGGGAGGGAAATAACACTTATTAAAAGAGGGCTGCTACACAGTACCCTGTCTTGTGCTGCTGAGGTAAGCTAAATTCTGATTTGATTTAAATTAGAGCTCTTAGCTGCTGCTAGGCTCTAACCTCTTATGAAATTTAAACTACAAGCTCTCTGCTGGCTTCTAAATTTAACCAGAAAGCTCTCTTCTGTGTTTTAAAACTAAAAGTACTTTTCTGATGCTAGGCCCTGAGTGACTATTAAATGTACACTACAAGCTCTCTGCTGGGTTCCAAATGTAACCAGAAAGCTCTCTTCTGTGTGTTAAATTTAAACTAAAAGTACTTTGCTGTTACTTGGCCCTGAGTGACTATTAAATTTAAACTACAAGCTCTCTGCTGGGTATGAAATGTAACCAGAAAGTTCTCCTCTGTGTTTTAAATTCAAACTTTAATTGCTGCTACTAGGCCCTAACTGATCCAACAAAAACAGTGGGTTCACAAATTAAGTAGCTTTAATACAAAGAATTCTTTTTAGAAAATTACCAGAAGTATATACTCACAGTTGCAGATTTCTCTTGATTTCAATGGGGCCGCGGCTCCGATATCGCACGGAGTCCGCTACTGCCAGTTAGTAAACAGACCCCCTATCAGCTGCACCAAGCCTATGGCTCATATAAATGCTCGCATTAAGAATTTTAACTTAAACGTGGTGTAGATTTGCTCTCCATCCATGCTCCATCCTTGTGCATGCCCATACCAAAAGTGAACACCATCAGCTTAATGCATGTACATACAAAATGCTAGAGCTGATTATTGATTCCTTTTCTTATGGAACTGATTTGTTCCTATCTAGGGCTTTAATAGTTTTAGCCGTGTCCTGATTGCATCGCTAGCAAGGTAATCCTGAGGACTAGGTTGAGAACCCCTGTTATATACTAACTACTTTATTGAGGCTGATGCCTCAGTAAATTGGTCAGTCTAGAAGGTATCACATGCCTCCAATTTTTGTCTCAAAAACAATTTAATAAGTGTTTGAACATCATTTACTTGTGCAATGGGGTTTGAGAGAGGCTACCAAATTTCTACAAGAGTTCCCTCCACTGCCAACTACTATATACATGAGAAAGCATTATAGAACCCTGCAAAAAGACCAGTGATAGCAAACCTGCCAAAATACCAGGACTTACATAGTACCAATCCCACCTATAAAAAAGCAGCACTACAAATATTAAACAAATACATCTTAGAAAGCACCAAATACCTTCTCTATTGGGAAAACAAAACAAATGGGACTGCTACAGATCTCTACACAGAAACAGATCTCTAACAGAATAGCAGACCTCACTCACAGAGACAGACCCTCACCAAATCCAAAACAAAGGAAATTAGAAATAGAAAGACAATAACTGAACTGGGAACCCCGATGAGTCAAACTGAGTTTACGACAATACTGGAGAAATGTATTTATTTAGCAATGCTTATATACCGCTTTTCACCAGGTCAAAACAGTGTACATTCAGTTACGGTATATATTTCTCTTGACCCCTGAAGAGAACACAGACATCAGAAATGCACATTTCCCACAGCTAATTTATTCCAATTAATAGATTCAAAATAAAGTACTTTTTCAATATTTTGTCTGGGCATTTATTTTTTCAGTCTCTCTGCTGCTATTCTGACTTCTCTTAACCCTTTTTCCAGTATCTACTAACCATTTGCCATTTCTCCTTGCTCCTCGTGGCTTCTTCCATTCTCCCTCCATATCTGACATAGTGATCTTTCCCTTTTAGCTCCTTCCTCCATGTCTTTCCTTATTCTCTCTCTGTCCACTCAAATTTTACTATCTATCTAGTCCTCAGAGCCCAGCATCTCTCTCTCTCTGACTACAACTTCTCTGTCTACCTGTTATCCAGAATCTTCCTCACTGTCCACCTCTTGAGTTCAGCATTTCCCTCTCTGTCCACCCCTCAGAGTCCACCTTCTCTATATCATCCCTTCATAGCTCAGCATCTCCATTCTCTCTCTCTTTCTAGCTCTGTTCCCCCCTACAGTCCAGAATTTTCCCATCTTCTATGACATAAACAGTTTCCTATGACAAAAGTAAGTTTCTAAAACTTGTTCTCTCTGCAAACTTGCCTTTAAATGCTGATACTGCATGCACAGACTCTCAAATGATTCAGTGCACCATCATCTAGTATGAAAGTTATATCCAAAAGAGTCCACAGATGCATGGCCGGTCCCAGAGCTAATACGAGTGTTGGTGCCCTTGGCAAATCTTAAGCCTTATGCTTCCCCCTGTCTATCAGAATCTAGTGTTTAGCTTTGAAAGCTCTGTTTTTTGCCACCCTCCATAAGCTGCCACTCTAGGCGACCACCTAGTATGCCTAATGGTTGGGCTGACCCTATGCAGATTCAAAGTTTATTGCATTTCTCAGAACTTGTCCCAGTAAACAGAACTAGCTAATGTTTACAATATTAAGACTTCACCTCTTGGTAGACAGGCCAAGCAACTAAATGGGCTACATCTGATTCATCTTCATCCTTGAGATGAGTCCCCATGGAGGTCTGCCACGGTCCCTTACACGGAGCATCCAAAGCTTGGATGCTGTCAGTGATGATTTTCCAACAGATTAGTATCCCCAGAACATTTTTCACTTTCCTTCTTTCCAGGGCCAGCCCTAGAGTTAGTTGAAAGTGTTGGAGGTCTAGGCGAACCTCAAGCTTTACACTCTCTCTGGCTGTCAAAATCTGTTATATAGCCTTGAATATCCTGTCCCCTTCCCCCACTCCATCTCCTCTTACCTTACCATTTATCATGACCAGTTTGAAAAGTAACAAATTGAAAAGTGCAAACTAACAGTATAACGCAATGGCATGTTTCCCCCATTCCCAGAATTGGGCATGTAGGGTGTTCATATGTGCGACTCATAGGAAGTATCAGGAGATATCAGGAGCTAGGTGTGTGTGGGTGTGAGTATGTCACAGAGAGTGACAGGGGATGTGGGTGCGTACAGGTGCATGTGTGTGTCATTGGGAGTGTCAGGTAGTGCATGCATCTGTCTGTCATGGGGAGTGTTGGAGGGTGCATAAATGTGTATGTGCATGCATGTAGTATAGGGGATGTCAAGGGCTTAAGAACATAAGATATGTCAAACTGGGTCAGACCAACGTCCATCAAGCCCAGTAGCCAGTTTCCAACCGTGGCCAATCTAGGTCATAAGTATCTAGCAGTTTCCCTAAAAAACACAGGTTCCACAATGCTTGTATTGGGTCAAGCAGTGGATACATAATAATGGTTTATGGACCTTTCCTCCAGGAACTTGTCCAAACCTTTTTTAAACCCGGCCACACTAAGTTTTTACTACATCCTCCGGTAGCAAATTCCAAAGTTTGATTACATGTTGAGTGAAAAAATCTTTTCTCTTATTAGTCTTAAATAGGTTACCCTGTAGCTTCACTGCATGCCCCCTAGTCTTTCTATATTTTGATGGTGTAACTGTAAACAATCGATCTAGATTTACCCATTCCACTATACTTTATTTCATACAAACACAAAGTGAAAGCCTTTGCAGAATTTGAGCCTTGTAACTATTAGCTCATGCACAAAGTGTGAAAACATACGCCTAGGGCCTACCTTCTTCTCCTCTGGCCCTCCCTGCTCCCCTCTGGATCTGGATTTTTGAATTCCTCCCTGGGCCCCACCTGTTGCTTCAGATTCCCCAGTTAAGCCTTTATCAAAGTAGACTTTTATTGTCCCTTAAAGAGAGCTTGTCATTTTGTCTGTATACTCCTTCACACCTCTTTTTTATGATTCTTACTTTTGCTACCCTTCTTAAATGTGTAAGCAAAATGGCCTGAATTCTATAATTCAAACCAGACATATACCCAAAGTATATATGTGCACAAATATTCCATTGAATCTATTTGTTTGCAGTTTTAAGTCACTCTTAGTGTCAGAATTCTGCTGATCTAGTTGGTTGGATTTGTTTCCCCTTGGAACTGTTATGATGATTGAACCTTGTTTGTTCTTGGGCTGCCTAGTTCTCATCAATATCAATATTCAGCCACATTCAGCAGGGACAACTTGCACAAGTCACTCGAGGTTGATGGACGAGCTCTTTAAGTTGCAGTTTAGGGATTCAATCAAGTATCAGTCATGCCTGAATTATAATAAAGAAAGCAGCCAATTCGATCTTGTTCTTTGTTGATGCAACAAAGAAGGGCAAAAGATAGGACACAAACAGAAAGTGAGAAAAGCTGCATTTACTTCAAATCAAGATTTTTTTCCCTTCCTGCTTTCATCAACGTTTGTAGCTATGAAAAGAAATGTTCATTTTAAATAGCATTATTTTGCCACTTTAGAAACACCATTGGATAAGTGCACTGTTAGAAAAATTGTTCCATATAATCACTTTGGGGTCGATTCACCTATGATACAGCAGCTGCTTTGTTCTCTTGTTTTCTTGGGTCAGACAAATGTTACATTATACAATCTTCCCCTTCCCTGGAGTTAGTCCCACAACCTGCAGGAGGCCTCCTTGTTGTGCTCCTAGATTCCCCTATGACATTGGTCTTTACTCCCAGTTCTTGAGGACTATCAATAGGTCAGGTTTTCAGGAGATTCCTAATGAATATACATGAGAGAGATTTGTTTGCTCACTACTCCACTGTATGCAAATCTGTCTCATGCATATTTTTTAGGAATATCCTGCAAATCCAGCCTGTTGAGGACCCTTGAAGAATGGGAGTGAAGACCAGCGCCCTGTGGCCTAGATCAGGAAAAGCCATTGCTTCTCCCTGGAGGTAAGTGACATGGAATCTAACTACTTTTTGGAATTCTGCAGGTACTTATCACCCATATTGACTACTGTTGGAAGCAGGATACTGGGCTTGATGGACCTTTGATATGACACAGTATGGCAATTCTTATTTTCTACTCCCAGAGGCAAAATTACAACATTTGTAGTCAAAGCTGAAAGACATAAAAGACGGAATGGTTTACAAACAAATCAGTAAGCTAAATGTGTAAAGTCGGAAAGTAGGCAACACATACAACTGCACTTCCAGTCACAGCCATCTCTTCCTCGCTGGAGTGAACCCCAGGGAATGGATTATGCAACCATTAGTGGCAAGTGTGGTCTGAAGGACAGCAGCCCTTGTTCAGAGGTCAGAGAAGAAGGAAGAAGACAAATATAGAAAGGATGCATTTATCAGTTAAGATCATGAGCAACTACTGAAAAGAAAAGAGACATGGAACAGAGAATATGTACAATGGAACTGTGATGTACAAGAAGGAACAGTGTAAGAGATGACTGAACAACTATTCACATAAATTAACATGACAACCATTCTGCAAATCCAGAAACTGTGCATTTGCTCGTTACACAGCATTCTGTATTCCAAAGCTCTTCAGATCCTGATTCATTCATTTGTAATTGGTAGATTAAGATTATTGCAATGTATTTTATCAAGGGTTTAAGGCTTCTTCAATACATCACATTCAGCAAATACAGAACATAGAAATAAAAATGATATTTGGAGTGAACCAGATTTGATCACATGACTCCGCTTTTGCAAGAAGAGCACTGGTTACCCAATACTTTTATCATTTCATTTAAAAGGTTGATTTTATACGGCCTTACAAGTATTTTATATGGGTTGTGATGTGCAGGTATGCACACATGGGTGTTTTTGCCCTGCAAGAGCTAGGTGGAGTTCCAACAAGGGGCTGAAAGCTCCCGTATAGAAGAATGCACGGCAGGTTCCACAGATAGTGAGGGATTCCTTAAGGGCTGGACAATAGAGTTCACTGAGTGTTTCTTGCAGTATTCAGGGGAAATTCAGAGCTGAAAAGTCTGGGTTGGGGGAAGTCTGGTGAAAAAATGCAGATACCCATAAGAAAATGAGCTGAGGGGGGCTTCCGGTGACATCACCGAACCGCATGGATGGCTGAAAACGAGCTCCGACGTTCACCCCCACAAAAGTGATTTATCTCACCCGAAATAAAGCATTATAAGCACCCCAAGAGGAGAGGAGCAGTTACTGGGAGCGAAGGCTGGAGGAATGATGACAGCGAGGAAAAAGACGGCAGATATCAGAGAATATACCTGCGTGGCGGTCAGAGGCGAGCAGAGAGAAGGAGGAAAAATGGGAGGTGAAGTGTACACTAAGACTGAGGCTGAGGCTGAAGAGCAGTTGAATACCTTGGAAGAGGTGCAGAGCAGAAGTGCCGTGGTGTAGATTTCAAAGGAAGAGCTCCGGTCATGGTTTGGTGAGCTGAGGTCTGAAATGGCAGGATTCAGGATTCAGAAATTATATGGACGCGGCCGTAATGGAGTTTCATGCTGATGTGCTGGAGCTGGGGAAAAGAGTGGAGGGCAAATGGAAGAGGTGCGAAGCAATGTGAGTGCGATAAACAAAGCAGTGAACAGTTTAGAAGCTGCAAAGGAACAGATAGAGCTAAAGCTGGAAGATTTGGAAAATCGTGCGAGAAAGCAAAATCTCCGAATAAAGGGGGTGCCAGAACATGAGGATTACAGAGATTGTGAGCAGACTGCATGAGACATGTATGGCAGTGCTGGAGGAGCCTGAGGATGGAGGGCAGACATTGAAAGTTAAAATAGACAGAGCACACTGGGCCCAAGGAGAGGGGAGGCACCACGGGACATTATTATTTGCCTCCAGGACTTTAAAATTAAGGAAAAAATAATAAGGTGAGGGGAGCAGGCCCTCTAGAGTGGAAAGGGAATAAGGTCGCAATCTTTGCGGACTTAGCTGCAGCCACGCTACAATGCCGAAGAGAATGGAGAAGATTTACAGTGAGGTTAAGAGAAGAGAACATTAAATATAAATGGCTGTACCCCGCAGGAATTGCGTTCACCAGTCAAGGCATCACAAGGTGGGCACTAACAGCAATGCAGTTGGCGGCAGAGATGAAGGAGGCAGGAGTAACACGCTTACCAGAGGTGGGAGAAGTGAGAAAACCTGTGAATGGACAGACAACAAGATGGCAGAGAGTGGAAAGCAAAGAGAGAAAGAGTAAATGTGTGATGCAAAAAAGAAAGGACATGGGACTGAGTAAATAAGCAGAGGAAAGAGAGATGGAAAAAGTATGGAAGCCAACAGCAAGGTTGAAGAAGCCGCAAAGCTGAACTGAGTTTGTGATGTGAGGGGGGAGAGGGATGTAAAGCTAAATGTGAAGTGTTAAGAAAGGGGGGGATTAAGATAAGAAGAGAGTATAATGTGAAATGTGTAACATGAGTAGGAGGGGGAGGATGATGTCTGGGAGGAAGCGGAAGCTACTAAATGGTAGTAAGAATGAAGGGAAAGGGGAAGCTGGGAAGAAGGGAACTAAGGGAGGGGAGGAAGGGGAGGTAAAGAGGGAGTGTACCCAGAACCTGTGTATGTAAGAAGAGGAAGTGCAAAGATTAGCAGTTATGGGCAGTAATCAAAAACAATTGGATGAATGTAAGATTGTAACCCTAAATGTGAAAGGACTTAATTCCTGGTTTAAAAGACAGGCCCTATTGAAAGAGGGCAGCAGAGTAAGAGCGGATGTTCTGCTTATACAAGAAATGCATTTTAAAAAAGTACAAGAAAGATGGTTGATGAGTAAAGAATATGATAAAATGTATCTGGCCCATAACCGGGAATGGCCAAAAAGGGGCATAATGTTTGTAAAAGGATTGAATGTGGAAGAAGAGCATGTGGAGAGAGTCCCGGGAGGGCGCTACATTTTGTGGAAAGGGAAAATAGAAGAAAGGCCCGTAGTAGTGGGGAGTATATATGTGTCAAATACACAGCAAGGGCGGTTCTACAGGAAGTTGTATGAGGTGGTGGAACCCTATATGCAAAGTCCGGTAATATTAGGAGGGGATTTTAATGCAACACTGAACCCCAGAATAGACAATATGGGGGACAACAAGTGTGGGCCAAAGGGGGTAAGAACTGGGGAAGCTGCTGCATAAATTGGGTTCAGTGGATGTTTGGAGGCACATACATGGGAATAAGAGGGAGTATACACACTACTCGCACCCGCATAAGAGATACAGCAGAATAGATATGATATGGGTGGATGGGAGGATAATAGAACAAGTTAAGAAGGTGGAGATCGGGCCTATTATCTGGTCAGACCATGTCCTGGTGGAGGCTTCCTTGAGGTTACAAAAGGAAGGGGGAGGTTTGCGCTTCTGGAAGTTGAATGAATCCCTTATAGATGAGTTGGAAGGGCAAAAAAGTATACAGAGTACTTTAAGGGAGTATATGTGTCATAATGAGGGGGGTGAAGTGGGGCCGGCTGGTGTATGGGATGGTTTGAAGTTGATTGTAAGAAGACAGTGTATAGCCTTGGCGGCGAGATGGAAGAGAGGAAAAGAACAGAAAGAGCGGGAGTTGTTAAAAGAGCTGAGAGTTAATGCACAAGCAGAGAGGGGGAAGGAAGCGGCTACAACGTATTCAGAAAATACGAGAAGAATTAGGAGCCCTACACGAAGCTGAGGAGGCCAATAGGTTAAATCAACTAAAAGATGAGTTTTATATACAGGGTAATAGGCCGGGTAGATATCTTGCCAGAAAATTAAGGGAGAAAAGGGTGCATCAGCAGATCCTGAAAATAAAGGCTGCACAGGGAAAGTGGGTTTGGGGTACGGAACGTATTCAGAAAGTATTTCGGAAATACTATGGTAAGCTCTATGAAGCAGAACAACAAGAAGAGGGAGTAGATATAGAGAGGTACCTGGAGGAGACCACATTGAACCAACTGGATTTAGAGCAACAGAAGTGGATAAATAGAGAGATAGAGAGATAGCAGTAGAGGCTATAAAGAGCTTGAAAGAGGGTAAGGCGTCAGGATTAGATGGATTTACAGCCCGGTTTTATAAAAAAATCTGTGAGGAAGTTAGTCCGATCCTGAGGGATGTTTTTAATGAAGTATTGAAAGGGGAGAAGTTACCAAGCTCTATGGAAACAGCTGGAGTGGTAGTTATACCTAAACCCGGGAAGGACCATGTGAAGTGTGACTCTTATAGACCTATCTCACTTATAAATTTGGGTGCTAAGATATTAGCTAAAATATTGGCAGCTAGATTGCAGAAATATATTCCAGGACTAATAAAGGAGGACCAAGCAGGGTTTATCCCGGGCAGGCAAATGAATGATAATGTGAGTAAACTGTTGAACTTAAAGTGAGCAGACAGAATCTATTATGATTGCAGTGGATGCGGAGAAAGCCTTTGATAGAATAGAATGGGCTTTTATGTTTGCAGTTATGAAGAAGATGGGACTGGGAGAGAACTTTCAGAAATGGATAGAGGCGCTCTACAAAGAGCCTAAGGCACGTATACGCATAAATGGGCTTTATTCAGAGCAATTTAAGTTAGGCAGGGGTACAAGGCAGGGCTGCCCGATTTCTCCTTTGCTGTTTGCAATGGTAATAGAACCACTGGCTGAAAGTGTTAGGCAGAATAAGGAAATGCATGGAATAAAGGTGGGTGAGGAGGAATATAAAATTTCATTATTTGCGGATGATGTGATGTATACACTAGGACACCCTGAGGAATCGCTAACAGCACTAGTACGGGAGATTATGAAATACAGTGCGGTATCAGGCTATAAAATGAATATGGAAAAAACAGAAGTGCTCAAATTAAAGTTGAACTCACAGGAGGAGGGTAGGATACGGAAAACATTTCCATTTAAATGGACTAGTAAAAGTGTGAAATATCTGGGGATCCAGATTAGTGCGGAGGAGTCTGAATTATGTAAGTTGAACTATGAGCCAACTGTAAAGAATGTGCTAACAGATTTAGTAAGATGGGATAAACCCATATTCTCTTGGATGGGAAGGATAATCATAGTGAAGATGAATATACTGCCTAGACTACTTTTCCTGTTTATGACCTTGCCTATAGAAGTTCCTACAGCCATGATAAATTTTGTGCAGAGAAGAATCTTTACCTTTATTTGGAGACGCAGGCCCCTTAGGGTGCAAAAGAAAATAATGTATAGAGTAAAAAAGGAGGGTGGTCTGGCGGTCCCTGAGATTGGAAGATATTATGAGGCGGCTCAGTTGCGAGCGATAATGGGGTGGAGGTTGGAGAAGGATGGGTCTCAATGGAGTAGAATAGAACAGGTGATGGTAAGACTGAACTACATTACGGATTTGTTGTGGAAGAATAGGACAGAGAGGGAACGAGGCCTAGTTAAGAACTCATATATGATAAATACATTTAGAGCCTGGGATAGGAAACATAAGGTGCTAACACATATGGGAGGAAATATCAGGGCACAGCATATTACACAATGTGAGGGGATTTTGGTGGGAGAAAGTTCTGGGATATTCCAAGGATGGCAGGAGAAAGGGTTACAGTGTATGGGGCAGATACTAACTGAGGCTGGTCAATTAAGGCCGTTTGCTGAGCTCCAACGAGAGTTCCAAATAGCAAAGAGTGATTGGTTGGGCTATTTCCAGCTGGCACATTTTTTAGGGGGAAAAGATATAAAAGAAGGCCTGAAAAGCACAGAGATACTCTTTGAGAAGGTGTTTAGGGTGGGGGACTTATCAAGAGGGGTGATTTCTAGTCTTTATAAGGCCTTGAGTAGCCCGATGGATTAAGGAACGCATATGAGGACCTGGGAGGTGGACTTGAGGGGTCACTAGGATGTACAGAGATGGGAAAAAGTATATGATGGGGTTAAAATACCAGTGGTTTCGGCGGCAATCCAAGAATACTGTTATAAGATGCTGTTCTGAATGTATCTAACCCAGGTAAGGTTGTGCAAGATGGGGAGATATAATGATGCGATGTGTTGGAGGGGGTGTGGAGAACGGGGGGAGTATATGCATATGTGGTGGAGCTGTCCAGTCCTACAACAAACGTGGCAGTGGCTGAAGGATCTTATGCGGGAGATGGTGGGCTGGGTAGGAGATATTACACCAGTGGGAATATTAATGAATGAATGGGGGGGGGGGGGTGATCCGAAGAGCGACATGGTGTATATGTTGAAGATGCTTGCAATTGGAGTGCGGATGGAAATAGCGAAGGGATGGAGGTCTGTGAGAGCATGAGCACCTGAAAAGATATTAAGTAGAATAGCATATTTATAGGATGAGTGAGATTAATGCATATAAAGTGCACAGGATTGAGAGCTTTCAAAGGATATAGCAAAAGTACATTGAGTGGTGGCATGATACTAATTAAGAGTATAAACAGAAATTGTTAATAAAGAGGAGTGGAGCACCGCAAGATCCGGGTGGGGGTGGGAGGGGGGAGGAGGGGAATAGAAGGGAAGAGTAAAATACTAAAAATTGTACAGGTAAAATGGAGAGGAACCTAGACTGTTAAGTATTGTATAGTAAGGCTAGAAAGTTAAGCAGGTGCATGTTGTGATGATGGATATAGTTGGATGTAGGTTATACCAGGGTTTTGTAAAGCAGTTGAAAAATTGTGTTCTTTTGTATTGTACTAAATAAAAATCAAAATTATAAAAAAAAAAGAAAATGAACTGAGGTGTGAGCTAGGTAATGACGAGGAGAGAGCCTTAGGAGAAAAGACAGGTACCTGGTGCAATTGCGTATTTATTCCCTGTAAGAGTAGCAGAGGGGGGGGGGGGGAAGCCAGCTAATGAAAGGTTTGATCCAGTCTAGGGTTTACCCCATTGCCTGCAAGGGACTTGTAATTCTGATTTCCCAATTGTATTCTTTAGGAAAAGCAAGACTATAAGTCACTGCAGGTAATGGGGTAAATCCAGGGCTGGATCAAACTTGTCAGGTGAATCTGGAGCTATTTGGCAACCCTAAGCTAAGGTGAGCTAGGAAAATACAGAGCTGAATACTTTGGGTTAAAAACTACAAAGTTGCAAGTTGTGTAATACAGAGGTGAGAGCATTATAAGGAAAAGCATACATGCAATGAGGTATGTTCTTTGTAAATGAGTTCTGTTCATTGTAAACCGCCCCTGATCACTGGAAGGGGCGCTATATAAAAACGTTTAAATCAATAAAAGTAGGGACCAAGTGTAACTAAATGGCAAATCTACTAATGCTGCAGGGAACAAATTACCCAGCTCCAGGAGCAAGGTTTCTTTTCCAGTTCTGGTTTTAAATTTGCATTACAATGCAGTATGTTGTTTTTTTTTAAGTGCTGTCAAGTCAATGTTGACTTAGCAGTTCCTAGGTTTTCTTGGCAAGGTATGACTGGAGGTAAATTGTCAGGCCTTTTCTTCCAAAGGAAGAGAGAGTAAAGTTGTAAGGAGTGCCAGTGGAAATAGAACCCCAATCTGCTGGGTGTTGGGCTGTTGCTCCAACCACTAGGCTACTCCTCCTCTCCTTATTACTTGTAAACCCTGATTTTACATATTGGAATGAGTGCTGCAGGTCCCATAATGCATCAGGATGAGATTGCCAGAAATCCAGGACTGGCTTAAAAGCTCACTCCTGGAACTGGGTAACTTGGCAATCCTGGATTAGCAGGGCAAAAAACAAGCTGAGCTGTGAGCTGGATACAGAAGGGAAAGATCTGGGTTGGGAGTCTGATAAGAAGACAGTCATCTGTACAGTTGGTTGTTTGTGTTAATTTTCACTGTTGAAGTCAGGGTCAGCCCAAGGGTTTCTGCTGCCCCAGGCAGAACCCTGTCCATGCCACCTTCCCCCCTGCACTGCCGCCCCCGCTTCGGTCTTGGGGGGGGGGGGGGAACGGCAGCAGCATTTTACAAGTGGTGGTTTTGTGCCACTGCTTTGTTACCTGTGGCAGGCCATGTCTGCTAAAGCGCACATGGCCTGCCGTTTCTGACACCCCCCCCCGACAGTAAGTTGTGTCAGACAAGAATCAGAAGCGGCAGGTCATGTGTACTGAAGCACATGGCCTGTCACAGGCAACAAAGTAGCGTCACAAAGTCTCCCACCTATCTCACCTAGTGGACGGGCCGGCTCCAATTGAAGTGTGTGGAGGAGGGGTATTGTTAACAGGAGAAGCTAAAAAAAACTTAGCTTGGCTGTAGGTACAAACAAAGGTTGGGCTGGAAATAGGGTTGCCAACTGGCTCCAGATGTGCCCGACAGGCTTGATGCAGTCCTGGATTTACCCATTGCATGCAGGGACATGTATTCTGATTTCTCCATTGCATTCTATAAGAAAAGCAAGACTACAAGTCCCTGCATGCAATGGGGTTAACACAGGACTGGATCAAACCTGTCGGGCACATCTGGAGCCAGTTGACAACCCTACTCAGTTCCAGGAGTGAGATTTTAAGCCAGTCCTGGATTTCTAGCAATCTCATTCTGATGCACATTGGGACCTGCAACACTAAAACATAAGAACATAAGTAATGCCTTACTGGGTCAGGCTAAGGTCCATCAAGCTCAATATCCTGTTTACAACAGTGGCCAATCCAGGCCACAAGCACCTGGCAGGTTCCCAAACAGGTACATAGGTTCCACAATGCTTGTCCCAGGGCAAGCAGTAGTTTTCCTGGGTCCTCTTTAATAATGGTTTATGGGCCTTTCCTCCAGAAATTTGTCCAACCCTTTTTTAAACCAAGCTACCCTAACAGCTTTTACTACATCTTCCGGTAACAAATTCCAGAGTTTGATTAAGCTTTGAGTAAAACATATTTTCTCTTATTAGTCTTAAATGGGTTGCACTGTAGCTTCATTGTGTGTCCTCCAGACTTTCTACTTTTTGATGGCATAAATCTACGTTTACCTGTTCCATTCCATTTATTAATTTATAGACCTCTATCATATCCCCCCTCAGCCTCCTTTCCAAGATGAAGAGCCCCAACCTTTTAAGCCTCTCCTCATAGAAGTCTCCTTCCATTCCCTTTACCATTTTTGTCGCTCTTCTTTGTACCTTTTTCTAATTCTGCTATATCCTTTTTAAGATATGGTGAACAGAATTGCACACAATATTCAAGATGCACCATGGAACATTACAGAGACATTATAATATCCTTGGTTTTATTCTTCATTCCTTTCCTTATGATTCCTAGCATTCTATTTATGTTTATGTTTATGCAATTTGGCTGAAGGGCATCAGAACGGTTTACAAACACTGCAAGCAGGTACTGGATACATTCCCTCATTCCCGAAGGGCTCACAATCTACATGTGTACCTGAGGCAATGGGGGGTTAAGTGGCTTGCCCAAGGCCACAAGGAGTGCCTATAGAACTAGAAACCTATAGGCACTCCTTACTTTCTTGGCCACCGCTGTACACTGGGCAGAGGGTTTCAATGTATTGTCCATGATGACGCCTAAATCTTTTTCTTGGATGGTGGTTTCTAAGGTGGTCTCTTGCATCGTGTAACCATAGTTTGGGTTGTTCTTTCTTTGATGCACAACTTTGCACTTGTCCACATCAAATTTCATCTGCCATTTGGATGTCCAGTCTTCCAATTTTTCAAGGGGCTCTTGCAATTTTTCACAATCCTCTTGTGTTTTAACTGCACTGATTCCAATGGGTAAAAATCAGGGACTATAAATATCATACTGCACTGCAAAACAAATTTAAAACCAGAACTGGTAAAAAAGAATTCTCATTCCTAGAATTGGGTAATTTGGCAACTCTGCAAGTGGGTTTACTGACTTGTTATCATTGTGAACAGTGTTGAGAGTTGGGAGACGCAAACACAAACTGATATAGTTTCTTGTTTTGGTTTTGGAGGGGGAAGAAAGACTGAAGGTATAAGAAGGTCCAAGTTGGAAGCACCCATAAGCTCTCTGACACTGGCAAGTATAGCTGAATACTAAGGGGTCTGTTTACTAAAGGCCGGTGTTGTGCGGTCCGCGGTACCGAGCGGGTGCCGTATAAGGAGTGGGCGTTCCGTCGTGAAGAACAGAAGCTGTGATTGACAGATGCGCTAAGGTGCGCGGCGCCCGTGTGGTTAGTGCCCTGTGACATTACGGCGTTTGATCTGTGCACATAGATCACACTGCTCACGGTTTTTGTGCTTCCACTATTGTGCTGCACATTGCTGACGGAAACGGTTTCTTTTCCCTGCACAGCACCTCTAACGCGAGTGTTTCACTGGCGGTAAATTTCTTTGCAGATTCGGGCACGCTCCTGTGCGGCGAGTCTCTCCCCTCCCACATTCCGCCCACTGACCCCGTCTCTCCGCCCCTAGGGGGCCTTCCTCCGCCCTCATTTCGCCTTGGCACGCCTCTTTCGCACATTACCGCCCCGCAAATGTGCGCGTTGTCGGCGCACGCTTGCGGGACCCGTTAATGTGCCGCGCACTCGTACGGGGCGCTTAAGAGCACTTAAATACATCTTTTAGAGCGCTCATGTGCGCCCCGTACAAGTGCGCCGTTTAGTAAACAGACCCCTTAGAGACCATGTATTCATTGGTAACAGGTTGTTGCTGTATGATGTGTTGCTTATAATGCTTGGAACTTAGCGATGTGCTATCTTTCTCGGCTATATTTTGGTTTCAAATATTCTGACAAATAAAGCAGTTTGAGCATTATCACTGCTGTATACACATTGTTTTCTATGATGAAAGGTAGAACCTGACATTGGAATAAGACACCACAGCCTGGATGGTCTTATCAGGAGCCTCACTATGTTAGCCAGCGCCCTTGCTGCAATAGGGCTTACCAGCTTTTTTGGCAGATTTGTTCATGCCATATGCCCCAATTCATCTGTTAAGATTTCTCCAACAAAATGTATTGATAGTGCCACCTTATACTAAACTAAAATTGCCTAGTACATTTCATTCAGCATTTGAGGCCATCCTCCCCAAGACTATGAAACAGTCTTCCCCAGAAATTACATTAAGAAGCATTATATAAAGTTCAAGGTTAAGTTAAAAACTCATTATTTTTCATTAGCATTTGGAAATTGATTCATGCGTGGGTATTTAATTGAAGTGTATCAGGGACCAGAGGCTGTTCAGTAGATTATGCTTACATGTGAAAGTCACTCTTAGGGGTATGTTTACTAAACGTGAGTAACGCGCGTAGTATGACGTTAACGACCGTAAGTGCAGTGTAACGCGCGTAAACATGCGCCAACGACCGGTAACGTCGTACTACGCGCGGAAACCGCGCTTAACGATCGTAAAGCCCCGCGGTGCGTTAAAACAGCGCAGAAGGTGGAGAGTGGGCGGAGAGAAGGGGTCAATGGGCGGAGAGGGGGCGTGGAGAGGCTCCCCCTCACTAACGCGCTGTAATTCTGAGCTCAATTCCAACGCAAATGAAAACCTGCCGTTAAAGGCTTTTAAAGGGAAGAGAAACCATTTCCGTCAGCAATGTACAGCAAAACCGGGGAAACACACAAAACGTGAGCAGTGTGATACATGTGCACTGAACAAAATAGCACATAAAACGTTAAAAATGACCACAGGAAACATTTTAAAAAGCATAATACAGCTTGGCAACAGTGATAGCAATGGGCAACAAGGAACAACACTGCCTGGAAAGCACCAAATAAAAAAGAAATGATGTGTGGAAGGGTCTACGCGTCACAGACCCTTTTAAATATCATTTCATTGTAATGGATTGTCCTGGGAGTGTTGTGTAATGTTTCCCAATGATATCATTGTTGCCCAGCTTGGTTATGGGTGTGTGCCCCTTTTGTGAGATATTCTCTGAGGTTTATGTGCACCGTTGTCTGCATACAAGGTAAATGAGGTCACAATAAACCTGTTGCAGAGCAGGGTTTCTGACTTGTCAGGCCGGTTTAACTAACTCCAGGGACTGCACTGTCTCTGTGGCTACAGTGTGGTGCAACAGACACAGCCAGTGTCTGTAAAACCAGAGGGTCACAGGTTCAAATCCCAGCTGGGGGTCCTGCCAACCCAGTCCCCATAGCTTTACCCACCACTAAACATTGATAGTAAAGACACACCTTTATTGCAGAGAACATACACATGGCCTATATTTTACCACACCAGAAACAGGCACATTACCGTAAAGCAGAGTTTCGCAAATGTAGTCCTGGAGGGCCCCACAACATTCCGGTTTCATGCTGCCTCCAATAAAGATGCCTGTGCTGCATAGCTATGCACCACCCCCATGTTATGCAGATGTAGCTCATGCATATTTATGAGGGACAGCATGAAAACCCGAACAGTGTTTGGAACACCAGGACTGGAGTTGGGGAACTCTGCCGTAAAGCAGCAGCCAACAGGGCCACACACCCACCCACAGGCCCCATTGGCCAGTGCCACCTGGAGAGGCAAGAAATTGGGTCCTGCCTGTATCTCCCTATACTAGCAGTTGCATACCTTAGCAATGCCACCCTACACCTGGGTATATGGTACACAGCTATCAAACGTTTGCTATGAGAACTGGCAGATATCAATTCCTCTGTTAAGCACATTTTGCTCATTGAGCTCCACCATAACAATCATTCTGATGTCTGCGGTGTGTGCTGCAGGTCTGGTCTCTGACAGTGTTCACCACCCTGGGGAGTGACCCCCCAACAGTCTTGTGTACCATATCCATGCCTGTACTATGCCCAGGACTGGTGTGGTGTGTATGGCTGCTGACCACCTCTATAGTAGCACAATGCTGACATCGGTGTGGGGGTGGTTGTCTGTCTATCCAGTGTGTGGTGGCTGCAAACACCTTCCACAGGCCACAATGCCAGCAATGTTGCCAGAATTGGGCTGCCAATGTGCATAATGAGGAGCAAGGTACCATGGGTAGAGGCCGGACAGGTTGGCCTGGCCAGGGCGCATCTGCACAGGGCATAGGGCAGTGACAGGCACATTGTAGTGGCCGGCCACCACCTACACAGACAGGGTGACCTCAGTATGTGCTGCTGAGAGATCACTCTCACCCTGACTGTGCAGTGACCACAGCATGGCTAGGCACCCCCATAGTGCTATCTAGTATTTCTCTCATGTGATATATGGGTTGCCTTTTGGGGCCCTGTCACTGATTTAACTGTGTATGCTGACATCCCAGTTCTGGGTGCAGGCATCTCCACTGGGCACTAGCAGACTATTTGCAGCTGGTATGTGTTGTGATGGAGTGGCTTGCAGGGTGCAGTGGCTGATGGCTTGCACCAGGGGAATATCAGATAGTGGTGGGGTGCAGCATGCCATATCTAGGCCTAATGTCTGTCTGCTATTGTGTTCTGGATGTGTACAGAGCTGCATTGACTGCTCTGTGGGGTGTGTGTCCCTCAGCAGGACCGGGGTTGATGTTCCCACTCTACGTCCACCTTGCAGGGAGGTAGATGTTGTATCTTTTGATAGGAGACCCTGTTTGTTGCCCTGGGGGAGTGGGTGGTGGTGGTCCATGGGGGCTACACCTGACTGATACAGACAGAGATGTCCAAGGTGTTTCTGCAGAAACTACCTCTCACACTATAACACTGCTGTGGACCTGCACCATGGCCTCTTTCAGCAAGGGACGGTGCTGTGGACCTAGTGCTGGGCGCCTCACTGCACCCTCAGGGTGAGCACAGTACCCGCACAATGTGACGATGTGTAGCTACTCTGTGCCAGTACAACACACGGTCGGTACCCCCTATCAGGCCGAGGTGCTGTGGGGGTGTATTCCCCATGGTGTGTATGTGTGGACAGCTGATTTGCATGTGCAGTGCATCATGGGTGTGACTGGCCCAATCCAACCCTGTGAAACACCAGCACCTGCTCACAGGCTCTGCTAAACCATAGGCCATCACACGTACATCTGTTAGCATAATGCATAGGTGCAGGACACCCTACAAAGTCTGTAATATAAGATGCCCACACTGGTAAAAACACACGTACCCACGCACGAATGTACGCGCGCGGCTACGCACTTACCAATGCACGCACCAACGTACGTGGCTAGGCACACTCCGAGGGTGTTTTTCTGACACCAATACTCAGCGTAACGAAAAACATGCCTCCTCTTTCCTTCTGTAATGTACAGGATGATGCCTGAGACAGCCTTTTGCGTTAGGCACACTGGGGGCTCGAACCCATGCTGCCTGTAACAGAGGTCAGTACCGTAACCATTGTGCTACAGCTCTGTTTCAGTGCTTTGTGTCTGTACGTCTTCTTACGATTAACGCACAGTAACGCGGCACGGCGCCCGGTAACGCTCGTTAATTTTTCTAACGCGCGGTAGTGGCAACGATGTACCGCCCATGTCCTTATTTGGGGTTTCTTTCACTACCGCGGCTCCTAACGCGAACTGCACTAACGCGATTTAGTAAACATACCCCTTACTCTTATAAAATGTGATCTTAAGTTTTTTTTATTTTACATTTTATGTTTATTTTATTAATGATAGCTTTTTAATTTAATTTTTATCTTAATCTTTGTATAGTATTTTTGATATTTGTTTTATTTAGTATTTGTAAACCGCATAGTTTGTTGATTTATGGTATATCAAATACATTAAATCTTAAAATTTTGGACACCCAATTCATGCTTTTGGACATCTGAACATGGCCATGAAACATCCCCAAAGCCATTTAGAAGCTGACTCTGGGGTCCTTCACAGGGTAAGGACATCCAAGTCTGAACCGGTGAGTGTTGTAGGCATGTATGGGGCATTCCCAGAACTTGACATCCTCGCCCAATTTCAATAATGCCCTGGATACCTTGAGCTGCATCCAAGCTTAATAGATATTGGAAAAGTGCTAGTCCGCTCATGGCCTCTAAATTTTCCATGTCAATAGCAAACACCTATGGTGAATAAGAGCTCATGTTTTCATTTTGCTGTGCCACTGGACATCCCCTTATGTCAGCTTGTACAAGATGAACATCCCCACCCCACACTTTCCTGAAGGGGACATCTATGTGGCCACTAGTGCAGATGTACAACCTGAGATGTCTGTTACTAAAGTTGGATGGATCTACAGACATCCCTGGAGTTTCTTGACAAGTTTGGCCCTGGACATCCACCGGTTTTGACTTTTTACTGTATAAATGTAGACAAGCAAAGATTGCATACAAAATCCGCTATAAGGCTGAGGAAGTTGGAGGTTATTGAATTTAACTGTAGTGCAAACACTCGACGTGATTGCTAAATTAAGTGAATTTAAAATATCCATTTTAAATACAATAAATGTCACCACCAATCAATGGATTTTATCTGGTTAGTGCAAGGGCAGTCTGTGAGCGGGGAAAGGACAGTACCACCACTATCTGGATAAGTGCCAACCTTATCTGGATAGTGGCAGTTTTGAAAAGCAGGCCTAAGTTCATGACTGAAACGGCCTAAGTAATCCAGATAGGTGCCAACTGAAAATTGCCACACTATGAACAGATTTTCATTGATGTCTCTATACAAGAGAGACATTTTTCAGATCAATATATCTTGCTTGTATGTCTTTGCTATGAGGTGTATTCATACTGTAGAACCAATTATAATATTTATGCTTCATAAATTAGGTTGCTGTTTGAGTGGTTTGGCAGGTTTGCTAGATAGGAGTTTCTATTTCTCCAGTGTGTGGAGAGAGTTTAGGTGGCTGTAACTAATGTGGTATCATCATTTGAATTATTATTTTTTTTTTATGATGTGTACTAAAGGCAAATATCCTAATTCTACGTCACACCACTCATGGGGGATTTTCTATGAATGCAGGATGTGTTTACAGAACTGGATCTACAGGGTTTACAAGGTTCTGTAGCATCTTGTATAGACTCGAGTTTTCTCTCCCATGTAGGGATAAATGAAATATTTTCACAAATGTTTACTAAAGTGCACTAACCGGTAATCTGGACTTTAGCGCACATTAAGTGCACTATGCTAAATATTTGAGCAGGAACCTGTGCAAAAAATTCCATGCTAATCGATGAGCACATAATTGGAAGGAGATTGGGCAAATGAGGGGCAGAATGTGGGCATTCACAGTGTATCATGGTTAATACAGGTGTTTTAGCCGGTCAGTGCGGTGCCATGCAACACACTAAATGCAGGGGAAAGGATGCACACGCCTACTGAAGTTGGTGCTAGTCGCCATGCTAGATCTGTGGCCTCAACATGCACTACTGGAACTCCCTTTAGTAAACATGCCTCTTAATGCTTCATGGTATGTTTGTTCTTGCTGTTTGACATCTTTAGATTAGGTACCTTTGCATCTCAAGATAGAAACATAGAAATATGACGACAGAAAAAGACCACATGGCCTATCTAGTTTGTCCTTCCATATCAACAACTACAACAGTCTCATTTTTTCCTTTAGAGATCCTCTGTGGATCCCATGCTTTTCTGAATTCAGATACTGTCCTCATCTCTACCACCTCCACTGGGAGACTATTCCACGGATCCACCACTCTTTCCGTAAAGAAATATTTCCGCATATCACTCCTGAATCTATCCCCCTTCGCCCTCATCCTATGTCCCTCATAGCAGAACTTGCTTTCAATGGAAAGAGGCTCTCCCCCTGTACATTTATGCCACGGAGGTATTTAAACATCTCAATCATATCACCTCTATTCCACCTTTCCTCTAAGGTGTACATATTAAGATCCTTAAGTCTGTCCTCATAAGCTTTATAATGAAGACCACTAACCATTTTAGTAGTCACCCTTTGTACCGACTCCATCCTGTTTATATCCTTTTGAAGTTGCAGTCTCCAGAATTGCACACTATACTCCAAATGAGGTCGCACCAAAGACTTATACAGAAGCACTATCATCTCCTTTTTTCTGCTAGCCATTCCTCTCCGTATGCACCCAAGCTTCCTTCTAGCTTTTGCCATCGCCTTTTCTACCTGTTTAGCTACTTTAAGATCATCAGACACAACCATGCCTAGGTCCCGCCCTTCTTTAGTGGACAAAAGTACTTCACCCCCTATACTATATTGCTCCCTTGGATTGCTGCAGCCCAAATGCATGACCTTACATTTTTTAACATTAAATCCCAGCTGCCAAATTCTAGACCATTCTTCAAGCTTAGCTAGATCCCTCTTCATGTTATCTACACCTTTCCTGGGTGTCTATTCTATTGCAGATTTTGGTATCATTCACAAAGAGGCAAACCTTACCCAACAGCCCTTCCGCTATATCACTAACAAAGATGTTAAAAAGAATCAGACCAAGGACAGATCCCTGGGGCACACCACTGGTAACATCCTTCTCCTCAGAGTGAGCCCCATTTATTTATTTATTTGGTAAACATTTATAAGCCGCCACTTCCAGCGATCAGCAGCGGACCATGGTGTAAATACAGGGAGTAACTTATTCAATCAAAGATACAGTTTGATTTGAGGGAAGGGTACACCAGAATCACAAAGAATTTCAAATATACATTACATTTTGATCATCCAGGTGTGAGTAACAAAAATGAGCTACAATCACATAGAATTACAAATATACATTACATTTTGATCATGCAGGTTTGGGCAACAAAGTGAGCTAATAAATAAACATTTGTTTGATCAGATTTTAAATATACATTACAGGTTTTTCAAGTACATAGAATACATTTGTATATGCAATCCTACTAACATTGACATCGGGTCTATTTTGCCTCCTAAGCTTCAGGGGATGGGCAACTTGGGTAGTGAGAGGGTGATGAAAAAACTGTCTAGGTGATACCGTAATGTTCTTGGAAAAGGTGGGTTTTAAGCTTCTTTCTGAAGTCCTGAATATTGTTGATCAGTCGTAACTTATACGGAAGCTTGTTCCAGAGTATGGGTGCAATGTACGAGTATGCCCGGTTGCTCGTTCCCTCTTTAACATCTCTTATACTACTGGGAACGCAGAGAGTATTCAGGTTAGTAGTCCTTCGGCATCTGTTGGGGGGCTGTGTGGTTATGAGGTTGTCGAGGAATGATGGGGCTATCCTGTGAATGATTTTGAAAGTAGTTACCAGTATTTTGTATACTGCTCGTGCTGAGATTGGGAGCCAGTGAAGCTCAATCAGTACTGGTGTAATGTGATCCCTTAGTTTCTTATTCAAGATGATCCTGGCTGATACATTTTGTGCCAATTGTAAGATGTTTATGGTTTTTTTTGGAAGGCCTTGCAAGATGGCATTACAGTAGTCAAAGTGAGGAATGATGAGCGCTTGAGCTACTGTTCTGAAGTCAGTTTGTTCGATTATGTTGCGTAGGGGTTGAAGGACTTTCAGTTTATGAAATATTGCTCTGTTGGTCAACCAGAGATGTTTGTCCATTTTTAGGTTAGCATCAATGAGAACTCCTAGATATTTGATCTCATTTTTGGATTGATAGGTGTTGTTGTTAAGGGTGATTGAAGCAGGTGGTTTGAAGTCTTGCTTACTTGATACGAACATCACATCAGTTTTTTTGTGGTTTATCGACATGTTGTTATCTTGGAGCCATTTTTGCATTTCGCCCAGGCATTCTTCTATTTGATTGAGATTAGGATTATCTATATCAAGTTGAGTGTACAACATGATATCATCTGCGTATAAGTGGTATCTAATGTTATGTTTTTGGAAAATCGTACAGACTGGCTAGATGTAAACATTGAATAGTAGGGAGGAAATAGCTGAGCCCTGAGGTATTCCTTGGGTTTGCGGGAAAGGCTTTGCCTGCTCGTTATTGAAGCGTACCTGTTGCATTCTATTTGTGAGGTATGACTCGAACCATTTTAACGGTGTTCCTGCTATACCTATGGACACAAGTCTTTGCAAGAGTGTTTGATGATGGACTGTGTCGAATGCAGCTGATATATCAATGAATATAAGTAGGAACATCTTATTTTTGTTTTCCAGACCCTTGATGAGGTTGTCAATGAGCGCAATGAGTAGGGTCTCAACTCCATGGTATGGTCTGAAGCCATATTGATGGTGGTCAAGGATTTTGTTTTCATCTAGGTGGTCCTGCAATTGTAGTTGGGTTACCTTCTCAATAATCTTAGCAAGGAAGGATATGCTTGATATAGGCCTGTATGAGGTTGGATCTTCTATGTTGAGCGCTTTATTCTTTAAAATAGGCCTTATTAGGGATCTTTTAAGTTGGGCGGGCATAATACCCTGCTGAAGAGATTGGTTTACTATGTGCGTTATCAGCTGGGCAATTTCCTGTTTAGTAGATTTGATCCATTCTGCTGGGCAGGGATCTAGCAGTGAAGTTGTTGAATTTAGGTTAGTGATGGTGTTTATGATCATCCTTTCGTCGATTATCTGGAAGGTAGACCATCTTTCTTTCTGTTTACAGCTTGAGTTCATGCTGTCCAGCTGCTTGGGGCATGTAGTGATTACATTCTGTGATTGGATAGACAGGTTTTGAGGATTTAGTTTGTTAGCATAGTGATTCGCCAGATCTTGGGCCTTTATATTTCCATTACAGTTGACTTCCGGCAGGGGCTTTGTGAGAGATTTGACTAGCTCAAACAGCTCTCTGGGTCTGTTAATAGCCTTGTTGAGTACTTTGGCGTGGTGAGCTTTCTTGGCAAGGTTGATCTCATGTTTATATTTGGCTAGGAGCTCCAGGTATTCAGACTTGTGCAGATCAGACTTAGTTCGTCTCCATTTTCTTTCCAGTTTTCGTAAGCCCTGTTTCATTTTGTGCAATGGTGAGGTGTACCAGGGCTCTGTTCTAGCTTTTATCTTCCTGGTTGATGACTTCCATGTTGGCTCTGAGCTGGCCTCTATTGTAGAGTTCCATTGTTTGATTAGATCTTCGACATCATAGTTGTCAAGGGTTATGTGTTCGTTGAGCGATGTTATCAGGGTTTCCTTGTTGAATTGTTGGAACTTTCTTCGTTGTTGATTAGTTGGACCAGATAGTAGCTCGTTCGTTGAAGGGCCTGGGTAAAGAGTGATCTGGATTTGATAGTGATCGGACCAGGGAACTTGGGTTATGTGGATCTTGGGTTGCGCCAAGTCAGGTTGTAATGGCATCTTAGGGAGAAATACCAAGTCAAGGGTGTTTCCTTTATAGTGGGTTTCTTCTTGTATTAATTGTATTAATTTACCTGTACTCTTTGTCGCTTCCCACCCAACCAATTTCTAACCCAAGCAGTAACTTTAGGGTCCATCCCTAGGGTGCCCAGTTTGTTTATAAGTCGCCTGTGAGGAATAGTGTCAAAGGCTTTACTGAAATCTAAATACACCACATCTAGGGCTCTTCCTCGGTCCAACTCCCTAGTCACCCAGTCAAAGAAATCAATCAGATTTGTCTGACAAGACCTGCCTCTGGTGAATCCATGCTGCCTCGGATCCTGTAATCTGTTGGACTCCAGAAACCTCACTATTTTCTCTTTCAGCAGTGTTTCCAATAATTTACTCACTACCAAAGTTTAACCGGCCTGTCGTTTTCAACTACATCCTTACTTCCGCTTTTGTGTAAAGGCACCACATGGGCCTCTCTCCAGTCCTTTGGCACCACTCCTGACTCCAACGAGGCATTGAAAATATCAGTCAGTGGAGCTGCTAGAACATCCCCAAGTTCCCTCAGTATTCTAGGGTGTATCCCATCGCTTTGTCTATTTTAAGTTGAGCTAGTTTCTCACGAACACAGTCTTCTGAAAATTGTTCAAGATGTCCCTTGCTTCTGTTCCTGTTTGTGGCTGTTTTCTGAGGTCCTGCTCCTGGTTCTTCATCTGTGAACACAGAACAGAAATATTTGTTAAGCAATTCCGCTTAATCCTCATCAGCTTCTACATATTCCTTCCCTCCACCCTTGAGTCTGACAATACCACTTTTGCCCATCCTCTTCTCACTAACATATCTGAAAAATATCTTATCCCCACATTTTATTGCATTGGCTATTTCCTCCTCTTTTTGATTCTTTGCTTTCCTGACTACTTTGCTAGCTTCTCTAAGGGGTATGTTTACTAAGCCAGATTAACAGTTAACCCGGGCTATCTGCAACTAGGTCCCATTGAATAACATGGGACCTAGTTGCAGATAGCCCGGGTTAACCATTAGCCCAGGTTAGTAAACATACTCCTAAGTTCTTCCAAATATAGATGCCTGTCTTCCTCTCTCTGTGATCTCTTGTATTTCATGAAGGCCTCCCTCTTTTTCTTCACCCTTTCAGCTACTTTTTTTGAAAGCCATAGCGGTCTCCTTTTCCTTTTACCTTTATTTACCATTTTAACAAAAAGGTTGGTTGCCCTTAAAATATCCCCTTTCAGTTTTGCCCACTGTTTTTCTACATCCCCCAGCTGTTCCCATCCTGCTAACGACTCCCTGAGGTATTGGTCCATCTTGGCAAAGTTAGTCTTCCTAAAGTCTAAGACCCTCACCTTTGAATGGATTCTAACAGCCCTAGTCCTAATACTGAACCACAACATCTGGTGATCACGGGATGCAAAGTGATCTCCCACTATAACATCAGAAACACTTTCACCATTGGTAAGCACCAAGTCCAGTATGGCCCCTTCACGTGTGCGGTCTGTTACCAATTGCCTGAATAGTTCTTCCTGTAGAGAATCCAGGATATCTTTACTTCTAGATGATACTGCAGCAGGAAAGTGCCAATCAACATCTGGCATATTGAAATCCCCTATCAGTAGCACTTCTCCTTTCCTAGCAATGCTGCGTATGTCTTCAATTAACTCTCTGTCCACCTCTTCCTCTTGTGAGGGAGGTCTGTATATCACACCAATGCAAATAGATTTCTCTTTCCCTCTTTCTAGTTTAACCCACAATGCCTCCTCTCTCCCTTTTAAGCTCTGTAATTCCAAAGCTTTAATAGTATTTTTTAAATATAGTGCCACTTCTCCTCCCTTTCTTCCTACCCTGTCCTTTCTGAATAAAGTATAGCCAGGTATAGTTACATCCCAGTCATGGTTTTCTGTGAACCATGTTTCTGTAACTGCCACTAAATCCAAGTCGGCCACTCCCACTAAAGCTTCAACATCAGGGATCTTATTTCCCATGCTACGGGCATTTATACACACTGTTTTCCATGTGTTACCCCTGTTACCCATTTCCTTAAAGGTATTTAATGTATCACTTACCTGGTGGCTTTCACTTACTTGGGGGCTTTCTTCACCCATCCCCAATGAATCTAGTTTAAAGCCCTCTTCAGTAGATTAGCCAGTCTACTACTGAAGGCATGTCGACCTTTCTTGGACAGATGGATGCCATCTCTGCTCTGCAACCCTTGGAACAGCATCCCATGGTCTAGGAAACCAAAACGCTCTCAATGACACCATCCACGCATTCATCTTCAGGATGCGAGCCTCTCTGCCTTGGCCTTTACCCTCAACAGGAAGGATTGAAGAGAACACCACCCGTGCACCTAACTGCTTCATCCTCTGTCCCAGAGCCATGAAGTCACTTTTGATACTCTGAGGGATACCTGGCTGTATCATTTGTTCCGACATGGATTAGCAACATTGGGTAATAGTCAGTGGGCTTGAGGAGTTTCGGCAAACTCTCCGTAACATCTTGGATTTTTGCACCAGGCAGACAGCATACCTCTCTGGACATCAAGTCTGGTCGGCAGATGGATGCCTCAGTACCCCTCAGAAGAGAGTCACCAACCACCACTACCCTTCGCTTCCTTGTGGTCACTGATTCTGCAACTTTGGGGTACTTGAGCTCTGGTTCTTCCCTTTCCAGGGATGCTTTCATCTCCTCCACTTCCAGGGCTGCATAATGATTCTTCAATTTCAAGGGCTGGAGAAGTTGGATTGGTGATTCTGCAGGCCCTGGTGACTTGTGTCCAACCTTCATCATTCTGTCGGCACCCATCTTCTCTGCTGGAGAGCTTGGTTGCTGCAAGAAGCATCTCATCAATGTACTTCTCACTGTCCTGGTTGCTCCTCAGCCTCGCCACCTCCTCTCAGAGTTCCTCCACTTGTTTCCTCAGAGCTTCAGCATGCAGGCACCCTGCACATGGAACCGGTCCTTCAACTGGCACTGGGACCTCTGGGAGGCAGAAGCTGTAATAGGGGCAACAGCTTTAGCGATACAATTTTTCCCAGCCATTGTTCTGTTCGTGGAGCTTAGGTATCTGTTAAAGCAAAAGAGAGAGATCTACCAAAGTTCCAGTCAGTTTCCCAGCTGTCCTTTCAGAGAAAAAGCAGTTAAATCTATTTAATTACATTCAAAATGTGCTGTTCCGAGTCCCTGTGGTGTGTTATATGGGGAGGTGCCCTATAAAGCAAGATTGCTCACTAGGGGCAGGTGGGAGTTGGGGGAGGTGGGTAGTAGGTGTCAGGAGTTCCCAAGAGCTGAGAAAGTTACCAAAGCAGAGTTTTAAACTACCCCACTAAAGAAAATATTTCTACTAAAGCACCAACAAGAATGTAACTTTGTTTTTAAAAAACCCTTTTAAGAGCTCCCAGTCAGAGAGCTAGCAATTTAAAAAAATAAACCCTCAAAGTCTTACCGTTGTTTGAACTGTATAGCCCCTGTTAGGAATGCCTCAACAGGGCAGGGCTCTGAAGCCTTTTATGCAGGCCTCAACTGCTCTCAGTTCATTCACAGGCTAATCAGGCCCACTAACTCCTGATTAGGTGTCAGCAGTTCCCAAGAGCTGAGAAAGTTACCAAAGCAGAGTTTTAAACCTACCCCACTAAAGAAAATATTTCTACTAAAGCACCAAAAAGAATGTAACTTTGTTTTTTTAAAAAAAACCCTTTTAAGAGCTCCCAGTAAGAGAGCTAGCAATTTAAAAAAATAAGCCCTCAAATTCTTACCATTGTTTGAACTGTATAGCCCCTGTTAGGAATGTTTAACGTGACACAGCAAATATTTTAAGATAATTGTGCCTTGGAAGACAGTTCTAGAAAACAATTTTGGGAGGTGATTCAGCATTACTGAATATATGATTTGGGCGAGGGGCAATCTGGAACAAAATAAAAGCGGGCTTATCCACAAATGTTTGCCCAGGGTTCATGAGTGGTTATAGTGACCCTGGTCCTCCTGCATTTTCTCACAATCAACTTATAATTTAACAATGAATAGTTTTATATTGTCTGCAAATTTGATCACGTCATTTGTTTTTTTTTCAAAAGCATTTATAAATATCTTAAAAAACACTGGTCCCAGTATAGATCCCCTGGGATATTCTACTATTTACCTTTCTCCACTGAGAAAATTAATAATTTAACCCTACTCTGTTTTCTATCCTTTAAACAATTCCCAGTCCACAATAGAATACTGCCTCTTATCTCATGACTTTTTAAAATTTCTTCAGGTGTTTCTCATGAAGGACTTTACCAGACTCTTTCTGAAAATCCAGATATACTATACCAACTGGTTCATCTTAATCCATTTTGTTTAATTGACTCCTTCAAAAAAATATAGCAGATTGGTGAGATAAGACTTTCCTTGGCTAAATCCATGTTAACTCTGTCACATTAAACCGTGTCTACCTATATGTTCAGGGGAGGGGAGGCAGAATATGATGAGGAAAGAATGTAGTAGAGTGGAGGCTAAGGAGTGTGGGGAAGAGGACAGGAAACAGCGTAAGGGTGAAAGAAGTTGTAGCCAGTTTTCCAGATGAACCCTCTGTTTGGGGAGGCAGATTAGTTGGGTTACGGAACAATTTCTGGTATCTATTTGGGTCCTGAGGGCACTCTTCTCCAAGGCCCTACACCACTAGCCACCTGGTATCCACTCATCTAAGAAACAAGTGATGAGCTTAGCTGAGGTTATCACGTTTGAAAAAGAGAGATTGGTAGTCGAATTGCACTATCCTCCATTTTAGCAGCTCTTCCATTAATTTACTCACCACAGAGATCAGACTAACTGGCCTGAAGTTCCCTACCTCCTCCTTACTTCCGACCACTCCCAACTTTAAAAAAGCACTGAAAAGGTCAAACAGTAGAGCATCAGAACTTTCCTAATTGCTTCAAATTCTTTAGATGTATTCTGTCAAGCCCCAGCCCCAGCCCCACTGCTTTGCCTGCTTTCAGTTTAGCTAGCTCCTCACAAACACATTCCTCTGAAAATCGTTCAAGATCATCTTCACTTCCATTCCTATCTGAAAGTGAAGCCAATTTTGAATGATTTCCAAATACATTTCAAATAAAATCAATTTTACAGAATTAGGGCCTCTTTTAATGCTTGCCCATGTGGTTACAGAAGCTCTGCAGCACAAAAATCTTAGATTTTTCCTTTTGCATAGCCACCAATTTTATCCAAAAGGAAGCAGTCCCTTCAGTGCCTTGGAGCATTTTCTTTATTCATCCTGACTTACAGCTTGTATTACCTTTTACAGAAGGCTGTTATTTGCAGTTACTTTAATTTTTGCTTTTGCTATTAGGTGAGCTTCTTTAATAAGGTTGACATACATATTAGCAACTAGCTTCTCTTATCTGCCTTATGCCTGTCTCTGCACATTGGAATACTGTTGGGGGTATCTGTTACAGTCTAATATTTAGCTGGCTGATGCAAAAATTAAGACCATAGTTATGTATCTGTAAGAAAGGTCTTTACTTCCTGGGAGGAATACACACAAATTTATAAGTGGCACTTGCACAGTGCAGTTTTTGATCAGTTTCAGCTAATATTAATCAGCCAAATTTAGAATAATGAAATTTGTAACTAAATACAAGATGAAGGCCATATTTTGACATTTTTATCTTCTAAAAGCTAAGCATAACTATTGAAATTATAAAATTGAGAAAAATTGAAAAAATTGAAAAATTGACGAAGTGGTGGCTGTTTTTATATGGTCGTTGATGTTTGAAGGGCTTTAAGTTCTGTTGTTGGTGACGTTGTTCTTCAACGGCTGCCCGCGGTTTTCTGAGACCTATACAGCTACTCATTGTCATTTTTGGTTGATACAGTTACAAGTCTTGAAGAGGATACATTGTTTAATTTCTTAGTTACATTGCAGAGTATTATTTGTAATTCTAGTTTCATTGTAACTCTAGCATAAGAGACCACGAATGAATTTTTATCATATTGTCATCTTTTGTCCAGAAGTCTGTAATAAGAATAAACTTTTTTTTTCTTAGAGGTATCATAAAAATACCTCTGTATGACTCTTTAGATCAATTTTAAGGATGGAAATCAGGGAGTGGAACACCTTTATGGCTGGAAGGGCCAAATAAATCAATCTCCAGCCCTTCCCCCTAAGCTCTCTGTTACTGATAATGTGTTGCACAAAATATTGGTGAGGCATGGCCCCTGTGGCCCACTCCTTTCCACTGCCTATGATGGAAATATCCAAAATGGCCACATGCTGCTAGGCACTCTGTTGAAACTTTTCAGTTGCTTTCAAGGTAGCCTAGGAATCTAAATTCTCTAGGAAGCTGCTCCATATTTCTGCTCTTTTCTTTACATTACAACCTCACTTTTTTATTTCTTTCATCTTAACATTCTGTACAAGTTACTACTGGTGCCATTTGTTTTTTGGTTCCATAAAGACAGTCAACATGAAAAACTCCTCAGGGAGGGGGGTCACGTGATGATAGAGAGATCAGCGGATGCTTTGCAGATCTTCTCCTGTACCAAACCACAATAATTGGCTGAAAAGCTGGGTATGGGCACTGCTAAATGTAAGCAGTAAACAATACCACAGAAGGAAAGGCCAAAAACAGTCTAGCACAGCTCATGGTGGGCAAAACACCATGAGAAGGGAAAGAAGAGAACAGAGTGGTGGAGAGCAAGATGGCAGCGGAAATTGCTGAAATGGTTGTGGCCTTGCATGAGGCGGGCCATAAAAGAGAACAAAAAGCCTAAATGTCTTTGGAGGATAAACTCTGTAACTTACAATCTGAGGTGTCGGAAAGGGATGGGCCCAGGCCCCACCAAAGCCTTGCTGCCGCGATCATGGGCCTTCCCCTCCCCCTCATGTCTGCCCATGAGAGATCATATCTCCGCGGGCAGACAGGAGGGGAAGGTCCGCGATTGCAACCTCACTCAGTTTGACTAGCCGAAGGATGGAACTTGGCGCTCCCCCCCCCCCAAACAAGAACGGCATTCCGCCACCCCTGCTTACAATCCTTTATAGATAAACTTAAAGAAATATACTAATTGTTTGTACCCACACACTTGTTATTGTTAAAATGTTCAATGTATCTCAGTTGCTCTGTATATAAACTGCTGTGATTCACAATAGGGAGGTATAAAAATCACTCAAATCAATAAATAAAACTGGGAAATTCAAGTGGTCCAAATGCAGCAAGCTGAAAAACTTTCAGTGCAAGAGAACAGAATGAAAGGGTAGAAGGAAGTTTGAGACATCTGGAGGAGAAAAGTCAGCAACTCCTCGACAGAATAGAAGACCAAGAGAACAGAGACAGAAGAAAGAACATTCGCCTAGTGGGGCTACTGGAATCAGTGCATGAAGAGGGATTGCTGCACATTGTGGGCCGGAGCAATTGGGGCTGGAGCTGAAAACATTCTGATAAGAATGGAAAGAGCACACCAGTTAGGTGCCAGGAGGGAGGGAGAGCAAAGGCTGTGCACAGTCATTGTGCAAATTCTGGACTTTGTGGATAAAAGTAAAATTATAGCTCTATACCCCAAAAAGCGAGAGCTGGTATATAATGGTGAAAAAAATCATTCATTTCCAGGATAATTCTGCCTATGTGGTAAAGAGAAGGAAAACGATGACACCATACTGCACCGACAAGGACTACATCTTCCTCTCCAATTCCCGCCTAAAGTAAGGTTGAAGGCATGAAAATAAAACCCAGTTTTATGACACCCCACAGCCTTGAAGGGCTTGTGGATGCCTTCAAAGAGGGTGAAGAGAGCGGACTGAAAATCTGCGCAGGAAAGCTGGTGAATATCATTTTTAATAATTTCTTGGCACAAACTTGGAGGAATTATTGTTAGGGGTATGACGATTTTCGGAATAATGTTTAAACATGAGTGAGTGATAATTCAGGTGTTCAATACTTGTTTGCTGTGTCACAGACAGTGAGCTGCTGCCTGATCCTTTGCTCAAAATGAACTGCTAAAATACCCAAATGGGGAAGAAAACTGGCTCTATATGGCTGGCCCTATGTTGTAAAAATAACTTTCAAACTAAGTTTGAGAAAATTGGACTTAAGAGCAAGTGTGCTCCGGCCTGTTTGTTCATATAGACTATGTGTAACTGCTGCCCCAAGATACCTTTTTATACAAAGATCATGGGATTAGCTCTACTGAAATGTGACACCTCGAAATGGTAAAGAATAAAGCTAAGCTGATGGCAATGATGATGATAGCACTATATGAAGGGAGGACAAGGATGCTGGATTTTTCTAAGCCAAGAAATGCCCACAGATACTTTTTATGGAATTTAAGCACTGGAATATAAAAGGAGTTTAGGTCCAGTACATGTCTTGCTTAACAAATCTTGGTCTGAAAAAGACAGAAGTGTTAATGCAGATACTAGGAAGTATGGCCATCTGCAGCTTGGACTATATGGACATAAGCCTAGGATATTAAACAGGCTGGGAAATTTTTAAATTAAAGTAGACCCGTGATCATTGTTGAGGATCCTGTGTGCAGCACAGTGCAGGCTAAGTGCTACTGAGTGTTTGGCCAAATGGATTGTTGATCAACTTGCTGTACACCTGTTAAAGAGGAAAAGAGGAACAGATGAGAAGAGAGATATGAGTGTGACAAAATGGGAGTTTTTGGGAGGTGAGAGGGGGTAGAATGAGACCAAATTTAAGGGGAAGATGTAAACCAGTATGAGGTGAATTTTGGAGATGCAAAAAATTGTAGAAACACAGTGTTTGGGGTAGTTTTGGGATCCTGGCTGAGGGGCTCTTGCACATTATGAAGAGATTACCTAGAGAAAAGCAGGTTGCAACCTGGAACAGGTATAAGGTTAATTGCCCAATTAATAGGACGAAAGTGTAACAACCTTTTAAAGATCCACTGTAAACAGATTTTTCTTTTTACAGAAAACTCACGAAACCGAGGTGGAGCACAAAACTTCAAAAAGACCTGGGTGAAGAAGTTTTTGTATCATATAATAGCAAACAGTGAAGGCTAGCTGTTTTGATCCATAGGCACCATGCTGTAGAAGTACACAATCAGCAGCAGTATCCCCGATTCAGTGATAAATATATACGCAATTAACAAAATCACCAAATTACCCCCCCCCCCCCAAAATCGTTTTCAAACATAACACATTCTTTTTGTCGGCTATCACCGTAGGTAGAGTACAACGTTTTGAACAATACTGCCAAACGGTTCAATCCATTTTAATAACCATAAAATTATTTTAAAAAGACTTAGCTCAGTCCAATCATGATTTTCAGATCCTTGCACGACGTGCACGTTTCGGGAATGCTTTTATGATGGTTACTGAATTGTATGAAGAACGCACATGACACAGGGAAGCAGTCCCGAAGCGTGCACGTCGTGCAAGGATCTGAAAATCATGATTGGACTGAGCTAAGTCTTTTTGAAATAATTTTATGGTTATTAAAATGGATTGAACCATTTGGAAGTATTCAAAAAGTTGTACTCTACCTACGGTGATATCCGACAAAAAGAATGTGTTATGTTTGAAAAAGATTTTTTTGGGGGGGTAATTTGGTGATTTTGTTAATTGCGTAGAAGTACACAAGGCATTAGTACGTAGATAAAGAAGGACAGTATGTAATTGTGATGGGGAGTTCATGAGGGAAAAATCAGCTTTTTCTGTAACATTTATATATACAATCATCAGTTCTTCTAGTAAGATCATAAGAACATAAGATATACCATACTGGGTCAGACCAAGGTCCATCAAGCCCAGTATCCTGTTTCAAACAGTGGCTAATCTAGGCAACATATACCTAGCAATTTTCCCAAAAAGACACACAGGTTACACAATGCTTGTATTGGGGCAAGCAGTGGATTTCCTGGGTCCCCTTTAATAATGGTTTATAGACCTTTCCTCCAGGAACTTGTCCAAACCGTTTTTAAACCCAGCTACACTAACAGCTTTTACTTTATTCGCCGGTAACAAATCCAGAGTTTGATTATGCGTTGAGTGAAAAAATATTTTCTCTTATTAGTCTTAAACGGGTTATATTGTAGCTTCATTGCATGTCCCCTAGTTTTTCTATAATTTGATGGTGTAAACAATTGATCTACGTTTACCCATTCCACTCCATTCATCAATTTATAGACCTCTATCATATCTCCCCTCAGTCATCTCTTTTCCAGGTTGAAGAGCCCTAACCTTTTTAGCCTCTCTTCATGGGAGTATCCTTCCATCCCCTTTACCATTTTGGTCGCTCTTATCTGTACCTTTTTCTAATAATGCTATATCCTTTTTAAGATAAGGTGACTAGAATTGCCCACAATATTCAAGGTGCAGTCACACCATGGAATGATTCAGAGGCATTATAATATCCTTTGTTTTATTCTCCATTACTTTCCTTATGATTCCTAGCATTCTATTTGCTTTCTTGGCCGCCGCTGCACACTGAGCGGAGGGTTTCAATATATTATCCACAATGATGCCTAAATGTTTTTCCCGGATGATGGTTCCTAATGCGGAACGCTGCATCATGTAACCATAGTTTGGGTTGTTCTTTCCTAAGTGCATAACTTTGCACTTGTCCACATTAAATTTCATCTGCCATTTGAACATCCAGTCTTCCAATTTATCAAAGTCCTCTTGCAATTTTTCACAATCCTCTTGGGATTTAACAACTTTGAATAATTTTGTGTCATCTGAAAATCTGATTACCTCACTCATTATTCCCATTTCCAGGTCATTTATGAATGTTAAAAAGCAGCAAACCCAGCAGAGTTCCCTGGGGTACTCCACTATTCACCTTTCTCCATTGGGAAAATTGACCATTTAGCATTACTCTCTGCTTTATATCTTTTAACCAGTTCCTGATTCACAATAGTACATTGCCTCCTATCCCATGACTTTTTAATTTCGTCAAGAGTATCTCATGAAGGACCATGTCAAAGGTTTTCTGAAAATCCAGATACACTATATCAACTGAATCACCTTTGTCTACCTGTTTATTAACACCTTCAAAAAGCATAACAGATTAGTAAGACAATACCTTCCTTGTCTAAAGCCATGTTGGCTGTCTCCCATTAAGCTATGACTATCTACATGTTCAGGCTCACCGGTCTATAGTTTCTCGGATCACCCCTAGAACCCTTTTTAAAAATTGGTGTTACATTGGCCACCCTCCAATCTTCAGGTATTACAGATGATTTTAATGATAGTTCATAGATTACTAATAGTAGGCCTGCAATCTCATATTTCAGTTCTTTCAACATCCTTGGATGTATACCATCCAGTCCAGGTGATTTGCTACTCTTCAGTTTATCAAATAGTTGTAATACATCTTAGAGTTTATTGCTATTTCTTTCAATTCTTCTGCGGCATCACCTTTAAATACCATTTCAGTCATGGATAGCATCCCTACATCTTCCTCAGTAAATGGTTATGGTTTATTACATTTGATATACCGCTCAGGCCGAAGCTTTAGAGCGGTTTACAATATTATATCATTTAAGAAAATATGAAAAGAATGCCATTTATGAGATAGGACAGAATAGAGGACAGAGATAGTTAAAAAGATAAGGGAAGGAGAAGGAAAGGGAACAGCAGGTTACCACGATATACAAGCATGACAATCCAGTCCACGTCTTTAATGTAAACTTCAGTTCAGACGCCACGGACTCATGCCTAAGGGCCATGCCAAAGGGCCCTGTGGCGAGGCCCTCAGGCACGGGCGTGCCTCTGAAGCGGTGGTTTTCAGCTGTTATGCCTGGATGCTGATTGGCAGGCTGAAGGGGAAACGAAGGGCTCCTGCTCACACCTCCGGTGTCGCTGCTGTTCTCCTGCGCGCCTCTGAAGCGGCGGTTTTCAGCTGTTATGCCTGGATGCTGATTGGCAGGCTGAAGGGGGAACGAGGGGCTCCTGCTCACACCTCCAGTAAAGACAAAGGCAAAGAATTCATTTGGTCTCTCCACTATGGTCTTGTCCCCTCTTAGTGCCCCTTTTACCCCTCTACCATCTAATGCTCCAACTGACTCTCTCACAGGTTTTTTGCTACAAATGTATTTGAAAAAGTTGAATTATGTGTTTTTGCTTCCACAGTAAGCATTTTTTTCAAATTCTTTCTTTGCCTGCCCTTATCAATGCTTTGCATCTAACTTGCCAATGCTTATGTTGTTTCCAGTTTTCCTCATTTGGCTCCTTTTTCCATTTCCTGAAAGATGCTTTTTAGCCTTTGATAAGGGGCACTCATGGTTACCAGTTTATAATTGGGAGTGATTTCAATATAGTAAAAAGATCCTCACATGTGCCACCACAAAACCCCAGTAAAGGGTATGACCAAAAGAGTGAATTTTCTTATAACAGAGTTGGAATTAATTGATCCATGGCAAACTTTGCATCCAGATGAGGTGGACTTCACTTGTTCTTCAATACCACGCAAGCTTTTTGCTAGGCTAGACTACATGTTTCTCTCAGAAACTCTATTTTTGAAGCTCATGAATGCTGGAATTCTGGAAATTAGCGTTTCAGATCATGCTATTGTGGCTGTGGAGCTTAGGGTGATAGATGTGAGCACAGAAAGAATATGGCAAATAAATCTAACTTTGTATCAGGATGATCAGTTTAGGACTTTTTGCAGGAAGCATGACAGGACTATCAGAGAGAAAATACAGGGAAAGTGGAAGTAGGTACTTATTGGAAAGCAATTAAAGCTATTTTGTGGGGTAGAATAATGGATATGTGGTACAAAAAAAGTTCAAAAAATGGAGGGTGAATGTCCGCACCTCCCAAAAGGATTACATAATACAGCCTACAGAGGTCTCTTTAAATAGCTAGATGGAAATAAAGAACAAATAAATAATATACTACAAAAAAGAGCAACAACAAATACAGCATTGTATAAATATCACTAATATAAATGGGGAAATGAAATGAGAAAGTTGTTGGCAAGGCTGATGGCCCCTAATAAAGCAAAGATTCTTATAAATGCTGAGATCTGGAGGGAAAGATATAGTGTCAGAATTTGTGGATTTTATAGAGATTTGTAAACAAGAACCTAGCCATCAGGGGAAAATGAAAGAATTCTTTCAAACCCTCAAGATATCCAAGCTGGGATGAGCAGTTAGAGAGATTAAACAAACCTATTCACGTGGAGGCCGATTCAGAGTGGGGGCTGTCCGGGCAGCCAAAAGATGTATGGGGCCAATAAGTATCCTATTCTGCAGCCGCGGGAACTATACTGAGGTGGAATAAGTGCCCCTGGACGTTGGGCGATAGCAGGCCCAGATGATGGAAGTGGGGCGAGGGGGTGCAGGGGGTTCCCCGCAGCACGACCCTGGCCATGGGAGGCCAGATCAGAAATCGGGCTGCAGGGAAAGGAACAAGTGGCCGGCAGCCAGGGATCATGGCTCCAGAATGGAGCCACGGTGCCATGGCAACGGGATGCCATGGCACTGCAGCTCCATTCAGGAGCCTGACTGAGATAGCCGGGCAGGGGCCTGTCCATGCAGGCCGATCTGAATTGGGTCCCAGCCTGCATGTACAGGCACAGACCCGATTCCGATCCCGTGGGACACGTCTATCCCCCGCGTGATCAGAATCAGGTCTGCCTCTGTGCATCCCGCTTCCGATCCAGCACACAGAGGCCTGGGTAGCCAACTTGGAATGTGTCTTTATATGACCACTTTAAAAGATATGTGGGAGAGAAACAGGATAGAAAACCTGGAAATGGAGTATCTAAGAAAGCTGGCCCCGGAGTTGGTTTAAGTCATTGGCGTCCTAGCAAATCTTAAGCCTTACGCGCCCCCTCCTCCCCCAGTTGTCAAAATCTTCTGTTTAGCTTTAAATTCCCTACTCTTTGCAATTACCAAGTAGTTGCTACCCTAGGTGACTGCTAGGTTTGCCTAATGGTCCTAAATCTAGGGTGATATTGTTGGGATATCTGGAAAATTACTCGTAGGGCATCTCCACAAGAAATGTTAAACAAATTATTCCAGAAGAGTTACAGTACCAGAGAACTGGAGGCATGAACAGGTTTGTGGCCAAATGAGTTGTGTTTGATATGCAAAACAGAAGTGGAAAATTTGATACACTCATTTCTAGAATGTTTTGAGCTAAAAGCTTTATGGCCGAAAGCCTTGGGAGCCATAAAGACAATTTATAGGCGCTAAGAGTGGACCTATGGATTATTACCATTGGGGGAATATGGATCCTTGCGAGATAAGAGAATAGGGAAAATGCATAGAAAGTTTGCACATATAGCAGTAATGTTGCAAAAGAAAACTATATTAAAATATTGGACAAGTGAAAAGTCCCCCTCCCCCTCGGCAGTATGTTGGAAATTACCTCTTGCAAACTGAGAGCACATAAAGACAAAATGATCCCAGGCTGGATGGGCTAGAAGAAACTATGGTATGGTCTCAGGAAAGGCGGGTAGAATAGTTGAGGGACAGACTAAGGTGTAGTGAGATGTTGAATGTGTTGGTGAGTTTGGGGTGTAAATAAGAAACAGAGATAAAAATGGGAAGACCAGGTTTTGCTAATGGTGGAGCCCTTTTTCTACTCTACTGTAATTAAGATAGAGGCATAGGCCACTGATGTTTTTAGAGTGTAAAACTATTTAAGGTCATGTTCTGAAATGCAAGTATATTGGCAAACTACAATAAAGTTGTTTCAGCAAGCATGATGTGATTTTTTTTCCATAGTTTTTCTTCAATATAAATTTATTTAAAATAAATGGTCAACATTTTTGGCTAGAATACAATTTAGCGAATTGGCTATAGCAAGTACCACAGCATCTTCCAACATGACAGTTAAAACCGAAATGAAATTTAGTCCCTGATTTTTTATAAACAGACATTTATTAAAAAGACATTACTTTTTAGAGACTGATGAAGGATCCTCTCAGTAAACAGAACTATACCTACCAAAAAATAACAGCCTATATTATAATATTATGAGGATGGCTGTTGTGGACGAAATGAGCTAGCCTGTAATTAGACTCATTGGAAATGTAAAATTACACATAGCACATAATTACCAGCATGCTATTATACTCCTAGACATCTTTAAATCAAGGTGATGGAAGATTTTTCAGTCTGATGAATATCACTTTTAAATTCATTTGAGAAAAGAGAGAAAAAGCCTAAGGTTACTTTATAATTAGTCCTACAGAATTATATATTTCTCCACAGGAAGAGTTAAAAAGCTTCTGATAGATTTCTTTCCCTTAGACGTCAGCTGGATAAGCTATAATAGCATTCATTAGGAAGGATCTTTGTCAAAGAGAAAGCATTTAGTTTATAGGAAGCGAGAACTTTCATCATGCTTTAGTATTTAGAAACAAGTTAGACCAGTAACTATACAGTATGGAGGTCATTCCAGAATATGAATAAGCCTTTTGGACGTGTGGGGAGACGTTCCCGAAAATACGTCCAAGACTGTATTCTGAAACCATGCACCCCTGCACGTCCATGACGCTAGCAAGAGGATCTCAGAACGTGCCAGGGAAGGGCAGAATTGGGACATGGCCAGCCGCAGACATATATAAAGCATATTCTGGAAAGGCCCATGTATATTTTCAGTGTTCTCCACAGACATCCCCGTTATTCCTGTGGAAACATAGTATAAGGCCAGGACTTAGAAAATATTCTGCTCTGCTCCTCAATGCATCCCATATTCAAGAATGGTTGTGACAAGAATGTTTTGAAATGGTGTGACTGCAATCTGGAAAAACACAAAATGCAGTTTTAAAGGACAGAAAGCAGAGGGAAGGAATGTTGTAAGGTAAAGAAACATTAATAAACACCCTTACAGAAATATTAAGAAGAGCAATAGTGTTTATTCTGGCTATGCTGAAATGTGCTGTTTGTGCAAACCTGCCTGCCTTCCCACAGTCTGCTGTGTCCAGGGCCGGCCTGTCTATTAGGCAACCTCTAGGGCAGCCAGCCTGGGTAGGCGGCACACATGACTGGCCACGCCACGCCCCTCCTCCCCCCAGCTACCGCTGATTCCATTTGGGGGGGAGATGGGCAGAGCAGCAGCAGTATTTCAATAAGCAGCTTTTTGAAATACTGCCACAGCTGCTGCCCGCCTCCCCCTCCCAAATGGAATTGGTGGCAGCTGGGGGGCGGCATAGCGGGTCATGTGTGTTGCTGCCGCTGCCTACCCAGGCCAGCTGCCCTAGGCATTTACATAGTGGACAGACCAGCCCTACACACAGGAAACTGTGGGAAGGCAGGCAGCAGTTGCCCCACAGATAGCAGATGCATATAGACCAGCATAAGCCAGGACCTTCTATGGGACAGGTGTAGTCACATGTAGGTGACTACTACTTCTACTATCAATCGTTTATATAGTGCTGCAAGACATAAGCAACACTATACAAGAAAATATAGAAGATGGGCCCTGCTAATTAGAGCTTACAATCTAATCAAGACAGATAATACAATATAAGAGAAACAAGGGGTTCAAATAGGGAAAGGAGAACAAGGGAATTAGCATCCAAAAGCAGCCTCAAAGAGGTGAGCTTTCAATATGGATTTGAAAAGGGAGAGAGATAAGACCTGATGTATAGATTCAGGAAGTTTGTTTGAGGCATAAGGAGCAGCAAGGTGAAAAGATCGAAGTCTGGAATTGGCAGTGGAAGAAAAGGGCATAGAGAGAAGAACGCTCTTTCTCGAGCTGAGTTCATGAGAAGGGGTGTAGGGAGAGAGGAGAGAGGAAAGGTAGTGAGGGGCAGTAGAGTAAATACATTTATAGGTCAGAAGGAGAAGCTTGAATTGGATATGGAAACGGAAGGGGAATCAATGAAGTGATTTGAGAAGAGGGATTATATGAGTGTGTCGAGGCTGGCCACGCAGCAGAGTTTTGGAAGATTAGCCATGCAGCAGTGTTCTGAACAGATTGAAGAGGAGCAAGATGACTCTGAGGGAGACCTCCAAGGAGTAGGTAGCAATAGTCGAGATGGGAGGTGACCAAACAGTAGATAAGAATTTTAGTAGTGTGTTCAGAGAGGAAGGGGAAGATTTTGTTAATGTTATAGAGAAAGAAATAACAGTTTTTAGCTATCTGTTGGATATGTGTGGAGAAGGAGAGGGAAGAGTATAATCAACAGAGATAGAAAAGGAGGAAGGGGGGAGGGTTTAGGAGGAAAAATAAGAAGTTCAGTCTTGATCATGTTCAATTTTACTTGGGGGTGAGACATCCAGGTAGTATTGTCAGATAAGCAGGCAGAGATATAGGCTTGGAGTGTAAGAGAAATATCTGGTGTAGACAGATTGATTTGAGAGTCGTCAGCATAAAAATGATACTGAAAGCCATGGGAAGAGATGAGGGCATCATGGGACTGGGTATAGAGAGTGAAAAGGAGAGGGCCCAGAACAGACCCTTGGGGTACACCAACTGAGAGAGGGATGGCAGTAGAGAAGGATTTATTTATTATTTACATTCTCTTATATACCGCGCTATTCTGCATCAGTGTGGTTTACATTGAACAAACTGAAATTACACTGAACAGGGCATTATAACTTGGAGATAACTATTTTACAGGGAACATGGGCTATGGAGGGTTAAGTGGCTTGCCCAAGACCACAAGGAGCACCTGTGGGACTAGAAACCCCAGTCCTTCCGGCCCATGGTTGCTGTCCTCTAGTGGGATTTGAACCCCCGACCTTCCGGCCTGAAGTACCTTGCCCCAACCACTAGGCCACTCCTCCACTCCATCAGATCCACCAGAACAAACACTGAGAGAATGATGGGAGAGATAAGGAGAGAACCAGGACAGCACAGTGCCCCTAAAACCAAGAGAGGACAAAGTGTCAAGGAGAAGGAGATGGTCAACAGTATCAAAAGCAGCAGAAAGGTTGAGAAGAATGAGAACTTAACCAGGAAGAAGTCACTGGAGACTTTGGCAAGACCCAGTTCAGTAGAATGAAAGGGACGAAAACCAGATTGAAGTGGATCTAGGAGGACTTGAGAGGAGAGAAGTTCAAGGCAGCAGCGGAGAACTGCACGTTCAAGAAGTTTGGAAATGAAGGGAAGGAGGGAGATGGGTCGATAATTAGAAGGACAAGTAGGGTCTAGTGAAGGTTTCTTGAGTAGAGGTATAATCACAGCATGCTTGAAGGCTGCAAGGAAAGTTGCAGTGGAGAGTGAAAGGTTGAGAATATGTGAGATGGAAGGGATGACAGAGGAGGAGATGGAGTTAAGGACATTGGTGGGGATAAGATCAGAGGAACAGGTAGTGAGTTTAGAGGAGGAAAGAAGAAGAGAGGTTTCCTCATCAGAGATCTTAGAAAAGGATGAAAGGGTGATAGAGGTTGAAAGGAAAGGTTCGTATTGAAGAGGGGGACGAGGGGGTAAAGAAAATTTAGGGGAAATTTGAATGTAATCATATGGATTTTGTCATAAAAATAGTCTGCTAGGATTTGGGTAGAAAGAGAAGGAGGGATTGGAGGTGGATGCGTCTTAAGAACAGAGTTGAGAGTTGAAAACAGACGGTGGGGGTCAGAGGCAAGAGAGCTAGTCAAATAGATAAAATTGTTTTGCTTGGTGAGAGCAATGGCAGACTTGAAGGAAGTAAGCATGAATTTGAAGTGAAGAAAGTCAGAAAGGGAACGGGATTTGAGCCAAGTGCATTCAGCTGAGTGGACAGGAACTGGTTAAAAGATAGAAAGCAGAGGGTTGGGCTAAATGAGTAATTTTCCCAATGGAGAAAGGTGAATAGTGGTGTACCCCAGGGATCTGTGCTGGGTCTGCTGCTTTTTGACATATTCATAAATGACCTGGAAAGTGGAATAACGAGTGAGGTTATCAAATTTGCAGATGACACAAAACTATTTAAAGTTGTTAAAACCCAAGAGGATTGTGGGAAATTGCAAGAGGATCTTGATAAATTGGAACACTGGGCATCAAAATGGCAGATGAAATTTAATGTGGACAAGTGCAAAGTTATGCACCTAGGGAAGAACAACCCAAACTATGATTACACAATGCAAGGTTCCACATTAGGAACCACCACCCAGGAAAAAGATTTAGGTGTCATTGTGGATAACATGTTAAAACCCTCGGCCCAGTGTGCAGCGGCAGCCAAGAGAGCAAATATAATGCTAGGTATCATAAGGAAAGGAATGGAAAATAAAACAAAAGATATTATAATGCCTCTATATTGTTCCATGGTGAGACCGCACCTTGAATATTGTGTGCAGTTCTGGTCGCCGTATCTTAAAAAGGATATAGCGTTATTAGAAAAGGTTCAGAGAAGAGCCACCAAAATAGTAAAGGGGATGGAAGGATACTCCTATGAAGAAAGGCTAAAAAGGTTAGGGCTCTTTAACCTGGAAAAGAGATGGCTGAGGGGAGATATGATAGAAGTCGATAAATTAATGAACGGAGTGGAACGGGTAAACGTAGATCGATTGTTTACATTATCAGCATATAGAAAGACTAGGGGACATGCAATGAAGCTACAGGGTAAACTATTTAAGACTAATAAAAGAAAATATTTTTTCACTCAATGTGTAATCAAACTCTGGAATTTGTTACCGGAGGATGTAGTAAAGGCTGTTAGTGTAGCTGTGTTTAAAAAAGGTTCGGACAAGTTCCTGGAGGAAAGGTCCATAAACCATTATTAAGAAGGGACCCAGGATATCAATGCTTGACCCCAGTACAAGCATTGCGGAACCTGTGTCTTTTGGGGAAGCTGCTAGGTACCTATGACCTAGATTGGCCACTGTTGGAAACAGGATACTGGGCTTGATGGACCTTGGTCTGACCCAGTATGCCATATCTTATGTTCTTATGTTCTTATGTTATGACACAGGATCATAGGTAGTGGGTAGTTGAAGTTAACCAGTGCTGAGATGAAATGCACCTCACAGGACATGGAATGAGCAAAGCAAGAGTATCCACGGCAGAGGAGAGAGTAGTATTATAGGAATTTATAGCCTCATCAACAGATTTAGAGGACAAAGGAGAAGAAAAAGATGATGAGACAGTAGTGGAAAAAGTCAGTGGATCGATAGATTCCTAAAAAAGAAAGAGGGAACTGGGCAAGATTGAGGTGAGGCGTGATGAAGAGTGAAGTTTACCAGGTGGTACAGAAATTAGAGGGTAAACAATTAGAAAAGAAAACAAGGTCAAGGCAATAACCAAAGCTGGAGGTTGTATGAGGAGGTAAGGAAAAGGAGCTTAGATGCATAGGGGTCAGAAGAGTTATCAACATGAAAATTAAAGTCACCAAGACTAAGGGAGGGGAAAGAAGAATCCAGAAATAAGGAAAGTCATGAGTCAAAGGTAGAAATGGATTTGTCAGATGGTTTATAGATAACAGCAATCTGGAAAGGTAGGAGATTAAAAAGATGGATGGAATAGACTTCAATAGAGGAGGAGTGAGACTGAGGTAGAAGGAGGGGTTGAAATTGGTAAGAAGGAGAAAGCAGAAACCTGACACCTCCACTGCGGCCAGTGGCACGAGGAGTGTGGGAGAATTGGTAGCCACCATGAGAGAGGGCAGTAACAGAAGCAGTTTCATCAGGAAGGAGCCAGGTCTCAGTAAGCACTAGAAGATGGAAAACATGAGAGATAAAGAGATCATGGGTAGAAAGACGTTTATTAGAAATGGAATGAGCATTCCATAAGGCATATGAGAAGGGGAGAGGGGGGTGGGAATGAGAGGTATATGGATGAGATTGGGGCGGTAGAGAGAGAAACTAATATAGGAGTGAGAGAAAAGTGATAGTGGGCCAGGGTTGGGATTAATATTACCGGAAAGGAGAAGGAGAAGAAGAGTGCGAGGGAGAGAGGAGACAGCACGGCAGAAACAAGGATGAGGCTATTTTAGAGAGGAAGGAGAGGGATGAATAAGATGAAGTAAAAGGTGAAGCTCAAGAGCTGAGAAGAGGGTGGAGCACAAAAGAAGGATGAAATGGGAAGGTGGAGAGAGGGTAAAAAGGAAGGGGGTTTTAGGTTGAGGGAAGAAGGTTAGAGAGAATCAGAAAAAGGAACAAAAAGTGATGTGGAGCCAAGCTCACAAGAAAGCAATTAACACCTACTCTACTGAACATCACCCGGCCATCATCACCCAAGGCTATTTACCTTCCAGTCTCAAACAAGCATCCATTAGACCAATAATAAAAGGTCCCAATCTAGACCACAATGACCCCAGTGCATACAGACCAATATCAAGCTTGCCATTTATAATGAATATAATTGAGAAAACCATACAGCAACAATTACAAGACTTCATAGACACTCACACTCCAATGGATCCTCACCAACATGGATTTCAACCCAATTACATCATAGAGACACTCTTCACATCACTCCTAGACAGCCTAATAACCAGCATCAATGATGTGAAACACGGATTTGTACTAATATTTATCGACATCACAGCAGCCTTTGACATGGTGAGCCACCTCACTCTGTTAAGAAGGCTCCAAGAAATAGGGATCAATGGCACCATCTTAAAATGGTTCATCTCATATCTAACACTCAGAAAACAATGAGTCAGATCCGGAAAGCATTATTCAGAATCATTTACCCAACTACAAGGCATCCCACAACGGTCGGCCCTATCAGCACTACTGTTCAACATTTACCTCCAACCACTGTGTACAATAATAAAAGAGCATAACTTCCAATACGAAATTTGTGCTGATGACATAATGATTTATGCCCCATTTAACATTAACAAACCTGAGTACACACAAATCACCATACACCTAGAGGCAATGATAAGCTGGCTCAAGAAACAAAACTTTGCCATCAATTTCAAGAAATCAGAGGTCTTACACATCACAAGGAAACAACATTCTCACCACCACTGTTCCCTCTAAGCTGTGCGCGTGTGCGCGCGCACAAACCTCGCCGAGCGAGCGCACATACTTTAAAACAGAGCGCACAAAAATTACGGCTCTGATTCTGATAGAAAACAACACAGACATCTTAAAATTTAAAAGTTATGATTGTAATTACTAGAAATTTCCCGCTTCATTTAGTAATCGTCTACTTTCATTTAATTTGATTAAAATTAATGTGGTGTACATAATGTATTCTGACGTGTAGTCAAATTTTAAAGTATATAACTCCGAGTGTCGTTATGTGGCGCACAAAAATTTAACCTTCCTTCAAAAGCTGCACACAGCTGATATTTTATGCGCACACAGCCTACAGAAAATTAGAGGGAACATTGCTCACCACCTAAAACCCTGAGTGGAGGAGTAGCCTAGTGGTTGGGTCAAGGTACTTCGGGCCGGAAGGTCGGGGGTTCAAATCCCACTAGAGGACAGCAACCTTGGGCCGGAAGGACTGGGGTTTCTAGTCCCACAGGTGCTCCTTGTGGTCTTGGGCAAGCCACTTAACCCTCCATAGCCCATGTTCCCTGTAAAATAGTTCTCTGTGTGCTGTGCTTTCCTGTCTAATCAATGTGTTTATACCTCAAAAATTTCCTGTCATGATTTGACAATTTCCAATCTGTAATCAAAAAACGCTGCTGATTGCTGGAAGTAGCGGTATACAAATGTATACTAAATAAATAAATTAAATAAATAAAAATACTAGACCAGGACCTGGAAGTCTAACGAGAGGTGAAATACTTTGGAGTCGCCCTCAACCAAAACCTTAACTTTCAATCACACATCAAGAGAACCACCAAGATGGCATACAAGAAACTAAGTATGATACAAAAACTCAAGCCCTTACTCAACAAAAGTGACTTCTAAACAATATGCCAAGCCATGATAACACCTATAATAGACTACTGTCACATAATCTACCAAGGACTCTTGAACAACACTATCCACCCGCTTCAACTAGTCCAGAATACTGCAGCATGAATAATAACTGGGTGCATGAAACACAGCCACATAACACCCACCCTACATCGGCTACACTGTCTACCAGTCCACATCCGTTCCAAGTTCAAGACATTAGTGATAATCTTCAAAATCATACACAATCTATCCTCAACAACTCTACAGCCGATGATCATCAAAGAACCCGAGTCCAGACTAAGACAAATCTCAAACAAGAACTGTGAAAAACAAAAAACAAACATGCAATAGAGCCCTATCCTTATATGTTCCATACTTATGGAACACCCTGCCAGAGAACATAATGTCTCTCAATGACATGTTGACCTTCAGGAAAGCAGTAAAAACACATCTCTTTACTGAACATTATGGCCCATATGTATGATATGCCTGCAAACTCCACTCTCTGTACCCTCTCTCTATATGCCCCCACATCCCCCCCCCCCCCGGCACCAATGCCACCCATCCAAACTCCTCCCTTGTCCCAATCGGTCTTCCACCACCCCATATCTTCTGCTAGTCTGTGTCCTTCCCATCTCCCGGCCATCTACTTAAAAAAAACCATAGTCAACTATTAACTGTTTCGCCTAATGGTTCCCCCCATATAACCTTCCAATTTTTACTCCCCTTGTTCAATGTATAGTTCATATTGATGTTACAATGTAAACCATTTTGCATCTAAGATAAGGTGGTATAAAAACTTGTTAAATAAATAAAATTAATAAGGAGGGAGGAGCAAGTCAATTTAAGAAATGGCAGTGAGGACAACGTACAATTAGGAGAAAGGAGGGATAACAAGTTTGTAAGCAAATAAGGATAAAAATAAAATAAAGTAAAATTACAAATAAGTCAGGGCCCAATATTTGAAAGGCATTTATGTGGTTTACAGCCCAGTAAACCATGTAAATGCCTTAAATGGGGATATTCAACGGCACATACACAGTGCCAATGAATATCCCTTTCTAAGTCCTCTACATGCCCCGATGCTATCCAGTTAGCATCGGGACATGTTGAGGGTGTTCCAGGGCAGAGACTGCCACTAACAGGTAGCAGCAATATTGCTCACCTAGTTTTAGCCACAGATGCTAACCAGGTAGCAATGCAATATCGCCGTTATCTGGTTAGACTCTGCAGCAGTTTCCTCTGTGTGCCAAACCTGGATAGTCAATGCTGTTGCCGTGCCATTGAATTTCCAGGGCTAGGGGTCAGCAGGCAGGGCTATGCACCATAGCAGAGCATATCCTGCCCAGATTGATATCAGGCCCTAAAAGTCTTAAAGTGACACTGAACCATCAGATAAGGAAAGTTTTAGTAGAGGAAGTAATCTATTAACAGCGAGTACAGAATGCGATTGGTTAGAGCAACTGCCTAGTACCCAAGAATATCAAGAGTTCGATTCCCACTGGTGTTCCTTGTGACCTTGGCAAGTCATTTAACCTTCCATTGCCTTAGAAGAAAAGGCCTGGCAGTCTACTTCCGGTTATAATAACCCAGAGGCTGCTGGGTCGCCAGGAGTCAGCACTGACTTGACGGCACTTAAAAAAATAAACAACTAGGCAGCAGGCATTCCCTTCTCAGATGTAATCTATGAATCTATAAACATATTTAAACATAAGAGCCATAAATCATGAGCCAATACAAGACATGTGAATATTGACAACTGAGCTGCTGTGTGAAATGCCAGCACCCAGTTACATGGGAAAGAGATGCCATAGCCAGATAGCCATAGTCATTTCAAGAACATTGTAATGTCACTCAGCAATACAATGCATCCTTTGGGGAATTGCACATTTGGATTAAGTGTATGTGAGGTTGGTAAGGGTCCCTACTTAGCATTGTAAAGACTGCTTTTAGAGATAACCAATGCAAGCATACATAAAGAGTTCTTCTACTGCCATGTAAATTTTGATGCAAGGTATAGCATGACAAAAGCATTACTGTCTGCTTGCTTTTATAATATCTTTGAGTGCACTGAGATTACTTTGCAGTGTTCTGGGTATGCAACAGACTAGTATATATAGTCTAGTTTGCATCAACATTTATGTTTCATCAATATCCATGGGTAATTTGCATCAGCACAACACTGTTAGTGAGCACCGCAACTTAAGAGATGGACGTTTTAACAGAGGAGGTGGAGACGGGCAGGATCGGAAACATCTATCTTTTCAGAATACAGTGGGCGCAGAGACGTCCATGCCATTTGCTGCGTATACCTGTGTTTCATTATAACAGTGAGGGCCCATGTTCCTACATCGTGGTTTGCCCGTGCCACGCCAGAAACGTCCATGTCACCGATTCTGGAACTGCGAGTGCATCTATACACATGGTTGCAGAATTAGGTTTAAATCGGGCCCGTCTCTGATTTGGACGGCCCACGGGAATTGGCCTGTATGTGTAATGACCAGACTGAAACTGTATTTATTTTATTTACTAGTAGAATATCTCAAGAAATTTGACACAAGATTGATTATAACTACTATAATGTTGTAATAGCTTATTATGAGGCTATTGGAATGCACTGATAGTAGATATTCTGATCTGTAAGTTTAATTAGTTACCTGCACTTCACAACACAGAATTCTGTCTCAGAAAACCATCATGGCTGCCTACATACTCCTAAATAGTTCTCCACTGCTGAGAGCTATGATTTGAAGTTTAAACAAATGGAAAACCTTTTTTGGTATCTTGGCCATGGCTGACACAAGATCACATCAGCCTGAAGAGGCTAATTGCTGCATTCATCTATGTGAGGTTCCTACTACGTATATGGAAAGAATAGTAAGGAAATAGATAGGGTTCACTGGGGATATCCTCCTGTCCTTCATGGGCAAAAAAATTACTGGATACATGGCCAGGTACACAGTAGCCATGCAGACTACCAAGAAAAGGCATGCCAAACTCCAACAGTGGTCTAGGCAACGCAAACAAAAAGGGAAAAGAGCCCAATATATGGTCTAAAGCAGTGGTTCTCTTTTTTGTGCCGTGACCCCTTTTACCATTGGTCAACTTCTTGTGACCCCCAATGATAAAATCAAATGTGTCTCTCTTCCTTTATCGTTAACGCATTGTCACTGTAATCATTTGATGAATTATTAGTATATTATAGGCCTTTGCAATATGTTTTTATTTATAAATTTTACTTATTTAAACCACAATAATTAATCACAACAAGTAATATTTGATCTCGAAATTATTATGATTTTGTAGTCAACAGTTTTAGTATGCTTTATTCAAAAAGACTGACAAAGGACAAAAATGTTAGCGTTGTCAAACCTAAAAAGTAGGCATAGGCTATTAGTGCAAAGGTTGTGCTTGCTTCCTTCTCACCAGATGTGAAATTCTCGGCTCAGTCTTTGCGAGAGCACAACGAAGATCATCTTCTGCAGCAAGTCTATTTCTGTATTTACTCTTGATAAGCAACAAGTTTGAGAAGCCGGTTTCACACAGATATGTTGTTGGAAACGGAAGAAGTAGACGCAACACAATCTCAGACAGTCCAGGATACAATTGAAAATACTTGATACAGAATTTAATTACTGACATTGAAGAAAAATCATTTTTCGCTGCATCGCTGGTAATGAGTTCAATGAACTCTTGTGCAATCTCAGGACCATCCTCATCTTTAACTGTGAATGGACTTCTGGCAAGTGCAAATGGTGTGCCAGGTAAATTTGGAAAATACGCTGAAATTTCTTCTTCCAGCATTTCTAAGTGCTGTTTGACAGAAATTATAATTCCATTTCTTGTGTCAAGTTCAATCTTGTTTTCTTCAAAGAAAGTGGATAAGTTAAGCAACATGTATGTTCTATTTTCAACTAACTTTTTCTGCCAAAGCTGAAGTTTCATTTGAGATGCTTGGATCTTTTCGGACAAATCTAGGCATGTTGCATTTGGTCCTTGCAGTGATAAATTTAATTTGTTTAATATTGCAAATATGTCAAACAAGTAAGCAGTTTTCAGCAGCTGCTTTTTGTCACTGAAAAGTGCTTCAAATTGTGGTTTTGCTTTTTGCTTAAAAAACATTTTTAGTTCATCGCGAAGATCAAAGACACGCTTTAAAACCTTTCCTTTTGATAACCATCTCACCTCAGTGTGTTGTAAAAGAATGTTATTGGATACATACAAATCATTACAAAGTTTCGTAAACAGTCAAGTGTTTAAAGCACTTGCTTTTATGAAATTAACGGCACTTACTACATTTATCATAGCTTCTTGCAGCTCTTGTGGCAGCGTCTTTGTTGCTAAAACTTGTCTATGAATCATACAGTGAGTTCTGATGGCTTTCAGTGACTCATTGAATACCAAACGTTGAAATCCCGACCGACATCCTAGCATAGCTGGAGCTCCATCTGTGCAAACACCACAAACCTTGTCGATGGGGATATCGTGTTTTTGCAGAAATGAACAAAATATTTCAAACACATGATGAGCAGTTGTCGTTTCAAGTGGCTTGCAAAAAAGGAACTCATCTTTAAACTCGCCATCATTAATATATCTCATGTAAACCAGTAACTGAGAATAGTTTGAAACATCTGTGGATTCATCAAGCTGGATGCTAAATAGTCCAAGTGGAGCAGATTTCATTTCCTGGATTACTTGGTCAAGGATATCAGCAGACATATCTTCTATTCATCAACCGATGGTGTCGTTAGACAAGGAAATTTGACTCAATTTCGTACAAATTCATCTCCAAGCATGACTCGAACAATATCTTTTGTTGCTGGTAAAGCAATTCCTCGGCAATGGTGTGAGCTTTTTTGGCTTTGGCAGTTCTGAGAGCCACCATATATGAAGCTTCAACAGCGGCTATGTTTTGCTGGTGGAGCTTTCCGCCAATATCAAGTCTGCTTTTCTTGATTCCATCAGCTTTGTTCTTAAAATACTGAATATCCTTGCCTACAAAGATGGGATGCTTACAGTCAAAATGCCGTTTCAGTTTGTTTGGCTTCATGGATTCCGCTGATAGAACTTTGTTACAAATAACGCATTGTGGTTTCTCAATCCCTGCTGAAAATATGGAGATGAAACCAAAGTCATCGCAATATTTTCTTTTCTTGGTATTCTTCTCTCTGTCATTCATTTTCAATGGAGTCGCTGGTGTTATATAATATTACACACAAGGCGAAGGCAGATGAGGTCACAAATGCTAACTTACGCGTTTCGGCTGTATAAAAAACACATATAAATATAAATATATGTTAAAAAAAAATATATATATATATATAATATGAAATACATAATGTGCTATGCTGCTTTTTAACTCTTCTACTTCAATGCCTCCAGTTATTGCTTTTGCTACCAGTTGTTTTTCTCAGCCTGCAATAGCCTCCTCACACTTTATTTATTTATTTATTACAATCTTTTATATACCGCGCTATTTGATATCAGCACGGTTCACATACAACAACATCAACAGAATAACAGGCTATTCCGTGTTTACAGCAAACAGGTATATAAACTTGGGTAACATAAGGTTAACTTATTACAAACATGATTATATAAAAGGTATCATGACAACACAAAAGTCCTAGTAATCTTACTGAGAAAGTGGGAGAGGCTATTTGAAGATAAGGTGTGTCTCTTATTTGGGGGGGCTTTTGCTGGGGGTAATGTTTGGTGGGTAGTATATGAGGAAAAGGTGATATTTAAGTGCTTTATCCCATTTCTCTTACATTTCTACCCTTTCTCAGCAACCCTATTTACCCCTACCAAGAAACCCACTTATTCCACTGACTTTCTCCCAGACTCTGTGCAGAAAATCAGCCCACCCTTCCTGTGACCATTAGCATTTTTATTATTCATGACCCCTGGATAGGACCCAAAGCACACCAAACCAACCAATTCTCCATTGACTGTTGTGCTTCCCCACGCCCAAAACCAAGCCACCAATAACACAAGGATGCATGCAAAGCCACTCTAATAAACGTATGTAGTCGCACACCGGCCTTTCTTGCATACAGTCATATAAACAGACAAACAGAAATGCCCTCCCCAGTAGAGGTTCCCACCGAAAAACCCAGCATGTTTTTAATAAGAGGCGTATGTTAAGAGCAGCCCCTCCCCGATCACCTCCACAAGGCCCGATCCGGCCCACTGCACCCCAGCAACATAAAAAGCAGCGCCGGAAGGTGTGCCTGTGGCCTGAGAGCCTCGCTAGAGGGCCCTTTGGTGTGGCACTTAGGCGCAGGCCAAACAGCGGGGCAATCCAGGAGCACCACTGATTGAGGGCATCCAGCAAAGACCAACAGAACTATCCATCCATACCACAGACCTCCTTAAAAACTAATTGTAAGCTCTGATGAGCAGGGACTGTCTCTTACATGTCTGTGCAGTGCTGCACTCGTCTTGTAGCGCTATACAAATGCTCAGAAGTAGTGGTAGTAGTAAGTCTCTGTTAATTAGGCCAACTTGTACCAATGACAAAGAGCATATAGTTACCTTCACACATATCACCTTCTTTTCAAAAGGAAATACAAAATACCGTCCAGCATACCCACACAATTACAGTACTCTACCAAAGTATAATATTCAACACAATGAAAACGGAAACCAGGCTGCTGAAAATACAAATTCAGAAGGAAAATATAGTATTTCTATCCATATGAGTCTGGCTGAGGGATCTTGCACTTTGCGCTGTACAGCTGGGCTATGTTTTATTCCACTGAGGCACACTTTCCCCTCCGATGTTAATACTTATTGTCTCCTTCTGCCTCCTGCACCTCTGTCGCATTCCTCTTAGACCTCTGCCACGTGGCTGCATGTCCTGGACCCGCACAGCCCTTGCTCAGTCGCTTCGGCGGGCTACCTCTGCTGTCGGCGTTTTGTGCTCCCGCCTCCTTTGCTCACTCCACTGCCAGCGTGCACCGGAGCTCCAGTCCTGCTCCGCCCGCCTCCACTTATCCTCTGCCGCTCCGCTCTAAGTCCGGGCCCGATCCAACACCTCGCTCCACTATTGGGTGTCGGAGTGATCTTCATTTATAAAAGCCAAGTGGATGCAGAGCCTTCCCGCCTCTGAGGAGCCAATGCGGATGTGTCCCACCCCTAAAGGAAGTTCCTTTAAGGGGGGGACACATGTGCACAGGCTCCTTCACAGAGATGGAAAGCTCTGCACCGGCTTGGCTTTTTTAAACTGAAGATCTCTCAAAGAGTCGTCGCCGCCGCCACCGATGCTGCAGCGACTCCCGGTAAATCCCGAGGCGACCCCCATGGGGGTCGCACTCGCAACCCACAGGTTGAGAACCGCTGGTCTAAAGGATCTCCGACTTAAAAACATCCCCCCCCCCTTTTATAGACAGAGAATCTCACAAAACAAGCTCACTGTCTGTAACTGCATCAAGCAGCTTGGCTGCAGGAAATGCAGGATCTGATGGAGTGGGAGAGAGGCCAGTACACCTACCACAGGATACCTATATACATGAATCTCTCAATATATTTTTTGCCATAGGACTGCCCCTTTTTGCATCATATTTGTAGACTGCCCTATACACGCATAGGTCTAGGTCTATCTCCAGGAACAAGCAGGAATGAGTCTTCACATATGGATACGTCGGTACCAACGGAGCCTGCGCGGGAACGCTCCCCAGCGTCCAATCAGAAAGCTTTTGGGAGCATCCCTCAGCGCCTGCGTGCTGCCTTCCCGCCTTTCCAACTGTCTCTCCTCAGTTTTCATTTTTCCGCGGAGCTGGCAGGACGTCTTCCTGTCACCGCAGAAAATTTTTTCTTTAAATCTTTTACTTTTTGTTTTCTTGTGGTCGCGGCTGTTTCCCCGACTCCACCGGTACCGCCGGTGGTTTTTTCCTTTCTTTTTCCTAAAACTCAGGGAGTTTTTTTCCCTCTGTTTCTGTCTTGAATTTTTGGGCCTGTTAGGCCTCTCCATTATGGAGCCTTCTTCTCCTAAGAAGTGCCTTAACTGTGGAAATACAGTTTTCTTTTTAGACTCCAATAACTGGTGTCTAACCTGTTTGGGTCCTGACCCCTTTCCTCCAGAGCCATCAGGCTACAATTTTATGAGAAGAATTTCTCCATTTCGAGTTTCCCTCGATGCAGTTTTCCCTTCCAGTGTAAGGGCACCGACCTTTTCTTCTCTACAGGATCAGGTAACCCACAAACAGTCTGTTAAGACTAGCCAATTCTTGGGTGGTAGGTCTCATGCCAAGCTTGATGACGGCTCCGGCCTTGCCCTCAAGACCTCATTGGCTTCAAAACCCCGGCGGGAGTCTTCGGTCTCCAAAGCCTTTCAGGGGTTTCAGGTTGTTCCTGGGGCTCACCCCTCACAGAACATACCTGAGCCATGCTCGGGGGGTGGCATCCGCTTCGAGCGGTACCGATAACCCGGCATCGGCACTGGTGTTGAGCAATCCACTCCTCACCAGGGATCGTCATCTGGTGTACTCGGTGCCTTCGGGACCGATCGATACCCAGATTGACTTTCCAGTATTGGCAGCTCCGTCGATACGACCCCTGACGTTGGTACCATCTAGACATGCATCGATAGATTCGCTTCCTTCGATGCCGAGTCTAGAATCGATATCTAGTCTGGAAGACTGGGTACCGACGCATCTCGGAACTGACACGTACCGATTCCGGATGCGCGGTACCGAGGATATTCACCGAGACTTTCGAGTTTCCTCGGTACCGTTTGAGCAGCCTCCGATGCCTGTTTCGATGTCGGACCACCTTCGATTCCAGCACAGCTACCGGTATCGCTGTCGCTGCTGGTACCTGCAGGAACATCGGAACCAGCTCCATCCATGCTTTTTTCACCAGGATCGCTCCTTTCTATACCTAGTTTGGAGTCGATACCTAGCATGGACGATACAGTACTGACGGTTTCAGGTCATACCCGCCAGTCCCAGTATCCATTCATTAGAGATCCTGCTTTGCACCGGACAAGTACTGGTGCCCAGCCTAGTTCTTCGAGTTTAGCCTGTCCAGGGATTGTTCCCATTGGAGATCCTTCTTTTCAGAAATTTCTCCTTGACATGGCAACATTCCTGGCTATTCCTATCCCTGGCTATGATCCTACACAAGGCTTTTCTGGAGAAAAGGAAAATATAATGCTTCCTTTACATCATTCTTTGCAGGATCTTCTTCTGAAAATATGGGAAATACCTTTAAGGGCTTCCTCACCTTCTACAGCAACTGCTCTTCTGTATCAGGTGCCCCCCTCTCCAGGGTTTCAAAAGACTCAACTTCCCCATCATTCCATTGTAGTGGAATCAGCAATGAGGAAGGTAAAAAGCAAGAAGAAGCATTCTTCTTTCCCGCCAGGTCGTGCATCTAGAACACTAGATGCCTTTGGACGTCAAACCTTCCAAACATCTATGCTGGCAACAAGGATTCTCTCATATATTTTTTATATGAGTCTATCCCTTCAGGAGGTCACAGAGAAATTATCTCTTTTGACTCCTTTTCTTTCAGAGCCCAAGGCTGCAGACTATTCCTTGCTTCTTAGTCATAGCCAGAATATCTCTAGGTTTCTTTCTCGTGCTTCCCTAGACTCCTTTGAGTCTGTTAGCAGAACCTCTGCTATAGCCATAGGAGCACGACGTAGAGCCTGGCTCCAAGCTTCAGACTTGAGCAGATGGGAACAACAAAGACTGGGTAACACGCCTTGTACTGGAGAAAATCTCTTCAACAAGGACTCTTTGCGTCAGGTTGTTCATTGCTCCACTGACTTCCCTGCTTCTGATGGCCATCCTAAACCTTCTCCTTCCCCAGCAGGTAAGAAATGCCCTACCAAACCTCCTTTTCCTAAAAGAAGAAGGTTTCATTCTTCTCCTGCCCATCATGCCGATGTTCCCAAACAGGGGAAACCTCGCCCTGGTCTGAAGAATCCAAACTCAAGCCAGGAAAATTAACCCTCAATAGGGTTCCAATTAATCTGTTATAACATACAGTCCACTTCTTTCATTAGAAGATTTTTCACTGTTTTTTCATTTCAACCTCTACACTTGGATTCCTGTTCCAGGACATCCACTTGTTTTTAGGTATGCTGAGCTGTCAGGATATTCATGTCTATGGGTCGCAGGTTTTTCCTCCTCTTCCTACACTGAAGAGAGGTTTGCCAACTATCTCATGATAGTTTTCCTGTACCACCATGGATTTTTCCTTCTACAGACTTACCATATGGCAAGTCTCCCCTCAGCTCCTATTTTTTCTTTACCTTCTTTTCCAGGGTTCCCCTGTAAGAGTGGTACCATACCAATGGAAGGCTTCTCAGCCTTTCCAGTCTTCCTTTCCATTCCAGTGTAGAGTTTTTTCTCTTGAGTAAACCCCCTTTTTCCTCATCTGGGCAGCTCGTCAGACAGGAACAGGATATTCTCCTCTTGTTCTGTCTGTTCTCTCTGTTAAAAACAGAAAGATCTCTCTGCTGTACCATTCAGCAGCTGCCCATGCAGCGGCTTCAGTGAATGGACTACTGGTACTTTCTATAAGTTCCAGTATTGTCTTCCACTACTTTTTGTCTAACCTTAGTAGTGCTTCCAAGATAGTGCTCATCTATCTTGGCTAATCCTTATAACTTCTTTTCTGCCATCTCCAAATCTTGGAGTTGGCAGCATAGTTGAGCTGGCAGCTGGTTATCTCCAACAGCCAGTTTTATTTCCCAACTCTCCTGCATAATGCTCTCTGCAATCCTACAGAGAAGCTTTCCACTATGGGCCTTTGCTAGAGAGCATGAGGGTTTTTTCTCTAATGGTTGAAAAAGGCTTCCTCAGTCACCTCCCATGACTGTGAGGGTTCTTTACACCCTTCTATTTCCTTTTAATAAAGGACATAAGTCTTTCCTACGTGACAGTCTAAAGAATTACCAAATTCCTACAGGAAATATGCTCTTTTTCCTTGCAGCTTGTCCTCATGGTATCCTAATCCTTCATGGACAGCACATATTTAACGAAATAACGCATAATACCCCACCCCTTGTCCCTCAAGTGGGTCTACCTGGTGTCTCTGTCTATGCGTATTCTGTCCCTTCACCATGTTAGAGTTCTACTGGACTCAGGACTTGCTGTTTACAGACTAATATTATCCTCTGTCGCAACCATCCTGGTTATTTTACTGGGTAGCATTCTACTCCATCTTAACCAGAGGGAATAGATTCTCTATATCTTCTCAAGTAGGTTCCACCTTCTTGTTATGAGATGAATCATTCCTCTTCACATCTTCCATGTGAAGATTTCTGTAAACATATCTCTTTCTGCTTAATTGCAGACATTTATCTTTAGGCCTATATATATATTCATATATATACATATGTCTATATGCTTTCTTTAGATGCATATGTCTGTCAGCCATGTGTGCATATGCTATACCCTCTGGATCTCGCCATAAACATATCTATATATATACATATATGCCCCTATATATATATCTACACACATATATATATATATACATATATATATGTGTGTATCTGTCGAGATACTTCCTTTAGGTAGATATGTATTCACATACTTATCTCTCTAACTGTCTGTGCTCATAGAGGTGTTTTTTCCTTCCTATCTGTTCCAGACAGTGGGTTTTCACATATCCATACTGTTTCACAGTATGTTTTCGGCTCTTATGCACACAACCACTGCTGTGGTACTGACAGCTCTTACCATAACCTTAGGTTCAGGTATCCCTGAAGCTCCCTCTTCCTTTTCTTCCTACCTCTCGTCAGTTAGGAGAGACATGGGGGATCTTCAGTAGATCTGAGGTTTCCAACTCCTCAGACATCTGTCCTTCCTTGGGATTACGGGGTTTTCTCCATACCCCTTCTTCCCTCAAGGACTAAGCCAGTTTTGTCGAACTCGGTCAGTCTTCCTCTTTTGCTCCTAACTATAATTAACTCTGTAGCCAAAAGAGTTTTCAGCTTTTTCCATAAAGCTTTCTACTAAAGACCTACCGTTTTTGTACTTCCCCAGTTGAATCCTGGGGTCACCTGTCAGTTCCAGATTTTGACCTTCAACTCACTTCAATGAGGTCATCTTGAAGATTCCTCTACTGGATCCCCAGTAGATTCCATCAGCCTCTCTACTCCTGCAATCCAGTAGGTGAGGTCCATATGGTGATTGTTCATTTCAATATATTTCATGATGCTTATCATATATACAGGGACTCCTTGTCTGTAGTCCTATCTTAGGTCAGCTGTCTCCTACAGCTCCTCTCTTCTTCAACTCCTACCCTCCATCCTCGGGATGCCTGGGCATATGAGGTGGAACATGTTTCAATCACCAACATGCTAGGGCTCCAGGCATCTTAGCTTGGGAGTCCCCATATGTGAAGACTCATTCCTGCTTGTTCCTGGAGATAGCACAGTTACTTACCTGTAACAGGTGATCTCTGGGAACAGCAGGAATAAGTCTTCACAACCCACCCACCTCCCCTAGGAGTTGTATCTCTCTATCTCTCTTCCTTTCCTCTTTCTCTCTTTTTGTCTCAGCTTAAAACTCAACTGAGGAGAGACAGTTGGAAAGGCGGGAAGGCAGCATGCAGGCGCTGAGGGATGCTCCCAAAAGCTTTCTGATTGGACGCTGGGGAGCGTTCCCGCGCAGGCTCCGTCGGTACCGACGTACCCATATGTGAAGACTTATTCCTGCTGTTCCCAGAGATCACCTGTTACAGGTAAGTAACTGTGCTATGCCTGTATTATACTTCATTTACAACCGGTCTCATCACAAAACATAGGGTTTACACAGCAATGAAGGCTTCTGCCACAGACATACTGATATCTCTACCCACTTTCAAGGCTGTAGACAATGATTCTACTCATCTTATTCTCTCTATGAACTACAGTTTCATGTCATGCCTCAAAAAGCATCTTGCCACATTTCAGAGTTGCCACTGCCACTAAGGAATTGCTGCAATATTCCAAAACCATCTCTTCCCATTACCCATTTCATCGTGGCCTCCCATGAATTTATCTCCTTCATGGCCACTGCTGCTTTACCCAGACCTTTGCAGCCATGGACAGCCTTGTTTTACAAGATCTTGGAACAGCAACCCACTCCTTCTACCATCCTTTTCATCCTTATCTATCTGCTTCTAGGACAACCCTACTCTTTTTCCCAAAAACCCATTCAAGTTATATTTCTGTGCACTTAATCTCCACTTCTTTCCATTTTTCCAAATGAAAAAGAGACTCTCCTATGGTGGAAATTTAAAGCAGTTGCAGGATCAGGGCCATGCCAGGGGCAATTGCCACCATCAGCCCCCTTACCCCCTGCATCTCCAAAGTTCTCAACAGCCATTGTGTTTCCCCCACAGCATCATGTGGAGAGGCAGAAGATCTTGAAATACCAAGAAATGCAGTCAGAGATGAAGAAAAAGTGGCAGAAAGATACAGAAATCTTTCCCATTATACTGGGAGCAACGGGCTTGATAAAGAATACTTTCCAAGCACATCTTGATAAACTACCCATACCTGTTACATCTTACAAACTCCAGAAGGAAGCTCTCTTTGGTATGATGCAAGTATTACACCGAGCATTAGCAGTAAATTTGAGAGACTAAGATCATACTCCACATACCCTGGCTTAGAAGTGAGGTTCACAACTCTCATGGTATCCGCAAAATTAACCCATTTGGAGAAACTGCCCCGAGTACAACCAGTTGACATTGAGGCAACTGAACAGCCACCACCTTTTCCTTCTATTCTTCTATTTGTAGGACCCCCTTCTCTTTTGCTTCAAGGAAGATGAGATCAGGTGGTCCTGCCAGATCCCTGCCCTCAGCTGTCCTGGAAGTAGCCATTGCACATTCCCCTGCTGGTGTTTAGGCAGAAGTTGAGGCTTTTTCTCAGGGGCCCAATGAGGATGATACAATGGCTACTATGCTGGACCAGCTAGGGGCACTGGTTGCCATCACTGAGAGATCAAGAGGCTAGAAGTAACCATAGATAGGATGCCCCATGTTCAGGAGTGCACACATAATCTGAGTGGAGAAGTGGCCTAGTGGTTAAAGCAGTGGTTTAGCACCAGAGAAACCACTTGGAGGATAGGGAAATACTTACTTAATGGGCCTGATATTCAAAAGGGCCCTGTAAACCATGTAAATGCCTCTAACCGGGATATTTAATGGCACTAACATGGTTATTGCTGCTGAATATCCACGATCTTCTCTCCTACATGCCCCGATGGCATTGGGGCGTGTCATGAGCGGAGGTGGTGACAGTCAATAACTGGGCAGCGACGATATTGCATGCTGCCCGTTTAGCGACCTGCAGCTAAAAGATAGTGCAGCAAACCTAGATATTCAATGCTGGGGCCGCATATGACTGCAGCATTGAATATCTGGGGTTAAGGGTTAGCGCAGTTGGCTATGTGCCATAGTGGCACATAGCTGACCTAGATGAATATCGGGCCCAGTGTTTCTAAATGTAATTGGCTGTGAATGACTACTGGAAAAGTGTGAGCTAAATACATATAAATAAAATAAAATTACTCTGCATTTACTCTGGAGTACAAGGGCCTTCATTCCATGCTATACTCCAGTTTTCTTAATTTCATCTCTCTTTGGATCTCAGCTTCCAGGAGTCGTTTGTTTTCCCCTGTTATATCCTTAGCGCTTCCTTCTCCACCCCTTCCCCCCCCCCCCAGTTATATTTGCATAAAATACAAAAATATCGCTGTTTTTTAAACACTGTTATCATGTTAATGTTTTTTTCTTTATTCATGAGGCCCCCAGCAGAAAACAGGTCACATATTTAGAAGGGGAGAGATTGATGTTCCCATGAGAGGTGAGATACCTTAAACACAATCCCATGCGGGTCCTTATTAAAGGATTCCCACTCATCTAGGGATCCCCTAGGGTGCATCTCTGGGATAATCCTGATAGATGCTGAGAGTGAGGCAGTTGAGCCAGAGCTTATGCTGGCCTTAGGCAGCTAGCAAACACCTCTTCCCTGCCTAGCTCTTTCATAACTATTCTATAGCTAGCTGGGCAGGTGTTTGGAACTAGGCATCTCTAGATGGTTCTCAAGGGTCAACCTACTAATCACTATTGGGAGCTGCAGCAACTTGTATCCCTACATCTAGAACTTGAAAGCAACCTTGGTTGCTGTTACTCTATCCTTCTCAGCACTTTTCCAACTATGGCAGGAGCAGGCCTTCATTGCCTGTAATCAACATTGGTCTTCCACCTTAACATAGATGGAAACCTGTCCCTCTACAAACCAAAAGGGGGTCTATCTCTGTGAATGAATACTATAGAAAATATAAACTCCTCATTCAACTTTTCAACAATGCTAACAGATTCAATAATACCAAAAGGTGTCACAGCACAGCCTCAGAAACAACCATAGGCACTCAATTATTCTGGGTTAAGTATATGGTACCCCCAGACTCGTGCCGGTTTTTACATCAATGGCTGAGTGTTGTGTTATATTAATCATATCACAAGTTCTTATGTTGAGCAATAATATCAAAAATGATAATCAAAAAAGTACTTAGCTCATGCTGAACCATGGGACTGTGCTGAATATTTCACTCGTTATTTGTAAACATTTTTCTTTCTTTCTTTTTCTTTTTTTGTTTTTTTATTATTTATATAGAAAACGTTCTTCCACATATAGTTGCTAGTGTAGACCGCGTCCCAACGCCAATTTCTTAAGGCGCCCATGCGTTTCACCAAATGGGTTTTTCAAGGGACTATAGCATGGAGTGGAATTTATTTCTGTGAATAAAGACTTTAAAAATGACTGATCTGTGCAAAAACAATTCAGTCAAAGCATAACATAGTATAGTGCCACATCCAAATATACTATATCAACTGGAAACAGTTTAATAAAAGGTTGAGGAAGTCAAAAAACCTGTGAATAGCGCGGCTCGGCAACTCAAAACTTGGTCTCCTGCTGATGCACCCAAAAGACTCAATAAACGCCGCGCATGCGAGCTCGCGACTACAACGTCACAGTTTAAATGTCCCGGACTAGAGCGTCCTATTGGTTGATCAGACGATGCATGCTGCCCAATCGATGCTCTGATTTAAGCCTGTGGGTTGCACCGTGGCCAATGTGTAAATCCATTTCTGTTCCTTGTAAAGAAGTCGCTGATCAAGGGTTTTACCTAAAGCAGGTCCGGACACTGTTTCTATACACCAGCAGCGAAGCTGTGAAAAAGTATGATGATGAGATAAACAGTGTTGTACCAGGGGAGTTTATTGAGTCTTCTGGGTGCATCAGCAGGAGACCAAGTTTTGAGTTGCCGAGCCGCGCTATTCACAGGTTTTTTGACTTCCTCAACCTTTTATTAAACTGTTTCCAGTTGATATAGTATATTTGGATGTGGCACTATACTATGTTATGCTTTGATTGAATTGTTTTTGCACAGATCAGTCATTTTTAATGTCTTTATTCACAGAAATAAATTCCACTCCATGCTATAGTCCCTTGCGGTCTACACTAGCAACTATATGTGGAAGAACGTTTTCTATATAAATAATAAAAAAACAAAAAAAGAAAAAGAAAGAGAAAGAGAAAGAAAATTTTTTACAAATAACGAGTGAAATATTCAGCACAGTCCCATGGTTCAGCATGAGCTAAGTACTTTTTGGATTATCATTTTTGATATTATTGCTCAACATAAGAACTTGTGATATGATTAATATAACACAACACTCAGCCATTGATGTAAAAACCGGCACGAGTCTGGGAGTACCATATACTTAACCCAGAATAATTGAGTGCCTATGGTTGTTTCTGAGGCTAAGCTGTGACACCTTTTGGTATTATTGAATCTGTTAGCATTGTTGAAAAGTTGAATGAGGAGTTTATATTTCCTCTACAAACCAAGGCTACACAAAAGCAAAGTCACAGGTTCCTACAACTTTAGTGTTTTCTGACATGTCAATTATGGTACTAGAGGCAGTCGCTTTATTTATTTATGTATTTATTTATTTAGGGGGTCGACATTGGCTATCCACCTGTTTCTGTTGCTACACGCCCCAAAGCTATGCAATTAGCACCAGGGTGTGACATGGGCATTATGGGGTGAAGCAGAGGCAGCACCAATTGCTAAGTGGGAACAGCTGCCCAGTTAGCAACAAGTGGGTAAAATCAGGCATAGCAAAGGCTGGCCTAACTTTACCCACAGAAACTAACAGGGCAGCAGCTTAATATCACCACCGTCCTGTTAGCTTCCAGATTCCATGGTGACCCGGATATTCAATGCTGGTGGCTAGTGTGATGTAGAAGCCCGTGCAGAGCCTATGGAAATAGAAGGAAAGAAGGATTTTACCTTTAAAGATACTGATAGTCAGCCAGCACACACGTCTCAGTATTTGCAAGAGAGAGGCAAGCAGAGGGCGACAGGAGCTGAGCTGACACACCCAAGCTCTGACGTAGCAGCAAGCTTGGATCTTGATTACTCACACCTGTGCAGGAAGGCAGAGCCAAGCCTCAGGGAACAGAAATTTAAACCCCAGCTAGAAGCTTGGGGAAGAGAGCAGGGGAAGAAGCAGAGCTTCCGAAGGGAGGAAGAGAGAAAAAGCTTCTGAGAAAAGGCCAAGTGCTCTAGATTGGAGGAGACGTGGTTGTAGAGGCTCAGAAACTTCCCAGAGTTGGAGACCTTGTAAGGAACCTATCTGCAGGTCTGAAATTGAAGCCAGCAGAACAGAAGGAGAGAAGGTATAGCCTGTTGTCAGGAACCCACTGAGGGAGAAAGAGCAGAGAACCCTTCAGTCCTCAGGGCTGGATGAAAGGCTTCAGAGTCTGCCTATATGGGAACCCAGCTCTAAAGCAAGGAGTTTGAAAAACTCACCCAGGAGCAGAGGGCCAGGGCAGTGCTCTCGACAGGCAGTGCAAACAGAAGAGCAGAAAGTAATTCCTTACAGCTGGAGAGAGCTAGCTGAGAGCCAGAGAGGAGTCTCCACAGCCCAAGGTATTTCTAAACCTTACTGCGCAGAATTGTGTCCAGGGGAAATACCAGAGTTAGCAGAGGGAGGTTACCAGAAGCCCTGCTATAACAATTTAAAGCCAAACTCAGTAAGCCCTGAGTTTGAAGAAATGCAATGGGACAGTAATGATATTGACCTAGGGGAAGTTCCTATGGATTGCACGTTTTTGTGTGGCAGATGATGTTGAGTCCCTGCGCTAAAAAACCCGTATAAAAGAGCTGAGTGAAAGCCAAGAAAAAAGAGGCATTTTTCTTTGGAAGCAGAAGCTGTTTTTGTTAAGCTGTTTTGATTACATGGGATATGCACTGCACATGTTTGGAGCAGAGACTGTGAGAAATGCAGTTGCTTTAATTTTCTGTAAATAACTCTGAGCAAACACCTGAAGATTGTCCTATTTTTCTGCACTGAATTCTTTTGTGTTGGGAATAAATTCCTTGTCATTTTTGCCTTACTACTCGACTCACAACTACTCTTTATCAGACGACATAATGGCAGCGCCAACCCTCTTAGCCCTAGGCAGAGGGCTGGCGTCGTGACACTAGATATGTCCCCATCATTGAATATCTGCGGTTAGCATTCAGCAGCGACAGCTCAGTGCTTTATAAGCGCTAGCCACCACTTCTTAATACCCCCCTTACTTCTATTATACTCCTAATAACTGAATACTCTAGGCAAGTTACAGCATTAAAATACAATTATAAAACCTAAAACAGTTAATATGATCTAATGATAACACATGATATGAAAAATAATAAAACATACCCCACATTAAAACTTCACAAAACCTCCCACTTGTCATCTTGCCTCCACAGAGACATTTTCAGCCAATATCTCTCCCCATAAGGAAGGTAGATGTGTGGAATAGTCTCCCAGTGGAGGTGGTGGAGATGACGACAGTATCTGAATTTAAAAAAGCATGGGACAAACACAGAGGATCTCTAAAGGGAAAAAGGGGACTGTTGTAATGGTTGATGTGGAAGGACAGACTAGACAGGTCATTTTCTGCCATCAGGCTTCTATGTCTCTAAGCTTATGTCAACATATCAAAAACGTTTCTCATAGCCTGTTATCTAAAGGAATATTATTTCATAGTTTAAGGCTAAAACAATGGAATGCACGTGTTCTTGGATCAATCAACCTAATGATATCTGCAGTAGGCTCAACAAACAAACAACCCTGAGCAGAACTACACAATGCTTTGAAATATATATTCTACTGGTAGTTACGGCAAGGCTGCCAGCAGAAGAGTCATGCTGATGAATGCTGCATCATGTCACTATCCATGTTGCAGCATGTTGAACAATCTATAGATACTTTATATAAACCTTTGGCAATTCTTGTTATAATACATTAAAATAGTCTAACCTACTTGTAACTAATGCATGAATAATAATTAGATCTTTATGCTGCAGCATAGCATGTAGATGGCAAATGAATTCCAATTGGAAAAACATGAGTTAGCAGATCGCACTTGACGATTCGTAGTCTGCCCCTTATCAACCAGTATCCAGGGGTCCTGCACCTGATCTTTCACTACTAAATTAACTCCTGCTATCAGTTCAGCTTGAGAGATCCAGTTATCCATATCACTAAAATCAAAGGTAGAGTTCTGTGAGGACCTCACTAAAATAGAGGCTCCAACTCTTGTGTATATTTAAAATTGACTAATAGACGTACTCCCTTTCAAAGGTTTCTGCCTTTAAGGACAAATCCTGGCATGGATGCTTATTACAAACTTTGGGAAATACAAACCTGAGCATACAGACTGCTAACAACAAACCCCAAAGTGAAGTACAATGAGCAAACTTTAAACTGCCAGAAAGTATTGGACTGACTTTTTAGTCAGCACCAAGGGGGATGGCTTTTACATCAGACTGCAGCCCTCTGTGACTGGTGGAAATCAATTGATGTTTTTTTAATTAAGGGAGTCCGTTACTAGCCAGCTTCTGGCTAAGAAGCATCAAAAGACTGCTTTTGGCTTTATTTATGTATTTATTTTACTTTATTTCTTTAGCAAGTTTTATATACCATATTTCCACCTTACATAGAACTGGGAAAATAAACATGCAATAATATTTAATAATGGAAAAATAATGTATTTATATAGAGCATGGAAAGTCGAAATGCCATAACATTTGACAATCAAAGAGAATGTTTGGTAACTAAATAATATGTGATAAAGAACTTTTTACAGTATGAGCGATAAATGTTGGCTCTTGTGGGTTACATAAATTACTGAGTATTTCCAATTATTAATTAGGCAAAGGTAAGTGGGTGGTGTGCATAGATTGATGATTTGGATGATCAATGTGAGTGTGTGGTCTTGCGGTTCATTTCTGAGTGTTGGTGGATTGTGTGGTGGAGTCCAGCGGATTACAGGATCCGAGGCAGCATGGATTCACCAGAGGCAGGTCTTGTCAGACAAATCTGATTGATTTCTTTGACTGGGTGACCAGGGAGTTAGACCGAGGGAGAGCTCTAGATGTGGTGTATTTAGATTTCAGTAAAGCCTTTGACTCTGTTCCTCACAGGCGACTTATAAACAAACTGAGCACCCTAGGGATGGACCCTAAAGTTACTGCTTGGGTTAGAAATTGGTTGGGTGGGAGGCGACAAAGAGTACAAGTAAATGGAGCTCACTCTGAGGAGAAGGATGTTACCAGTGGTGTGCCCCAGGGATCTGTCCTTGGTCCGATTCTTTTTAACATCTTTGTTAGTGATATAGCGGAAGGGCTGTCGGGTAAGGTTTGCCTCTTTGCAGATGATACCAAAATCTGCAATAGAGTAGACACCCAGGAAGGTGTAGATAACATGAGGAGGGATCTAGCTAAGCTTGAAGAATGGTCTAGAATTTGGCAGCTGTGATTTAATGTTAAAAAATGTAAGGTCATGCATTTGGGCTGCAGCAATCCAAGGGAGCAATAGAGTATAGGAGGTGAAGTACTTTTGTCCACTAAAGAAGAGCGGGACCTAGGCGTGGTTGTGTCTGATGATCTTAAAGTAGCTAAACAGGTAGAAAAGGCGACGGCAAAAGCTAGAAGTCCTAGATTTCTGCTAAATTCATTCTGATATGTTATGGGACCTGCAGCACTGATTCCAATGGGTAAAATCAGGGACTACAAATACCATACTAGATTACAATGCAAATTTAAAACTAGAATTGGAAAAAATATCTCACTCCTGGAACTGGATAACTTGGCAACTTGGGTTTCCTGTAAGCGTTAATTAACTGCAGGGACAAAAAGGCAGCTCTGGGTTACACACACTTCTTCAATATGGTCCTTACTGCAAGCCTGCTTCAGTGAGACTGGCATGTAATCCTCCCAAATAAATGTATTAACCAAATCACTAAGAACAAGAGGTAAAACAGGTAGAACAAGCCTAAGAAACCAGACTGGACACACATCCAGTGGGCTGGAAAACTTTACAGTGCCCAGACCTTAGATTCAAGGACGTGGGCATTCACAACATAACACTTGTTCAACAATGGGACAGCCACTTTAGCAGCATCTCTGCTTCTTGACTCTCAATCGCAATAAAACACCTTCAGAATTTCCCTTAGCAACCATACTTTCTATTAGTTTTAAAAATATTTCTTATAAAAAAATAGCCATCCCTCCACCTTCACAAAGCCTCTTAATTGTACAATAGCATATTTCCTAGGCAAAATATAGATAGCAAAACCTCATCTGACTCTCGCAACTATATCTTAGCGACCAGTAAAAAATTCAGTATATAATCCTACAATACCAGAGACAGATGTGGCTTGAAGCCCATAATACTATTCCAAAACCTCTGCACAATGTTGCTGTTGTTAAGTGCCATCGGGTCGATGTCAACTCATGGCGACCCTCTGGATAGTTGTCCTAAATTGTGTTCGGTCTTCAATCAGGCGGCTCATTGTTGACAGACTGGCACCTGTAGCTGCTGTTACTGAATCGATCCATATCATTGCTGACCTTCATCTTTTGCGTTGACCTTCTATCTTGCCAAGCATGATGTCTTTCTCTAATGATCTCTCTTTTCCATGATGTGTCCAAAGTATGAAAGTCAAAGTCTTGTCATCTGAGCTTCTAAAGAAAGCTTAGGTTTGATCTTCTCTAGTACTGACTGGTTTGTTCTTCAGGCAGTCTATGGTATACGTAGTATTCACCGCTAGTGCCATAGTTCAAAGGCATCAATTTTCTTCCTGTCTGTCTTTTTCACTGTCCAACCTTTGAATCCATATGATGTTATTGAAAATACCATGGCTTGAACGAGTCAAATCTTTGTATGGAGAGAGACATCTCTGCTTTTCAGAATCTTGTCTAGGTCCTTCATAGCCATTCTGCCAAGAGCAATGCGTTGTCATATTTCTTGATTGCTTGTTGCTTCTTTATTGATAGTTGATCCAAGTAGGTTAAAGTTGTCCATGATTTAAATGTCTTCTCCAACAACAATGAACTTACTGATTTTGCCAGTTGTCATGATCTTTGTCTTCTCTACATTAAGGTGCAGGCCCATTTTGAGACTATGTTCCTTGATTGTGAGAAGCAAATGTTTCAGATCATCTTCACTTTCAGCCAGTAATGTGGTATCATCAGTATAGTGAAGGTTGTTGATGAGTCTTCCACCAATCTTCACACCTCTGCTGTATTCATACAATCCTGCTTCTCTGATGATTTGTTCACCATATAAATTAAACAGGTAGAGAGAAAGTATGCAGACTTGTCGTACACCTTTGCTGATTTTAAACCATTCTGTTTCTCCTTGTTCCGTTCGTTCTGTTGCTTCTCGATCAATGTACAGATTGTGCAAGAGAACGATCAGGTGTTCTGGTATACCCATGCTGCTTAATGTGGCCTAAGATTTCTCATCGTTTACACAGTCAAAAGCCTTGCTGTAGTCAATAAAGCACAAATAGATATCCTTTTGGTATTCTTTAGTCTTTTCAAAGATCCATCTGACATCCACGATGATGTCTCTCGTTCCTCGCCCTTTACTGAACCCTGCTTGCACTTCAGGTAGTTCTTCTTCCAGGTATGGTTGTTGAATAATCTCCAGTAGAATCTTGCTGGCATGTGGGATCAGAGCGATTGTGCGATAATTTCCACAATCAGTTGGATCACCTTTCTTTAGTATTAGTATAAACACAGATCTTTTCCAGTCAATTGACCATGATGTTGTCTTCCAAATTTCCTGGCAGAGCCTTGTAAGTATGGTAACATTTGCATCAGATTGCTGTAATACTTCTATGGGAATGCCATCAATGCCTGGTGCTTTGTTCTTTGATAAGGCTTTCAATGCTGCTTCAACTTCTTCTTTCATCACCAATGGTTCCAGATCATAAGGTACAAGTTGAAACGGCTGTTGGTGCACTTGATCTTTATCATATAAAAACTCTGTATATTCCTTCCACCTTTCTTGATCTTCTCAGCATCATTCAACATAGAACCTTGAGCATCTTGTAACATTCCAATTCAAGGCTGGAATGTTTTCTTTAACTCTTGTAGCTTTAGGAAAGCCGATCTTGTTCTTCCTCTAATAGTTTCTGCTTCTATTTCCTTGCATGCATCATTGTAGTACTTTTCCTTGTCCTGTCTTTCTGAAAATCCAGATACACTATATTGACCAGCTCACCTTTGTCTGTTTATTCACACCTTCAAAAAAATATAACAGATTAGTAAGACAAGACCTTCCTTGGCTAAAGCCATTTTGGCTTTCTCCCATTAAACCATAACTATCTACATGTTGAATAATTTTGTTCTTTACAATGGTTTCTACCATTTTGTCTGGTACTGACATCAAGCTCACCAGCCTGTAGTTTCCTGGATCATCCCGGAACCCATTTTAAAAATTGGCGTTACATTGTCCATTCGCCAATCTTGAGGTATTACAAATGATTTTAATGACAGTTCACAGATTACTAATAGTAGGTCTGCAATCTCATATTTCAGTTTTATGTTTATTTTTGAATTTGTGTTCTTTCAACACTCTCAGATGTATACCATCTGGTTCAGGTGATCTGCTACCATTTAATTTATCAAATAGTTGTAATACATTTTCCTGGTTTATCGATATTTCTTTCAATTCTTCTGATGCATCACCTTTAAATACAATTGCAGTCATGGGTAACTTCCCTACATCTTCTTCAGTAAAGACCAAAGCAAAGAATTCATTCAGTCTCTTCACTGTGGCCTTGTTCCCTTTTAGTGCCCCTTTAACCCCTCTATCATCTAATGGTCCAACAAACTCTCTCACAGTTTCTTTGCAATTAATGTACTTGAAAAAGTTTTTAATCATGCATTTTTGCTTCCACAGCAAGCTTTTTTTCAAATTCTCTCTTTGCCTACGTTATCATTACCTTGCATCTAACATGTGAGTGCTTATGTTGTTTCCAGTTTTCATCATTTGGCTCCTTTTCCATTTCCTGAAAGATGCTTTTTTGGCTACCTCACCTTCAAACCATGCTGGCAGTTTTTTGGACTTTCTTTCACTTTTCTTAAAAGCGTGGAATACAGATGGTCTGGGCTTCCAAGATAGTAATGATGTAAATCTTTAACCTTTGCAGCTTCTCCTTTTAGTTTTTTCTTAACCATATTCCTCATTTTATATATTCCTCATAATATCCCTTTTGAAAATTAAAAGGTAGTACTCTGGATTTCCTGGGCATCAAAATGGCCGAAGAAATTTAATGTGGACAAGTGCAAAGTTATGCACCTAGGGAAGAACAACCCAAACTATGGTTATACGATGCAAGGTTCCACATTAGGAACCACCACCCAGGAAAAAGATTTAGGCATCATTGTGGATAACATGTTAAAACCCTTGGCCCAGTGTGCAGCGGCAGCCAAAAGAGCAAATAGAATGCTAGGTATCATAAGGAAAGGAATGGAAAATAAAACAAAAGATGTTATAATGCCTCTATATCGTTCCATGGTGAGACCGCACCTTGAATATTGTGTACAGTTCTGGACACCATATCTTAAAAAGGATATAGCGTTATTCAAAAAGGTTCAGAGAAGAGCCACCAAAATGGTAAAGGGGATGGAAGGATACTCCTATGAAGAAAGGTTAAAAAGGTTAGGGCTCTTTAACCTGGAAAAGAGATGGCTGAGGGGAGATATGATAGAAGTCTATAAATTAATGAACGGAGTGGAACAGGTAAACGTAGATTGATTGTTTACGTTAGCAGAATATAGAAAGACTAGGGGACATGAAATGAAGCTACAGGGTAAACTATTTAAGACTAATAAAAGAAAATATTTTTTCACTCAACGTGTAATCAAACTCTGGAATTTGTTACTGGAGGATGTAGTAAAGGCTGTTAGTGTAGCTGGGTTTAAAAAAGGTTTGGACAAGTTCCTGGAGGAAAGACCCATAAACCATTATTAAGAAGGGACCCAGGATATCAATGCTTGATCCAGTACAAGCATTGTGGAACCTGTGTCTTTTGGGGAAACTGCTAGGTACGTATGACCTAGATTGGCCACTGTTGGAAACAGGATACTGGGCTTTATGGACCTTGGTCTGACGCAGTATGGCATATCTTATGTTCTTATGTTCTTGTCATCATTCCTCCATAAATTAAATCAAATGTGATCATGCTATGATCACTATTGCCAAGTGGCCCCAACATCCTTATCTCCTGCACCAGATCTTCTGTTCCACTAAGGACTAGGTCCAAAATGGCTTCACCTCTTGTCAGTTCATGAACCAGCTGCTCCAAGAAGCAGTCATTTATTTCATCTAGAAACTTTCTCTCCCTAGCATGTTCTGCCATGACACTGACCCAGTCGATACCGGGGCAATTGAAATCACCCATTATTATTACTGTGTTGTAACTTTTAGCTTGCCTGATTTCTTTGAGCATTTCATCACCCATTTGTTCATTCTGGCCAGGCGGTCGGTAGTACACCACCATTGCCATTGCCTTCCCCTTTTTATGTGGAATTTCAATCCATAGAAATTCTACAGTGTATTTTATTTCCTGCAAAACTTTAATCCTGTGTAACTCAATGCCCGCTCTAACATAGAGTGCAACCCCTCCACCAATTTGATCTATGCTATCATTGCAATATAATTGTACTCAGGTATCACAGTGTCCTACTGGTTGTCCTCCTTCCACCAGGTTTCTGAGATACTATATATTTTAATTCTCCCATCTTATTTTTTAGACTTCTAGCATTTGCATACAAACATTTTAGAGGTTGTATTTTATTCATATTAATCTAGTTATCGGTAGGCAGGGGTAAATTTGGAATCTTTAAGCTCTGTCTGCTCTATACTTAAGGGCATTTGGATTACTTTTGTCTTTATTGGAAACTCTCTGTTGATATGCCCTAACTTCAGTTTTTTGCTAGTATATTTCAAGGATACATCATCCCAAACCATGCCCTCTTGGGCAACTGTTGGCTTTCCTCTATTGTCTAGTTTAAAAGCTGCTCTATCTCCTTTTTAAAGATTAATGCTAGCATCTGGGTTCCATCCTGGTTAAGGTGGAGCCCATCCCTTTGGAAAAGCCCCTCCTTTCCCCAGAATGTTGTCCAGTTCCTAACAAATCCAAAACCCTCTTCCTTGCACCATCGTCTTATCCACGTATTGAGACTTTGGAGCTCTGCCTGCCTTTTGGGTTCTGCGTGTGGAACGAGAAACATTTCTGAGAATGCTACTCTGGAAGTTCTGGATTTCAACTTCCTACCTAAAAGCCTAAATTTGGCCTCCAGAACCTCCCTACTACACTTTTCTATGTCATTGGTATCAACATCTACCAAAACAGCAACCTCCTCCCCAGTGCTATCTAATACCTTGTCTAAGGGGCGTGTGAGGTCCGCTGCTTTCGCACTAGGCAGGCGTGTTACCAGGCGATCCTCACATCCACCAGCTACCCAGCTATCTATATGTCTAATGATCGAATCACCAACTATAATGGCTGTCCTAACCCTTCCCTCCAGGGCAAATGGGGCCGCTCTGGCAGCGCAGGCCTCATCCTCAACTCACTCCTCCTCCTCGCCGCATTTCTAGCCCCCTGCCTGCTTACGGGGACTACAACATACTCTCCAGCTCCCTCATCTTCGCTTTCTGTCCGCATCGCGACCTGCCTGTCTCAGGTACGTCCCTCTCCTCTCTGCTGCTTCTCCATTGCCTCCTCCCCTTTCCACTTAATGGCCCACATACCTGTGCTATGGGGGCGTCGCCAGACTCCTACCACTAACTCGCGATTTCGCTGTTACTCTAACCTCTGTCCATGCCTCCCTTCAACCTGTGCCCCCTCCTCCTCACCTGTTTCCTTTCCCCCTCCTCCTCTTAAAATAGGGCTTGTAAATTGTCGATCCCTTAGATCTAAAACCCTCCTCATTCAAGATCTTGTCACACGATCTTCTTTCGATCTCACCGTCCTCACCGAAACATGGCTGAAGGAAGGAGAGGATGCCCTCCTTGCCCGCTGCCTTCCTTCTGGTTTTTCCGCAGTTTCAGTCCCTCGCATAAGCCGCTCAGGTGGCAGGGTAGCGGCTATCCTGCACCCCACTCTCACCTTTACTCTGATTTTCTCCTCCCTTTTACACTATCCCGAAGCTCTGCTACTCCATCTTCATACCTCACCCCCAATGCACATTCTCCTCATTTATTCCCCCCCCCCCCCCCCGGCCCTCCGTCCCGATCTCTGGGACTCTCTTCTTCTTACTATTACTGATCTCTGCCTTGCTTTCCCTCAACTACTCATTGCAGGTGACTTTAATTTGCATCTCAATCCCCTCGCTTCCTCCAGGGATCGTGCTTTTGCCTCTCTTCTTAATGACCTGTCCCTTGCAACACGTCCCTTTTCCTACTCATTCAGCTGGTCACACACTCAACCTCCTTTCGACCTCTTCCTCCTCCCCCCTACTACTTCATAATCTATCCTCTCTTCATCTCCCCTGGACTGACCATTTTTGTCTCTCTGTCTCTTGCTCTCACTCGGAGGCATTATCCTCGCCCTCCACCCCTTCGGCATCTCCCCGCCCGCGATATTCACGTCTCATCACCCCACTCACTATCCAGCGTTTCTCCCCCGCAACCGAACTTCTCCCTACTGTTTTCCCTGCCCTTTCCCCCAACTCTCAGGCCTCACTCTGGTTCTCCACACTCTCTGCTACCCTTAATCACTTAGCTCCTCTTCGGCCCCACCCCCCAAGACGTCGCCCTACGCAACCCTGGTTCCACAGTGGCCTTCACTTGCTCCGTACTCACCTTCGCAGAGCCGAACGTCTATGGCGGAAAGCCCCCTCTCCAGCCACTCTGTCATCCTTCAAAGCACATCACTCTCATTATCGCTCCAAAGTACACCTCGCCAAACTAACTTATTTCTCCGATGCCATTTCCAATGCCCCCAACCAGACTCGTCACCTCTACTCTACACTCAATTCCCTCACTTCCCTTCATCCTGCTACTTCTGCTGCGTCCGTCTAGCCTTCTCCCCCTCCTCCACTTCTCGCCTCATTCTTCAGTGATAAGATCTCTTCCCTAAGAGCATCTCTCCCTTCCTGTCCCCCCCTATTCTCTCTCCCCCCCCCCCCGTCGCTTATCCCCCTCCTTTCTCTTGCCTCTCACACACATGGGCTTCCTTCTCCCTAACTACCGCTCCCGAACATCAGCTCATCTCTTCATCCAATAAGACATTCTGCTCTCTCGACCCCATCCCTTCCTCCTGGTTGCTCATTCCCTCCCTAGCACTCCTTCCCCCTCTCCTCACTATGCTCAACACAAGCCTCACCACGAGGACCTTTCCCCACTCCTGGAAGCACGCCCTAATCCGCCCCATCCTCAAAAAACCCTCTCTTGACCCTCTGATTCCATCCCACTACCGCCCAGTCTCCAATCTCCCCTTCCTCTCTAAACTTCTAGAAAAAATTGTTTTTGCACAACTTTCTCACCACCTAGACTCTACTAACTTCTTCCACCCTCGTCAGTCTGGATTCCGTCAAGGTCACAGCGTTGAAACCGTTCTGCTTGCTTTCACCAATTCACTGCATGTGGCTCACGATCGCGGTGACATCTCGGTGGCGGTAGCTTTGGATCTATCTGCTGCCTTCGACCTAGTCGATTACTCCCTCCTTCTTCTTCGGCTGCGCGAAGCGGGCCTTTGTAGCACTGTCTATCGCTGGTTTCACTCTTTCCTCTCTTCCCGGTCCTGTGCTGTTCTCTCCTCCTCCGCCTCTGTCCCTTCTTCAGACCCCTTTCCTCTATCCTGTGGGGTTCCCCAAGGTTCTGTTCTTGCTCCTCTCCTATTCAATCTTTTTCTTGCCCCTCTCGCCTTACTGATACAACAAACTGGGATTTCTGCTTTCTACTATGCAGACGACATAGTTCTCCTTCATCACACCTCCCCCTCTCACCCGGATCTTTCCTCACTCAATTCTTGTCTTTCCATTGTTGCTAACTGGTTAACTCAGAACTGTCTTCACCTCAACCTCACCAAAACCATCGCAATCTGGTTCTCCCACGGTAGCCCACCCCCTTTGCTCGCTCCATCTTTCTCAGACTCTCCCATACCCTTGGTTTACACTTTTCGCTATCTAGGTGTGCTCTTTGACTTTGACCTCTCTTTTCAAGCTCACATTTCCCATATCACTAAGACTTCCTTCTTTTTCCTTCGCCAAATCCATGCGATTCGCCCTTTTCTCACCCCGCCTGCCCTTACCACACTGCTTCTGTCCTTAGTCATGTCACGCGTTGATTCTCTAATTCTGTCTTCACCCGGTCTCCCCAAATCCCAACTTAACAGATTACAAAGAATCCAAAATACTGCTGCCCGCATTATCACCCACTCTTCTCAGCGAGAACATGTATCACCTTTACTTCTTCAGCTCCACTGGTTACCTGTATTCTTCCGCTCCCGGTTTAAGCTGATCACTCTCGTCCACCGGGCTCTCCACACCAGCACCCCACAATACTTGGCAGATCTTATCACCTTCCACACTCCCAGACACACACCCTGATCGTTCCATCTCAACCGCCTCAATCTCCCTTCCTCCTCCCTTGCTCACCTTCAGTCTACCCGCTCCTCAGCCTTCTTCTTTGCAGGCCCCGCTCTCTCGAACTCACTTCCCACCTCCCTCCGAGCCCCATCACCCTACCTTTAAGCGCGACTTGAAGACCTACCTCTTCTCCTTGGCCTTTGACCTTCCCTCCCCCTTCTGTGTGAACCCTGACCCCTAAGTCCTCTATTGCCTCCCTCTTTTCTCTTGCTTTCCTATCATTAATTGTAACTTCCTTTTCCTCCTTTCTGGCCCCGTGCCACCTTTGAATTGTTTTTGTATATTGTAAACCGCTCTGTCTCCCCTGAAGGGCGGTATATCAAATGAAATAAACATAAACATAATGGCCCTGAAGGAACCTCCTCAGTGTGAGAGGATTTTACATCTCCTCAAGGATAGGTCCTAGCTACAGGATCCTTTCCTGCCACACCAGAATGATGTTGTCCTGTCACATGACCTCTCTTCTCCATGGCAACAGGGAGGCTGCCAGACTGGAGGTGGAATTTCCATACTACGTCCCTGTAGGTCTCATCTATATACCACTCTGTCTTCCTTATGTACTCCAACTCTGCTACTCTATCCTCAAGAGATCAGATTTGTTCCTTGAGAGCAAAGAGCTCCTTGTACCTAGTGCACACATAAGACCCCTCACCAACTGGAAGAAAATCATACATGTGACATTCAATGCAAAAGACTGGAAAGCCCCCTTCTCACTGCTGGACTGCTGTCTGCATCTTAGTTTTAAGGTTTGTTTAGGTATTTAAATTATTTATTTACTTAGGTTTGCTGGGGATATTTATATTAATATAACTATACCTAATGAGGGTCATTCGATTCCGCGAATAGCAGGGATGAATGTCTGTTGGGACTTCTATCCCCACTATTTGCCCCCCTGCCGTCCCTGTCCCTAACTTCCCTGTACAAACAATGGGGAGGCCTAGATGGGAGTGGGAGTGGGAGGGGTCGTTCCTGAGTCAGAGCGAGGGCGTTATATGGACGGCCCTTGACCCTGGATGTACAGGGCCAATTCTGAAGGTTTCAGGATAGACAGGGGGACGTATTCCACCTCAATAGTAGAATAAGTCCCCCCTGGACAGTGGGGGACCGTGGCACAGGACACAGCCAGGCAAGTGAGGGGGTTCTGTGGGTTCCCTGCAACCCAACCCTGGCTTTGGGGTCGGACTACGGGAAAAAGGAGTTGCTGTGGAGCAGCCAGCAATCATGGCTCGTGAATGGAGCTGTGGTGCTTTGGTGATGGGATGTCCCCTGCATGTCAAGGTGCTAAACCCGATTCTGATCCCATGGGGGATGCGGGATCAGAATCGGGTCTAACTTTGCATGGCCTGATTCTGCCCAGCTGTACAGGAGGCTGGACGACCTGAATGGAATAGGCCTCAATAAATTTAATGGACTTTGTTCACCTCAAGATTAATTAATCCTGATGAGGATAACCTGCCATACCTGAAAGTGAATATGGGCACCTCCTTTTCAATAGGGTTTAAGAGCCTATAAAGCTAAGATTATCCCTGGGGTGGGTGAGAGTTGAGAGGAGGCAAAGAAGACTTAATAAAAGCTGGCTTCCTACACAGTGCCCTAACCTGTGCTTCTAAGGTAGAGTCTTACCAATCTCCTGGGTGATTCACATAGCCCTTAATTTGATATAGGGGGCCTTTCAAATTGCCTCTTTGATCTGTCACTTGTCTTTAACACCTGTTTAAGACAACTTCAGAGATCTTTTGCCTCCTAACTGGAAGACTTCTTTGAAAAGGTCTCTAGAAACTAATTTCTTTCTTTCTACTCAGAGATTGTTTATTCTACTTGTATGCTAAGTTATACTCTGATTTGATTTAAATAAAAAAGCTCTCTAGAAACAAATTTATTTCAGTGACTATTTATTCTGTTTTGCTGTCTGTGCTAAGCTATACTCTGATTTGATTTAAATGAAAAGCTTTCTGATGGTACTAAGACTTGACGCAGCAAAAACACTAAATTCTAAAATATACAGATTTATCAACTTTAATCCAAAGAATTCCCTTTTTCCCCAAGCTTTAGAGTATATTCCAGAAGATATAAGTGTAGATCTATTTTCAGTTATAGTAGTCCCTTTTGGTAGTCCTTCAAAACTTTCCATGTATATTCAGCACTGCCACCTATACAGAAAGAGGTGCTGAATGTATGTATCCATTTAAACTCTTCAGTCGGTATTTAAAAAACACCAGCAATCGGGTATGAATATTGATCTGCAGGAAGCTGACTAGGGGAGAGGTATTAAAGAAATAGAAATACAGGAAGAATCATACATTGTTACTGATCCTGCCACAATTACTGTGCCTCTCCCCAGGGCAATTTTCTAGCTGCAAAAAATGTACTTTTCCTTGAACCCTCACCCAGCATCTCCTGGCCTGCCACACTCCCCTGTCCTACCATTCATAAAAGCAGGACTTCATTTGTGTACAGAAGTGGAACTAGGGGGAGGGGGCAGAACTGGTTAGAGAGTAGAGTCACTATTCTGTTCCAGGCTCACTTCCTCGCCCCCTCCTCCCTGCAGGCTACCTTGAAGGGGAGGAACAAAAGCAGAATACCTCTGCTCGTCAGATTTAAACAAAATTTAAAAAGTGGTCAGTCATTCCCTCAGACGTTTAGCCCTGCATAAAACTTTTCAAACTTTTATCTATATCTGTACCTAAACTTAAATTGTGTTAAAAATTTCTCAAACTTGTTTGTGCCAAATGTATCCAATTCATGACTTTCCAACTTTTCAACTCTTTTTCAAACCCTTATATTCTATGCCACTTTATTTTTTGGTCTATAAATTAGAAATGGTTTGGTCCCTTAGGAAAGGATGCTTTTAAAAATGCATGAATTGACTGCTATTGAGAAGGCTAATACATATTAAGCGATAAGTACAAAGCACTGCATATTAGAGGAAGTGCGGCAGTTTCTTAACCCTTTAAGCCTCTTTCTCAGAAGACCAAAATAATTTAAAGTAAATTTCAGTAATCGGCATTATATAATACACTGGTTAAATATAAATACACTGCACAGGATGCAATCAGAAGCTTGCTGTGTTAGGAGTCTTTAAGCTATTTATTTTGTGCTGTAGATCGTGTTTATTTGTCTTGACCAGACTATGGACTGTCCATTATGAGTATAGTTTTCAAAGCCATTTCTGCGCATAATACAGTGATGTGTGCATAAAAAAAACCTGATGAGAACAGATACAGGTAAGATGAGAAAAAAAACAACTGAAAAATCTTCTGACTGAGATTCTACCAGCTCTATAGCTAATTTTGCTCCAGTACTTAACTTTAGCATAAAAACATGTTGAGAGTGATTTTATAAGAAGGTGTCTACTTTTCTTTATAAAATACTAGTGTGGGGGCAGAAATCACACTTTAAGTTAAGGCATGGACATTTATACCAGCCCTAAAGCTAATGAAAATGTCCGCACCAATAGTTTTCAAGAATGCACATAAATTATAGTATTTTATGATCTAGACGTATTCTTGTGCACTCCACTCATGTTCTGCCCAAACTCACCCATGAGTGTGTCCGCTGGCAAAGACCACACCATCAAGCACCACGTATACTTTTTCTCTGGTTGGAATCTCATAAGAGGTCATCAAAATGTGCATAAAGCCACATACACAATTAATGGAGATGAACTGTAGAATGGAAAGTGATGTACTTTACCTGTTGAAGATAATCAATAAAAATGTTAAAATAAAAAAAAAATAAAGTAAAATAAACCCAAGTTAGGTGCATACTTAGCATCTAAAAGTACCCGCTCCCTTATAAAATTAACCCTAAAATGTAACCCAGCATCCTCTCTCTGACAGTAGCCAATCCAGTCACAAGAAAGGAAGATCACAATGATTACATCCACTCCTTTTTCTCACTTCCAGGAATAAGCAACAGTGTTAAGAAGTTCTTCCTTATATTCAGCTTAAATTTCCTCTATTGCAATTCAAGCTCATCACCTATCTGTCCCTAGCAGAAGTGGAGAGCAAGTTATCCTTTGGGAGAATCTGAAAGTAATGAGTTCTAGCATGAGATAATTTTGTGAGCCTTCACCCCAGATAACAGTACACAAGTTTCCATCTCAGACAACCATATGCAGTATTTTGCTTTTATCTCCCATTTTCTACCTCTCCCATTTCTCTTCACTTTCCTTTCCCTCCCTCTTATTTCATATTTTGTCCTGTCTTTTCTATATTCTTTTTTCATCTCTCTCCCACTCCTCTCTGGCCCTTAATCTCCACACCACTTTCCTTCCAATCTTATTCTCACCCTTCTTTTTACCTTTGTTACGTTGAACAAATGACTTGTACCCTTTTCACTCTTCCCTTCTCTTATGCACCCACATCTCCCCCTCCTAACTTTCCCAATCTGACAACAGCTGCAGCAATGAGAATGCCCTCAGGAGCAGAAGTTAAAGAAGAAGAGGGACAGTGGAAGATCCAATGATGTAGGAAATAATACTTTTATTCAGTCTTCTGGAGCAATGCTCTTAAAGGGAACATTTTGTAACTCTTCTTTTTAAAAAATATTTAGAAAGTCTGCTGTATATTTTTGTTTGGTACTTTTTTAAAACAAAAATTAGTGGCCTTATTCCTTTATTGAGTAACTATTTATGAGTATTCTGGAAGATAGGACTAAATTAGCACAGGAAGACAATAAAGAGTAGAGTTACTGTAGGTTCAATAAACTACAAGATCGTAACATCACAAAGACAAAATTTTAAATGCAGAGAGTTTAATACACAAACTTTAGACCAGTGTTCTCAAGCTGGACCTGTTGTACCCCCTGGCCAGTCTGGTTTTGAGGAAACCCACAATGAATATGCATGAGCTAGATCTGTATGCATTGCTTCCATTGCATGCAAGTCTGTTTCATGCATATTCATTGTAGATATCCTAAAAAACAGATTGGCTAGTGGGTACACCAGGACCAAGGAAAGGAGTAAAGAAAAGGAGTCAGTAAGGAGGGGGTTCTCCTTCAGGAAGATAGTCCAACTAAGCTGTGTTTTTGTTCTCTGCCATTATTTTATATTTTTCTTATTGTTATTGTCAGTGACCCTTTAATATTTTTCAGCAAACTCTTAGAGGCTCTTTTACTAATGGGTGCTACCTGGCAGCGTGCGCTGAAGGAACACTGGGGCATGTGTTGCCAGGTAGCACAGGGCCTTGACAGTTAGCACAAGATGATTCTCACACTAACTGTGCAACCCATGTTAAAGGCAAGAGTGGGCTTGGAAGGAGTGGAGAGTGAGCATGGTGAGCTTGGCGCAGTTGTGCTGTGTTCATACCATGTGCTATTGCAGCACGCGCTATAGGACAGGTCTCCATGTTAACTATCTGGGAAATGTTTTTCACAGCCCTGACAGTAAACATGGGGGTATTGCATGTAACTCGTCATGGTTTCAGCGCTATTCACATGTTAAGTGCAACAACTTAGTACACGTTAATAGAAGGCCCCCTTCATTCAGAAGACCAAATTCTACCTTGGACTGCTTTATTTGGAAGATTGGAGTGGATTTCTTAGCCTCCCAGTTTTTACTGATCCCAACCTAAGAACCCTAAATTTCTAGTAAGTTAAACCTGAAAGGACAGTATTGGCTCTTTGAAGTTGTGCCCTGCATCTACCATTCAGCCACAAATAGTCGCTATGAGGGATTTACCAGACAAAAGGGTTTATCTAATGTTATAAATAAGACAGTTATGCAAAAAAATAATTGTGTAACTTTGTTGCACATTTTGACATCTTCAGTTTCTCATCACTAGACCTGAACATCAAGGAGGACCAATATCTTCGCAAATAAAACTGCAGATCTCTTCACAACTGTGAAATTTCATTCTCCAGGACCAAGCAGGAAGTCAGTCCTCACATATGGGTGTCATCGGCGCCGATGAAGCCCCAGCGGAGCATTTCCCCAGCTTTCTATGAAAGCCTTTGGGAATGCAGGCACGCATGCGCAGTTCCCTTCCCGCCTAAAGGTGCCATCTTACCTCAGTCTCTTTTTTTCCGAGAAGCCCACCGGACGTGTGTCCTGTCATCCTGGATAAAAGTTGATTTTTTACGGCGATCCTCGCTGTTTTTTCTCCCGGTTCGACGCCAGTTCCCCTCCCACCGGGTTCGGTACACCGGTATCGAGCAGATTCTTCTTTTTCGTTTTTGCCCTTCGTGGCTGGCGTTCGCGCCCTTTTTTGCTTTTTCCCTGGAAGGCCGGTCCTTTGACCTCGCGGGGACTCTTTTTTCCCCGATGGCTTCCAGCGGTTTTAAGAAGTGTGATCGGTGTAAGAAATTAATGTCTCTCACCAACACACACGACTGCTGCCCGGTGCCTCGGTCCTGATCACGACCCTAAGTCGTGTGGACCATGTGGGAAGATGTCTTCCAAGGCACTCCAAGTCTCCAGCAGCAGAAAGAAAGGCTTTTCTCGGACTCAGCCTCCGGCCGGGCCCGGACCTCATCTGAGGCCTCAACATCTCGGGCTTCGGATCCCGAGCGCCGTCGGAGTTCCTCGGACAGAGGGTCCCCCGACCAGGAATGCAAGAGCAAGAAGCGGCTCACGAGGGCGTCGTTGGAGGAAGTCCCGGGCTCTTCGAGGGCAAGGTCTAAGACCCCCGACTGTCGCCCCGGGTCCGTGGAACAAGAGAAGCCTGCCAAAGTTCCTCGCGTGGAGCCAGAGTCTGCTGGACACGTAAGCCCTGTAGTCCTCGAGGACTCTCCTCCCAGAGAGCCGACGTTGGGCCCGGCGCCGCCGGGGCCCGAGTCGGTGGCTGCTGCGTCTCCCGAGCTGAGTTTCAGGATGACAGCCTTGGAGAGCAGATTGTCTGCCTTCATGGAGCAGCAGCGGGCACTGATGGCCAGCCTGTCTGGCGCATCTGCCCCGACCACCGGAACATCGACTTCGAAGTCAACCCCGGAGACCGAGCCGATACTCGAGTCCATCATGGCTCAAAGTCGACCTCAGTTGCGGTCTCCCTTGACCTCCCGCTCGGGACCGAGGGTGTCGACGCCAGTGCCTCCGGCGTCGGGGCGGGTGCTCGAGGGCCCCGCGGGGTCGGACCCTGACTCCTCGTCGGACGAGTCCGCCTGGGAGATGGAGGATGAGGAGTCCCCCGATACCTTCAAGACTCGGTGCGTCCTGTCAGACTCACCGCAGTCTGAGACCCGGAGTAGATCCCCTCTGGAGGACACTCGGTTCTCGGAGTTCGTCCGGGATATGGCCACTGCCTTGGCTATTCCGGCGGACCCTGAGGAAGAGCCTCGAGCTGAAGAGCTCGAGGCCCTGCAGTATGACTCTCCTCCGAAGGAGGCCTTTACTGTCCCGGTTCCTCCGGTGCTGGAACGGCTCCTCTTCAGGATGTGGGAGGTACCGGCCTCGGCGCCAGTTTTAAGCAAGCGAGATGACTCGATCTATCGACTCAGGAAGAGCCCTGGCTTTCAGAAGGCACAGCTACCACACCATTCCATGGTTGTGGAATCGGCCATGCATCGTCTGAAGAGCCAGAAGATGCACTCCGCGGTGCCCCCCAGCAGGGAGGCCCGGAACCTCGATGGCGTTGGTAGAAAGTGCTTCCAGGACTCGATGCTTGCTTGCCGTGTCCAGTCTTACCAGCTGTACATGGGCATGTACTTGCGGGACCTGGCCAAGGACTTGGCAGGGTTCTCTGCTAGACTCTCCGGGGAACCCTTGCAGAGATTCAAGTCCTTGTCCTCGGGGATTCGGGACTGCTCGAAGTTCATGTCCCGTGCCGCCTATGATGGCTTCGAGTCTTCGGCCCGAGTTGCAGCAGCCGGCATCGCAGCTCAACGCCAGGCATGGCTGCAGTCATCGGACATCGAGCCATGGGTTCAGGACACGTTGGTCGATGTCCCTTGCTGAGGTGAAAACCTTTTTGGCAAGCCCATGACCGAGAAGGCCGCCCAGCTCGAAACAGAGCACCTTACACGGACAAGGCTATCTAGGAAGACCTCTGCCCCTTCTCATAAGAAGAAGGGCTCGGGTAAAAAGTCCTTTTACCCGAGGAAGGGCGCTGCCTACAAACAGTACCCTCAATATCAGGCTACCCAAGCTGCACCCCAGGGTCAGCAAGCCAAGGGGCAGGGTAATGTGCCCCGTAGGCAGAGGACCCCCAAGCCTCCAGCCCCTGCTCCTACTCAGCAGGGTGGAGGTTTTTGACTCCTTGAGCGTAGCCTCTCCATCCCTGCTCTCCCAACCCTGCACAGGAGGTCGCCTCGCCCTCTTTGCCCACCAGTGGCCCCTCATCACCGGAGACAGTTGGGTGTTGGACATAGTCCACAAGGGCTATGCACTACATTTTCACCAACTGCCTCCACCATACTTTCCAGGGGAGCCTCCAAGGCCTTCCCTGCACACAGACCTTCTCCTTCAGGAACTTCAAGGTCTGTTGGTGGACAGGGCGGTGGAGCCTGTGCCTCCCCACTTGCAAGGTCACGGATTCTACTCCAGGTATTTCCTGGTGCCCAAAAGAACCGTTGGCCTTAAACCCATTCTGGACCTCAGGAACCTCAACAAGTTCCTAGAGTAAGAAAAGTTCAAGATGCTTACTCTTGGAACACTTCTGCCCTACCTCCAGCAGGGAGATTGGCTATGCTCCTTAGATCTAAAGGATGCGTACACTCACATCCTCATTCATCCAGACCACAGAAAGTACCTCAGGTTCATTGTGGGAGGAAACCATTATCAGTACAGAGTACTGCCTTTTGGCCTGACCTCTGCTCCTAGGGTCTTTACCAAATGCCTGGCAGTGGTGGCAGCCTACCTGAGGAATCAGGGAATCTTTGTCTTCCCCTATCTGGATGACTGGCTCATCAGGGGTCAGACGTGCCAGGAGGCCAGCCAAGCCACCCTCAGAACTATTGCTCTTCTTCAAAGCCTAGGGTTTATCATAAACTTCGCAAAGTCCACTTTGCTCCCCTCCCAAAATTTGGAGTTCATAGGAGCAAGGCTGGACTCTCTCCTGGCAAAGGCTTTCTTGCCAGAAGACAGAGCACAACAATTGATAGCCTTGGCAAACCAGTTTCTCAACAGGTCGCTGGTCTCCGCCAGACTCTGCCTGAGGCTTCTAGGCCACAGGCCACATGGCTTCGACAGTACATGTGACCCCCAATGCCAGGCTCCATATGAGGCCTGCACAGTGGTGCCTTCGGACTCAGTGGTCACAGGCCACAGGCAGCCTCAGGGACAGGATAAGGGTGTCCAGACACTTTCTGAACTCCCTCAGCTGGTGGCTGCACCCACCCAATCTGCTAAAAGGTGTGCCCTTTCAGATTCCTGGATACATGGTGGTACTGACCACCGACACCTCCCTGCAGGGCTGGGGGGCTCATTTTCTAGACAAGTTCACCCAGGGCCTCTGGTCTCCTTGGGAGGCGGTACAGCAGATCAATCTCCTAGAACTCAGGGCTATTCGCCTAGCTTTCAAAGCTTTCTCTCCTGCCCTGGCTCATCAATCTGTCCTCGTTCAGACAGACAACCAGGTGGCCATGTTTTATGTGAACAAACAGGGCGGGACTGGGTCCAGGCTTCTTTGACAAGAAGCTCAAGACCTTTGGTCATTTGCCCTAAAGCACAGCATGCTCCTCAGGGCTGTGTACCTTCCAGGCCAGGAGAACTACCTGGCCGACAGGTTGAGCAGGATTCTGCAGCCCCACGAGTGGCAACTGCATCCCTTGGTAGTTCAGAGGATCTTCCTGAAATGGGGTCTCCCCTGGATAGATCTGTTTGCCAGTCCACTGAACAAACAACTGCCAAAGTTCTGTTCCAGGCAACCGCATCCTTTGAGAATAGCTCCAGATGCTTTTCTGATTCCCTGGTCTCAGGGCCTCCTGTATGCGTTTCCTCCCACGCCCTTGGTGGCCCGAACTCTTTTCAAGATTCTTCAGGACAAGGCCTCGGTCCTGCTCATGGCTCCCAGGTGGCCGAGACAACCTTGGTTTCCTCTTCTGCTTCAGCTGGCAGTGGATCCCCCACTGCCTCTGGGGTTGCAACCCGACCTTCTCTCTCAGGAGCAGGGTTCCCTTCTGCATCCCAATCTCAAAGCTCTCAATTTGATGGCCTGGAGGCTGCAAGGGTAGTTTTGGCTCCCTGGGGCCTACCTCAAGAAGTTGAGGAGGTTGTCCTAGCCTCTAGGAAACAGTCCACTAGGAAAACCTATGCTCTCAAATGGAAAAGGATTTCTGTGTGGTGTCAGCTACGTACAGAGGATCCTTTCTCCTGTATCGTACCAGTAGTGCTTCAGTACTTACTGCACTTATCAAATCAGGGACTTAAGTCAAATTCTGTTCGGGTCCACCTCTCAGCTCTAGCAGCTCACCACTCACTGGTGGAGGGACATTCTCTTTTGGTTCACCCCTTGGTGTCCCGCTTTCTCAGGGACTTGCTTTTACTCAAGCCTCCAATCCGTCCTCCTGCCCCTGAGTGGGAGTTGAATGTGGTCTTGCAGCAACTGACTCGCCCACCTTTTGAGCCCATGGCTACTTGCCCACTATGCTTCCTCTCCTGGAAGACACACTTCCTGATAGCCCTTACTTCGGCTAGGCGAGTGAGTGAGCTTCAGGCCCTGGTCTGTGATAGGCCTTACACCAAGATTTATAGGAACAGGGTAGTCCTCAGGACTCATCCAAAGTTCCTCCCAAAGGTTGTCTCCTCTTTCCACCTCAATCAGGAGGTGGTTCTTCCAACATTCTTCCCTAGGCCTCATGCAAGCCAGGCTGAAGCAGTCCTGCAAACCCTGGACTGTAGGAGGGCCTTATCCTTCTACCTTGACCGTACGAAGGGGCATAGAAGGGCTATTCAGCTCTTCATTTCTTTTGACCCTAATAAGTTGGGGTTGGCTGTGTCCAAGCGTACCTTGTCCATCTGGGTGGCTGACTGTATCACCTGGGCTTACAAGGCGGCTGACCTTCCTTTGCAGGGTCGGGTTACGGCCCACCGTGTCAGGGCAATGGCTGCCTCAGTGGCTCATCTCCGCTCTGTGCCCTTGGTAGACATCTGCAGGGCTGCAACTTGGTCTTCAAGCCAGACGTTTGCGGCCCATTACTGTCTGGAGAGGGAGTCCCGTAGGGACAGTGCTTTTGGCCAGGCAGTACTGTACTCCGGAATCTCTTTGAGGTTTAGGCAACTCCTGCCCTCTGTTGGGCTACCGGTGGAGGTTGTGTCCTTGAAAAGCCTTTCTTTGCTGCTGAGACTAGAGGGAGCACTATTGTTCAGCCTGGGTTCCTCGGTAGCCCAGAGCTTGGGAGTCACCCGTATGTGAGGACCAGGGCCGGATTTGCCTATACGCCAGGTACACCGTGGCGTAGGGCCCACAGCTGGCAAGGGCCCACCGGAGGGCTTTAGAGGGAGCCGGGGAAGCCCGCGCAAGGCCCCGGCTCCCTCTGTACAGCCGCCAGCATGAAGAGCCTTTTCCTTCACGCTGGCGGCTGTTTCTTTGAAGCTGCGAATGCTGGGAAAGGTTGCCCTTTAACCTTTCCCAGCATTCGCGGCTTCACAGAAACAGCCGCCAGCGTGAAGGAAAAGGCTCTTCACTCTGGCGGCTGTACAGAGGGAGCCGGGGCCTCGCGCGGGCTTCTCCGGCTCCCTCTGAAGCCGCTCAGACAGCCGCGATGCTGTCCGGGGGGGGGGCCAGGACTGCACAGGGGCACGGGGGGGCCCAGGACTGCACGGGGGCAGACTGCACGGGGGCACGGGGGGGCAGGACTGCACGGGGGCATGGGGGGGCCAGGACTGCACGGGGGCACGGGGGGGCCCAGGACTGCACATGGGCGGGCCCAGGACTGCACGGGGACACGGGGGGGGGCCCAGGACTGCATGGGGGGCCCAGGACTGCACGGGGGGGGCCCACAATTTTTCTTGGCGTAGGGCCTCACTCTAGTTAAATCCGGCCCTGGTGAGGACTGACTTCCTGCTTGGTCCTGGAGAAAGAGTAGTTACTCACCTGTAACAGGTGTTCTCCAGGAGCAGCAGGAATCAGTCCTCACAACCCTCCCTCCTCCCCTTGGAGTTGCAGTTGTACATAGTTCATTTTTCATTTTTGTGTGCTGTTCTTAGCTATGTCATTTGACTGAGGTAAGATGGCACCTTTAGGCGGGAAGGGAACCACGCATGCGTGCCTGCATTCCCAAAGGCTTTCATAGAAAGCTGGGGAAATGCTCCGCTGGGGCTTCATCGGTTCCGATGACACCCATATGTGAGGACTGATTCCTGCTGCTCCTGGAGAACACCTGTTACAGGTGAGTAACTACTCTTTCTCCACTCAACTGTTCTTGATATAGGCCTTCCAGTTTATATTGGTCCCATTCAAAGAACCAAGATTAGAGGATGAAGACTGCATTGCTCTTGGATTGTTGAGACCACTGTCTACCAAGCAGCAGGTGCAGACACTGCAAGCGCTACGCACCGGCAGGGGGTTACATAAGGAAACTCCAAAAACAAAAAGGGAAATTGAACTTAAGAAATGCTTTTAAATGACAATGGATAATAAACATAGATCCTGATTTTTATTCAACTTTTGTTTATAAACTTGGGTGTAACTGAAACCAAATGACCTGCTGTACTTTTATCTTCAATGTACCAGCTTTCGGTAAAGTGCTACTTGAACAAGCCAGACTTCCTTTGACTTTTTTGAATACAGTCAGATTTAGACATTCTAGTACCAGGCCCCAGAGACAGGGCCGGCCCGTCCATTGAGCAAGAATGTTTTTTGCACAGGGCCCCGTGTTTCAGGGGGCCCCGCGCAAAGAACATTCTGCTTTTTTAAAAATTCAATTTAAAAAAGAAAAGATGGCTGCTGCCACTGCCGCCACGGCAGCGGCAGAATGGAGTGTCCCGCGGGGCCCCCTCTGCCCGCTGAGCCCCTCTGCAAGGGCTTTCAGATTCGCGAAGGGAGAGTGTCTCCCTCGCGTCTCTGTTAAGCCCGCAGGGGCTAATGGGAAATTTCCCATCAGCCCCTCGCGTCTAAAGGGGCAGATGGGAAATTTCCCATTAGCCCCTGCGGGCTTAACAGAGACGCGAGGGAGACACTCTCCCTTCGCGAATCTGAAAGCCCTTGCAGAGGGGCTCAGCGGGCAGAGGGGGCCCCGCGTGACACTCCATTCTGCTGTGGCGGCAGCGGCAGCAGCCAGCTTTTTTTTTTTTTTTTAATTTCCCTGAGCCGATGTGGGGGGGGTTAGGACTGGTAATGGCCTGGGCTATGGAGGAGGTTAGGACGTGACTTGAGGTGGGCTGTGGGTTGATGGGGGTTAGGACAGGAAATGGGCTGATGGGGAGGGGTTAGGACTTGAGGTGGGCTGTTGGGGGGGTTAGGACTGGTAATGGGCTTTTGGGGGTTAAGACTGGTACTGGGCTGTGGGCTGATGGGGCCTGTCTGGAAATGGGGTGATGGGGGGTTAGGACTGGTAATGGGCTAGGGGGGGGCTAGGACAGGAAATGGGCTGGGGGGGATAGGACAGGAAATGGGCTGATGGGGAGGGGTTAGGACTTGAGGTGGGCTGTTGGGGGGTCAGGACTGGTAATGGGCTATGGGGGGTTAAGACGGGTACTGGGCTGTGGGCTGATGGAGGGTTAGGACTGGCAATGGGCTATGGGGGGGTTAGGATTGGTAATGGGCTATGGGCGGTTAGGACTGATAATGGGCTATGGGGGGCTAGGACAGGAAATGGGCTGATGGGGATGGGTTAGGACTTGAGGTGGGCTGATGGGGTTAGGACTGGTAATGAGCTGAACGCTTATGGTCTCGTTAGGAGTGGTAATGGGCTATGGGGGGTTAAGACTGGTAATGGGCTGTGGGCTGATGGGGGCTGTCTGGAAATGGGGTGATGGGGGGTTAGGACTGGTAATGGGCTATGAGGGGGTTAGGATTGGTAATGGGCTATGGGTGGTTAGGACTGATAATGGGCTATGGGGGGGCTAGGACAGGAAATGGGCTGAGGGGGAGGGGTTAGGACTTGAGGTGGGCTGATGGGGTTAGGACTGGCAGTGGGCTATGGGGGGCTGACTGGAAATGGGCTGATGGGGGGTTAGGACTGGAAGTGGGTTGAATGGGGGGCTAGGACTGGAAGTGGGTTGATGGGGGGCTAGGACTGGTAATGGGTTGGGGGTTGCTAGGACTGGAAATGGGCTGAGTGGAAGGGGAGGCTTGAATGGCAAATAGCTGATGGGGACGGGGACTTGGAATGGAAATGGGCTGAGTGGAAGGGGGGCTTGAACTGCAAATAGCTGATGGGGAGGGGGCTTGGAATGGAAATGGGCTGTGAGGGAAGGGAGCTAGGACTGGAAATGGGCTGATGGAGCAGCTAGGATAAGGCTGGAAATGGGCTGTTGGGGGAGCTAAGATTGGAAATGGGCTGTGGTGGGGGCTTGGATTGAAATGGACTCATGGAGGGGCTAGAACTGGAAGTAGGCTCATTGGGGGGCTTGGACTGGAATTGGGCTGAGTGGAGGGGAGCTAGGATTTGACCTGGGCTGATGATGGGGCTAGGAAATGACTAGAAATGGGCTGATGGGAGGCTAGGATTGGAAATGAGCTGATGAAGGGACTCGGACTGGAAATGGATGGGGGAGCTAGGACTGGAAATGGGCTGATGGGGGGCTAGGACTGGAAATGGGCTGATGCAGGGACTAGAAGGGAATGGATGCTGGGTTAGGCTGGAACTAGAAGGGAGCTGATGTTGGGGAAGGATTAGAATGGGATGGGGCTGGGAGAGTAAAATGGAGAGAGGAAAAATATTTTGTGTGGGAGGGATGAAAAATCTACAATTGGCCTGGTATTGGGAGAGTAAGTGGGGATTGAGGATGGAGGGGTAAAATTTGAGTGGATGAAATAGGAATGAGGAAAGAGCAAAAGGAGAAAGATTAGTATGTTAAAGCAGATGTAGAGAGAGAGAATGGAAAAAAAAACAAGAAGAGAGAAGAAAGGACAAATGGGCAGCAGACGATGGAGAGTTAGCAGAAAACATGAAGAAACCAGAAGAAAGTGGCTAGAGCAATTGCAACTGAAAAAAAATGCACAAAAGGTAGAAAGATATCTCTTTATTTTGAATTTATTAACTGGAATATGAAAGCTCTGGGAAATGTGCATCATTAACGTCTGCGCTTTGTTTGGTACAAGAGGAAATTAATTTATAGTTTTATTTCTACAGTGTTGTTGTACATTCCAAGTTTGGCTTTTGGGGTTCCCAGTTTAATTATTGCCTTCCTGTTTCTAAATTGTGATTCCTTGTTTGGTGATGGTCTATGTTCTGCATGTGTAACTGAGCTGAGGTATTCTGTTTATGTAATTCCTATTTGACATTGCCACTTGTTCTCTTTCCCCAGTATTCTTTGAAATGTATTGGTTTAATATTTGCAGTGTTACCTTTTGATAGGTAGGATATGGTGCTTTGTGAGTCCTGGTAATGCTGTCAGGATACGGCGGGTTTGCTATGGGTTCTAAATGGGCAGCGTTTGTAGTAGTTCCTAATGTGCCTGGCAGTTGGCACTGGATTATAGTAATGTAGAAATCTTTTAGTCTTTCTTTATCCATACACTCATTAAGAGACATGTTTACTAAAAGTTAGTGTATGGTAACATTATGCAAATATTTATGCAAATAAGGCCACTTATGCAAATGAGGCCCCGCACCGAGTCTCCGCACATGGCCCTGCACCCCCCTTGGGCCGCCCCTGCCCAGAGATAGCATTTTTCTCTCCACAGGAGAAACTCACATCTGGGGATGGGAGGAGCAGCCAGATAAGTAAATAAAAATCTAGCCCAGATTTGGTGGAAAACACTATTTCTATGGAGATGAGTGGGAAGATGGTCCTGAAGCAGGCCTCACTGAAAATGGCACCCAATATGGGGCTCCAAGGGCATTGAAGATTTTATTTTGCATGATTTGACCATAAATTATGAAGCTTCTGCATGTTCACAATTGCTGTCATCAGAGAAACAGAAAAATGCCCCCTTTTAACTGGAGAAAATAGCTACTGTTGCCACATTCTCCTCTGCTCTACATTCCTCCATTATACATGCTTATGCTCCCTCCTCCTCTTTTTTTTACTCACACCAATCATAATTACTGTGCTCCCTCATCATCCTTTTTCTCTTTTCTCCCACCTCACCGTTTGCACTCCTTCCATACCCACCATCGATGCTATGGCCCTTTCGTGTTGCTCCCCTACCACCACCACCAGCTTTTCAACACATTCCCCTCAAGCACTCCCAGTACAAAAAAGATAAATCAAAAGAGATTGTCACACATTCAAGCACTGCAGCAAACAAAGACTAGCCAAAAGGAAAGGATTTGATAAACAAATACATCAACACAAAGAATCACAATGTCAAGTTCCCCGCCCCAGGGTTACTTAGTTTATTCTTCACATTGGGTAGCAGAACGCAAAACTGCAAGTATTCTTGAAGGCGGGGGAAAAATGTAAGCCAGTTGTGCCTCAGCAGAAAACTATAATCTCATGGAAGGAATGGATGCTCTATTGTGTGCTAGTCATTAAGTAGTGTCATTACTGAATGATGATTCAATAACAACCACAAAATTATTAAACTTGAGAATTGAAAATCATATTGTATGCTCTAATCAAACAGGATTTATTAAAAAAAAAAGATATGGGAGATCACATGATGTGGCCTCTGTTTCTGGGGCTTCTGGTGACCCTGGCCATTCCTCCCCCCCCCCCCCCCCAATCTACCCCACTTCCAGTTTGGGCCACTTTGACAGAATTCATTGCTAAATGCATTCTGGTCTGGTGCCTGAGAAAGGCCTGAGGTGGATTCTGGTGATCATAGTAAGTAAGGAGAGAGGAAGAGAAGCTGTGTGTTGCTGATTCAAAGATGGCTCCAGGGCAGTGCATTGCAGAGCTGAGTACCATAGTAATTCATGCACTTAAGGTAACTTTGACAGGGTGTATGAAGAACTGAAGATTATGAACTCAGCACTGATGGACTTACAGCAGAGAGTTACTGCCGCAGTGCAGAAAGTATCTGACATTGAGTATAGGTCCAGGGGACAGTAGAGGAACAAATGTAGCTAAAGGAGCCTGTGGGCCTAGGAGGAAAAATTGGATGACTTTGAAAATTATTCCCTTAGGAATAATTTGCATATTATTGGCATTTCTGAGTCGGTCAAAGATAAGGATCTGTGGAACCTTTTGGAAAGATGATTGCTGGCAACCCTTTCCTTGGGGAAGGATCTGAGATCCATAATCCTTGAACATGTGCACAGAGTAGGGCTGCGCAGAGGGTAAGCAACCATGGACAGTGCTGGCCCGATTCTTGAATTTTGTTCAAAAGGAGGCAGTCTTGAGACTGTCTAGACATACACAGCCCCTACAATATAAAGGTTTTAATCCTGAAAAATAGGACCTTAATCAGCACGTTATTTCTGAGCACTGCAAATTAGCTCGTCTATAGAAGGTGAGGTCCTCTCTGACTTAGTATCTGCCATAATGGCACCTTGCATATGTTCAATACATTACAGGAGGCCGAAGAATTCTGTTCTGCTTTGGGTGTGCAGGACTCCTCATACCCTGAGGCCTAGCATAGAAGGGTAAGGCACTGCTTCCAAATTTGCAATGAGTATATGGGATATGAGCTGGATAAGCATTTCAGATGTTGTGAATTGTAGATTAATAGCTCCTTTTATTGCACAGGAACTCTGCTGTGAGTTTGGCAAATACATGGACTTACTCGATTTGGGTCTTCAAGCACAGATTTGTTGGACATAGATGACCACAATGTTATGGAGAACATCATACAGACCCCTACAGCTGGGAAGGAAGAGATAGTGTTTCTCTTTTTTTTTAAGGGGCTAAAGAACTGAGTTGAGATTGCAAGAGGCTGGGAAACTCAGGCATGTTTTGGATTTATTTTGTTTAAGATTGTATGCGGAGGAAATAGTGGGATTTGAGAGTGCATGTTTGGGGGAGGGGGAGGATCCAGAGTCCCTCACACATCTTAGAAACAGGAGGTTGGTGAAGAGAATTTATAGGTGTATGTGGACTGGATGGGAAGAGGGGGGTAGGCAAAGTGTGTCAGGTTGCATTGCATGTTATCGAATGTGGCCAGTAAGAGTGAGAAGGATGGTCAAAAATGGGTTTGGAAACTGAGGAGAATGGATGTGAAGACCCTGGATTGGAAGGGTTTCCCAAATAATTGGAACATTAGTGTATCTTTGAGATTAAAGGAATTTAGAAATAGCTCAGAGTAAGAAAATAAGGTGTGTCTCCTGGAATATGTGTGGTGTGGGATCCCCTGTGAAATAGTACATACAAGACTCTTTTGCACCCTGAAATGGAGCAGGGATCACCATGCTCCAGGAGATTCAACGTTCTGATAAAATAGTATGAGAAGCTCAGAAGATGGTGGGTAGGTAAAGCTTACTGGACTTCTTCAGGAGAGAAGAAAGCAAACATTGGAATCTTATTCTGGAATGATATTATATTTGAGTTGCTAAGAAGTTTTAAGACCAAGATGACTGATTTTTCAGATTGTCTGCCTCGGAAATTTGGGATGCCCATTGTGTTTAACCCCAAAATCCATGAAACAATAATACAAGTATTGTTATGTTTTGATGGTCATGCCTTGATTTTGGGAGGATTTTAACTGTACATTGGAGCCTGATTTGGACAGCTGGAATAAGAATTCCAACCTAGCTGCTTGTTCCTGGAGATAAGATTATACATGCCTTTCCAGGTCCCATAACAGTTTATTTGGTATAGATTACATTCTAATGCCAAGTAGGCTTTTTCATTATGTTTCCACAGCGGAGATCAGATTCTTAGATATTAGACATGCTGTAATATGGAAGAGATTGAGACTTCCCTGAGTTTGGAACTCCCTTAAAACTTTAAAGGTTCCCTGCAGATCTTCATGGGGAGGAAGCATTTCATAAGTTTTTCCACAGGAAATGTGAGGATTATATGCAATCAATAACAAAGATATGCCAGCCTTGTTCTGTGACACAGCCAAAACTGTGTTGAGAGGTAAAATTATCACCTACATTGCCAGGAGAAGTGGAGGGAGGGTCTTTTGATATGATGTTGATAAGCCTGGAGAGGTAAATCCTCAGGGATAGACAGACCCTAGCTCAGAAGAATTATCCTCAGGTCAGAGCAGATTTAATGGCTTCAGAGGCAGCCCTAAATACGTTGACTCATCAATGAGCCAATACGTTGGTGCCTTTTTACAGATTTATACTGTATCAGTTTGGGGACTGGGAAGCTTATGTCATCTTTACTGTGGAGCTGGAAAGACCTGCAATATGTGGCAGCTATGAGGTCAGAAGAGAGTAAAGTGGTTAACTTTTATATTATATGTTATATTCCAGGGAAGGAAGCCATGGAATAGGGGTAAGAAATATTTGAGTAAAGTTGGTTTGCCCTAAGTCACAGCATTACCGTTCAACTGAAGTGGTTGAATGCCCTTATTGCTGTGGAGTAGATTCAAAGGGGGATGAAATCTAATACCCTTAAGGCACCATGCCCTGATGGGTTTGGTAGTTAATTTTATAAGAATTTACCAGACAAGTGGGTCTAGTATTGAGTGATTTTCTCCGGACACCTAATTGAAAATGTGAGTTCCCCTTTTGAGAGTAAGCTTGCCCTCATTATAGTTATACCTAAACCTGGGAAGGACCTACCAAAGTTACCATATAATTGCAGTATGCTTACCTGGAATGACCGATATCAGGAAGGCTCATGCAGATTGATTTCCCTTCCAGATTTCAATGTCAAGCTGTTAGAGCCCTGGTGGATAGATCAGTAATAGTGATCCTGGATTTGATTCATCAGTCGCCCACATGGGCTTTGTTAAAGCATGATATCCCATTGTGAATTTGCCGTGGATTTTGGCTTTAATGGAGTATAGCAGAGAAAAAAAGGTCTTTCTTCAGTTTTTATAAGTTTTGACACTGAAAATGTATTTTATCATGTTTCCTGGCAAAATCAGTTTGAGATCTTGAGGGGTATGGAGTTTAAGATGCTGTTGTATGGGCAGTTAGGGTGCTGTTTCCTCGCTCCAGGCTGCTGTTCTGGTGAACAGTATAAGTACTGATTATTTTTCCTTTCAGAGAAGAACACAACAGCAGAGGCGGCCTGTCCATTGTGCGAGAATGTTGTTTGCACAGGGCCCCGTGGTTCAGGGGACCCCACGTGAACTTCATTCTGCATGTGTGTTCCGTTTAAAGGACCAGCTTCAGAGCCCCGGCTCACCGCTGCACAGCGCCAGACTGAGCGGTGTGTTTCTTCACTCCAGTAGCTGTATTCTCCTGAAGCATGCTGAGGGCTGGGAAAGGTTAAAGGGCATTTCCTGTTTCTAGCCATCAGCACACTTCACGAGAATACAGCTACTGGAGTGAAGAAACACTCCGCTCTTCACTCCGGTGCTGTGCAGAGGTGAGCCGGGGCTTTGGGTCTCTCCGGCTCCCTCTGAAGCTGCTCAGAGAAGCATGGGGCTCTTTGTGGGGGAAGGGCTAGGATAGGATTGGAAATGGCTGCATGGGGGGGCTAGGACTGAAAATGGGCTGAATGGGGGGGCTAGGACTTGAAATAGGCTGATGGAGGGCTAGGATAGGGCTGGATATGGCTGATGGAGGCTAGTGCTGGAAATGGCTGATGGAGGCTAGGACTGGAAATGGGCTGATGGGGCTATGATAGAACTGGAAATGGCCGATGTGGGGCTAGGGCTGGAAATGGGCTGATGGGGGGCTAGGACTGGAAATGGACTGATTTGGGGGGGGGGCTTGGACTTGAAATGGACTGATGGGGGCTAAGATTGGAAATGGGCTGATGGGGGAACTTGGACTAGAAATGGACTGATGGGGGGCTTGGACAATGGGCTGATGTGGGTGGATGGGAGAATGAGACTAGAAGGGAGCGGATTCTGGGTGGGGCTGGAACCAGAAGAGAGCTGATGTTGGGGGAGGACTGGAAGGGGAAGGGACTGGGGGAGTGAGGATGGAGAATGGAAAAGATATTTTGTGTGGGAGGGAAGAAAAATCTACGATCGGCCAGGTATTGGGAGAGTAAGTGAGGATTGAGAATGGAAGGGTGAAATTTGAGTGGATGAAAAAGGAATAAAGAAAGAAATAGAGGAAAGAGCAAAAGGGAAAAGATCAGTATGTTAAAGCAGATGTAGAGAGAGAATGGAAAAACTAGGAGAGAGAAGAAAGCAGGAGAAAGTGACTGGAGCAATTGCAACTGAAAATTAAAATGCCCAAACAACAAAAGGTAGAAAAATACTTTGTTATTTTGAATTTTTTAATTGGAATATGTCAGCTCTGGGAAATGTGCATCACTAACGTCTTTGCGTTTTATTTAGCACAAGAGGAAATTAATTTATAGTTTTATTTCTCCAGTGTTGTTGTACATTCTAAGTTCGACTTTTGCGGTTCCCAGTTTAATTATTGTCTTCCTATTTCTAAACTGTGATCTCTTATTCTTTGTTTGGTGACGGTCTATGTTCTACATGTGTAACTGAGCTGAGGTATTCTGTTCATGTAACTTCTATTTGAGACTGCCACTTGTTCTCTTTCCCCAGTAGGAGATGTATTGGTATTCTCTGAGATGTATTGGTTTAATATTTGCAGTGTTGCCTTTTGATAGATAGGATTTGGTGCTTTGTAAGTCCTGGTAGTGCTGTTATGATATGGTGGGTTTGCTCTCAAATCCCACCTCTTCCCCCAATATTACTTGACCAACTAACCAATCTCAATCACTACCCAAACTAAGAACAAATCCTGTTATGTATACTTGTAAATACTCTTGTAAATACTCTTGTAAATAGTTGCAGAAATGACGTCCCATGTTTTATCCAAGTTCTCTGACCTTGTTCTCTGTAAAACCTAACAGTTTGTTGTTATGGTATGTTGTTATATTGTGAACCGCGCTGATTCTGAATAGAGCGGTATATAAGAGCCTGTAATAAATAAATAAATAAATAAATAAATAAATGGCAGTGTTTATAGTACTTCCTAATGTGCCAGGTGGTTGGCACGGGAATATGGTAATGTAGAAATCTGGTCGTCTTTTATCCAGACATTCATTAAGAGACATGTTTTCTAAAAGTTAGGGCACATTAACATTATGCAAATATTTATGCAAATGAGGCCCCGCAATGAGTCTCCGCCCATGGCCCCGCGCCCCTGCACAGCAGGTGTGCCCTCTTTCATCCTTACTCTTTATTCATAGTTTGGATCCCTTAAGAAGTATAGAGGCTAGAGAGGACATCAAGGGAGTAAGAATTAGGAGTGGAAGAGTTCAAGATGGCAGCATAAGCAGATGATCTTTTAGTTCACCTGTAGATCCAGAGAGATTGTTGAGTGTTTAATGCAGGAAGTGGCTATGTATAGTGCATTTTGGGGACTGAACCTTAGCTTAGATAAATCTTAGGCACTCCTACTCATGTCTGAAATGAGAAAGCAGTGGCAGGGCCGTTTCCCTCTTAAGTGAGCAGAGGACACTTTCTTAAAATATTTGAGGATTGTGCTTGCAGCAGATCTGTCACTATTGTATAAAGTTAATGTAATGGGGTTTATGAAGGGAAAATTACAACTTTGGCAGTCTTTGCCCCTCTCTTTACTGGGCAGAGTGGCCTTATTTAAGCTGATATTGTTTCAAAACTTCTTATATCTCTTTCAGGTGTTGCCCTTATGGTTGCTATGGAGGAATACTGGAACAATAAATCTTTAAATAGATTCCTATTGAAAGGGCAGAGGCAGGGTCAGTGCAAGGATATGAGGTGCCCTGGGCGAACCTCAATCCCAGCGCCACCTCTTTTCCAACCCCCCTCCCTCAGCACCCATTGCTGCCGCCACCATCCCTCTGTGGGACGTGCAGCGGCAATACTGTTAACTCAGGTGCTACAGTGCCTTTTTACTTTCTTTCAGGCTGCGGTGCTATTCATGCTTCCACCGTTCATGCTCCAATTCCACTTTCCACTAAAGGATGTGTAATTGGAGGGTGGGGCTGAAGTGCGAATAGCATCGCAGCCTGGAAGAGAAGGTAACTGCAGCACCATGGTGCCTTTTTAATAGTATTGCCAATGCTGCATGTACAGGAGAGGGGCAGGAGTGGCGGCAATAGGTGCCCTCTGACCATTTGCGCTGTAGGCGACCACCTAGTTCACTTAATGGTATGCCGGCCCTGGGCAGAGGGCAAGAATAGCAGTAGTGTGTCTAAAAGGTTCATGGCAGCAGGGCCTTGAAGTTCAATGTAAACCATTTTGATAACATGAAAGGCGATATATAAAAACTGTTAAATAAAATTGGGCTTGCTGTTTGAGACACTTCAAAGATTGGCTGTATCTCACTGCACAGTAATACCCTATAAGATCTGGAGCATCAAATGATGCCTCCGTTGTTGCCGGTATATATTATGCATGCTCCTGAGGAATTGTTTCCAGCTCGTATATGTAGGAGCTTTTTCATGTCACCTTTGTGTTATATCTGGCACACAATGTACATGGTCTGGCACCACTCAGCTGAAGTGACGTTCTTTTTGGCATTGAGAGGGAATGGCCAGTTTCTACTAGGGTTGCATTCTAAAGTGTTTATGGATTGGAGAAAGCAGAGGAGATGATTCAATTCAGCACCTGATGGATGAGGATGGCAAGGTGCATTCGTTTTAACACTTGCAACAAAACTGGGGACTTGCACAAATGGATTTTTGTGCTTACTCAAGTAAGCCATTATGTCCACAGCTTGCCATAGCAACATTTAACATCTGAGTTTAGTGATCAACTGAGGGAGTTATGGAAGCTGGACAGAGGAAATAGGTTGCAACAGAGGAGCACTATTACCACATAACAAGCCAAAACCAGTACAGGTGTGGTAAACATGAAAAGCCTTTATTTATAATTCTTGACCAGGGGTACAGTGACACCTACACAGGGGTGTGAACGCCAAAGCCCTACCTAACACAGGCCGTGTTTTGGCTTATGCCTTCTTCAGGGGTTCTTTAGGCGTGCTAAAACAATAAATGACATTAAAAACGATCATAAATATGAATCATATTGTAAAATATGACTGACATAAATAAATGTCCTTTAACACATACGTAAATAAGAATAGCATAATAAATAAATAATAATTTTTAAAAAAACCAATGATAGTAACAAATAAAAATTAATGATACCAAACACACATGAAACATATTAAAAAGCCAAATAAATAATCATTATAACCAAACTGAAAAACAAGAGATGTGACATGCAAGAAACAGAGAAAAGATACAAACTTCTGTTCTTACTAACCCAAGAATTATGTTCTCTTGAATAAAAACCCCTTCTCATTTAATTTTCAAGCTAAAGGGAGAGAGAAAAAAGGAATCAGATGTTTTAACTGTTTCATTATTGATGCCTATACAAATTGCGTATAAACGAAGCAGGAGTGGCTAAGGAAAGGCTGGCTGCGATGCATCCATTCAATATGCTATAATCGCTACAGATTAGAACCTTAAATACTGTGATGATGATGATTATGAGAAGGGTGAGACATACTCTATAATGAAAAATCTGCAATGTAGACAGCCTGTTTTCTGAAAAAAATATAATAAATGTAATATCCAAGGCTCAAACGCTGTCCTACGTTAGGATTGAAAGGGACGATACATAAAGCCTTCGTTCCCTAATGTTGTCCCGGCTGATAAAACAAGCCCAATAATGCTCAAAAAACCAAAATCTTATTTAAAACTAAAAGATGATACTTAAGGCATAGGCAGATAAAAACCCTATTTAAACCAACCATTACACCGTGTGTCCTTCAATCTTCATGTCTAGCAAAAAAAAACGCTCGCATCTGCGCTCTGTGGAGTTTATAGCTTCGCGGAAGACTGAGCTCCTGCGTTGCCTTCTCAGATTACAAAACACACAGCGGTACATTGAAATTACCATCCTCACTGTGTAGAAAGTTGTAAAAACCTGCAGATTATATTTGATTGCTTATAGTGTCCCCATTAATAATAACTAAAAGAAAAAAGGGAAAAAGAAAAGAGGGGATGACATTTCTTGCCGAAGAAAATTGCACACTCATTGTATTCTCACACTAATATTTGAATTACGGCCATTGGTCCAGTGTATCTACTACCTTCAGAAAAACGCATAACATTTAATTGTAAAAATCCACAGTTTACAAAAAATAAAATCAATAACAGGTGGATTTACCCACTATTAATAACCAAAAGTAAAAATGAAAGTAACTTACTGAATGGGAAACCATTTCACTTGCACAATCCCCTTACATGCTAAAAGCATATAGAAGCACCCAAACACCTAAGAAAATATTAAAAATACTTTAAAAAATGATTAGAGCTAAAAGCAAAGATAAAAATAAAAATAAAATAATCTTTACTAACCGAAACCACCTTCATAATCAACTCACCGAATGGATAAAAGGATAAAAAAGGAATAAATACTAAAATAATCCACTGGATAACTGACAGATCTGTATCCAAATTAAGCCCCCAAGGTGTTAGCACATCTAGAATAAAAATGTACCGTTATTCTAACCTCAAAATGATTTTATTAATATTTCCTCCTCTCCAATTCATCTTAACATTTTTCAAGACAAAAAACTTTGTCTGAAATTTTATGTTGTGAATTTTGCCAATGTTTTTTCAACCAGGTCCTTTTTAATACAACGTCTATGTTCTTTTTCCTTTTTTTCTTTTAGTTATTATTAATGGGAACACTATAAGCAATCAAATAATCTGCAGGTTTTTACAACTTTCTACAGAAGTGAGGATGGTAATTTCAATGTACCGCCGTGTGTTTTTGTAATCTGAGAAGGCAACGCAGGAGTTCAGTCTCCCACAAAGCTATAAACTCCACAGAGTGCAAATGCGGGCGTTTTTTTGCTAGAAGTAAAGATCAAAGGACACACGGTGTAAAGGTTGGTTTATATAGGGTTTATATCAGCCTATGCCTTAAGTATCATCTTTATTTTTAAATAAGATTTTGGTTTTTTGAGCATTATTGGGCTTGTTTTATCAGCCGGGACAACATTAGGGAACGAAAGCTCGATGTATCGTCCCTTTCAATCCTAACGTAGAAAAGCATTTGATCCTTGGATATTACATTTATTATATTTTTTTCAGAAAACATTAGGCTATCTACATTGCAGATTTTTCGTTATAGAGTATATCTCCCCCTTCTCATAGTCATCAATATCACAGTATTTAAGGTTCCAATCCGTAGCGATTAATAGCATATTGAATGGATGCATCACAGTCCAGCCTTTCCATAGCCACTCCTGCTTAGTTTATACGTGATTTGTATAGGCATCAATAATGAAACAGTTAAAAAAATCTGATTCCTTTTTTCTCTCTCCCTTTAGCTTAAAAATTAAATGAGATGGGTTATTTAGTCAAGAGAACACAACAGAGGTTTGTATCTTTGCTCTGTTTCTTGCATGTCACATCTCTTGTTTTCTTACTTTGGTTATAACAATTATTTATTTGGCTTTTTAATATTTTTAATGTGTGTTTGGTATTATTTTTTATTTATTATTCATTCCTATCATAGATTTTTTATTATTATTATTTATTTATTTATTACGCTATTCTTATTTATGTTTTGCTTTAGGGGCATTTATATATGTCAGTCATATTTTACTATATGATTCAGATTTATGATAATTTTTAATGTCATTTATTGTTTAGCATGCCAAAAGAACCCCTGAAGAAGGCATAAGCTGAAACACGGCCCTTGTTGGGTAGGGCTTTGGCGTTCACACCCCTGTGTAGGTGTCATTGTACCCCTCTTCAAGCATTAGAGGAGTGGAGGAGTAGCCTAATGGTTAAGAACAGTGGTTTGTGAACCCAGAGACCAGGGTTCAATTCCCACTAGCACTCCTTGTGGCCTTGGGCAAGTCACGTAACCCTCCATTGCCTCAAAAAAATCCAAGTTATCAATGTCCCTGTTTAATGTACATTACCAAGTTTAAGTTTCAGTGTAAACCATTTTGATTGAAATGATAAAGTGGTATATAAAAACCTGTTAAATAAATTATAAATAAAGACTTTTTGTGTTTACCACACCTGTACTGGTTTTCGCTCGTCACATGGTAATAGTGCTCCTCTGTTGGACCTTTGGACTCTGGCATGTTTTCGCCATGTAAGTATGTCTTAAGCTTTGGGAGGATTCTTTGGATAAGCTAATTCCACAAGAATCCCTTATACAGACTGAAGATGCTGTAGAAGATGTCACAAAATGTTGGGAGCAAGTTGTGCATCTTACACAAAAGTCGGTTAGAGAAGAAATGCATTCATCATACCTCCTAGAGTACTGTAGATCCAAGATCATTCCTAGGGGATTATGCATGAATAAAGCGCCAGGACTTTATTTAGATGATGATGGTTTTGTGAAATGTTGAATGCTATTCTTAATAAACGTTCCCTAGATATAATGATCCTTTTAATTAATATATCTAATAAGAATCCAGAGATTTTGAAACAAGAGGTAGGTGAAAAACTAACTAAACTCAAGGGATGTGACTGTAATTTTGAGAGAGTACAGAAGGATTATGAAAGAAATATTCAGTATTTTAAGAAAGAGGTTAAGGATAAAAAAGTAGATACATTTAGAAGGGATAAAGATGATTATAGATTTGGATCTTTCTTTATCTTTATCTTTATTAGCTCATTTAATATATCGCTCTTTACTGAGGGCACCAGAGCGGTTTACAATAACAAAAATATTTAGGCTGCTGAAAAGGAAAAGGAACTCCAAAAAAATTAAGAGATAAGATAGAGTGGAGAGATAGGATAGAGCAGCAAGGTGAAAACAAAACAAAGTGCGCAGCGAGAAAGGGTTAAAAACATCCAGATTCAGCGGGGTGGAGGAGATAGGGGAGCAGAGGGAGGAGGAAGATTAAAGGCAGTGCAGAAGAGGTGAGTCTTCAGCTTGGTCTTAAAGGTTTTATAGGAGGGTTCTAAGCAGAGAGCGGGGGGAAGCGAGTTCCAGAGTCGGGGGCCTAGAAAGAAAAAGGCAGAGAAGCGAGTGGATTCAAGGTGAGCTTGTGACGGAGAGGGAAGGGACATACGGTTCAAATGGATCGACCTGAGGGAGCGGTGAGATGGAATGAAGATGAATTAAGTTGGCAAGGAAGAGGAGAATACCGGTGTGGATGGTTTTATGAACATAGATGAGTACTTTGAACTGTATACGATAGACAAGAGGGAGCCAGTGTAGGTGAATCAGGATAGGGGTGATGTGGTCGAAACGTGAGGCATGTGTGAGGATACGTGCTGCTGTGTGGTGGACTAGTTGTAGTCTCCGCAATTGCGTTTGGGGAAGACCAGCCAGGACGATATTGCAGTAGTCTAAACGAGATACCACCAAGGATAGTAATAGTGTGGTCATAGAGGGGACTGATACGAAAGGGCGAACTGCACGAAGTTGTCTTAAGGTGTGAAAGGACCACTGTACGACAGAAGAAATATGTTCTTTGAAGGATAAGGCGGAGTCCAGGATGACCCCTAGGTAGTGTAAGGAGGAGACTACTGGTAAGGGAGATGAGGACAAGAGAGGAGCGAGAGAGGGAACTGGGGCGCCAGAGGTAAACCAGATGGCAGATATTTTTGAGGGGTTCACATGCAGAAAATTAGAGGAAAACCAAGTGGACACCGAAGCCAAGCAGGAGTTGAGGGGAGCAAGATCTGGGGCAGTGGGGTCCGTGAGGTGAAGAAGGATAATGTCGTCAGCATAATAGTGGGCTGAAATGCTGTGCTGCTGAACTAGAAGGGCAAGGGGGGCCATGAAAACATTAAACAGGAGGGGGGCAAGGACGGAGCCCTGGGGAACACCACATGGGAGGGGGGTGGGAGGAGAAGAGGAAAGACCTGTGGAAACAGAAAAGGATCTGTGGGAGAGGAATGAGTGAAACCAGGAGAGAACAGAGCCAGAGAGCCCAATGTTGTGTAGGCGAGCTAGAAGAGTGTGGTGATCCACAAGGTCGAAAGCAGCAGATAAGTCTAGGGAAATAAGACCTCGGTCATGAGCAGTACGCATGTCATTAAGGAAGGAGAGAAGAATAGATTCAGTGCTGTGATTGGGACGGAATCCGGATTGACGGGGGTGAAGTGTCAGTGAGGCTTCAAGGTGGGTAGAAAGTTGTGCATAAACCAGTTTTTCAAGAATTTTTGAGAGAAAGGGGAGATTTGAGATAGGGCGCCAATTGGCCGGGGAGGACAGGTCGAGGGAGTCTTTTTTTAGGATGGGGCGGATAATGGCATGCTTCCAGAAGGCGGGGAAAGAACCGGATGAGAGGCTAGAGTTGATAATGGAGAGTATATAGGGGGAAGGGCCAGGGAGGTATCCAGAAGCCATTGGGAGGGGATGGGATCTGAGATGCAAGTGGTCTTTCGAATTGAAGAGTATACCTTGGAGGGATCTGATACAGTCACGAGTTGGAAGGAGGACCATTTGTGGGGAAAGGGAGGGGACTGAGAAGGAGGGGAAGAAAGGGGGGAAGAGGAGGGAGGGGAGAAGGAGGAAGGGGGGGAGGGCAGGAGGGAAAAAGTGAGCGAAGATTTTGGACTTTGGTGGCAAAGTGTGAGGCCAGAAGAGCGGGATCAGGGGATACCGGGGAAGGGGCTGGGGAGGTGAGGGAATGAGAGGCGGAGAGAGAACGAAGTACAGAGTGGAGTTGGCTGAAGAAGAGATGCGAGAAGAAAAGTAGTCCAATTTAGCAGAATGTAACAAAGAGCGATAATGGGAATGACAGTGTCGAAAGTGAGCTAGGGAAGTGGGGGATAGGTGCTTACGCCAGCGCCGCTTGGCGCAGCGGAGGTAGGAGCGGTGGAGAAAGAGACCTGAGTGAAACCAGGGGTAGTGATGACGAATGCAAGGGGAGGGAAGAGGCTGGCGTGGGGCAAGCTGGTCCAGTGCATCCATATGTTTATCCTTGATGTAAGAAGGTACAGAGTGATAGGATCTGGATCACACGTAGATCCACAATATTTGATAGGAAGGATAGTTATATGGAAGAGCAAAATAAGGACATACAAAGTGAACAAAAAAAGAAACGAAGCAGTAGTGAGTCAGCTGAGTTTGTTGATGCATCAGCATCATTGTTCACTACACAGAAGGATAGATTTAAGCCTCACAAGAATAAAGATTTTTCGATATGGACAGATTATGGAAAGGGGGAGATCGAGATACTTCCAAAGGATGTCAAAGACCTGCCGATATAGAAAAGGAAAGAACATATGATCAGGAGAAAACGTTCAATCATTACAACCAGAACAATTCACAGAGGTCGGGGTCAGGGGTGAGGGAGAGGATGATGGAGACAGGAGAGAACCACCGAGAAAAGATATTAGGATGTGCTGTAGAAAGTAATGTTATTAACATTTCTAAATATATACTCTCACAGAAGGAGAAAAATCGGTATTAGAAAAAGGTTTATCTTTTGTACCCACAAGGAAATATGATCCTTTTGATAGATTTATGTTATTTCGAAAAATTAGGATTAGACATTTTTTTGCTGACAACAAAGGGGGGAATAATGACCCTTCCATTATATGTAGAAAGTCAGCTTGGATTCCGCCTCCACACACAGATCCTTTGATAGAGGCCTTTGAATGGGTCGTACTAAATAGGGTCAAAGAGTTGGTTAATAATCCTATACCTACCTTTCATAACTTAATACAGGGTGAAAAAGAGGCGATTAGATCATTTCAGAAGAATGACTGGATTATCATAAAGCCTGCAGATAAAGGTGGGGCAGTAGTGGTTATGGATAAGGCTTAATACATAGGGAAAATTAATAGACAGCTAAGTGATAAGACATTTTACATTAGATTGGATGATGACACCACCATTAACTTAAAAAGGAGTATAGACAATTTGGTTATTACAGCTTTCGAAATTGGATAGATTACAAAAAAGAGAGGGATTTTTTAATAGTGGATGCACCCATTACTCCTACCATTTATGTTATACCAGAGATACATAAGTCATTGGAGGCCCCTCCGGGACGGCCAATAGTTTTGGCCATTGGTTCCTTGTTTGAACCCATTTCTCAATTTTTAGATGTATTGTTTCGGCCGTTCATTTTAAATATGTGGTCTTACGTGCGCGATTCTTTGCACGTGATTGAAAAACTTACGTCTTTTCAAGGATATAATCCTGATCTTATACTGGTTACCTTCGATTTAGAATCCCTTTACACTAACATCCCATAAGTAGAAGCACTCAAGATCGTAGAGAAGTATCATAAGTATCATCTTTTACTTTTAAATAAGATTTGGGTATTTTGAGCATTATTGGGCTTGTTTTATCAGTCGGGACAACATTAGCAATGAAGGCTTTATGTATTGTCCCTTTCAATCCTAACGTGGGAAAGCATTTGATCCTTGGATATTACATTTATTTTTTATTTTTTTCAGAAAACAGGCTGTCTACATTGCAGATTTTTTGTTATAGAGTATGTCTCACCCTTCTCATAATCATCATTATCACAGTATTTAAGGTTCTAATCTGTAGCGATTATAGCATATTGAATGGATGCATCGCAGTCCAGCCTTGCCTTAGCCACTCCTGCTTCGTTTATATGCAATTTGTATAGGCATCAATAATAAAACAGTTAAAACATCTGATTCCTTTTTTCTCTCTCCCTTTAACTTGAAAATTAAATGAGATGGGTTTTTTAGTCAAGAGAACATAATCCTTGGGTTAGAAACAACAGAAGTTTGTATCTTTGCTCTGTTTCTTGCATGTTACATCTCTTGTTTTTCAGTTTGGTTATAATGATTATTTATTTGGCTTTTTAATATTTTTAATGTGTGTTTGGTATCATTATTTTTTATTTATTATTTGTTACTATCATTGATTTTTTTTATTAATTACAGTATATATTTATTTATTACGCTATTTTTATTTATGTATGCATTAGGGACATTTATTTATGTCAGTCATATTTTACTATATGATTCATATTTATGATTGTTGTTATTGTCATTTATTGTTTTAGCACACCTAAAGAACCCCTGAAGAAGGCATAAGCCGAAACACGGCCTGTGTTGGGCAGGGCTTTGGCGTTTACACCCCTGTGTAGGTGTCATTGTACCCTTGGTCAAGAATTATAAATAAAGGCTTTTTATTTTTACCACACCTGTACTGGTTTTCAGAGGAAATAGGGTGACAGCGGAAGCCATAAGAATGCTTGGGTGCACAGGGTGAGGAATGTTCAGCAGGAAAAAGGAGGTGATAAGACTCTGTATAAGTCTCTGGGGGAGACCACATTTGAAGTACTGTTTATAATTCTGGAGAGGACACCTCCAAAAAGATATAAACAGGGTGGAGTTGGTGCAGAGGGCATCTAATAAAATGGTCAGTAGTAAGGTTATCAGATTTTTGGTGGGCAAATCTGATCTGAGACACTTGAAGAAAAGGTAGCATCTTGGAGTTTTGGGACTGAGGAGCAGAAGGGGAGAAAGGTCCCCATGATTTACAGAGGATATTGGTTCTGCATGGCACATGAAGTTGACATGCTATTGAGCACTGTGCCTGCTGCCAATAGGGAGAGAGGAGGAGGAGGAAGGAGAAGACTTGATAGGCCACTTGCACTCCATTGGAGAGACTTGTGTGAGAAGAAAAGTCCCGTGCCTCAGTCTGCACTGAAATCAGGGATAGGAGGTGGTTTTAGTCCATGAAGCCGGGGGGCATTAGTTCAAAATCAGGAACATCTGGTCAGGACTGTACCTAGCCCTGTGCGAGCGGTGCGGCCGCACATGGCGCAAAGGCTTAAGGGGTACATTTTAGCTGTCTGCTGTTGCCTGCCGCCGCCACTTTTTCTTCTCTCAGCAGCGGCAGGCAATGACAGACAGCTAAAATGCGCCCCTTAAGTCTTCTCGCCGGATTGCTAAGCAGATCTGTCCCTCCCTTCTCTTGCAGGGAGGGACAGATCTGTTTAGCATGCCAGCAACTTGCACATCGGACACGCCTCTTCTCTCCCACTGTGGGGGGGGGGCACGCACGCACGATGTGCAAGTCGCACAGGGCACTATTTACACTCGGTACGGCCCTGCACCTGGTAACCTTGTAGTAGCCTACATCATAAAGCATATGGGGACAGACTGAAAGAAGGAGAGGCGAGATATGATGGACAAGTTTAAATACTTTTGTGGCACAAATGCACAGGAGACAGGTCTCTTTCAATTGCAAGGAAGCTCTGGAATGAGAGGGCATAAGATGAAGGTAAAAGGAGATAGACTCCGGAGTAATCTAAAGAAATATTTCTTTACAGAAAGGGTGGTGGGTAGGTGAAGCTACCTCCAGTGGAGATGATGGAGACTAGGACTGTATCTGAATTTAAGAAAGGGCAGGACAAGCAAACAGAATCTCTAAGGAAAAGGAAAAGATTGTAGAGCTAGTAGTTTGCATGTATGAATGAGCGGATTATATAGACCATATGAACTTTATCTGCCATCATTTTCTGTTAATATGTTTCTAACATTCAAATTACAAGCACAAGATAGGATACTATATGCATTCAAACTAAAACCTTGGGAAGACATCAAAAGTGTCAGCTTGAGCTTAATTCTGTAAACCTCATAGTGACCACCACAAACTCTTCATCTGTCTCCAAGATCAGTAAATCCTATTCTTTTATAAATAGGTCTGCGCTCAGTGCCGAAGAGGAAAATGTCTCTGTTTCATGAGCGGATAACTCCCCAATGTATTTTCCAGGCTTTGCTGAAATAAGTCCTTTAAAATAAAAAAAAGGCAGGGGAATTGTGCTGGAATGAATGTGTGTGCATCTGAAACATTTGCTTCTCAAGATCAAGGAATATAGGGAACAATTTTGAATTAGGGTGGTTATGTGATGCAGCGGCGCATAGCCTGCCCACCGACTCCCTTAACCTTGATTTTCACTTCTATGCCGGCGGAAGTGAAAATCCAGGTTAGCCTGGATGCCCCGGCAGCTGCAGAGGCTACACAGGCAACAGCAATTTTCGATGCTACCTGCATAGCCTCTGTACCTTAAAGATAGGCAAGGTTTTTCCTAGATTATCTTTAAGGCACAGAGGGCTATGCAGGTAGCATCGAAAATCCCTGCTACCCGTGTAGCCACTTCCTCCGCCCCCGCTCCACCCCAGAATGCCCCTAACATGCCCCGATGCTATGCGGATAGCATCAGGGCACATTGGGAACTTAGCCAAGATTTTTGAAGGGCACTACCCATTTAGGTGCCCTTCAGAAATCCTGGATAAGGCGTTTGCACGGGTAACTAAGGAAGTTACTCATGTAAAGGCCTTTGAAAATCTGGCCCATGGTCTTAAAATGGGCCTGCACCTTAACATAAAGAAGACAAAAATCCTGACAACTGGCAAAATCAATACGTTCATTGTTGATGGAGAAGAAATTGAAATAGTGGACAACTTTAACCTGCTTGGATCAATGATCAATAAAGAAATGACAAGCAGTCAAGAAATCTGATGATGCATTGCTCTTGGCAGAATGGCTATGAAGGACCTAGACAAGATTCTCAAGAGCAGAGATGTCTGTCCCCATACAAAGATTTGACTTGTGCAAGCATGGAATTTTCAATAACATCTTATGTATGCTAAAGTTGGACAGTGAAAAAGATAGAAAGAAAATCGACATCTTTGAATTATGGTGCTGGTGAAGAATACTGTGTATACCATGGATTGTCCGAAGAACAAACTCATCAGTACTAGAGGAGATCAAACCAAAGCTCAGAAACTCAAATGACAAGACTTTGACTTTCATACTTTGGACACATCATACGAAGAGAGCAATCATTAGAGAAAGACATTATGCTTGGCAAGGTTGAAGGTCAACGCAAAAGAGGAAAGACAGCAATAAGATGAATTGATACAATAACAACAGCTATGGATGCCGCTCTATCAACAATGAGCCGCCTGACTGAAGACCGAACACAATTTAGGACAACTATCCAGAGGGTTGACATCGACTCAACAGTACTTAACAACATGTGGAACATTACAACAACTATTCTACTCAGAATATTTCTCAGAATAATATTGCTGTTCAAAGACACTGATGTTGTTTAGAGTAAAACTTCTTAGCAGAAATATGTGCCACAGAAAATTCCAGCACATAGGCACAAGTGCCTTTTTTTGCACGCAGGATCTAGACGCTCCTAAAATAGATGCTTGTGTATATGAGCCTTCTGGTTTAGCATAGACTTTCTGCACCTACCTCATTTGCATCCTATTTGCTTGCTGCATACAAGCACACAACTGCTGCATTACTCTCACGTTAGAAAACCGTGCATATGACTTTTAGAAAACGCTAACACCAGCTTTCTGCATCGGTCTAAACTGAAAAAAGCAGGTCTAACTTTATGCAGCTTTTGCTGCCTGGATAGTAGCTGAATGTTGCCACGATCTGGACAGCACTAGCTGTCAGCAGTGAAACCAGATACAGTATTCAGCACCAGAGAATATCTGGATTCCGGCACTGAATATCTTGTTCAATTTTTAGATGCAATAGATGGTGCTTGAATTGCTGATTGTGGAGTTTAAGTGTTACACACCCTCCCCCCTCTAGTGCGTACTGCAATCACTGACTGTGGATTTCTGCATGATCATTTTGCTTAGCTGTCCATGGTAACTTTGGTAGGTTGTTCAGTCTAACAAATATGTATCAAATCTGAGTACTACAATCCACATATCAACAAGAATGTGTATACTTGATTACGTTTAACATAACTGTATTCACATTTCTCTCTTAAGTCTGTTCAATGCCTCATATGCTGACATAAAATTGTGATCTTTCACAGAAACTGCAGAAATCCAGTAAAGAAGAAGTTAAGTTCTGATTAGTATAATTAACTAGATTTCTACACAATAGCTGGCCCTTGCCTTTATTCCAAGGTAGTTAATGTTCAATCAATAGAACAAAAAAGTTCAGTGTCTGACATAACCGAATTATCATAATCCAGTCCTGCAAGGTATTTAGCTGTATTTATATCCCGCTTTTCACCGGGTCAGAGCGGTCAATTGGGGGATACATTTAAAATGAGGGGATATGAGACACATACACTAATACTTACAGGGAACATGGGCAATGGAGAGTTAAGTGGCTTGCCCAAGACCACAAGGAGTGCCTACAGGACTAGAAGTCCCAGTCCCTCTGGCCTGAGATTGCTGTCCCCAGGTGGGACTTGAACCCCCAGCCCTCTGGCCTGAAGTACCTTGTCCTAACCACTAGACCACTCCTCCCTCTATATAAAATAGCTGGGTCTGTTCAGTTCAGATTCAATAAGATGAAACAGCTTCAAACTTTCTAAGACTGGATAAAAAATTGATCTCTACAATTGGATTTGATAATCAGTTATCTTTTTAGGATTGTCAGATTTTCACCTTCATTCCAGATAAGCATGATCCATCCCATCCCTTAAATGGACTAGCGGAGCCCATCAAAGGTGGCTGTTTGGGTCTAGATGCAAAGAAGTACAGCTTCCAGTCCTTTGATTTGACTCTTCTAGGAAGATTGATACAAGTTGTTGGCTTGGTTGGCAGCAAAGAGGTAGTTTTTCTTTCCCAGCTGTTTCCAGATCCACAACTAGTTGGCTTTTCCACTAGCATTTCTATAATCAGAACTGCTTCTAGCATAGCAGTAATTTCCCAGGGTCCAATTACACCTTCTGTCATCACAGCAATAGATTTGGATTTGATGCTTCCCTTAGTAGGCCAAATGTTCCTTTCCTCCAGAGAAGGAATACTAAACCCAAGAAATTTAAAAAATCCTCTCACAGTAAAAAAGAGGGAGAAAATAACTACAAAGACCAGCGGGCTTGGCTGCAAATGACCTTTATTTATTTTATTTATTTATTTAGCTGTATTTATATCCCGCTTTTCACCGGGTCAAAGTGGTGTAACATTAAAAGGGGGGGTGAATGACAGTCGAATAATCAAACTCTGGGGTTGGGGCCATCACCAGGAGGTCAACATTGATGATTTCAACAAATAATTGGGACATAGACATTGTATTACAGGCTCCTTAGAACATATGTTCAGGGGGGTGAATGGGGGGGGGGGGGGGAGGTAGTCAGTGGCGGGTGGTTGTTTCAGTTCCGAGGTGTTCCTGGAATAGGACAGTTTTTAGTTGTTTCCTGAATGATAAGGGGTCTCTGTTACTTCTGATGTGGCTTGGTATAGAGTTCCAGAGGGATGGTGCATACAGTTCGAAGGTTCGTTGATTGTATTTGGTTCGTTTATGGGGTATGGTGAGGGAGTTGTTGGTGGTTTGTCTGGTTGTTCTGTTGTGGGCTGGACGGTACAGTAGTGTGTGGAGCTGGGAAGTCTGTGTTTGGTAGAGAGCTATTCCCATCCTGCTAACGATTCCCTGAGGTATTGGCCCATCTTGGCAAAGTTAGTCTTCGTAAAGTCTAAGACTCTCACCTTTGAATGGATTCTAACAGCCCTAGTCCTAATACTGAACCACATCATCTGGTGATCACTGGATACAAAATGATCTCCCACTATAACATCAGAAACACTTTCACCATTGGTGAGCACCAAGTCCAGTATGGCCTCTTCACGTATGGGTTTTGTTAACATTTGCCTGAATAGTTCTCCCTGTAGAGAATCCAGGATCTCTTTACTTCTAGATGATACTGCAGCAGGAATGTGCCAATCAACATCTGGCATATTGAAATCCCCTATCAGTAGCACTTCCCCTTTCCTAGCAATGCTGCGTATGTCTTCAATTAACTCTCTGTCCACCTCTTCCTCTTCTGAGGGAGGTCTGTATATCACACCAATGCAAATAGATTTCTCTTTCCCTCTTTCTAGTTTAACCCACAATGCCTCCTCTCTCCCTTTTAAGCTCTGTAATTCCAAAGCTTTAATAGTATTTTTTGCATATAGCGCCACTCCTCCTTCCCTTCTGCCTACCCTGTCCTTTCTGAATAAAGTACAGCCAGGTATAGTTACATCCCAGTCATGGTTTTCTGTGAACCATGTTTCTGTAACTGCCACTAAATCCAAGTCGGCCACGCCCACCAAAGCTTCAACATCAGGGATCTTATTTCCCATGCTACGGGCATTTATTTATTTATTTATTTATTTATTTATTTACATCTCTTATATACCGCACTATTTATATGTACAAAGTTTCCCAAAGTTTAAATCCTTGTTACTTTCCCTGTTGTATGTAATCTCAGGACAGTCCATTACTGTCCGAGAGTCATTTTGTTCACTGTAAACCGCACTGATAATAAAGAGCGCGGTATAAAAGAACTGTTAAATAAAATAAAATTAAATAAATAAATAAATTTGATTTGGGCTATAGTCCTGTTTCAAACTGTATTTAATGTATGTGCGTACAAACCATTGGTTCACCGAAACTTGGCTAAGTCGGATCCAATAATAAACTACATTTGAAGAACATCTTTCTGCCTGAGGCTGTGATCAATGTCTGTTTTTGTTTCTTTCTATTTCCTTGTATTTATTTTAACCCCTTCTAGCGAGGGCAAGGTCTCCTCAGTTCTTTAAATCTGGTCCTCCAGACAGTGGGGAAAAAAAAGAAAGAGTGAGAGAGATATGACACAAAGATTCAAAATTAACCTGAAGCTTCAGAGGAAAGCAACTGGTAGCCATGAATGGGCACAGCTTCTTTCAGGTTGATTCAAAGATCTTTTTCCCAAGCAAATCTTTTTGTTTACATTTGAGGACATAGCATTATCACATAATCATAAAATAATCACATGTTCTTTCACTTAAACATAGGATTTGCTGACAATATGAAAAAACATTTTACATAACTATCATCAACTTTGACACAAATAGCATCACCTTTTGCAGAGATAAGTTGTTTCAATAATGACCGAATATAGCACATTCAGTTATCTCACTGTAATCAAATTTCTTTTTTACATTGGAAAGTCCCAAAAGATATGTTAAGCTAGTAAAGACCAGTAGTGACCTATAATTCTTTTAGAGTAATCACAATTTCTTTATTACTATATGTCTTTCTCTATTTAAAGCAATGGGTAAAAAGCTAAACACATGACTTTCTATTTCCAAAGTTCATCTGGTCAGCACATATTAGAGGCCTCTTCAATTACACCCTAAAGATTTTTGGTATTCTGCTAGCTGTCCATTCCTACAGTATTTACATACGTTTACTGCTCTACACATGTAAATGCTGCTATTGTTTTATGTTTATGTTTTCCTTTATTTGATATACCATATTCTGTGTGGTCCAGGCAGATGCTATGGAACTAAGCAGATAAGGGAGCACACCAATCCAGAGAACTATTAGCCAGAGTTTCTGCTGAGCTTCTAGAGTGTTAATTATCAGGGGTCAAACATGTGAGGAGTGTATTATGCTGTGGCAACCAAGATTTAACCCTTTCCACTCAGCTGTCCCACCTTGTGGGACTTTACATTTTCCCATTCCAATTGTCTGTCCCACCCTATGGGACATATGAATAACATGCTAGTTTATATTTTGTTTGTCTTAACCAAATAAAACATGGCACGTTACTGTAGAATGTGTATGCCATATTGGTTCTGTAGCCTCTTCTGAAAAGTGCTAACCTTACTTAACCCCGCTTTCGGCCCTTTAATAAGTAGTCATGACCAGAGTTAAATGATGTAAACTCAGACTTTCACTTCACAGAGGGCTAGCAGTGAAAACAAACTGCATCCCCAAGCTGCTTCCTTTCTTTGGGACCAAAGCTAGAAGAAATAAAATAAAATAAAATAAACCAACAAGGTGACACAGGAGTAGATGTTAAGCAGATAAATTTTGGATTTCCTTTACATAAATTCTTATCAGACACTTGAATTGAAATATTTCTAATGTTTATTGCACAAGATGGTAAGTTAACTAAATATTTAGTGGAAATATGGCTAGTTAAAATGGCCAATAAGAATAATCACTATAAGTAAAGTAAGGTAAAGTGCATGAGATGTTATTGCACACAAATAATTAGAAACATAGAAACATGACGGCAGAAAAAGATCACATGGCCTATCTTGTCTGCCCTTCCATATCAACCAAAACAGCAGTCCCCTTTTTTCCTTTAGAGATCTTTTGTGTTTGTCCCATGCTTTTTTGAATTCAGATACTGTCCTCACCTCTACCACCTCCACTGGGAGACTATTCCATGCATCTACCAATCTTTCCATAAAGAAATATTTCCACTTATTACTCCTGAGTCTATCTCCTTTCACCCTCATCCTATCTCACCACATAGCAGAGCTTGTTTTCCATTGAAAGAGGCTCTCCTCTTGTGCATTTATACCATATATGTATTTAAACGTCTCAGTCATATCACCTCTATCCTGCCTTTCCTCTAACGTATACATATTAAGATCCTTAAGTCTGTCCTCATATGCTTTATAATGAAGACCACTAATCATTTTAGTAGCTACCCTCTGTACCAACTCTAACCTGTTTATATTGTGGTAAGGAGAGTGCAGCTCAGCATGGAAATAAAAGAGAAAGAAGAACTTTTTCTTCTTTTCGGGGGATGGGTGCACTAGAACACATACACCACAGCAAAATCCCTGAGAGAAACCAAGAGGGTAGAACTAGGCTTAAGCCACTCCCAGACTCCATGACAACCCCAGGTAAGAGTAGGAGGTACAAGTGGGTGGAGTCAGGAAGGGAGGTGCCCTGCTCAACGTTTAAGTTTGAGAAAACAAACAAAGTTGAGAGAAGCAGTCAAGAGAGAAGCAGCCACAAAGAGAGCAGCAGCAGAGACAAGAGCAGCCAGCACTGCAGCCAAGGAAGCTACAGAGAAGGTTCCAGGCAGAGGACCAAACAGACTGGCAAGAGGGAGAGAGAGAAAAGGTTGGCTTTGAGAAGGCTAAGGCAAGAGTGTTTAGACTCCTCTGATGAAGGGTCTGTCTGCAGGCAGCAGAAGCCCCAGGAAGGGAAGTGGAGGTCTTACCCTGATTCCCTGTCTAGCTCAGAGGCAGAGAGAGTCACAAGCCACAGAAGCCTCAGCCAGGAAGGTGCTGCAACAAGACTCCAAGGTAGGAGAAAGAAAGCAGTAAAGCCAAAACCCTGTGTTTCTTGTTCTGACTCTGAAGAGAGGTTTAGGCCTGAGAAAACCCGGATTAGGAAGAAGGAGTTTTCAGGAGAAACTGAACAGGAGAAGCCCGTTGAAGTCCTACCTAGAGGAGAAGGAGCTATTCAGTGGAATAGGCTGTTTAACCTGTTAAAGAACATTAGGCATAAAGTGCCCGAGCGTTTTCAAACTTTGCCAAGATACAGCTCAGCAGAAAGCATGGAGGTAGAAGGTAAAGAAAGTGACCTGACTTCAGCTTGTTCGGAGATGGACTGTGATATGTGCATTGTGGCTAAGTAATGAAAGCCTGAGAGCAGTGAGAGAAAGCCTGTGTAAATAATTCTACTACAACACTGGTTGTAAGCTTTGCTTTAATAGGAGAAGATTATCCTTTATTTTCTTTGACTTGAGTGTACAACTGCTTTAAAGATTTGTTACCCGCTTGCCACGGAAGCTAATAAAATTCCTGTGTGCTTTGAAACAACCACTTGGTTCATTTATCTCTATACACAACTACAATCCTTGGTAAAGAGGAATTCAAGATGGCTTCCCGTCCCTACTAGGCGACCGCCTGGTAGGTGCGCGACCGCCACAATATCCTTTTGAAGGTGCGGTCTCCAGAATTGCACACAATACTCCAAATGTGTGCAAAGACCTATACAAAGGCACTATCCCCTCCTTTCTTCCCCTCCCTATGCACCCAAGCATCCTTCTAGCTTTCGCCGTTGTCATTTCTACCTGTTTAGCTACTTTAAGATCATCATGCACAATCTCGCCTAGGTCCCGCTCTTCTTTAGTGGACAAAAGTACTTCACCCCCTATACTATATCGCTCCCTTGGATTGCAGCAGCCCAAATGCATGACCTTACATTTTTTAACAATAAATCTCAGCAGCGAAATTCTAGATCATTCTTCATGCTTAGCTAGATTACTCCTCATGTAATCTACACCTTCCTGGGTGTCTACTCTATTGCAGATTTTGGTATCATCCACAAAGAGGCAAACCTTACCTGACAGCCCTTCCGCTATATCACTAGCAAAGATGTTAAAAAGAATCAGATAAAGGATAGATTCCTGGGGCAAACCACTGCTAACCTCCTTCTCCTCAGAGTGAGCGCCATTTACCTGTATCCTTTGTCGCCCCCCATTCAACCAATTTCTAACTCAAGCAGTAACTTTAGAGTCCATCCCTAGGGTACTCCGTTTGTTTATAAGTCTGGTCCCATCACTTTATCTACTTTAAGTTTAGCTAGTTTCTCACAAACACTGTCTTCTGAAAATTGTTCAAGATGTCCCTCGCTTCTGTTCCTGTTTGTGGCTGTTTTATGAGGTTCTGCACCTGGTTCTTCATCTGTGAAAACAGAACAGAAATATTTGTTAAGCAATTCTTCTTTATCCTCATGAGCTTCTACATATTCCTCCCCCTCATACTTGAGTCTGACAATACCACTTTTGCCCTTCCTCATCTCACTAACATATTTGAAAAATGTCTTATCCCCTCCCCACCCCCACCCCCACCCCCCATTTTATTGCATTGGTTATTTCCTCCTCTTTCTGAATTTTTGCTTTCCTGACTACTTTGCTAGCTTCTCTAAGTTTTTACAAATATAGATGCCTGTCTTCCTCTCTCTGTGATCTCTTGTATTTCATGAAGGCCTCCCTCTTTTTTTCTTCATCTTTTCAGCTACTTCTTTTGAAAACCATAGCGGTCTCCTTTTCCTTTTACCTTTATTTACTATTTTAACAAAAAGGTTGGTTGCCCTTAAAATATCCCCTTTCAGTTTTGCCCACTGTTTTTCTACATCCCCCAGTTGTTCCCATCCTGCTAACGACTCCCTGAGGTATTGGACAATCTTGGCAAAGTTAGTTTTCCTAAAGCCTAAGACCCTCACTTTTCAATGGATTTTAATTGCCCTAGTCCTAATACTGAACCACAGCATCTGGTGATCATTGGATGCAAAATGATCTCCCACTATAACATCAGAAACACTTTCACCATTGGTGAACACCAAGTCCCTGTGCCATGAACCTTTGTTCAACTGTAAATATTCTGTAGTTTCTGTAAAATGACCTGTAAATAGTTTCCCTGGTTCTCACCCAAGTTCATACCCTGTTCATTGTAAACTCAATGTGGCTTGATGCATTGTAGTATTGTTTCCGTTCATTGTGTACCGCACTGATCTTAATAGCGCGGTATATAAGAAATATAAATAAATAAGTCCAGTATGGCCCCTTCACGTGTGGGTTCTGTTACCAGTTGCCTGAATAGTTCTCCCTGTAGAGAATCCAGGATCTCCTTACTTCTAGATGATAGTGCAGCAAGAATATGCCAATCAACAGCTGGCATATTGAAATCCCCTATCAATAGCACTTCCCCTTTCCTGGCAATACTGGCAATTAACTCTCCATCCGCTTCTTCCTCCTATGAGGGAGGTCTGTATATCACGCCAATGCAAATAGATTTTTCTTTCCCTCTTTCTAGTTTAACCTACAGTGCCTCCTCTCTCCTTTTTAAGCTCTGTAGTTCCAAAGCTTTAATATTTTTTATATATAGTGCTACTCCTCCTCCCCGTCTTCCTACCCTATCCTTTCTGAATAAAGTATAGCCGGATATAGTTACATCCCAGTCATGGTTTTCTGTGAACCATGTTTCTGTAACTGCCACTAAATCCATGTCAGCCACTCATAAGATCCCAGATGTTGAGGCTTTAATATATCCCATGCTATGGGCATTTATACACATTGCTTTCTATATGTTGCCCCTTTTACCCATTTCTATAAAGGTATTTAAAGTGTCACCTACCTGGGGGCTTTCTTCACCCATCCCCAATGAATCTAGTTTAAAGCCCTCTTCAGTAGGTTAGCCAGTCTGTTCTGAAGACACGTCAACCCTTCTTGAACAGATAGACACTGTCTCTTCTCTGTAACCCTTGAAACAGCATCCCATGGTCCAGACAACCAAACTCTCGATGACACCATCAACTCAGCCATGCATTTATCTCTAGGATGCGAGCTTGTCTGCCTTGCCTTTTACACTCAACAAAGAGGATTGAAGAGAACATCGCCTGCACCCCTATCTGCTTTACCCTCTCTCCCAGAGCCATGAAGTCACTTTTGATACACTCAGAGGGATACCTGGCAGTATCATTTGTGCTGACATGGATGAGCAACATTGGGTAATAGTCAGTGGGCTTGATGCGTCTCGGCAAACTTTCCATAACATCTCGGATTTTGACACCTGGTAGACAGCATACCTCTCTGGACATCAAATCTGGTGGGCAGACGGACACCTCAGTACCCCTTAGAAGAGAGTCACCAACCACCACTATGCTTCGTTTCCTTGTGGTCACTGATTCTGCAACTTTGCGGTGCTCGAGCTCTGGTTCTTCCCTTTTCAGGAATGCTTTCACCTCCTCCACTTCCAGGGCTGCATAATGGTTCTTCAATTCAAGGGCTGGAGGAGTTGGATTGGTGATTTTGTAGGCCCTCGAGACTCGTGTCTAACATTCGTTATTCTGTAGGCTCTCATCGTCTCCTCTGCTGGAGAGCTTGGATGTTTCAAGAACCATCTCATCTATGTACTTCTCACTGTCTTGAATGCTCCTCAGCCTTGCCACCTCTTCTCTGATCTCCTCCACTTGTTTCCTGAGAGCTTCAGCATGCAGGCATCCTGGATATAGAACCAGTCCTTCAAATGGCATTGGGATTTCTGTCTGGACAGAGGCTAAAGCTGTAACGGGGGCAACAGCTTTGGCGATACGATTTTTCCCAGCCATTGTTCAGTAGGTGGAGCTTAAGTACCCGTTGAAGCAAAAGAGAGAGAGACCTACAGAAGTACCATCTGGTTTCCCAGCTGTCCTTTGCTTGGAATGCCGAGCCCCTATTAGGAATTAAAATATCACTTAAAGTATCTTAAGATACTTTTCACACTGAAGAATAATTGTTACTCTTATTCCCTATTACAGTTAAACTCAGGTACAGGTAAGTATAACTTTCAAATAATCTTCCTCTTTAAAAATACACTTTTAAACACTTTTTCAAATAATAAACATATTTGAACCATAAACAGCTTTTCACCAAATTTCACAGAAGACTCAATAATATTTACAAAACTTCTTTCCCTTTAACTTTTCACTAATTTTATGTTTCTTTTCCTTTTACAGGAAACACCACAAAGGTATTTCAGGATTTGAAAACTCAGCCAAGTAATGGCTATGAAAGCCTCTTCAGTGCTTCTAATAAATAAAAAAATAAAATATGGGTATACCTCAACACAATTAAAACAAAATTGATGTTTATCTAGATGTGTCAGTGTTAATAGCTACTTATCTTCCTGGCACTTTCTTGTGAAGGGGCCTATGGAATCCTGGTGCTGGTTCTGCTGGTCCTCAGGTTCTGATCATCAGGTTCTGGTCCTGGAACTTCTGAATCTAGATCGGTCTGTACACCTACAACCTATATGTTACAAATTCATAAAGAGAAACTACCTTTCCTGTCAGTTGAGGTAAATTATTTACCCCAAAAATCCAAACCAACCAACCAAAGGCTGGATTTATTTATTTTATTTAGCTGCATTTATATCCTGCTTTTCACCGGGTCAAAGCGGTTGGGGGATACATTTAACACAAGGGGATATGAGACACATACACTAAGGGGTCTGTTTACTAAAGGCCGGTGTTGTGCGGTCCGCGGTACCGAGCGGGTGCCGTATAAGGAGTGGGCGTTCCGTCGTGAAGAACAGAAGCTGTGATTGACAGATGCGCTAAGGTGCGCGGCGCCCGTGTGGTTAGTGCCCTGTGACATTACGGCGTTTGATCTGTGCACATAGATCACACTGCTCACGGTTTTTGGGCTTCCACTATTGTGCTGCACATTGCTGACGGAAACGGTTTCTTTTCCCTGCACAGCACCTCTAACGCGAGTGTTTCACTGGCGGTAAATTTCTTTGCAGATTCGGGCACGCTCCTGTGCGGCGAGTCTCTCCCCTCCCACATTCCGCCCACTGACCCCGTCTCTCCGCCCCTAGGGGGCCTTCCTCCGCCCTCATTTCGCCTTGGCACGCCTCTTTCGCACATTACCGCCCCGCAAATGTGCGCGTTGTCGGCGCACGCTTGCGGGACCCGTTAATGTGCCGCGCACTCGTACGGGGCGCTTAAGAGCACTTAAATACATCTTTTAGAGCGCTCATGTGCGCCCCGTACAAGTGCGCCGTTTAGTAAACAGACCCCTAATACTTATAGGGAACATGGGCAATGGAGGGTTAAGTGGCTTGCCCAAGACCACAAGGAGCACCTGTGGGACTAAAAACCCCAGTCCTTCCGGCCCAAGGTTGCTGTTCTCTAGTGGGATTTGAACCACTGGCCTGTGGTAACTTGCCCCAACCACTAGGCCACTCCTCCCTCCTTCAGATCCAAAATGACTCTCATTTCTCTTCCTTCCTCTGTCATTTAAATGCTGTTCCTTAGAAACAGCTACAACTAATCTGTTTCAGTCAGCCAGTTTAGTTGAAATTCCAAACTTTTTCTTTAAGGAAGAAAATATTATTCTTTACTCCTTTAAAAAAATAATTCCAACTGAGAAAATATATCTTTTCTTCTTGAATATTATCAGACTAACAGTTGTCAGCAGTGCTGCCCTTCTGCACTGTGCCTCACTCAGAGCAACTCCCAAACTTCAGTGGCAGAAAAAAATCTCTTTTTCTCAGGAAAAGGTTAAATTAATTCCCTTACCTTTTAGTCACTATTAATTTCTCCCACCTCTAATTATATAGGTGCTTTAATCTATTTCCTTCTCCTCTATGAATCCGCCCGTCAGCAAAGTTTCTTAAAGACAGACTTTCTCATAAAGCAGCATTAAAATTCTATGAAATCTTTTTTTCTTGAAAGGAAACATAGATCACAACTCCAGAGACTGAACTACTCTCAAATGTTTTCCTGAAGGATCAGCTCAGATTTACTGAGTGTCTCCAAATCACCAAGCCAAATAAAATCTTTTACTTCACCAGTTTCTCTCATCTCTTCCTACCCTCTTTCTCACTTTTTCTATCAAAATCACTTTTTTCAATACCTCTCTCTCTCTATCAACCTCTTTCTTCAGTGATGAAACAACAACACACACATGTTCAACTCAGCACAAAAATTAGCTTCCTACGCCAGCATTAAATAGTCCATCGGACCCCAAATTTAGTACTTTACAGAAGTTTTTACAGAACTTGAATCCCATAATACACCTAATGGCAGCTTTTAAGTATTTTTGACACTTTTATTTTCAGATAATGTTTTTTTTAACTCAAATAAACTTCACCACCTAAACAGTATATTTCACCAAGAAACAGAGAATAAATAAACCTCAGTGAATCCCTGCACTGCCTCAGCACTGTAAGCTCATGCTATAACACCTATTGAGCATTCTCAACACTCACACAGCCTTCAAACACTTCCTATATAAATTTAAAATTAACGTTTTTGATTTTATTTAATCTGACTCTTCCAAGCCTCCCAATACCCACTGTGACTTTCTTTTCCAAAAACGAGGCTCTAGAGGCCCCCCCCCCCCCATAGCCCTGGGAAGTCACCCCTTCCCCTTCTCTCTGTCCCCAGACAGTAAAAAGGACATGGCTCCTTTAATTCCAGCTCTTCCTCCCCTTGCAAGCCCAAGCCAGGGACTCTAGAAATGTAACTACAACAAAGCTCCCAGCCTGCCTCTCTCTCTCCAAGACTGCTATCTCCCAGCTAAAATCAAAACTCTAAAAAGCTAAATACACCAGCCCTGATCAGCTCCATGGTAACTACAAGCGCAAACATGTCTTTATTTACTTAGCAAGATTAGCCATGCTTCCTCAAGCCTAATGCCCCCTTACATTTATTTAATTATTTTTCAGAAACCTGCACCAAAACCTTCTCCTCTAATTTATTTATAGACTGCTCTCCAGCCAACACATCCCTAATTCTTTTTACTTTATGTTTAAACTACTGCCATTTTCTTCCAGTTTACACTTGCTGCAGAGTACTTCAGGGCAACAAACCAGGCATTCTGGAGCCCCCTCAGCACCACCAGCATCCCAGATAAATAAATTTATACTGTTTTATTTTTAAACTGGTTACAGTTGTAATTTGGCCAATTTCTTGTTAAAATTTATTCCAATTTCACATAAGTGACAGAAGATTTATCTGAGTGAAAAGGGTTAAGGCTTTGGCACACTCTCATTCAACCTTCTCGGTAATTAGAGTCCAGGCCAGAAGTTTGTGTTCTGAACCAAAGGTTTACTTATAATTTAGTAACATAGCCTATGACTGCAGATAAAGATCCAATATGGTCCATCTAGTCTGCCCGGGTCACTGATAAACAACTTCAGCATTTAACAATTCATTATGAAGACTGAATCTATATTATAATAGATTAGTTTCTTCAGTTAATGTGTGAAGTATAGTTTCTCCATTCCTTCCACAATCTTCACTCTTAAATAACATGTTTACTTCTGTTCTAACCCTTTCTCAGAATAACAATCAGCTTTAAATTAGTGACTTTGTCTCCTCTATCATCAAAATTCTTGGGCTTAGGATTGTTAGCCTTCAGTTCCTTGGTACTATAAAGTCTCACATCCCCTCAGTTAGGCACCTTGCTGTTTCTTATTTGATGTTAGTTTTCTCCATATGATGGTGTTCTGTGAAGACCTGTGCAGAAACTCTCGAATTCAAGCTGAGCACCTCCTTGCACTAGTGCAGTGGCTCCAAGCCTCTTACTTTCTTCTTACTGTTTAGGGTGGTTGGTGCAGATCTCTCTCCTGGATGGATGCTCTACCCTGGCCTGGTGACAGAGGTACTTGCCCCCTGAGCCAGCGCTACTATTAGGAGAATTAGGCGGCCGCCAACACACCAGCCCTGCAGGGGTGCTTATTGCCTCTGGCATCACCCCTCACTGGGACCTACAGTGGCGGCAATGGATTTAAACAGTCCCGTGGCGCTTACCTGCAAATCTTGGCACTGCAAGGCTGTCTGCTTCCACCCCTTCCGATGGCCAACTTCCTGTTTGAGGAGGCTAAGTAGGAAGGCATATCAGTGTACAAAGCTTTTTGGGTCAGTGTAAGTATCTTGTAATGGATCCAGTAGAAAACAGGGAGCCAATAGTGTTGGAATAGGAGAGGAGTGTCATGATTGAACCTCTTAGCCTGACTTAGAATCCAGACAGCAGTACTTTGAATGGATTGAAGGCATTTCAACTCTGATTAGAATAGACTAGAATAGATGGGATTGCAGTAGTCAATATGTGAAATAATGCAACTAAACGTAAAAGTACATTGAGTGGAGTAGCCTGTGTACTAACTGTTGGGGGTGTTCCCAGCATGTTCCCATTAAGTTACCACACAGAAAGCACAGTTACTTACCTGTAACAGGTGATCTCTGGGAACAGCAGGAATTAGTCTTCACATATGGGTACGTCGGTACCGACGGAGCCTGCACGGGAATGCTCCCCAGCATCCAATCAGAAAGCTTTTGGGAGCATCCCTCGCGCCTGCGCGGTGACTTCCCGCCTTTCCCACTGCCTCTCCTCAGTTGAGTTTCATAGCTGAGACAGAAGGAGAGAAAGAGGAAAGGAGATAGATAGATACAACTTCTAGGGGAGGTGGGTGGGTTGTGAAGACTAATTCCTGCTGTTCCCAGAGATCACCTGTTACAGGTAAGTAACTGTGCTATCTCCAGGACAAGCAGGAATGAGTATTCACATATGGGGACTCCCTAGCTGTGGGTGCCAGGGGAGATCCCATAAAATGCGTATTCCTGGACAGGACGGCATTTTCCAAACCTGGATCCCCGGCATCCCCTGAGGGATGGGGGGTAGGAGTTGAATAGAGAAGAGCTGCAAGGAACAGCAAATCTAAAGACTACAGGGGAGAGGAGTCTTTAGAATGTATGTCAAGTATCATTAAAATATTTAATGAACTAGTACAACATAGAACTTACCTACTGGATTGTAGGAAGTAGAACTGTGATGGAGTGTACTGTAGATGCAGTAGCAAAATATTCAAGGTAACTTCACAGCAGTGAAGATGAAGTTCCAAATCTGGAATGGACAGGTGACCCAGGTGTCAACTGGGGCAGGAGAAGAACGGCAGGTCTTCAATGGAAAGCTTTATGGGAAAAAGCTGAGAACTCTTTTAGGTACAGAGTTATTATCATTGAGGACTAAAAGAAGAAGACTGACCGATCTGGAGAATTAGCTCAGTCCGGAAGGGAAGAGAGGGTATGGAAAAAAAACCCTATTCCCAAGGAGAACAGAAGTGTACTCAGAAATACTGAAGATGTACATTGTCATTCCTAGCTGGTAAGAGATAGGAGGACAATGAAGTTTAATACTTCATGGATAGGGAGATCTATAACAAAAATAGAAGCTGTTGACGTCACAGCAGTAATTGTGTGTATAACCGCTCCCACTTACTGAGCCGTATGAGAATAGGCAAGTTGACTGTCTGGACCCCTTAAGAAGGTAAAAGCTTTATAGCACAGACAGTTAGGGAGATAGTAGGTAATACCTAGTGTCTTATGGACATCTCCCAAAGGGCACATATATATATGGAGATACATACATGTCTATATATATGTGCATATATGTGTGATATATATATAGGGGTATAGATATAGATATATAGATATAGATATAGATGGGCATGGCTTATGCCCATACAGATTACAAAAATATGTATGTATAGGACATATACAGACATGAATATAAGTCTGAGGATACATGTCTGCAACTGAGCTCCACAAAAACATTCACATAGGGAATGTGAGGGGAAAAGATTCATCTAATAATAAGGGGGTGGAAACCACCTGAAGATATATAGAGAATCTATTTCCGTGGTGCAGGAATATATTTCAGTGGATAACCAGTATGGTTGCGTGAAAAACAGAGGATAATAGCAGTCTGGTAAGAGCATGTCAAGAGTACCTGAGGACTCTGACATGTCCAAAGGACAGGAAAACGCATAGACATAGAAACATAGAAACATGATGACAGAAAAAGACCACAAGGCCTATCTAGTCTGTCCTTCCATAACAACAACTACAACAGTATAGAAACATAGAAACATAGACTAAGACACCCGGATGACCCAGCCAAGGGACTCAGGGGTATCATGTACAGTAAAAAAGTATGCGTTGTCCAAGTGGAGTAGAAAAGATAATGCCAAGCTGTAAGGAAAAAAAGGGGTAGGTTCCTGCCAGATTGGGAACTCCTTGGACATTCACGCAGAAAAGCTTGTCTTCTGTATCACAATAGGAGACAAGAGGGTATAAAGAACCGATATAGCCATGGAATGACTATATAAGCTTTTCCTATTATATGGAAAACCCTCAGAGACAAAGTTCAATGCTCTACAGCAAGGGCCCATAGTAGAAAGCTTCTCTGAAGATTGCAGAGAGCATTGTGCAGGAGAATTATGAGATAAACTGACAGCAGTCAGATGTGGTGCCATATCCTAGGTAAGGATATGGCAAGTAGAAGATAACCTGCAGTGAGTAGCATCATGCAAGATAGTTGAAAGGAACTTGCAAGAAACATTAAAGTAAGCACTGGAACTTCTGCTTGTACAGCAACTGAACAAAAAAGCAGAGGGGATCCCCCTGTATAAAAACAGGGAGAAAAACAGACAGAGGGAGCGGAGATATTCCCGTCCCTGTCTGATGAGTTGTTTAGAGCATGCATTGAAGGATAGCAAAAAGTCTACACTGAAAAGAAAGAGAAGTATTTCAGTATGGTACCAACTCGAACAGGGGAAACCCTGGGGGAGAGGAGCTTGGAAGGTGACGTACCATATGGTAAGTCAGCTGAAGGAAAAAATGTCCATGTGGGGACAGAAACTATCCTGGGATAATTGTAATCTCCTTTTATAATAAAAAGAAATGGAGAATTCTGTAACCCATGGACAAAAATATCCCAACAGCTTAGCATACTGAAAAGAAAAACCAGTGTAGGGTTTGAAGAATAACTTCTGGTAAGAAGAAGTTAACTGTAGATTGCAACATACAGAAACCTATGGTTGCTGGCTATGATTAGCCTGGTTAGAGTCTGGAGATTTCAGACAAGGATGAGATGTCCCTTGCTTGGGTACATCTGGAGGATGGGCAGAAGAAGGATGAAATTTTCTTTTCCTAGGGAAAGAAGGTTTGGTAGGACATTTCCTACGCCCTGGGGAAAAAGAAGGCTTAGGACGGTTTCCAGAACTAGGAAAGTCAGTGGAGCAATGAGCGACCTGACATAAAGCCTCTTTATTGAAGAGATTTTCTCCAGTACAAGGAGAATTATCCAGTGTATGTTGTGCCCATCTGCTCAAGTCTGAAGCCTGCAGCCAGGCTGTACGACGTGCTCCAATGGCAATAGCAGAGGATCTGCTAACAGACTCAAAAGAGTCTAGAAAAGCACGAGAAAGGAACCAAGAGATATTCCTGCTATGATTGAGAAGCAAGGAATAGTCAGAGGCCTTAGGTTCTGACAAAAAAGGAGACAAAAGAGATAATTTCTCTGTGACCTCCTGAAGTGTCAGACTCATATAAAAAATATATGAAATAATTCTTGAAGCCAGCATAGAAGTTTGGAAGGTTTGACGTCCAAAGGCATCAAGTGCTTTAGATGCACGACCTGGCGGATAAGAAGAATGCTTCTTCTTGCTTCTTACCTTCCTCATTGCTGATTCCACTACAATGGAATGATGTGGAAGTTGGTTTTTCTGGAACCCTGGAAAGGGAGGTACCTGATACAGAACGTCAATGGCTGTAGAAGGCAAAGGAACCTTTAAGGGTGATTCCCATATCCTCAGAAGAAGATCCTGTAAAGAATGATGTAAAGGAAGCATTATGTTTTCCTTTTCTGCAGGATCTTGGTCAAGAGAAAAACCAGGAATAGGAATGGCAAGAAAAGCTGCCATGTCAAGGAGAAACTTCTGAAAAGAAGGATTTCCAATAGGAACTAATCCTGGGCAAGCTGAGGTTGAAGGAGCAGCTTGAGCACCAGAAGATATACTGGACTGGTGCAGAAAAAGAATCCTGCTCGATGGACTGTGATACTGACAGTTCTGATTTGAGGCAGTTAGTACTGCATCGCCAGTGCCTGGTATCGATTCCAAACTAGGCATAGAAAGGATCGATGGCACCGATGGAACTGCAGGAATTGACCCCGACACCGGTACCGGTATCGGAGATAACGTCATCGAAGCAGTAATCGAGGGCTGCTGAAGCGGTACCGAGGTAACCAGAGAGCCTTGGTGAATATCCTCGGTACTGCGTGCCAGAAACGATATGGATCGGTTCCGAAATGCATCGGTACCAAGTCATCTAGACTGGATATCGATTCTAGACTCTGCATCGAAGCAAGCGAGTCTATCGATGCATGTCTAGAAGGTACCGACGTTGGTGGTGGTATCAGCGATGCCGATACCTGAAAGTCAATTGGAATCTCATCAAACGGCACCGAAGGTACCGAGGACGTTCGAAGACGATGCCCGGCGAAGAGAAGAACACTCGACACCGGCACCGATGTCGGGGTATCAGTACCGCTCGAAGTCGGTACCAACCCCGAGCACGGTGAAGATATAGGAAAGTCAATCTGGGTCATATCGATCGGTACCGAGGATTCCAGAAGACGATCCCAGGTAAAGAGTGGAACACTCGATACTGATGCCGATACCGGGGTATCGGTACCGCTCGAAGCCGGTACCAACCCCGAGCATGGCTGGGATATAGGAAAGCCAATCTGGGTCGTATCGATCGGCCCCGAAGGTACCGAGGACACCAGATGACGATTCCTGGTGAAGAGTGCAGCACTCGACACCGATGCCGGTGCCGGGTTATCGGTACCACTCGAAGCGGATACCACCCCCTGGCACGGCTCAGGTATGTTCTGTGAGAGGTGAGCCCCAGGAACAACCTGAAACCCCGTGGATGCTTTGGAGCCCGAAGACTCCCGCCGAGGTTTTATTGCCAATGAGGTCTTGAGGATAAGGCCGGAGCCGTCATCATGCTGGGCATGAGACTTACCCTTCAAGAAATGGCTAGTCTTAACAGACTGTTTGTAGGTTACCTGATCCTGGAGAGAAGAATAAACCGGTGTCCTCACCTTAGGAGGAAAAACGGTATCGAGGGAGACTCGAAAAAGGGAAGGTCTTCTCCCAACCATATAGCCTGAAGTATCAGGGGAAAAACGGTCAGGACTCAGACAGGATAGACACCAAGCATTGGAGTCTAAAAAGAAAACTGAGTTTCCACAGTGAAGGCACTTCTTAGGGGAAGAAGGCTCCATTTTGGAAAGGCCTGGTAGGCCCAAAAAGTTAAACAAAAAACTGAGGAGAAATATTTCTCTAAGTTTGAAAATAAAATAATAAAGCACCGGCGGTACCAGTATCGGCGGGAAAAACAGCTGCGACCACAAGAAAATAAGAAAATAAGGATTTTTAAAGAAAAAGGTTTCTGCGGTGACAGGAGGACGTCCTGTTGGCTCCGCGGAAAAACGAAAACTGAGGAGAGGCAGTGGAAAAGGCGGGAAGTCACGGCACAGGCGCGAGGGATGCTCCAAAAAGCTTTCTGATTGGATGCTGGGGAGCATTCCCGTGCAGGCTCCGTCGGTACCGACATACCCATATGTGAAGACTCATTCCTGCTTGTTCCTGGAGATACATTCTTTACCATGTGCTAAGTGTATTGATGGAACAGATACACTTACCACTTCTTATTTATCAGCATCTCTGATGTCTGTGACAGTGAAAGTGTGCAGTAAAGCACTGTGCGCTAACTGCAAAATACAGTCCTTGCCCATTCCTGCCCATTTCCCAATGAATAACATGGTATGCAGTTAACATGCAAATTAGTATGTGCTGTCATGTCAGCATGGTAATTGTTACCACAGTCATGTGCAAATGGTTGCCACATGCTAATTCACATACCATCTTGTTTCATCTTGAGCAATTCTACACCCATTCCAGTCTGACTCTCACCCTCACAAAAACATTCCTTGCCAAAGTTTCCATTGACTGGCCAATAATGGCCTTTACTCGACCCACTTTCTCAACCTATATGCCTCTCTCCTTTTCTACACACATTAAAAGCATTGTCAAATGTGGCCCTTGAAACCAAATCAAAATCCATCTCTTCTTCCTTTCTAAACACAATGCAAACCCTTATCCTTTCTCTAATCATCTCCCACTTTGGTTACTACAACATGCTCCTCACAGGTCTCCTACTGAGCCATCTCCCTCCACTGCAATCTATTGAAAATTCAGCTACATTATTTCTCTTGTTACCAGTATTGCTATACCCATATAACATCTCCTCAGTTGAAAATATTAGCTCCTTATCCAGCTGTGCATACAATTTAAAGGTGAAATTAGTCCTTACCTGCTAACTGACTTTCCTTGAGGAACGCCAGTCCAGTCCCGCACCTTAGGGTGGTGCACCTCTTCCAGCAGCTTGGAGACTGAGCTTTGACACCAGGCTACTTAAACAGCTGGCACCACGCACCAGCCCCAGTAACCTATTGACAAAGCAGACTCACAGGAGCAACAAATAAGAAGTTAACATTAGAAAAACTTTAAAACTCAAACCTTAAACCTTACAGCCTAACTTGGATTCCCCCCCATGGGCCAGCAAATCCCCCAGGAGCTCCCTCTCTGGCTCCCACCCCTAAACCAGGAGCCCACCATCTAAGGACAGCTGAACTGTTCTACAAGCCCCTCACTCACCCCCAAGGAGGATGGGACAGACTACCTAGCCAAGACTGATACAGGAACAAGTGTATGCTAGCCTTCTGCATCGTGACGCTGCTACTAGCACCCTAGGCCTTTCTGAAATTCTTCAGGCCTGGGGTCGCGAGCACTGCCTCAGAACTGTAAATGGGCGAGTTATGGTACTGGACTGGAGTTCCTCAAGGAAAGCCAATTAGCTGGTAAGGCCTAATTTCACCTTCCTTATCATCCCTCCAGTCCAGTCCCACACCTTAGGGATGTAACAGAGCCACTTATCTGTGAGAGGGACCTGCGAGCCCAGCCTGGAGTACTGCTGAACCAAAACTTGCATCCCCCACTGCCTGCACATCCAATCTGTAATGCTCACAAACATATGCAGAGACAACCAGGTGGCCGCCCGGCAGATCTCCCCTGGTAAAACCAAACTCCACTCTGCCCAGGAGGCTACCTGTGCCCTGTGGGACCACTTTGCCCCGAAACATATAGGTCGATGCAATCACTTCCTTAATCCATCTAGAAATGGAGGACTTCGCCGCTGCCTCCCCTTTACAAAGTCCACCAAACAAGACAAAAAGCCGATCCGATCTTCAAAAGGAAGCCGTCCTCTTCAGATATCTGCTCAACATCCGCCTGACATCGAGAAAGCGCAACTGTGGGTACGCAAGGCTCCCGACTGGTCCCAACAACACTGGGAGAGAGACAGGCTGATTCAGATGAAAAGGTGAGACCACCTTGGGCAAGAAAGAGGGCACTGTCCACAGAACCACTTTCTCCCTAGAAAAGGAAAGAAAAGGTTCTCCACATGACAATGCCTGAAGTTCCAAGATCCTGTGGGCGGAACATATAGCCACCAAAAATACTATCTTCAAAGTTAAGTCCTTCAAAGAACATATAGCTAGCGGCTCGAAGGGCTCACCCACCAATGCGAAAGGACCAGATTGAGATCCCAAGGAGGTACCAGTGACCTCGAAGGCGGACAGAGCTGCTTAACTGCCCTTAGGAAACGAGCCACATCCAGATGTGTTCCCAAGGAGACCCCATGAATCTTGCCTCAATAACACGCCAACGTGGCCACCTGCACCTGCAGAGAGCCACATGCCAGACCTTTGTCGAGCCTCGCCTGAAGGAACTCCAACACCACCGGAACCAAGGCCAACAATGGCCTACACCCTTTCTGCGCACACCATGCTTCAAAAATTCTCTACACCTGAATGTAAGACAATGACGTGGACCTCTTCCTGGTCCTAAGAAGTGTGGAGATAACCTGTGCAGAATAAACTCACTTTCTCAACCGAGACCTCTCAAGAGCCATGCCATAAGTAAGAATGGATCCACTTGGGGCATAAGAACCGAGCCCTGAAACAGCAGATCTGGCCTGTTTGGAAGCCTCCACGGCTCGGCCACCTTCAGCTGAATTAGATCCGCGTATCACGGGCGCCTGGTCTAATCTGGGGCGATCAGGACCACCAGCACCCAGTGCCTCCACTGTATCACTGGCCCTATGAGCGACCACGGAGGGAAGATGTAGAGAAGACCACAGCAGGGTCAACGCTGTACCAGTGCATCCAGGCCCTCTGACATTCTCTCCCTCTGCCGGTTGAAGAACCTGCTCGCTTTGACCAATGCAAAGGTCACCATCAAGTCCATGACTGGTGCCCCCCACTGGTGCATGATCTGCTCAAAGACTTCCTGATTCAGTTGCCATTCCCCTGGATCCAAGTGCACCCGACTGAGATAATCAGCCATCACATTCTCTGCCCCAGCCACGTGCACCACTGAGATGGCCTGCAGATGAGCCTCTGCCCAACTTATCAACATTTCCACTTCGCACTCCAACTTGATGCTCCCTGTGCCCCCCTGTCGATTGATATATGTTAACGTGGTGGCGTTGTCGGAGAAGACACAAACCGCCTTCCCGTGGATGAGCGGGATTAAGTCGTGCAAGGCAAGGACAATGGCTCTCATTTCCAGCCGATTGATGGACCACGCCTGCTCTTCCGAGGCCAGCACCCCTGAACCACCTGTCCTTCGCAGTGGGCTCCTCAGCCCGAGAGGCTGGCATCCATTGTCAGGGGAATCCAGTACAGCGACTCCAACAGGAGCCCCTCCATCAGATGCTCCCTGCAGAACCACCACTTGAGAGCTGTGCATACCTGTCATGGACATGGCAATGGATGTGAAAAGGGCTGTCACTGATGCGACCATCTCCACAGCAGGGCACTCTGCAACGGCCTCATGTGCGTCCACGCCCCTGGTACCAATTTGATCGTTGACGCAATGGTCCCCATAAGCTGGAGATAGTGCCATGCCGTAGGTTTCGCCATATGGAGGAATTGCTGGACTAGCAGCCGCAGTGCCTCCACCCTCTTTTGTGGTAAAAAGACTCTGCCGGCCTGGGTGTCAAAGTGAGTTCCGAGGTATTCGAGGTTCTGTGAAGGAGTCAGATGACCCATCCTAGACCGTAGGAACTCGACCACGTGCTCCTTGGCCTGAGCGTTTTCCTGCTTGGATTTTGCATGAATGAGCCAATCATCTAGGTATGGGTGGACTAGTATGCCCTCGTGACACAACGCCGCCACCACCACTACCATCACCTTGGTGAACATCAAAGGAGCCATCGCAAGACCAAAAGGCAAGGCTTGAAATTGAAAGTGCCCCCTTGGCACTACAAAGCAGAGGAACTGGTGATGGTCTGAATGGATGGGGACATGCAGATACGCCTCAGGTGAGGTCCAGCAAGGTCAGGAACTCCCCTTCTCTCACAGCCATAATCACTGACCTGAAATCTCGGAACCCGCAGGCACCGGTTTACCTGCTTGAGATCCAGAATAGGTCAAAAGTAGCTCTCCTTCTTTAGTATGATGAAATAAATGGAGTATCGATCTGCACCACATTGCTCCACTGGCACCAGAACTACTGCCCCCAACCTCAGGAGCCCGTTGAGCATTTCCCGCACTCCTTGTGCCTTCCCCCACACCTTGCAGGGAGAGCAAATGAAGGCAGGCGGCAGCAGTCTGGCGAATTCCAGCACGTAACCATCCCGGACCACCTACAGGACCCACTGGTCTGATGTAATTAGGGCCCAGGCAGGGAAGAAGTCCCACAATCTGCCTCCCATGGGCTACATCCTCGCCTGGACCCCCCTCATTTCATTGTGTTTCCTTGTGGGCTGCAGAGGAGGTGGAAGCAGAGTAGTAGCCTCTACCTGCCCCACGAAACCCCCGAGAGGGCTGTCCCCGGGAAGTGAACTGCCCTCTCTGATACGGTGTAAAGTGCACCATCCAAAAATTCTTAAACTCCCAGGGTTGACCCCTACCCGAGCCAGACCGGCTCTGCTTGGGCTTGGGCTTATCCTCGGGAAGTCGCCCCCCCCTTTTGATTCCCCCAAGTCCTTTACCAGCTTCTCAAGATCCTCTCCGAACAACTGCTTCCCTCTGAAAGGCAGCTTACTCAAGCAGGCCTTAGAGGAACCATCAGCTGACCAATTTCAGAGCGACAGGTAGCGGCAAGCCACCACTACCGAGGCCATACTGTTGGACAGTCCCCTAACTAGATCATAGAAGGAATCTGCTCAGTAAGCCACACCCGACTCAAGTCTCACTGCGCCCCCCTGCTCTGGGGACTCTCCCGCCATTTTGGCCATTGCACCCAATGCAAGCATGCCGTGCCACTAATGCCCCACACACTGAGGCCTGCAAGGACAGGGCACTCACATAAAACGCTTGCTTCAATAGGGTATCTAGTTTCTTATCCTGACCATCATTGAAGGCCATACTGCCCTTCACGGGAATGGTGGTCTTCTTGGTTACCTCCGACACAGCAGTGTCGACCTTCGGTGAACAGAACATCTCCTTCTCCTAATCTGACAATGGATACAACCAGGTCATTGTACGAGACCCCTTAAGCCCTGCCTCAGGAAGGTCCCATTCATCTAGGATAATCTGTTTAATCACTCTATGCAGGGGGAACACCCGTTGAGGCTTGCGCATGGCCTGGGGTCCTCTAGAGCCTCATCCTCCATTGTGCCCCCTTTTTGATATATTGAGCGCCTCTCTACGGGAGACTCGAACAATTCGGGGCTCTTCCTCCTGCAGGATCTCCCCTTCTTCAAATTCTTCGGGTTCCACACCTTCCTCAGCCTCCCAGTCGAGGGAAGAGACCTTAACTCCTCAGCTGTCTCTCCTTCGAGCCGCCTCTTAGCCGGGGGCTGACCTGATCCAGGCTCAGCCCCCTGCAGGCTCTCTGCCGCTGTTCTCTTCCTTCTGTTGCCCACCTGGTCCACCCCCTGCTGCTTTAAACAAAAAGCCCTGTGGAGCAGCAAAACAAACTCGGGGGAAAAATCCCCCAGGACCCCCTCCCCCCGCATCTGGGAGAAAGAGGGACCCGGAGAGGCCAGGTCTCGCTGAAAAGACTGCAGCAATGGCGGTGAGGGCCCGACCCCCTTCTCGTGCTTGGACTGCACAACCAATGGCAGCGGAGAGGCCAGAAGCCTTGGGACGGATGCCTCCAGGGCCTCTGCTTCCTCCTGCATAGAGCACTCCACTGTGCTCACCTCCACGGCACACCCACAGCAAACCCCTTCCGTGGTGAGTGTGCTCGCGCCCCACAGGTTACACACTGGGATTTCCCTGGCATAATTCCCTCGCTACAAAAAGGGAAGCCGCTTAAGGGTTGCCTTTTGTTCTCGCTCCTCTTTAAAACTTTTTTTTAAAGAGCCCAGCAGATAGCAAGTAGGTCTGCTGGAAACCCAGCCTAATGCTCTCTCCCATACTAAAAAACAAAAGTAAAGTCGGCGACAAATCCTGTAAGTTTCCCGCTTTAGAAAATGGCGCATCTGCCTGCCGCGCTGCACCACGGCCCTCTGCCATGAAGTCTGCAGGCCTCCCCGAACTAGCAGCCAAAACTGCACCATTTAAAACAACAAAATCCCCCAGCTAAAGCCCTTGGACTACTCGCCCCCCGCAGAGCCTTGGCAGTGGCGCTGATCTCGCTGCCCCTCGGTGCTCAGCCGATTTGCAGCTTCGGCACTGAGGGGGGAGGAGCTAAAAGAAGAGACATCTGCTCCTGTACCTGTCTCCTGACTGGCTTGTCACCCTCCTGCTCAAAGCGCTCTTCACCCACTGAAACTCGGTTTGGGAGCCATAGCTGCTGCCAACCGAACAAAACAAACCTCTGTCAGCTTTGACCTCCTTTTTTCTTTCTTGTTTTTTTTTTTTTTTTGGAACTAAGAAAAAAAATGTCAGCCCAGTGAGGGGACCTCAGGAGCTACCCCTGTTAAACCGACCCCCGGCCAGGAAAGGGAGGGAGGGAGAGGAGAGCACCAATGAAGCAGTCTGAGAAATAAAGAAAAATAAAGGAAAATATGGAAAACAACCCATAAACAGCCTAACCGACTTCCTAGTTGTCCCTTCAGTGAGTCCAACCTCTGGGATCACCTACTCCAGCTGCTTGGAGACTGAGCTTACTGGGGCTGGTGGATGGTGCCAGCTGTATAAGTAGCCTGGTGCTCATCAAAGCTGCTGGAAGAGGTACACTACCTAAAGGTGCGGGGTGGGACTGGACTGGAGGGGCGATAAGGAACTTCCCTTACGTGCTTACAAGTGCATTCATTCAGCTGGTCTATAATATATCTCCCTCTTATCTATCCCTATACCCTTGCACATGAATTACACTCATTGGGTATGTCTCTCTTTCCACAATATGTTCTTCTCTTCTGTCATCATCTCCCAACTTCATGCTTTCTATCTTATTGCATTATTCACTTGGAACAGACTTTCTGGATTAGTGCTTAATGCTCTCTCTTCATCCTTAGTCAAATTTAGTCTAATAAACCACCTTTTGAAGCTGCTTTTAAATATATTAACTCCTCTTTCTTCTTATCAGAGTTTTGCTGGTTATAACCATCTTCTTAACAGATGAATATTCCCAAACTGTCTTATTGGGCCTATAGGTTTGTCTTGACTATCTTATAAGTTCTATAGAGAAAAAAGTACCTCATATGGATTTCTACATGTTTGGGACATGTTTACTAAGCAACACACCATTAGCATGAGAACAGCCCTGAAAACAAGCGTAGGGGGAGAGGGGCACTCGACCCTCGCTAGTAAATGGAGGCATGCCCAGCATGTCCCCATGTTACTAGCACGGATATTGCACTGCTCCTGCACTCACTGCCTTTGTCTTTGATGGGATCAGCGTAAGTGCACTAAACGCCACCCATTGAGGTGGCACTAAGTTCCATGTCGGGAATGTGCACCAATAACGCCTGCGCTACCCATGTGGATGCTGCACACCTCAAAACCACACATTCTCCACCCCAACCCACGGTGTTCGTGTTGCACAGCTGTATTTTCAGCATGCAGTACTTTTCACCGTGGTGCAATTGGTGTACACTGAACGCTACGCTCCCGGTAGCACGCTTTAGTAAACATGCCCCTGTGTGCGTCTAATCCCACTGAAGAAATGACAAATATCAGGAGTAATAGCAGTAAAACACTAATGGAAACAGAAGGTGTAGTTCAATGCATGTACAGAAGCACTAATTGCAACCAGAAACATTTTCTGAAATGTTGGTTCACTTGAATACACTAGACCCTTATTTGTATAGAAAAATGAGAATGAAATCAATATAGGAAAATATGATAACCTAAGAGTCTTGTTAAAAGAATAACATGAACAAAAAAACTTACTACTATTGCCCAAGTTAACTGTGGACCAAATACATTTCCGTGGCATTTATTGCCTTCTTTCAGCATGTTTATTCTTTGATAATTTCCTAGGTGACTTCTCATTTTAGAAATTCTTTGCAGTCAATTCAAGAAAGCATGGGACAAGTCCATAGAATCTCTGACGGAGAGGAAGGTATTTTAGAGCTAAGCAGTTAGTGTGGATAGGTAGACTGCAAAGGCCATATGGTCATAATTTTCTGTTTTTCTCTGTAACAGCTTTTGTGCCTGATGATGAAGCTTATCTTTTTTTTCATCTTTGCATTCATGGACAGTTTAAGCATGTAAAACTCCACTGCCAGGACATTATGGAGGTAATTTTATAAAGTATTTTACCTGTGTATAACGTGTTAAATGTGAAAAATGGGCACTAAAAACTATGCATGCGTATATATGCTTAAAAGTATGCATGCCAACAAGAATATGCATGTTTCTGTGTGATCTTCAGGCAGGGCCGGTGAATCAGGCGGACCTCTAGAGCCACCCCTGTCCAGGGACTGCAGTGGCGCCAATGGCTCCTGAACCATGACACAGCACTTATAATAAAATCTGGCACTGTATCGTGGTTCGTTTCTTTTACTATGTGCTAATTCAGCCCCAATGCAGATTTCCAATTTATGCATACCAGAAGCTGCGTCAGAGGGGGTGGAAATGACACATAGTATCAGCGCTAGACTGTATTGGTAAGCACTGTGTTGCAGTTCAGGAACTATTGCCATCACTGCAGGCCCCGCAGGGGGTTAGCAGCAGTGGCAATGGGGGTGTGGCAGGATGGAGGGCCCGTCTAGGGTGCTTCCAGTCTTTGCACGGCCCTGTCTGCAGGTAGGCATTCCTGGGGGCATATTTTGGGTGTAGCTATGGCAGTTTTAACCTACACGTGTATCTTGTAAAGAGAGTCCATGCATACATTTACACTTTCTTTGGAGCAGGTTAAAATTTGCAAGATAATTTTTATGCTACTGGAGATCGTTCTGCTTGCCTATTTTATAAAGGCATATAGGCGCTTATGTTGTCTTTATAAAATAAGCATTTCTGGGGATATATCACATCAGCACCCCATTTTAAAATCACTTTCACATAGGGTTAATTTTGTAACAGGGTCCTAGACTATCAAAGCACCTAGGCTATATGTTGTGTCTCTTTTATAAGGCAACATAAGTGCCTCTTTGCTCTTACAAAGTTACCCCAGGGAAAGATAGGCAGGTGTAATTATGTGCCTGTATGAATAAGCACATAAGTGCTATTCCCGCCCACACTCCACCTATTCTCCAATCAAAGGAGTTCCTAAACATATACATAGCATGTAAAGACTTCTCTCAGCATATTTTAATGTGCGTATACATCAGACAATTTTATATGTGCTTACTAGAGCACATAAAACACTGTTCTATATGTTCAACTCCCTTATATAATTACCACATTAGCATAAAATTCTATGGGCAGGAGGAGCTTACAGCAGGAGCACACACATATTTTACACATGCCCCATAATTACACACATGCCCCATAACTATACATACATAATTCCCACACCTACTTCAATGCACATGGCTGAAGCAAACACACACACACGCACACACACAAATCCACAGCTTGTAAAACAGTGGGACACTTTTACTAAGGTGTGGTACGTTTTTGTACTTACCAAGCATTTTGAGTGAAAAGTGATAAGTGGAAAAGTTGTCTGCTAACTGCTGGGGACATGGCCTGTTACCACACTGAAAAGTACCCTAACCCGCAGCAGTGGCACACCCATTGAGATGATGTTAAGTGCAGCCATATTTATCGCAACATCGACAATTAGCATGCAGTATGTATCCCCATGCTAACTGCAATGTACGGTCCATACCCGCTCTCCACCTGTACCCCACCTAGTCACTGCCCCATCGAGCAGGAATTAGTGCATGGTAACTCGTGCCAGCACAATAACAGTTAGAGTGGGCCTGCGCTAATTCCCCAAATCAAGTGTTTAGCACATTTTAATAAATAGGTCCCAGTGGTGGTTTTTTTACATAACCATTAACTGTTGGTTTGTTTACTAGTAGATGCACCTAGTTTTGATCTGGAATTTATTTATCATATCTGTTTTTCTATAGTGTTTGTTTTGGTATATTTTTCAGTTTCTAGTTCGAATAGTCTATTTCTCATTTTGGTTTGTGGTATTTTACTATTTCCTGTGTGATTTTGGGGTTATTTTAGAAACATTGCCACTTATAAACAGCAGCATTTACAGATATAGATTGGCATACATTTGTACTTGCCATTTTAGAAAAGGAGCTATTTATATGTGGTGATGCACATGATGTTTAGTTTGTGTGGAGGGGAATCCACACTGATAAAAAGAAAAAAAAATCTAAAAATTGCATTTACCCCTGCCCCAGTGATGTAAGTTATAATGAGGGACCCCCAAGCAAATTTTTGTTGAGGGCCCTCCCATTGTCGCAGCATGCCCGACAAACTTACTTATACTTGTTTGCTGTGCTGCCTCTGCTCCAGGCCCAGCAGCTGTTACCTACTGGCTGACTGACTGAAATCTCACTGTGTGGCTGTTATTTGGGACTTTAATCCAAGAGATGACAGCCACTGGGCCTGGAGCAGAGGCAGTGTGGCAGACAAGTTAAAGTTTACAGTGTGTGTCGGGGGGGTGTTGCAGCCATGTGGGCCCCCTTCCTACTTGGGCGCCCCCACTCCCTGCACTGCTGGTGCTGCTTGAGTAGAATAAGAACATAAGAACATAAGATATGCCATACTGGGTCAGACCAAGGTCCATCAAGCCCAGTATTCTGTTTCCAACAGTGGCCAATCTAGGTCATACGTACCTAGCAGTTTCCCCAAGGGACACAGGTTCCACAATGCTTGTATTGGTTCAAGCATTGATATCCTGGGTCCCTTCTTAATAATGGTTTATGGATCTTTCCTCCAGGAACTTGTCCAAACCTTTTTTAAACCCAGCTACACTAACAGCCTTTACTACATCCTCCGGTAACAAATTCCAGAGTTTGATTACACGTTGAGTGAAAAAATATTTTCTTTTATTAGTCTTAAATAGTTTACCCTGTAGCTTCATTGCATGTCCCCTAGTCTTTCTATATTCTGATAAGGTAAACAATCGATCTACGTTTACCCGTTCCACTCCGTTCATTAATTTATAGACTTCTATCATATCTCCCCTCAGCCGTCTCTTTTCCAGGTTAAAGAGCCCCAACCTTTTTAGCCTTTCTTCATAGGAGTAGCCTTCCATCCCCTTTACCATTTTGGTGGCTCTTCTCTGAACCTTTTCTAAAATTGCTATATCCTTTTTAAGATACGGCGACCAGAATTGCACACAATATTCAAGGTGCGGTCTCACCATGGAACGATATAGAGGCATTATAATATCTTTTGTTTTATTTTCCATTCCTTTCCTTATCATACCTAGCATTCTATTTGCTCTCTTGGCCGCCGCTGCACACTGGGCCGAGGGTTTTAACATGGTATCCACAAGGACGCCTAAATCTTTTTCTTGGGTGGTGGTTCCTAATGTGGAACCTTGCATCGTGTAACCATAGTTTGGGTTGTTCTTCCCTAGGTGCATAACCTTGCACTTCTCCACATTAAATTTCATCTGCCATTTTGATGCCCAGTCTTCCAATTTATCAAGATCCTCTTGCAATTTTCCACAATCCTCCTGGGTTTTAACAACTTTAAATAGTTTTGTGTCATCAGCAAATTTGATAACCTCACTCGTTATTCCACTTTCCAGGTCATTTATGAATATGTCAAAAAGCAGCGGACCCAGCACAGATCCCTGGGGTACACCACTATTCACCTTTCTCCATTGGGAAAATTGGCCATTTAGCCCTACCCTCTGCTTTCTATCTTTTAACCAGTTCCTGATCCACAGTAGTACACTGCCTCCTATCCCATGACTCTTTAGTTTTGCCAAAAGTCTCTCATGAGGGACCTTGTCAAAGGCTTTCTGAAAGTCCAGATACACAATATCAACCGACTCACCTTTGTCCACCTGTTTATTCACTCCTTCAAAAAAACATAACAGATTAGTAAGACAAGATCTTCCTTGTCTAAAGCCATGTTGGCTGTCTCCCATTAGGTCATGACTATCTATATGCTGAGTAATTTTATTCTTTATGATGGTTTCTACCATTTTTTCCCGGTACTGATGTCAGGCTCACCGGTCTGTAGTTTCCCGGATCACCCCTCGAACCCTTTTTAAAAATTGGTGTTACATTGGCGATCCTCCAATCCTCAGGTATTAGAGATGATTTTAATGATAGTTCACAGATTACTGATAGCAGGTCTGCAATCTCAAATTTCAGTTCTTTCAACACCCTTGGATGTATACCATCCGGCCCAGGTGATTTGCTACTCTTCAGTTTATCTAATAGTTGTAAGACATCTTCCCGATGTATCGATATTTCCTTCAATTCTTCCACACCTTTAAATACCACTTCAGTCGTGGGTAACATCCCTACATCTTCCTCAGTAAAGACCGAAGCAAAGAATTCATTCAGTCTCTCCGCTATCGCCTTGTCGCCTCTTAGTGCTCCTTTAACCCCTTTATCATCTAATGGACCAACTGACTCTCTCACGGGTTTTTTTGCTACGAATGTACTTGAAAAGGTCTTTATTTCGCGTTTTTGCTTCCGCAGCAAGCTTCTTCTCAAATTCTCTCTTTGCCTGCCTTATCAATGCCTTGCATTTGACTTGCCAGTGCTTGTGCTGTTTCCAGGTTTCATCATTTGGCTCTTTTTTTCCATTTCTTGAAAGATGCTTTTTTGGCAACAACAGCCTCTCTGACCTCAGCTTTAAACCATGCTGGCAATTTTTTGGACTTCCTTCCACTTTTCTTAAAGCGTGGAATACAGCTGGTCTGGGCTTCCAAGATAGTATTTTTCAACAACACCCAAGCTTGATGTACGTCTTTAACCTTTGCAACTGCTCCTTTTAGTTTTTTCTTAACTGTTTTCCTCATTCTATCATAGTCTCCCTTTCGAAAGTTAAAGGGTAGTACTGTGGATTTCCTTACTATCCCTCCTCCACTAATTAAATCAAAGGCGATCATGCTATGATCACTATTGCCAAGTGGCCCCAACACCCTTATCTCTTGCACTACATCTGGTGTTCCACTAAGGACTAGGTCTAATATTGCTTCCCCTCTGGTCGGTTCATGAACCAGCTGCTCCAAGAAGCAGTCATTTATTTCATCTAGGAACTTTATCTCCCTAGCATGTCCTGTTGTGACACTGACCCAGTCGATGCCGGGGTAATTGAAATCACCCATTATTATTACTGCACTGTAACTTTTGCTAGCTTCCTTGATTTCTTTGAGCATTTCATCATCCATTTGTTCATTCTGGCCAGGCGGACGATAGTACACCCCCACTGCCATCGCCTTCCCCTTTTTACATGGAATTTCAATCCATAGAGATTCTACAGCAAATTTTGTTTCTTGCAAAACTTTAATCCTTTCTGACTCAATGCCCTCTCTAACATAGAGCGCAACCCCTCCACCAATTTGATCAGCTCTATCATTTCGATATAGTTTGTACCCAGGTATCACAGTGTCCCACTGGTTGTCCTCCTTCCACCATGTCTCTGATATTCCAATCATATCTAACCTCTCGTTTAGTGCTATATATTCTAACTCTCCCATCTTGTTTTGTAGACTTCTAGCATTTGCATACAAGCATTTTAGAGACTGTATTTTATTCATATTAATTTGGCTATTGGTAGACATGGGTAATTTGGGATCTTTAAGTTCTGTCTGCTCCATACTCGAGGGCATTTGGGCTACTTTACTCTTTTTTGGAACCTCTCTGCTTTTTGTAGTATCCTTCAAGGATACATTCTTCCGAACCATGCGCTCTTGGGCGACTGTCGGCTTTCCCCTATTATCTAGTTTAAAAGCTGCTCTATCTCCTTTTTAAAGGTTAATGCCAGCAGCCTGGTTCCATCCCGGTTAAGGTGAAGCCCATCCCTTCGGAAGAGCCCCTCCTTTCCCCAGAATGTTCCCCAGTTCCTAACAAATCCAAACCCCTCATCTCTGCACCATTGTCTCATCCACGCATTGAGACTCCGGAGCTCTGCCTGCCTATTGGGTCCTGCGCGTGGAACGGGAAGCATTTCGGAGAACGCTACCCTGGAAGTTCTGGATTTCAACTTCCTACCTAAAAGCCTAAATTTAGCTTCCAGAACCTCCCTACCACATTTTCCTATGTCATTGGTACCAACATGTACCAAGACAGCAGACTCCTCCCCAGCACTATCTAAGACCTTATCTAGGTGGCGTGTGAGGTCCGCTACCTTCGCACCAGGCAGGCATGTTACCAGGCAATCCTCACGTCCACCAGCCACCCAGCTATCTACATGCCTAATGATCGAATCACCAACTATAACTGCTGTCCTAACCCTTCCCGCATGGGCACATGGCCCTGGAGAAACCTCCTCGGTGCGAGAGGGGTTTACATCACCTGGAGGACAGGTCCTAGTTACAGGATCACTTCCTGCCACACCAGGGTGATGCTCTCCTGTCACGTGACCTCTCTCCTCCATGGCAACAGGGATGCTGCCAGACTGGAGGTGGGACTTCAGGACTATATCCCTGTAGGTCTCGTCTATGTACCTCTCTGTCTGTCTTATGTTTTCCAAGTCTGCTACTCTAGCCTCTAGAGAACGGACTCGTTCCCTGAGAGCAGAGAGCTCCTTGCACCTAGTGCACACGTAAGACCTCTCACCAGCTGGGAGAAAATCATACATGTGACACTCAATGCAAAAGACTGGAAAGCCCACATCCCGCTGCTGGACTGCTGTCTGCATCTTAGTTTTAAGTTTGTGTTTAGATCTTTAAGTTCTATATGTACTAAAGGGTGCAATGGACATTTATACCACTAAAACTGTACCTAAGAAGTTTAATATACCTTGTTCACCTGAAGCTTAATTAATCTCAGGTCCTTGGTGTATGACTGATTTGGGTAATGAGCTTCACCTGAGAGCACCTCCTGTCTTTTAAGTTGTGCAAGTACCTATAAAGCTGTGATTTTCCCAGGGGAGGGTGGGTGTGGGGAGGGAGGGAGGGATATAACACTTATTAAAAAAGGGCTGCTACACAGTACCTTGTCCTGTGCTGCTGAGGAAAACTATATTCTGATTTGATTTAAATTATAGCTCTTTGCTGCTACTAGGCTCTAACCTATTATGAAATTTAAACTACAAGCTCTCTGCTGGATTCTAAATTTAACCAGAAAGCTCTCTTCTGTGTTTTAATTTGAAACTAAAAGTACTTTGCTGATGCTAGGCCCTGAGTGACTATGAAATTTAAACTACAGCTATCTACTGGGTATGAAAGGTAACCAGAAAGTTCTCTTCTGTGTTTTTAAATTGAATCTTAAACTGTTGCTACTAGGCCCTGACTGATTTAACAAAAAAAATAGTGGGTTCACAGATTAATTAGCTTTAAAAGAAAAAAAATTCCTTTCAGAAAAATTCCCAGAAGTATATACTCACAATTTCAGATTTCTCTCCAGAAGTAACAGCCCCCCTTTCCAGTCCTTCAAGAATTTACACCACAGACCTGCCCCCAGGCATGAATAAATGCCATTTTGAAGGGACAGGTGGAAAAGCAGAGGTTTGAACCCCCCCCCCCCCCAACCTGCTCGCACATCGGATTTCCCTTTAAATCCCCCCTTACATCTGATCCCCCTCCCAATGACCCTCCTCCCATGGCATAAAGAAATACACTTACAAGACCCCACCCTCACCCCTCTTAATCCTAGCCCTGGTCTTACCGAAGTACCTGGTATCTAGTGTGAGCAGGAGTGATCCCCAGTCACTTCGGCTCTGAGTTCCATGACACCTTGCCATAATTTTGCAGTACTAATTGCTACAAGTCAAACAGTTTTATAAATGTCTATTTCACCATTCCTACTGTAAACCTGGAATTGAACTCCCACACTGCTTAATCAGTCGTACACTTGAATAGATAAACACCTTAAAGCATTTTGCTTGTTCAGGAACAGATTTACAGATATTAGTTAAGTGGACAGGGAGCCTTAGCCAAACCCAGAGCTACCAAGTTACCCAGCTATAGGAATGAGTCTTTTTGACCAATCCTGATTTTTTAACTTGCACCTCAAAGAAGTATGGTATGCATAGTCTCCATTGAAATCAGTACTGCAAGTCCCACGTGGCAAATGGGATTGTCAGAAATCCAGATCTGCCTACATTCTTCTTCCTGGAAGTGGGTGACTAGTAGCTCTGCAAACTCACTACTACTCCTACTACTATTACTATTCATTTGTATAGCATTACAAGGTGTATGCAGCACTGTACATATAGAGATGTAAGACACAGTCCCTGCTCATCAAAGCTTACAATCTAAACAAGATGAAAAAATATCACAAAACTGGGGACTAGAGTATGGCAAGATACATATAAGTAGTGAGCAAGAGAATGAGGAACATCAGGATCCATTGAGCTAATAACACATCGGTAACTCTTCCAGCCAGCTATCCTTTATTTATCAAAAAACTGACCACGATTTTATCATTGAAATAAGCTGCCCACGTGGCAAGTGCCACAAATTTCTGCAAAAGTTGATTTACTTCTGCTTCCCAATCTTCCACAGGTGACCTGGGTCCTCAACCCCCTTCTGCTCCACTTTTGGAGTTGGCAACCTGAAAACCGCCCACTTAGTGTGGGACAAAGCATCAGCAATTTTGTTATTCACACCAGGGACATTTTTCCTCAGGCAATCACATTTAACTGTAAACAGTTTAGCACCAGCTCACGCAGCAATGCTGTAAACCTTAAGACACTTCGCAGAATGTCGTTCAGGACCTTTACTACTCCCAAATTATCACACCAGAATATGACACGCCTTTTCCTTAGCCATTGTGGCCAAATTTCAAGAGCCACCACTATTGGGAGCAACTCAATAAAAGTAATGATCTTTGTTAGTCCAGTTTACCCCACTCTGTAGGCCAAGATGCAGCACATCATCCCCCATTCAAATAAAGACCAAAAAGCTCTGCCTCCTGCCGCATCAGAAAACAGTTCTAACTCTGCATTGCTGATTGCTTTGAATGGAACCATTGCAACACCATTAAAATCTATCAGGAATCTGCCCCACAGCCGCAAATCGTCTCTCTCTGCCGATACCCTGATGAAATGATGCGCCTTCTGGATTCTGGCCATTGATACTACAGGTCATCTCAGGAAGGTTCTTCCAATAGGAATAATACGACAAGCAAAATTCATTGATCCCAGCAGAGATTGCATAACTTTCAAAGTGACTTTCTTGGCAAGCTCGATTGATGCCACCAAATTCTTAAATGAGCCCCTTGTCCTCCGGCAACTGAATCTAATTCAATTCCTAAGAAAGTCAGCACTGTTGAAGAGCCCTCAGTCTTATCCAGTGCAAGCAGAATGCAACATTCGTGAGCCAGCAGTTTGAAGGCATCCATTAAATATACACAAGTACTGACCCCTTCTGGACCAACAAACAAGAAGTCATCCAGATAATGAACTACGTTAGTTAATCCTATTTTCTGCACTAAAACCCACTCTAAAAACAAGCTGAACATTTCAAAATAAGCACAAGATATTGCGCAGCCCATTGGCATGCATTTGTCAAAATAAAACTGTCCCTGAAATTGAAAACCTAACAGATGAAAAACTGAAGGATGAAGTGGCAACCATTGAAATGCCACCTTGATATCTACTTTTTCTAACAATGCACCAGGACCAGGAACTCCTACTAAATTCAAGGCCCTGTCAAAAGAGGCACATTGCACCATGTACTGCTCCTTAGGGGACACACATTGAAGCCACATTGTAGCCCATGTAAGACTAATCTGAGAAAATATGTTTTACTCACAGTATAATCAAACTCTGGACTTCGGTACCAGAGGAGGTAGTAAAAGCAGTTAGTGTAGATGGGTTTAAAAAAGGTTTGGACATGTTCTTGGAGAAAAAGCCTATAAACCATTATATATATACAGGGTGACCCACAAAAAGTGAGAACATCTTGTAAATTAAAAGCTTAAATAGTTTACTTATTTACCTTTTTAGCTATATAACATCTTTATTTCGACAATTTCCAGTCGCCATCTTTGTTTTTTTAATTTGTCAATCGTTTACATCTGTCTTTTTTGAATTTTTAAATAACTTATATGCTACAAGATGTTCTCACTTTTTTGGGGCCACCCTGTATATATAATCTTATTTACCTGATATACTGCCTATAGCGGGTAGCAGTTAGGCTGTTAAGGAAATTACATTCAGGGATCAGGGAAATCTACTGCTTATCCCAGGATAAGCAATGTGGAATCTGTACCTTTTTGGAAACCTGATAGACACTTATGACCTGGATTGGCCCCTGTTGGAAACAGGATACTGGGCTTGATGGACCCTTGGTCTGACCCAGTATGGCATATCTTAAGCAGCCTCAAAGAGATGGGTCTTCAGCCTGGACTTGAATAGGGCCAGAGAAAGAGCCCAGTGCACCAACTCAGGTATTTTGTTCCAGGTATATGGAGCAGGAAGGTGGAATGAATGAAGTCTGAAGCTGGCAGTGGCAGAGAAGGGGAGGGATAAAAGGGATCTGAAAGAGGAGTGGAGTTCCCAAGGAGGAGTGTAGAGTGAGATAAGAAAGGAAATGTGGTGAGGAGCTGCAAAATGAATGCAATGGTAGGTAAGTAGGAGAAGTATGAACTGGATGCAGAAATGGATAGGGAGCCAGTGAAGTGACTTGAGAAGAGGGGTTACATGAGCATAGCGATACTGGCAGAAGATAAGCTATGCAGCTGAGTTTTGAACAGATTGAAGGGAGAACGATAATTCATTGGGAGGCCAGTGAAGAGCAGGTTACAAGATGGGAGGTGACTAGCGAGTGGGTGAGGGTCTTAGTGTGTGTAGAGAGCAAGGAACAAATTTTGCCAATGTTTTAGAGAAAGAAGTGACAGGCTTTAGCTGTCTGTTGGATGTGTGCAGAGAAATAGAGAGTAAAGTCAAAGATGACCCCAAGGTTGCGAGCTAAGGAAACAGAGAGTAGTGTTACCCACAGAAATAGAGAGGAGAGGAAGGGGGGAAATGGGTTTAGGTGGAAAGATAAGGAGCTCAGTTTAGGTCATGTTCAGCTTCAAACAGCCATGAGATATATAGGCAGCAATGTCGGATAAGTAGGCAGAGATCTGGGCCTAGATTCTTGGAGAGATTTCAGGCGCAGAAAGGTAGATCTGACAGTCGTACCATACCATAATGATGGTACTGAAAACCAGGGGAGGAAATAAGTGCACCAAGGGACTAAGTGTAGAGAGAGAAAGAGTAGTTACTCACCTTTAACAGGTGTTCTCCAGGAGCAGCAGGAATCAGTTCTCACATATGGGTGACATCAATGCCGATGGAGCCCCTGCGGAGCATTTCCCCAGCTTTCTATGAAAGCCTTTGGGAATACTGCACGCATGCGCGGTCCCCTTCCCGCCTAAAGGTGCCATCTTGCTCAGTCAAATGACATAGCCAAAAAACAGCACACAAAAATGTAAAATAAACTATGCACAACTGCAACTCCCAGGGGAGGAGGGAGGGTTGTGAGGACTGTAACAGGTGAGTAACTACTCTTTCTCCAGGACCAAGCAGGAAGTCAGTCCTCACATATGGGTGACTCCCTAGCTCTGGGCTACCAGGGAACCCAGGCTGAACAAGAGAACTTGGAGTGGAGGAGTGGCCTAGTGGTTGGGGCAAGGTACTTCAGGCCGGAAGGTCGGGGGTTCAAATCCCACTAGAGGACAGCAACCTTGGGCCGGAAGGACTGGGGTTTCTAGTCCCACAGGTGCTCCTTGTGGTCTTGGGCAAGCCACTTAACCCTCCATAGCCCATGTTCCCTGTAAAATAGTTATCTCCAAGTTATAATGCCCTGTTCAATGTAATTTCAGTTTGTTCAATGTAAACCGCACTGATGCAGAATAGCGCGGTATATAAGAGAATGTAAATAAATAAATAAATAAAACTCCCTCTAGTCCCAGCATCAAAGAAAGGCTTTTCACTGAAAGAACCTCCACCGGTAGCCCAACAGAGGGCTGGAGGGCAGGAGTTGCCTAAACCTCAAAGAGATTCCGGAGGACTGCCTGGCCAAAAGCACTGTCCCTACGGGACTCCCTCTCCAGGCAGTAATGGGCTGCAAAAGTCTGGCTTGAGGACCAAGTTGCATCCCTGCAGATGTCTGCCAATGGTACAGAGCAGAGATGAGCTACTGAGGCAGCCATTGCCCTGACACGATGGGCCGTGACCCGACCCTGCAAGGGAAGGTCAGCCGCCTTGTAAGGCCAGGTGATACAGTCAGCCACCCAAATGGACAAAGTAGGCTTGGACACAGCTAACCCCAAATTATTAGGGTCAAAAGATATGAAGAGCTGGGTAGCCCTTCTATGCCCCTGCATACGGTCAAGGTAGAAGGATGAGGCCCTCCTACAGTCCAGGGTATGCAGGACCGCCTCAGCCTGGCTTGCATGAGGCCTAGGGAAGAATGTTGGAAGAACCACCTCCTGGTTGAGGTGGAAAGAAGAGACAACCTTTGGGAGGAACTTTGGATGAGTCCTAAGGACTACCCTGTTCCTATAGAATCGGGTTTAAGGCCTGTCACAGACCAGGGCCTAAAGCTCACTTACTCGTCTGGCCGAGGTTAAAGCTACCAGGAAGAGTGTCTTCCAGGAAAGGAAGCAGAGAGGACAAGTAGCCATAGGCTCAAAGGGTGGGCGAGTCAGTTGTTGCAAGACCACATTCAACTCTCACTCAGGGACTGGAGAACGGACACAGAACGACCTGTACTTCAACACACGTAGTATACTGTATTCGTTGTCCCTGTAAATTAATTTATGTGGGGAAGACTATACGCCCGTTCCACATTCGCATACAGGAACATCGGAGCAGATTAAAATGTAGACGCATGGAAGCACCAATAGTGTCCCATTGTTTAAGTTTTCATCATAACTTTGAAGATCTCAAATGTTTTTGTATAGAGCAAGTCATGTATGGCAATGGAAGAAAATCCCGGGAACAGCTGTTAATTTATAAAGAACAAAAATGGATCTTCACTTTACAATCAATGGAACCTACGGGTTTAAATATACAAATAGATTGGAAAGCCTGCACATAAGTAGAACGATATAAAGAATTTAGGAAGGATTGAACAAATAGAACATATAACTGGACATAGCGAAGTTTTACTTTAAGAGTTTATTCTGGCTCTTTATGTTCTATAATATTGAGATAGTGTTCCCAGGTCTAAGTCACATTGTGACCAGCTGAAGAATACCGAATGCCGATTGAGACCTGTATAAAAAACCGCCGCACAACGAGCATGCGCAGCGTCTCACAAGCAAACTCGGAACTGTAGAAGAAGAAGACGATAGCCATAGCTGAATCCGCAGTGAGTGAAATCAGCCGTCTGGTGATAGATTATTTCATATGAGAATTCAAGATCTGTGAAAAATGTTAGACTTGAGGTTAATAACTTAATAGTGAATGTGCATTGTATTTCTAGAAACGGCATGTGAATGAGACACTTAGTGCGAAGCATGACCCCTTGACAAAACACGCTAGTTGGCGTTGGTGAAAGACAGCCACACCAGATAAGTACCACAGCACCACTGTATTAAATTTGAAGTAAGTTGAAAGTGGGCGAATCTGGTATGGGCCAAGCAGCGCTAGTGCACTAAAAGCTATTCAGACAACATGCTGGAAGGCAAACCCTGAATATACCCAGCTAAGCAGCTGACAGAAAAAGCATAAAAAGCTATAAGCAAAAGGCAACGTAACAGGTCATTGATGCAACAAGTGCGCATAGCGTTTAAGATTTTATCTCAAACGCATCATTAAGCTCCTTTCTAGTCTGAGACCTGGTTGCCAATTCGATAAACCTCTTTTGGTGAAAAGTGGAGCGATAATATCTATTACATGATACTGGCCAGGTGATCAAGATTTACTTTTGTCTGAGGTAATTTTCCTGGCCAGGAAGATAAACCGCCCTGAGAAACATGTTGCGCCTGAGCACAAACAAGCAAAGGTCCTGCGCCTCCTGACAAAGGAGCCTGGACCCAGTGCCCCCCTGTTTGTTCACATAAAACATGGCTACCTGATTGTCTGTTTGTACTAAGACAGACTGGTGGTCCAGGGTTTGAGAGAAAGTCTTGAGGGCTAAGCGAATAGCCCACAGTTCCAGTAGATTGATTTGCTGCTTGGCCTTCCAGGGGAACCACAGGCCCTGGGTACACTTGCCCAGACAGTGTGCTCCCCAGCCCTGTAGGGAGGCATCGGTGGTCAATACCACTGTGAACCCAGGTGGCTGAAAAGGCATCCCTTTCAGTAAGTTGGGGGGATGCAGCCACCAACGTAGGGAGTGCAGGAATGGTCTGGACACCCTTACTCTGTCGCTGAGGCTCCCTGTGGCCTGCGACCACTGAGTTCTGAGGCACCATTGCGCAGGCCTCATATGAAGCCTGGCATTGGGAGGCACATGTACTGTCGAAGCCATGTGGCCAAGAAGCCTCAGGCAGAGCCTGGCGGAGACCAGTGACCTGCTGAGAAACTGGTTTGCCAAGGCTATCAGTCTTTGGGCTCTGTCCTCTGGCAAGAAAGCTTTTCCCTGCAGAGAGTCTAGCCTTGCTCCTATGAACTCCAAGTTTTGGGAGGGGAGCAAACTGGACTTTGCAAAGTTTATGACAAAACCCAGGTGTTGGAGTAGAGAAATCGTCCGTAGGGTGGCTTGCCTGGCCTCCTGGCACGTCTGACCCCTGATGAGCCAGTCATCCAGATAGGGGAAGACAAAGATACCCTGATTCCTTAAGTAAGCCGCCACCACTGCCAGGCATTTGGTAAAGACCCTGGGAGCGGAGGTGAGGCCAAATGGCAGCACTCTGTACTGATAATGGTTTCCTCCCACAATGAACCTGAGGTACATTCTGTGGTCTGGGTGAATGGGGATGTGAGTGTACGCATCCTTTAGATCTAAAGAGTATAGCCAATCTCCCTGCTGGAGGTAGGGCAGAAGTGTTCCAAGAGTAAGCATCTTGAACTTTTCTTTCTCTAGGAACTTGTTGAGATTCCTGAGGTCAAGAATAGGCCTGAGGTCCCCTGTCCTCTTCGGTACTAGGAAGTACCTGGAGTAGAAACCGTGACCTTGCAGGTGGGGAGGCACAGGCTCCACCGCCTTGTCTCGCAACAGACCTTGAAGCTCCTGCAGGAGAAGGGCTGTATGGAGAGGAGGCCTTGGAGGCTCTCCGGGAAAGTAGGGAGGAGGCAACTGATGAAAATGAAGCATGTAGCCCTTGTGGACTATGCTTAAGACCCAAATGTCTCCTGTAATGGGTGGCCACCGGTGGGCAAACAGAGCTAGTCGACCTCCTGTACAGGGATGGGACAGCAGAGATGGAGAGGCTATGCCTTGGGAGTCAAAACCCCCCACCCTGCTGAGTGGGAGCAGGAGCCTGAGGCTTGGGGGCCTTCTGCCTACGGGGCCCATGTCCCTGCCCCTTGGCCTGCTGACCCTGTGGGGGTGCGGGGGAAGCCTGGTAAGGTGGGAACTGTTTGTAGGCAGTCGCCTTCCTCGGGTAAAAGGACTTCTTACCCGAGCCATTCTTCTTATGTGAAGGGGCAGAAGTCTTTCTAGACAGCCTTGTCCTCGTGAGGTGCTTGGTCTCGAGCTCAGCAGCCTTCTCGGCCATGCGCTTGCCAAAAAGGTTCTCACCTCAGCAAGGGACATCGACCAACTTGTCTTGAACCCATGGCTCGAGGTCCGATGACTGCAGCCATGCCTGGCGTCGAGCCACGATGCCGGCTGCCGCAACACAGGCCAAGGCCTCGAAGCCATCGTAGGCTGCTCGGGACATGAACTTAGAGCATTCCCGGATCCCCGAAGACAAGGATTGAACCTCTGCAAAGGTTCCCCGGAGAGACCAACAGAGAACCCGGCAAGCTCCTTTGCCAGGTCCCGCAAGTACATGCCCATGTACAGCTGGTAAGACTGGACACGGCAAGCAAGCATTGAGCCCTGGAAGCACTTTCTACCAAACGCATCCAGGTTCCGGGCCTCCCGGCCGGGGGGCACTGCGGAGTGCATCTTCTGGCTTTTCAGACGATGCATGGCCGATTCCACCACCATGGAATGGTGTGGTAGCTGTGCCTTCTGAAAACCAGGGCTCTTACGGAGTCGATAAATGGAATCGACCCGCTTGCTTAGAACCGGCGCCGAGGCCGGTGCCTCCCACATCTGGAAGAGGAGCCATTCCAGCATCGGAGGAACCGGGACAGTAAAGGCCTCCTTCGGAGGAGAGTCATACTGGAGGGCCTCGAGCTCTTTGGCTCGAGGCTCCTCCTCGGGGTCCGCCGGGATCGCCAAAGCAGTGGCCATATCCCAGACAAACTACGAGAACCAGGTATCCTCCGGAGGGAATCTACTCCGGGGCTCAGACTGCGGTGAGTCCGACGGGACGCACCAAGTCTTGAAGGTATCGGGGGACTCCTCGTCCTCCGTCTCCCAGGCGGACTCATCCAAAGAGGAGTCGGACTCCGACCGCGCGGGGCAGGCAGCACCCGCCCCGACGCCGAAGGCACCAGCGTCGACGCCCTCGGTCCCGATTGGGAGGTCGAGGGTGACCGCGACCGAGGATGACCTCGAGCCTTCATGGTCTCGAGTTTCGGCTTGGTCTCCGGGGTCGACTTTGACGTCGATGTCCCGGTGGTTGGGGCAGATGCGCCAGCGAGGCTGGCCATCAGCACCCGCTGCTGATCCATGAAGGCAGACCGTCTGCACGCCAAGGCTGTCAGCCTGAGACTCAGCTCAGGAGACTCGGCAGCCACCGACTCGGGCCCTGGCGGCGCCAGGCCCGACGTCAGCTCCCTGGGAGGAGAGTCCTCGAGGACAACAGGACTTACATGTCCAGCAGACTCTGGCTCCACACGAGGTACTTTTGACGGCTTCTCCTGTTCCACGGGCCCGGGATGGCGGTCGGGGGTCCGAGATCTAGCTCTCGAGGAGCCAGGGACCTCCTCCTCCGACGCCCTCACAAGCCGCTTCTTCCTCTTTTGCTCCCGCTCGGGGGACCCCTTGTCCGAGTAACCCTGACGATGCTTGGGGTCAGACTCCTGAGACATCGAGGCCTCAGACGAGGTCCGGGCCCGGCCGGAGGCCGAATCAGAGAAAAGCCTTTCCTTTTGGTGCTGATAACTTCGCAGTGCCTTAGTAGACATTTTGCCACATGGTCCACAGATCTTAGGATCATGATCAGGACCGAGGCACCGAAGGCAGCAGTCGTGTGTGTCGGTGAGAGACATTAATTTCTTGCACCGATCACACTTCTTAAAACCACTGGAGGCCATCGGGGAAAAAAGAGCCCCCGCGAGGTCAAAGGACCGGCCTTCCAGGGAAAAAGAAAAAAGGGCGCGAACTCCAGCCACGAAGGGCAAAAACTGAAAAAATAAGATCGGGCTCGATACCGGTGTACCGAACCCGGTGGGAAGGGGAACCGGCGTCAAACCGGAGAAGAAACCGCGAAAAAATCGCAGGGATTCGAAGAAAAAATCGAACTGTTTTCCGGGTGAACTAGGACACACGTCCGACGGGCTCCACGGAAAAAGAGAGACTGAGCAAGATGGCACCTTTAGGCGGGAAGGGGACCGTGCATGCGTGCAGTATTCCCAAAGGCTTTCATAGAAAGCTGGGGAAATGCTCCGCAGGGGCTCCATCGGCTTCGATGTCACCCATATGTGAGGACTGACTTCCTGCTTGGTCCTGGAGAAAAGGAGAGGCCCCGAGACAGAGCCCTGAGGTACACCAACTGAAAACGGGATGGCAATAGAAGAGGATCCACCAGAACATACTCTAAAAGTGATGGGAGAGATAAGAAGAAAACCAGAACAGAACAGAGCCCCTAAATCCAAGTGAGGACAGGGTATTGAGGAGAAGATGGTGATCAACAGCATCAACGGCAGCAGAAAGGTCAAGAAGGATGAGAATCGAGTAGAGGCCTTTAGATTTGGCAAGGAACAAGTCACTGGAGACTTTGGCAAGAGCCATTTCTGTGGAATGTAGAGAATGAAAGCCAGATTGCAGTGTATGCAGAAGGACTTGAAAGGAAGACGTCAAGACAGCAATGGTGAACCACATGTTCAAGTAGTTTTGAAGCAAAGGGGAGGAGAAAGACTGATAACTGGTAGGATAGGTAGGATTTAGTGAAGGCTTTTTGAGAAGAGGTGTAACCACAGCATGTTTGAAGGCCATCGGAAAGAGATAGGTTAAGGATATAACAGATGGAAGGGATGACGGCAGAAGAAATAGAGCTTAGTAGATGGGTGGAAATGGGATCAGAAGAGCAGGTAGTCAGTTTGGAGGAGGAGAGAACATTTGTAGATTTCAGAAAAGGAATAAAGAGTGACCAAATGTGAGGGAAGGATTTGGGATTGAAGAGGGGGAAGAGGGGGAAGATGAGGTGGAGGTGACCTTGTGGAAAATTCAAGGCTAATCTTCTGATCTTTGTCATGGAAATTGTCAGCCAAGGTCTGGGCAGACAGCAAAGGAGGGATTGGGGGAGGAGGGACCTTGAGGAGAGAGTTAAGTGTAGCAAAGAGACAGTGAGGGTCAGAGGCAAGAGAGTTAATCAGATGGATATAGAACTCTTGCTTGAGAAGTGCTATGACTGCCTGGAAAGAGGCTAGCATGAATTTGAAATGTAGATTGTCAGCAAGGGTGCATGATTTAAGCCAAAGGCCCTCAGCTGAGTGGGCACATGAACATAGGTAGTAGGTTGTCGAGGACAGCCAGGATTGAGGTATGGTTCGCCTCACAGGGTGTGGAATGGGAGGAGCAAGTGCATCCAGAGCAGAGAAGAGTACAGTGTTATAGGAGCATACTGCCACATCAATAGACTCTGATGGCATAGCAGAGGAAAGAGGTGATAAGACAGCAGTAGAGAGAGCTGAAGGGTTGATAGTGTGAAGATTCCTAAACATGTTGGTGGAGATCAGCAAGACCAAGATGGGGGGGCAGTTAAGGGTGAAGGTTAGCAGGTGATAGTTAAGGGCAGAACTGAGATGGAGAAGTTTGAGGGTGAGCAGTTGAAGGAGAAAATGAGGTCAAAGTAATGACAATGCTTGTGAGCAGGAGCAGTAGAGCACAACTGGAGGTTGAATGAGGAGGTTAATAGGACAGTCTGTTCCATGAAAGACACAAGAGACCCTGTCCCCAACTATTTCAAGCACTTCCAATATACTGTACATATCTTAGATATCTTACATATTAGGGCAAACTGATTCCTTTCAGATTGAAATTAACAGAAAAGTCATTGTTTTCTAGAAAGTGAGATCATACAGAATGATTGAAATAAGAATCTATTGTGTATTGTGATCCCCACCATTTCTGAAAACAGTAGTCTTTGTTCTTGACTTTGGCTGGTTTGGATGCCCTGCATCTTGTTTTCTTTAGAATCATTCAAAAAGGATTTCCTGGATTCAAGTTATCTGAAAAGTGCAGTTATTGGCAACAATATGCTTGTCAAGTGACCTAGAGAAAGGAACCTGCATTATGTTTTTCTCCTACTCTAAAATGAGACTCAAAATTCTTCCGAAAAGTTTAATGGAATGCTGAGGCACTTACATAATATTTTATTGTTTTCTTTATCTTATACTTTCAAAGCTGAAACTTATTAGTTTAGTACCTTTTGCAGTGTAAGAAAAATTGATACTTGCTATGTCAAACATTTTTTCCTTACTATAGAAAAACTGATGACATTCCATGCAAGATATTTAACCCTCCAATGCTCATACACATTGGCTGACAGATTCACATACGTATTACACCGTAGTAAAACATCAGTAAAACATTATGGCAACATATCCTTGTGGACTATAGCTGTGTAAAACAACTTTCTCAAATATAGCTTCTCTTGGTATTACTGCCTCCAAATAGGCTTGTTTCATTTATTTTTCTATTTAAAACTTTTATACATTGCCTATGTGCTTCTCATGAAACTATAGAAGCAGTGAACAAAAACATTGTACAATAAAGTCAAAAATTTGTTTTTAAAAACCCTCTTTCAATCCTCCATCACCCCTTCCCCTTCTTCAACTCATCCTTTGAAAATCCAAGATTAAGTCCCCTACGTGCCCCGATGCTATGCGGTTAGCATTGGAGCGTGTTGGGGGCATTCCAGGGAGGAGCAGAGACGGGGAATGGCGCTAACTGAATAGCAGCGATTTTGGATGCTGCCCAGTTTGCGCTTTGCAAAAACCCTCCCCTATCTTTAAGGTGCCGGAGCTAACCAGGCAGCATCCAAAATCATTGGTGCCCGGTCAGGCTCAGCAGCTTTCCTGCTGTGCAGCGAACCCCGGCTTTTCTCTTCCGTCACTGCAGAAGTGAAAATCCGATGTTAAGGGATCAGCGGGCAGAGCTACGTGTCTACGGCACATAGCCCTGCCCAATGCAATATCGAGCTCTTCATTTTCAGTCTCGGTGTTCTCTGTGAAATGGGGTTTTATAACTATTGTATTATATTTTGTATTTTGATATATATATTTATCTCTGTATACCACCTTGAGCTTTTTTCAGGAGAGGAAGTGAATCTTTTAAGCCTGCTATTATTATTGCACTGTGTCTCAGCTTGAAACTGGGCAATTCTTTAACTCTGTGGTGCTTAAATGGATCCTTGGCCCCTCTACCAATCTCCCTCCCCCAACCAGTCAGGTTTTCAAGATATCCCAAATAAATAAGCTTGAGATATATTTTCATACTTGGGACAATGCGTACAAATATTTCATGCATTTTCATTAAGGATATTCTGAAATCCATATTACTCGGGGGAAAGGGGAAAATGGGAGAGAGTGCTAAGGACGGGTTTGAACAACATTGCATCAGTTTACTACCCTTTAGATGCTTAAGGGGCTAGGGATGGCCCATTCACCAAGTCACGCATCCAGAGCAGGGAAGTTTAGACTGGGTCAGGCATTGGATGACCGGGTAAAGGGTAAACATGATCAATTGTTTATGCCGTCAAAAAAGTAGAAAAACTAAGGGGCATGCAATGAAGCTACAGTGTAACCCATTTAAGACTAAGAAGAGAAAATATTTTTTACTCAATGCGTAATCAAACTCTGGAATTCATTACCGGAGGATGTAGTAAAAGTTGTTAGTGTATCTGGGTTTAAAAAATCTTTTGGAGGAAAGGTCCATAAACCATTATTAAAGAGAACCCGGGAAATCCACTGCTTGCCCCAATACAAGCATGGTGGAAGCTGTGTGTCTTTTTGGGAAACTAACAGGTACTTCTGACCTGGATTGGCTACTGTTGGAAACAGAATACTGGACTTGATGAACCTTGGTCTGACCCAGTATGGGATTTCTTATGTTCTTATCTTTTTTACACGGGCTGAGGGATAGCTAGTAATGAGGAACAAAATATTGTAGGCTGCCAAAGGAGGCTTATAAAGGAACCTGCAGTGGAAACTTGAAACAAGAAGTTGGAAAGTATGCAAGCTTGACATCAGGAGATTCACTAGCAAGCAGAACTTGTAGGTTTTGTCCAGGAAGAACTTTCTGATTCTCTGCAACCCCTTTTAAATTCTCTTATCCAGAAATATGGCCATAAGGGCTATTCAATGCAATCTTTCTCCCCTGCTTCAACTTGCTCCATGTCATTATCAGATCCAGTTGTTTAGGGTTCTCATCCTGCTTCTCAAGCTACATCTGTTCAAGGCCCTGACAGTGTCTTGTCCTGAAACACTGCTTTGAATCGGGGTAGCCCATATGAATTATAAAAGTATGAATACTGAAATGTTTTATTGATTCCTTTAGTCTGTGTAACCCATGCGCCTACGTGAATGGGGTCAATAGAGCAGGTTCTCCTTGTATCATCGGTACCAGACCAGGACTAATTGGCACCAACCTTTTCACAGGGAGGGGGCACAAAGATGCCACCCCTCCACCGCATGTTTAAGCACAACCATGAATATGTGCCCTGGAGGAAGGGACGCAGGGCTAGTGAAAGGATATGAGGCGCCCTAGGCAAATCTCATTTCTGCCACTCCCATGCTCCCATCCCGCCCCAATTGCCGTCACTGCTGCCCCTCACCAGGATCTGCAGCGGCAACAATGGCTTTAAAACAGCAACACAGCACTTACCAAATGCCTTTGATGCTGTGTGCTGTTGCTGCTATTGCTGCTTCAGCTCCTTACAAATCAGACTTCCTGTTTTCATAGGGTAGAAAAGGTTGGTCTGGGTGGTTTTCGAAGAATACCATAGCTTGTGCTGTTAAACACAAACCACATTATTCCATTTCTATCATAATGAGTTTCATTTATTTATTTCCAATATTTATAGCCTACCTGTACCAGCAAGAGTTCAAAGTGGAATGCAGTACAAATTATGAAAACAATAAAACAAAGCATCATTGGAAAGTTTCTAAATTAAGAAGCACTATACTATACAACTGATCACTGATGTCCAGTGTAAGACCTTTCCCTATAGCAACATACCATTTGAAATAAGGATATTTCAAAAGACACCAAAACCTCATATAATGCTTCTCCTGTTACATAAGAACATAAGATATGCCATACTGGGTCAGACCAAGGTCCATCAAGCCCAGTATTCTGTTTCCAACAGTGGCCAATCTAGGTCATATGTACCTAGCAGTTACCCCAAGGGACACAGGTTCCACAATGCTTGTATTGGTTCAAGCATTGATATCCTGGGTCCCTTCTTAATAATGGTTTATGGACCTTTCCTCCAGGAACTTGTCCAAACCTTTTTTAAACCCAGCTACACTAACAGCCTTTACTACATCCTCTGGTAACAAATTCCAGAGTTTGATTACACATTGAGTGAAAAAATATTTTCTTTTATTAGTCTTAAATAGTTTACCCTGTAGCTTCATTGCATGTCCCCTAGTCTTTCTATATTCTGATAAGGTGAACAATCGATCTACGTTTACCCGTTCCACTCCGTTCATTAATTTATAGACTTCTATCATATCTCCCCTCAGCCGTCTCTTTTCCAGGTTAAAGAGCCCTAACCTTTTTAGCCTTTCTTCATAGGAGTATCCTTCCATCCCCTTTACCATTTTGGTGGCTCTTCTCTGAACCTTTTCTAAAATCGCTATATATCCTTTTTAAGATACAGCGACCAGAATTGCACACAATATTCAAGGTGCGGTCTCACCATGGAACGATATAGAGGCATTATAATATCTTTTGTTTTATTTTCCATTCCTTTCCTTATCATACCTAGCATTCTATTTGCTCTCTTGGCCGCTGCTGCACACAGGGCCGAGGGTTTTAACATGGTATCCACAATGACACCTAAATCTTTTTCCTGGGTGGTAGTTCCTAATGTGGAACTTTGCATCATGTAACCATAGTTTGGGTTGTTCTTCCCTAGGTGCATAACCTTGCACTTGTCCACCTTAAATTTTATCTGCCATTTTGATGCCCAGTCTTCCAATTTATCAAGATCCTCTTGCAATTTTCCACAATCCTCTTGGGTTTTAACAACTTTAAATAGTTTTGTGTCATCTGCAAATTTGATAACCTCACTCGTTATCCCACTTTCCAGGTCATTTATGAATATGTCAAAAAGCAGCGGACCCAGCACAGATCCCTGCGGTACACCACTATTCACCTTTCTCCATTGGGAAAATTGGCCATTTAGCCCTACCCTCTGCTTTCTATCTCTTAACCAGTTCCTGATCCACAATAGTACACTGCCTCCTATCCCATGACTCTTTAGTTTTGCCAAAAGTCTCTCATGAGGGACCTTGTCAAAGGCTTTCTGAAAGTCCAGATACACAATATCAACTGACTCACCTTTGTCCACCTGATTATTCACTCCTTCAAAAAAACATAACAGATTAGTAAGACAAGATCTTCCTTGTCTAAAGCCATGTTGGCTGTCTCCCATGAGGTCATGACTATCTACATGCTGAGTAATTTTATTCTTTATGATGGTTTCTACCATTTTTCCCGGTACTGACGTCAGGCTCACCGGTCTGTAGTTTCCCGGATCACCCCTGGAACCCTTTTTAAAAATTGGTGTTACATTGGCGATCCTCCAATTTTCAGGTATTAGAGATGATTTTAATGATAGTTCGCAGATTACTAATAGCAGGTCTGCAATCTCATATTTCAGTTCTTTCAACACCCTTGGATGTATACCATCCGGCCCAGGTGATTTGCTACTCTTCAGTTTATCTAATAGTTGTAATACATCTTCCCGATGTATTGATATTTCCTTCAATTCTTCCGCACCTTTAAATACCACTTCAGTCATGGGTAACATCCCTATATCTTCCTCAGTAAAGACCGAAGCAAAGAATTCATTCAGTCTCTCCGCTATCGCCTTGTCGCCTCTTAGTGCTCCTTTAACCCCTTTATCATCTAATGGACCAACTGACTCTCTCACAGGTTTTTTGCTACGAATGTACTTGAAAAGGTCTTTACTTCGCATTTTTGCTTCCGCATCAAGCTTCTTCTCAAATTCTCCCTTTGCCTGCCTTATCAATGCCTTGCATTTGACTTGCCAGTGCTTGTGCTGTTTCCAGGTTTCGTCATTTGGCTCTTTTTTCCATTTGCTGAAAGAAGCTTTTTTGGCAACAACAGCCTCTCTGACCTCACCTTTAAACCATGCTGGCAGTTTTTTGGACTTCCTTCCACTTTTCTTAAAGCGTGGAATACAGCTGGTCTGGGCTTCCAAGATAGTATTTTTCAACAACAGCCAAGCCTGATGTACGTCTTTAACCTTTGCAACTGCTCCTTTTAGTTTTTTCTTAACTGTTTTTTCCTCATTTTATCATAGTCTCCCTTTCAAAAGTTAAAAGGTAGTACTGTGGATTTCCTTACTATCCCTCCTCCACTAATTAAATCAAAGGCAATCATGCTATGATCACTATTGCCAAGTGGCCCCAACAACCTTATCTCTTGCACTAGATCTGGTGTTCCACTAAGGACTAGGTCTAATATGGCTTCCCCTCTGGTCGGTTCATGAACCAGCTGCTCCAAGAAGCAGTCATTTATTTCATCTAGGAACTTTATCTCCCTAGCATGTCCTGACGTGACACTGACCCAGTCGATACCGGGGTAGTTGAAATCACCCATTATTATTACTGCGCTGTAACTTTTGTTAGCTTCCTTGATTTCTTTGAACATTTCATCATCCATTTGGTCATTCTGGCCAGGCGGTCGATAGTACACCCCCACTGCCATCGCCTTCCCCCTTTTACATGGAATTTCAATCCATATAGATTCTACTGTTAAAGGACAACTCTGCTTGAAACTTAACAATTTCTCTAATTTACTTGGCTTATAATATTATAAGGAAGGATATGTTAACATAATTCCATCAGCAGAACACAATGTTTCAAGCGGATCAACATAACGCAGCGTCTGCATCATCTAAAGAGGGATCACCGCCATACAAAATTTTATTTTCAAAACATAACAGTTTAAAACATGTTTTTTTCATAATTTCATCCTTAATTGAACAGGCAACAACGTAATCTTACAAGAAAACACATGGCTTTGTCCCATCTCAGGATAACCTTAGCAGCAGTATTATGCAAGACCTGCAATTGAGATACAAGCTTGAAAACAACCCCAAATACAAAATATTACAATAATCCAATACAGAAATAACTGACAACTGTACAGTAACTTGAATGATGTTCAGATTGTAAGACAAACCTGGACCTTACTTAGCGTATAGAATGCATTTCTTACCACATTATTCACTTGTGCCTCTACTGATAAGATACAATCTAAGCTTACCCCCAGGATTTTCAAAACTTTACCAGTGTGATGACATTTCCACCCAGAACAGAAGTACTTTGGAAAGAACGCTGTTGTCCAGCCCCTAACAGATTGTTTGGGTTTTTTTCAGCTTTTACTTTCAACCAGAATCCTAAAGATTAAACCCACTGAAACCAAATTAACAACCCAAAAATATAGGTCTCAGAAAAATAAACACCCCCTCAAAATAAAGCAATCGTGAAAAATACTTTTTTTGTCGGAATTCAACAACAAAGTACCAGGAATTCTGTCCAGGTACCACTGTGGTAATTCCCTTTTATTAGAGATATGGATAAAAAGTTTAAATCCAAACTTAGCTTTTTGTAAAGTGCTCTCCTCCGCACTACAGTAGTCTGCCAGCAAAATATAGTTGCGACATGGCTCCACGTTTCGGGTGTAATCTCAAATGTAGAAAAAACCTTAAACACCCTGCTTCAGGCCCATCCAAACTGGCGACATTCAAAGCTTGAATAAAATAACCTCAGAGGTGTACCTCACCAAATAGTCGTCGGCGTCTGACGTCAGCAGATACGAACAACTCTAATTCTCCAATCCCAAGACAGGACATCCCTGACACGGAGGGAAACCCACTGAAACAGGGAAACCCCCACCAGGAGCCTATCAAAGACTAGTAATACCTAAAAAATACCTAAATAATAGTATGCCAATCCACCTGAAGATTGAGACCGCGTGGGGTAACAGAGTCCAAAGAGTATATCCAGCGTTGTTCCCGCTGTTGAAGGCGTTGTTCCCTGTCGCCACCCCTAGGATCAACAGGAATGTGATCTAATATCCTGAGACCACCCTCTATCGTAAGCCAATTCAACGTAATACCTTATTACATTTTGATAGCTTTCACCCTCGAGCACTTAAACGGGGCCTTCCTTATGGTCAGTTTTTGCGTCTGCGGCGGAATTGTTCAACTTTAGCCGATTTTCTTTCTCATGCAAAAGAATTAAAATCACGTCTGACAAATAGGGGGTACCCCACGACAATAGTTGAACGGGCCTTTAAGAGAGCCCGTCATTTGCATCAAGACTGGCTACTTATTCCTAAAAATACTACGTCGCTTGATATGGCTATTACTGGGGTCTTACCTTTTACTTCTAATATGCCACAAGTCACCAAGTTATTACATCGTTTTTGGCCCATTTTGGGATCACATGAATGTTTTTGGGATGTTCCATTGCGGATTGCATATTCTCGTACAGCTAACTTGAGGGATGTTGTTATGTGTACGACTTCAGCACAAGATCGCCCTGTGGAACGGCATGGGGACAATGGACACTTTTCTTGTGGGCACTGTATGTATTGCCCTCTTACATTAGAGGGCTCTGATTGGTTAGATCTACATACCTCCCGAGTTTACACCACCAGATGGCATACTGATTGCACCTCTTGCTTTGTAGTATACATAATAATATGCCCTTGTTCTTTGTATTATGTAGGGCGGACTATACGGGCAATAAAAATACGTTTGGCGGAACATGCCTCTCGACTATGTACTGGAAATCTTTCTGCCCCTATGGTGGATCATTGTATATCAATGGCACATGATTTTTCTTCATTGCGCTGGAGGATATTAGATCACATTCCTGTTGATCCTAGGGGTGGCGACAGGGAACAACGCCTTCAACAGCGGGAACAACGCTGGATATACTCTTTGGACTCTGTTATCCCACGCGGTCTCAATCTTCAGGTGGATTGGCATACTATTATTTAGGTATTTTTTAGGTATTACTAGTCTTTGATAGGCTCCTGGTGGGGGTTTCCCTGTTTCAGTGGGTTTCCCTCCGTGTCAGGGATGTCCTGTCTTGGGATTGGAGAATTAGAGTTGTTCGTATCTGCTGACGTCAGACGCCGACGACTATTTCGTGAGGTACACCTCCGAGGTTATTTTATTCAAGCTTTGAATGTCGCCAGTTTGGATGGGCCTGAAGCAGGGTGTTTAAGGTTTTTTCTACATTTGAGATTACACCCGAAACGTGGAGCCACGTCGCAACTATATTTTGCTGGCAGACTACTGTAGTGCGGAGGAGAGCACTTTACAAAAAGCTAAGTTTGGATTTAAACTTTTTATCCATATCTCTAATAAAAGGGAATTACCACAGTGGTACCTGGACAGAATTCCTGGTACTTTGTTGTTGAATTCCGACAAAAAAAGTATTTTTCACGATTGCTTTATTTTGAGGGGGTGTTTATTTTTCTGAGACCTATATTTTTGGGTTGGTTTACTTTCAACCAGGCAGCAACTCACTTTCTGTTGTTGTTCAGTGCCATTGAGTAGGTGTCGGCTCATAGCGACCTTCTGGATAGTTGACCTAAACTGTGTTCGGTCTTCAGTCAGGCAGCTCATTGTTGATAGAGTGACATCCATGGCTGCTGTGAAATAATGTTATTTTCAATTTAGAGATCAGACTTTCATCTGTCATTTGGACAATCAGTCTCCCAAGTCCTCTTACATTTTTTTCCGTATCCTCTTGTGTTCTAATAACTTTTAATAATTTTGCATCATCTGCATATTTGATCACATCACTTCTAATCCATTTTCTAGGTCATTTATGAATGTTAAAAAGCAGCGGGCCTAGCACAGATCGCTGGGTACTCCACTATTCATCTTCTTCGCTGAGAAAATTGGCCATTTAGCCCTATTCTCCATTTTCTGTCTTTTAACCAGTCAGAACCCGGGGTGGAAGGAAGACGACCTTCTGGAAAGAATTGCCCTACCAAAGGTACTATCTTCTCTGGCTCCCATATGCAACCTGTAGTGTTTCACAAAGTTGCTCAGGGACAACCAGGTAGTTGCCTTACAGATATCCTCCTGAGAAACCAAGGTAGATGCTGCCCAGGGGGAGGCTTGTGTTCTAGAGTGAGCTCTGACTCCTTCCAGTATGCGCCTTCCACCCAAAAGGTATGCTGAAGCAATAGCTTCCTTTATCCAGCGAACAATAGAGGACTTGGCTGCCACCTGTCCTTTTCTTGGACCACTGAAGAGGATAAAGAGATGGTCCGACCGCTGAAAAGGGTTAATGATGTCTAGACATCTAACCAAAACCCACACATCCATCAGATACATAGGGGGGGTCCTCAAAATATCCTCCTCCAAGAAGAAGGGCAACACTACAGTTTGAGATGAAAGGGGGACAGCACCTTTAGTAGAGAAGATGGCACCATTCACAAGTAGACTGAAGCAGACAAGAGAACCTAAAATGTTTCCCTGCAGGGCAAGGTCTGCAGCTCTGATACCCACTTGGCAGATGCAATAGCCACCAGGAAAATCACTTTAAGGGTCAAATCCTCAAGCAAGGCTTTACAAATAGGCCCAAAGGAGGGGCTTGTAAGAGCCTTCAGAACCAGAGAAACAATCCATTGGGAAATCACTAGTTCTGCTTCACTCCTTTGAAGAAGTGGGAGACATCAGGGTGTACCCTGAACACACCGCTAGTGGCATGCTAAAGCTGTCACTTGAAGCTTGAGAAAGATCAAAGTCAAACCTTGATCCAACCAAGACTGAAAGAAAAACAACACAGTGACTGACTACCTTCCTGGCCTCCAGAGGCAGAGAGGCACATCACCTCTCAAACTCTCCATACTCTCACATAAGCCAAGGAAGTAGAGGCTCTACAGATCTTAAGTAGGATATCCACTACTGTTCCTGAGTAGCCCTTCTTGGATAGTGTATGCCTGTTAAGGTCCAGGCCATAACCAGGAAGGGATTGGGATCCTTCATCAGCAGTGATCTTGCCAAAGAAGACCCTCTCTTTAGGCAACAAAAGAGGGGGACCACCAACAGGCTTAGGAGATCCACCTACAATTTATTTATTTAGTTATGTGATTTTTATACCGCCATATCAAGAATCATAGCAGTTTACATTAAAACAACTGAATTACATTGAACAAGGTAGTGATGACATATAACTAACAAACAATCAGAAATATAAACATGATTCGAAAACCAGAAAACTATTTACAATTAGTCTGTTCTTGATGACTCATGAGCTTTCAATATTATGCATTTTTGAAGAGGTAATCAATGGTCTATGTGGCCAATCTAGGGCCACCAGAATCACCTAGCCTAGGTAAGACTGAACCCTGTGCAGAAGGCGTCTCACAAAGGGCCATGGGGGGAAGAAATGAAGGAGTCCTTCCTGAGGCCACACTTGGAGCAGAGCATCCAAGCCCTCTGCCTTTGGGTCCCACATGCAGGTCCCAACTGCGGCTGAAAAGGTTCACCAATTTGGCATTCTCCAGAGTGGCCATCAAGTCGATTACTGGAAGGCCCCATCTCTTCACTATCTTTATCTTTATCTTTATTTGAGGCTTAATATACCGCTCAGGCAAATTGCGTCAGAGCGGTGTACAATGTGCAGAACAGCTGCAGAGAAAAAGAAAAGAACGCCAAATATGTGATAGGATAGATGAAGAGCAAAGGAAAGAGCTAAAGAGGTAAAGTAACAAACTATGACACTGAAGGCATGAGAGTTCAGCTCCTACTTACTAGAATCCACTATATTTTAACTTAAGAAGCCTGCTTATATATTGTCAATCTATGTTATGTGGGCTTCTAATGGAAAAATCAGATATAACACTGCCCAACATGCAGAATTCCACCACCTCAAAAGTCACCCTGGCACTGCAAGTTGTGCCCTCATTTTTGATGTATGCTGTGGTGGTGTTTGAAAACGCGTAACCTGGTTTTCCTCTAAAAAGGAGCAGAATCCTCTCCAGAGCTAGGTGGATTGCTCTGGCCTCTGATCTACTTCACCTCCCATGCTAACATTTTTGGCTTACTGTGCCCTTTAATGTAATAAAAGCTCTATGAATGTCACTGGGGCTTATTTACTAATTAAACACAGCTCACACGTTAGTAAATGAGACCCCTAGATTGTAAGCCCTTTGGGACAGAGAGATGCCTGAATGTAACATACCTTAAGCTATGTGTGAGCTAAATCCAGTTTAAAAAAAAAAAATCCAGGCTACGCACCAAGCTGGTAAATTGCTGTACATCTCTGAGTGGGAGAGGCTAAATAACTCTTCCCAAGTCTTCCTAACACCTTTCACATGATGACCACATTGTATAAAATCTATTCCAAATTTCAGCAAGGCAACACTACAATGAAAGTATGGTAGGAAGGACAAGGAAGAAAATATACTGGCCACATGTTGCCTAGGAAAAACGAGCCTTATCCACAGCTGCTCCTTATGCCTGGAATGAATTACCTGAGTCTGTACGTCAGGCTTCATCTCTGCCCCTTTTCAAATCCAGGCTGAAAAAGCACCTCTTCAAGGCTGCTTTTGGATCCTGATCTGCATGGAGGCCGATTCTAATCCCGGCACGTCCAACTGCATTGCCCGGCCAAAACCTGGATGTTCTGAAAATGTACCTGCGATGGCAGAATCGGGGACATAGATGTCCAGTCAGGCACCCCATTCCAGTGCAGGGGATGTCCACTGGCCTGCCCACTCAGACCGCAGAACTCTCCAGCTTGTGTGCTGATGCAGTGGTGTCCCATCGCCATGGCACCGGCATGTCCATCCAGAGCAACCGAATGGCCCAACACATAGCAGCCTCGTTAACCCGCCGTCCAACCCTCAGCAGGGGCCCCCAAGCCCAAGATCGGGCAACGGGGGCTCTCCTGCGATGTCACAGTTTAGTAGGGGGACCTGCAGGCTGTGATCACCACAGCACCCAGCACTTATACCACCATCGAGGTGGAATAAGCAGGGCATGTAACTAGGAACCGGGGGAACATACAGAGGCATGACCGGAAATGCCTCCACACGTCCTGGCAGCTGGCCCCTCCCCTGCCCCGCTCCTGCTCCCCTCTATCTATCACTTCCTGCACAAACGCTCTGTATGTGTGGGGAGCGCTGAGAGCAGAATCGCATTCGAGGGCTAAGCGTGGGTTGGATGTCTAGGCCGTACATCCAACCCTGCTATTCTCTGATCACCTTAGTCTCTATGTGTTTTCTTACTATACCCTTGGATGTATTCTTGTCCTCAGCTGTTGTGTAGTTTGTCTTAATTAGATTGTAAGCTCTGATAAGCAGGGATCACCTTTTACATATACCTGTACAGCGCTGCGTATGCCTTGTAGCGCTATACAAATGATCAGTAGTAGTAGTAGTAGTAACTTACACACTAGGGCTAAAGAAGGATGTAACAACAATGCAAAGACTTCAGGAAAAGATAACATCCCTAGTGCAGCAATACGCCATGCTGTATTTCTTGATGGACTCAATGCAGCAAGAAATAAAACACAGAAACTAATGAAAGGTTAAAAGGACTAAAAAGGAGAATGTATTGTAGAACAGAAAAAAAGTTATAGAATGCATGAAAAAAAAATGGTAAAACAGACAATGTACATTAAGGAAAAGCTGGAAATAGTTTCTATACTCAGAGGTGACTACAAAGTTCTAATGGGAGAAAATATCTATTCAAAAAGACAAAATAAGATGGCATGTCTCATCCTGTGGAAATTTTGTAAACGCTATAAAATCACTGTACCGGAAAAACACTGAGGTCATGACCTAAGAGTGACTAAAAACATAGAATAATAAAAAAAATATAGAATACAAACATAAAAACTATTAAATGTTGCAAAAGCAATACTTACAGATATTGAGGCCAATATTCAAAGGGCTTATGCTCCTAGCTTCAATAATTACGGGAGGCATATTCAAAACAGTTTAACTAGTTATCAGACATGCTAACCGCTTAAACCGCAGTCAGTGGGATATTCAGCAGCACTAACGTTTGAATGCCCTGACGCTAGTTGGCTAACATTGGGGCATTCCAGGAACGGCAACCATAGTTAACCAGGCAGTAGCGATATTCAGCCGTAGAAAAGCTGGGGGTCACCTCCCAGAGGATGCCCAAACTGTCTAAGTTTGTGACACCAACCAGGGGGCAGCTGCGGGACTTTCGTAGGTTTTGCTCGGTTCGCAATTAGGGTACAGTGCTTTCGAGGCTACAGAGTAACTGGTGGAGGTTTCTATAGCAAGGCCTCCTCTGCCTCTAAGAAACAGCAATGAGGTGAGGCCGGCCCAGTCGTGGTAGTTCCTGTGGGGTGATGTTTACCACAGTTCTTCTCAGACTGGGTCCGAATCATGTCTGACCAATGGATGCTAGAGGTCATTGGCGAGGGCTATGCCCCTTGAGTTCGCTTGATTGCTTTCTAAGGCTTGTCTGTAATCCCCATGCAAAGCACACTCAAAGTTTTAGGTGGTGCAAGACACCCTGTGGCATTTCCTAGAGCTCGATTCTGTGGTTCTGGTGCCGACCTACCAGTTAGGCTTAAGTTGATACTCCATTTATTTTGTGGTGCCAATGAAAGAGGGATCCTTTTGTCCAATTCTCGATCCTGATGCTGCAGGTGGATCAATTCTTGCTTACAGCCTGGCTCCTGAGAGGACACAATTGAGAAAGAAAGGATACTCTGCTCCGGTGATCACTACCTTGTTGCAGGCATGGAAATGCTCTTCTTCCTTGTCCTATATCAGAGTTTGGCGCATCTTTGAGAGTTGGTGTGAGGATCGGGTGTTTACAGCTATAGGGGTGGCAATCCCAGATTGGTCTTTTTGCAGGTGGGCCTCGATATGGGGTTGGCATTGAACTTCTTACGGGTGCAAATGGCTGCCTTGACTTGCTATTGCAGATGAGTACAAGGGGTTTCTTTAGCAGCGCACCCGGATGTAGTTTGGTTCTTGAGAGCAATGAAGCATGTTCAGCCTCTGGTAAAGTCGGCTATCCCCTCGTGGAATTTGAATTTGGAACTGTCAGCGCTCGTGGGCGAACTGCTCGTTCAAGCCATCTTGAAGGATCTGACTTTGAAAGTGGTATTCTTGGTGGCCATTTGTTCGACTCAACGCATCTGAGTTGCAGGCTTTGTCCTACAAGGAGCCCTACTTGTTTATCCCTAGAGAAAAGGTGGTGCTCCAACCCATACCCTCATTTTTGCCCTAGGTAATCTCTGAGTTTCATGTGAACCAACCAGTTACCCTGCTGGTGTTTTCTTCAGCGGACGCTTCCCCGGAGGGGCATCTCTTGCATTGGTTGCATATATATAGGGCTTTGTGGATATACGTGAAACAATCTGAGTTATTCCGCAAATTGGATCATCTTTTCGTGCTGTTTGGAGGGCCGCACAAAGGGGAAGTGCCCTCAGAAGCTTTAGTGGCCAGGTGGCTCAACGAAGCGTTTACTTCAGCGTACCTGGAGAAGTACAAGGTTCCTCCGTTGGGGCTGCGGGCTAATTCAACTAGGGCTCAGGTGGCCTCCTGGGTGGAGTAATGTCTAATGCCGCCTATAGACATTTGCAGAGCGGCAGCATGGTCTTCTCTTCATTTCCTTTGTTCACCACTATCATTTAGATGTGCAAACAAGGAAGGATGTGCATCTTGGTGCGCGGGTGCTGCAAGTGGGGCTTGCCAGTCTCGTGTTTGAGTACTGCTCTGGTACATCCCACTTGTCTGGACTGGACTGGAGGGACGATATGGAAGGTGTAATTAGATCTTACCTGCTAATTATCTTAAGTCACTCCACTGAAATCCAGATGGGTCCTGGACTGGACTGAAGTGAGCGGCAAGCCCGATTGGTGGTCAGTTTGGTTTTTCAGGTGCTATAGAGACGTCTGTTTGTGTGAGGGCTCCAGGGAGGGGGTTCTCCATTCGTCTCAGAGTCCTGGTCGAGGGAGGTAGAGTTACTGCCTCTCTCTGCTCTTCTATACCTGTAAATAGTTTCTAGGCTACTTGTTCTAAGACTCTTTAGAGAGGCTAAAAAGGTTAGGGTTCTTCAACCTGGAAAAGAGACGGCTGAGGGGAGATATGATAGAGGTCTATAAATTAATGAATGGAGTGGAACAGGTAAACGTAGATCGATTGTTCACGTCATTAGAATATAAAAAGAATAGGGGGCATGCAATGAAGCTACAGGGTAACCTATTTAAGACTAATAAGAGAAAATATTTTTTCACTCAACGTGTAATCAAACTCTGGAATTTACCAGAGGATGTAGTAAAAGCTGTTAGTGTAGCTGGGTTTAAAAAAGGTTTGGACAAGTTCCTGGAGGAAAGATCCATAAACCATTATTAAAAGGGACCCAGGATATCACTGCTTGACCCAATACAAGCATTGAGGAGCCTGTGTCTTTCGGGGAAACTGCTAGGTACTTATGACCTAGATTGGCCACTGTTGGAAACAGGATACTGGGCTTGATGGACCTTGGTCTGACCCAGTATGGCATATCTTATGTTCTTACCCAACTTTAACCAGTATAGCTATCTGGTCAGTGGTTGAATATCGCTGCTGACTGGATAACTAATCCTCTAGAAAGCAAATCCTCTAAAAGGCAAATCAAACAGAACCTCTCAGCAGACAGTGTGAAACCCCTTATCAGACCTGGCACTTGCACCAGACCCAGGAGGAGAGACACCTCAGACAACATCAACACACCCAAAGCATTTACTAAAACAAGACAGGATACCTTAAGAAGAGCATTATCCCTGGATGTGCCAGCACTCTGGAACTCACTCCCCAACAACCTGAGATCAAATACAGACCTCCATTGTATATAGCTCACCTGAACATAGATCTCATTGTATATAGCTCACCCTGCAATCATCTTTTACACTGTCAATTCTAACTGCATGCCCGCACCCACGCACTTTTTGATTTGTTTGATGTGTAAACCGCTTTGATTTCAGAATAAAGCGGTATATAAATCCTTTTAAATAAATAAAATCAATTTAGGCTTTTAGACGGAAAGTTGAAATCCAGAACCTCTAGGGTAGCATTTTCAGAAATGCTCTCCATTCCACGTGCATGACCCAGAGGCAGGCACAGCTTCAAAGTCTCAATGCATGGATGAGACGAAAGCACAGAAAAGAGAGTTTAGATCTGTTAGGAACTGTGCAACATTTTGTGGAAGAGGGAGCCTATTCCAAGAGGATGGGCTGCACCTTAACCATAGAGGAACATGGCAGGCATGCGTGTATATTTACGCCTGCTCTGCTCAACTCCACTTCTATTTAATACATATATAAGTACATGTAGGATCATTCCTTACAAATAGTTTTATACATGTATATGATGACAAATTTTGCATAACACACTTTTTATGTATAAAACCCATTCTGAAATTATCCTCTACAATACACGTTCAAAGCCAAGTCTGGAGTGGAAGTGTAATGTTTCAAGTACCATTTCAGAAAAAATTTCAGCATTTAACAGATAATTCAACTTAGATTCATAAGAACATAAGATATGCCATACTGGGTCAGACCAAGGTCCATCAAGCCCAGTATCCTGTTTCCAACAGTGGCCAATCTGGGTCATATGTACCTAGCAGTTTCCCCAAAAGACACAGGTTCTGCAATGCTTGTACTGGGTCAAGCATTGATATTCTGGATCCCTTCTTAATAATGGTTTATAGACCTTTCCTCCAGGATTCAGGGCCAGCTCAAGGGGTTGTAGCACCCTGAGCCTACTTTTGCTTTTGTATCTCCTCTTGGGGCTGATCTTGCAGTGCTGTGCAAACAGGGGTAAATTTTAAGCCCACTGGCTTGTTAAATGCCAGCATCACCATTTAACTTAATCTGTATATTCTTTGCCATTATCTATATAGGCAGACAGTGGTGTTCACAGCCCCCTTTATACCTGGCGCGGGCGCCCACCGCCTTCTGGCCTGCACCCCCTCCCACGCGAGAGGAGAAGAGAGACAAAATGGGAAAAGGAAAGGAGACCCTGGAAAAAGAGTTTGAAGATAGAGAAGATGAAAGTCTGAAAGAGAGAGACACACAGAAAAAATGTCCAGTCAAACAAAGGCTGAATAAAAAAAAACATTTTATTTTCAATGCAGTGCTTGGAATACGTCAGCTTTGGAAATGTGCATCTCTCATATATTTATACTTTGTTCAATACAAAAGAAAAAGCATTTCTGTATATTTCTCCAGCGTTACACTGCATGCAGTCTGACATCTTGTGGTTTCTAGTTTAAATTTTGGCTACATATTTCTAATTTGTGATCATTTATTTAGCATTTGATGAGAGTCTGTGTTGTGCATGTGACAGATGTTCTGCAAGCATGTAGATTCTGTGTAGGGACTTGCCCCAGTCCAACTTGTTCTGTGCTCCAGTTAGAAGGGTATTGGAATACTTGCTGTGCTGCCTTTTCATAGACAGGGCCATTGCTGTGTGAGTGTTGGAATTAGTACTTGCATAGTATGGTAGGTTTACCTTATAGATCATTAGTGACCATAAATCTCTTTTGGGGGGAGAATTCCCCTTCCCACCTGCACAGCGTGCCACCTCTTCTGCCAGCTTTGATCTGACATCTGAACAGATAAGGTCCCTGTCATGTTGATGTTAAGGTGAAGCCAGCAAAGAAGACAGATGGAGATGGAACACAATTTTAACCACAGTAATTTCTGATAAAACTACTAGCATCTGCCATTAAAAGTACCATCATCTGCTAATAAGCTTGTAGACTTTACAAGTATCGGTCTTTGCCTCCTGGCAATTTACCTTTGGCTGAAAATTAAGGAAAGAATTTTGAGTTTTCTGGACTTCTCTCTCTCGTTCTCCTTTACAATTACTAATTGTGCTGCTGTGTTATATGACTAGAATATAAAATTACTCTAAATATCTCAGCACTGAATGTGGGAAAAATGGATTTTTCGGGTGCAATTTTTCCCACATTCAGTGCTGAGATATTTAGAGTAATTTTATATTCTAGTCATTTATATTACTCTGGAAACCGACCAACTAACAGCTGTGTTATATGAGGCTACAATGTATGTACTAATAGTAATGGGTGTTCCTCTCTTACCTGTATTTCTGTCTGCCTAGTGCCTACCTTGGCATTCTGCTTTCTCTCCTTTTGCAAGAGCTAATTGTGCTTCTATGTTTTATAATGCTGAAATATTTTGATGTGCTTGAGGGGCATAGAAACATAGAAACATGATGACAGAAAAAGACCACATGGCCTATCTAGTCTGTCCTTCCATATCAACAGTCCACTTTTTACCTTTAGAGATCCTCTGTGTTGGTCCCATGCTTTTTTGAATTCAGTTACTGTCCTCATCTCTACCACCTCCACTGGGAGACTATTCCACGGATCCACTACTCTTTCCGTAAATAAATATTTCCGCATATCACTCCTTAATCTATCTCCCTAGCTGGCTAGTGTCTGATTTCTTCTAATACAGAAAGCATTTAAGTTTAAAACTAGCTTTAATTTAAGAACTGCGTAACAGAAATCTAAATTTATTTTAACATTTTGTATGGCCTAGAGTAAGCAAAAAAATTGTACGCTGAAATTTTAAACCAGAAAGGTGGTCAAATAAAATTCCCCTAGGAAATTTCAAAATTCTTGTTTTCAAGTAACATGGCAGCAGAAAATGTTCTGGTGGACCACCAACTTAAGCAGTAACACTACGCCCCTGCATATTTACACTAGTGTTCTCACCCACCATTCTCAACCAGGAGAAAGTAATATAGTCTTTATGATGGTGGTCACCTCTCCTTAAAAGTTTCCTCCTCTGAATATTCTGCAGTCACCCAGACTATATTCATGTGTTATATGTAACTTTCTTGACATGCCAATAAGGACAGCACAGTGGGTAGGAGAACTTTTTCAGAAATATTAAGCACTAATTCTTCAGTGGTGACATAATTAGCCTTTTCATAGCTTTAGAAGTCCTGTTTGTTTAAGGTTACCAGATGTCCCTTATTTTTGTGGATTGTCCCTGATTTTAAAACTGTCCCTGACTCCCACCTGTTTGGCAGCCTCCTGTCCCCAATTCCAGCAATGGAAACAAAAGGGGTAGCAAAAATTAATTTTCAAATGTAGTGATTTGCATAGGTCAGTTTTTAAAATTTGCATCCATTATCCCTTACATTTTAAACAATGGGGGGAAATGCATCTTTATATTTCTCTGTCAATTTCTCTGCTCAGAAGTGATATTGCTGCTGTCATGAGATGTATTGGGGGCAGGATAATAAAGAATTTTCCCTCCTCCAAAACTTGCTGCTCAAATGGGGAACCAAGGTGGCCCTTCCTCTCCCTCCCCCCCCCCCCTCCTCCTTCATCCCCCAACCCACTTAGCATAAGTGTCCCAGATTTACCTGCAAAAAATCTGATAAACTTATTTTGGTAATGTTTACATTGCGTACCTTTAAGCTGTTTGCAGCCTGCATAAATAAGATCTTGTGTCTGTGTTACAGACCCCTAAAGACAACGGTGTAAATTTCATCCAAGCAGCCGCTGTACTAAGGGAGGACCAGACAAGAATGCCCTGGCATAGCTAACAAGTGCCAGCTCCTGGCCTGGAGTGACCTGAAGAGACAGCAACAGCAATATCAGTAAAAATGAGCATAGAGCCTTGCCCTTCACATGAGTTTCCATGGTATCAAGAAAGCATAGTTAATCACCTGTAACAGGTGATCTTCGGGAACAGCAGGAATTTAGTTTTCACATATGTACTGATGGAGCCTATGCAGGAACGCTCCTTAGAGTCCAATAGGAAAGCTTTTGGGAGCAACCCACTGAGCCTGCATCGCTGCCTTCCCGCCTTGGAACTCTCCCTCCTCATTTGAGTTTGTAACTGAGATAAAAGGAGAGAGAGAGAAAAAGAGAAACCCTACAACTCCTAGGGGAGGAGGGTGGGTTGTGAAGACTAGATTCCTGCTGTTCCCGGAGATCTCCTTTACAAGTGAGTAACTACGCTATCTCCAGAAACAAGCAGGAATGTAGTCTTCACATATGGGACTCCCTAGCTCCCAGATGTCAGAGAAATGACCTCAGAATCAGCGGATTTGCCTCAGAGTTGGCATCAAGAGGTCATGGATCCTCCATGGATGTCTGATATTGTTAAATTCTGGGACAGATGGTAGGAGTTGCCCTAAGTCTGAAAGAGGTGCTAGAGTACAGCCTGAACAATCATGGCATCCCAGTGGGAGTCCTTGTCATGGCAGTAATGAGCAGCAAAGGTATGGACTGAAGACCAAATAGCTGCTTTGCAGATTTCATTAATGGCCACAGACCATAGGTTTGCCATTGAGGTAGCCATGGCATGAACATTATGGGCAGTGATGTGCCCTTCAAGGGATAGTCCTGCCCTATCATAAGCAAATGAGATGCCGTTTGCTATCCAATTGGACAGAGTACATTTAGAAACTGAGAGACCCAAGTGACTAGGGTCAAAGGAAATGAACAACTGCAAAGCTCTATGGTGTACTCGAGTCCTGTGAAGGTAAAAAGCTAAGGCATGCTTGCAGTCAAGGGTGTGCAAGGTTGCCTCTGCCTTAGAGCAATACGGTCTAGGGAAAAAGACAAAAAGGTAAACTTATTGATTGAGATGGAAAGGAGACACCATCATCAGCATGAAATGGGGGTGAGTCCTAAGGACAACCTTATCATGGTGGAACGGGGTATAAGGTGGATCTGCCACTAAAACCTGAAGCTCACTAATGTATCTAGCCAAAGTGAGGGCTACTAGGAAGACAACCTTCCATGAGAGAAACTTTAGTGAAGTTGTGGCTAAAGGTTCAAAAGGCGGCTTGAGGAGCTGTCCTAAGATGACATTAAGATCCCATGTCACTGGAGGCATGGTTAATAAAAGTGCCACCAGCGGCTGTGAGGAGATAGGCTGACCATCCAGTGGATGGTGAGAAGCAGCAATTGCACTGAAGTGAACCTTCACCGAGTTTGTCTTGAGACCAGAGGAAGAAAGATGTAGGAGATACTGAAGGAGAGCCTCTACAGGAGCTGAAAAGGGATTAAGCTCCTTCTGGGAACACCAGGCATAGAACCTACACCACTTGAGTTCATATGAACATCTGGTGGACGGTTTCCTGGAGGCTAGCAGAATCTCTTTTACTTCCTGAGTCAGGTTAAAACTTTGTAAGACTACGCTTTCAGCAGCCAAGCCATGAGATGAAGAGACTGTGGATTGGGATGGAGTAGCATCCTTTCCTCCTGGGAGAGGAGATTGGGAGCTGACCCGAGACTCAGGGGGCGAGTCTGAGAGAGATGTAGTAGAAGAGCAAACCATGGTTGATGTGGCCAGCGCAGGGCTATGAGAATCATTTTGCCCCAGTCCGCTTGAAGCTTGAAGAGTGTTTTGGGAATCAGGGGTATGGTAGTAAAGGCATACAGGAAATCCTGACTGCGGTGAAAATGGAAAGCATCCAACTGCTGTAAGCTGGACATCAGGGTTCTGGTGCAGAAATGAGGAAGTTTTGCATTTTGCAGAGTGGCAAAAAGGTCCACTTCCAGAGTTCCCCAGGTCTGAAAGATGAAGGAGGTAGTCTGCAGATGGAGGGACCAATCATGTGGAAGAAGGATCCGACTCAATCTGTCTGCTAGGAAATTTTGCTGTCTCAGGAGGTACACCGCTTGGAGGTGTATCCGATGAGCAATGGCAAAAGACCAAAGCTGGAGACCCTCCTGGCAGAAGGCCCAAGATCCTGTCCCTACCTGTTTGTTTACATAGAATATGACTACCTGATTGTCCATCTGGACGAGAATTCTGTGGCCTTGTAAAAGTTGTTGAAATGCCTTGAGGGCATTGAAGATAGCACGAAGCTTTAGGAGATTTACCTAGAGTTGCGATTCCTGCTCTATCCAGAGGTCCTGAATGGAGAGAAAGCATAAGTGGGCTCCCCAATCCAGTTTGGAAGCATCCGTTGTCAGGATGCATTGATGTGGAGGCATCTGAAAAGGTGACCCTACGAGAAGATTTGTTGGGATACACCACCATAGACTTGGTGAGCAGATCTGTGACTTGGTATCCAATCCTTGAGGGCCCCAGAGACCTGTTTCCACTGTAATGCAAGGGTCCATTGAGCTGTTCACATGTGCAACTGAGAATATGGGACCATATGTAGCCCAGCAGCGGGAGAATTAAAAGGAGAGCGCTCCGGCGCGTGACCATCGCCAGAAGGGAGACCCGATCAGCGTCAGCTGCAGGAGCAGGCTGGTGAACTCCACCCTCCTCCTCCACACTAAGGCCAATCAGGCCCACTGAAAGCCCAGCAGCAGGAGAATTAAAAGGAGAGCGCTCCGTCGCATGAACATCACCAGAAGGGAGACCCGATCAGCATTGGCTGCAGGAGCAGGCTGGTGAACTCCACCCTCCTCCTCCACACCAAGGCCAATCAGGCTCACTGAAAGCCCAGCAGCAGGAGAATTAAAAGGAGAGTGCTCCGGCGCGTGAACATCACCAGAAGGGAGACCCGATCAGCGTCGGCTGCAGGAGCAGGCTGGTGAACTCCACCCTCCTCCTCCAAACCAAGGCCAATCAGGCCCACTGAAAGCCCAGCGGTGGGAGAATTAAAAGGAGAGCGCTTCGGCGTGACCGCGCCTGGCGGGCCCGCGCCTGAGGGCCTCACCAGAGGGCCCTTTGGTATGGCCCTTAGGTGGGGTTCAAAGGTGGTCATTAGCCACCGCACAGCACAAGCCGCCGCCGCCGCCATCGACATGCTCCCCCTGGAGCAGGGTTGAGCCAGAGAGCGCTGGGCATAGCTCCTCCCTGAGTCGGAGCTCGGCCTAATCAGGAGCGGCAGAGAATCTTCAACTTGAAGGCGCCATCGGGTGCACCCGTGCCTGACTGGCGAGGCCTTCAGGTGGGAGACCCAGGCGGATACACGAGTAGCAGCACTGAACATTTGCTACCCACCTCATTGCTTCGAACCAGGTAGTACCATGTCCCACGATCGTTACAGCATTCTCTGGAACAACTAGCACTGCCTCAGTGCTTATAGAGCTACATTGCTGCTGAGCCTCATTGCTTGCAGGTTAACCTTTGCTGCTTTGCCAGGACACTCCATTGCTCCCTCATTGCTTATAGGTTAATATTAGCTGCATAACTTGCTTTAAATGTATGTACATGTACTGTAAATTATTTATACTGTTTAAACTACTGTAATATGTTCAACCTACTGTATATAACATGTGCTGAAAATAACACATGTTGTAGTTAACAAATACTACTTAGCCACTGTAGATAACATATGCTGCTTAGCCTTTTAACGCCATTGCTACTCTAATGCATTGCTTGTATGCCTGTTTACTACCTCACTACTTGTATAATAACATATTGCACAGCAAACAGAACGTATCACCAGTCTTGAGCCTCATGGAAGGAGAAGACACCAATCAAAGAAAACAGGCAAGTTAAAGATACAACATAAGGATTAATCACCTACCTCTACTTTGATACAATTTAAGAAGACCTTAAATCAGTAATTCACAAAATGCTCTCCACCCCCTACTACTTCATTGTCTATCTTGCATTCCTCCAAGCATTTGCAACTTTCACACAGAGCATAGGACCAATCCAGCAATTCCCCCTGCAACAACTACATACCAACCAAACTACAGGGGCACTAGACTCCTCCAGACCTAAAGAGAATAAGTATACTAAACCTACAGTTCACAAACTGCATAATGCAACACATACTACACCCAATAATCCCACAAATAGGGTACATACCAACCCAATATTAACAGATAAAATTAAGTGTGCCCTGATAAACGTAAGATCAATTAGGAATAAACCAAACACTATCCTAGACCTCATCCATGATAAAAAAAATTGGATATAATCTGCATCACCGAGACTTGGTTGGATGACTCTGACCAGGTAATATTAAACCAAGTAACCCCTACAGGGTACTCTGCATTCAATTGCATCAGAGAACATAAGAGAGGAAGAGGTGTGCTAATACTGGCCAGAAAGGATTACAGATTTAAGACAATCTCTAGCACTAGTACAAGAGAATCCAATACAATCACTATAGCTAACAAGTACCTAAGCTTCTCCCTCACCTACAGGCCTCCTGGAGCCACAGCTGAACATCTCTCCACGGTACTTGAAGCAATATGTGCACATAACACAAAACATAAACTCCTCATTGTACTAGGAGACTACAACCTGACCTCTGCAACCACTAAGGAAGCTACAACATTCATAAAAGCCATGGAGTCACTAAAATATAAACAGACAATCAACGCCCCAATGAACAAGCATGGCACAGTACTGGATATGGTCTTTATTCCGATGCACTTGATGGAACAGGGCATGACCACAACACCAACAATCACACCAGTCCCTTGGTCAGATCACCACGTGATTGAATTCACCCTGGCCCTAAACAATTCCACCCAACACATAGGAGATGAGAGCATCAGACGATATAGAGCCTTCAATAAAGACTCATTCATAGATGAAATCATCCCGCAACTACAGCAAGAATGTGACACCCTTGACCTAAGCATAGAGAAATGGAATTCCATAATATCTAATGCGGCATCAGCCCAAAGGCACGAAGGAGACTCAACGCCCCGTGGTACTCAAATGATATAAGAGATACAAAGCGCACTCTCCGAAGACTGGAGGGAAAATGGAGGTGGAACAAATCACATAACGCACTGACTCTATATAGATCCAAGCTACTGGAATATAACAATCTGATAAATGAGCGCAAAAAACAGCATCACACCAATCTAATCATGAAATCTGTCAACAAACCGAGAGAACTATTCAGCATTGTCCAAAACCTCACTAGGGATACCTCGCAGCATAGTACAAATCATCTAAACCCACAGGAATTTGCTGACTTACATGAGAGCGAAAAACCCAACCCGGACATGCTCCATCACACTACAGATCGATGACCATGAAATGAAAGGGCAGCAGCATACATGGGAGGAATTCAGTATACCATCAGAACTTCAAGTCGAGGACATAATACATGGTCTCAACACAACAACCTCACCATCAGACCCTTGCCCAGTGGCCTGGATAAAAGTTACAAGAAGCCAGCTATCCCAGCACATTCATAAAATAGTCAAAGACTCACTCCAACAAGGATACATGCCACAGTCCCTCAAGCACGCCATGATACGACCAATACTTAAAAGCAATAACCTAAACCCATCTGAACCAAAATCATACCGTCCCATCTCCAGTTTACTGTTCCTTGCAAAAATAGTTGAAAAGACAGTGCAGAAACAACTTCAGGACCACATTGACATGAATTCCCCACTGGACTTTCATCAGCATGGATTTAAACCCCAGCACTGTGTAGAAACGCTACTCACATCACTCTTTAACAACCTCATAAGAGGTATAGATAATATAAAGAATGGATTCCTGCTGGTATTCATAGACATATCGGCAGCCTTTGACACAGTGTCCCACGCTAGACTACTACAGCACCTGCAACAGATAGGATTGCGCAAGAACACTCTGAAATGGTTCACATCGTACCTCGAAGATCAAACACAGCAAGTCAAATGCGACCAAAATAACTCTTTGCAGTTCCCTGCAACACAAGGAATACCTCAGGGATCGGCCCTGTCATCTACGCTCTTCAATATTTACATCCAACCCATATGCAACATCATCAGACAACACAAACTCCTCTATCACATATATGCTGACGACATCATGGTGTATGCTCCAATCAACCTACTAGAACTTAACACCACAACAATGACTAAATGCCTTGAGGACATGAATATATGGCTCACAGACAATAACCTGATGGTCAACTATGATAAAACTGAGGCAATGTTCTCACCAGGAGCCCTACCTTCATTCCACCGCAGAATATCAGTATTCTAAACAAACTCATAATAGTCAAAAATGAAGTTAGATACTTGGGCATAACAATGGATAGAGCTCTGAATCTGAAATCTCATATCGCCAAAACCGCAAACAAGGCCTATCAACGTTTGAGGACCATACGCAAGATCAAGCCACTACTCCACCAGGATCACTTCCGCACAGTGTGCCAAGCGCTCATTACACCTCTGCTTGATTATGGAAATTCTCTATATCAAGGCCTCCCCCAGCAAACCTTACACCCACTCCAAATGGTGCAGAACACTACAGCACGCATCATCACTGACATGCCAAGATCAGAACACATCGCCCCTATCTTACAGCAACTACACTGGCTCCCAATTGTGGCCAGAGCAAAATTTAAAATAATCTTGATCATTTTCAAAATCATCCGCCATCTTTCAGCAGATGCACTACAAGAAATCGTAACAAGAAACATTAGTAATAGACCAAGGAGGAACAACAATACCAACATGATCAGCACACCTTCAGGATATCACAAGACTAAACAAAATACATCAAGAAGAGCTCCATCATTAATGGCATCCACACTATGGAACTCCCTCCCAACGTGCCTAAGGGAATTAGAGGACATCACAGACTTCCACAAGGCCCTTAAAATCCTGCTCTTCACAGAAACATACGAGCAGATTGACAACAGTCCCCACCAGACACGCAACAGCCCACACCCGAGCAGGATAGCAACGTAAACACCCCTGCAAAATCAATATCTAACCAACACAGCTAAACCCACTACAAAATAATGATAAAGGCAACCCTCAAATTGTGTTGTCTTAATGATTTGTCTTAATGTTGTTAAATACCCTCATGTTAAATGTTGTAAAGTACCCAAATGTTAAATGTAACCCAATTGTGATGTGATGTAACCACTTTGATTGTAGGATAAGGTGGTATATAACTCTGTCTAAATAAATAAAATAAATATGTATTGTAGAGGCCATATGGCCCAGAAGTTGTAGCATCTCTCTAGCCGAGAGATGGTCCCTGAGCTGTACCTGAGATGCGAGCTGTACTAGATGAGTACAACGTTCCTGGGGTAGAAATGCCCTTGACTGTCGAGTGATTAGAAGAGCTCCTATGAATTCTAGTGTTTGAGTGGGAATTAGATGGGATTTTTAAAGATTATCACAAATCCCAGATCTTGCAGTACCTGCATTGTACGAAGGAGGGAGAGATGAACCTCCTGTGAAGTGGCTGCCCTTATTAGCCAGTTGTCTAAGTAAAGGAAGACAAATATTCCGAGAGTTCTTAGATATGTGGCTACAACCGCCATGTACTTTGTGAAGACTCTTGGGGCAGAGGCTAGTCCGAAGAGAAGGACTCTGAATTGATAGTGATTTCCCTGGAAGATGAAGCTTAGATACTTTCTGTGTTCTGGATGAATGAGGTTATGAGCATACGCTTCTTTTAGATCTAGAGAACAGAGCCAGTCCTGACTCTGGAGATAAGATAGAAGGGTTCCTAGTGAGATCAGCTTGAATTTCTCGCAGACTAGAAACTTGTTTAACTTTCTGAGGTCTGAGATTGGTCTGTACCCTCTGTTTTCCTTTGGTATGAGAAAGTAGGGAGAATAGAACCCCATCCCTTGTTGGGATATTGGAACCTCTTCTATGGCACACTGTGACAGAAGTGACCTCTTGCTGCAGGAGAGCAGTGAGTTGGGGTTGAGAATGATATTCCCTCTTTAGAGTAGAGGGGGGTATGATTTGTAAATGTAGCCTGTACCCTTCTCACAGTATGGCTAATGTCCACTGCTCTGCGGTGATAAGATGCCACCTGCGAGCATAATTGCAAAGTCTGCCTGCTATGTGGAGAGGGTGGGGGTTCTCCAGAGCCAGGCTGTTTGTGTTCTCTAGGAAGAAGTCAAAAACCAGGTACAGATTGGGTCTGCAGAGCTGGTTGGGATTTAGGAGCCTGTGACTTTTTCTGTTGCTTGGAGGAGACTGTTTTATTTATTTATTTAACAGTATTTCTATACCGCCTTATCTTACAATTAAAGCGGTTTCACAGCAAACAATCAAAGGAGTGATCATGTGTTTTCATGCAGTGAAGGGTATATCGTGTTTGGTGTGTCTGATGTGTTGTGTGTTTGATTAGGTGGAGCTATGTACATTGTGTGCTGTTATACATTCTTCTATATGACGGTCAGTAGGGGGGTATGTTAGTTGTTCTTGCTAGTTAGTAGATCATTTGACATGTCCATAGTGCTCTGTGAATAGCGTTGTCTTCAGCTGTTTGCGAAAGTCTTTAAGGTCCGTCGTTGTTCTCAGATCATCTGGGAGGGTGTTCCAGATTGTTGGGGCAGCCAGGGAGAGTGCTCGTTCTGTGGTGTCCTTGTGTGTTTTTCTGAAGTCTTTAGGGGTGTTAACACGGTTGGAGGTGCCTTTTCTTCTTGGGCGTGTGCTGGTGTCTGGTTGTATGAGGGTGTGTAGGCTGTTGGCTGAAGTGTGTTTGATCTTAAATATGTTTATGATTGTTTTGTATTTGATGCGTGAACTGATTGGGAGCCAGTGTAGGTCTTTCAGAATGGGTGTGATGTGTTCCTGTCTTGTTGATCCAGTTATTATGCGGGCCGCCGTGTTTTGTGCTAGTTGTAGTGGTCTGAGTGTTTGTTTTGCTAGGCCAAGGTAGATTGGGTTGCAGAAGTCTAGTATGGGGGTTATTAGTGCCTGGCATACCGTACGGAAGTGCTCAGGGGCGAGGAGGGGCTTAAGTCTTCTGATGATTCTCATCCTGTAGTACGCATTTTTGATGGTTTTGCTTACGTGTGGCTTGAGATTCAGCTCATTGTCCAGGGTCACTCCGAGGTACTTTACTTCCAATTTTATTGGTATGGTTGTGTTTTGTATCTTGATGTCTGGTGGGTGGATGAAGTCCGGGTTACAAGTGATGATTAGTGCCTCGATCTTGCTGTAGTTTATTGAGAGGTTGTTGTTTTGACACCATCTTGTCATTTGTGTGAGGCAGTTTGTTATTTTGGAGTAGTCCAGGTTGTCGACTGTGATAGGTGTGTATATCATGATATCATCTGCGTAGATTATATTGAATGTTGTTCTTTTTCAGGATGTCGCATATTGGCTGGATGTAGATGTTGAATAGTAGAGCTGAGAGGGCCGATCCTTGTGGTACTCCTTGGAGGACTTTTATGGGTCGAGAGGTGTTGTGGCCTACCTTGACCTGTATCTGCCTGTCGGTTAGGTATGAGTGGAACCATTTTAAGGTGAGACTGTGTAACCCAATGTTTTGTAGTCTTTCCAGGAGAGTTTTGTGGTCTACTGTGTCGAATGCTGATGAGATGTCAATGAAGATCTTTATGATTCCATTCTTGGTGTTGTCTATGAGTCAGAGAATGCAGTCGAAGAGGTAAATCAGTAATGTTTCGACTCCATGGTTGGGGCGAAAGCCATGTTGGTTGTCATCCAGTGGTGCGTGGTTGTCAATGTGTTCTTGTAGTTGGTGTTGTACTGTTTTTTCGATGATTTTTGACAGAAAGGGTATGCTGGAGATTGGTCTGTATGCTGCTGGGTTGTTCTTGTCAAGTGTTGTTTTCTTTGGGATAGGTCTTACTGTGGCGAGCTTTAGTTGATTTGGCATGAATCCTTGAGTTAGGGAGATGTGCACCATGTTGTGTATGATTTGGTTGAAGCTTGATTTGGTGGCTTTGATCCATGACACTGGGCAAGGGTCTGTAGGAGCGGTGCTTGTATTGATTGCGGTGATGATGTGGGAGAGCTGCTCTGTTGATGGTGTGCTGAATGTGTCCCAGGTCTTAGGGTATGAGTTAGTCTTTGTGGCTGCGCTAGGTCTTGTTTGTTCTGCAGAATGGAATTTTTCCTTGATGAGGTCAGCAAATGTTTGCAGGTCTATTTGTACTTCGTCTTCTGACCTTTGCTCTTTTGTGAGGATTTTCACGATTTTGAATAGCTCTCTGGGTTTATTGTTGGAGTTACCTAGCATGTTTGTATGGTATTCTCTCTTTGTTTGGTTGATGTATTCATTGTATTGTTTTTGCTTTGTTAGGTATAGTTGCTGGGTTTCGGATGCCTTGGTCTTTCTCCATCTCCGTTCTATTTTTCTGAGTTCCCTCTTTTCTCGTCGTATGGTTGCCTCTTATGAGTACCCTGAGGTTGGTCTTGAGAAGCTGAGGGGTAAGAAGGGTAAAATTTCTTATTCTTACCATAGAAAGCTTTCTTTGCAGCTGTTTTTTCTTCGCAGGGTGGGCAGTAGCTTTGGAAAGCCTTTTGAGGGTGGCATTCTCAGATGGTATACATCCAAGGGTGTTGAAAGAACTGAAATATGAGATTACAGATCTGCTATTACTAATCTGTGAACTATCATTAAAATCATCTGTAATACCTGAAGACTGGAGGATGGCCAATGTAACACCAATTTTTAAAAAGGGTTCCAGGGGTGATCCGGGAAACTATAGACCAGTGAGCCTGACGCCGGTACCAGGAAAAATGGTAGAAACCATCATAAAGAACAAAATTACTCAGCATGTAAATAATCATGGCCTATTGGGAGACAGCCAACATGGCTTTAGACAAGGAAGATCTTGTCTTACTAATCTGTTATGTTTTTTTCAAGGTGTGAATAAACAGGTAGACAAAGGTGAGTCGGTTGATATAGTGTATCTGGACTTTCAGAAAGCCTTTGACAAGGTCCCTCATCAGAGTCTTTTGGCAAAACTAAAAAGTCATGGGATAGGAGGCAGTGTACTGTTGTGGATCAGGAACGGGTTAAAATATAGAAAACAGAGGGTAGGGCCAAATGGCCAATTTTACCAATGGAAAGAGGTGAATAGTGCTGGGTCCGCTGCTTTTTGACATATTCATAAATGACCTGGAAAAGGGAATAATGAGTGAGGTTATCAAATTTGCAGATGACAAAATTATTTAAAGTTGTCAAAACCCAAGAGGATTGCGGAAAATTGCAAGAAGATCTTGATAAATTGGAAGACTGGGCATCCAAATGGCAGATGAAATTTAATGTGAACGAGTGCAAAGTTATGCACCTAGGAAAGAACAACCCAAACTATGGTTACACGATGCAAGGTTCCACATTGGGAACCATCACCCAAGAAAAAGATTTAGGCGTCATCATGGACAGCATGTTAAAACCCACCACCCACTGTGCAGCGGCGGCCAAGAGAGCAAATAGAATGCTAGGTACTATAAGGAAAGGAATGGAAAATAAAACAAAGGATATTATAATGTCTCTGTATCGTTCCATGGTGCGGCCGCACCTTGAATATTGTGTGCAATTCTGGTCACCGTATCTTAAAAAGGATATAGCATTATTAGAAAAGGTACAGAGAAGAGCCACCAAAATGGTAAATGGGATGGAAGGATACTCCTATGAAGAGAGGCTAAAAAGGTTAGGGCTCTTCAACCTAGAAAAAAGAGACGGCTGAGGGGAGATATGATAGAGGTCTATAAATTAATGAAAGAAGTGGAACGGGTAAATGTAGATTGATTGTTTACATCACCAGAATATAGAAAGACTAGGGGACATGCAATGAAGCTACAGGGTAACCTATTGAAGACTAATAAGAGAAAATATTTTTTCACTCAAGGTGTAATCAAACTCTGGAATTTGTTACCAGAGGATGTAGTAAAAGCTGTTAGTGTAGCTGGGTTTAGAAAAGGTTTGGACAAGTTCCTGGAGGAAAGGTCCATAAACCATTATTAAAAGAGACCCGGGATATCACTGCTTGACCCAATACAAGCAATGAGGAAGCTGTGTCTTTTGCGGAGACTGCTAGGTACTTATGACCTAGATTGGCCACTGTTGGAAACAGGCTACTGGGCTTGATGGACCTTGGTTTGATCCAGTATAGCATTACTTATGTTCTTATGATTCTAAATGAGAAGCCTTATCTTGCCAATCCTTTCCAAAAAGGTTCTTCCCAGTACAGGGAATATTACCCAGCTTGTCTTGAACCCATTGTTCAAGGCCTGATGGCTGAAGCCAAGCAATCCTATGTGCACCTATGCAGATAGATGTTTCTCTGCTAGTGCATTCAAAACAGTCAAAGGTTACCCTATTGACAAACTTCAAAACATTCTGGGCATGTTTGACTAATGTAAGGTAGTCCACCCTCTTACCATCTAGGAGAAGAGGAGCCATTGATTCCAGATCCCTAGATACCTCCTTAAGGAACATACCCATGTAGAGTATATATTAACTTATGCGGGCTGAAAGCTTGGAGGCCTGAAAGCACCGCCACATAAAGGCATCAAGGGTTATCAATTCCCTGCCTGGAGGATTGAAGGAGTGTGTCTTAGAATTCTTAATTCGATGTATAGCTGATTCTACTACCATTGAGTGGTGTGGAAGCTGTGTTTTCTGGAACCCGAGACTTTCCGGTACCCGAAACATGGTATTGAGTCACCTAATATGGGGAGAAATAATGAGGGGCGTTTCCCATATCCTGGAGTATTCGGTGAATAGGCAGAGTAGTCTCCTCTTTAGGAGCTGTAGGGTATTGGAGGATCTCCAGTTCCTCTGCTCTGGGTTCCTTCTCCGATGTAGGAGTAATGGATAGGCCCTTCTCCTTCTCCTTGTTGAAAAGACATATCTTTGGGAGGGGACATGTGCTGTTGCGGCAATGGTGAGGGTTCCTCCAGAAGACTGCATTTCTCGGGAACTGATCGATTCATCATTTTATTTATTTATTTATTTATTTAAGTTCTCTTCTATACCGCACTATTCAAATCAGTGCGGTTTACATATAACAGAACCATATACAATGCGGTCGGGCTGTATTGTATTTACAATGAACAGGAACTATAACTTGGACATAACTGGGATACTTATCTACAAATTATATACACTAGTAATATATATATATATATATATATATATATATATATATATATATATATATATATATATATATCATCCGAAGAATCGGAATTGGTAGAATCAAAGTATCGGCGGGAGTGATGCTCCTGCTCTTGTAAGCTCCAGTACCGATCGAGATCGGTATCTGCCCGAAAGACTTGCCATACCAGTACCGGTATCTGCCAGAAAGACTTGCCGTACCAGTACCTCGGAACCGGGAACAGACTCGAGGGCTGGCATGGGCAGGAGTGTGTCGAACGGCATGAAACTCGATGCCGATTGCATCGGCAGCATTGACAGTACCGGTACCGACGGTACCACCGGTAAGGTCCTGACCGGTACCGATGCTGCTAACAGAGCCGCTAGACTCCACTCAATGGCCAGTATACACTGATCCTTAGAGCTTGCCAATGCCTGGGTATCGGTACTGGAAGCAAGGGCTACCGTCCCAGAGCATGACACCAGGAGCTCTCCTGAGGTGGAGGCTTCGGGAGCATCCTGGACCCCTTTGGTGGCTTTGGAGGGGAGGTCCTCTCACCAGGGTTGTTTGGCCAATCGATCCAACTCCAAGGCAACACTCGAGGCATCTCTGTGTTTAGATAGAGATCTACCCTTGGGAGGGCGGTCTGTCTTCGAGGAAGACTTGTGTTTCGATACCTGAGATCCATATGAGGAAGACTATGTCCTCGATGATGTCATAGCGAGTAAAACTGCATCTGAGGCAAAGAGGGGACTGTTTTGCAGCCCGATTCTGTAGGCCTCTCTTTGCCATCTTTTTGCATAAGGGACATTCAGATGGATGGTGATCTGGGCCAAGGCATTTAAGACACCTGTCATAGGTACCAGTAGCAGAGATAGTGCTACCACACTTAGAACATGTCTTAAAACCACTGGCTGGTGTTTCCATCGTATCAGTAGACTGGATGGAAGGCCTAAGGCCTAAAATGGTGTCGATGTGCCTGAAGAATTAATGTTCTTTTCTTTTTACAGAAAGAAAGAAATAGAATCAAAGATATTGGTTCCGGTGTCGACGGGAAGGCAGACGCAACCACAAAAAATAATAACGAAGAATAATGAAGAAATTTTCTGCGGTGACAGGATTTGCTTCCTGCTGGTTCCATGGAAAATGAAGAACTGAGGAGGGAGAATTTTAAGGGCGGGAAGGCAGCGACGCAGGTGCAGTGGGATGCTCCCAAAAGCTTTCTTATTGGACGTTGGGGAACGTTCCCACACGGGCTCCATCGGTACCGACATCACCTATATGTGAAGACTACATTCCTGCTTGTTCCTTGAGATACCTCAATGCAGGAGGTGGGGACAAGGCTTTGGAGGGCACACTGCTCATCATTGATCCCATGTCTTTCTGAGGCTGCAGTCTGAAAAGCTGCCTGTTAAAGGTCCTGAAGTACAATGCTGTATATACCTGGTAGAGCTTCAGAAATTCAGTGGTAGAAGAAATACATACTGGATCAGCCAAGGGAGGAGAGGTGAAAAAGAGGGGGTTAGATGTTCTTTGCAGTTTTCCAGGCCATGCCGCATCTTAGTAAGTAGAACCAATGTTTCAGCAATTATGCTGAAAGCCTCAACACGATGGCCGAAATGTTGGTTCCACTTACTAAGACACAGCATGACCTGTAAAGCTGCAAAGATCATGATACTAGCCCCGGAAGCCTAAGAAAACAGGGGATAGATGCTGCTGGATGGTGAGAAGACATGGGAAAAGAGGGGAAAACAATAAGAGTAGAAAGAAAGGTACTTCTTTTGGTCAGGGGTGGAGGTTAAGGAGAGCCTCAGAGAATAAGCTATGTTTGGTGAATAGAAGAGTGAGGCTCTGGGAATGGGCTATGGACGGAGAGGGAAGAGGACACATAAGGATATAGAAATAAGCCCTGACCAGTGTAATTTTATAGCAAGAAACTTATGTACCTTTATAAAAAATTCCCCAGGTCAATTAGATATACACATTGCCACCTGCTCCAAGGCAATTGTAATTATTTAGAAACATAGAAACATGACAGCAGAAAAAGTCCACATGGCCTATCTATTCTGCCCTTCCATATCAACTACAGTAGTCCCCTTTTTTCCTTGTATGTATTGTGATGAAGAAGCCCATACTGAACATATGGAATTAGAAGAAAAGGATGATTTTACCTTTAAACAAACTGACAGTCAGGCTGCACACACGTTTCAGCATTTGCAAGAGAGAGGCAAGCATAGGGAAACAGGAGCTAGGCTGACACACCCAAGCTCTGACGTAACTGCAAGCCTGGAACCTAATTACACACACCTGTTCAGGAAGGCAGACCCAAGGCTCAAGGAACAGGAATATAAACCCTGGCTAGGAGAAAGCAAAGGAGGAGTTGGTGATTGGAGTCTCGCTGAGAGAGCCGGTAAGAGTGTTGGTGAGAGTATTGATTGGAGAGGTGGTTGGAGAGACGGTTGGAGAAGAGCTGGGAGGAGACCTTCAAGGAAACTCAGCTGCAGTTCTGGAATTGAAGCAGACAGAGCAGAAGAAGAGAAGGGACAGACTGCTGTCAGAAACCTGCCTAGAGGGAGAGAGCAGAGAGACCTTCAGACCTCATTGCCAGATAAAAAGCTTCAAGGAGTTCACAGGTGGGAACCTAGCACAAAACCCAAGGTTTTGCAAAGCTCAGTTTGGGATTGGGAACCAGAGCAGTGCTCCAGACAAGAACTCCAAATAGGGAATCAGAGAGCGTTTCTCTACAGTTGGAAAAAGCTAGCTGAACAAAGCCAGAGAGAAATCTCCACAACCTCAGGTATTTCCAATCCTTACCATATAGAACTGTGCCCAAAGGAAGCACCAGAGGTCTTAGGGGGAAATTATCCTAAGCCGTATAATAACAGCTTAAAGTCAAACTCCTTAGTTCCAGAGTTTGAAGAGATGCAACAGGATTTTAATGAGAGTGACTCAGCAGAAGTGCCTATGGACTGTACACTGTGCTTGGCAGATGATATGGAATCCCTTTGCTAAATGTGTATGAGGGAGCCGAGTGTGAACAAAGGGAAAGAAGATATTTTTCTTTGTGAGAAGAAGCTGTTATGTTTTCTATCTGCTACATGTGATATGTATTGCACGTTTTGTGAGCAAAGAGTGTGAAGCTCAATCAGTTTAAGTTCTGTAAATATCATCGAGCAAACACCTGAAGAGTATCCTGATTTAATCTGCACTGAATCTTTTTGTTGGGGAATAAATTCTTGTCATTTTGCCTTACCACTGGTCTCACAACTATTTCCTTATCAGAGGGCAAAAGAACTACCACTCCCAGCAGGCATAGCGGGAGCAAAAGGTTTTATCTCACCTTCTGCAAGGAGCATATAATGGCAACCCCAACCCTCTGAGCCCTAGGCGGAGGGCTGGGGCTTGACAGTATATGCCAGTAAAAATGCATGCATATGTACATATTTTAGAAAATATGTGCACAATTACCACTCCCCATACCCTTTGCTCCTTTTTTTTTAATATTTTTATTTGACCAGTGGCATATGACATACAACACATTCCTGAAGATCGTAACACATGTCAAACAGCTACATCATGATTTCTATTAACACACATCCTGATACAAAATACCACTGTTACATCCATCCTTCATCTCCTCTTCCAATGCAAAAGTAAAATTCCCTAATTGAGAGCATCTCTTTTTGCTCTTTCTTGTACATTATTAATGTTCTGTCACCATGGCCCAATTTTCGTATTTCCCCCCCTCTAACCTCCTCCTCCCATCTGCCCTTCTCCCCTCCCCCTCTCCTCCATCCCCCATCCCCCAAAGTCGGTGAGTTTACAAGCATTCTTCCCGTGCTTTCCAGTATTCCCTTTGCTCACGAGATCCACTCTCCGTTTTCTCTCTCAGTATCCATTCAGCCATATTTCTCATCCTAGTCTGTCACTCCACTATGGTGCGGGCCTTGTCCTCTATCCAGGGTGCCACTATAGTTTTCCTGGCAAGCAGGAGCGCCACTTGCGCTATCTGCTTCCTCGCCAGACCCAGCATCTTGCCATTCATAACCGTCCCATCTCCCAACAAGTGGACTTTATAGTCCCATTCCACCCTGGTGCCAAGAATCACCTGCAGTTTCTGCAACAATTCCCTCCAGTACTGCTACAACTTCAGGCACTCCAGGAAGAAATGTTTCCAAGTACCTTTCATGCTCTTGCATCTCTGACAATTTGGATTATCCCAGATGCCATTTTAGCCCCCCTTTCCCTTGTTAAATACACTCTGTGTAATATTTTGTACTGCATTTCCTGCAAACTCACATTCGACGTGTGCGCATACGGTTCCATATACATTCTCCCTATGAGTTGTTCATCAACTTCCTCCCCCAATTCCCTTGTCCACGCTGCCCCCAGCTTCTGATGCCTCTCCATTTTCCGCATCTCTCTAGCTGCTTTGTACAAATATGCTGTTCTATTATGCTGACCTGTGGTTGCCATAAACATTCAATCTAATTTTGTAAATCCTCGCCGGTCTTCTGCCATCCTGAACTTGTTATTGATATAGTGATGGCATTGCAGGTACGCCATCAGGTGCTTGTTTAGGGCCCCCCATTCCCCCGTGAATTGGTCAAAGGTGGGCACCCTCCCCTTTCCTTTATCCAAAATCTGGCCTTCTTACCTACAGCCCTGCTCCACCCACCTTTTAAAAACCACATTATCATTTCCTGGAGGGAACTCAGGATTCCCCAACAGTGAATCAAATAGCGATTTCCCCCTATGCCGTCCCCCCAGTGTCACTCTCCACCACTGCCAGGCCCGTCTCAATGGCTCAGTAAAGCACCTAGCCCATTGGGCCTCATCCCGCTGTCTGTATTTAAGCTGAAGCAAGCAAAAAGCTTTGTAAGGCGCACATCCCTGATCGAATAGCCCTTGAGGAGCATTCCTGTCCTCCCCTGTGTGCAATATGTGCACCCATCGAAGTAGTGTGGCTATGTTATAAAGGCACAAGTCTGGAAGATTTAAGCCTCCTCCTTCTCTACCCAATGTCAGTTTCGCATAGCTAATCCATGCGGTCTTCCCCCTCCACAAGAAGGCGCTCACCACCCCCTTATAAGTACGTTCTTCCATTCCTTTCATTCACAGGGGTAATACTTGCAGGGGGTACAGTAAGCGTAGCAGCCATACCATTTTAATGATTGCTACTCTCCCGAACAGAGTAAGCGGTAAATCCCTCCACCTATCACACCATTCTTTCATTTGTTTTCATTTTTCCCCTATGTTCTTCCTATACGCAGCCTTTTGATAAGCACTAAGGTGTACATACAGATACTTCATAGTTTCTCCAGCCCACTTAAGTGGGAAATCTCTTTTATCCCTAGCAGGGCATTTTAGGTTCACCTCCATTGCTTCTGACTTGCTCCAATTGACTTTGAGCCCTGCAAAGGTGCCAAATTCAACTACCATTTCCATGACCTGGTATATCGATTCACTTGCTTTTCCTATGAAGAACAGCATGTCGTCGGCAAAAAGATTAATTTTACAGGTCTCCGTACCCACCCTTATGCCCGGCCACTTTTGCGTGGTGCGAATCTTAATACCTAAGGGTTCAAGTGACAGCAAAAAAAGCACGGGGGACAGGGGGCAGCCCTGCCTTGTGCCACAGCTCTCTGTCAGTGCCCCATTTACCAAGATACAGCACCCTGATCCATTCTAAGAATACCCCCTTAATTCCATATTGCTCCACCACCCAAAACAAGTATTCCCATGATACATTATCAAAAGCCTTCTCCGCGTCCAAACTCACTATGATGTTGTCACATGCTTTCATCCTCCCATCTCTTAATATGGCCATCGCCTTCAATAAGTTGGTGGAGGCAAACCACCCTGGTACAAAGCCCACCTGGTCCGGATGAATAAGATGCGGAATCACTCGCACCTGCCTCTGAGCTAAGATCGCAGCCATCAATTTGACATCCTGGTTCAACAGGGAGATAGGTCGGTATGACCCTACCTGCTCTCTATCCCTTCCCAGTTTAGCCAAGACAACTATTGTGGCCTCATTTTGCCTTCCCCCCTAGGTCTCCCCTAACAAGTGCTACCTCACACTGCTTTTGGGACGGTTGGATGACCTCCCCACCCAGGATTTTGTAGAACTCTGCTCCCAAACCATCAGAGCCAGGGGCCTTTGACAACCTAAGTGCTGGAATACCCCTCTTAATTTCCCCTGTTGTAAAAGGGCGGCTCAGACTCTCCTGCTCCTCCTTCGTCACTTTAGGTAGCTCCAGCCCCTGAAAAAAATCATCCCTCCTCAACTTGTCCTGAGGCCCCTTACTATAAAATGCCTTGAAACTGTTGAAACTGCTTTCATATGCCTTTCTCCTGATCCCCTAACCCCCCCCCCCCGGGGAATTCCGCAATACCTTCACTATAGTTTTGTGTTTTGTGTTGTTGTTGTTAAGTGACGTCAAGTCGGTGTCGACTCATGGCAACCCTCTGGATAGTTGTCCTAAATTGTGTTCGGTCTTCAGTAAGGCGGCTCATCATTGACAGACTGGTACCTGCAGCTGCTGTTATTGTAGCGATCCAACTCATTGCGGGCCTTCGTCTTTTGCGTTGACCTTCCATCTTGCCAAGCATGATGTCTTTTTCTAATGATCTCTCTCTTCGCATGATGTGTCCAAAGTATGAAAGTCGAAGTCTTGTCATCTGAGCTTCTAAAGAAAGCTTAGGTTTGATCTCCTCTAACACTGACTGGTTTGTTCTTCGGGCAGTCCATGGTATATGCAGTATTCGCCATCAGCACCACAATTCAAAGGCATCAATTTTCTTCCTGTCTATATTTTTCACTGTCCAGCATTCAAATCCATATGATGTTATTGAAAATATCATAGCTTGAACAAGTTGAATTTTTGTATGGAGAGAGACATCTCTGCTCTTGAGAATCTTGTTGAGGTCTTTCATAGCCATTCTGCCAAGGGCAATGCGTCGTCAGATTTCTTGACTGCTTGTTGCTTCCTTATTGATAGTTGATCCAAGTAGGTTAAAGTTGTCCACGATTTCAATTTCTTCTCCTTCAACGATGAACTTGTTGATTTTGCCAGTTGTCAAGATCTTTGTCTTCTTTACATTAAGGTGCAGGCCCATTTTGAGACTATGTTCTTTGATCGTGAGAAGCAAATGTTTCCGATCATCTTCACTTTCAGCCAGTAATGTGGTATCATCAGCATAGCAAAGGTTGTTGATGCATCTTCCACCAATCTTCACACCTCTGTTGTCTTCATACAATCCTGTTTCTCTGATGATTTGTTCTGCATATAATTTAAACAGGTAGGGGAAAGGTATGCAACCTTGTCCTATACCTTTGCTTATTTTAAACCATTCTGTTTCTCCTTGTTCCATTCGAACAGTTGCTTCTTGATCAATGTACAGATTGTGCAAGAGAACGATCAGGTGTTCTGGTATACCCATGCTTCTTAATGTGGCCCAGACTTTCTCATGGTTTACACAGTCAAAAGCCTTGCTATAGTCGATAAAGCACACTAGATAACCTTTTGGTATTCTTTAGTCTTTTCAAGGATCCATCTCACATCCGCAATGCTGTCTCTCATTCCTCTCCCTTCCCTGAACCCTGCTTGCACTTCAGGTAGTTCTTGTTCCAAGTATGGTTGCAGTCTCTATTGAATAATCTTAGGTAGAATCTTGCTGGCATGTGGGATCAGAGCGATTGTGTGATAATTTCCACAGTCAGTTGGATCACCTTCCTTTAGTATTGGTATAAACACAGATCTTTTCCAGTCAGCAGGCCATGATGTTGTCTTCCAAATTTCTTGGCAGAGTCTTGTAAGTATGATAACAGCTGCATCAGATTGCTGTAATACTTCTAGGGGAATGCCAGGAATGCCTGGTGCTTTGTTTTTTGATAAGCCTTTCAATTCTGCTTCAACTTCTTCTTTCATCACCAATGGTTCTGGATCATAAGGTACAGGTTGAAATGGCTTTTGGTCCACTTGATCTTTATCATATAAAAACTCTGTATATTCTTTCCACCTTTTTTTGATCTTCTCAGCATCATTCAACATAGAACCTTGAGCATCTTGTAACATTCCAATTCGAGGCTGGCATTTTTTCTTTAACTCTTGTAGCTTTAGGAAAGTCGATCTTGTTCTTCCTTTAAAAGTTTCTGCTTCTATTTCCTTGCATGTGTCATTGTAGTACTTTTCCTTGTCCTGTCTTGTTGCACGTTGGATATCTCTGTTGAGTTCTGCTATTGTCTGTCTTTCTTTCTCCTCTGGCTTTAGCTTCTCTGTGTTTCAGAGTTTCTTCCGTCATCCATTTTGGCTGCATTTGCTTTTACACCTTTTGTAGAGACTTCTCGCTTTCTTCCAACACAACCTTCTTGATGTCATCCCATAACTCTTCTGGAGCTCTGTCATTTGTATCTAAAGCAGCAAATCGATTTTGCAGGCAGTCTTTAAATTCCAGTGGTATATTCTCAAGGTCATATTTTGCTGCATTCATGAGTGGTTTGCTCTTTTTCAACTTTAGCTTGAGTTTGCATACTAGTAGTTGATGATCTGTAACACAGTCAGCTCCAGGTTTTGTCTCTGTTGATGTTATAGAGCTTTTCCAACATTGACTTCCACAGATGTAGTCAATTTGATTTTTGTACAATCCATTGAGTGAAGTCCAGTGTACAGTCGCTGCTTGTGTTGCTGGAAGAAGATGTTTGAGATGAATAGATCGTTGGTCTTGCAGAATTCTATCAGTCTTTCTCCAGCTTTATTTCTGTTGCCAAGTCCATGTTTTCCAACCACTTTGCCTTCTTCTTTGTTGCCAACGTTTGCGTTCCAGTCACCCATGACTATCAGGATATCCTGTTTGCATGTTCTGTCAATTTCAGCTTTATTGTTTTCATAGAACTCTTCAATTTCATCCTCTGCTGCAGCTGTTGTTGGGACATATACTTGAATTATAGTTGTGTTAGAGTAGTTACTCACCTGTAACAGGTGTTCTCCAGGAGCAGCAGGAATCAGTCCTCACATATGGGTGTCATCGGCGCCGATGAAGCCCCAGCGGAACATTTCCCCAGCTTTCCATGAAAGCCTTTGGGAATGCTGGCACGCATGCGCGGTTCCCTTCCCGCCTAAAGGTGCCATCTTACCTCAGTCAAATGACATAGCTAAGAACAGCACACAAAAATGAAAAAATTAAACTATGTACAACTGCAACTCCCAGGGGAGGAGGGAGGGTTGTGAGGACTGATTCCTGCCGCTCCTGGAGAACACCTGTTACAGGTGAGTAACTACTCTTTCTCCAGGACCAAGCAGGAAGTCAGTCCTCACATATGGGCGACTCCCTAGCTCTGGGCTACCAGGAACCCAGGCTGAACAAGAGAACTCCCTCTAGTCACAACAGCAAAGAAAGGCTTTCCAAGGACACAACCTCCACCAGTAGCCCAACAGAGGGAAGGAGGGCAGGAGTTGCCTAAACCTCAAAGAGATTCCGGAGTACTGCTTGGCCAAAAGCACTGTCCCTATGGGACTCCCTCTCCAGACAGTAATGGGCCGCAAATGTCTGGTTTGAAGACCAAGTTGCAGCCCTACAGATGTCTACCAAGGGCACAGAGTGGAGATGAGCTTCTGAGGCAGCCATTGCCCTGACACAATGGGCCATGTGACCCTACCCTGCAAAGGAAGGTCAGCCGCCTTGTAAGCCCAGGTGATACAGTCAGCCACCCAGATGGACAAGGTATGCTTGGACACAGCCAACCCCAACTTATTGGGGTCAAAGGAGACGAAGAGATGAGTAGCCCTCCTATGCCCCTGCGTACGGTCAAGGTAGAAGGATAAGGCCCTCCTACAGTCCAGGGTATGCAGGACTGCTTCAGCCTGGCTAGCATGAGGCCTAGGGAAGAATGTTGGAAGAACCACCTCCTGATTGAGGTGGAAAGAGGAGACAACCTTAGGGAGGAACTTGGGATGAGTCCTGAGGACTACCCTGTTCCTATAAATCCTGGTGTAAGGTCTATCACAGACCAGGGCCTGAAGCTCACTCACTCGCCTAGCCGAGGTGAGGGCTATCAGGAGGAGAGTCTTCCAGGAAAGGAAGCGCAGAGGGCAAGTAGCCATCGGCTCAAAGGGTGGGCGAGTCAGTTGCTGCAAGACCACATTCAGCTCACACTCGGGAGCAGGAGGATGGATGGGAGGCTTGAACAAAAGCAAGCCCCTGAGAAAGCGGGACACCAAGGGGTGACCTGACAGAGAATGTCCCTCCACCAGTGAGTGGTGAGCTGCTAGAGCTGAGAGGTGGACCCGAACAGAATTGGACTTAAGTCCCTGATTGGATAAGTGCAGTAAGTACTGAAGCACTACGGGCACAGTACAGGAGAAAGGATCCTCTGTTCGTAGCTGACACCACACAGAAAACCTCTTCCATTTGAGGGCATAGGTTTTCCTAGTGGACTGTTTCCTAGAGGCTAGGACAACCTCCTCAACTTCCTGAGGTAGGCCCCAGGGAGCCAAAACTACCCTTGCAGCCTCCAGGCCATCAAATTGAGAGCTTTGAGATTGGGGTGCAGAAGGGAACCCTGCTCCTGTGAGAGAAGGTCGGGTTGCAACCCCAGAGGTAGTGGGGAATCCACTGCCAGCTGAAGCAGAAGTGGAAACCAAGGCTGCCTCGGCCACCTGGGAGCTACCAGCAGGAGCGAGGCCTTGTCCTGAAGAATCTTGAAAAGAGTTCGGGCCACCAAGGGCGTGGGAGGAAACGCATACAGGAGGCCCTGAGACCAGGACATCAGAAAAGCATCTAGTGCTATCCTCAAAGGATGCGGTTGCCTGGAGCAGAACTTGGGCAGTTGCTTGTTCAGCGGACTGGCAAAGAGATCTATCCAAGGGAGACCCCACTTCAGGAAGATCTTCTGAACCACCAAGGGATGCAGCTGCCACTCGTGGGGCTGCAGAATTCTGCTCAACCAGTCAGCCAGGCAGTTCTCCTGGCCTGGAAGGTACACCGCCTTGAGAAGCATGTTGTGCTTTAGGGCAAAGGAACAAAGGTCTTGAGTCTCCCAACAAAGGAGCTTTGACCCAGTCCCGCCCTGTTTGTTCACATAAAGCATGGCTACCTGGTTGTCTGTTTGAATCAAGACTGAGCGGTGAGCCAGGGCCGGAGAAAAAGCCTTGAGAGCTAAGCGGATAGCTCGAAGTTCCAGGAGATTGATCTGTTGGGCTGCCTCCCAGGGAGACCAGAGGCCTTGAGTGCACTTGTCCAGACAATGAGCACCCCAGCCCCGGAGAGAGGCGTCGGTGGTGAGGACCACCGAGTATTCTGGCATTTGGAAGGGCATCCCCTTCAGCAGATTGGGTGGATACAGCCACCAGCTGAGGGAGGCCAAAAGGGGTCTGGACACCCTTATCCTGTCTCTTAGGCATCCTGTGGCCTGAGACTACTGAGTCCGAAGGCACCACTGTGCAGGCCTCATATGGAGCCTGGCATTGGGAGTCACATGCACTGTCAAAGCCATGTGGCCCAGAAGTCTGAGGCAGAATCTGGCGGAGACCAGGGGCTTGTTTAGGAACTGTTTGGCCACGTCCATCAGTCTGTGGGCCCTGTCTTCTGGCAAGAATGCCTTTGCCAGTTGAGAATCTAACCTTGCCCCTATGAACTCTTAGTTCTGGGAGGGGAGCAAAGTGGACTTTGCGAAGTTTATGACAAAGCCCACATTTTGAAGCAGAGCAATGGTTCTGAGGGTGGCTTGTCTGGCCTCCAGGCACGTCTGACCCCTGATGAGCCAGTCGTCCAGATAGGGAAAGACAAAGATGCCTTGATTTCTCAGGTAGGCCGCAACAACTGCCAGGCACTTGGTAAAGACCCTGGGAGTGGAGGTCAGGCCAAAAGGTAGTACTCTGTACTGATAATGGTTTCCTCCCACAATGAACCTGAGGTACTTTCTGTGGTCTGGATGAATGAGGATGTGAGTGTACGCATCCTTTAGATCTAAGGAGCATAGCCAATCTCCCTGCTGGAGGTAGGGCAGAAGTGTTCCAAGAGTAAGCATCTTGAACTTCTCTTTCTCTAGGAACTTGTTGAGGTTCCTGAGGTCCAGAATGGGTCGAAGACCACCGGTCCTTTTGGGTACCAGGAAATACCTGGAGTAGAGTCCGTGACCTTGCAAGTGGGGAGGCACAGGCTCCACCGCCCTGTCCACCAACAGACCTTGGAGCTCTCGAAGGAGAAGGTCTGTGTGCAGGGGAGGCCTCAAGGGCTCCCCTGGGAAGTAAGGAGGAGGCAGTTGATAAAAATGCAGGGCATAGCCCTTTTGGACTATGTCCAGCACCCAATTGTCGGTGATAATGAGAGGCCACTGGTGGGCAAAGAGTACAAGGCGACCACCTGTGCAGGGCTGGGAAAGCAGGGACGGAGTGGCTATGCTCAAGGAGTCAAAAAAACCCACCCTGCTGAGTGGAAGCAGGGGCAGAAGGCTTGGGGATCCTCTGCCTATGGGGCCCATTACCCTGGCCCTTGGCTTGCTGACCCTGGGGGCAGCTTGGGCAGCATGATACTGAGGGTACTGTTTGTAGGCAGTGCCCTTCCTCGGGTAAAAGGACTTTTTACCCGAGCCCTTCTTTTTATGTGAAGGGGCAGAGGTCTTCCTTGACAGCCTTGTCCGGGTAAGGTGCTCGGTCTTGAGCTGAGCGACCTTCTTGATCACGGGTTTGCCAGAAAGGTTCTCACCTCGGCAGGGGACATCGACCAACTTGTCCTGAACCCATGGCTCGAGGTCCGATGACTGCAGCCACGCCTGGCGTCGAGCCACGATGCCGGCAGCCGCAACTCGGGCCGAAACATTGAAGCCATTGCAGGCGGCGCGGGAAAAGAACTTTGAGCATTCCCGAATCCCTGAGGACAAGGTCTTAAATCTCTGCAAGGGTTCCCCGGAGAGACCAGCAGAGAATCCGGCCAATTCCTTGGCCAGGTCTCGCAAGTACATGCCCATGTACAGCTGGTAAGAATGGACACGGCAAGCAAGCATAGACCCCTGAAAGCACTTCCTACCGACGCCATCGAGGTTGCCGGCCTCCCTGCCGGGGGGCACCGCAGAGTGCATCTTCTGGCTCTTCAGACGATGCATGGCCGATTCCACAACCATGGAATGGTGTGGTACCTGTGCTTTCTGGAAACCAGGGCTTTTGCAGAGTCGATAGATGAAATCGACTCGCTTGCTCAGAACCGGCGCTGAGGCCAGTGCCTCCCACATCCAGAAGAGGAGCCGTTCCAGCATCGGAGGAACCAGGACAGTAAAGGACTCCTTCAGAGGAGAGTCGTACTGTAGAGCATTGAGCTCCTTGGCTCGAGGCTCTTCCTCGGGATCGGCAGGGATAGCCAAGGCAGCGGCCATATCTCGGACGAACTCCAAGAACCTAGTGTCCTCTGGAGGGGATCTACTCCGGGGCTCAGACTGCGGTGACTTCGAGCCACGAGGGTCTCGCGTATCGGCTCGGTCTCCGGGGTTGACTTCGAAGTCGACGTCCCGGTGGTCGGGGCAGATGCACCAGACAGGCTGGCCATCAGTGCCCGCTGCTGCTCCATGAAGGCAGACAATCTGCTCTCCAAGGCTGTCATCCTGAGACTCAGCTCGGGAGACGCAGCAGCCACCGACTCGGGCCCCGGCAGCGCCGGGCCCGATGTCGGCTCTCTGGAAGGAGAGTCCACGAGGACTACGGGGCTTACATGTCCAGCAGACTCCGGCTCCATGCAAGGAACTTTGGCAGGCTTCTCTTGGTCCACGGGCCCGGGACGGCGGTCGGGGGTCTTAGACCTGGCCCTCGAGGGACCAGGGACCTCCTCCAACGCCACCCTCATGAGCCGCTGCTTCCTCTTGCATTCCCGGTTGGGGGACCCCCTGTCTGAGGAGCTTCGACGGCGCTCGGGATCAGAATCCCGAGATGTCGAGGCCTCAGATGAGGTCCGGGCCCGGCCGGAGGCTGAGTCCGAGAAAAACCTTTCCTTTTGATGCTGTCGACTTCTGAGTGCCTTGGAAGACATCTTCCCACATGGCACACATGACTTGGGGTCGTGGTCAGGGCCAAGGCACCGAAGGCAGCAGTCGTGTGTGTCGGTGAGAGACATACGTTTCTTACACCGATCACACTTTTTGAAACCACTGGAAGCCATCGGGGAAAAAAGAGCCCCTGCGAGGTCAAAAGACCGGCCTTCCAGGGAAAAACGAAAAAAGGGGCGCGAACGCCAGCCACGAAGGGCAAAAACTGAAAAATAAAATAAACGGGCTTGATACCGGTGTACCGAACCTGGCGGGAGGGGAACCAGCGTCGAACCAGAGAAAAATAGAGAAAAATTGCCGAAGAAAAAATCACTTTTATCAGGGAGAACAGGACACACGTCTGGTGGGCTTCTTGGAAAAAAAGAGACTGAGGTAAGATGGCACCTTTAGGCGGGAAGGGAACCGCGCATGCGTGCCAGCATTCCCAAAGGCTTTCATGGAAAGCTGGGGAAATGCTCCGCTGGGGCTTCATCGGCGCCGATGACATCCATATGTGAGGACTGACTTCCTGCTTGGTCCTGGAGAAGATAGGCATTCCTCGTAGACGAATAGAGATTAAGCGTTCACTGACTGCATTGTATTTCATTACAGTTCTTGCAAGTTGTTTCTTTATTATAAATGCAACACTATTTCTTCTTTGTTTTTAATTTCCAGCATAGTAGACCATGTGATCATCTGAAGCAAAGTGCTCGATGCCAGTCCATTTCAGTTTGCTGACACCCAACAGGTCAGGGGACTTGTTTACAAAGCCGCGGTAGCATTTCGCGATTGTTATCGAACCGCTACCGTGGCTTTGTAAACAAGCCCCCAAGTTATACACGTTCCATTTCATTCTTGACAACCTCCAGCGTCCCTTGGTTCATGCTTCATACGTTCCATGTTCCAATATGTAAGACATCTTTACAGCTTCTGATTCTCATTTCATGAGCAGCTACATTAGCAGTCAGACGTCCCGAGGGCTTTGATCCAATCACATCATAAATGCTTGCTTTACTCTGAAAAGTCAGCAGCTCTTCCCCAGTAGCTAGTTGAGTGCCTTCCGACCTGGGGGTCTCATCTTATAGCACTATAGTGCAGTTTGTTTTGTTGTGACTATCCATTGGGTTTTCATGGCAAGATACGGAAGTAGATTGCCAGGCCTTTCCTCCACACAGTTTAAGTTTAGTGCTGTCGCCTTCTATCTTTTTTGCCTATTTTGTTGCTGATAATATAGAATGTAACTGTTGGTTATACATTCATTTTTGGGAACTTTCTGACTGCCTACATTCCTGGTGTAGCCCTTAAATCAGATATCTGAGTGTGCCCTCAGTTCATGTAAGGCCTACTGGCCAAGGACATGAGTAATTTCCCATATTGCTTCTTCCTGCAATGTGATAACTTCTGCATTTTGCTCTGCTGCCATTTTTGATGTTCTCTCTTTTATAGACCTGGGAGTTTTTGCAGGCATTCCCACCAGTTTACCTCATCGTTAGCCCCTTCCCCTTGGTTCTGCGTGTTCACCTCATTTTCCACTGCCTCGGGGGGAGGGGAGAGATTACAGGGTCCAATTTGGTTTTTTTATGCAGTTATTTTTGCTGTTTTAGGTGCGCTGGGAGCAGAGCTCAGCCGGCAGGCGTCCGTTCAGCTCTGCTTCATCACATGACACCCCCCCTTTGCTCCTTTTATTCTGTACCCCAAGAATACCTACACAGTAGTTGCTATGATTTCTATGTTCCTACTTTTACCCACATGTATCTCTGGCAATTTTATAAGAACTTACTTGAGTATGCTTGTTTGTTTATTACACCATTTGCTATACTGCCATTCAAAAAGAAAATCATAGTGGTTTACAATCGTAAAATGTAATTATTAAAAACAAAAATAAAGCCAGAAAAACAGAGTAGTAGCCATGCTGCCTGCAATGTCCGTCATGTACCGGTTCAGTCTTCCCCCAAAAGCTTGTGAGAAATGGACAAGAATGAATAAAGCCTCGCTGTTCATAAAAGGTTGATCTGATTAGGCAGGAATGCAAAACGTATTTATGCACTATGCTTCCTACTTGCTTTTCAAAGGTTAGGTCTGCGTCAACCTTGATACCCAAAATAGTAAGGGACGACACTGCAAAAACACTGTTCCACATCTTCCAGTCTTTTATTAAATTATCTCATAGCTTAGTGGTTAGAGCACTGACTTGGTACCTAAAGACCAGGGTTCAGTTCCCCCTGGCACTCTTTGTGGCTTTGGGCAAGGCACTTAACCCTCCATTGCCTTGGAAGAAAGGCCTGGCGATCTACTTCTGGGTTTTCTTGGCAGTGTAATCTGAGCTGCTGGGTTGCCAGGAGCCAGCATTGGCTCAAAGACACACATTGCATAGGCCTTATGTGCTAAAGGGGTTCTAAGAGATTATAAACATTTTCTCATATTTTGTATCTATGGAGAAATTGTTCAGAAAGCAGGTCCCAGTGGCATACCACGGGTGGGGTGGTGGGTGTGGCCCTCCCTGGATGCTGGCCAGGAAAGGTTTGTGAGACTTTAGCCTGGGAAGGAAGAGCTGCCAAGTCTGGAGCAGAGGCAGCGCAGCAAGCTACTCACCACATTAAGATAGGTTTGCCGCACTGGCTACACCAGGGGTCTCAAACACGCGGCCCGCGGGCCGCATGCGGCCCGCGAGACAACTTTGTGCGGCCCGCGACGGAGGAAAACAAAAAAACCCCAAAACCCTGGCTTCTGCCGTTGCCGCCGTGGCAGCGGCAGAATCAATTGTCAAATTTTTAAAAAAAAACTGACTTCTGTTGCTCAAGCAGCAAAATCAGCTGTCCTGCGGCCCTTTCCCCTGTGCCGGAGATCCGAGTCTGCTCTATCAGCGGCGTGCTTTTCAAGCCGCGAAGAGAGTATTCCCCTCTCGCGCGGTTTCAAGCCGCGCGAGAGGGGAATACTCTCCTCGCGGCTTGAAAAGCACGCCGCTGATAGAGCAGACTCGGATCTCCGGCACAGGGGAAAGGGCCGCAGGACAGCTGATTTTGCTGCTTGAGCAGCAGAAGCCAGGTTTTTTTTTAATTTACCTGGGGGGGGGTGTAGGACGGGAAATGGGCTATTGGCAGTGGGGGGGGGGTGTAGGACTGGAAATGGGCTATTGGCAAGGGGGGGGGTGTAGGACTGGAAATGGGCTATTGGCAGAGGGGGGGGTGTAGGACGTGAAATGGGCTAATGGCAGATTGGGGGGGTGTAGGACTGGAGATGGGCTATTGGCGGGCGGGCGGGCGGGGGGGTGTAGGACTGGAAATGGGCTATTGGCAGGGGGGGGTGTAGGACTGGAAATGGGCTATTGGCAGGGGGGGGGGGTGTAGTACTGGAAAAGGGCTATTTGCAGGGGGGGTATGACTGGAAATGGGCTATTGGCAGGGGGGGTATGACTGGAAATGGGCTATTGGCAGGGGGGGGTTATGACTGGAGATGGGCTATTGGCAGGGGTTATGACTGGTAATGGGCTATGGTGGGGGCTAGGACTGGAAATGGGCAGGTGGGGGTTAGGAAGGAGTGTAGGTGGGCTGATGGGGGGAGTTAGGACTGTTAATGAGCTATGGAAGGGCTGACGGTAATGGGGTTAGGGCTGGAAGTGGGCTATTGGCAGGGGGGTTATGACTGGTAATGGGCTATGGGGGGGGTAAGACTGAAAATGGGGTGATGGGGGTAAAACTGGAAGTGCGCTATGGGGAGGTTAGGACTGGTAATGGGCTATGGGGGGTCTAGGACTGGTAATGGGCTGGGGGGGGTTGCTAGGACTGGAAATGGGCTGAGTGGAAGGGGGGCTTGAACTGCAAATGGCTGATGGGGAGGGGGGCTTGGAATGGAAATGGGCTATGAGGGGAGGGAGCTAGGATTGGAAATGGGCTGATGGTGAGGCTAGGATAGGACTGGAAATGGACTAATGGGGGGACTAGAAGGGAGCGGATGCTGGGTGGGGCTGGAACTAGAAGGGAGCTGATGTTGGGGGAGGATTAGAATGGGATGGAGCTGGGAAAGTGAAATGGAGAGGGGAAAAATATTTTGTCTGGGAGAGAAGACAAATCTACAATTGGCCAGGTATTGGGAGAGTAAGTGGGGATTGAGGATGGAGGGGTAAAATTTGAGTGGATGAAATAGGAATGAGGAAAGAGAAAAAGGAGAAAGATTAGTATGTTAAAGCAGATGTAGAGAGAGAATGGAAAAAAAACTAGGAGAGAAGAAAGGGCAAATGGACAGCAGACGATGGAGAGTTAGCAGAAGACATGAAGAAACCAGAAGAAAGTGGCTGTAAGAATTGCAACTGAAAAAAATGCACAAAAGGTAGAAAAATATCTCTTTATTTTGAATTTATTAACTGGAATATGTCAGCTCTGGGAAATGTGCATCATTAATGTTTGCGCTTTGTTTAGTACAAGAGGAAATTAATTTATGGTTTTATTTCTACAGTGTTGTTGTACATTCCAAGTTTGGCTTTTGGGGTTCCCAGTTTAATTATTGTCTTCTTGTTTCTAAATCTTTTAGTCTTTCTTTATCCATACTCATTAAAGAGGCATGTTTACTAAAAGTTAGTGTATGGTAACATTATGCAAATATTTATGCAAATGAGGCCCCTTATGCAAATGAGGCCCCGCGTCTTATGCGGCCCCCGGGTTACTTTACAAGTCCTCATTTGGCCCTCAAAGCAATTTGAGTTTGAGACCCCTGGGCTACACTGTGTGAGTCCAGCTGGGATGGTCGCTGCCCTCAGGGGCTGGCAGGTCCATAGTGTGTACGCAGGCATATTTGTGTCTATCCATGTGTGTGTGTGCCTACATCTGTTTATTACTACAATACTACCATATAATGTTTCAACACTACTGCTAAGTATAAATGAGTTTCTTCTCCAGTAGTTTTCAACCCAGTCCTCAGGACATACCTAGCCAGTCAGGTTTTCAGGATATTCAAAACAGATTTGCATGCACTGCCTCCATTGTATGCAATCTATCTCATGTATATACATTATGACTATCCTGAAAAACTGACCAGCTGATTGTGCTCCAAGGACTGGCATGAGAGCCACTGGTCTTGAGATCTCAGTTTCTAATTCCCTGCACAGTTCTCTATGCGCTAACTCCTGTTAAACTAAGGCCTCATACCTTACTACTAGACTGAACATAGATCTGTGCCTTTAGGAGTTTTAAGAAGTTCATGCAGAACATACAGTAAGATCTCCTTCCTAAAATTTCATTTAGAACAAGAGCATTAGAAGAGGTGGGTATGATGGGCGGACCCTTGGATACCAGGCCCATGGAAAGCCTTGCTGTCACTACCACTACACTAGCAGTGGAACTCAGCTCCTGTGCAACTACTTCTATGTAGCCTCAGGACCCCTGGCATCTGCATCAGAAGGGGATTCTCCATCCCCCACGAGGTGCCATGAAACACTGCAACTCCTCTAGTTGGTAGAAAAATGATGAGAACTGTGAGAATATCTGTACTGTGGAAACAGAGTGATATATGCACCCTCTAATGCTGGAAAACTTCAGATTTTTGGAATCTGAGAGAAAGCATCTATTTGTTCCCAATGCTAGGAGCTTCAGCCCACACTGCTGCTATTATCCCTGATTGCATTACGAACTCTACTGCTGCTGTGTTCTCTCGTTAAACTTGATTAATGTTGAAAATCAGGCATTAACCAGCTAAGTCCTGTTCTAAACACTACCCCCTTCCCAAGTAATCTCTCCAAATTCTTTTAAGCTAAAAAGAAGGAAAGGTTCACCCAGATATGTAGGGCCGGTGCTACCTATTAGGGAGTTAGGCCGTCGCCTAGAGATCCAACCTTTTGCAGGCAGCCCATTGCCACCCCTCTCCTGGACCTATAGAGGTGGTAATTACAGTAAATCAGCAGCGCAGCGCCTACCCAAAGCCTCTGACACTGTGTGCTGTTAGTGCCATGCTTTGCCCATCCACTTCCACCCCCATGCAATCAGGTAGTCTGTATCTGAGGGGGCTGAAGCAGCTGGTCAAAGTGTGGCATCAGCAGCACGTAGCTCAATTTTGCCACTGCCTGTTTATCGCTAGGTATTACCCTCAGAACACCCTGATGCTAGCCGGCTAGCATTGGGGCATGCAGCGGTGGCACCTGCAGATATTAAGCGACACTAACCATGTTAGTGCTGCTGAATATCCTAGCCAATGTGATTAAATTAACGCGGTTAGCAGGTCTGCTAACCACGTTAATTGCCTTAAATATCCCCCTAAACCTTTAACTTAAGCTGTCAGATAAATAATCAGTCTGTTATCTATTGCATTCTTTTCAACAGCAGTTAGGACTGAAAACCACAGTTAGTGTCCTAACTTATCACCCCAAATCCTTGGCCCATTTAGAATTTAACTGCCTAAAGATACTGTAGCTTCCTAGTAAACATGTAAGGGGATAAATTAGCATGGTGAGTTTTCAAAGGTTTTGATCTTGCCACCTAATTTCATACTTAATGGATAGCTTCCTAATTGACCTCACTTTTGTTTGGAAGTACAACTATTTGTCGCCAGCCTGTCTTTATTTCCTGGGATTTGCCTGACTAGAAAACTAGAGAAGCCTCCTGGAGTAGAATTCCCATCTAAATTATAAAAAGCTGATACCCCCTACAGAGGGGCCTAGTCAGCCCTTTGCAACAAGTAATTCATCTCACACAACCCCTTCCCTCTTCCCCCTTCCCCATCCCTTGCAACAAGTACTGTAATTCATCTCACACAACCCCTTCCCCCTTCCCCCATCCCTTACAACTCCTGGATCAACCATAACTGTTAAGACCCCCTAAAGGCACTTGTCCTGAATTTCACTCTAGGCAGAGGTTGTATAAAAAGTAGAATATAAAAAGGGAACTGTAGTGATTGTTTTTTGTTTTGTTTTTTTACTTATAAAATTTTCATCAATATTACAACGTAATATGAAAAAGAAAAACTTCAATACAGAAAATTACAAACAAGAAATCAATGCAAAATACAAAAAAAGCACAAGCCCACATCATGGGAGAGCATACCCAGCTTACAATATAATCAAAATTAAAGAATACCACAAAAGTACCAAGAAAAGTGAGACATTACCCCATAATCCCTTAATCCCTTTTGAAACTAACTAGCCAAGATAGAACCTAAATATCAATCCCCACTACAGGACTTCAAAAACTCCTCTAACTGTAGGGGCTCATAAAACACGTAAGAGGATTTTCCTGAGGTAATCAAACACTTGCAAGGGAATTTTAAAAAGAATGTAGCACCACTTGCAAGGACTCTGGATTTAAGAGCCAAAAAGCTTTTCCTCCGAGTCTAAGTTTGTTTAGATACGTCAGGAAATATATTAACTTTTTGCCCACAAAACAAATCATTCTTTTTAGTAAAAAAACATTTCAAAATCTCATTCCTAACACTTTCAGAATGAAAGGAGATCAATAAGGTTGCTCTCACTGAAATTTCATCCAATGAGGATTCTATAAACTGAGAAATATTCAAGGACTCCACTGAACCGAGTACATCCATATCTCCTCCCCCTTTAACTTCTTTTTTAGAGCTAGGTATATAATAAATGTTATTAAAAACAATCGTTGAAGAGTCTTGATATCCCAATATTTCCTTCAAATATTTACGAAACAGAATATCAGCAGACAAATAATGTGTTTTAGGAAAATTGAGACATCTAAGATTCTTAGCTCTAAGACTATTTTCAAATTGTTCATGTTGACGATGCAACAACAAACTATCCTTTATCGAGGAGGAGAGAGCACCATGCACAGTGGAGACCTGAGACTCCAATTTTAAACAACGAGAATCCAAAGAATTTAGACATACATCTTGGTGCGCAAGCTTATCAACTGCCTCCTGAGTAAACTTTGCAAATTGAGGCGTTAACCCAGCTAAGGAAGCTTCCATACGTGTTAATAAACTCCATAAATCAGACAAAGACACATCCTGTTTAAGAGACTGAGCAGAAGGCTCATCCAATAGTGTGTTTTCTTCTGTTGGCTCCTCAAATATAGAAGGGGGTGATATCCCTCCCCCACTAGCTAAGGGTGATTTAATGGTCGAGTTAACCTCTTCTCCTATTTTAGGTGAGAGGGGTACTCCCGCTTTTTCCTCTGTGGCTCCTCTTCCTGTACTGAGTCCTCGGGCTGGGGCAGTTCCCCTTCCACGTGTGATTTCAATAGGTGAGGCGCCTAAAATTTCTACCGAGTAGTGATTGTTTTTAACTGCCTTTTTAATTATCTAAAATAAATTACTAGCATTTCTGCTTCAAGCAGTATGTAATGACAAAGGATAATTAGGGCTTCTGTTTGTAGATGTTTCTAAATTGTATATTTAGGTGTTTATTTTCCAGCCAATTAGGTGCTGAGTATATAAACATCAGTGTTTCAATTATATCAAGTATGTATATTTCAATAATTGTGGAATCATCAGCACCAAACAGGTACACAAAGAAAGTAGAATATCCAAAGGAGGCAAAGGAAAAAGTGAAAAAGTAAAAGGGGAAGCAATTTTTATCTATAAAACACTTTTTTCATATTATAGTATTCTATTGGTGTTTAATTAGTTGAACCTAAAATCAGAACTAAATGTAATGCAATGCAATTTTATTTCATAAAACATTTATACTCATTCACAAAGGCATGTTTCTCTTTTAGGGGGTTATTTTAGAAGCAATCAAACAATATCAAGACTTGTACAATAACACAAGGAGTGTAACACTGGCAATTATTGCACTTGTTCTCCTTCAAAGAGTCCCTTTCCGATAAAACACACTTCCTCCAGCGTTCCTGTCACTGCTGGAAACAATTTTGAAATGCCTCTTTCATTATGATGTGAAGCTGCTGTGTTGAATTTTGCTTAATGGTCTCCAAGTCATCGAATCTCCTTCCTTAGATAGTGCTGGGGAGGAGTCTGCTGTCTTTGTACATGTCGGTACCAATGACATAGGAAAATGTGGTTGGGAGGTTCTGGAGGCTAAATTTAGGCTTTTAGGTAGGAAGTTGAAATCCAGAACTTCCAGGGTAGCGTTCTCTGAAATGCTTCCCGTTCCACGCGCAGGACCCAAAAGGCAGGCAGAGCTCCGGAGTCTCAATGCGTGGATGAGACAATGGTGCAGAGATGAGGGTTTTGGATTTGTTAGGAACTGGGGAACATTCTGGGGAAGGGAGGGGCTCTTCCGAAGGGATGTGCTTCACCTTAACCGGGATCTTTATCTTTATTAAAACATTTGATCAACCGCTACTGCCGAAGCATAGAGCGGTGTACAATAAAAACGTTTCTACTGCAAATTATAGAAAAGAACGCCATAAAATGAAAGGAAAGTGAAAAACCACACACATATAGATAAAATTACATAATCAATTAAAGAAACCTAACATAACCTACTAAAACTAAAAAGGGTAACAACAACAACAGACATAACAACACACACCAACAACGGGGGAACAACTTCAGGGAGGGGGACTGGGAGGAAGGTCAAAAGCCTGAGTAAACAGATGTGTTTTGAGTAATGACTTGAAATGAGGGTAGGAGGATTCTAATCTGAGGGAAGGTGGTAAAGAGTTCCAGAGGAAAGGTCCGAGAAAGAAAAAAGCGGAATGACGAGTCTGCTCTAACCGGGCTTGTGATGGAGAGGGGAGCAATAAACGGTTAGTGTGAAATGACCGAAGTTGGCGGTAGGGAGTGTGAAGAAAGACCAGATCTGCTAGGTATAAAGGTTTGCCAGTATGAAGAGCACGGTGGAGCAAAATAAGAAACTTATATTGATAACGAAAGTGAAGTGGAAGCCAGTGCAAACGAAAAAGGAGGGGAGTGACATGGTCAAATGACCGAGAAAAAGTGATAAGGCGAGCTGCAGTGTTTTGGATAAATTGTAATCGTTTAAGCTGATATTTAGGAAGATTAGCTAGAAAAACATTGCAATAGTCAAGCCTACTAACCACCAGAGCCAAAACCAAAGTGACCAGGGAATCAGAAGAAAAAAGGGAACGAGTAGCCCGAATCTGCCGAAGGGTCACAAAAGATCGCCGAGTGAGAGAAGCAATGTGCTCATGAAAAGAGAGTGTAGAATCAAGAATAACCCCCAGATAGCGGAAGGAAGAGACGAGTGGAATAGGAACCGAATCAATCATAGGAGAAACTGAGGGACAGGAACCGCTAAGAGATACCCACATAGCCGTAGATTTTGAAGGGTTTAAGTGAAGAAAATTGTGCGAAAGCCATGAAGCAACGTGGGACAGACAAGCATTAAGTGGGGTAATATCCAGAGTGAGAGGAGAGACATGACATAGTAAAATAATGTCATCTGCATAGATATATGGAGACACCGAAAATTGTTGAATAGCCAGAGGCAGTGGAGCAAGAAAAATATTAAATAATAGGGGTGATAGAACCGAACCTTGTGGAACACCACAGAAAAGAGGGAGAGCAGAAGAAGAGTGCTTACCCGCGTGCACAGTGAAAGAGCGGGCAGTAAGAAAAGAGCGGAACCATTGGAGAACAGAACCCCGCAACCTAATATCAAACAGACGTGAAAGAAGTGTCCGGTGGTCAATCAGATCAAAAGCTGCAGAAAGATCCAAAGAAACAAGAAGAGTAAGATCACCACGATCGTGAGCAACGTGAATTTCATTAAGCAGTGCCAAAAGAACAGTTTCAGTGCTGTGCCCATGCCGAAAACCTGCCTGACGAGGATGGAGAATATGCGTAGCTTCAACGTGTGAGTTTAATTGCTCAAAAACAACGCGTTCGAGGAGTTTTGCCAGAAACGGAAGATTAGAAACTGGCCTCCAATTAGATAAGATAGAGGGATCTAGAGTGGGCTGCTTCAGAAGGGGACGGACGACAGCAGATTTCCACAAAGACAGGAAAAGACCAGAGGACAGACTAGAATTGATAATTGTAGTAAGAATTGGGATAAGTTGTAAAGAGGGTTCAGATAACCAAAGAGATGGAATAGGGTCCAGTATACAAGTCGTTTTGCGGGATTTCAGTAGCAACTGTAGGACCTCCACGGACGTGACCAACTGAAAAGAAGTCCAAGTGTGAGCAAGAGCCTGGTTAGGTGAAGAAAAGGGAGAGGATGGGAAAGAATCGGTGGACAAAGTAGGAGATCCTGCCGGGGAAGCAGGTGCAGGGGATAACGGCAATGGAGGGGAAGGGTTCGATGGAACTAGGCTGCTGGCATTAACCTTTAAAAAGGAGATAGAGCAGCTTTTAAACTAGATAATAGGGGAAAGCCGACAGTCGCCCAAGAGCGGATGGTTCAGAAGAATGTATCCTTGAAGGATACTACCAAAAACAGAGAGGTTCCAAAAAAGAATAAAGTAGCCCAAATGCCCTCGAGTATGGAGCAGACAGAGCTTAAAGATCCCAAATTACCCATGTCTACCAATAGCTAAATTAATATGAATAAAATACAGTCTCTAAAATGCTTGTATGCAAATGCTAGAAGTCTAAAAAGTAAGATGGGAGAGTTAGAATATATAGCACTAAATGAGAGGTTAGATATGATTGGAATATCAGAGACATGGTGGAAGGAGGTCAACCAGTGGGATACTGTGATACCTGGGTACAGACTATATCGTAATGATAGAGCTGATCAAATTGGTGGAGGGGTTGCGCTCTATATTAGAAAGGGCATTGAGTCAGAAAGGATTAAAGTTTTGCAGGAAACAAAATTTGCTGTAGAAACCCTATGGATTGAATTTCCATGTAAAAAGGGGAAGGCGATGGCAGTGGGGGTGTACTATCGACCACCTGGCCAGAATGAACAAATGGATGATGAAATGCTCAAAGAAATCAAGGAAGCTAACAAACGTTACAGTGCAGTAATAATAATGGGTGATTTCAATTATCCCGGTATCGACTGGGTCAGTGTCACGGCAGGACATGCTAGGGAGATAAAGTTCCTAGATGAAATAAATGACTGCTTCTTGGAGCAGCTGGTTCTTGAACCGACCAGAGGGGAAGCCATATTAGACCTAGTCCTTAGTGGAATACTAGAACTAGTGCAAGAGATAAGGGTTTTGGGGCCACTTGGCAATAGTGATCATAGCATGATCGCCTTTGATTTAATTAGTGGAGGAGGGATAGTAAGGAAATCCACAGTACTACCTTTTAACTTTCGAAAGGGAGACTATGATAAAATGAGTAAAATAGTTAAGAAAAAACTAAAAGTAGCAGTTGCAAAGGTTAAAGACTTACATCAAGCTTGGGTGTTGTTGAAAAATACTATCTTGGAAGGCGATTTAAGAAAAGTGGAAGGAAGTCCAAAAAACTGCCAGCATGGTTTAAAGGTGAGGTCAGAGAGGCTGTTGTTGCCAAAAAAGCATCTTTCAGGAAATGGAAAAAAGAGCCAAACGACAAAACCTGGAAACAACACAAGCACTGGCAAGTCAGATGCAAGGCAGGCAGGCAAAGGGAGAATTTGAGAAGAAGTTTGCTGCAGAAGCAAAAACGCGAAATAAAGACTTTTTCAAGTACATTCGTAGCAAAAAACCTGTGAGTCAGTTGGTCCATTAGATGATAGAGGGGTTAAAGGGGCACTAAGAGGCGACAAGGCGATAGCGGAGAGACTGTGTTTTTTTATTAATGCAATTTTACATTTTACACAAGAAAAGAAATCCTGTTACAGTAAAGAATACAATTCAAGAAATTAGAAAAAGCAAACAGCAAGGAGAGGGAAAACATTCACCTTGCACTAAATACATACCAAAAAGACAAATTCACTAGCCCAGAATTAATAAAGAGCACAAGACACAATTCAAAAGAAAAAAAATTAAAGGCAATAGACACAAACCTGGTGTGGATAAACTAACACACAAATCCATCCCCTCACCCCCCTAACCAAGAGGGGGAAATGAGAGCAGATCAACTGCTAGGCAGAGGAATGCTCTTAGTTGAAACAAATTGAGTTAAACGTACAGGCTCAAAAAAGGTGTAACTAATTCCCTGATATTTAATCAAACACCTACACGGATAACGCAGAAAGAACAAACCCCCTATAGCCAAAACCTGAGGTTTTAACAACAAAAATTGCTGTCTACGTTTCTGAGTAGGCTTAGATACATCAGGGAACATCCTTATTGTCCCCCCCCATGAAGGGCTCATTCCTAACCTTAAAATACATTCTCAATAGTAAATCGCGATCTGGGTCCAGAGCCACAGTAAGAAGTAAAGTAGCTCGCGGGATAAACCCGGGATCAGTAGTTTCCAAAAAAACAGTTAAATCCAAAAAGTCCATCAGCGGTGAATGAGCAGGTGAAGAAATTCCATGGAACTTGCGCTTGGCAACAGGTAGATAATAAATTCTGGCCAAAGGAGGAATTGACTCAGCAGGAAATTTTAACACTGAGGTAGCATATGAATTAAACAACTCCTTAGGCGATACAGAAGGCACCCGGGGAAAGTTCAACAAGCGCAAATTCCTTTTTCGAACAGAATTTTCCAGCATCTCAATCTTCCCATGGATAACAGTTAAATCATTGGAAACAGTACCTGACATTGATGTTACTTCCTCCGTTTTCCCCTCTAACTGGGCCACCTTAGTAGATAGTAGAACAACTTCCTTCTTTTGTAAATCAAGAGTTTGAAGAACCGGGGTTAAAGCGCTCTGTAGAACTCCAAATTGCAAAATAAATGATCGTTCCAAGGCTTGGAGACCTTCCCAGAGGGAGTCTAAGGTAACTGCTGTGGGACGCTGAAGTACAGATTGTACCGACGAAAAAGTTGTACTCAAAGCAGGCTTAAAAGCATTTCTGCCGGACTCCTCTCCGACATCCACTAAAGAGCTTCCTGCACCTCCAGCTGAACTGCTCACTACACCGGCTGACTCCGCGGATTTCAAGTCAACTGCTGCAGAGGCATTCATCACAGCAGAAGAAGATGACTCGACAGAGACTATTTCCCCGTTGACATGGAGCTTCGCCTGAACCGCTCCTGCCAAGAGTGCTGCCGGCTGAATCGGGGGATCCGTGCTCCGGGCTAAGAGTAGTATGCAGCTCCGGGGGGGCGCAAAGAGCCTCCTTCCGCTCTCGATACCCCCAACAAACTGATTAGCTCCAGAGCACCAACCACACCTGCGGGCCTCAGAAAAGCATCTAAAGGCCCAGTAGCTGCCGTCGCCATCGCCACAGAAGGTAAAGACTGGATTTTAGCCTTCCTCTTACGCGGCATAATGAAAATATAAGGAAAATAGTGCAGCGTACTGACCGCGGCGTCTAACATGTGTCAGCCATCTTGTCCTCCGATAGCGGAGAGACTGAATGAATTCTTTGCTTCGGTCTTTACTGAGGAAGATGTAGGGATGCTACCCATGACTGAAGTGGTATTTAAAGGTGCGGAAGAATTGAAGGAAATATCGATACATCGGGAAGATGTATTACAACTATTAGATAAACTGAAGAGTAGCAAATCCCCTGTGCCAGATGGTATACATCCAAGGGTGTTGAAAGAACTGAAATATGAGATTGCAGACCTGCTATTAGTAATCTGTGAACTATCATTAAAATCATCTCTAATACCTGAAGATTGGAGGATAACCAGTGTAACACCAATTTTTAAAAAGGGTTCCAGGGGTTATCCGGGAAACTACAGACCGGTGATCCTGACGTCAGTACCGGGAAAAATGGTAGAAACCATCATAAAGAATACAATTATTCAGCATGTAGATAGTAATGGCCTAATGGGAGACAGCCAACATGGCTTTAGACAAGGAAGATCTTGTCTTACTAATCTGTTATGTTTTTTTGAAGGTGTGAATAAACAGGTGGACAAAGGTGAGTCAGTTGATATAGTGTATCTGGACTTTCAGAAAGCCTTTAACAAGGTCCCTCATCAGAGACTTTTGGCAAAACTAAAGAGTCATGGGATAGGAGGCAGTGTACTACTATGGATCAGGAACTGGTTAAAAGATAGAAAGACGAGGGTAGGGCTAAATGGCCAATTTTCCCAATGGAGAAAGGTGAATAGTGGTGTACCTTAGGGATCTGTGCTGGGTCCGCTGCTTTTTGACATATTCATAAATTACCTGGAAAGTGTAATAACGAGTGAGGTTATCAAATTTGCAGATGACACAAAACTATTTAAAGTTGTTAAAACCCAAGAGGATTGTGGAAAATTGCAAGAGGATCTTGATAAATTGGAAGACTGGGCATCAAAATGGCAGATGAAATTTAATGTGGACAAGTGCAAAGTTATGCACCTAGGGAAGAGCAACCCAAACTATGATTACACGATGCAAGGTTCCACATTAGGAACCACCACCCAGGAAAAGGATTTAGGCGTCATTATGGATAACATGTTAAAACCCTCGGCCTAGTGTGCAGCGGCGGCCAAGAGAGCAAATAGAATGCTAGGTATCATAAGGAAAGGAATGGAAAATAAAACAAAAGATATTATAATGCCTCTATATCGTTGCATGGTGAGACCGCACCTTGAATATTGTGTGCAATTCTGGTTGCCGCATCTTAAAAAGGATATAGCGTTATTAGAAAAGGTTCAGAGAAGAGCCACCAAAATTGTAAAGGGGATGGAAGGATACTCCTATGAAGAAAGGCTAAAAAGGTTAGGGCTCTTTAACCTGGAAAAGAGACAGCTGAGGGGAGATATGATAGAAGTCTATAAATTAATGAATGGAGTGGAACGGGTAAACGTAGATCGATTGTTTACGTTATCAGAATATAGAAAGACTAGGGGGCATGCAATGAAGCTACAGGGTAAACTATTTAAGACTAGTAAAAGAAAATATTTTTTCACTCAACGTGTAATCAAACTCTGGAATTTGTTACCAGAGGATGTAGTAAAGGCTGTTAGTGTAGCTGGGTTTAAAAAAGGTTTGGACAAGTTCCTGGAGGAAAGGTCCATAAACCATTATTAAGAAGGGACCCAGGATATCAATGCTTGACCCAGTACAAGCACTGTGGAACCTGTGTCTTTTGGGAAAACTGCTAGGAACGTATGACCTAGATTGGCCACTGCTGGAAACAGGATACTGGGCTTGATGGACCTTGGTCTGACCCAGTATGGCATATCTTATGTTCTTATGTTCTTTCAGTGGTAATTTCAGTTTTGGAAACAAGAAAAAGTCACAGAGTGCGAGATCGGGTGAGTACAGAGGCTGACAGACTTGTTCAATTTGGTGTTTGGCCAAGAACTGCTGGACAAGATGTGATGTGTGCACTGGGGCGTTATCGTGCTGAAGCAACCATTCACCATTCCTGTGGAACTCTGACCTCTTACGACGAGCTGCATCGCTCAGACGAGTCAGAACTTGGACGTAGTACTCCTTATTAATGGTTTGGGCTTTTGGAGCATACTCATAATGAACAATACCCTGGTAATCGAAGAAAACTGTGAGCATGATCTTGACATTGGTCCTCACCTGACAGGCTTTCTTGGGTCTGGGAGAATTCGGAGTCTTCCATTGTGAGGATTGAGCCTTAGTTTCTGGGTCAGAACCATAAGCCCATGATTCATCACCAGTAATAATCTTTTTGATGGCGTTTGAGTCATTTTCAACACATTCCAAAAACTTCCTGGCTACAGACAGTCAATGCTCTTTATGGTCAGGGGCAGGAGTTTTGGCACAATTTTTGCAGATGCACGTCTCATCCCCAAATCGACAATAAGAATGGACTGTACTGACCCAAAGCTGATGTCCATCTCCTCAGCAAAGCTCCCTGATAGCCAATCATTGATTTGAGCATATTGCGGCACCCACTGCTTCAACTTTGTCTTCATTCCTGCTCGTGAACATTCATCACTGTGAACACTTTGGCGGCCCTCTTGGAAATGTTTGTACCAGTCATAAACTTGAGCACAACTCATGCATTCATCGCCATACACTTGCTATAACTTGTCATAAGTCTCTTTGCACAAATCTCCAAGTTTCTGGCAGAATTTAATGCAAATTCACTGTTCAATTTTTTTCACTTATTGTAAATCTGACAGACTGCTTTTGCATGATACCAAACATCACGTGATTAAAAAAAAGTACAGGTGTGCTGTAGCCACGCTACACTCTGCACATGCAGAGCACATAACTAGGTCACTACATGTTTAACAGCATCGTGGTGCGACATATTGTTATATAGTTACACAACAAGTCTTGATACTTTTTGATCATACCTTGTATTTCACATGGACATTTCTAAAATCATCTGTTTTTCTTCACATGTCTGAGGGTCATTGCTGCATATCCCTGTTTCCTTGTATGTTGATGGAGACAGGTCGATTTTAGAACGTATTTATACATACCATCTTCTCTGCTGCCCCTCCCATGGAATTTCGGACATTTTGACTTGGACATCCCAGATGACACCTAAACGTTTTTTTTGAAATGCCACTTCACACAAAGGTCACATACCAGAATGTTTTTGGGTTGCCCTTCTCCAAATTACTTAGTTTTGAGAAACAGTTTTCTATGTCATACACATTTAACAATGCAATGCAGAGCTAGAATGGCAGACTTACTTACTTCTGCCTCTAGAGGAAAACTTTAATTATTTGGTTGGCTCAGCCTGTAATTATATTGCACCTTGCTTCAATGTTTGGGATTTTTTTTTCATTTTCCACCTCACATATTCTGCTGCACATTATTAAACAAGGTGACTTTTCAATAAATGCAATAATTAATAACTTAAGAGACTGCTAGCATTTCTTCACAACCCATCAGGTTTTTCAATGCACCAAAAACGAACTCAATATGGTCAGTACTGAGTGCAAAATATCAGTTTGGGTGTCATTTTTATGTCGTGCTACCTACTAATACTGTGCACTAACAGTGTCTCATTTTTATGAACAGGAAGAAGGCAAAAGTGATAGATTTGTTTTTCTTTTTTTTAAATTACTGAAGGAATTAATGGCAGCAGCTTACAGGTTTACATTTGTACAAGAGCATTTTGTGTACTATTGGGAGTCATTGACAAGCCTATTCTATAAAGACATATATCTATCTAGGTTGCCTTTATATATTAAACAAAAAAAATATAAATAAATATCCCAATATAATAACCTAAACTAATACAAAAAGCAGGACATAGCAAACATATTTTTAAAATTATATAAATTGAACTCAAGAAGCTATCAAAATGTTTGTCGAACAACCAGCTCTGCTTGTCTCTTGGGCAACATTTTTCTTTATATATAAAAACTCAGAGGTCTGTTACTAAGCAGCGCTAGCGGCTTCCGTGTGATATCGGAGCCACAGCCACGTTTTATTCAATGGAGCCGCAGCTCCAATCAATGTTCCCTCTAATTTTCTGTAGGCTGTGTGCGCATAAAATATCAGCTGTGCAGCTTTTGAAGGAAGGTTAAATTTTTGTGCGCCACATAGACACACTCGGAGTTATATACTTTAAAATTTGACTACACATCAGAATACTGTATGTACACCACATTAATTGCACTAGAAAACATTGTAGAACTTGTGAAAACCGTAAATACTTAACAACTTTTAAATTTTAAGATGTCTGTGTTGTTTTCTATCAGAATCAGAACCGTAATTTTTGTGCGCTCTGTTGTAAAGTATGTGCGCTCGTTCGGTGAGGTGTGTGCGCGCGCACACGCGCACAGCTTAGAGGGAACAGTGGCTCCAATATAACATGGAAGCCGCTAGCACCGCTTAGTAAACAGATCCAACAGTTTCCCTTTCCAGCCATGCTTGTAGTGGTTATACTGAGAAGTTCCAAACCGAAAGAGAATCAAAAAACAAAGGGGCTACTATTCAGAATTCTAAGCCAATCAGCCAATATGAGACTGGCCAGCTAAGGGTGCTGACTGCAATATTTAGCAGCACTATCTGAATAGTGCTGCTCAGGACATTTTTTGATGGGGTACGGTACTTTTGTCACTGCCTTCTAAAATTACCTGTGGTCTTCATGTATTAATGAAAGAGCCCTGCATATGAGTACCATCACCTTTTTTCCTATGAAAAATGCATGATGCCACTGAATACTGTATCTCCACAGACAGGCCCAGCACTATCCCGTTAGTGTAGGGATGGTCTGCGAGCAGCGTGAAGACTGCATCAGTACTATTCAGGTAAGTTCTGACTTAATCCGATAACTGCCAACTGAAAATACCACTAATTTGGGCAACTTAGGCTGCACGAACAACTGTCCTAAGTTGCAATCCAGATAAATGCTGACTGAAAATCCCGCTAACCTAGGAATGTCAGCACTTATCCAGAGAGTACCATTCAGTCCTGATATTCAACAGCAGCTCCTATCCGGATACTGCTATTGAATATCCTACTGACATTTAAGCACCACAGCTAACCACTGTGGTGTTTTAATATCAACATTTTTGAATATCGGCCCCAAAACCTTTTAACTACTCAGTTTAAGTTTTCTTCAAGGTAGTGTCCAGCATCAGCATTTTAAACTGAATAATAGTGCCATAACTTCAAGCGAGAAGAGTGTCTAAATGAAAAAAAAGTCACCACTACTCCCAGGGACGGATTCTTTCTCAGTTTAGAATTTATCACTATGAGCATTACAAACTTGGATGGAATGGAAAACTGTGGGGGTCTTTCGATATATAAAGAAAAAGTGTTGACTGGGAGATAGGTGATGAAATGGTGGAACTATATATTCAGTAACCTGTTTGACAGCTATTTTGATATTACCTGAGGTTAATTTATTTAATTTTATATTTTGGAGGATGTTTGCTACATCCTGCTTTTTGTATTATTTAGGCCTTTTTAAATTACGCATAAAATCAACACCCTTTTGGACATTTCACAAAGGCACCATGTTAAAAAAAAATTGCCACAAAACCTTAGGTCTGTCCATAACTAAGGGGTATGTTTCTTACGCTGGGCTAAGGGTTAAAGTATGATCTTTGTAGCTAGGTCCCATGTTATTCAGTAGGACGTAATTACAAATACAACTACTATAACTACTAATCATTTGTATAACGCTACAAGTAGCACGCTTTAATCAATACCCTGACTCCGTAAACATACCCATAAGTCAGAGGTAGAGTGCCTTGCCCTAAGTACATATGGATCATAGTTTCATAATTATTGGGCCTGATATTCAGCACTGGTGGCTAGCACAATTACACTGGCTAGCTGCCGGCACTGAATATTAAATGTGGATATTGAATCTGTGCCCCGGCATTGAATATCCAGGGTCACCGCACAGCCGCAGATGCCACAGAAGCTAACTGGGCAGCGGCTCAATATCGTCGCTGCCTGGTTAGCTCCCACAGGTAAAGATAGGCTTTTGCTGCACCTATCTTTACCTGGGGGTCGCTAACCAGGCAGTGATGCAATATCACCACTGCCCACTTAGTGATAGGTGCCACCTCCGCTCTGCCCTGGAATGCCCATGACATGCCCTGATGCTACACGATTAGCATCGGGGTGTATGGTGGCATTACTTGGGGATATCCAGCGGCACTAACTGTGTTAGTGCCGCTGAATATCCCTCTAAGCAGCATTTACATGGTTTGCAGGTCTGTAAACCAAGTAAATGCCTTTGAATATTGGGCCCATTATGAATAAGAAAGAGGCCTCACTGCATATTAAGAATGTGTCAGTACAGAACTGGGATGGACAAACCATGGCCTAGAGCAGGAACTAAGGAGTGGAACCACCCAGACTGGATACCATAAATCGGGGGCCGGCATAAGCCATAGAAAAACTAGTCAGCCACCTAGAATGTGTGGTAGACAGAGGGTGTTTTTGGTGCAGTGGTCACTGCAACCAGGTTCTGGGTGCAGCCTTCTCTACTTAAAAGCTTGTCAGGATGACTTTGAACAGGAGCTTTTAACACAGTGGCTTAAACAAAAGACTTGCTTTATTATCTTCAGCACATGAAACAAAACTATTCTTGTCTTCACTGACTCGGTGCTCTGTTCTAAGCATCTGCTGAGCTCATTCAGGGTTATATTATATGCTTAGTCCACCAGACTCAGGCTCCAATGCAAGTATAGCAGCAGAGCGCAGACAAACCAATGATACCAGGAGTCTGTTCAGAAGGTCCAAATCATTTATTTGTGCACAAGTCTCAAGCAGAATCAAATTCAAAATGGCTGAGCAATGGTTTCTAGCAAAACAACAACTTTTATAGACTTCTTCTCTATTCTAGACATAGGCAAACATTTTATTGGTCCCGGTAACCCCCCGTACACCTTCTATTGGTCTCGGTACCGATATGGCTATCCAATGATGTCCTTTGACTGGGCTTAGCACCTGCTTACCCCCCTTATAGTCCCAATTACAATGGTCAGTTCACCAACTTAGATACTTTTCTCTTCCAAGGCCATTTAACTAGTTAGAACATGTGGGAAAGCAGGGCACTGTAACCTTTCTTTCAGCAGAGTTAATTAATTTCATAGCAGCTGTGCTCTCTTATCAATAGCAATTAAACTTATTTTTCTATATTTTTCTGAGTTTCGATTCTGCTCAGCTAAGCTGATTGTGCTCTGTTAAGTTTCAATTCTATAGCAGCAGCATTCTGGGGAATGTGCAATTCCTATGGGCCTCTCCACAGGCTTCATTTACAGGTCAAGCTATTTAGGCCTGTCTGCTTATTTCAGACACCATGGATCATAGGCCTTCGCCTACCACACAAGAGTACTGGCAAGTGCAGTCTTTATATCAAAGCACTGTGTCACATATCAATACAATGCCTAATTTGCTTCATTAAGTAAACCAGAACCGATTCCCTTAGTTCAGTTCAATAGTTTCCCTTTGGATTATTTCCGCAAGGCTTTAGTTTACAAGGGAGTGGAGGAGTAGCCTAGTGGTTAGAACACTGGCTTGGTAACCAAGCAACCAGGGTTTGATTCCCACTAGCACTCCTTGTGGCCTTAGGCAAGTCATTTAACCCTCCATTGCCTCGTAAGAAAGGCCTGGCAATCTACTTCCGGTGACACTGTGGTAGGCGAAGGCCTGTGATCCATGGTGTCTGAAATGAGCAGGGAGGCCTAAACAGCTTGACCTGTAAATGAAGCCTGTGGAGAGGCCCATAGGAATTACACATTTCCCTAAAAGCTGCTACCATAGAATCGAAACTTAACTGAGCACAATTATGTACAGCTAAGCAGAATCGAAACTTAGAGAATATAGAAAAACAAGTTTAATTGGTATTGATAAGAGAGTGAAGCTTCTATGGAATTAATTAACTCTGCTGACAGAAAAGTTACAGTGCCCTGCTTTCCCACATGTTCTAGTTAGCTAAGTGACCTTGGAGGAGAATTGTAACAAGAGCCTAAGAAATGATCATTGTAATGAGGACTGTAAGGGGGGTAAGCAGGTGCTGAGCCCAGACCAAGGTCCTCATTGGAGCTACGTATTGGTACTGGGACCAATAGATGGGGTGAAAGGGGTTACCGGGACCAATGAGAAGTTTGCCTATGTCTAGAATGGAAAAGAACGGTATAAAAGTTGATGTTTCGCTAGAAACCATTGCTCAGCCATTTTGAATGTGATTCTGCTTGAGTCTTGTGCACAAATAAATGATTTGGACCTTCTGAACAGACTCCTGGTATTATTGGTTTGTATGTGCTCTGCTGCTACATATTCTTGGTGCGTTGGCCGGGAAGGTGTGGTCGGTCAGAGGGTATATAATCTGATATACCACGACTTTCCGCCTCTACAGGTTTGGTCCTGCCGGGATCATGCCCTCCCGACGTGGGCTCGCTCCCTGGCGCCACTGGTCCCTTGCATCGGAGGGAGCTGGCCAGGCCTCGGCGGGTGCCGGACCCGGTCGGAGCCAACACCTCGAACCCGTGAGGGGAGTCCGAGGTCCAACTCATGCGCTTGCCCGGGAGTGGGGACCGGATCCGGTGAGTATAGTTTTGATTTGGTATGTCTAGACAGATGAGTCAGAGCAGAACTGCTGTTTGAATTTTAGAACTTTGGAACTTTGGTAAGAGAGCCTGATCACCTCTTGCAGGCGGTCTAAGTAACCTTGCATGAGTATGCGCGAGGTGAACCCGCTGACTTTTTGGAATTTGAAATTTGGAATTTGAATTTGCATTTGGTAAGAGAGCTCTCAAGGCGGTCCGATTAACCCTGCATGAGTATGCACGGGGCGAAACCACCGTCTTTTTGATTTTGAATTTGATAGCCTAGTCAGAAGAGACAGGACTGGGCATTTTGGGATACGTTGCTAGCATGATTGTGTGAATGAAGTGTGAGTGAGATGTCTTGCAACACAGACCAAGCGAAGGCGGACTCCTGAGTAACGCATTTCCTGGCCGTGCGACCGCGTCCAGGTTGTAAAAAGGAGGAAGTGACCATCGTCTTGTCTTGTTATTTGTTTCCCTTAAATGTTTCTAGGGCCGTGAGGACCCCTTACCCACGGTCCGCCCTCCTTTTCCATTCTGTTTGTCGTTGCGCGCACACATCGATATGGGAGGGGCGGGGTCTACTAGGCACACTCCGTTAGAATGTATGATCAAGCATTTCAATAAAGGATATACAGGGGATTATGGAGTAAAAATGACAGCCTCACGATTATAGCTTTTGTGTACTAGGGAGTGGCCCATTATAGACCCCATGTCGCCCAAAGATGGAACGTTTAACATAGGAATTATTCAGTCAGTTCATCGGAAGGTGCGAGTAGCGCACCCCGATCAGTACCCCTATATAGATTCTTGGTTAAGTATTTGTGAGACACCGCCCCCTTGGGCGCAGCGCTGTTATGAAGAACAGTGCAGAATAATGTTAGCATTAACAGACCCGACCCAGAAAACAGGGACAGTCAAGAAACCTGATCAGAAACCTGTCTATGTTGATCCCGATTCACCAGAAGTTATAATTAGATAGCCCCAAGCTCAGTGCCCCGCTAGAGTACCACCGCTTCCCGCGGCAGCCCCTCAGGACCGGGAGGGTCCACCCCCCCACCAGCCAGAAGACTAGCTAGATGAGCCGTCTCATGAGGAGGCTGATCAGTCTGGGACAGAGACTGAGACTGAGGATAAGCAGGAGTCAGAGCAGGAAGATGAAGACGCATCCTCCCTGACTGAGACAGGAAGTGAAAAATCTGTTCTTAGTGCTAGTTCATCAGTTGCAAGCGAGACTCCCCAGACTAAGCGAGTCTCAAAGCTGAAAGCCCCCATCAAGGTATCGAAAGTCACTACTAAGAAGAAGAAAGCCCACCCAAAAGTATTAGCTCCCCTGCGGCAAGTCCCGGGAATCCCCGTGAGAGATGCAGATGACCAGATAGTACCGGGACCCCTAAGTTTAGTTTATGTGCCTTTCTCCACTACTGATCTTCTGAACTGGAAATTACATTATGCTTCCTATACTGACAAGCCCCAAGAGTTAACAGAACTAATGAGTACAATTATGCAGACCCATCAACCCACTTGGTCAGATTGCCGCCAGCTCCTGTCTACTTTATTTACTACTGAGGAGCGGACCAGAATTATGCGAGCAGCTGTTAATTGGCTAGCAGATAATCCCCAAGCAGAGGAACCAGCCGGAATAGATAATCGCGAAGCAGCAAAGAAAGAATTCCCAAACGAGGATCCTCAGTGGGATCCAAACACCGAAGTAGGATCCAAAGCTTTAGCACGCTTTCGCCAAGGCCTTTTACAAGAAGGACATTGGAGAAATGCATGCCCACGACTCGAAGACACTTCCCGTGATGAGGGAGAGAACGCCCCTCAGAGAGGGAGGGGCCGACCCCAAAACCGCAGAGGAACCAATCGAGAACAATTTCAACAAGAACGAACAGAGGCCATACAGGGAGTGGCCGCCGCAACAGCCTATGATTTAGATGAAGCAGATTAGGACAGACCGGGCTCCGAATTCGCTTTGGGTCTCCAGGAGCCTATGGTCAGTATACAAATAGGAGACCAGTTTATGGACTTTATGGTTGATACTGGAGCAGAACATTCTGTAGTGGATAAGCAAATAGCCCCTTTTTCTACAAAAGCAGTCACCATTGTGGGAGCAACTAGCACTAAAGCCACAAAGTCTTTTCTTCAGAACTGTATATGTAATTTAGGGGGACAGCAAATAACGCACCAATTCCTTTACATGCCCGAGTGCCCAGTGCCACTACTGGGACGAGATATGCTAGCCAAACTGCAGGCCCAAATATCCTTTACTGAGAAAGGAGAAATGCAAATGACAGTAAATCCAAAACCCTCTGGACTAATGGTGCTTACTGTTCCCCGAGAAGAAGAATGGAGATATTATAGTACCGAGCCAGTCGTTGATACCTATTTTGAACCTACTCTGAAAAGCATCAACGCCCCTCCTGGAGTATGGGCCGAAGGCAATCCACCAGGCCTAGCCAAACATATAGCCCCAGTAATTGTGAATCTCAAGCCTAGTGCAGAACCAGTACATGTCAAGCAATACCCCCTTCCAAGAGCAGCAATTGAAGGCATCCATCGCCATTTGTTGAGATTACTGGAGTATGGCCTACTCAAAGTATGTCAGTCACCATGGAACACTCCTCTTTTGCCAGTAAAGAAGCCTGGGACAGGTGACTACTGCCCAGTGCAAGACCTAAGGAGAGTGAATGAAGCAGTTGAAACTATACATCCAGTTGTACCAAATCCCTACACACTTCTGGGACTGATCCCTGCTGAAGCTACCCACTTTACTGTTTTGGATTTGAAAGATGCGTTCTTTTGCATAAGATTAGCCCCAATTAGTCAATTACTGTTTGCCTTTGAATGGGAGGACCCTGTCTCAGGAGGACGGGGCCAGCTCACTTGGATACGATTGCCTCAAGGATTCAAGAATTCACCCACCATTTTCAGTGCCGCGCTAAACCCAGATCTCTCCAGTTACCCTGTGGCCCCTGAGAAAAGAGTACTCCTCCAGTATGTGGATGACCTACTGGTAGCTGCTACATCGGAAAGTGAATGTATACAAGCCACTACTGACCTCTTGCAACTATTGGACGAAGCTGGATACAAAGTTTCCAGAGCAAAAGCGCAGCTATGCCAAAAAGAAGTAAAATACTTAGGCTTTCGCCTGACTAAAGGAAGCCGACAATTGGGACGAGAGAGAAAAAAAGCCGTGTGCAGTATCCCAACCCCAACTACCAGAAAGCAAGTCAGAGCCTTTCTGGGAGCAGCAGGGTACTGCCGGATATGGATACCCAACTTTGCTCAGATTGCTAAATCACTATATGAAGCTACCAAGGGAGAAGAGAAGTCACCACTAGAGTGGGGACCTGAGCAAGATGCAGCTTTCAAGACCCTGAAGGAAGAATTAATGTCATCACCAGCACTTGGATTACCAGACGTTCATAAGCCCTTCCACTTATTCGTACATGAGATACAAGGGAATGCCCTTGGCATGTTGACCCAGAAATTGGGATATTGGGAACGACCCGTGGCATACCTATCGAAACAATTGGACACTGTGGCCAAAGGATGGCCACCATGTTTGAGAGCAGTTGCAGCTATGGCATTATTAGTGAGTGAAGCAGACAAACTCACTCTAGGACAGAACTTGCGCATCACGGTACCACATGCGGTACTTGCCCTTATGGAACAAAAAGCAAATCATTGGCTCACCAATTCTCGAATGCTGAAATACCAGAGCATGCTATGTGAAAATCCACAAATACAACTAGAAGTGAGCCATGCCTTGAACCCAGCCACATTGATACCAGTCAGTGAAGACCCTCCAGAACATGACTGCATAGAAGTCATGGATACTGTATTCTCAAGTCGACCTGATCTGACAGATGTGCCCTTAGAGAACCCTGATCAGACCTATTTTGTGGATGGAAGCAGCCTCATCATCAATGGACGACGCTGTGCCGGGTATGCAGTAGTCACCCGGGAGAAAGTTGTCGAATCATCAGCTCTTGCATCAGGCACATCAGCCCAGAAAGCAGAATTGATAGCACTCACCAGAGCACTAGTGTTGGGTGCAGGACTTTTGTTGAATGTATACACCGATTCAAAGTATGCCTTCACTACTTTGCATGCACATGGAGCTCTCTACAAAGAACGAGGGCTCATCACCTCAGGAGGCAAATCAGTCAAATACGGCCCCGAAATATTGATGCTATGAGATGCAGTATGGGCCCCTACACGTGTTGCTGTCATGCACTGTCGAGGACACCAAGCAGGAAAAGGAGAAGTTGCCCAAGGAAACAGATTCGCTGATGCCTCAGCACGTAAAGCAGCCATGACAGGCCATATTTCACCACAAGCAACGCCAATACAAGCAGCATTGTTTCCAGTACCCCTTAATTTATGGACACCACGATATACCACCAAAGAATTGGATTACTACTGTAATAAAGAAGAGGGAGTGCTGAAAGATGGATGGATTGAGCTGCCACCACCTGAGGGCAGTCAACCCCCAGGACGAATAGTGATCCCTGAATTGTTGGGACCAGCCTTTGCCAAGGCCTTTCATCAAGCCACACATTATGGGAAGAGTGCTATGGAGAAAGCACTCAAACCACATTTTTGTATCGCTTTATTGGGAGCCCTGTCAGCTTCAACAGCCCGTCAGTGTCTGATTTGAGCCAAGAATAATGCCAAACAGGGTCCCACGCCACCACCCCGAGTTCAGTCAGGAGGTGTTACCCCCATGCACCACCTGCAAATAGACTTTACTGAAATGCCAAAGGCCAATGGATACCGTTACTTGTTTGTACCTTCTCTGGGTGGGTGGAAGCTTTCCCCACCAGGACTGAAAAAGCCCGAGAAGTTACTAAAGTTTTGTTAAGAGAAATTATCCCCAGATTTGGAATTCCAGCAGTAATAGGGTCAGACAATGGACCCTCCTTTGTATCTCAAATTACCCAGCAGTTAGCAAGTGCCTTACAGATACACTGGAAGTTACACACTGCATACAGACCCCAAAGTTCAGGGAAAGTTGAGCGAATGAATAGAACTTTGAAATCTCAGATGTCCAAGCTATGTCAGGAGACCCACCTAAAGTGGCCCCAGGTTCTCCCAATAGCATTACTTAGAATACGCTCATCTCCTGTGAAATCATCAGGATTTTCCCCTTTTGAAGTTGTATATGGCAAACCCCCACCAATAGTGCAGGGTGTTAAGGGTAGTTTGCCACAGATTGGTTCAGAAATAACCAGACAAGAACTTCTAGCTCTTAGTTCTGTTCTGCAGACTCTTCACACGTGGATACAGGACCAGTTGCCTATCAATTTGACGGAACCCCTGCATCCCTATAAGCCGGGTACCTCGGTGTGGATCAAAGATTGGAAGAAGACACCGCTGGAACCTCATTGGAAGGGACCATACACCGTCATCCTGTCTACCCCAACTGCAGTAAAGGTAGCAGAGATCGAATCCTGGATCCATCACAGCAGAGTCAAGCCAGCAGCAGTTCCAGATCCGGACCAGTGGACCGCAGAGCCACATCCTGATATCCCTTTGCGACTCACCCTGAGGCGGCAACCAGCGACCTAGAACTTCTTTCCTACAGTAGACAAGTCTTTCGAAGAGGATTGCTGTTCCTAATACAGCAAAGACATTTGTTTTTCTTCATCGGATAACTGTGCTTCTATAAACTTACGTCGAGCCAACTACAGTTGGTAAGTTGGCATCGCAGCGGGACATTTGAGGATCTTCAATCAACATCGACACCCGTTGAATTGCTTCATTAGCAAACGGGTCAGCATTGTGCCAAGAAGAAGAGGACGTCGAGGTCAAGATTTTCCAGCGAGGATTCAGAAGAACTACAATCAGCATGCATCTCTGTTTCTATTTTTTGATTGCCTGCCTGGGGAGCCTTGAACTTACTTGTGCTTTACCCCCATGTACTGCCTGCATTACTTCCACTCGGACTGGAATGAAAGTAACACAGACTTTGCTTTATCATTCTTACTATACCTGTACTGGTGCAGTAAGCCGGTGTATTTATAACACCACTGAACTGAATGTTTGTACCAAGGGAACTACTAAAGTTTGTTTTAACCCACATCAGAACCCATCTTATTATACCCTAGAAATAAGATGGAATGATGCAGATGGAGCTTTACTTAATGCTGCACCCCCACTTACTGATCCCACAGAGTATGCTATTTTGTATTTTGATGCTTGTGATGCCATAAATAGAGATAGTCGCTCTAAATGTGCCAATTGGGAGAAAACGTATGCACATAATGATAAATATTTGTGTCCAGAAGGAACCACTGGATGGGGGGCATGTACAGGTAAACAAACTTTGGCCAATGAATATAGTACAGCCCCGATTAAGGATTACTATTGCCCAAAGTGGGAATGTGTTTTCTATGCCACATGGAAAACTGGTATGATAGAAAATACCAGAGACAATCGAATGGCTGCCTTAACTAAGCCATATGTAAAGAATTTAGAAAATTGTAAGAAAGGTGCCTGTAACCCACTAGAGTTATTCATACGCAATCCTAGCGCATGGAAACAAGGATATAAGTTTGGCCTACGTATTGCAGGTTCCGGATCAGATCCAGGAACTATTGTGTACATTAAACTAAATACCCAAGCCCATCGATCATCTAAGTACCATATACATAACACTTTTTATGAGACTATGCATGTAAATAAGTTTGATATCCCTCACCCTTCTCAGAATCTGTTCTTAGAGTTAGCTGGAGCAGTGGTTTCCAGCCTTCATATTTCAGATTGTTACTTTTGTGGTGGAACTAGAATGGGTGATCAGTGGCCCTGGGAGGCCCAAGAATTGAATTACTCAGTAACCTATAACCACACTGAATTGCATAAGACCACAAGTGAATGGGTATTGGCACACCCAATAGTCGGACGTCTCTGTTATGCCCGAACTGGACCACAGTTCAATTTGAAAGTGGGACAGCTTATCTGTCTCAGCCAGAAATTCTATAATGACACCACGAAACAGACGTCCTGGTGGTCAGGAACTAATACGCCTGAACCTGCTAACCCATTAGCACAATTTCCTGAACTTGCCGATTTATGGAATAATCTTGCCCAGCCCCATGTCTGGCAAGCCCCACCTGGTCTGTATTGGATTTGTGGAACCCGAGCATATGCTCGACTCCCTATTCATTGGGGAGGGGCATGTGTCTTAGGAACTATCCGACCTTCTTTCTTTCTATTGCCCACAGAACATGGAGAACAATTAGGCTATCCAGTCTATTCAAAGAGACAAAAGAGAGCAGCTTTACAGATAGGCAAGTGGCAGAAATGGGATGGGGATGATTGGCCACCCGAGCGAATCATTGCCTATTATGGCCCTGCCACTTGGGAGCAAGATGGCATGTGGGGATATCGTACCCCAATTTATATGTTGAATAGAATTATACGCTTGCAAGCAGTAGTTGAAATTATCACCAATGAAACTAGCCAAGCGCTCACACTTTTAGCTAGACAAAGCACACAAATGCGTACTGCAATATATCAAAATCGTTTAGCATTAGATTACTTATTAGCTGCTGAAGGAGGAGTCTGTGGTAAACTAAATCTCACAAATTGTTGCTTGAAGATAGATGATAAAGGTCAAGTAGTTGAAAACATTGCTGAAAACATGCGTAAGCAAGCTTATGTGCCAGTGCAGACTTGGCATGGTCTTCAGATGCCCAATTGGTTCAAATCTATCTTCTCTGGTTTGGGAGGACTTACTACCTTTGCTATGTTGATATTGCTTTTTCTAGCATTGTTTCTACTCTTACCATGTATAATCCCATGTTGTATGCGCTCTATTAATAGTGTTATTGAAAATACTGTAGAACGCAAAACTGCTACTAAGATTTTGGCCTTATGGCACCCTACTCCTGGAACCATTGGTAAAAACCCAACTCCAGTGTAATTTAGTGATTTATATCTCACACCTTATTAACATTCGGGTGAGATTAATCAAAGGGGGGAATGTGGTAGGCGAAGGCCTGTGATCCATGGTGTCTGAAATGAGCAGGGAGGCCTAAACAGCTTGACCTGTAAATGAAGCCTGTGGAGAGGGCCATAGGAATTACACATTTCCCTAAAAGCTGCTACCATATAATCGAAACTTAACTGAGCACAATTATGTACAGCTAAGCAGAATCGAAACTTAGAGAATATAGAAAAACAAGTTTAATTGGTATTGATAAGAGAGTGAAGCTTCTATGGAATTAATTAACTCTGCTGACAGAAAAGTTACAGTGCCCTGCTTTCCCACATGTTCTAGTTAGCTAAGTGACCTTGGAGGAGAATTGTAACAAGAGCCTAAGAAATGATCATTGTAATGAGGACTGTAAGGGGGGTAAGCAGGTGCTGAGCCCAGACCAAGGTCCTCATTGGAGCTATGTATTGGTACCGGGACCAATAGATGGGGTGAAAGGGGTTACCGGGACCAATGAGAAGTTTGCCTATGTCTAGAATGGAAAAGAACGATATAAAAGTTGATGTTTCGCTAGAAACCATTGCTCAGCCATTTTGAATGTGATTCTGCTTGAGTCTTGTGCACAAATAAATGATTTGGACCTTCTGAACAGACTCCTGGTATTATTGGTTTGTATGTGCTCTGCTGCTACAACACTGCCAAGAAAACCCAGGAGCTTCTGGGTTGCCAGGAGTCAGGACTGACTTGAAGGCACACATTGCATTTTTTAGTTTACAAGAAATACAATCCAGGTCATATAACCTGGAGAGGAGAGCTTCCAGTTTGTGCAGTTCCAGGCTATGGTTGAGCTCTCTATATAATTAGTTGCTGATAGGTTCAGTACAATAGCTCTTAGCTTATCCAAATTCACAGCTAGAGATCTCCCGAAGCAGACACACAGTGTTTAATAAAAGTCCTTCTGGAGAGCAGCGTTTGTGAGAATCAGGGCCGTGCCTAGGGTTGTGCAGCTGCAAAGGGCACAAGTATGGATGGGGCACTGACTTCATCACTGTGCACTTGCTCTGCTTAGCTCCAGGAGGAGCTGAGCCATCTACCCGAGTCGAAGCCTCACCGAAGGGAGCCTGCCCTGCTCCAGAAGATCGGCGGCAAGAAAAGAGCAAGCCAGCTACAAAAGACCTTGCTGCACACAAAAGAGCTCTTCGGGGGAAGCTGCTTTTTGGCTCCACCCCTCCAGCAGCGTGTCTCAGAGCATCTCTACCCAATCGGGGCACAGCTCTCCATTTAAAAGGAGAAGCCACAGGCACAGGATCCTCTCTTGCTCTGCTTAGCTCCAGGAGGAGCTGAGCCATCTACCCGAGTCGAAGCCTCACCGAAGGGAGCCTGCCCTGCTCCAGAAGATCGGCGGCAAGAAAAGAGCAAGCCAGCTACAAAAGACCTTGCTGCACACAAAAGAGCTCTTCGGGGGAAGCTGCTTTTTGGCTCCACCCCTCCAGCAGCGTGTCTCAGAGCATCTCTACCCAATCGGGGCACAGCTCTCCATTTAAAAGGAGAAGCCACAGGCACAGGATCCTCTCTTGCTCTGCTTAGCTCCAGGAGGAGCTGAGCCATCTACCCGAGTCGAAGCCTCACCGAAGGGAGCCTGCCCTGCTCCAGAAGATCGGCGGCAAGAAAAGAGCAAGCCAGCTACAAAAGACCTTGCTGTACACAAAAGAGCTCTTCGGGGGAAGCTGCTTTTTGGCTCCACCCCTCCAGCAGCGTGTCTCAGAGCATCTCTACCCAATCGGGGCACAGCTCTCCATTTAAAAGGAGAAGCCACAGGCACAGGATCCTCTCTTGCTCTGCTTAGCTCCAGGAGGAGCTGAGCCATCTACCCGAGTCGAAGCCTCACCGAAGGGAGCCTGCCCTGCTCCAGAAGATCGGCGGCAAGAAAAGAGCAAGCCAGCTACAAAAGACCTTGCTGCACACAAAAGAGCTCTTCGGGGGAAGCTGCTTTTTGGCTCCACCCCTCCAGCAGCGTGTCTCAGAGCATCTCTACCCAATCGGGGCACAGCTCTCCATTTAAAAGGAGAACGCCACAGGCGCACCCGCGCCTTGCGGGCCCGCGCCTGAGGGCCGCGCAAGAGGGCCCTTTGGCACGGCCCTTAGGCAAAGGCACCCCCAAGATCGTCACAGAAACATAACAGAAAAAACGACGCTGAGACTACACCTCCCTCTTGGTACAGCTGAGCTCCCTCGGGGTCGAGCTCGCGTACAATCAAGGAACTGACAATCCACCAACTCACAGTGGAAACGCAGAATACCAACTCCGAAGACGCCGAACTGCCTAAAGAGCTGAAACTCTGGGGCACGTAAGTCACACTCATTTGAGTGATTTTTAAACTATCAACACTGCTTCATTACTTATATGAATTAACTGCACTCCTAACAATAATTGAATGTATAGTTCTGTTTAAATCATCTGATTGCAGCAGCACCACTCTCTACAGCTAGGATTATCCTCCTGCCTCTCATAAAAATACTAATTTAAAGGGTAGAAATTCATGTTTGGGACTAGAATCCAAGATCAGTGTTGGGCACTCTAGTGACTAGTTCCCTCTGGATACTGTTGTTAGCTTCCAGCGTTTACAGGCCATATTAGGTATTACCATGTTTGTCCAGATCGATACTGTAAACCCAGGGATATGCCAGTGTTGTTAACTACCATCGTTTATAGGCCATATTTGGTATTACCATGTTTGTCCAAATTGATACCTTAAACCCAGAGATATGCCAGTGCTGATGCTATGTTAGAGCAATGTCATCTTTAGCTAGATAAGAACATAGGGACTTGGGATGTACCATAGTGGGTCAGACCAAGAGTTCATCAACAGATCCAGCTGCACATACACGAAACAGGCTCCCTCCACGGGACAGGCTCCCGCACCGCGACAAACCCAGCTCCACATCCACGGGACAGACCCCCGCAACAGGGCGACCACCACAGATCCGGCTCCACCTCCACGGGACAGGCTCCCTCCATGGGACAGGCTCCCGCACCGCGACAGATCCAGCGTCACATCCACGGGACAGGCCCCCGCACCAAGACGACCGCCACAGATCCAGCTCCACATCCACGGGACAGGCTCCCTCCACGGGACAGGCTCCCGCACCGCGACAGACCCAGCTCCACATCCACGGGACAGGCCCCCGCACCAAGGCGACCAACACAGATCCAGCTCCACACACACGGGACAGGCTCCCTCCACGGGACAGGCTCCCGCACCAAGGCGTCCGCCACAGATCCAGCTCCACATCCACGGGACAGGCTCCCTCCACGGGACAGGCTCCCGCACCGCATCAGATCCAGCTCCACATCCAAGGGACAGGCTCCCTCCACGGGACAGGCTCCCGCACCGCAACAGATACAGCTTCACATCCAAGGGACAGGCTCCCGCACCGCAACAGATACAACTTCACATCCCCAGGACAAGCCCCTGCAACAAGTACAGCTCTCCTCAAAAAAGCAAACAACAGACGAAAACCTAAGGACACAGGCGTCGCCCTATCAGAACATCACAAGCTATCAACATGCACACCACATACTTCCTCCCACTATACCTACTAGTCACACAACTCCTCCCACCAACTACACACCCCCACTACCCCCAAACAAACACACCATGGTACCCACCAACTGCACTGCCATATCTCGGTCCACAACACACACACAAAGAGACACTCGCAACCTCCCAAACAAAGAGACAAAACAGACACAAATCAAACCCCAACACCGGCCCTAAGGAAGCACACGTCGCAACAACCTCTTCCACAAAGAAAACATCAATTGAGCTCATAAACGCCAGATCCATCTGCAACAAGATACACACTCTGGTAGACCACATTGAAGAGCGACAGCCAGACATAATATGCATCACAGAGACATGGCTCAACCCTACCGACAGTGTGCTACTCAACCAACTAGTACCGAACAACTACTCAGCATACAACTGCCCACGCATCCACAAGCGTGGAGGAGGAGTCCTAATAATAGCAAAAACAGAACTCAAGTTCAAGACACTGAATCTCACAGATACAAAGCAGTGTAACACAATTAGCATCAAGAACAAGAATATTGCAATCTGCCTAACCTACAGAGCACCCCGTGCTCCACCCGACGAACTAGCCTTCATACTCGAAGAAGCCTGTGCCATAACGTCAAACAACAAACCAGCACTACTAATCGGAGACTTCAACCTCAAGTCCGCCAATACAAAAGATGCAGAGGCCTTCCTTCAGGCAATGTCATCACTTCAATTCACACAGATAGTCAATGCACCAACACACAGACTAGGATCATCCCCAGACCTCATCTTCGCATCAAACTACCTAACTTCAAGAGACCTAATCTCTACACCCACCATCACCCCAGTACCATGGTCTGACCATTACTTAATCGAGACAAATCTGCAATCACAAGAAGACTGGACAAGCGAAAGAGCGAACTTCCCACACACACAAAGACGATTCAAGTCCTTTGACAAGGACGAATTCATCCAGGACACAATACAACACTTGAACATTGACTCAGAGGACCTGGAGGAACAAGTTTCCAACTGGAACAATGTCCTAGCTAACGCCGCCAAACCATCCGTTGACAGGACCAAGAAACAACACCACAACAAGAGACAAAACAAACCATGGTACTCAGCAAAAATACGACAGGAAAAGAGGGAGCTCAGGAAAATTGAACGGAGATGGAGAAAAAACAAAACTACTTCCGACCAACATCTTTACCTAACAAAGCAAAAACAATACAATGAACACATCAACCAATCAAAGAGAGAATTCCACACAAACCTGATAAATTCTTCCATCAACAAACCCAGAGAACTTTTCGAAATAGTAAAAACCCTGACAAAAGAGCAAGCAGCAGAAAGAGAAATACAAGTGGATCCACAGATATTCGCCGACCACATCAAAGACAAATTTCACTCCACAGAGCGCACAACACCCAGTAGAACCAACAGAACGAACGTCCACCCCAAAACCTGGGGCACATTCCACTCACCCTCAAAAGAGCAGATATCAGACATCATCTCCACAATCAACACAAGCACTGCTCCTACAGACCCTTGCCCAGTGTCATGGGTCAAAGCCACCAAAGCAATCCTCATACCAAACATTCATAAAATGGTACACAACTCACTCACTCAAGGACTCATGCCACAGCAATTAAAGCTTGCCTCAGTAAGACCAATCACAAAGAAAACTTCTCTCGACAAAAAGGACCCAGCAGCATACCGACCAATCTCCAGCATACCCTTCCTCGCAAAAATAATCGAAAAGACGGTTCAACTACAACTTCAGGAACACATTGACGAACACGGAACTCTCGACGACAACCAACACGGATTTCGTCCCAACCATGGAGTCGAAACTCTCCTGATCTACCTCTTTGACAGCATCATAAGAATAATTGACGACATCAGGAATGGAATTATAATGATCTTCATCGACATCTCCTCAGCGTTCGACACAGTTGATCACAATATACTCCTGGAGAGACTGAAGAACACTGGTATACACGGTACCACTCTAAAATGGTTCCACTCGTACCTAACAGAAAGACAGCTACAGGTCAAGGTGGGACAGGACACCTCCCGGCCCATAAACGTCCAACAAGGAGTACCACAAGGATCCGCACTCTCAGCACTCCTTTTTAACATCTACATCCAACCAATATGCAACATTATGAAAGAGAACAACATCCAATACACAATATACGCAGACGATATAATGGTATACTCCCCGATATCAATCGAAAACCCAGACTTCTCTAAGATAGCAGACTGCCTTACCCAAATGGCGAAGTGGTGCCAAAACAACAATCTAGCTATAAACTACAACAAGACTGAAGCTTTAATCATCACTCGAAACCAAAGCTTCACACACCCACCAAACATAAAGATACAAAGCACCACGATACCGATAAGATCGGAGGTGAGATACCTTGGGGTTACTCTGGACAGTAAACTCAACCTCAAACCACACATAGACAAAACAATCCAAAAAGCATATTACAGGATGCGAATCATCAGGAGACTGAAACCACTCCTCGCTCCAGAACACTTCCGTACAGTCTGTCAAGCACTGATAACCCCAATACTGGACTTCTGCAATCCGATATATCTCGGACTACCAAAACAAGCTCTCAAACCACTACAGCTGGCACAAAACACTGCAGCTCGAATCATATCCGGAGCCGCAAGGCAGGAGCACATCACACCTACACTAAAGGACTTACACTGGCTCCCAATCATTGCTCGCATCAGATACAAGACTATCATAAACCTATTTAAGATAAAAGAACACACATCAGCCAACAGCCTCCACCTGCTCATACAACCGGAAACCAGCGCACGTCCCAGAAGAAGTCAAACACGCAACCGAGTCAGCACCCCAAATGAGTACAAGCACACACGCAAGGACACAACAGACAGAGCTCTCTCCATGGCTGCTCCAACAATATGGAACAATCTACCGGACGATCTAAGGGCAACTCCAGACCTCAAAGACTTCAGAAAACAACTGAAAACCATGCTGTTCATAGAGCACTATGGTCACATCACATAACCTAAGAGAATGGATAACAGCACTCCAATCCTCCCAAACAACTGAATATATATAAAATATGATTCTAGCACCACTGTAAATAGCCCACCCTGTATATAGCTCAAACAAATCAAGCACCCAACACATCCCTCACACAACTAAGTTTTATCCTCACTGCATGTACAACACACACACTTTACCTGATTGCTTGCTGTGATACCACCTTGATTATTAAGATAAGGCGGTTTAGAAATACTGTTAAATAAATAAATAAAATAAATAAATAAATCACTGGGCTTCCAGGGCAATAAGAGCAAGGTCTTGTGTACAACTGGGGAGGGTGGAGGTAGCAGCTTCACATCTCACTTATCATTATTTATTTGTTAGTAGTAGTTAGCTCTCAATTACAGTAGGTATTTCCTTATCAGCAAAGGGATTGCAATCTAAGTTTCTACCTGAGGCAATGGAGGGTTAGGTGGCTTGCCCAAAGCAACAATGAGTGCCACTGGGATTTGAACACTGGTCTTTCTGGCTCTAGGCTGCTGCCCTAACCACTAGGCCACTCTTTCACTTGGTACTGTCCTGGTGGGAACATTTGCTTGCTGTCAGAATTCGGTCAAAGTTCAGTTATTTTCTCTCAGCAGGAGACTGACTAAGTCGCAGTTCTTGATCAAGAGTTCATGCAGGTTTTAGAAGAACCAAGTTAAAATCATCAGTCTATTTCAACTGCTCCTTGTTTTTTCTGCAGCACTGTTCTGGCTGAGAACCATGCAGTTCAATGCTTAAAGGTTGCTAGCATTTCTGCTCCCTCCCATACTGTCTTGGTCATTTTAATAGGGCTTTACTCAAAGTCACTCTCAGAGCCTCCTACCTTACTTTCGTAGAGCTAAAGACCATTTTTCCACCTCTTCTTCTGCAGGTACAGGTGGCTGTTCTGTCTCCATTTCAATTGGAAGAGACAGTTGTTCCTGCATGTGTTGCAGTCCTGAAGTCTCAAGCAGGAGCTGAACCTGCCGCCTTTCCTCTAGCTCATCCTCCCAATATTTCAGATGCCCTTCTTCTGGCTCTAGAGGTTCCCTACTTATATGCAGGGCCAGCTTGAGAGATGAGCCAGTGAGGCACTGGCTCAGGGCACACCACAATAGGGGCGCAGGAAGCCTGCCTCACTGGCTGACTTCCAGCCTGCTACCTGCCTCCTTAGTCACAGCATTAAGACAGCCATGGGAGCATTTGCCTTAGTTCCTGCGGCTGTATTAATGCTCAGCACAGCTGCAGGAACAAAAGCCCATACTCCCCTGGCTGTATTGCTGCAGGGAGGGGGAGGGATGGCTGATACTGGGGGGGGGGGGGCAGGAACTGGGCTGCGGGGCTGGAAATGGGCTAATACTCTGATTGAGAGGGTTGGGGGGACTGGAAATGGCTGATATTGGGGCTGGGGACTGGAGATGGGCTGATACAGGGGCTGGTCTGACAGATTCTGGCAATGGACTGATACTGGGAATAGGGGGCTGGGGCTGGAAATAGATTGATACGGGAGCTGGGGAATGGAACTGGAAATGGACTGATATTGGAGCTGGGGAATTGGAAATGGTTTGATACAGGGGCCAAGGGAGCTGATTGATACTGGCAGTGAGCTGATACTGGGAATAGGGGGCTGGGATTGAAAATGGGCTGACATTGGGGCTGGGGGAACTGGAAATGGGCTGATACAGGGCTGGGGGCTGGTATTGGAAATGGGCTGGGAGGCTGGTACTGGAAATAGACTGATATTGGGGCTGGGGTAACTGGAAATGAGTTGATACTAGGTCTGGGGAGATGAAACTGGAAAAGGGATGGGACTGAAAGGGAGCTAATTCTAGGGCTTGGATTTTGGGATTGAAAGGGGGCTGTTATTGTTGGTGGGGCTAAAGCTGGCAAATGCTAGGGTCGAAGTAGGAAAAAGAGGGAGATGATGGCGGAATAAGAAGGGAGAAGTGGAAAGATATAGTAGGGAGTAGGGAAGAAGCAAAGTCAACCAAGGGAAAGTTGAGATGAAGGGGTATAAGAACGTATGCTGGGGCAAGGAGGAGGAACGACAAGATTAACAAATACTGGAGAAGGAAGTAAATGGGTGTATGCTTGGGAAGGGGAGTAGGAGGCAGGAGGGCAAGTACTAGGGACATAGGATGTGGGAAAGCAGGGACTATGACAGGTGGAAACTCTAAGATTGGATGAACAAAATAGAAGAAAGACTCTAAGATAGGCTGGGTACTCGGGGCTTGGATGGGATTGTGAGTGGGAACTTGGAGTTGCTTGGGGGAATAATAAGGACTAAGAAATTGAACAAAGATTAAGAGGACAGTGGGGACAAGGTGATTTGGTGAATGGTATAAGTAGGGCTGTGAGACCAGGTGCAGAAATATAGGGAGGGGAGAATGTTTGAAGGACCTGGAGGGTATGGGGAGGGGTTGGGGCAGTCTTAACCCCTTAACTGGGGAAAATGCATGGCACCCAGCAAACTGCTGCCTGGGGAATTTACTGCCCCTGCAGTGATGGCTCAGCACCAATCACCTCTGGCATGGTCTGAGCTCTAAGAACAAACAGTTCTGTGTTTTCCAGGACCTTCATATTGACTTGCAGGGGGTATTACAGATGTTACTGTCAGTGAAGAAACACCTGCGGTGTCTGTCGGACTTCAGAGAGCAATCGCTGATGCCAGAGATGGTCAGGGGAGCACCAATCACCTCCAGCATCAGCAATTGCTCTCTGAAGTCTGACAGACACCGCGGGTCTGGAAAACAGCAGCAACCTGTCCCATTAAAACTGGAGCAGCTTGGCTCTGTGCAGCTGAGCTGCTAGTGTTCTGGTGGTAAGGTACTGTGATGAGGAAGCCCCTCAAGAAGAGATGGAAATAGGAGAAAATCCTGATGAGGTAAACAATACTGCACTGACAAACAGGATTTTCACCTCAGGAATAAAAACACAGCCAGTTGATGATCTAAAGCCACACCTCACCTCAGGGGAGGAGACAGGTCTGTTCACTGATTGGGCACACCCAAGGGAGAGTCAGGGAGTGCAAGGAAGTGAGGGCTTGTTAAATACTCAAGCAATGAGGAGAGGGGGAGAGGGGAGGAGGAGCGAGTGCAAGCACGAGGTCAGGAGCAGCAGAAGGGAAAACGTTGGAACAGCTGAGAGAACTGCTTGGAGGAGAAGTCAGCTAGAATCTGAGACCCAAGCAGAACCTGGGAGCACTGAACAGTGGTGCAAGGATTCACCCTGGGGGAAGTCTCACTGCAAGGTAGAGCCTTTGGTTAAGGGAGCCAGCAGGCCAGATACCTGGGATAAGGGCAGCCGGACTCACAGCTGTAAAAGCCAAGACAGTTTCAGAGAAAGCTACGAGGAAACTGTTCAGCCTGACATTTACCTGCAAGGCAATGGAAGTAAGGATAAGAAAGCTGAAGTACAAAGCCTGAGAATTAACAGGAGAAAAGGTACCAATGCTTATCTAAAAGACCTTGGAAAAGGTAAAGCTGACATTTCTTGTTATAACCCCTTGTTTAAGAAGTCTCCTGCATGTGTTAACCTCCTGAGAACAAACCCAGCATATTCAGCTAATGATAAGTGGGGGAAGGGATTTACCCTTACTGAAAACTGTTCCTTTGACAAAGGCAGGATAGCTGATTACCCTGAACTGGGAGTCCTAAGTAAATGTTTGTTAGAGAAGAAGGAAGGCTATCAGCCTGAAAACGTGCACAAGCAAGCTGAATTACTTCTAAGTCATTTTAAGGAATTTCTGGAGAAAAGGGTAGAGCAGAATAATAACCCTGACCAGAATTCCAGTAACTCTAAGGAAGCTATGCAACTGGACATTTGTCTGCCCTCAGTAGAGTTTGACTCACCTATGGATTGTTCTACTTGTGTAATTGAGAATAACCAGGTTAATGAGCACTGAAAGCTATGTGAAGTAATATAGTATAAAGTTTGCCATACCTGCGGTCATTGTGAGAAAACCTTATGCCTTGTTTAATAAGCTTAATCACATGGTAAATTGAGAAGCCGTGCCGTAAGGAAGAGCACCTGTTTCAATTTGCTGAAGGATCACATGATTGCCTAGCCTGAGACTAAAGGAACTGTGAAACAGCCAAGTAGAGCTGAGCCGTTTTTGTTGCATCTTTTGTGTGTGTTTATTTTCAACCCTTATGTTGGAATTGGCATTCTTTTGCGTCTGAGATACTGAATCTTGATGCGCTGGAATAAACCCTCTTAAAAATAAATATTCTTGCATGCCTTTTCCACTCGAGCTACAACTACAACTCAGTCCCACAGGAGGCCAAGCAACTACATATCCCAGAACTCCTGGGGCCAAGTGTTAGAGCTTCACTCCTAAAGGACACTTAATAGGCCGTCCCTACCTGTAAGCTCTTGGGCCCAGGTAGCAAGGACGTCGCAGTACACCTCCATAGATCCCCACAGCAATGTATCTTCCCAGTAGCAGCTCAGCCGCACATAGACACAGCTGGGCTGCTCCGGTTTTAATGGGAGGGTTTGGAGAAGGTTTGCCGCTGTTCTCCAAACCCACAGTGTTTGTCAGACTTCAGAGAGCGATCACTGATGCTGGATGTGATTGATGCACCCCCGATCACTTCCAGCATCAGTGATTGCTCTTTGAAGTTTGGCAGACACCGTTGGTGTTTCTTCACCATCAGAAACATCCGTTATTCCCCCTGCAAGTCAATGTGAAGGTCCTGGAAAACATAGAAATGTTTGTTCTTAGAGCTCAGACCATGCCAGAGGTGATCGGTGCTGAGCCATGGCTTCAGGGATAAGTCTTCACTTGCTTCCCAAGCTGTATGAGAAGCCGAGTTAACTCAACTTCCCCATTTGCTAAAAGGCAATGGGAGGATGAGTTAACTCGGCTTCCCCAGTTAAGAGGTTAAATGGCAGAGTGCTATGGAGTAGATGAGAGCAACAGGAAGGGGCAGGTCTTCCTTGAAGTAGGTGAAAGAGAGTAGAGATGGGAGAAGTGACAGGGGAAATGGAAGCATGGATGGGGGTAAGACATAAGAAAGGGCCTGAAGGTGGAGAGATAAGTGTTAGGGAATGAGCTAGGGCTGGGAAAACAGGGGTTCCCAAACCTGCCTCCCAGCCAGTCGGGTTTTCAGGATATCCACAAAGAAAATGCATGAAAGAGATTTGCATGCACTGCATATTCATTGTGGATATCAAGAAAACCCGACTGGCTGGGGAGGCCCCAGGACAGGTTTGGGAACCCCTGTAGTAAAGCGATGAGAAGCAAAAGGTGATAAATGAGAATGGGGAGGAAATGAATACAGAGGGAGGAAATGGTAGACTAGAAAGTGGGTGAAAGACCATGGGGAGGGGGTGTCGAATGCTGGCAAAGGAATGAGACAGATGTGGAATGGAAGGACTAGGGAAGTAAGATTAGGAAATAGAAAGCTGGTAAGTAGGTAAACGGTGAAAAGAGGAAGACTGAAGATTGTAGGAAGGAGAGGAATGGAATGAAGCTATAGTTAGGTAAAAGGCAAATAAGAGAAATAGAAGGATCAGATGTAGCAAAAGAAAGGATAAAGAAGACAGGGAGTGTGAAGAAACAGAAAATGGAAATGGGATCTTGGAAAAGGACAGAAGAAAACCAACAAGAGAAAGAAAACAGAAACTAGGACCAACTCAAATGGAAAAATAAGATGCTCAGACAAGAAAGGTACAAAAGAGTGTCAGTTTTAAGATAATAAAATATGTTAGCTTTGAAAATGTGCATTTCTTATTGTTCATTACAGGAGGAAATGCATTTCTGTTTCTCTTTCTTCCATGTTTCAGAGCTTGGTGTCTGATTTTGGGGTTTTCATTTTAAATTGTTGTCTTTGGTAGTTTCTTATTCTTTAATTGGTGATGGTCTGGATTTTCTATGTGCAGCCAAGATAAGCGATTCTGTTAACATGTAGGTTCTCTCTAGGAATCTGTAGTTCAGCTTGTTCTCTTTTCCAACTGGGGTTTACTGGTGTTCTAGAATATTTGCAGTGATGATTTTCCATTGGTAGGGTTAGTGCAATTTTGAGTTCTTAATGCTGGGAACAAGCGTCCATTTGCAGGGTTTTGTGATTTGATGCTCAATGTCTAGCTGTGGAGGGAGTTAATGGTGTTGTCATTGATGTGAGTCTACAAATTGATTATATTTTTTTTGTATGTTGAGATGTAAAGTGAAACATCTACTTCTGCTCTGCATCTGTTGTTGGAAGAGTTTTATTGGTGAGTCTGGAAGTGTTCCATATGAATAAATAATTTTGCCCTATCAGACTGATATTCAAAGGCAATTAGGTGTTCACTGGCAAATGAATAATTATTCTAACCATGTATTTTCAAAAATTATGTAATAATAGGAGACTTTTAAACTGTAGAATGGCCAGATATAGTTTTGTTACTCACCTGTAACAGGTGATCTCCGGGAACAGCAGGAATCAGTCTTCACATGTGGGTGACATTGGTACCAACAGAGCCCGTGCAAGAACACTCCCCAGTGTCCAACTGGAAAAGCCATTGGGAGCAGTCCACTGCGCCTGTGTATCTGCAATTGAGTTTGCAGCTGAGAAATAGAGGAGAAAAGAATGTACCCTACAACTCCTAGAAGAGGAGGGCGGGTTGTGAAGACTGATTCCTTCTGTTCCCAGAGATCACCTGTTACAGAACAACACTATCTCCAGGAATAAGCAGGAATGCAGTCTTCACATGTGGGACTCACTAGCTCCCAGGTACCAGACTGGAAGCAGGTAGCAATGGTATCCCCGAGGCTAGAGGATAGAGCCAAGAAGGTGTGGATACAATGTGGTGCCATTGGACTCGACTGCAGTCGGCTAATGGAAGTCTGGTGCCAGGAAGAAGTCCAGGACAGAGGGTAGGAGTTGCATTTAAAAGTCCCAAAAATGTGCTGGAGTACAGACTGGCCAAAGATAGCAATCCAACAGGAGTCCCTGTCTAGCAGCGGTGAGCAGCAAAGGTATGAATGGAGGACCAGGTAGCTGCTTGACAGATCTCATCAATAGAGATGGAATGGAGGTTGGCAACTGAGGTTGCCATAGCTCGCATGTTGTGAGCATGATGTGAACCTCAAGGGAGAGTCCCGCCTGCACATAGACAAAAGAAATGCAGTCTGTTATCCATTTGGATAGGGTGTGCTTTGTCACTGAAAGTCCAAGGTGACTTTTATCAAAGGAAATTAATAGTTGTGAGGGCTTCCTGTGAGCATAGTTCTGTCCAAGTAGTAAGCCAGTGCTCATTAAAAGTCTAGAGTGTATAGCACTGCTTTGACCCAAGAGGCATGTGGTCTCATGAAGAAGACTGAAAGGATTATTGACTGGTTCAGGTGGAAGGCTGATACCACTTTTGGAAGGAAGTGCGCATAGATACGGAGGACCACCTTTCATGGTAGAATCGAGTGTATGGGTGATCCGCCACTAAAGCTTGCAGTTCGCTGATGTGGCGAGCTGAGGTAAAAGTGTTGAGAAAGATTATCTTCCACGTCAGAGACTTCAATGAAATGGTGGCTAAAGGATCAAAGGGAGGTTTTAGAAGTTGTGCTAGAACCACATTGAGGTCCCAGGCCAGTTGTGGTTTGATAGGTGGCTTGAACAGCAGGAGACCCCATGTAAAATGTTGCACAAAGGGCTTTAAAGAAATAGGTTGCCTGTCCAGAGGCTTCTGATAAGTCATAATGGCACTAAGATGAACTCTAACTGAGTTAGTCTTGAGACCTGCTGAGGACAAGTGGAGGAGATATTGTAGAAGAAATTCCACCAGGCAGGTAGAGGGGTCAATTTGCTTTGGGGAACACCAGAGTGTGAACCTTTGCCATTTGAAGGCATATGAACGTCTGGTGGACGGTTTGTGTGATGCAAGCAGGATATCCTTGACCTGTTGTGGGAAGTCTAGATCAGCAAAGATTACACCTTCAGCAGCCATGCTGTAAGGATTAAGATGAAGAAGCATCCCATGATCCTGAGAGAGGAAATTGGGCATGTGTCCCAGGTTGAGAGGTTGAGTCTGTACTAGTCGAAGCAGCAGAGGACACCACAGCTGACGGGGCCAATAAGGGACTATGAGGATTGTTGGAACTCCTTCAAGTGAGAGCAGGTTCTCCTCAATTCTTTAAGTTTGGTACTCCAGACAGTGGGGAAATAAAGACACAAAAACACAGAAATTTACATTTTTACTGAGGCTTCAGGAAAGCAATCATTGAGGCCATGAACTTGGATGGCTTCTCTCAGATTGGTTCAAATTCCTTCTATCTGAAGCCTGCTTTTATTGTAATTAAAGAGGAAGTAACTACGTCATAATTATAAACCTAAAATAACACAAGGTGTCGCTAGAATTCTTTGACAGAACAAGAGCTGATTACAAATGTATTAAACAAGGCTTGCTTAATTGTAACAAAATTAGTTTCAACTGCAAGACTGCAGAAACTACGCTGTGCTAACAGTGACCTATAGTTGACTGTACATTGAACTATGGTTGTACAGTTCATTGCCTATGTTTACACTTTATGTTTACGCCAACAATGTCCCTAAGCTATTTTAGAATAGTTACACAGTTCTTATGATCAACATATCTAATTCTGTTTAAAAACCAGTATGTGAAAAGCCAAACCCGTGTGTGACTGTCATTGTTACCAAAGTTCATTTATTCAGCACATTTTAGAGATCTGTATCAAGAAATTCATCTATTTTTCAATTACATATTGGGGATTCTGGCATCCTTCTATCTGTCCATTCCTACAAGGATTATGGAACCCTTGTCAGCCTGTAGCTTGAACAGGGTCTTGGGTATCAAGGGGATGGGCAGGAATGCATAGAGCAGACCTTGTCTCCAATGGAAAAGGAAAGCATCCGTCGCCTGTCTGTGCAGGAAGGGAAGCCGTGAGCAGAACAGTGGAAGCTGTGCATTCTCCTGGGTGGTGAACAATCTATGAATGGAGTCTCCCACATGTGGAAGATCCAGGATGTCATTTCTCGATTTAGGATCCACTCATGTGGATGTAGGATACAACTGAGTCTGTCCGCAAGGAGATTGAGTTCTCCCGGGAGATACACCACTCTAAAGCGAATGCGATGTGCAATTGAGAAGAATCAGAGGTGAAGCACTTCCTGGCAGAGGGGATAGGATCATGTTCCTCCCTGCTTGTTCACATAGAACATGGCCACCTGATTGTCATTTCTGACTAAGACCTATCGACCTGAGAGTTGGGGTTGAAAAACATGAAGGGCGTTTGTAAGTGCACGTAGTTCCAGGAGGTTTATCTGTAACAGAGATTCCTGGTGTGTCTACTGTCCCTGTGTGGTGAGATTGTTTAGTTGTGCTCCCCAACTGAGCTTAGAGGCATCTCTTGTCAGAGTGCATTGAGATGAAGGCATCTGAAAAGGTGGACCCCCAGAGTAGGTTTTGAGGAGAGCACCACCACTGAAGGGATCTGACAAGTGGAGGGGTGATGCATATTTTGTCTGAGAGATGCCCGGTTGCCTGAGTCCATTGAGATGAAAGAGCCCATTGGACTTGTCATATGTGCAGGTGGGCATAGGGGACAACATGGACTGTGAAGGCCATGTGCCCCAAAAGACTAGCATCTCTCGAACTGTTACACAGCTGTGATTTTGTATTTTGCGGGTCAGCTCTATGAGCCAGGTAGAGCAATCCAGAGGAAGGAAAGCTCTGGTCTGTTGAGTGTCCAGAAGTGCTCCTTTGAACTCAACCTGCTGGGTTGGCATCAGGTGCGACTTGGGAAAGTTTAAGATGAATCCCAGATGTTGAAGCAGTTATGGTGCAATGAAGGGCTTTACCTCTTGTGTTGATTCTCCTCTGATTAGCCAATCATCCAAGTAGGGGAAGGCAAAGATCCCCAAAGTACGAAAGTAGGCCGCAACCACTGACTTGCATTTTATGAATACCTGGGGTGCAGAGGCTAAGCCGAAGGGTAGCACCCGATATTGATAGTGGTTCTGCTGGAACCGAAAGCTCAGATACTGTCTGTGTTAAGGGTTTATCAGTAAATGCGTGTATGCCTCTTTGAGGTCTACAGAACATAGTTGTTCCTCTGAAGGTATGGCAGGAGTGTACCAAGAGAAATCATTTTGAATTTTTCTCGAATGAGGAATCTGTTTAAGTCCCTTAGATCTAAGATGTGCCTGAACCCTCCTGTTTTCTTGGGATAAGGAAATAAGGAGAGTAGAGGCCCATGTCCTCTTAGAGGGGGAGGCGGAACGCTTTCTATGACCCCCTGAACTAACAGGGTGGATACCTCTTCTGATAGGAGAATTGTCTGCAGGGAGTTGCTGGGATAATCCCCTATGAAGGTGATGGCGGGTAAGCTTTCAAAATAAAGCAGAAAGTCCCTTTGGACGATGTTGAGAGTCTGCTGCTCTGATGTTATGAGGTGCCACCTGTGGGCACAGGAACAGAGCCTGCCTGCTGTGTTTAGAAGTTGGGGACCCTGCAGAGGCAGAATAGTTATGCTCTCCTGGAAGAAGTCAAAAACCACAGGTGCTGGTTGTGACTGTGCAGTTGGTTGAGGTTTAGGAGCCTTGGGTTTCTTGGGTTGGGGAGGGCCCTGCTGGTGCTGCTGTTGCTGCTGAGGCTGGTAAGCAGCTGAAGGTGAATAAGAAGGATAATGTCTCTTATTCTTAGAATAGAAAGATTTCTTTGGATTAGTCCTCCTCTTAGAGGGGTCTGCTGTCTTTCTGGAGAGGCTCTTGAGGGTAAGATCATCTGTTTCAATCACTCCAGCCTTTTCCCTCCAACCCTTTTCAAAGAGGTTTTCTCCAGAACAGGGAATATTGGCCAATTTGTCTTGGACCTGCTGTTCAAGATTCAAAGTTTGGAACCATGCCATCCTGTGAACACCAATGCAGATCAAAGGCATCAAAAGATGCTCTGGTAAGAAATTTGGATGTATTTTGATTCTGATTGATTAGGACTTGGAATGCATTATGTTTATCATCAGGAAGGGAGAGGTGCAAAGTTCTCTGGATACATCTTTCAGGAACATGCCCATGCAGAGCATGTAGGAGGTAATTCTAGAGGTGAGGAACAGCTGTGAGCCCACGTCAGACTTACAAGAGCAGAACAGCATGGCAAACATTGATAAAGTTTCCTGCGTTGCTGCCACTGTGTGGGCCCACTTTCTGCCCGGGACCCCACATTGCAGGAGCTGCTTGGGTGGAATTTATACCAGTGGCCATGAATATTGAAGGGGGAAATGCCCTGTAATCCTGTCATTTTTGTTGTTCTAATCTAGCCTGCCATTTCCTGTTATAATACTGGGGGAAAGCTGAAAGTGGATGGAGCCTCAGTATTGGGTACATGATCAATACTATGCTGGCAAACATGGTGGCTTAAAGAATGGGATAAAGAGGAGTTTATTGCTTTATTTGGAAAAGTCTGGTTTTTATTTCATTAAAAAAAATAAAACAAAACTAGTTCCCAGCTTGATTTAGAGCAGTGCTTATCAACCCAGTCCTCAGAACACACTTAGCCAGTCAGATTTTCAGGATAACCATAATGAATATGCATGAGGGAGATTTGCATGCACCATTTCCATCATATGCAAATCTCTATCATACATATTCATTGTGGTTATCCTGAAAGCCCGACTGGTTAGGTGTCCCAAGGACTGAGTTGAGAACCTCTGCTGTAAATTAACTTCTGTTAGATTTCAGTAGAGTCGGGCCTGGCTAGTACTTGGATGGGTGATCACCTTGGAATACCAAGTGCTGTTGACTTCCTACATGGAAGAAAGGCCTGGCAATCTACTTCGTTGCACACTGTAAGGAAAAAAACTGCGGCTGGGTCACCAGAAGTCAGCATTGACTCAATGGCATACACACACTTCTGTTAGATTTAGGTAGGCCCTTAAAAGAAAACAGACAGGTAATTAGTTATTTTTTCCTCTCTCCCACCCACTCCAGACATATCCCTTCATTTATAGTTTTGGGGCCCTATTTTTGAAGGCATTTACATGTAATCCCATGTAAATGTCATATCCGGGATTTTCGAAGGGCACCTACACAAGTAGTGCCCTTCGAAAATCCTGGATATGTCCTTAACGTGCCCAGATGCTATGCGGTTAGCATCAGAGCATGTTAGGAGCATTCCAGGGCAGAATGGGGAGCGGAAAAAAGGGCTAACCGGGTAGCACAGATTTTTGATGCTACCACTTAGCCCTCTGAGCCTTAAAGATGGAGTGGAGGAGTGGCCTAGTGGTTGGGGCAAGGTACTTCAGGCCGGAAGGTCGGGGGTTCAAATCCCACTAGAGTACAGCAACCTTGGGCCGGAAGGACTGGGGTTTCTAGTCCCACAGGTGCTCCTTGTGGTCTTGGGCAAGCCACTTAACCCTCCATAGCCCATGTTCCCTGTAAAATAGTTATCTCCAAGTTATAATGCCCTGTTCAATGTAATTTCAGTTTGTTCAATGTAAACCGCCTTGATATCATGAAAGGTGGTATATAAGAAATGTTAAATAAATAAATAAAGATAAGGGAGGTTTTTCCTCCCTATCTTTCAGGCGCAGTGGCTAAGTGGCTAGCCTTGAAAATTGGTGCTACCTGGCTAGCTCCTGTGGTTTCTGGCTTGTGCGGTGAGACCCAAATTTTCAATGCTGGGGATGCATATGACCCCAGCATTGAAAATCCGGGTTAGACGGATGGCAGGTGGGCTATGCACCGATGTGGCACATAGCACCGCCAAGTTGAAAATCAGGCCCATGGTTTATTAAAAAGCTTTATATACCACTTGTGATGGGGTCTATAGAATGTTACATTGTGGCAGGTGTAGGCCTGTGATCCACAGTGTCTGACATAAGCGGGCAGGCCTAACTAGCTTGACCTGTAAATGAAGCCTGTGAAGAGGCTCATAGGAATTACACATCCCCCAACATGCTGCTATTGTAGGATAGAACTCAGTAAAAGTATTGAATTAGCTTAGACAAGCAGAACTGGAAGATGGAAAAATACAGAAAAATATGTTTAAAGGTTACTGATAAGAAAAGGACATCTGCAAGGGATTTAATTGGGACTGCTGACAGATGAGTTGCAGAGCCCTGCTCCCCTACATGCACAAATTGGCTCAATGGCCTTGAAAGTATGAAAGTAACAAGTTGATGAACTGGCCATTGTAATTGGGACTAGAAGGGGGGTAAGCAGGTGCTGAGCCCACTGAAGGAACATAATTGGATAATCATATCAGTACCGGGACCAATAGAAGGGGTACGGGAGGTACGGGAGAGTACCGGGACCAATGAAATGTGTTTCTATACCTAGAATGGAGTAAAAGTCTATAAAAGTTGTTGTATTGCCAGAAATCTTTGCTCAGCCATTTTGAATTGATAATTGCTTGAGACTTGTGCACAAATAAATGATTTGGACCTTCTGAACAGACTCCTGGTATTATTGGTTTGTCTGCGCTCTGCTGCTACAACATATCCATCTCCAAAAGGAGTATCAACAGTCCCCTTTAAGAGAGGCTGCAGCCCAGAGTTCAGTGCTGGGAGGGTGTGGCTCAGAGAGAGAGTTTAAGAACAGCAGACTGCAGGAGGGAGAGAGAGGCCCGTGGAGCCAGGCACTCTTCCAAGGCAAGCTGTGTAAAGGAGTTCTGAGGTAGGAACTTTAACTGGGGCTGGAGGAAGAACCAAGAGAACCAGTCTGTGGAGATTTAACAAGCTGGGCCAGAAGTAAAGCTGCTTTTTTTTTCCATGAACTACTGTCTGATCTGGGTTTTGCTTTGTGGAGGTTTAACTAGCTGGGACAAAATAAAAAGCTGATTTTGTTTTCCCTGAACTGCTGTCTAGCCTGTGTTTTAAAGAAAACCCCTTCCCTCCAAATGCCACACTACCACACTGTTTTACTACAAATAAAAATAAAGCAGTTTAAATGTAAAATGATTAGAAGAAAGGAAAATAATGCCACAATAGAAGAAGAAAGACAGATAGTGAAGGAGAAGGGACTTGTCTAGCAAGTGTGAGGAGCAGGGACCCAGAAGGCCAACTGTTGCTCAGTTAGATCTCTCAATTAAGAGCGAGAGTAAAATTTGACACCGCAGTCTATTTTTTTTTATCAAAAAGTGATTACCCTTTAACAGGTAATTAATAGTTCATTATGGAACAAACAAAAGTTATAGCATAAAATATACCAAATAAAGACTTACCTGCTAATTGTTTTTCCTTGAACTCCAGTTCAGTCCCGCACCTCTCGGTTGTGTACCTCCTTCCGCAGCTTGGAGACTGGGCATGTTAGAATCTTGAAGTCACCTTATATATACAGCTGGCACCTCCCACCAGCCCTCAGTGACCTATTGACAAAGCAGAACTAAAGGAGCAATAAATAACACAATTGTTGACCAAACACCTTACCTACATATCTAAAGGAACTGATCCACTCCGCTAACAGAGGAGACTGTCCCCCCCCCCCCTTGCTAGAGAAGATAAAGAGAAATAAACAAACTGCACAATGGCGCACATAAGTGACTAGCACTAAAAAGAGCCTCAGCAGACTCAAGTCTTTGTACACTTATACAGTATATGTTGCAAATAAACTGAATCACCAATCCGGGTGGGATCCGGGACTGAACTGGAGTTCCTCAAGGAACAACAATTAGCAGGTAAGTCTAATTTCTATTTCCTTATCGTCCCTCCAGTTCAGTCCCGCACCTCTAGGATGTAGCAGAGCAGTAACTTAATGGGAGGGACCTGACAAACCGGCACGCAAAACTGCCGATCCAAAACGGGCATCTCCTGCCGCTTGAATGTCCAGACGATAATGCTTACTGAAAGTGTGCAAAGAAGACCATGTAGCCGCCCTGCAATCCTCCACTGGAGGAGCCAAAGTATATTCTGCCCAAGAAGTGGCTTGCGCCCTGGTAGAATGCGCCCTCAAACCTACAGGAATCTGATGACCCTGTTACATATAAGCTGAAGATATCGCTTCGCAGACCCATCTAGAAATGGAAGCCTTTGCCACCACTTCACCCTTGCATGGCCCTCCAAAAAGTACAAACAAGCGATCTGATTTGCGAAAAGGTTCCGACACTTTCAGATAACGCCGAAGAACCCATTTTACATCTAGCAATCGCAGCGTACAACCAGAGATACTGTCGTCCGCCGCCCGTAAAACGGGTAAAGACACTGGCTGACCTATATGAAAAGCTGAAACTACCTTCGGTACAAAAGACGGAACTGTACGCAAAACCATCTTATCTCAAAAAAAGGTAAGAAAAGGTTCTTAGCAAGAAAGAGCCTGCAACTCCGAGATTCGACGAGCAGAACCGATAGCCACGAGAAAAACCGCCTTCAACGTCAAACCTTTTAACGAGGCTTGACCTAAAGGCTCAAAGGGAGCCCTTGTGAATGCTCCCAAGACCAAGTTGAGATCCCAGGGAGGAATCACTACTCTTCTTGGCGGACGAAGACGAGATACCACCCGCAAGAAACGTAAGACATCCAGATGAGAGCCTGAAGAAATACCCTGAACCTTACCACGATAACAAGCAATAGCAGCCAGTTGGACTCTTAACAAACTAGCTGCTAAACCTTTATCAGTTCTGGTCGCCGTATCTTAAAAAGGACATAGCGATATTAGAAAAGGTTCAGAGAAGAGCCACCAAAATGGTAAAGGGGATGGAAGGATACTCCTATGAAGAAAGGCTAAAAAGGTTAGGGCTCTTTAACCTGGCAAAGAGACGGCTGAGGGGAGATATGATAGAAGTCTATAAATTAATGAACGGAGTGGAACGGGTAAACGTAGATCGATTGTTTACATTATCAGAATATAGAAAGACTAGGGGATATGCAATGAAGCTACAGGGTAAACTATTTAAGACTAATAAAAGAAAATATTTTTTCACTCAACATGTAATCAAACTCTGGGATTTGTTACCGGAGGATGTAGTAAAAGCTGTTAGTGTAGTTGGGTTTAAAAAAGGTTTGGACAAGTTCCTGGAGGAAAGGTGCATAAACCATTATTAAGAAGGGTCCCAGGATATCAATGCTTGACCCAGTACAAGCATTGTGGAACCTGTGTCTTTTGGGGAAACTGCTAGGTATGTATGACCTAGATTGGCCACTGTTGGAAACAGGATACTGGGCTTGATGGACCTTGGTCTGACCCAGTATGGCATATCTTATGTTCTTATCTTAAAACCATCTTGCAAAAAGGCCAACACCTCCGGAATAGAGGCTGATGTTGGTCGCCACTTTCTTGCCTCGCACCAAGCCTCAAAGATGCGCCAAACATGCACATAGGCTAAAGAAGTTGACCGCTTCCTAGCTGAAAGCAATGTGAAGATTACCGCCCCGGAAAATCCCCTCTTTACTAGCCTCGCCCTTTCAATGACCAAACCGTAAGCGAGAATCGATCCACTTGCGGCATTCGCAACGGCCCTTGAAGAAGAAGATCGTCCCGAAGTGGAAGACGCCAGGGATGACCATACAGGAGCCGCACTAAGTTGGCGTACCACGGCTGTCGCGGCCAATCTAGAGCTATTAAGAGAACGCACCCCCGATGAGATTCAATGCGCTTAACTACTCAGCCTATGAGAGCCCAAGGAGGAAAGACATAGAGCAGCCCCTCCGTGGGCCACTGCTGTAGCAATGCATCTAGATCTTCGGACATTGTTTCTCGCCTTCTGCTGTAAAAACGACCCACCTTGGCTGAATGCCAAGTTGCCATCAGATCCATAATGGGTAGACCGCACATGCGGACTATCTGAGCAAACACTTTTGCGTGAAATTCCCACTCTCCAGGATCCACGCGCACCCGACTGAGATAGTCTGCCATCACATTGCCTACTCCTGCAATGTGCGCCGCCGATTATCGCTTGAAGATGAGGTTCTACCCAATTGAACAAATCTTCCGCTTCCATCTCTAGTGCTGAGCTGCACGTTCTGCCCTGTTGGTTGATGTACGCCACCGCAGAGGCATTGTCCGACAAGACTCGGACTGATTGGCCCAGGAGATTGACTTCGAACTCCCTGAGCACCAGCGCTATCGCCCTCAACTCCAGATGATTGATTGACCATTGAGCTTCCTGAGCACTCCAGGCTCCCTGTGCAAACAATCCCTCGCAATGAGCTCCCCAACCCGACAGGCTGGCATCGGTTAGGACTGGAACCCACTGCGGGTGCTCGAGAGGCATGCCTGCGGCTAAATGTTTTGGATGAAGCCACCACAGAAGAGCCTTCTTGACCCCTGCTGGACAGGACAGACGAGTTATCAAAGAGTCCTGCTGATGAGACCAGTGACTACATAAGGATCTCTGTAACAGCCGCATATGCACCCTTGCCCAAGGCACTATCTCTAGAGTGGCTGCCATTGTCCCCAGCACCTGAAGATACTGCCAGGCTGTTGGTGCAGCGAATTTCAGAAACGTGCACGCCAAATGACGAAGTTTCTGGGCCCAGAGATCCGGTAGAAATGCCGATCCCACTCGAGTGTTGAACCAAACTCCCAAATATTCCAGTATCTGAGAGGGTACCAATTGGCTCTTGGCCACATTGACTACCCAGCCGAGGCTTTCCAAAAACTGTACCACTCTGGCAGTAGCCTGTACACGTTCCACTCTTGACTTCGCCCTTATGAGCCAATCATCTAGATAAGGGTGTACTAACAGCCCTTCCTTGCGCAACTCCGCCACTACCACTACCATGACCTTGGTGAATGATCGAGGCGCTGTAGTAAAACTGAACAGTAATGCCTGAAACTGAAAATATCCTTGAGGCACTGAAAGCGAAGGAAGCACTGATGGACTGCTCTTATTGGAATGTGCAGATACGCTTCGGTAAGGTCGAGAGACGTCAAACTCTCCTTTTCGCACTGCCACGATAACAATCATAATGTTTCCATGCGAAAATGAGACACCCGCAGACAACGGTTCACTCCCTTGAGGTCCAGAATAGGATGAAACTTTCCATCTTTCTTGGGAACCACAAAATAAATGGAGTAGCGACTGCAGCCGAGCTGGTCTGGCGGCACCGGAACCAGCGCCCTCAGATGTAACAAACGAGTGAGTGTTTCTGCTACCACCAACGCTTTGCTCTGCCCCCTGCATGGAAACTGAACAAAAGAATCGACTATCGGTCAGGCGAATTCGAGAGCATACCCCTCACGAATGATTTCCAAAACCCATTTGTCTGACGTTACCTGGACCCAGGCTGGAAGAAACTCCCGTAACCATCCTCCTACAGGCTGAACTGCCATCTGGGCCCTCCTCGCTTCATTGTGATTTTTTGAAACCTGAGGACGAGGAATTTGCAAAACCTCTGCCTGCTCCTCGAAACCCTCTAAACATTTGCTCGCGAGAGGGAAACCTCCCTCTTTGGAAACTACCCAGCCGGGAGGTTCAAAAACAATGAAAATCGCATGACTGCCCTCGTGACGGAACTTGCACTCAACTGGACCTTGGCTTATCTTCCGGCAAACGACCTCCCTTGGATACCCCAAGTCTCTGACCAACTTGTCCAAATCTTCAACAAACAAGAGCTTCCCCTTGAACGGAAGCTTGCTTAGACGAGACTTTGAGAAACTATCAGCTGCCCAATTCCGTAACCACAGATAACGCCGGGCTGCCACAAGGGAAAACATGCTATTAGATAGTCCTCTAATGAGGTCATAATGCAGATCTGCCAGGTAAGCCACCCTGGACTCTAGCTTAGTAACATCCGCCACCTGTTCCTGTGCCTTTTCTGCAGGAAGTTGCAAATGCTGCGACCATCTTAGACACGCTCTTGCTACCCAAGCCCCACAAATTGATGCTTGAAGAGATAAGGCATTAACCTCGAAGGCCTGCTTTAACAAAGAATCCACTTTGCGATCCTGACCATCCTTTAGAGCAGCACTGCCCTCTACTGGAATCGTAGTCTTCTTGGTGACTGCCGACACTGCGGCATCTACACGGGGAGATCAAAAAGACTCCCGCTCCCGATCGGACAAGGGATAGTCGAGTCATGGACCGGACCCCCCTTAACCCTGACTCTGGAAGGTCCCACTCATCCTGAATCATCTGCCTGACCGCACGGTGAATCAGAAAAACCGCTTGTGTCTTGCGAACTGCCTGAATGATAGGATCCTCCACCGACTCCTCGTCCGCTGGCTAATCCACTGCCAAATTAAGAGCTTGAAGGGATTCCGTTATCAGAGCCGGCAGCTCTTCTTTACGAAATACACTAATTATCCGAGCCTGGTCCTCAGGCTCTGGAATCTCACCTTCCTCCAGGTCCTCTGCTACTGTATATGGCTCCTCTAAATCCTCGCTGTCTAGCTAGTCCAATAAGGCCGGTCATTCCTCTACAGGCCGAGCTCTCTTAGCTGGTTTCCCTAAGGAAGCCTCAACCTTTTCTGTCAAGGGTCCAGCCCGTCTGGCTCCTAGGCCTGAGAGATCTGCCGTAACCCTTTCTGGCATAAACAATAGGCTTGATGTAGAAAAAGAACAAAGTCTGGAGAGAAACCAGGCAGGGCTCCTCCCACTACCAGAGGAGACATTGAAGGAAGGAACTGACGGAGTCGCCCCTTGCGGAGAGACGGGAGTCTCTAAGAGAGCACTCACCTCCACTGAGGCCTGAGCCCCTTGTGCACCTGATGAACCTTCCTTAGACTGTTCCTGAAGTTCCTGCTCCATGCTAAGTGCTTCTGCAGCACAGCCACGGCACACTCCGGCCTCCGATACAGTTCCTCGCCGGGTGCCGCAAACAAGCTTCCTCAGCCCAAAATGCCTAAAAAAAAATAGAAGGTGTTTTTTTGGGGGGGTTTTGTTTTTTTTAAATATCACAGTAGTCAAACTCAATCAACTACCCCCGAAAATGCAAAAAACGTTTAACTCAGGTCCTGAAAGAGGACCTCACATCTGGAAAGTAAACTCAAGGCCGCAGCAGAAACACGTGAAAAAGCACGGAAACTAGGCAGTGTAATGGTTACAAACTGAAGATTACCTCGGCCCGTGCACGCAGCAGCGGGCTGCATTTGCTCGTTTTCCCAGGCAATCACGACTGCTCCTGATCAACTCCAGTGCACCGGAGACTAAAAAACGCCAGGCAGACCAAGCTGACTGGCAGAAAGGACACTAAATCTGTCCAGTCAGCTGCAGCATCGCGGATCAACTGCCGCTGGCAGGTACCTCATTGGAGACACATTCAGGAACCGGCCGTGAAGAGAGGGGTCTGACCGCACTACAGCTGCCCTCCGAACAGCCTAGAAGGGGAGAGAAGGCAGAAACAACCATCCAGCAGCAGGACAGAAGGGAAAAGTCTCCTCCAATGCTCCTGACTAAACCCGGTACTCTGTTTAAAAAAAAAAAAGAAAAGAAAGATTGTATTTGTACAATCTTAACTACCCCAACAAAACAAACAAACTAAAGCAATGCCCAAAAGGGAAAAAACAATTACGTTAAAAACTAAGATCCCTAACTGCAAAGCTCCTTATTTATCACTTCAGTGAGCCCAGCACCTAGGCTCACTCCCCCCTCCACTGCTTGGAGACTGAGCACACTGAGGGCTGGTGGGAGGTGCCAGCTGTATATATAAGGTGACTTCAAGATTCTAATATGCCCAGTCTCCAAGCTGCGGAAGGAGGTACACAACCCAGAGGTGTGGGACTGAACTGGAGGGACAATAAGGAATAACCAGTTAGATGTATATAGTTCTTTAAACTGTTCCAGGTATTACATGTTCTGTTTCAATGTAAACCGCTTTGATATAACTGAAAAGTGGTATATAAAAAATGTTAAATAAAAGCTTTTTTTTTATTAATTTAGGTATCCCTATTCCCTTAACGGCCTTAAAAAATTAAACTCACTAATACAAAGATGCAACAGCAGTCCATCAGCGAGATAGGGGCTATCCAGTCCTTTACACTAAGTGCCACATATTGTCACGCTCCCCTGCTACTGGCCGAAGGCTTTATAGTAGGGGTGACCGCTGTTTTGCTTCTGAGTGTCCTTTATACTATCTAGCAGCAAGGGTTGCTGGGATATGTAGTTTTTGGTTTCACTCTCACAAAAATGTGTTGTGGCACAAGGGTCTTTTGGAACAGATAAATTTATTATTATTGTTGGGTTTTCCCCCTCACAGAGGTTCTCAGGCAAATAAGCAAAGCAATATAATTCTTTTCCAGAATAAACAGAAAAACAGGAGCAAATGAAAAGCATCAAATAAAAGTGGAAAAACTGTTTCTTCACAGCAGCTCAAAACTTCCAAACAACTTTGTAATTCTTCTTACCAAAGCTTGTTTAACATAAGTTCATGTCCACTCTATTACACATAGAACTGTCCATCTCAAAAGAACCAGAGGACTCAGGAACATCTGCTGCGTCAATGATCATGTCCTCGCTTTCATTCTCACAGCTCTGCCTAGGAGAACTTCTAGGCTGGCATTCTGGAATAGCCTTTTGCAGCTGCTCTAGAAGATTCCCTCCTCTACTAGCCATGACGTCCTCTAGCTCAGGAGTTTGGTTAGTACGTAAGCTTCTCTTTATGGTTTCTACATCTGCATTAAACCATTTATTCCAAGTGTTTCTGCTAGGTGGTTTTACAGCCGTGCTATCGTGGCACTTGTTAGCACTGGCTTTTAGTTGTTTTACAATGTCTTCAACAAGACTCTGATTAGGCAGAAAATCCAACGTACCTTGTCTGCTATCACTGCCCGGTCTGTGCTTAGAGCTCTCTTCCCTTCTACAGGTAAAATGCTTGTTCCTGTCTTCAGGTAGCTCCCACGATGGCGTTGACTTAGCTTTAAGGTAACTGGGATTGGACCCACCAGAATCCCTCTTGCCTGGAGCTGGGTTCCAAGACTTCCTCAGTTGCTGCCTTCCTTGTTGAAGTGGTTTAGACACTTGTAAAGGCTTTTCCCTGCCTTCTTGTCTGTCCAGTTTCCTTCTCTGCTGACAATCCTGTCGGCTGTTCTGGTACTGCATGCTGTTCTGAAAGACTAGCCCTGAAGCTGGTTTAAAACGGCTTCCTTGTTCAGGCACGCCCTTCTGACTATCCAGGTGCACCTCGTTAGGGCTGCTTCCAGCTCTTACGTCATGAATCTGACTGAGCTGCATTCTCTCTGAAAGCTTCCTGCTGTCATGGAAACCTGGCTTGCTCTGGCTTTTAAAGGTGCAGTGCTCGCTATTTTGCCATTCCATCTGCTCAGGCATGCTTTCGGTACCACAATATATGATTATCTCCCATTTAGTGAGAGGTGATATGTATGCAATCAGTACAAAGAGCTCCTGGCTCTCTGAGAAAGATTCTGACCTCTGGAGACTCGAGGAGCTGAGGAAGACAGAAGTATATAGAGAAGATTTACAGAGGCATAGAAAAGTCCCACCTCCAATCTAGCAACTTCACTGCTGCCTTGGAGGAAGGAGGTCACCTAGAAAGAGATCATCACTTTGGTGTGGCAAGAAATTCCCTCCAGGGGATGCAATACCCTCTTGCACCAAGGATGTGTCTCCAGGGGTTTCTGCCCAGGAGGGAAGGGTAAGGATGGCCATTTTTCTTGGTTATTTGATCATTAGGCATGTAAACAGCTGGGTGTCTGATGGGTGTGAGGATCGCTTGGTCACTTGCCTGCCTGGTGCGAAGATGGCAGACCTTTCTCATCACCTAGATAAAATTCTAGATAGTGCTGGTAAGGAGCTGACTGTCTTGGTACATGTGAGCACCAAAGACTTAGGAAAATGTGGAAGGGAGGTTCTGGAAGCCAAATTTAGTCTTTTAGTTAGGGTTGAAATACAGGACCCCCAGAGTGACACTCTTAAAATTGCAGAGCTTCAGAGTTTCAATGCATGGATCATATGATGGTGCAGGGAAGAGGGCTTTAGATTTGTCAGCAACTGGGCAACATTCTAGGGAAGAGGGAACCTTTTCCAGAAGGACGGGTTTCACATTAACCAGGATGGAACTAGGCTGCTGGTACTAACCTTTTAAAATGGAGAGAGAGCAGTTTTTAAACTAGATATTAAGGAAAAGCCAACAGTAGCCCAGGAGTGCATTGTTCAGAATAACGTATCTTTGAAGGATGCTAACAAAACAAAGAGGTTAGTGCATTCCAATAGAGAGGTTGCAATAAAGGTAAAAGTTGTTCAGGTTGAAAGATTCCAAATTATCCCTGTCAACTAATAAGCAGGTTGTCAATATGAATGAAAAGCATACTTTGAAATGCCTATATACAAATATTAGGAGTCTTAAAAATAGGATGGGAGAGTTAGAGCATGTGGCACTGAATGAAGAGGTAGATATAATTGGTATCTCAGAGACCTGGATGAGGGAGGATGACCAATGAGACAATATGATACTGGGGTGCAGGTTGTATTGTAATGATGGGGTGAATCGTGTTGGTGGAGGGGTGGAGCTATATGTTGAAGGCATTGAGTCAAACAGGATAAAGGTTTTACAGGAAACAAAGTGCACTGTAGAATAATTCTGTATAGAAATTCCATGTGAAAAGGGGAAGGGCATAGGAGTGGAGGTGTACAACCATCCGCCTGGCCAGAACGAACAGACAGATGAAATGTCAACAGAAAATAGGGAAGTTAACCAAACTGGCAACACGGTAATAATGGGTAATTTCAGTTACCCCGGCATCAACTAGGTGAATGTTACATCAGGATATGCCAGGGAGACAAATTTTCTAGATGAAATGAATGACTGCTTTATGGAGCAGCTGGTTCGGGAACTGAAACGAGGGGGAGCTATTTTGGACCTGATTCTTAGTGGAATACAGGATATGGTAAAAGAGATGACAGAGTTGGAACCACATGGCAACAGCGATCAAAACATGATAAAGTTTGATTTAATAAATGGAAGAACAGCAAGGAAATCTACTATGCTAGCATTTAGCTTTCAAAAGGGAGACTATGAAACTGAGGATAATGTTTAAGAAAAAAACAAAGAACAGCTGCAAAGATTAAGACTTTACATCAGGCCTGGACATTGTTTATGATCAAAACTTTTTTATTAAATGCAAAAACAAAGCAAAGCAATCACTCCAAACAATACAGCACTTGATAAGGGGCAGACCCCACAAGATTGCTTGTCTAGCCATAGATACAATGTGAGTACATTTTCCGTTTTCACACTCCACCCCCCCCCCCCCCCACCCCCACCAACCATCCTCCCCTGAGGTGCCCAAGCAACACAAACAACATCCATAAGAGACCCTGGACATTGTTTAAAAATACCATCTGGAAGCCCAGACCAGGTGTATTCCATACTGTAAGAAAAAAAAAGTGAAAGGAAAACCAAAGAACTGTGAGTATGGTTGAAGGTGAGGTGAAAAAGGCTCACTGAAAAAAAAAATTCAAAAAATGGAAAAGGATGTGAAAGAAGAAATTACATAAGCACTGGCAAGATACATGCAAAGCAATTATAAAGCAGGCAAAGAGAAAATTTAAAAAAAATGCTTGCCATGGAAGCAAAATTCATACAAACCTTTTCAGGTACATTAAAAGCAAAAAGCCTGTGAGGGAGTCTGTTGAACCATTAGTTAATAAAAGAGTAAAAGGGACACTAAAGGAAGGCAAGGCCAAAGCAGAGAAACTAAATGAATGCTTTGCTTCAGTCTTTACTGAAGAAAATATAAGGGAGATATCCATACCAGAAATGATATTTAAAGACAATGAATAGAATTAATTGAAATAAATCTCAGTGAACCTGGAATATGTAATAGGGCAATTTAAGAGTAGCAAATCATCTGGACTGGATGGTATACATCCTTGGGTGCTGAAAAAAATCAAAAATGAAATTGTAGACCTACTATTAGTAATTTGTAAACTATAATTTAAAATTGTCTATAGTACCTGAAGATTGGAGAGTGGCCAACATACCGGAAACTACAGACTGGTGAAGCTGACATCAGTGACAGGCAAAATGCTAGAAATCATTATAAAGGAAGACTTCCGGTGACTTCAGAGGAGCCAATGGCAGCGCGGTAACTGAGCACCGCCGTTAAAGCCTGCTAAAAGGTGATAAAATGTCCCTAAAAAGAAGCGAGAAGGTGATGTAATAGAGGGGTATCAAACAAGTAACAGTCCAACCCAAGGTGGAAGGCAAAGAGCCAAAGATCACCCTCTAGAATAGCTAGATCGGAGGAAGTTAAGCCGGAGTGGGGAACTGCGTGGCTGTGCAGTGCGGCAGGCGAGGAGGCCTGGGCGACACTGCACAGCAGGAGGGCCAGAGAGGAGCGGCGGAGCTTTTAAAGTGCTAGAGAGAGGCAAATCGAGGTAGTGGGAGGAGCCTGCTGGAAAAGAGAGGAGGCAGAGCGAGTGGAGACGCCAGAAATTACGGAGGGCAGACCACACGGGGGAGCGCAACGGTGTGAACACACCTGGCAAGGATGCCGGTGACGGCCCGAGGAGGTGGAGAGGAAAGCCACCGGACAGGCAGCAGATAGAGATACCGGAGCGGACCAACAACAAACCCCATCTGAGATAGCGAGAACCGCTGAAAAGGCAAGTGCAGAGAGACGCAAAGGGAGCAGTGTGAGCCTAGAGGAGAGCCCGAGGAGGAGCAGTGGCAGATTGGGCCTGAAGGCGGGAGAGATCCCGGTAAGGACACTGACAAAAGACAGCGGCTGTGGAGAAGTGAAGTGCCAGGAAGGCGGCAGTTAGAGAGAGAGGGCGGAGAGAATTGCAACTGCTAAATAAAGCACAAAACACAAGCTCATTAAAAGCCAGACAAAGAAGGGTGACATAAATATTAAAGAACCACAACCCAATCAAGCTAAAGAACGATATACAATATATACCGGGCCCAGCTAAATATAAGGCAACAGAAGAAGAGTCCGTTGGGAGAAGTAGGTGACAGAACCTAGAGCTTGTCACTTCCAGAAGGCTCAAAGGGGTTACGAGGGGTGTAAAGTGGCAAGATGGACAAGCCCAAAGGAGGAGCATCTACAAAGAAAAAATTGGCGGAATTTAGATCTCCATGTGCCACCTCAAGAGGAAGTAAGGAAGGGGAGAAGGAGGGTAAAGTGGTGGCGGAGCAGGAAGCTGTTTCCACAGAAGATGGAGAGACCTTGGGGCCCGGGAGTAGCGGATATGATCAAGATGTGGCTGAATGAACTGAAAGAAGAACTAAAAGTAGAAATTGGCGGAGTGAAAAACAAATTACAAGAGACATTACAATCTTTACGACAGGACATAGCGGACCTGGGATTCCGGGTTGAGGAAACAGAAACTCAGCTGGAACAACATGGAGAAGCATTGGAAGAACTTCAAAAAGGCTGGGAGGAGTTAAAGCAAGCCCATGAGGAATTGAAAGAGAAGACGGAAGATCTGGAAGATCGATCGGTCAAGGAGAAGTAATATAAGAGTGAGAGGAGTGCCAGAGCACCCCCAAGTACAAAAACTGTGAAAAAGTCATTACAAAAGTGTTTGAAGCATTGTTACAAGTGGCAGCCCTCGAAGAGAGAGGGGATGGGGCTCACTTGCAAATTGAGAGGGCACATAGGGGATTAGGGCCAATAAGAGACAATCGACCCAGGGACATCGTGGTGTGCCTGAGATCCTTTAAAACTAATCTTTTGAAAGCAGCACGGAAACTGGGACATTTTAAATGGGAAGGACATGCGGTGGAGTTTTCTCAGGATCTTTCTTTAGGCACACTGCAGCGTCAGAGAGAGATGAAGGACGTGACGGCCTACTTGAGGAGGGAGGCGGCGAGATTCAAATGGCTGTACCCATTTGGCCTTTTAATCACAGCAAATGGTATCTCGTGTAAGGTAAAGACTTGCAAGGAAGCTTGGGGAGTGCTTGGAGACCTGGGCTTGACCAACCTGCCAGGCGGCAATGGGAATCCAGCACAATCCAGGAATGCCACGACACCTGGGTTCAAGGCAGCCAATCGGAGATGGCATCGAGCACCACCTAACAGACAGAGAGCAGCGCGACTGACCAAAAGCAGCCAAAACGCACAAGAGAAGGCGAAGAACCGTGGTTGAGGGGTCGGACCCTGGGAATCCAGGCACCAGAGGCTCCACCATATGAACTGTAATGTGGGACAATGCTATGAGATTTGATAGGAGTGCCGGGAGTAGGGCTTGGATGGAGGGAGGGGGGAGGCCAGCCAAGAAGGGGGTAGAGGGCTCTGGATCTACTGGGAGGGCATTAAAAGGGAATCCAAGTATGGGAGGGGAAGCGAGGGGAGGAGTAGAGGTGATATCTGTCAAGGGGGGGGGAGACAGGATAGAGGAGGGAAGGGGAATCAAGATGGGGGTGATCGAGATAGGAGGGGTAGGCTGGGAAAGGGGGATGGGGCCTGCGCAGGCAGAGGGGGGAGAGGGAGCAGGAAGGTAAGGGCAGGCGAAGGTCTGAATGTACCCCACGAGATATGGAAGTCGAGTCTCCAAGCAGGGGACAAGGGAAGGGGAGGGGGAGGGGAGGGGAGGGGGGAGGGAGAAGGAGGGGAGGGGGGAGGGAGGAGGAGGGGCGCAAGAGAGGAGAGGTGCAGCAAATTTTCAAGGTGAGTTAAAAATCATAACATTAAATGTAAAAGGGCTTAATTCGCCAATTAAAAGACAGAAACTATACAAAGAATTAACATGCCAAAAAGCATCAGTGGTATTCATACAGGAAACGCATCTCACTAGGGCGACAGAACATTTGGTAAAGCCTAAAGGATATGGAGTCTGTGTCTTTGCATTAAACACAATGGAAAAAAAGAAGGGAGGAGCTGCAATATTTATAGACTCCAAAGTAAAGATGGAATTACAGAAAGTAGTCAGAGATAAAGCGGGGAGATATGTGCTAATGCGGTTGAAACTAGGAAATGAGTGGTACTGTCTATTGAATTTGTATGCGCCCCCAGGAATGCAAGGAGAATTCTGGACAAAACTCAATGAAAAGGTGGGAAAGCTAGGAGAAGGTATACTTATTTGTGGTGGGGATTTCAGTTTAACCTGGAACCCGGCTAGAGATGACACGGGGAAAAGAGAGGGCAAGAGGGCAGATAGAAGCAAATATCATCAATTTATAACACAGCATTGTTTAATAGATGCATGGAGATTTCAGTATCCTTGGAAAAGACAGTTCTCATACTTCTCCCCAGTGCATGGTTCATATTCCAGAATAGATGCCATTTGGATAACCAAGGAGTGGTGGGAAGAATTAAAGGGGCGGAGATGGATTCTATAACATGGTCTGACCACGCCTTAGTGGAACTCAGATTGGGAATCGAGGGGGAGGAGAAGGGCATACAGTTCTGGAGACTGAACAAATCTCTATTAGAAGATGTAAAGGTCAGAGAGAACACAGAGCGGGAAACAAGAGAATATTTTAAGTGGAACGATAACGGGGAGGTGGCATGGGGGAGCGTTTGGGATGGGTATAAGGCAGTAGTGAGAGGGGTTCTGATCAAATGGGGAGCTCATAAAAGGAAGGAAAGGGAGAAAAGAGATAGGGAACTGAGTGAAAGGTAATTGGAAGAATTGGATGCGCAGGACAGAAAAGGAACATATAGGGGGCAAGTGCTGGCAGTTAGGGCGTAAATAAATGCAATGCAGGCCGATATAATATGGTACCGCATGCAGCTTTTGAGACAGGAATTTTTTGAGGGGGGCAATAAAGCTGGGAGATACATGGCGCAGAAATTGAAACAACGGAAGTTGAGATCACATATACTGAAAGTTAGGGCTGCAGGAAGGAAAGTTGTATATAAAGATGAGGATATCAGAGAGGCTTTCAAGAGCTTTTATCAAATGCTATACAAGGCAAGAACTCCCCCAGATTTGGATAGGGTACAAAGCTACTTAGACTCCCTGCAGCTGCCGAAATTGGAAGAAGAGGAACAAAATGAGTTAAACAGAGCCATAAAAGAGGAGGAAGTCCTGAAAGCTGTAAAGCAGTTGAAAGTAGACAAGGCACCGGGATTAGATGGGTTACCAGCGAGGTTTTACAGAAGGTTTGTAGAGTACTGATTAAGCCCCTAGTGCGACTATTCAATTTACCAAGGGAGGGAGGGGTGTTAGCAAACACTATGGGATGGGCCGGTATCACAGTAATACACAAAGCAGGAAAGGACCCGCAGGAATGTTCATCGTATAGACCCATTTCATTATTAAATTTGGACGCTAAATTATTGGCTAAAATATTGGCAACGTGGTTGAATAGGGTAATAGGGAAACTGATCCATCAAGATCAAGCGGGGTTTATACCAGGTAGGCAGGTAGCAGATAATATTCGTAAGACATTAGATATGATCTAGTTGATTGAAAAAAGCAAGGAGGAGGCCCTATTGTTATCCCTGGATGCGGAAAAGGACTTTGACCAAGTATCTTGGCCTTTTCTATTTCAGGTAATAGAGAGAATGGGGTTGGGGGAGAATTTATGGGTTGGGTACAAGCCTTATATAGTAACCCAAAAGCGTGCGTTTGGATCAATGGAGTGTACTCAACTTTTTTTGAGCAGGGGAGGGGAACGAGGCAGGGATGCCTTTTGTCACCTCTACTGTTCGCACTGTTGGTGGAGCCGTTCGCAGAAAGGGTAAGAGAATGGGCAGATTTGAAGGAGATAGTTATAGGAAAGAAAATAAAGAATATCCATGTTCGCGGACAATATTTATTTATTTATTTAACCAGTTTTGTATACCACCTTATCCTTCAATCAAAGTGGTTGACAAGAAAAGCTTACATATTGAGGGTATGGGAAAACAAAAACAATACATTACAATATAAATACAAAACAAAACAGTATGTTATACTATATCATAGTGAAATTAAATATACTGTCATGCAGCAGGAGCTGATGGAAGCAAAGATGCAAGAAAAGAAGCTGTTTTTCATAATATAAAAGATGTGCATGGGATGCAATTCCCACACAGAGCAGCTAGAGGGAGCAGGCATGCTCTCACAGAGGCTGACTGGACACACCTAGCTAATCGACACCACCTGACAAGCAGCCCAGAAAGCTCAAACACAGGAGAGCTTTATAAGCAAGAAGCTGGAGACTGGAAAGTGTGTGGAGGTAGAGGTGGACCGGAGAGAAGCACCAGGAGCAAAGCCGTGCGAGAGAAATGCACCACGAGCAAGGGCCAAGAAGAAGGAAGCACCAGGAGCATTGAGCTAAACCCTAGGAGTGAATGGGAAAGCAATGCTGAGCAAAGGAACAGTCACTTTGGGAAGCAGAGCAGTGCTGAAAGAAGAAGCCAGAAGATAGGCTTGGAAAGAGGCCTGCGCTTACCGGAGGAACCAGTGACCAGACTGAAAGGTAACAAAAGCTTTCAGGGAAAAGACTGGCACAAGGATTGTATCCCTGGAGACAGGGGCGGCCCAAGGGGGGTGCGGGGCCATGTGCAGAGACTCGGTGCGGGCCTCATTTGCATAAGGGGGCTCATTTGCATAAATATTTGCATAATGTTACCATACACTAACTTTCAGTAAACATGCCTCTTCATGAGTGTATGGATAAAGAAAGACAAAGATTTCTACATTACTATAATCCAGTGCCAACCGCCAGGCACATTAGGAACTACTACAAACACTGCCCATTTAGAACCCATAGCAAACCCACCGTATCCTAACAGCACTACCAGGACTCATAAAGCACCATACCCTACCTATCAAAAGGCAACACTGCAAATATTAAACCAATACATTTCAGAGAATAACAATACATGACCTACTGGGGAAAGAGAACAAGTGACAATGTCAAATAGGAATTACATAAACAGAATACCTCAGCTCAGTTACACATGCAGAACATAGACCATCACCAAACAAGGAATCACAATTTAAAAACAGGAAGACAATAATTAAACTGGGAACCCTAAAAGCCAAACTTGGAATGTACAACAACAATGTAGAAATAAAACTATAAATTAATTTCCTCTTGTACTAAACAAAGCACAGACATTAATGATGCACATTTCCCAGAGCTGACATATTCCAGTTAATAAATTCAAAATAAAGAGATATCTTTGTACCTTTTGTGCATTTTTTTTCAGTTGCAATTGTTCCAGCCACTTTCTTCTGGTTTATTTGTGTCTTCTGCTATCTCTCCATCGTCTGCTGTCCATTTGTCCTTTCTTCTCTTCTAGTTTTTTTTCCATTCTCTCTCTACATCTGCTTTAACATAATAATCTTTCTCCTTTTGCTCTTTCCTCATTCCTATTTCATCCACTCAAATTTTACCCCTCCATCCTCAATCCCCACTTAGTCTCCCAATACCCGGCCAATTGTACATTTTCTTCCCTCCCACACAAAATATTTTTCCCCTCTCCATTTCACTCTCCCAGCCCCATCCCCTTCTAATCTCCCCCAACATCAGCTCCCTTTTAGTTCCAGCCCCACCCAGTATCCGCTCCCTTCTAGTCCCCACATCAGCCCATTTCCAGTCCTGGCCCCCCATCAGTCCATTTCCAGTCCTAGCTCCCCCATCCATTTCCAGTCCTATCCGAGTCCCTTCATCAGCTCATTTCCAATACCAGCCTCCCATCAGCCCATTTCTAGTCCTTTCCTAGCCCCACCATCAGCCCATGTTAAATCCTAGCTCCCCTCCACTCAGCCCATTTCTAATCCAAGCCCCCATGAGCCTACTTCCAGTTCTAGCCCCTCCATGAGTCCATTTCAATCCAAGCCCCCACCACAGCCCATTTCCAATCTTAGCTCCCCCCAACACCCAATTCCCAGTCCTATCCTAGCCCCTCCATCAGCCCATTTCCTGTCCTAGCTCCCTCCCCTAAGAGCCCATTCCAAGCCCCCCTTCCCATCAGCTATTTGCAGTTCAAGTCCCCTTCCACTCAGCCCATTTCCATTCCAAGTCCCCCTCCCCATCAGCTATTTGCAGTTCAAGCCCCCCACTTCCCCTCAGCCCATTTCCATTCCAAGCCCCGTCCCCATCAGCTATTTGCAGTTCAAGTCCCCCACTTCCCCTCAGCCCATTTCCATTCCAAGCCCCGTCCCCATCAGCTATTTGCAGTTCAAGCCCCCTTCCATTCAGCCCATTTCCAGTCCTAGCAACCCCCCAACCCATTACCAGTCCTAGCCCCCCATAGCCCACTCCCAGTCCTAATCCCACCAGCCCATTTCCAGTCCTAATCCCCCATCACCCAATTTTCAGTTTAAGCCCCCCCATAGCCCATTACCAGTCCTAACCTCCCCATCAGCACACTCCCAGTCCTAATCCCACCAGCCCATTTCCAGTCCTAATCCCCCATCACCCAATTTTTAGTTTAAGCCCCCCATAGCCCATTACCAGTCCTAACCTCCCCATCAACCCACTCCCAGTCCTAATCCCACCAGCCCATTTCCAGTCCTAATGCCCCATCACTCAATTTTTAGTTTATACCCCCCATAGCCCATTACCAGTCCTAACCCCCATCAACCCACTTCCAGTCCTAATCCCACCAGCCCATTTCCAGTCCTAATCCCCCAAAACCCAATTTTTAGTTTAAGCCCCCCCCCATAGCCCATTACCAGTCCTAACCCCCATCAACCCACTTCCAGTCCTACCAGCCCATTTCCAGTCCTAATCCCCATAACCAAATTTTTTTTTTATGCCCCCCCATAGCCCATCACCACTCCTAACCCCCCCAGCACCCAGCACCACTCCTAACCCCCCCCAGCGCCCATCACCACTCCTAACCCCCCCCCCCAGCGCCCATCACCCATCACCACTCCTAACCCCCCAGCCCAGCCCAGCCCAGGGAAAATTTAAAATAAAAAAAAGCTGTCTGCTGCCGCTTCCAGGGCCGCCGCGGCAGAATCGAGTGTGCCGCGGGGCCCCCCCTGTGCCCGGCAGAGCCTGCCCTCCCCTGTATCAGCTCTCTCTTTCCAGCGGCAGTCACACGCGCCGGCTTTCAGAGCGCGAAGGGACTAGTTTCCCTTTCGTGGCTCTGTTAAGCCCGCGGGGGTTGATGGGAGTTCCCATCAGCCCCCGCGGGCTTAACAGAGCAACGAGGGAGAAACTCTCCCCTCGCGCTCTGAAAGCCGGCGCGTGTGACTGCTGCTGGAAAGAGAGAGCTGATACAGGGGAGGGCAGGCTCTGCCGGGCACAGGGGGGGGCCCGCAGCACACTCGATTCTGCCGCGGCGGCCCCGGAAGCGGCAGCAGACAGCTTTTTTAAATTTTTTTTTCATTTTACTTTTGGATCAGAATGTTTTTTGCGCGGGGCCCCCTGAAACGCGGGGCCCTGTGCAAAAAACATTCTCGCTCAATGTACGGGCCGGCCCTGCCTGGAGAACTACTGGAAGGAGAAAGTTCCTGTTCTACATGCTGTTGGAAGCCAAGGTATCCTGACTCTGTTTTTAAGAGAAAAAGCTCATCTCATAAGTGCCCTTTTAAAAGCAATGCTTGTGTTACAAGAAAGGAAAGTAAACCTACTTTGTATAACCCAGATGGTTGATGGTGGTTGAAATAGTGAAAGCACTGCAGATGTAAATAACATCCCTTCCACAGATAAAGGCCATGGTGAGTATGTTCATGGACCCACTGTGGCAGGAGAGAAATCACAGAAATCAATGAAAACGTTAAGAGGATTAACTACAGTTAATGGACTTCTGCAGATAAAGAGGAGATAATGTCCTACTATTTTTATGCTACAAACCCTATATTTAAATCAAGAGGGTATACAAAAAGAATCCACCAAAAACTGGAAGAAAGAGAAAAATTGCCACTAGAAAAACTGCAAGAAGCAACAAATGCAAATTTAAGATCTTTAATTTCACAGATCAAAGTAAAATATGTGAATGATAAAGCACAGTTACTTACCTGTAATAGGTGATCTCTGGGAACAGCAGGAATTAGTCTTCACATATGGGTACGTCGGTACCGACGGAGCCTGCACGGGAATGCTGCCCAGCTTCCAATCAGAAAGCTTTTGGCAGCATCCCTCACGCCTGCGCAGTGACTTCCCGCCTTCTCCACAGCCTCTCTTCAGTTGAGTTTCAGAGCTGAGACAAAGGCGAGGAGAGAAAAGGAAGAAGATAAAAAAGATGCAACTCCTAGGGGAGGTGGGAGGGTTGTGAAGACTAATTCCTGCTGTTCCCAGAGATCACCTGTTACAGGTAAGTAGCTGTGCTATCTCCAGGAACAAGCAGGAATGAGTCTTCACATATGGGGTCTCCCTAGCTGGAGATGCCAGGGGAAGATCCCATAAATATGCAAGTGCCCGGATCAGGGGTGCATTTTGTCTCCAGGAATCCCCGGCATCCAATGTGGGATGGAGGGTAGGAGTTGACAATAAAGGAGCTGTGAGGAAAGAAACAGCATAGCCAAGGACAAGGTGTTCTACAGACTACAGGAGTCCTTGGTAGATATGATGAGTAGCATTAAAACACATTTAATGTACACTTAAAATATGCAGCTTACCTACTGTATTGTAGGAAGTAGAAAGCATGATGGAGTCTACTGGATAAGTAGTGGCGGAATCTTCAAGGTGACCTCTCAGTAGTGAGGATGAAGGTCCAGACCTGGAGGTAGTAGATGATCCAGGTGTCAACTGGGTAGGATTAGACGTCAGGTCTTCAATGGAAAGCTTTATGGGAAAAGCTGAAAACTCATTTAGGCATAAGGTCATTAACATTGAGGCCTAAAGGAAGAAGACTGACGGAGTTGGAGAACTAGCCCAGTCCTGGCGGGAAGAGGGGGACTGGAAAAACCCCTATTCCCACGGAAAACAGTTGTGTACTCAAAGATAAAGATGTACACTGTTTTTCCTAGCTGGCGAGAGATAGGAAAAAATATTGAAGCTTGATGCTTCAAGGAGTTAAAGAAAAAATGGAAGATGTTAGCACCAAAGTGGTTATTGGTGCCTAACAGTTTCTGCATCGTAATATGGTATGGGACGTAGGGCGACAGACTGTCTAAAACCTCTAGGAGGTAAAACATGTAGTATAGACAGTAAGGGTGATAGTGTGTAAGACAGACCAACCCTTAAGAAGCCCCCCATCAAACACCTATATAGATAGGAATATATATATGTGGCTGGAATATATATATATATATATATATATATATATATATATATATATACATATGTCCAGATGTGTATATTAGGATATGGGTGGTGAAATATATCAAATATATATATATATAGATATGATATATCGAAATATATGTAAAGTTGTGGGGCATGGTTTAGCACCACTAGAGTAATGATACAGGTATGTAGACATATATGGAGATGCTACATACCAAACAACAGGTTGAAGATACCTGTCTACCACCCAGCCCCATAATTGTACATCGGGAATATAAAAGAAAAAGATTCTGCGTTCTACAAGAGGGCGAACCCACTTGGGATATGTATAGAATATCTATTTTCGTGGATTGAGGGATGCAGGAAGGCAATCCAACAAGATAACCGTGATGTTCGCGTGAAAACAGATGATCATATGAATCTGTAAGGAACAAGGCGGGAGTTCCACAGAACACTGACATGGCAGATGTGGAGAAACGCAGAAGATGATACCAGAGGGACCTACTGGAGGGACCCAGAGGTAGCATGCGTAAACATTAGCCTTGGATTTTCACGCAGAAGAAGTGATATCTCGTGTTAACACCCCAGGCTAGAGGGTGTGGAGAACCCTCACAGGCATGGGAAGGGTTTATAAGCTTTTCCCTACTAATAGAGAAGCTTCAGAGACAAGGTCAATGCTCTATAGCAAGGCCCTCATAGTAGAAAGCTTCTCTGAAGACTGCAGAGAGCATTGTGCAGGAGAGATATGAAACAAATTGACTGAAGTCAGGTGTGTTGCCATATCCTAGGAGAGGAGATGGTTAGAATAATGCGAGAAAGCCTAAACGAGTAGGAGGATCCAAGATAGATGTCGAATAGCTTGGAATCACTACTGAGGCTAGAGAAAAATTTGAACAAGGGACTGGATCTTGGAAAAAGTACCAGTAATACAATTACTGTAACTCCTGCAGGCACAGCTGCTGACGGAAACAGCAGAGAGATTGTCCTGTGCCCAATAAAGAAAAACAGACAAGAGAGGAGATATCCCTTCTCCTTGTCTGAGGAACGAGCTTGCTAGAGAAGCTTTTCAGTATGGTACCCCTCAGTCAGGGGAAAAACCCGGTTGAGAGGGTAGAGTAAGTAATTGGAGGGTGACGTACCCATAGGGTAAGTCAACTGAAGGAAAAAATGTTCAGTTGGGACAGAACTATCAGGGGATAGTTGCAACTGCTCTTCTAGGGAGTAAGAAGAGGAGAAGTCTGTAGTCCCTGAACAAAAATTTTCCGACAGGTTAGTATACTGAAAAAGAAGAGCACAGTGAATAAACTTCTAATGGGTAGAAGTGAACTGTAGATTACAATTTCCGGCCCCTATGGTTGCTGGGAATGCTGAGACTGGCCAGAGCTGGAGGACTTCAGGCTAGGCTGAGGCGTCCCTTGTTTAGGTACAGCCCAATGATGGGCAGGAGATGAATGAAACTTTCTTTCCTTAGGGAAAGAAGGTTTGGTAGGACATTTCCTACCCCTTGAAGAAGGAGGTGGCTTAGAATGGTCTTTAGTGGAAGGAGAGTCAGTGGAGCATTGAGCAACCTGACATAAAGCCTCCTTATTGAAGAGACCTTCTCCTGTACAAGGAGAATGAGCCAGTATAGTTTGTGCCCATCTGCTCAAGTCTGAAGCTTCAAGCCAGGCTCTGCGACGTGCTGCAATGGCAATAGCAGAGGATCTGCTAACGGACTCAAAAGAGTCTATAGAAGCACGAGACAGGAACCAGGATATATTCCGGCTGTGATTGATGAGCAAGGAATAATCAGTAGCCTTGGGCTCTGGTAAAAAAGGGGTCAAAAGAGACAATTTCTCTGTGACTTCCTGGAGTGTTAGACTCATGTGAAAAATATATGAAAGAATTCTGGAGGCCAGCATAGAGTTTTGGAAGGCTTGACGACCAAAAGCATCGAGTGTTCTTGAAGAACGACCCGGCGGATAAGAAGAATGCTTCTTCTTGCTCTTAACTTTCCTCAGTGCCGATTCCACTACAAGGGAACGATGAGAAAGTTGAGGCTTTTGAAACCCTGGAGAGGGTGGCACCCGGTACCGAACCTCAATGTCTGTAGAAAGTAGAGGAAGTCGTAAGGGCGATTTCCAGACCCTCAGAAGGAGATCCTGCAGAGCAGGATGTAAAGGAAGCTTGATATTTTCCATTTGTGCCGCTGAGCCATGAGTAGGATCACAACCAGGGATAGAGATATTAAGAAAGGTTGCCATATCCAGGAGAAAAGCCTGAAAAGACTGATCTCCTATGGGAACCATTCCTGGTAAGGCTAAAGAAAGAGCTTGAGCACCAGAGGACGTAGAGGGTACTGCATTAATGCCAGGTATCGGTTCCAAACTAGGCATCGGTGCAAGAACAGGCATTGACATCGATACTGATACAGGATCAGTAGGTGAAGTTGCCATCGGGGACTGCTGCAGTGGTACCGAGCTCATGAGGGAGTTATGGCTAGGATCTTCGGAACTGCCCATCTGGAAACGACAGGAGTCGGTTCCGGGACGCGTTGGTACCCAGTCCTTGAGACTAGATATCGATTCAAGACTCGGCATCGAAGAAAGCGAGACTATCGATGCATGTCGCGAGGGTTCCGACGCCGGTGGCGGTATCGGCGATGCCGATACCACTAAGGCAGCCTGGGTTACATCGATCGGTACCAAGGATATCCGATAACCCCCCCTTGCCAAGGGTAAGGCGGTCCACCTCGATGCCGATGCCAGGGTATCGGAACCGATCGATGCCGGTACCGTCCCGGAGCATGGCTGAGATTGAGAGACGTCAATGCGGTGCGTATCGATCGGTCCTGAAGGTACCGAGGATGCCCGATAACGATCCCTGGTGAAGAGTGGAACACTCGACACCGGTGCCGATGCCGGAGGCTCGGTACCGCTCGAAGCGGATACCACCCCCGCGCATGGCTCAGGTATGTTCTGTGAGGGGTGAGCCCCAGGAACAACCTGAAACCCCTTTAACGCTTTGGAGCCCGAAGACTCCCGCAGGGGTAATGCCAATGGATTCTTGAGGGCAAGACCGGAGCCGTCACCATGCTGGGCATGGGACATACCACTCAAGCATTGACTAGTCTTAACAGACTGTTTGTGGGTTACCTGATCCTATGAAGTAGAGAAACCGGGTACCCTCACTGCCGAGGAAAAAACGGTATCGAGGGAAACTCTAAAAACTGAAGGTTTCCTCACAAAATTATCCCCTGACAAGTCAGGGGAAAAAGGGTCAGGACCCACACAGTTGAGACACCAACTATTGGTGTCTAAAAAGAAACAGGTGTTTCTACATCGAATGCACTTCTTAGGAAAAGAAGGCTCCATAATGAAAAGGCCTAGTAGGCCCAAGAAGTTAAGGCAAAAAACTGAAGAAAAAGTTTCTCAGAATTTAGTCAAAAATCCACCGGCGGTACCGGTGGCAGCGGGAAATACAGCCGCGACCACAAGAAAACAAAAAACTAAAGTAATTAAAGTAATTAAAAAGAAAGGTTTCTGCGGTGACAGGAGGATGTCCTGCCGGCTCCGCGGAAAAACGAAAACTGAAGAGAGGCTGTGGAGAAGGCGGGAAGTCACTGCGCAGGCGCGAGGGATGCTGCCAAAAGCTTTCTGATTGGAAGCTGGGCAGCATTCCTGTGCAGGCTCCGTCGGTACCGACGTACCCATATGTGAAGACTCATTCCAGCTTGTTCCTGGAGATCATCTTGATGCAACTAAGAGCTTCAGTGGAAAAAGAAACAGGCAAGAGGAGGAGACCTAGGTGAGAGTACTAGAAGAAAAGAATACACAGAAAAAGAGAGAGCAGTTGAGTGGGAGATGGAGTGAGAGATATGGAAATGCAGGAGAGTGAGCTGAACAAAGGATGGGTCAACAAATCAACTGAAGAGGAGGAAGAAAAGGAGGAGAAAAACCCAGAGGTGGAGAAATTCAAGATCAAACTCATAGTCCACATGGAAAGAGATAAATATGTTGTGTTCCAAGCAAGGGAAAAATTGTTGTTGTTGTTGTTGTTAAGTGCCGTCGAGTCGGAGTCGACTCATGGCGACCCTCTGAATAGCTATCCTAAATTGTGTTCGGTCTTCAGTCAGGCGGCTCATTGTTGACAGACTGGTATCCGTAGCTGCTGTTATTGTATCGATCCATCTCATTGCTGGCCTTCCTCTTTTGCGTTGACCTTCTATCTTGCCAAGCATAATGTCTTTCTCTAATGATCTCTCTCTTCGCATGATGTGTCCAAAGTATGAAAGTCGAAGTCTTGTCATCTGAGCTTCTAAAGAAAGCTTAGGTTTGATCTCCTCTAGTACCGACTGGTTTGTTCTTCGGGCAGTCCATGGTATATACAGTATTCGCTGCCAGCACCATAATTCAAAGGCATCAATTTTCTTCCTGTCTATCTTTTTCACTGTCGAGCTTTCACATCCATATGATGTTATTGAAACCATGGAAAAATTACCCAAGTTAAATTTAACACCTAAGGTTAGAAGTATGATAATTAAGATGAACAAGGCCATATCCTGTATGAAGGGATCATTTATTAACATCACAAAATAAATCAAATACAATATTGTACAGCTAAAATTATTACTGCAATAATACTACTAACTAAACTGCAGGTCCAGAAAAAAAAGAGAACAATAACAGTTCCTCCTTGGAAAAAGTGCATCGAAGGAAACATTTATTTATTTAACATTTTTATATAACACTTTTCAATTTATCAAAGCGGTTTACAGTGAAACAGAACAGATCATACAAGGAACAGTATAAGAACTATTTACATTTAACTGTTTACAACGCTATAACTATATACAATGAATAGATAGATACTAAGCTTGGTGACATCTTGTTATGAGAGTAGTTATGTAGAGATTTCAATCCAGTGGTTGTGTGCTGTTGTAGTGTTGAAAAAGTAGACGTTTAGATATTTTCTGAAGTCAGCGATGTCTGATATCTCTGAGGTAATGTGGGAGTGAGTTCCATAGTGTAGGTGAATAATATTTGAATGCTCTGTGTAGCAATCTTTGTGAAGAATTGGACGGTATGGAGGGTGTTGAGAGGGTGTTTTGAAGGAACTTTCTCCTTGAACGAGTGTTTGGTACTCTTTTGATGATTTCATTTAAACATTGAGCGAACTGGTTATTTAATATCTTCTATGTCATCATTATGGCTTTATATTCTATTCTGGATCTGATGAATAGTCAGTGGGGTAGCATAGAATCATTGTGTGCGGTTGTATTCCTGATAGATGGGTATCTAGGATTAAGATCATCAAAGATTTTAAGGAAGATACAAGACATCATGCTGAAGCATGCTGCATTAACAGAAGACCTGAAATTCATATGTTCCAACAATAAATTGAAAGTAGCAGCAGAAATGCAAAAACTGCAAAGATATGAAGAAAACAGCAAAGAAAGATATGAAAATAAACTATTAAGAGAGAACCCAAAACAATTCTTCAGGGAACTGGGAAAGAGCATTGATGTGGTAAAAGCACCACCAACTAAAGCCGAAGCAGAAACCTTCTGTAAAAAACTATATGAGGACCCTATAGAGCACAATCAAGCAGCAGAATGGTTATCCTGCATACAGGAGCATTTAGAAAAAGCAAATATCAAACCTATGGAATGGCCTGCAGTAACAACGAAATAGATGGAAAGCAGGTTAAAATGAGCCCCAAACTGGAAAAGCCCTGGTCCAGATGTAGTAACCAACTTTTGGCTCAAACAGTTAACATTACTCCATCAAGATGTGATGAAATGCAAAAATCAATTGTTCAAGCAGCCAGACTTAACACCACAATGGCTTGCTACAGGAAGAATATTTCTTCTTCCAAAGGGGGACCTGAGTAATATTCCCAATAATTATAAACTAATTACTTGTTTACCTACAATCTATAAGCTGTTCACTGCAATAGATGCAGACAGAATATATGATCATATTGAGTTCAATAATATCATGGCAATAGAGCAAAATGGCAATAAGAGGGGAGCATATGGAACCAAGGACCAGTTAATGTTGAATAAGGCATCATGGCCAGTGCTAAGGAAAGCAGAAATCTCATTATAGCATGGATTGAATTATTATAAGAGTTTTTTTCACAGCATCCCATACTCTTGGATAATAAATTGCCTTGAAAAGTATAAAACAAATCCTGGTTTGATAAAGTACATTAAGTTCACCATGACAATGTGGCAAACCACACTCTCTTTGAGATATGAAGATGGTTAGTATATCTTTCCTAACATGAAGATCCAGCAAGGAATATTTCAGGGAGATTCCCTATCACCATTTCTGCTTCGTGTGGCACTTAATCCAATGAGTACTCTCATCAACTCTTTAGAATACGGCTTTAGCCTGAATCCTAAAGAAGGTAAGAACCCAGAAAGAACATCCCATTTGCTATTTGTAGATGATCTGAAACTCTACAGTTCCAACAACTAACAATTAGCAGAGCAACTCAGTGTGGTGAAAGACTTTTCTGATAACATCAGGATGATTTTTGGCCTTGACAAATGTGCTAAGGCAACTTTTTTTTAGAGGAAAATTGAGCAAAATGGAAAACATCTCCCTGGCTAAGGGCTGTAACATCAAAGACCTTGAACAGGAAGCTGTATATAAGTATCTCAGAGTAAAGGAAGGAATAGCACTCAAGCAGAAATTACTGAGAGAGAAGATCAGTAAAGAATACTACAGGAGATTAAAATCATTATTGAAATGTTCTTTAATATCATGGAATAAGATACAAGCCATCAATCTGCTGGCAATTCCTGTACTCTCATACAGCGTATGGGATTATGGACTGGCCTCTTAAAGATCTTGAAAAACTGGATGTGTGAACAAAAAAACTCCTCCATGCCCTTGAAGTAATTTGTAAGAATCAGTGTATGCCAAGACTGTATATTCCTAGAGCTGAAGGAGGGCTAGATCTCATAGATTGATTACACCAACAGAGCTACTATAATAGGCCTCCAGGCCTACTTGACAGCATCATCGGATACAAATATGCAAAACGTGTTGAAATATGAAAGTAAACGTTCAGAATCTGTCTCCATCATCAAACTTAGGCAAGCATTCTGACAACTAGAAGGAATGAGTGAGCCATCCACAAGCACGCACAGGAAAGGAAGCAATGGAATTTGCAAGAAAAAAAATCCTTCAAAGAATTAGATCAGCAAATGAGGAAAAACAAGTGGCAAAAGCACAAATACAGTGGGAAATACAAAGTGTTACTCCAGGAACCCCTTGTCGATCAAGAACGGACACATGAATGGTTAAGGAGAGATGAACCAAAACCAAAGGATGAGAGATTGATAGTTGCAGCCCAGGACAGTGGATTACAGATAAGATGGTTTACAGTGAGCATTGAAAAAACTGGCAAAAGAGACATGTCAATTCTATAAGAAAGACATGGAAATAGTGAATCTCCTCATTGCTGGCTGTGAAGTTTTGATGGTGGAAAATTTCTTATACAGAGGGGCACAACAAAGTAGCATGCCTCATCCATTGGAAACTCTGTCAATACTACATCACTGGGCCTGAAAAGCACTGGGATCATGACCCTAAGAGAATGAAGAGGTTATGATCACCTGGGACATTCCCATTCTGATGGATAAGAAACAGGATGCAAGGAAACCCAACATAGTGGTAAAGGAGAAAAACACCGGAACGACTTTGATAATAGAGGTGTCGGTTCTGAGTGATTATTCTGTGAATTGTGTGAAACACTGGTCAACAAATTTTTACAAAAGTCATGTTACTGAAATAAAAATAGTCATTTCTTATCAATTTTTATAGACTACTTCTTAGATTTTTTTGCCTGTCTCTTGTACAGCTGTTCGGGAGCTTCTCTGGGGAGTGGCCAGCAGTAGTCAGCCAGCATTGTAGTGGACCATTTTCCCTGGTATCTTTGCTCCATCGTTGCGATATCCTGGTGAAAACGTTCGCCCTGTTCATCACTAACCATACCACAGTTGTCAGGAAAGAAATTGAGATGGGAATCAAGGAAATGGATCTTTAGAGACATATTGCAGCCAAGTTTCTGATACTGCATCAGCATGTCTTCTACTAGTTCCTTGTAGTTTTCTGCCCTAACATTCCCGAGAAAGTTTGTTGACACTAGGCGTAAAGCATTCCATGCTTGTTTCGCATCACCCTGCAGCAAGTTGTTGAACCGGTCATCTTTGAAGAGCTCTCGAATCTTGAGGACCCACAAAAACTCCCTCTTTAATCTTTGCTTCACTGAGTCGAGGGAATTTTTCATGCAGGTATCGGAAAGCTGGCGAAGTGCAGTCCTTGGCTTTCACAAAGTTTTTCATCAAACCTAGTTTGATGTGAAGGGGTGGTAACAGGATTTTGTGAGCCTCAACCAGAGCTCGGTGCTGAATATTCTTCTCTCCAACTATTACATTTTGTCTGCGATTCCATTCCTTCCGCAAGTAGTGCCAATCCCTTGCTCGGCTATCCCACTCACATAAGAAACACATGTATTTTATATATCCCTGCTGCAGTCCCATTAAAAGGGCAACTACCTTCAAGTCACCACAGAGGTGCCAGCTGTACTTGTTATAGTTAATGGAAGTCAGTAGATGCTTTAAGTTATCGTATGTCTTTCATGTGGACGGCATGCGCTACTGGAATAGATGGAAGACGGTTTCCATTGTTCAAAAGCACAGCCTTCAGACTTAGTTTTGAAGAGTCTATAAATAGTCTCCAGTCTTGTGGGTCATGAGTGATTTTTAAGGCATTCATGAGGCTTTCAATATCGGAATAGAATAGCAGATTACTTTCCTTTCTGACTGCATATAGTACACTGCTGACGTCAGATGGCTTCAGCAGCCATCTGGCAGTAGTATTGCATTGCAACAGAAAATGATGCAATCAAATCTGGATGGTGTGTGCATGCTGTTATTATGCAATGTGATGCAATATTACATCATTCAAAGCTTATTTGGGATGTTGTTGATGTCCTACTGGATAAATTTACACGGTGAAACGTCAAAACTGAACTACATGCAATATCTGGAGTGGAGGAGTAGCCTAGTGGTTGGGGCAAGGTACTTCAGGCCGGAAGGTCGGGGGTTCAAATCCCACTAGAGGACAGCAACTTTGGGCCAGAAGGACTGGGGTTTCTAGTCCCACAGGTGCTCCTTGTGGTCTTGGGCAAGCCACTTAACCCTCCATAGCCCATGTTCCCTGTAAAATAGTTATCTCCAAGTTATAATACCCTGTTCAATGTAATTTCAGTTTGTTCAATGTAAACCGCACTGATGCAGAATAGCACGGTATATAAGAGAATATAAATAAATAAATAAAATAAATAAATAAAATATCTTCAAAACGAGAGACAATAAATTTTTTTTAATGTTATATTCGTGTTCAGCTCACCAAGATACTACAGATTAGGGCCTTTTAAAGTCAGTAATGATTTCAGTGTTGACCACTGAAGGCAGAAGATCCTGAGGTACCATGAAATGCAGTCAGAAACCACAAAAATCTGGCAGAAAGATACAGAAATAGTTCCCATTGTACTCGGAGCCACAGGTTTGATAAAGAAAATTTTCCAAGCACATCTTGACAAATTACTCATACCTGTTACATCTTACGAACTCCAGAAGAAAGCTCTCTTTGTCATGATGCAAGTACTACGTTGAGCATTAGCAGTAAATTTGAAAGACTGAGATCATACTGCACATACCCTGGCTTAGAAGTGAGGTTCATGACTGTATTGGTATGTGCAAAACTAGCCCATTTGGAAAAACTTCCCTGGAGACTCCACCCAGAAAAAAGGATCTAGGTGTTATTGTGGATAATGAATTGAAATCCTTTTCTCAGTGTGCAGTGGCAACTAAGAAAGCTAATAGAATGCTAGGAATTATATTAAAAATAAAGGAATGGAGAATAAAACAAAGGATATCCTAATGCCTCTTTATTGCTTCATGGTGTGGCCACACCTTGAGTATTGCAAGTGGTTCTGGTTGCCACATCTGAAGATATATGTAGCAGAATTGAAAAAGGTACAGAGAAGGATGATCAGAATGATAAATGGGATGGAAGATATCCCTATGAGGAAGGTCTTAGAAGGTTAGAGCTCTTCAGCTTTTAGAGAAGATAGCTGAGGTAAGATATGACAAACTTACAAAATATGATGGGGTGGAATGAGTGAATGTGAATCAGTTGTTTGTTCCTTCAAAAAGTATAAAGACTAGAGGATATGCGATGAAGCTACAAAGTGGTATATTTTAGACTAATCTGAGAAAATATTTTTTTACTCATCGCATGGTTGGGCTCTAGAATTCATTGCCAGAAGATGTGGTAAAGGCTGTTGGTATAGTTGGGTTTGAGAAGGGTTTGGACAAGTTCTGGAGGAAAGGTCCATAGACCATTATTGGAATGGACTGGGGCAAATCCATTGCTTGTTTCTGGGTAAGCAACATGGAATCTGTCTATGTTTTGGGATCCTGCCAGATACATATGACCCCAAAATCAACCAAAAAAGATACCGTGAGAACCCCTTCTTTTTATTTTTTATTTTTTGTCGGGCATAAACTGTGAGAGAAAGATACTCCAACTCTTCCCCAAAACACAGTACATGTCCCTTTTATTCGTCCAATAAATCTAAGATAAGGACTTATAAATCAAATAGAAACAACACTTATCTGATTATACGCATGACATGCACGTTTCGGAGCAAGGACACCCCTGTATCAAGTGCTCCAAACAAAGATTCAGTGTATCAAAGTCCTTTTCACAACCGCCAAAAAATGCCAAACATTTAGCTGTTAAAATTAGGAACACCAACTCAGGATTGGCTACCTGCAAACCGCCCATCATCTTAGAACACCAATCACATGAAGGGGATCCCCACACATCAAGGAACTCCCTACTGTAAAAGGCTGTGTGTCAACCAACTCCTAACCAATCAACGTCTCGATTCAATCCAGTGGGAGAGACAGCATGTAAATGAACGATCCAACACTGTAAAAGCCTACGCAGTTTTGCTAGATGATCCCCACCTCTGGGGTCCACCGGGACATGATCAATAACAGTCCACTTCAATTGTTCGAAACTATGATGTAATTCTAAGCAATGCTGAACCATTGGGGCCGTCCATAGAGATTGACGAAGCCGAGAGGCGTGCTCACCCAGCCTGATCTTAACCGCTCTTATGGTACTCCCCACATATCTTAACGGGCAAGGACACTCCAAAAAAATACACCACATAAGTAGAATTACATGTAGTTTGCCATCGCCGATGGAAAATCCGGCCAGTGCTTAAATCAACCCATGATGATCCCGGTACAGTAGTAGCACAATGACTGCATTTATTACATAGAACCCAAAAAGAAAAACCTCATGCCAGATCAAAAACAACAATAACCCACCAAAACGCAGCCTAACTTAATAAACCACTTAGCGGATAGTATTTTTTTGTCGGAATGGCCAGCTCAGTTAAGAGGAAGCATCCACTCCCCGCTGTGGCCCATCCTTTTTAATTATTCAAGAAAACGCTCTGTTAGCAAAAGCAGTGACTTAGCGTGTGTAATGCAGGCTGTCCACAAACTCACAAACAGTGGTTTTTCAAAACGATGACGTGTCACGTTTCGGGGTATCAGCAGTAATCCCCCTGCTTCAGGTCAAAACACTGTCCGGTAACCATTCAGCCTTTAGCAAACTTTTCCACCAAGAACGGTTATTATACCCTAATGAGTCAGACGTAAGCACAGAACCCCCACTGACGTAGGGGATTTAAACTTGAAGAACCAATCAGAGCAGAGGGAGGAGGAGCCACCAACCAAGAACCACCTCCCTTAACAAAGAGCAATTGTATTACTAGAAAAGTAACTAGTACGAAACCGTATGCCAGTCTACTTGCATATTAAGACCCATTGGATGAATGGTGTTAAGCCGAAAAATCCATTTTTGTTCCAGGTTCTGTAGAGACTGAATACGATTGCCGCCCCGGGGGTTAGGCGGTACATGATCAAGTACTTGCCACTGCAGTGATTCAAAAGAATGCAAATGGTTTAAACAGTGATCCACCAACGGCGCTGTTAAAGACCTTGTCCGAAGCCGGGAGGCATGTTCTCCCAGTCGCGTCTTAAAAGGGAAGTGATGTCCGACCCACATAATAAAGGTCACATGGACAAACAATAAGATAAACCACAAAACTTGAGGTGCAGCAGGTACGCCATCGGGTTTTATATGTTCGCAAAGTATGTTTATCCAGCCAGTCAGACCCCGATATCGTGTTCAAGCAAAAATTGCAGGATCCACATGGAAAATGACCCGCAGGGTCATGAGATGTAAGGGGCCGATCACTACACGATGTGGTTTTCACCAATAAATCACGTAGATTGGCTTTTCGGGAGTAAGCAATCTGTAGCTGTTTCCTAAAACAAGCATGTAATCCCAGAATAGGCCAGAATTTATGAATCAATTTGATCACTATTGATGACCCCTTCATATAGGGAAAAACCCCTGTAATACTGTCCTGCAAATCTGCAGGAGCCGAAGAATTAAGCAGCCATTCTCTATGTGAGTACCGAGCTCGTTTATATGCCAAGTTTATCACTGATTGTGGATAACCTCTAGCTAACAGACGAGAGCTGAGATCTTTAGCATGCAGCTTAAAATCAGCTAACAGAGTACAGTTGCAACAGAGACGTAAAAACTGACCAAACAGCAAGCCTTTTCTAAGCGCTGGAGGGTGAAAACTCTCATACCGCAGTAAGGTGTTCCTTTGAACTAGCTTTCGATGCAAAGATGTCGTAAGACCAGTTGAAGTCAGCTCAATCACTATATCCAAAAATTGAATCCTCCGGGTTTCGACCTGTGCTGTAAATTGTATGTTATTTTTAAAAGAATTCAGAGACCATAAAAATAACTCCAGTTCATCCTTGGTGCCAGTCCATAAAAAGAATATATCATCTAAAAATCTCCTCCAAAGAGGACTTTTTCTAAACAACGGATGAGGATACACATACTGGTCTTCAAACCAGGCCATATAGATAGTGGCTATAGAAGGAGCCACAGTGGCTCCCATGGCTATACCGTATATCTGGAGATAGTATTGCTGTTGATACAGAAAAAAATTCTTATTAAGGACCAGAGCTAATAAATCCAGGAAAAGCCTCCTGGGGATACGGTCAGGGAGGGCAAGAGGATGATGTTCCAAACCTTCCATCACTTCCCTCTGATCAATATTGGTATACAGTGATTGGATGTCCAGAGTTACCAAATGGGAATATGTATAAGGTATAAGGAGCCAGTTGGTTCAAAAAATCCCCCGTATCGCGAATGTATGAAGGTACCGTAATTGCTATAGGTTGCAGAAACATATCACAAAACTTAGAAAGGGGCTCTAATACAGAATCCCTACAGGACACTATGGGACGGCCCGGAGGGTTGAGTAGCGTCTTGTGGACTTTAGGTACTAAATAAAAGATCGGTGCTTTAGGATGTTTATTGATAAGGAATTCAGATTCCCTCTTGATTATCCAGTTGTTAAGGAAAGCCTGGGATACTAGCACTTGTATGCGGTTCATAAGTTCCAACGTAGGATCAGCTATCAAGATGTAATTAGTCCGGTTATCAAGATGCATGGACATTTCTCGATCGTATTGCTCTTTTGACCAGATAACCGTCGCTCCCCCTTTGTCGGCTCATCTAATTATCAGATCCGAGGTAGATAGTTTCTTGAGGGCATCAGAAGAATCCCGAGACATATTATTGTAAAAAGAAGAAGAAAAGTTGGATTTTTCCAAACGTACTAAATCTTTCAAGATCAGATCTTGATATGTAGAAATTGCCGGGTCCACCAAACCCAGAGGCTGCCATTTAGAAGATTTCTTTACCAAAGAAGTGTCCAGAGGGCTATTTTGATTAGAAAAGTAATGTATAACTCTCAGTTTCCTAAAAAGCTGTTTTAGGAAACAGCTACAGATTGCTTACTCCCGAAAAGCCAATCTACGTGATTTATTGGTGAAAACCACATCGTATAGTTATCAGCCCCTTAGATCTCATGACCCTGCGGGTCATTTTCCATGTGGATCCTGCAATTTTTGCTTGAACACGATATCGGGGTCTGACTGGCTGGATAAACATACTTTGCAAACATATAAAACCCGATGGCGTACCTGCTGCACCTCATGTTTTGTGGTTTATCTTATTGTTTGTCCATGTGACCTTTATTATGTGGGTCGGACATCACGTCCCTTTAAGACGCGACTGGGAGAACATGCCTCCCGGCTTCGGACAAGGTCTTTAACAGTGCCGTTGGTGGATCACTGTTTAAACCATTTGCATTCTTTTGAATCACTGCAGTGGCGAGTACTTGATCATGTACCGCCTATCCCCCGGGGAGGCGATCTTATTCAATCTCTACAGAACCTGGAACAAAAATGGATTTTTCGGCTTAACACCATTCATCCAATGGGTCTTAATATGCAAGTAGACTGGCATACGGTTTCGTACTAGTTACTTTTCTAGTAATACAATTGCTCTCTGTTAAGGGAGGTGGTTCCTGGTTGGTGGCTCCTCCTCCCTCTTCTCTGATTGGTTCTTCAAGTTTAAATCCCCTACATCAGTGGGGGTTCTGTGCTTATTTCTGAATCATTAGGGTATAATAACCTTTCTTGGTGGAAAAGTTTGCTAAAGGCTGAATTGTTACCGGACAGTGTTTTAACCTGAAGCAGGGGGATTACTGCTGATACCCCGAAACGTGACACGTCGTCGTTTTGAAAAACCACTGTTTGTGAGTTTGTGGACAACCTGCATTACACAAGCTAAGTCACTGCTTTTACTAACAGAGCGTTTTCTTGAATAATTAAAAAGGATGGGCCACGGCGGTGAGTGTATGCTTCCTCTTCACTGAGCTGGCCATTCCGACAAAAAATACTATCCGCTAAGTGGTTTATTAAGTTAGGCTGGGTTTTGGTGGGTTATTGCATTTATTACATGGCATGTGTGCCCCAGTTCTTATCAAAGGGCAGTAAGGTCGATCCATCAGTACAGCAGAATTGACTAACCTATCACGTAGGTTTGCCCCCCGAGAATATGCTATTCTCAATGGCTTATTAAAATACGAGTGCAAAGACAACACTGGCCAATATTTTTTCAAAATATGCGTAACTGCAAACGAATTGCTCATATAGGGGAGAACTCCCATCAAAGTATCATCAACCACCTCCGAAGATTGTGACAATCCAAAATCAAAAAGACATTCTCGATGAGAATATAAAGCCCTGCAGTAAGCCCGAGAGATCACAGATTTAGGGTAACCCCGACAAACAAGTCTGGCTGTCAACTCCTGTGCATGATATTTAAACTGATCAGTAGTTGTACAGAGCCGACAAATCCTTAAAAATTGCCCGTAAGGCAATCCTTTGCGTAAGGGCTCTGGATGAAAACTGTGATAATTCAACAGGCTATTACGCTGGACCGGTTTTCTATATAAGGTAGTAGATAAGGAGGTCCCTTGATGAAAAACCACCATGTCTAAAAACTCCAGTTGCTCTGAGTCAATGAGAGCGGTAAACTTAATGTGTGTTTTTATGTGTAAAGCCAGGCAATAAACTCATGTAAAGAAGTTAAATCGGATGTCCAAACAAAAAATATATCATCTAGGAATCTTTTCCATAAAAGTACATTTATGAAGTGTGGCGACCTGTATATGTACCTCTCTTCCAGATCTGCCATGTACAACGTGGTGATGGATGGGGCCACCGTGGCCCCCATGGCAATACCAAATATTTGTTTAAAAAAATCCCCGTCGAACAAAAAATAATTTTGGGTAAGTACTAAAGAAATCAGAGCCATCAAAAAAGGCCTGGGAAGACGCGAAGTAGCTTTCACAAACAATGATTGAAGCAAACCTAAGGCTTCATTTTGATCCACATTCGTATATAAAGCTACAACATCCAAAGTAATTATAAAAAATCCAGATGACGGTAATACCAACTGATGTAAAAAACTCAAAAAATGTGTAGAATCTCAAATGAAAGATCATACAGCTGCTGCCTCCTCTCTCAAAAAAACATTGCAAAATTTTGATAGTGGTTCAAGGATTGATCCCCGGCAAGAAACTATAGGTCTGCCTGGTGGATCAGTAATAGACTTGTGTATCTTTGGTACTAAGTAAATAACCGGTATCTTAGGATTAGGTATTAAAAGGAAACGTAATTCCCTTGAAGTTATTCACCCATTCGAAAATGCCTCCATAATTAAATCACAAATTTCCCCTTTCAAAACCTCCGTGGGGTCTATCTCCAGTTTTTTATATATCTGTGGATCCAACACATGAGATCTCAATTTATTCAAATAATTACCTGTATCCCACAATACAATGGCGCCCCCCTTATCTGCACTGCGAATTGTCGTGGTAGGATCCTGAGATAACTGATTTAAACAAATCCGTTCAGATCTGGTAATGTTATGTTGCCATCTCGAGAAGTCCTTCTCCTTAGATTCCAGATTCCTTAACACCAATGACTGAAAAGTAGCAATCGTTGGATTTGGTGGACCCGGTGGCAGCCATCTAGATGCCGGTTTTACCACGGATTCAACAGTTATTTCAGTCTGTTTATCCTCAAAATATTGAAAAACTTGCAATTTCCTAAAATATTTATGCAAGGCCATCCGCATCTCAAATGGATTATAATCCACCGTAGGTATGAACGATAATCCCAAATTAAGGAGCCATTCGCAAGTTGGATCCAAGGGACGATCTGTCAAATTTACCACTAAGGACTGTGGGATTGTTTGGCTCGTTGTCGAGTAACCGGAGGATCCACCTCCTCGAAGAAATTGTTGTTCCGTCGTGTTCTGTATCTTCGAGCCACGGCGGCCCGAAAAACCTGCTGGTTCTTTTGTTTGTTTGTTGAAGATTGTTCCTCCTCAGTACCATCCGATGACATATTGAAAGTAACTCTCTTACGATCATTATCACCAGTATCCTTATCTTGTTCATACATCCAATGATACACACGATCAGAATCAGAATCAGTTTTATCTCGTGTAAATTTACGCATCTTGAAAGCTTTTAGATATTCAAAAAAAACTTTAACTTCCTCCTTCAACTGAAAGACTGAAGATTCCACAGATTTGTGCAAAACCTCCTTTGACTCATGACCGGCTTGCCACTATTGAAAACAGGATACTGGGCTTGATGGACCAGTATGACAAATCTTATGTTCGTAATACTGTGTGGTATTGATTCCCAGCCCTGGAGGATGGCAAATGGGTCAGCTTTTCAGGATATTCCTAATGAATATGCATGAGAGATATTTGCAAGCATACCACCTCCATAATACACAAATCTTATCTCATGCATTCATTAGGGATGGCCTAAAAATTTGACTTACAGTATCTATTGCCACAGACTGAGAGAATACTACTGCAATACTGCAAATCTTGCCTACTCTTATAATTTACCTTCAGGTCCAGGCAACAAGGGATCCTCTGTTTATCCTATGCTTTTTTAAAACTTTGTTATTGTTTTTGACCTCCACAACCTACACTGAGGGCTATCCCATGTACCCCTTCTCTTTCTGAGAAGAAATATTTCCTTATGTTACTCCATATTCTCCATTCTTTACAATTCATTGTTAGAGGACTTCCTTTCCAATGAGAATTGCTTGCTTTTTGTGCATGATAAATATCATACACAAACCCCAATGACAGCATGATGTGGGGGGTGGGGGGTCCGATATTCAGTATACGCTGCAAGCACCATATATGTGAAAACCTTTTCAAAGACCGTGGAAATCACAGGACATCTGTTCTCAGTCAGTACCGTATGTTAGAGGCAGCCAGGCCCTTAGCTTACATAATGTACACACCACAGAAATACTACATGGCAATCTAAAGTACCTGAATTGACCACTATGCTTTTATATGGTTAGCTTTGTTTCCCTTATGGGTATTTCATATTAATTAATTGAATGATTCTACTGAGCTGAATATGTGTTTTCTTTACCATAGATTGAAGTTACAAAGTGTATTGATTTTACCACTTAGCATTGCACAGGATTCTTATTCACCAAGGGACATTTGCACAAACATAAAATGACAGTGAAGCCTTTTAAATCATGTTTTTAAAACAAAGCAAAGTGTATGAATAGTATGCATGTATAATAATACAGTTATAGATGGTAGTCAAAATCATAAGTGCAACATTGTCTTCTGAAAGGGTTTTTCATTTTGGGATTGTGGAAAACATTTTGAGGGCCAAAACCATTACAAATTTTCCTGCAGACAGCAAGTAGGAGAGAACTTTTTTTTAAATGTAACAGAATCTGCTTACTGAAACAAGAATGCTGTTCTACATCATCTGCAGTATGCCTGAGCTTACTTAACAATACAGCAAAAAAACTGCCATGTATATTTCTATGTTAAAACTATCAAAGGATTTTCCCAGAAGCACAAAATGGCTGAACACCTTTCACAAATCAGGCCCATGGAGGCACATTCCAATATGTGCGCCCAGGTCCCTGTGCGCCCGATCGGAATCGGGATGTACAGAAGTAGACCCAATTCTGATCCTGCGGGAGCTTCACTTCACCACAACATCCGACATGATATCACATTTCAGACTAACATGTCTTGCACACAATAATAATCATATCCTGGCAATGTCCCGGTTTTTATATTATTTCCTACTATTTCCTTGTTTAATTGGTCTCATTTTATTTGATTCTTTTATGTGTCAAATATGTATGCATATATAGTCCAAAGCCATTTCACTGGTCCCTTTTCTTTTAGGAGATATTGGACATTAAGGGGTTGAACTGAAAGTGTCAATAATGTGGACCACAACTGTATGTCGTATGGGGGGGGGCATGTCGGAGGTGTGTCTGGGGCATTCCAAAGAATATACACATGTGCAGTTGATTTTAGATCACCAGTGCACGTTTAAATCTGCCAGCGGACATGTTCATGTATACACCTGTCCCTGGACACAAAAACATTTCAAAAGTACTCTTTTCAGTCAGCTAATAGTACAGAGAGGGAGAGAATGCCCTCAATATTTTTCACCAATTCAAAAAAAATCTAGCAGGTAAATATTAAGGCTTTATTGTCTACTGCTGCACTGTCTCCATTCCCAAAATGTCAGTCCGGGATGCAGGGGCAGTGGAATACCTATTTATTTGGGTTATCCCTAGCTCTGCCCTAACTCCACCTTAACTCTGCCTTAAATTCACCCTAATTCTGCCTTAACTCCACCTTAACTTTGCCCTTATACATTAATATTGTCAACTGGATTATCCCATGGCCATTGTACACTATAGGTATTGTGATGACGAAAGTGCATCTGAACCCATGGAACTAGGGGAAAAACAAACATTTACCTTCAACCAGAGGGATAGCCCAGAGAGCAGTAGGTTTCAAATTGCAGCCAAGGAAAAAAAAACACACAAAGCTGCTGAGTGCAGGCCACGCCCAAGCTCTGAGGCAAGTGGGGGAGGTAATGGGAGACACCTGGGGGAGGAGTTGGAACCGGTAGTGCAGCCACACTCATTTAAGCTCCAGGGAACAGGAGGAGGGGAGTCCACCAGGGAAAAGGAAGGAGAAAGGACTTCTAAGGGAACGGAAGGAAAAAGAAGCTTCAGGAGAGCTGAAGGAGAAAGGTTTTCCAGGGACAGCCTCACTGGGGAGTCCCAAAGCAGCCAGCACACAGAAAACCACAGTCCAGAAAGAAGCCTGGGCTGCAGAGGAATTGCAGCTAGGTCTGGAGATAGGACGGTTTGGCCTGAGAGAGTTGCTGACCTTAAGCAAGGTACGAGAGCAGCCATGCAAGAGGCTGCAGGAAAATCATCAGCTGTGAAAAGGTGTGTGAATAGACCTGTTACTAAGAATAATGTGAGCCAGTTAGAGGCCCTGAGCCGTCTAATGAAAGATAAGAATCTCTACAGCCCTACTAAAAGCCATGAGGGTAAAGAGAGGTCTCGATGTGAAATACTTTTAGAGCTGTTAGAAGAAATTAAGCCTACGTTTATACAAGCTGATTCAACCCCAGAGATAACAAACCCTGGTTATGAAGATATGCAGACAGAAGTTTGTGATTCTGAGCAAGAGTCCGTAGAGTCTTTAATGGATTGTTCCCTTTGTAAGAAGACGGGGTAGAGAAGTATTGGTTTTTTAAAAAGGAGAAAGAAAAACCCAGAAGCTAATTACCTGAATGAGTTATACTTTGAATGCTGAAAAGTTTGAGAGAGAAAGTTGCCAATGTCTAAGCTAAGAGCAAACATTTTAAAGGGTTAATTTGAATATCTGAGGCTTTGAGAAGAAGCTGCTGTCTGAGAGTAAAACAGACAGAAACATTTAAAGATTTGCTTAGAATGTGGGACACTGTAGGAAAAGCAGATTCCTGTTCCTGTAGTTGGAAGGAATAGTAAATGCTATATTCTTGACTGAAGGAAGTCTAGAAAAAGCACCTATCTATGTAACAACCTGAGTGAAGCCATTGTAACGTTATGTCACTGTAAGAATCCTTCTTGTGAAGAGGTTTTTGTGTTGGAGAAGCATCCTACTTTTGTTGTCATGCGCTGAACTTCAAAGAAGTTTCTATTGGAAAGGAAGTAAATAAAAATTCCTGTACTTGCCTTTAAAACCCTCGGCATTCACTATTATTTGACACAACTACAACCTCCAGAAGCCTCGGCTCTGGACCTCCTGCTTGAAAGGGACAACACAAGGGCACGCCCCCGCCCCTAGGCGACCGCCTGGGTGGTGGTGGGTGCGACAGGTGACATAGTTTTAAGGATACTAACTTTGCCTACGCATGCGCAAAGCTTTTGCAACTACGCAAAAAGAAAACCTCTACATTAAACCAGTGACGAGATACAGAGCCCTGCTGAGAATTGAAAGACCGGAGTGGCAGCGGAGGTCGGAAATGGAGCTGAGAAAACTGAGCTGTGACCTGCTTGCTGACAAACACTAGTATACTCCTGTATCAGGTAACCCGTGAATAAAAAGGGGTTATAAAAGGATACTGGTGCAGGGGTATAGCAGTGCTCAATAGGAGTTCAAGAAAGAGTGGTTATATTTTGGTGCCGCACTTGGTGGTTTTTCTTCTTTTTTCGTGTTACAGCACAGACCAGAGATGGAGCGCAATGAGCTTCTCCAGTGGATGGCGGAACAGTTTCAAAAGCAACAGGAGACGTCCGCCAGAACCCAAGAACACACGGCAGCTATGATGCAAGCACAGCAGAAGCCGCTCCTAGAGATGATGGCAGCATGGCTGGAGGTGCAAGAAAAAGCTGCGGCGTCAACCCGGACAATATCAGGTTCACTAGGAGCTATACAAGGGCTGGGGTTACCTAACACCGGGACATTTTCATTTGGACAGTTAACCAAGGACGATGACATAGATGACTTCTTAGAAGCTTTCGAGAGGGTAGCTCTCTTAACTGGATGGCCTAAAGACCAGTGGGCAGTCCGCCTAGCCACTTCTCTTACTGGCGAAGCGTTGGCTGCATATAGAGCCTTGCCCGCTGCCTTAGCCTCCAATTACGAGGAGCTTAAAAGGGCTATAAGAGACTGCCTAGTTCTAACGCCTATGGTCTATCGCCGCCTCTTGAGAAGTTGCAAGTTAAAACCTGGTGAAATGCCGCGAGCACTTTGCCAGCGAATTAAAGGCTTGGCATGGAAGTGGCTAACACCTGAGGCTAGGACCATAGATTCCATACTAGATTGCATTGTGTTGGAACAGTTTATGGAGGCAGTTCCAAAAGACTTGCAAACCTTTCTGATCCTACAGAACTGCCGAAACACCAATGATGCTACCTCACTGGCAGAGCACTTTTTTGGAAGCGGAATTGGTAGGCCAGGTAAAAAGTGGTGTTTCTAAACGGGCAGATGTAGCATCATCAGAAAGGAAGGTCAGGCCAATGATGGGTGAAATAACAAAGGCTAGGCCTATGGATAAAACCTGTTATGCACAAAGAAAATGCTTTTCATGTGGGCAGGAGGGACATCTAAAAAGAGATTGCAAAGCAAGGACAGCCCTAATAACCGCCCTTTCTAAGGAGAGTGGAGAGGGATTTCTGTTGGCGGTGGAGGTAAAGGGAATCACTACGGAAGCCTTGCTGGACTCCGGAGCGGATCAGTCCATGATCTCACGGAAGCTCCGGAAAAGGATTGAATCTCAGGATAGTCAGGTCCTAGAGCCAGCTGAAGGCAGCCTGAAGATTAGGTGTATCCATGGGGCAGCATCATATTACCCAATACACAGTGAGAGGGTAAAGGGTTTAGGAATAAGGAGGAAAATACCTGTAGCTGTCGTGCCTAGGCTGCCACATGCCCTGGTATTGGGGAGGGATTGGCCCCAATTCAGGCGAGGGTTGGCGGAGGGATTACAGAACAAGGCAGGCATGATATCTACATGAGCACGCTCCAGGGCCACAGAGAAGGAAAATGAATCTCCAGCTGAGATAGTAAGGGGTTTACCCCTCTCGAGGGACGGGAGAGTTTCCTTTAGGGATAAGGATAAAGCGAGGCAGGTAACATCCCCTCATAAAGCCGATGTCAGCATAAGATCAATGCCCGGACCTTTGTTTGGGAGCATGCAGAAACAGGGAGAGAGAGGAGTATCCCAAAAGGGGGAACTCGACAATAAGCCAAAGTTTGTCCTTAGATATTGCCGCACCACCCCTAATGCAAGAATTCCTCAGCGCGCTTCGGAACAGGCCGCGGGCTTCAACTTATGTAGCGCCGAGGAGACAATTATTCCCTGGCAAGGAAGGGCCTTAGTTGAGACAAGCCTCCAGTTGGAATTGCCGCCGGGCTGTTACGGCCGTATCGCCCCACACTCGGGGCTAGCTTGGAAAAATTTCATAGATGTGGGTGCAGGGGTCATTGACCCAGATTACCGGGGAGCTGTCAAGGTACTATTGTTTAACTTTGCGCAAGAAGATATTAGGGTTAACATAGGGGATCGGATAGCCCAACTTATTTGTGAAAGGGTAGGCTTTCTACCCCTGGAAGAGGTGCCCGAGATGTCCACTATCGTCCGAGGGTCCGGAGGATTCGGCTCTACCGGGCGGGCAGAGATGAAAGGTCTAACCGCAAGTTGCGAGAAGAAAGAAGACGAGGATCTGGACCCGCAATTGCCAGATTGTAAGGAAAACCCAGAATTAAGGATGGGGGAGGAGCTCTCGTGGTCGCAACAGCAGGAATTGTTGGAACTGTTAAGGGGCTTTCCAGACGTCCTAACACCCATACCAGGCTAGTGATCAATGAGGTAGTGACCCCACCGGGTGAGATAGTACGGCAGAGACCCTATAGGTTGCCCGAGGCAAAACAACAGGAGGTGGTGAGCCAGGTCCAGGAAATGCTTAAGATGGGGATCATCGAGGAATCTCAAAACCCATGGAACAGCCCCATAGTGCTTGTTCCGAAACTGGATGGAACAATACGGTTCTGCATCGATTTTCGGAGGGTCAATGCCATCTCCCGGTTTGATGCTTACCCGATGCCACGGATAGACGAACTTTTAGATCATTTAGGCCAGGCGAAATACCTTACCACCCTTGATATGAATCACGCCCCAAGACCGCATTTAGCACCCCCACAGGGCTTTTTCAATTTCGAAGGATGCCCTTTGGCTTGCATGGTGCGGCAGCGACCTGCCAAAGGTTGGTCGACCTGGTCTTACGCCCTCACCAAAAATACTCGGTCTCCTACATGGACGACATCATAATTCACAGCGCTAGCTGGGACCAACACTTGCCCCGCGTTGAAGCAGTTTTGAAGGCAATGAGGCAGGCGGGCATAACATTAAATCCTGCCAAATGTATGTTTTGAGGGAGGGAAGTAAAGTACCTAGGGCACATGGTGGGACATGGCACAGTTAGGCCACTATTGGACAAGGTAGAAAGTGTGAAAGCCTTTCCCCGACCTTTGACTAAGAAACAGCTACGCAGTTTCCTCAGCTTAGTAGGCTACTACCGCCGTTTTATTTCCCATTTCATGGATGAAAGTGCCCCTCTGACCGAGATGTTGATAAAGAACGCGCCGAACCAGCTAAAATGGTCCAGGGTAGCAGAGCAAGCCTTTATTTCATTGAAGGACAAACTCTGTTGTGCACCCATATTGTGCGGCGTGTGTTTTGACCGACCATTTATTATACAGACAGATGCTTCAGAGACAGGCTTGGGAGCCATATTGTCTCAGAAACATGAGGGCATTGAACACCCCATTATGTTTTTAAGTCGGAAATTATCGCCACCTGAACGGAAATATTCCACTGTAGAGAGGGAATGTCTGGCCATAAAGTGGGCCATGGAGGCACTGAGGTTTTACTTGACGGGCCGCAGGTTCTTATTGGTCACCGACCACTGTGATGCAGCGGAGGCTGATGAGAGCCCTGATAGAAGAAAAAAACCTGTTTGTCAGCAAGGAAAAGATGTGCACAGAGTGCAATATTCACAGGGACCAGCTAGAGGGAGCAGGAGTGCAGTCAGGGAGACTGAAGGGCCACGCCTAGCTGGTCAGAAGCACATGACAAACATTTTACAAGCCTCAAAGAGAGGAGTCCTTTATAAGGAGGAACTGCCTCAAGCTAAACAGACACAGAAAGGAGGAGGTCCGGCTCAGACACGGAAGGAGGAACAGAAAGAGAAAGCTGTTTGCTGGCAGAGGAGGAAGACTTATACTGATTGCAAGCAGGAAGCAAGGAGGAATCAGCCGGGAAGGAAAAGCCAGGCTGAGCAAGGAAGCCAGGATTTGGGCTATTGCAAGAGCAGGCATTTACCAGCAGAGCTGTTCCCACGGGTGAGAGAGGAACCAAACTTTCAGAGAAAAGCTTGGCACAAAGCTTCTGAAGGGAGGAAGCCAGCCCAAGGAGACAACCTTTCCTCATCGTGCTGCTGCAATAAGAGGTATGAGAATTATATTCCTACAAAGAAACCTTTGCCCTGTAAAAATTCTTGTGAAGGAAGTGTGGAATCTCTAAGAAGAGAAAGCCCAGTTAATACTAAGGGGACACGTGGCCAGCGCTCCAGGCTAGGCCCGAGGCACTGGAAAGTATTAAGGGAAATATACAAAGCTCCAGAATTTATTTATTTATTTATTTATTTAACAGTATTTCTAAACCGTCTTATCATAAAATCAAGGCGGTATCACAACAATACAATCAAAGTATGTGAGGGGAAGTTCATGCAGTGAAGGAGGGTTATAATGTGCGTGTGGGGGGAAGTTCATGCAGTGGCTGTATTGTTTAAAATGTGCGTGGGTGTGAGGTGTATAGATTAGGGTGGGCTATGTACAGTGTGCGCTATGATACAGCATGTTCTATATTACAAGGTACAGTCCAGATAGGGCTTGAGTTAAATCCTGGGCCGTTATGCAATCTCTCGTCAGGGTTGGGGGGGCCTTTGTTGGTTAGTCTTTGTTGATTAAGTGACGTGTCCATAATGTTCTATGAACAGCGTTGTCTTCAGCTGTTTGCGGAAGTCTTTGAGGTCCGTTGTCGATCTCAGTTCGTCTGGGAGGGAGTTCCAGATTGTTGGGGCTGCCAGGGAGAGGGCTCTTGCTGTAGTGTCCTTTCGTGTTTTTCTGAAGTCTCTCTGGGTGTTGACTCTGTTGGAGGTTCCTTTTCTTCTTGGGCGGGTGCTGGTGTCTGGGTGAATGAGGGTGTGCAGGCTGTTGGCTGAAATGTGGTGCTTGATTTTGAATATGTTTATTATTGTTTTGTATTTGATGCGTGAGCTGATCGGGAGCCAGTGGAGTTCTTTGAGAACTGGGGTAATATTCCAGAGACTGTTAACACAGAATTAGACATACCAATTCCTGAGCCGATGCAAGTGGAACTGGTGGAACAGTTGCCAGACCCAGAGGAGATGGATTGCTCCCTCTGCATTTCCCACAGCACAGAGTCTTTGGAGGACGTATGAACTGCTTGTGGTATCTGCAGAATGTCTATTATGTGCTGAGCAGAAGAATTGTACAAATGTGCTTTAAACTGAAAGCTATGTTTGTGACCTGCTACTACTGTGAAGTTAACAGTTTTCCTTAAACCTTGTGTTTTCTTTTGTGGCTGAAGTTAAGGACATTATTTTCAGTTGTGACCAATTTATGACCTCATGCGTAAAGGGAATAAAAGCCTTTTTCATCCCTACCACTCTGCTTTAATTGATTGCTTTAAAGGATTGGAGTTTAAAACCACTAGATCAAGTTTCCTTGGTTCTTAAAAAGGACTCTCCTATCTAATAATAATAATTTTTATGCCACTGTGTGACACCACGCACCACTGAAGTGGTTGAACCACATGAAGGACAACAACTCTCGCCTAACAGGCTGGTATATGGCCTTGCAGGCCTTTGATTACCGCATAGAGCATCGAGCGGGGAGATTACACACAAATGCGGATGCCCTATCCAGAATTACGGGCTTTGTGGGGATTGATACACCAGCCCGTAATATCTTAAGGGGGGGGGGGATGTGTGATGACGAAAGTGCATCTGAACCCATGGAACTAGGGGAAAAACAAACATTTACCTTCAACCAGAGGGGATAGCCCAGAGAGCAGTAGGTTTCAAATTGCAGCCAAGGAAAAAAAAACACACAGAGCTGCTGAGTGCAGGCCACGCCCAAGCTCTGAGGCAAGTGGGGGAGGTAATGAGAGACACCTGGGGGAGGAGTTGGAACCAGTAGTGCAGCCACACTCATTTAAGCTCCAGGGAACAGAAGGAGGGGAGTCCACCAGGGAAAAGGAAGGAGAAAGGACTTCCAAGGGAACGGAAGGAAAAAGAAGCTTCAGGAGAGCTGAAGGAGAAAGGTTTTCCAGGGACAGCCTCACTGGGGAGTCCCAAAGCAGCCAGCACACAGAAAGCCACAGTCCAGAAAGAAGCCTGGACTGCAGAGGAATTGCAGCTAGGTCTGGAGATAGGACGGTTTGGCCTGAGAGAGTTGCTGACCTTAAGCAAGGTACGAGAGCAGCCATGCAAGAGGCTGCAGGAAAATCATCAGCTGTGAAAAGGTGTGTGAATAGACCTGTTACTAAGAATAATGTGAGCCAGTTAGAGGCCCTGAGCCATCTAATGAAAGATAAGAATCTCTACAGCCCTACTAAAAGCCATGAGGGTAAAGAGAGGTCTCGATGTGAAAAACGTTTAGAGCTGTTAGAAGAAATTAAGCCTACATTTATACAAGCTGATTCAACCCCAGAGATAACAAACCCTGGTTATGAAGATATGCAGACAGAAGTTTGTGATTCTGAGCAAGAGTCCATAGAGTCTTTAATGGATTGTTCCCTTTGTAAGAAGATGGGGTAGAGAAGTATTGGGTTTTTAAAAAGGAGAAAGAAAAACCCAGAAGCTAATTACCTGAATGAGTTATACTTTGAATGCTGAAAAGTTTGAGAGAGAAAGTTGCCAATGCCTAAAGCTAAGAGCAAACATTTTAAAGGGTTAATTTGAATATCTGAGGCTTTGAGAAGAAGCTGCTGTCTGAGAGTAAAACAGACAGAAACATTTAAAGATTTGCTTAGAATGTGGGACACTGTAGGAAAAGCAGATTCCTGTTCCTGTAGTTGGAAGGAATAGTAAACGCTATATTCTTGACTGAAGGAAGTCTAGAAGAAGCACCTATCTGTGTAACAACCTGAGTGAAGCCATTGTAACATTATGGGGTATGTTTACTAAACCGTCTTAAAGTGCGCCCAGCGTTAGTGTGCAGGATGCCATAAAAGGAGTAGGCGTTCCAGTCTAAACGTCGCAAGTGCGCGTCAGCGCGCGATAATGTGTGCTGCGCACACTATCGCACGATAAGGTGCGTAACGCACGTCAACGCGCGGTTAGCACAAGTAGGCGCACTGACCTGCAAACAGAGCAAAAAAGGTGTAGTACAATGGTCAATACGCTGGCTGATGGTACAGGGGTCATGAGTTTGACTCCCGAGTGGGCCTGTAGAAGGCTGTCTGAGGCAGTACCCATTGCATTTACCCACTGCCAGCTGAGGCACCTCCCCTTTTTTAAATTAAATCTGTGCTGCCAGCAAACACACCCTCAAAGTGCCGTAAAAGAAGGTGCTGCAGAAGGCGGCTCCCAAGGCACCCCAGAGGGCACCTTTTAAAGTGCACTGTATGCCAAGGCACCCTATAATGTTGCCTGTAGGGCACCCTAGAGGGTGCTGTATAGGGTGCCTGATGAGCCACTGCAAGGGTACAGTACTGCTTTGGATGGCAGCACTGCACATGGTAACCCCTGGTCATCCTAAGTAGCAACAGCAGCATAGCACAATGGTTAATACAATGACTGATGGCACAGGGTTCATGGGTTCAACTCCCGAGTGGGACAGTTGAAGAAGGCTGTCTAAGCCTGTACCCATTGCATTTACCCACTGCTGGCTGAGGCAGTACCTACAACATCTACCCATTGCAGTCTGAGGCAGCACCCCTTATCTTTACGTAGTGCTGTCTGAGGCATATGAGGTCATAATTTAAACCTGTGCTGCCAGCAAACACACCCTCAAGGTGCCCAATAAGGCACGCCAGAGGGTACAGTATAAAGTGCACTGTCCGCCAAGGCACCCTATAGCGTCTCCTATAAGGCCCCCATAGGGCACCTTATAGGGTGTCCAATGAGGCACGGTAAGGGTACAGCACTGTTTCTGATGGCAGCACTGTGCATGTAAAAGTGTGGTAAGCCTAAGAAGGCCCCCCCCACCTGCAAATACAGCAACAGTGCTGTAGCACAATGGTCAATACATTGAGTGATGGCACAGGGGGTATGAGTGCAAGTCCCCAGTGTGCCAAATGAGTAAGGCTGATAGAGGAAATTACCTCTTCTGTTATCAATCTGTGCTGCCATCAGAAACATAACCAAACCCGAGTGCCATAAAACCATGCACTTTTTCAGGGTGCACCAGAGGGCACATCCTAAACAACCATGTCAGCGAAGACGGGTTATGATGTGCCCCAGAGGCCATGTTGAAAGGTTGCAAACCCCCAAGGCACCATAGTAGGCACCCCAGAAGCTATTGAACTGACGGTGTGATGCAAGATGCCCCAAGGATGTATAGGTGAACCCAAAAACATTGCCCAAGTGCAGTACGGTCCCCCAATGTGAAGGGCAAGAGAGGTATGTGGCAAACAGACATGTAACCCTAACACTACACAGAGCAACAAGGAAAGACAATGCATAAATAAAGGAAGGACGTAGAGCAGATCTGATGGACCAGACGAATCAGCGTCCAGCCCATGTGGCTACTTGAAAGCTGCACAAACATATCACGGGCAGCTGCAGTGATGCACAGAGGGAAGGTAATGTACCATGCAATAATGACAGTGTGTGGCAGAGGATGGGAAGACGTGTGCAGCTGAAGAGGTAGAAGTGGTAGGATAGGAGGAATGTCATGATGACAGTGGAGTAGCTGTGCCATGCAGAGGACACACAGGAGATGCAACCAGAGAGAGCCGCAATGCAGGAATGTATAGGAGTGCAGGATGTGGGAGTAGCAGCATGCACATCAGGGTAGGACGGCACACAGCTGGCAGACACACATAGTTGGACAGAAGGATGGCTCACAACTGTAATGAGGGTACAATGTGCTCACAGCACAGATATGACTGTTACAGGGATGAAAGGTGGTTGTGCAGGACAGGCAGACAAATGAAAGAGAACAGAGAGGAGCCAAGCCCATGACCAGTAGCACAAATGGCAATGCACAAACCTATAGGCCACACCACCAGCGTCAACCCAGTAGCAAAGGCTGCATACAAACGTACTGGAGGGCATCACAAGACACCTGCTGGCCCTGCAAAGCCCCAACAGTAACAATGATGAAATGCATATGCAGATCTGCTGTGTAAAGAGCAGATCACAGTCAGTAACTGGGATCACACACACATAGGGCCACATGTACACACACAATGAAAAGTCATGCAGTGGATACAGCATGCAAAAGAGGAAAGAAAAGAATCCCCAAGGGCAGCAGAGGATGCTCTGTGGAGTAGGTGCAGAAACTGTACCTGGAGAGGAGAGAAGTGAACCTGTAAACAGGTGCACTACACACCAGCTGAAACACAGCAATATGAAACCCCCAACCGGACTGCCATGTACACACCTTAAATAACGAGACATATGTAACAGCTAACATATGATGGGTACGCAACTCAGAGGGCACACCTTGGTGTTCTGTGAAAGGATGGAGGTGTGTGTGCAGAGGTGATGAACCTGCTGGTAATTAGTGGTCATATTAGCACAAAAGCCAAAAAAAAAAAACATGAGGGGATCAAACCTGCAACCAATGGTGTTAGATCATATGCTGTAAACAACTAATCCAAACAAACACAATGAGAACACAGAGCACAATGCAGAAATAGCCCCACAAGGGAAGGGTGTGTATGGGGACCTGTAATACCCAGTGATGTTGCAAATGGCTAGCAGACAGACAGCTGACACCATACAAGGATGTGAACACAGGTAGGCCATGTACATGACCAGAGAAATACTACATACAAGTGTTGGTGGGATGAAAGATTGTTGGAGTAGCCCAGTGGTGAGAACACTGTCAGGGTCACCAACCAAACAGGGTTAAAATCCAACTATCACCCCTTGTGGCCCTGGGCAAGTCATGTCACCTGCCAGCACCTTGGAAGACGTTCCTGGCAAACCACCTCCAGTGACACTGCCAAGAAAACCTTGGGGTCTCTGGGTAACAATGAGTCTGGACTGACACAAAGGCACACATGGGGCAATGCATGTTTGTCACCATGACCAAGCAGCAGCAGAGACAAATGTCTGTAAAACACATATGTTCATTTGGAGAAGCATGACAGATAGTGTGGATAAGGCCATCATACTATCAATGTGAGGGGACCCCTGGTGAAAGACGGGAACACATTTAGCAGGGTAGCTACCCACATCCCACAGAAAAGCCACTGGCCCACCCACAAATGAGGGGCAGGAGACACAATGTGCATCAGGTGCATGGTGTGCAGTATGCATTAGGCCCTGGCCCCCCCCCCTACTGTTGTACCTCTCCAATGTGCCACCCACGTATGAGGGCACGTAGACAGTAGGACGTGCATGATGAGGGCCCAACACACATCAATCATGATTTGTGTCCACAAACATATATATCTTGCAACACAGGAGGCACACAAATGGAAACAGCATGTGTTGAAACGTTGTAATTTAAAAAAAAAAGATTAAACCTCATGTTACAGCACCCACATAATCCCTGACATAGGAATCCAAGATGCTACAATGTAACCGTAAACAATCAGCTAATGCACGTTGAGGATATGCGAACAGGTAGCAGAGGCACATGAACACAGACAGCATCCAAAAGAAAATACCTGCAGAAACATGCATAGGTAACACTGTGCAGGAGGTCCCCCTGCACTGGTTGGTGTATAGACAGTGTCTGTACATATATATCACGGTACATGGAATGCACAAGTGAAGGAAGACAGACACTCACAGCGTCACACACCAAATATAATGTGCCAATGTGAGTGTAGGTACCTCAGGGCATACCTAGGAATGTCCAGACATGCAATTCAAGGTTTGTAAATCAATTTTTATCGCCATGTCTGTACAGTAAACATACACAACAACTAGTATACAGAGATGGAAAGTAAGGGCAAACATGTTTCAGGGAAACACACAGAAACCATATTGCCTCGTGCTGTGTTTCCCCAACATAGTCAGCCATATGCACATGCCCCATCCACATTTCAACATGATACAGTGATACCACACATGCAGGGAAACACCCTTGGTGATTGAGAACATCAATTCAGGATGATGGTGTGTATGAAAGCAGTGTCGTGGCAAAACCTGCATCATGTCCAGGTGGAGAGTGTGTGGACATAGACAACATGACCTCTCCATTGCTCCCTCTATGCCACATGCATGGCTGTATGTTTGTGTTGGAACAAACAGATGCGTGTATCCTGTGTCCCATATCACACACATGGCTGAAACACATAAACAACACAATTGTGAAGGACTGTACAACATACGTTGACAATGGCAGCCCTTGCTGCACACGTGGGGACCAGTATACAGTGTCCAAAGTGCAAAGCGTATCTGCTATCCCACACGTAACCTAAATACTGTCCCCGCAACACTCATGCATAGTCTAGTGCCACATCCCAATATGCTGCAGTCCGTGAAGGTTCATTTATTTATTTATTTATTTAACATGTTTTATATACCGTCTTTCTACAAATCAAAACGGTTTACATAGAACAATAAAAGGCAGTATATTGCAACTGTTTACAAGGAACGAATAACAGGGTACAGATTAAAACATGAAAAAACAAAATTATACTATACAATTAATTACAGTGAACAGCGAACAACTATTTACATATTTACATATGTATGTGCATAGCTACGGATGGGAGTATTGAACAGTTTAATGGGACAAGGGTAGGGAGGTAAAAAAGAGGGGTTTAGGTATTAGGGTGGGAGAGAAAAATGATCAAGGAAGAGATAGGTTTTTAACTTTTTCCTGAAATCAGTGTGGCTCATGCAATTGCGCAGCTCATGTGGAAGGGTGTTCCAAAGGGATGGAGCATAGAGGGAAAAGGTCCTGTTGCATGTAGATTGTTTGCAGTGTTTTTTAATTGTAGGTGTAGTCAGTAAGTTTTTAGTGATAGAACGGTGATTTCTAGTGTTGTTGGAGAAGGTAAGGAGAGGGGAGAGGCATGGAGCTGACTCCTTAGAAATAATTTTGTGTATTAGAGTGAGAACCTTGAATTTTACTCGGTGATGAATTGGGAGCCAATGGAGATCATAGAGGATAGGTGTAATATGAGCTCGTCTAGGGTTGCTTGTTATGAGACGCGCTAATGTATTCTGGGCTAGTTGGAGGGGTTGAATAGAGTTCTTGGGAAGGCCCTGATAGATCAGATTACAGTAGTCAAGCGAAGGGGTTGTAAGGGCCTGACAGACAGTGCGAAAGGAGTCAGGGCTTAAGAGAGGTTTGAGGTTCCTGAGTGTGCGTAGCTTAGCGTAAACTGTGTTAGTAGTTTTCTTTATTTGATCTGAGAAGGATAAGCTCTGATCGAGTATGATACCAAGATATTTCATGTGTGTATCCTGCAATGATCACGACTCCCAGCCAGAGCACGGCAGCAGTGTTGTGTTGGACAGGTTTGTCATGTCCAAAGTAGCAAGTCAACAAGAATAATGTCCATCCGAGGCATGTGTCCCACTCGCAGAGGTCGAACATCCTATGGCACAAAATTCCAGGAAAGGCTCCATGGTGTTGGGTACCCCAACAGGTGGCTGATGGAGACGCCAGATGCATTGTAATAGCTGTGTCCTGTATGTCCCCCGCCCTGTGTCAGAGGAAGAAACATATTATATTGGTATGCTGCTGTTAAAAGCAGCACAAATTGCAGAGAGTCTGACATTGAGAAAGACATAGGAAAGGGACGCACCGGCAAACATGACATTATCACAACACGTAAAACACGGCATGTGGGTGACATCTCGAATTGGAACAGCAGACACAGGTGTCACATGGATATGGACATGTCCATGCCCGTGTCACACAGGTGTCACACTGCTCCACCCTATGTGCATCAGTGCCCGTGAACAGAGATCACGCCAAATATGTATATGACAAACAGTAAAGCACCAACATGCAAAGGCTAATGTCAGCACTGAGCAAACTATGGTGCAAACTACCTTGTGCTTGCATCAGGTGTATGTCCTGGATCCCCAGAGCTGCCCAAAGGCTGTAACAGGTCCAAGTGATGGGAGGCATTGTCGCAAAAATGTGTAGAATCGCCAAGTCACCATGTTATGCCACTGTTGATGTATGTCCATGTGATGAAGCTATCTGTGATACAAAACAGCTGGTCAACAGTGGTCAGTCAGAACACAGGACATAGGTCTGCCCCCAACACGCAACACATGCCCACAATGTTCAGATGGTAAACATCAGTGCGGTATAGATAGCATACTCACCCCCGCCACCCAGGTGTCTAGCCACTCAACACATGCGAATGTGAAATGCCTGCACACTGTATCATCACACAGCCAACCACAGAAAAAAGATTCACAAAGAATGTTAAGGGCAGCGTGCCAGCAGTAGGAGATGGCCTCGATGTGCATAAGTGGATAGTGGTTGACATACACGCCATGTGAAATACAATGATACACTGGTGTTAGCTGATGGTACAATGTTGGCAAAGGGTGCAGGTGAAGCCCACCACCAAATCCCCTGGACCCACACACACATGCAGCTCTGTTGGCCATATCCCAGAGACAGTGTTGCTGAAGACCTACTGTGCAGGAACACATGGGGAATTGTGTGCGCACAGAACGATCTGGGGTATGGAGGTGCAGGGAAAAGTGGTCAATTACAAAAACAGGGCGATATGACATATCACGTAGGACATGTGTACCCCCTGTTTGCTGACACAGACAGGGCAGCCGTAGATCCACCTACCCCTGACCACTGCCTGTTGGTCGACGCATAGTCACCAGCCAAAGCTCCACAGCACCCGGAGTTCCACCAACTATGTCCTGTGCATTGGGAAACACAAGGGCAAAATACATCTGTTACACCCTAGCTGTGCAACCTGCACCGCACCTTCCCATAACCAGCGTGCAGACCCACCAAACCCTGAACAGACTGTCTGTTCACCATCACACTGCACAGATCACACCCATGTGACGGTCATCATTGATGTTTCCCTGGCAAACTACAGGGATCCGTATGCTGTCTGTCCCTTCCCTCACTTCCCAGCTGCTGTACAGAGTGGTGGACAAAGGTGTTTGCTCCCCACTGTGTTGTGTCATGCCAGGGTTGCTGTTATATCCTGGCCCTTCCAAACTGCTCCCTATGCTCCATCACTGTGTGTATTGCTGTCTCAATGTCCTTCCCTATCCTGCTGTCATGCCCAGTAACACAAGGAAATATGTAGGGTCAACCCCCGTATCCCCTGTGCATACCCATATTCATGCTGTGGATAGCCCACACCGTAGCTAACATTAACACATGTGTGCTGATGCTATAATTTATTCATGTACATTTCCTATATCCTGCCCTATTAAAATCAATGTGGTTCACAATGAACAGAAAACTTCTACAATGCGACATAACAGTGCGTCTACAGAGAACAGAGGTTGAACTGGGGAGAACTGGGGAAACCAATCACAGGTCATATTGAAATAACAGTGTATGCACAGTTGGATACAACAGGGTATTCACAGTTGGGCAGAGGTTGGTGGTACAGGAGAGGTGTACCAGAAGGTGTACGCTGACTATCGACCTCTCCTGTACCCCCAACCCCTGCCCAACTGTAAATACCCTGTTGTATCCAAATGTTGCTCCTGCCTGGTTCGCCTCTGTCTGTGTGTAACTAGGCAACACTGCAAGTCCCGGCTATTCAAAACCCCATAAATTGGGCAACAATCCCCCCCCCCCTGGCTGGACAACGCATGGGGCCCCTATCCGCCACAGCATCCAAGTCACGACTACGTGATACCCTACACAGTCAGGCACACTGTAGTGTCTCCGTAATCTCCATTACGGACCACACAGAACTGTAATCCACATACCACAGATCACGAAGGTACCACAACATAGCAAAAGGAGCGCCATACAAACACAGCACACACATGGACCCTGCAACTTGGAGCATACCAACCTCACAAACAGCTTAGAGGACATACTGATAAGCACACACATCTAGACAACTGGCCCAGCCATGCTCTTCTCCCCACTGTGAAAATCATACCATATGCCTGTCACCCCACTGCAAACCATTTATCGAAATCAACAATCACATGCACCCACAAACCAGGTATGTCAGGCAGACACCTCCCACAAGCCTAAAGCAACACACACACATACACATACCACCTCCACCTGCTGCTGTACCCCGCCCACAGTTACTGTGCATCAGGCATGAGTATATATGGTGCTGGCATGGCTAGCCACCGTAAGTTACATGTCCGTGCAGTGCTGCATATCACTGATACTGTGATACAAATGGACACTAGTAGTAGCTGCACACACATATTCAAACAAATGTAGGTGGTAACAAATTAAGTACGTACATGTGAAGAGCTCCGTAATTAGCTGCCTCCTGACTGCTGTCCCCTCACGTGTGTCACCACAGGCACGTGCTGGGGGGTACACAGGGTCATCCTCTAGATCCTCATTAATGTCAACAGGGATACGGTGCCTGAGAGCAATGTTGTGCAGAATGCAACAGGCTAAGATGATCTCTACCACGGTCTGTGGACGGTATTGTAAGGCACCACCTGTCCTATCCAGACACCTGAAGCGACTCTTTAATACACCAAAGGTGCACTCTATGATGGAGCGGCTGGTGGCATGGGCCTCCACTCTGCACGTGTCCGTGGATGACGCATAGGGGTCAGCAACCAGGGGCGACACCCATATCCTGCATCACCTGCAAAAAGAGGAATGTGTAATATTAAAGGAGGAGCGCATGTTCCCTCAAAATGACACAGGTACATATAGCACATATGTACCTGTGTGCATACCACAATTTGACATACACATATGACAACACATGATGGGACAGCACAGCTATGTATCAGGGTGCGAGGGCAGACACACAGGGCAAGGGCTAGGTGCACAGATTGGAATCAGTAACCACGGCACATATGCTATGCAGCCATTCAACTATTACGACAAAGCTCCATAGCAAGGTGGACTGTGAGGCCACCCCTATTAAGTCACATACAGTTGACGTACCCACACAAGTCAGACATCTGCACATACGGTTAGTAACATGAACAACATGTGCACGTAAGAAATGAGAAATATACACCCAGCAATACACAGTCCCCATACTGTCCAGCCTCAAATTGAGTGAACAGTGCCGAGTTCTGCAGGATATAGGAGTCATGGCTGGACCCTGCAAACCTGGGAACCACATTCAGAATATGCTGATGTGCATCACAGACAACCTGAACATTCAGGGAATGATAGTGTTTGCGGTTGCGGAACACTACCTCCCTGTCTCTGGGCAGGACCAGGGCAACATGTGTGCAATCAATATTTTTTCACTCAACATGTAATCAAACTCTGGAATTTGTTACCGGAGGATGTAGTAAAGGCTGTTAGTGTAGCTGGGTTTAAAAAAGGTTTGGACAAGTTCCTGGAGGAAAGGTCCATAAACCATTATTAAGAAGGGACCCAGGATATCAATGCTTGACCCAGTACAAGCATTGTGGAACCTGTGTCTTTTGGGGAAACTGCTAGGTACTTGTGACCTAGATTAGCCACTGTTGGAAACAGGATACTGGGCTTGATGGACCTTGGTCTGACCCAGTATGGCATATCTTATGTTCTTATGTAATAGCTCCCATCACGTGTGGTATTCTGGCTAATGCCTCAAAGGCTTGGTTCAGGGTCCCCCACTGTTGCCTAGTGTGGGGAAGGGCTATGTAATCCCCCACCCGGCTGACCATGGCACGCAGTACCTGGTGGAGACAGCGTGAGAAGGTGGGGCGGCTCATGACACCCACTGCGGCCACCGAAGACTGGAAACAGCCGGAGGCAAAGAAATGTAGGGCACCAAGGAGCTTGACCAAACCCGGTATGGCATGTGACCGACCAGTCAGGGGCGCGAGGTCAGGTCTGAGATCCTCGTACAGCTCCAGAATAGCTCCCGTGCTCAGGCGGTAGAGGGAGATGACCTGGTCCTCACGCATGCCCTGGAGCTTGGCCCTGGGCCTGTAGAGGCGAGGCCGGCGAGCCTGCACCCCTGCACGTCTCCTGCCCCGTGCGGGTACAGCCCCTGCCTGGCCCACCCCCACAGCTGCAGGCCTGAGTTGAAGTGGGTCCCCACCCATGTCCTGTGCCACAGCCCCATCGACACCATCTCCCCCATCAGGCAACCACAGCCCCTCCTCAACAGCAACCGCAACCGCAGCA